>JAGUQL010000003.1:138682-1468781 GCA_018410145.1 Penicillium corylophilum
CCCCGGCGGTTTTGGGGGTGGTTATAATCCGGCGTGTTTTGGCGGTTTATTGGATTTGGGGGGTTGTTTTTTCCAGCGCCCCCCCCCCCCCCCCCCCCCCCCCCAGGCGCCGTAGTCGACTCGGTCGAGATGTCACAGGCGCTAAACCGGTGGAGATTGCTACTCCGAAATGATGAGCATTAGGTCCCTTCGATCTCTTCGATCTTCGTATCAGGTAGCAGAACAAACGCCACGATTGCAAGTCGCCATAGAGGAAGGCGTCATAAGGAGTATTTCCACCCAGGAAGCTTTGGCCCTGGGGCGCTGAAAGAAACCGTTGCCGTTGTGCAAGGATAGAAGAGCCACTGAGATGAGGAGATTATGATTTGAACGTCGATTAACCAAGATTCGCGCCTCCACAGTATAAAGATTGGTGTGGCCAACGAGATGCCACAAAACGATGACAAAAACATCCCGGCCGTGGCGCCCCCCTGGGACGCATTGTTTCATCACTTTCAAGTTTCAGTGTTCCCCCCCTCTCTTTCTTCATTCCACACTAATTCGCGTCTCTACTGCGTACACCGCGAACAGAAAGTCCGATGACTCTAGTTTTTGGCGTTCAAAGGTGCCCAATCATTCTACCAGCAAAATATTGTTCATTGAATATTGAGATCAATCGGACTTACTATGGAGAGCTACGGACTTACTATGGAACGCTAGTGATTGATTCACCGAAAAGTGAGATTCTAAATGTGATGGGCGCCTCTGGGACAAATCGGATTAAGAACCGGATAATTCTTTTGCAAGAGGTCTAACGGAACGCCTCTCGGGTAAATACAAGAAGCAGACATCCAATCAATTCAATAGTATGGTCGGCTAATGATTGATGGCCTTCACACCTTCTGGTGACGCACTCGATCTATATGCCCACTGCGTAATAGTACCTGATTTTGGACGAGTGTTCGATCCTCTGTAATCTCAATCTCGATGGAATTTGCAATAATGGAAATGATTTTAATTGTGAGTACGAACGAGCCTGCTCCAATTCGGATATTGATTCGCCCAGTCAGCCTCTTAGCCATAGAAGTTTGTTCTAGAGTATATGAAATTGTATGTCCGTGGATAACGTGCTTTTCGTATACCGCGCCTCCAAAGCGGACCGCCTAGTCATTCAGTTTGCAGCAAATCGCAAAAATTGGCGCCATGTTGATGTTGGGAACTTATAGCTTGGATATCTTTACGTCGACCGGTGTCGTCGCCTGCAAGTCCGACGACTCGTCATCAATTCCATCTAAGCGATTGGCCCTACCACTGCCGGCCGAGTTAGCGTACTCAATCTATAGAGCTAAGGTAGGAGATATCAAGCTCAGACTTACTCTTTATCTTGTCTCTCCTTGAGATCGAGATTTCGGACAACCAGAGTGCCAATGATCAAACAAAACGACAGACATGAGGTCGTGATGAAACCTTTCTGATAATTGGGCGCATCCACCTGCTGCCACACAATCAGAGGGAGCCATGCCTGGAGGACGTATGCCATTTCGTTCATGCTGCCAATGACGAGTGATCGCTCTTCATTGTCTTCGGAGCAAATCTCATGGGCCCAGCTGCACACATCGTTAACATAAGTGTGGTATTATCCTGTAAATGGATTGACTCACGCCATGAGGAGGCCGCTAAGTCCAAAGCCCGAACCGCAGATAATGTAGCAAGTCCACTTCCAACCATTTGGGATGTCCCATACAGCTAATGAGACATAACTGATGATGTTCACCATCTGGGTTTGGTTAGCTTTCTGGTGACGAGGAACACACAATCGTTTCACTCACAGCACCGAAGATAATTGGTGGCCAGCGCTTTCCTCTCAGGAAAGTGTCTGAAGACCCTTCATTTTGTTAGCTGCTGCCTTCCTAACAGCTCAAAACATCGACTCACAGGCGTAAGCCAGTGTTGTGACAACTTGAACAGCATAAGTTGTTGTAGGGTATGCATTGATCTGGCCGACCGAATATTTGGGGTCTTTCGATGCCTTCAAAAACCTGTGATGAATGCTTAATTGAAAAGAACACTAAGGTCACGATTCCAAGACTTACTGTTGGAAGATTGGCTGAGCCCCAGCGGCGCCGTTGTTGAAAAGACTATGGCTCGAATGTTAGGAATCGGCCAACCAAGTACCTAATATATCACGTTGCACTCACACGTAAAGCAGCGTAAGGAGATATATGTGCCAGGAAGAGAAGATTTTTTTGATCTTTGCTTTGGTGTAGGGCCCTCTATCCTGTCTGCCTTCCTGTTTCATTCGCTTTTGCGCTAGTGCAACTTCCTAATGCGAGCATTGATCTTAGTTTCAGAATGAATCAAGCCACAAGTGGCACAAATCGACGTACCTCCTTACTAAGATACCATGGACTGGATATCTCCGGCACGTCTGGCAACAGAAAGAAGCCACTAATAGCGATCGGCAGAGAAATGATGCCGTCAACCAGGAAGAGCCTGTCTTTGAGTTAAACAAAATTATCCTTTAGTGCTCATTTTCTGTCTTACCACTGCCAGCCTTTGAAGCCTCCTCGGCCGCCGAGTCGATAAACGGCATCCATCAGATACCCAGAAAACATGCTAGCAATAGCGCTGCTGGTGTGAAAGATACATGATCGTTTGGCTAGCTCGTCCTTGCGATACCAGGACCCGATGATATACTGCATGCCGGGGTAAAAGGTACTCTCGGCGAGACCTTCAGAGCGTCATGTTAGAGAAAGGGATCAATAGCGAGTAGATCAAGGATATAAATACCGATAAAGAATCTTAGGATGTAGAACTGAGTAGCCGTGTTGCATCTTGACATGGAAAAAGTGAGCACCGTCCAAAGGAGCTGGGAAAATTTAGCAGAAATCTCTTATGCGTAAAATTCATGGTCTGACCTCCGCAGCTGGGATCCAGTATCGAGGTCTGATACGCGTCAAAAGTATGTTACTAGGGATCTCGCCGATGACGTAGCCGACAGTCCAACACGTCTGCATATAATTTAGTTGATTGCCGTAGAGGCCTAGGTCCTCTTTCCTATAGGTAAATGTCGTTAGACCACTGCGACCATATGGGTATTACCCGTAACATACATTCCAGACACAAAAGCATTGTTGATGTTTGTCTGATCAAGGTACTTGATAAAGTAGCCTGAAGCCAGGTAGTGCTGTGAGCATTAATTTCGGAATAGATCAAGAAAGCAACTCACCCAATGACGCGAATGTCAAAATCGCCGAGTCCAACTTGAAAACCAATCTGCGCTCCTCTGGAGACTTGTCAAATGTGTCCCAAATGTAGCTGACCCATTTCCTTTTCTCAGGTTCCCGAACCACTAGATCTGGTGAATCGCTCGCTGCCTCCTCAACGCGGGCTTTTGACATTTTGGACACCGATGATCGCTAGATTGGCTCGTTTGAAGGCCAGTGGCATTCTTATACGAGGAATTAAAAACAGAGCCCGGCGTGCTCATCGGGTGGAATGGTATGCTGTACCGAAGAATGCTATGGGACCCGCCCTAAGCACCCTTACCACTGGACCCGAAGGCAAAATCGCGTGCTTACAAGGCTTCATGTCTAATCCCCTAGGAAAGAGGAAAGCGGGGATATAGACCACAATGAGCTGTAGTGTCATGTCATTATGCCAAGAAGAGGGGATAGCTACTTGCTGTAGTCGAATGATGGTCAGCCCTGTTTGCGCAATTCCTGCGAGAATGACCAAAACCAGAACAAAAGCGCCAGCACCTTGATAAGGTGCGGAGGTCTCCCGATTGCTCTGAACTCCGTGTTTGATCGTTGGCGTCATAGGTCATCCTCGCGCTTGAACGCGAGCTCGTCATACAGAGCACGGGTGGTGTGCCACAAACCTTTCACGGCACCTGGATTTCCCCGCTTAGAAAACATCTCAAAAAAATATACATTCGTATCTATCAAAGCGCAGAGAATTTTCTTATCATATTCCGTAGCTATGCTGTCCTCAAGCACTAAGATTGCTCCCAGGTTTCTACGATGGCATCTGAAAAGTAGCCCCTTGATAAAGCAGGTTCAGGAAATAAGCCAGCAATCCTCTTCAAATATCTCTCATGCAGCGATCTCAATTTCTGCAGGCCCTTTGACCAGAGCTTCTGGCCCAGATCTAGACTGAGGAAGTCCTTGCCAAAGCAGACGCAATTTTTCAACCTGGTCTTTCTTCGCCTCTATCCAAGATGAAGTATGACCTTCAATAAGCGGTAATCCATGGAATGCTCTTCCAGTGTTTACCCAAGCTAACAAGCTCTCCACGTAGGCTTCCTCTTCGCCTTTCAGCGAATGAAAGTTCCGACCGCTACCCCTTTCCCTAACCCGAGATTCATATTCATCTCTCATGCTCTCGACGGATGGCAGTTGCGATGTCCCAGAGAAAAGCGCCGTGACAGCAATAGCCTGGAATTCGAAAAGGGTAAATGTGGCGGTATAGAATGGGACCCCCACAAAAGCCAATGTCGGATCCGGGATGTAGAACATGTCGCGGTGCAAGTTGTGGAATTGGGTACCGTCTGTCACAATTAATGAATCATTACCAGAAGACGTAGGCACATCAGATCCATTATACTGTGAAAGGAAGGGTAGCACCATTTGGTAACCTGTGCACAGAATGACTATGTCGATGCCATGCAGTGTTTGACCAGACTTTAGGTGCGCAAGTAGCAGTAAATGCTCATCTTGTGACTGTTCAGACGAAACGAATTCAAACTTTATAACTTCCTCAATTCGGGAGGCGCCTTTGGGAAGTGCTATTGCTGGAATGTCGAAGACGCCATTGCGGGTGCTCTGATAGACTTGCTTAGCCACCGGGCTAATCTCGCGAGCAATATCCAATGAGGATACTCCGCCTCCTATTAACAGTACATTCTAAAGTGAATTAGCATATTAGTCTATTATACGCATGGTGGAAAGCATACCTTCCCTTCGAAACCCTCAGAGCTTCGGAATGACTTTGAATGCATGATTTTTGCGGGCCATTTGGCTTTTGCTTCAGCCAGACCGATGATATTAGGGACGAGGGGAGTGTGGTAATGACCGGATCCCACGACAACGGCATCAAATTTCTGCCTTTGGATTAGGGTGTTTGCTTGATATAGCTGGATTCTGGAGCTTACCGCAGATTCTTGCTGCTCAACAATGTGTCCTGTGTCCGGGTCCTCATTCAACATGGTCCAATGGACATGCCATTCTTGACCTTGTTTGTAGACCTCTTCCACTAAAGCGCCGTGAATGGTCACATCATCAACACCGGTCTTCTTGGATGTATCTTGAATGTATTCTTTGAGTACGCTATGGTTGACATAGTGCGGAGTTCCCTCTGGCCATGCATTGAGTTTTGTGCGGAGCATCGGGGTCGAAACATTGTTTGTGAGACTTTCATAGCAGGGCCCCGGGGGTGCATGCATCAAGACCTGTTGTTCATTCTTACTTCTTTCATCTCTGATGTACATACCCGCACCCGATGGTTGGCGAATTGGATATGGGGGTTCGATTGGGACTCGCTTGTCAAAAAGCCTGCAACATTAGTTGGTCAAGATGATGTTTGTTGACGAACCATTCAACCTTACCAGACTCCTCCAGATGCTTGACTCCTTTCAAAGACTGTCACTTCCAGCCCAGCAGCGAGAAGATGGGCGGCACTGACAACACCACTGATGCCAGCGCCAATGACAGCCACGCGATTTATTATGCTGTCAGTCATTATACAGAAACACTTTCATTCAGAACACGCTAGAAGAGATGACTGCTTTCGAAACTCAAAGATTTATTTCCAAGCTATATGTACAGGTTCGTGGATGGTCTAGCCTCCGCCCCTCGGCAATGAATCCTTTGGGTCCAAAATTTCGCCATCGAGGCTAAGACAGAAAATGTACACTAAACACCAAAGCTCCGACGTCAAAAAATCCTCGGAACAATCGGCAACGCTCTCAATGGATTAGAAATCACTCGCAAGCCATCTTCGTGATTTGCGCCGCATATTATGGAATAACGACTTCCCCGCTTGAAGTGACACTGCACAAGTTTGGCTTCAGATTGGCTCAACGCCGTGAGAAGATAATAAGTCTCTTCTCATTGGAAAGGAATGAGGGGAAGCAGCAGATCCCTGTATGGACGCGCTATGATCTCGTCCATTGCGATGAGTGTTGCGTAGAAGACGCCATGTCACGCGGTGATGATGTGCTTGTACTAAGATATCCAAGAAAACATTAAATATAGCACATATCGGCTCTAAATTATCGGCTCTAAATTCCGAGAAACCAAAAAAATTCATTATCATCATGGCTCCTGTTCCTATCGATCCTCGCATTGTGGACGTCGCTCCTCCGAAAAAGGATAGCCTCGGAATTCCAATTCCAGCACCAGCGCGAGAGCGTCTTGACAGAGCAGGAATTGATCTCAGTGCTGGCTATCCGTATCGGCCATCTCGCCCGCTTTTTATCGATGATGTTTACAACGTGAGAGATTACGATCGTCTGCATGTGGATCCAGGCACCCGGGCCGATCCAGAGAAGAAGGCATTGCTCCCGGCAGCGAAGGAAGTAATTCATCTAACCAGGCACATCGGTACTGAGATTGTGGGTCTGCAACTCAAGGACCTCACGGATAAGCAGAAAGATGAACTAGGTTTGCTCATTGCCGAGCGAAGCGTCGTATTCTTCCGGGATCAGGATATTTCTCCCCAGCAGCAAAAGGAATTAGGAGAGTGGTTCGGCGAGGTTGAAGTTCACGTACACAATCCTTCTATTCTTCTCTTGCGTTCATACTGCTAACTAAAGTACAGCCTCAGGTGCCTCAGGTCCCAGGCGTCGCCGGCGTGAGTGTGATGTGGCCAGCATTGCAGGCAGCGGAAACGCCAGCCAGCTTCCGTCGACCGGGCGGAGCATCTCGCTGGCATACGGATCTTGTCCATGAGAGACAGCCTGCTGGTGTGACGCACCTTCATAATGACACTGTGCCTACGGTGGGAGGAGACACCCTCTGGGCTAGTGGATACTCGGCATACGAGAAGCTATCACCTCTCTTCCGCAAGTTCATTGATGGCAAGACAGCCATCTATCGATCTGCTCATCCCTACTTAGACCGTAAGAATCCCGAAGCCGGACCCAAATATGTTGAACGTGAGCATCCCATCGTCCGCGTCCATCCAGCTACCGGGTGGAAAGCCCTCTGGGTCAACCGGGCCATGACCAATCGAATCGTGGGTCTGGACAAGGCCGAAAGCGATGTGATCCTTGGATACTTGTATGACGTCTATGAGAGGAACCCAGATATTCAGGTTCGCTTCAAGTGGACTCCTCGGACAAGTGCGCTGTGGGATAATCGGTAAATGACAATATCTCAGGTGTGCCCTCGATGGTAGACTAACAAGTTGCAGCATCACAATCCATAACGCTAGCTGGGACTACGAAGGATCACAGCCCAGACATGGAACCCGAGTGACTTCGCTGGCAGAGAAGCCTACTTTCGACGCCAATGCACCCACTCGTCGAGAAGGGCTTGGATTGCTGGGTCCAGAGGAGATCCAGGAGCTAGCAGACTTGAGTGGCTTGGATTTGAAGTAATTTCACAAGTACCATGTCAAATGAACTTCATTTTGTTCAAGTATTTCTCGTTTCTCAAAGTTAGCACCAGGGCTTGAGAACTTTAAAATAGGTACTTAATCGATATATGGCGTCCATCTTGGCACCAACAAAAAAAAAACATTGAAGTTCGTGAAAGATCCTCTCGACCTTTAGCCTGTTTGTCTATAGACCTTATCCAGTCAATGCTATATCGGCATATGCAGTAGTATCTCCCCTCACCGTTTTGCAGAGTCGCATAATGCACAGCGCATATAAATCTGTATTACAGTGTGTTGCCTCTGGCGTTGGGATTGGTACATAAGTATTGAATGTCAGGTGGACAGTTCCCGCTGAGCCGGCTTTGCATTATTTTTGAAGCATCAAAGTATATTCAGATGACTGAGTGATCATAGACCTCGCTAGTATCTATGACTAAAACTTAAACTAACCATTCGTACATATACCAGTAGACGAGAAAAAGGTGTTGAACTGGAGGGTTCAACTGCCGATCCATACCGCCCGGGGGGTAGTGCCCCCCCAAAACATTTGAATCCACCGCCCGCATTTCGCATTCCTTTTCTGTTCCTTCGAATTCGAGACCCTCTTCTTAAAGGCAATTGTTCAAGATGAGCGCTACCATGACAGTTACGGCTCCTCCGGAGATCACCGCCGACAATGTCGCTACTCTTTTTCCCGAAGTCGATACCTCCCTGGCTCGTAATGTCCTCCCCACCGCCAACAACGGCGCCGCTCACGAAGGGGCTGAACTCGAGGGCTACGACGAGGAGCAGGTTCGTCTGATGGACGAAGTCTGCATTGTCTTGGATAACAACGACCGCCCTATTGGCAGTGCCAGCAAGAAGGCCTGTAAGATTTAGCCTCGCGACAAGCCCCTTCATTTTCTTTGGAGGGGCAGTGGCAGTCGCCTCCAATTAGCAGAAGCAGTACTTACAGTTGCTTTTCTCCAGGCCACCTGATGACCAACATTGACAAGGGTCTCCTGCACCGTGCCTTCTCCGTTTTCCTATTCGACTCCAACAAGCGCCTCCTTTTGCAACAGCGCGCCACCGAGAAGATCACATTCCCCGACATGTGGACCAACACCTGCTGCTCCCATCCTCTTGGAATTCCTGGTGAGACCGGTGCGGAGCTTGACGCGGCCGTTCTAGGTGTTAAGCGTGCGGCGCAGCGCAAGCTAGATCACGAGCTGGGCATCAAGGCCGAGCAGGTGCCTTTGGACAAGTTTGAGTTCTTTACCAGAATCCACTATAAGGCCCCTAGTGATGGAAAGTGGGGTGAGCACGAGGGTATGTCTTGTTCTAAGTCGATGGAGCGGGGTGGCTGCTAACTTTCTACTAGTGGACTACATTCTCTTCATCCAGGCTGATGTTGATCTGGAGCCCAGCCCGAACGAGGTGCGGGATACCTGCTACGTCTCGGCCGACGAGCTGAAGGCCATGTTCCAGAAGCCCGACCTGAAGTTCACGCCCTGGTTCAAGCTGATCTGCAACTCGATGCTCTTCGAGTGGTGGAGCCACTTGGGTACCCCGGCCCTGGACAAGTATAAGAACGAGGCGGAGATTCGCCGGATGTGAGAGATATCCAGCATTCTCCGTCTTTTCTTTCTTTCTTTCTTTCTCAATACATTTTCAGATACCTCTACCTCGATTATCACCTACATACTGCACCATCTTACATTCCATCTAATCCATTACATTAGGAACATTCTGAACAGCCTTTGAATCAAAAGAACCTAAAGCGATTGACTTGATTTTCATTTTCGTATTAGCAATATTAGCAATATCAGCAGATTCTGGTCATGACTTGAATATATGAATGCACCCCTATAAGCAGCAACCGCCATGTACAATGCAATGCAACGCTCCCATGAACCAACGCTATAGAGAAAGATGGAAACATAAAGGAATGTAATCGAGTATCTCAACCTGCCCGGTCCGTTGACAGAAAGAGAATACAACTGCCTAGAATCACCGTACCCACCACCGTAAACACGACCTGAGTCTTCCAGCCACTCTGGACAAGAGCAGCCTTGCGGCTGTACTTCATGACGGTTCGAGCATAGTTGAAGAATCCATTAGCGAGACAGGTCAAGCTCAGGAGCCAGAAAATAATGCCGAGGGGAAGAGCCATGCGCCGCTCCAGAACGGAGGGCTGTTGACGGAAATGGAAAGAGATGATGATTGCGAGAGACACGACGGCCAAGTACATGGATAAGCGTAGCCATGAGAGAAAAGTGCGCTCATTGGCGCAGTGGTCGCGAGCATCCGAGGATGCGTTTTCGAAGAGCAGCGCGCCTAAGAGGGGCCGCGAGAAGAGAATGTGGTGCTGATCCTCGATATGCCTAGGAAGGATGTCAGTGTCCCAGAATGTGATCAAAACTGACAAGCGATCAACAACGGAAATGATCATTCGGACTCCGTACAGAGACGGTGGAAACAAGCAATGAGAACCCCGGAATTTGAGTAAACCCTGGTGCCGCAGGCCCACAGTCTCCAGTCTCAGTCTCCACGGGGTTGTTTGGACTTACTGTTCCACCAATGCAGGCTTCGAATGAGCTGGGTTGATCAACGGATTATAGGGTCCCCGCGAGGGGATACTGGTAGGTTGATCCATAAACGATTTCCTTGTGAATGAGGATCGTAAAAAGAAAGGTACGATAAGTCGGAGTGCGGGCGTTCAGGGACATGTCACCTGACCATGCCCCGCTTGCGGTATGTCATCTCACAAGATCACCTGCCTTATGTATATCCCAGAATTATATTTGCTTTTAGTTTCTATTTGTTCATCTGATATTTCCAAGGATACTAGGCGGCGAGTTTGTAGCTACTTGAATTCATTTAGCAAAATGGCTGACTGCAATATACTCCTGGTGCCTTGAGCAGAAATTGAAGATCGTCTCTATACCATAATTTCGACTCGCTCTCACTGTCCTGGCTGGACGAAAGAAGTAATACGAATGGGCTTCTGTAGTCGGTCTTGGTAGATTTCAAGAGAACTTGATATTGATTGATACCACAAAAAAAGAACAAAACATAAAGCAACGATCTGCAGAGAAATGTTTCGAAAATAATTCAAAATGGGCGGCTTATGGCTTATCCCTTCTCTTCTTTCCATTCTCATTCATTATAATGCGTTGGAAAATGAACAGGGAAAGGGTCACGAAGAGCTTTGAGAGGACAGCCGAAAAGATGCGAAAGAACATAGAAATCAATCGTGTAGACCCCTTGAAATGAATAGCAAAATCAACAGAAGAAAGCCTTCAGACCCATTCGCATCTTATCTTTCGTCCAGTTATATCCTATGGCCTTAGAAAGTCGCCTCCTGTCTGGCCATCAAATCCCACGTTGCAACATTGCTTCGTTCATATTCGACGCCTCTTCCATTTAGGTGGTCCGACTTCATCTTCTCGGTAAACCACTTGACATACCACATCGCAGTATAACGAACAAAAGCCCAGTCAAGCACTGATGACCCGACTGCTTCTCCATCACGTTGGATCAATAACAAAGCCTCTTTGACCCATGCAACACAGTTCCAGATCTCATAAGCAGGTCTGGGTTCGTATGCTCGAATAGGCGTATTCCGAAGGATGGAAAGAAGTCGGTCCCTGTTTTTGATCTTTCCAATCATGATACGGACAAGAATCATCGTAGTTCCAGGCTTTAGCGAAGTAGGCTCCTCCACAAGCTGCCACACTGGACCCTGTGATGTGAATTTCTCCATTGCATCAAAGCGTAGCCCGATATCTCTTGTGCGTAGGTCACTCTTAGGCCCAATAATTAAGCCCCAATGGTATCTGTGAAATTGATCCTTAGTGTTCATCCAGATATAGCGGTCTCATTGCAAGATTTCAAGTGCTCCTTACGTGTCTTCCTTTCCTGGCATTTTAGACTTTCCGCCTCGGGCATAGAGTGCGACGTATAGACGATCCTTGTTCCGAGACATGGCGTAATGCAGCGAAGACAGTATGTGATATCTGGGGCTTCCAAGGTTGGTAAAGTGAGCAAGAGCGGGCGATTTATGTCTCGATTGCGAGAGGGGCTATTCCCCGAAGTCTGGCGCTTAATGTTCGAGCAAGCGCTGGCCCCTCTTGGGATGCAGCCCCTTCCGACACATGCGTGAGAATATAGACCTTCTAATATTAGTTTAAGGAGCAAGAGCCGCAAATGATGATTGTTAGGGCACTATGGATAAATGCAGAGGTGTAAAAAGTCCGTTGGTAGCATATAATTACACGGCAGACAGATCGGGAACCATCGCAAACCTGTGATGGTGTCTAAAGGGGATAGAACCAAATTCTACTACATGGTAGATCTCAATCATCAGTGCTAATCTTCTTTGAACCTTTGGTACCTTATGCCTCGATATTTTATTTACGACCAGATCCTAGACGACTGTATATGGGCGCTAAAGTGACAGCGGCCGGTGCAGACCTCCAGATGTCATGTACTGTCTACAAGTACTGTAGCCCCGGCGGAGCCTAAATGGTACCCCGATATGAGACAGCAACATACCACATCTGAGATGTCTAGGTACCTTACCTAGAGACTTTGAGGCTCAGCTACTGTGCTTAGTTTCCCAGCATGTCTTGACAACCGCATGCGAGTTCGGTAGTTAACGTCTTTAGGAATGTCTTGCCGAAGCTTTTTTGGAAACACCTTCTAACCAAGTTAGGACTGTACTGAATGGCGCCGCTATCTTTCTCGCCATGCATAGTCCACGATAATGATTCGTTGGATACAGTATTGAAGTCCGCAGGACAAATCAAAGGTCTGATATTGAACGCGCACGGTCGCAGCGGGTCAGTGGAGAAGAAGATAGCGTCCTTGCGTGTTCGATTATTATCAAGTGATTCGCTTGACTCGGCAAGTGAAAGAGCTGACCCCGATCTTGCGTGGATCCAGACTCGGTAAGAGAGAAAAAGAAAGAGATCTCACCATCTCGCGTTGACGTTGCCTGATCGTGACTAGATTGAACCAGAACTTCGAGCAGAAACAGCGGTCGGCACTCCCCACTTCCAACGGACCCAGCGGCGGATCCGTATTTTCCTTCCGAGCTCTCCAGCCTCCAGCTTCCTCTTTCAGTGCCCTCTGTAGAGAGTGTAGATGATGCGGGAACTGGTTTAAAATTCCTCTCCTCATTATGGCGCCTCGTACCACCCTCTCCGCGGATGCCGCAGAGTATCAAAGTCCGTTTGGCCGGTCCTTGACCTCCAGCTCGCCCATTGCCGCGTCAATCATTGCCCGCGATCTCGCTCACTACGAAGACGAAGACACCATCGACACCAACGAGACCTCCGACTCGTCGACCGTGCGTCCGTCCAGCAGGCGCCCGTCCAGCAGCTATGCAGGGACAAACCCTCATTCCTTAGCCGGCTCTTATCGCCGCCCGAGTTACTTCACGTCCGTCAATCACTCCACCGTGATCCCCTCCAATGACGACTACCAACCCTTGACGCATAGCGAACTGGAAGACGCGATTGAACAAGAGCGCCACCTCTTGAGCGATAATAATGTCATTCCCCCGGAGCACGCCCACGGGAAATCCCAGGGACTGCAACACAAGCTGAGTAGTCTATTCTCAACTTCTCCACAGGAGGGTTCCTCCAAATACTATGGCTCTATTCGCAGGGCGAGCGGACCAGACGCCGAGACCGGGGTTGTCGCGACCGAGTCCACGGCGTTGCTGGGAGCTCCCCGCGGCGAAGGAGATGCGATGGGGCCGGAGGAGATCGATCGGAAATGGGAAGAGGCCGTGACAGCCGGTCTGATCAACACGACATGGCAACGGGAAGCCCGAGTTATTGGAAAATACTCGGCGCCCTTGATGGTTACCTTCCTGTTGCAGTATTCGCTGACAGTGGCGAGTATCTTCACTATCGGCCATTTGGGCAAGGAGGAGCTTGGGGCTGTCAGTTTGGCTAGTATGACTGTCAGCATCACTGGAAACGCTGTTTATTCTGGTCTGGCTACCAGCTTGGATACGCTGTGCGCACAGGCTTATGGATCCGGTAAGAGGAAGCTTGTCGGCCTGCAGATGTTGCGCATGGTGTTTTTCTTATGGTTGGTGACTATTCCTATCGCCATCCTTTGGTACTTCTCCGAGCACATTCTGGCGAAGATTGTGCCCGAGAAGGAGGTGGCCCAAATGGCCGGTCTGTATTTGAAGGTTGCTCTGCTGGGAACACCGGGCTTCGCTTGCTTCGAAAGTGGCAAGCGTTATCTTCAGGCCCAGGGAGTATTCTCGGCATCGTTGTACGTGCTGCTTGTTTGCGCGCCGCTGAACGCGTTCATGAACTGGTTTTTCGTCTGGGTAAGTTCTTCTTTCTACACCTTGAGATACGTTGAGACTAAAAGATTGGCAGAAATTGGAGATGGGCTTCATTGGTGCACCAATCGCCGTCGCTATCACTGAGAATCTGATGCCGATCTGTCTCTTTACATACGCCTACTTCTTCGTGGGCACTGAGTGTTGGAGTGGCTTCACCCGACAAGCCTTCGAGAACTGGGGTCCCATGATTCGCCTCGCACTGCCGGGTCTAATCATGGTGGAGGCCGAGTGTCTGGCATTTGAAGTCCTGACTCTAGCGTCAAGTTACCTCGGCACCACCGAGCTTGCGGCACAGTCAATTCTCTCGACCATCTCTAGCATCACATGGCAAATTCCCTTCCCGCTGTCTATCGCGGGTAGCACGCGCATTGCGAATCTGATCGGTGCCAGCCTTGTCGGAGCTGCAAAGACTACGGCCAAGGTAAGCTTATGCGGTGCTACCATTGTTGGTCTGTTCAACATGGTCCTGCTTATGTGTCTGCGAAACTACATCCCGATGCTCTTCAGCTCGGACTCCGAAGTTATCGATCTAGTCGCGCAGGTGCTTCCGCTATGCGCCGCGTTCCAGCTTTTCGACGCTCTCGCTGCCAACTGCAACGGCATTCTTCGTGGTCTCGGCCGCCAGGAAATCGGCGGGTACATTCAACTCTTCTGCTATTATGCCATTGCAATGCCTATAAGTATGGGTACAACATTTGCCTTAGGCTGGGGTGTGATGGGTCTTTGGACCGGTGTGGCTATTGCTCTTCTCCTTGTGTCTGGAGCTGAGTTCTTTATCATTGGCCGTATCAGTTGGGAGCGATCTGTTAAAGAAGCCCAACAGCGGAATGAGCTGGCCTGATTACGGGACCATGTATGATCTGCATGAATATCATTCAAAAAATACATTTGATGAACAGTTGGCGGTTTTACATACTCTGTTTGAACAACCGGAACAAAACATAGCACTCCATAGAAGGCGTCAGCGGGGCTGGTTAACAAACACAACCGAAATCAGACTGTACATAGAGTTGCACTGCCAATCAGGTAGAATGTGAGATGAATTCATGATATCATTTAGGACTGCACAATGCTGCTAATCGAACATTGAATGGTAAACCCACAATCTAGTACTCGAGAATAGCCCATGTCTGTTCGTCCATAGTCGAGAAAATAACACCTGCTCCGAGCAACTCGTCACCGGCACGCGCAACATCCGTAGCAGGCAGGTTGAGTTTCGAGGCAATCTGCTGCATGTGAAGACCAGTATCATCCTGGGGCTCCGTCTTGAGCAAGTTGTAGATCTTTTTAGCGAGAGGCGACATGGACGCAAGAGCCCGGTTTTGACCCGCACCATAGTCATCCGCGCCACCCATAACGGCATCACCAGCGGCACCATTGGCACCAGCGGCGGCGCCACCAGGGGGACCACGAGTGAAGAACAGATGCACGGCAGTAGCCTCGAGAACGTGGCAGTGCAACTCGTTGATGTCGGTTAAGGGGCGTACGCTGTGAGCACCGATATAGCGCTTGTTGCCGAAGGACTTGATGGCTCCGAAGACACGGGCGTACCCATTCACCTCGATCTCGCTCTTGCCATCGGCGGGTGCCTTGCCCCCGTCCATATCCATGCTGTCAGCCGTGGCTGAGTCCACCCACTTCTTGACTTCGACTTCGCCCGTGCCGTCATCGATTTTGTATGTGATGTTCGTGCTCTGGGAGCTGATGTTGCGTACCTGGCCGACGAAGAGCACGTTGGCCACGTCCGCACCGTCGATCTGGTAATTGGCTTCAGGGTAGGGCTGCGAGGCGTCGACAACCTGCTTGACTGTGACGGGGCGGAGGGTCTTGTTATCACGGTCGCCAGACTAGTCGAATGTTAGTGACAATGCTACGGAAAAGCACCAACGCATCGTACCTTTCCGCCGGAAGGGCTGTTGGTCTCGCCTGGCATGAAGCCACCGCCGCCGGACCCGTAATTGTTGTAGTTGTCTAAATTGGGTGTTAGCAAGCAATCGAATACACGTCAAGCTGGGGTTACTTACCCATGACGAGAGTGTGTGTGAGTAAACAGATGAGAGGCGTAAAATCATTTTACCTCATCGGGCGAGCGTGTCGCGCGTCGCGGGGAGCCTGTTTGTGCTGTTTGCACTGACCGTTCACCGCCCTCGGGTTTCCTCGATTTTTTTTTTGCGGCGAAGTTGACGGCTTGTTTCGACGCAGACCGACACCTTGAAAAGATATTTTCAAGTGTGGAATTGTCTGGATTTGACGTTTGATTGCTTTTCCGGATTTTATCCTCCCAATATTTGACTTTACTCTCGTTTTTAACGCATGAGAAAACTGTTTAATCCTTGTCATATCCATTTCCGCCTTTGATCGGCGCATCAAACTCGAGGCCTCAATCATGCCTCACCGCGAATCGTCTCCGGCTATGTCGGAAAACGAGTTCGATATCACGAACTCGCTTTTCCAGCATGACAGCGAATCCGAAAATGACGAAAAACCCAAGCGCCGCCAGAAGCCCAAGCCCGCTCCTACCGGAGATCTCGACTTCCTCGGCGCCGAGGACGACGGTGACGAGGCCTTTATTGCGAACCAGCAGGCATCTGCAAACCGAAAAGGCGCCAACCTCAAGGGCCGTACTGTGAAGAAAGGTGGTGGCTTTCAGGCCATGGGTCTGAACGGCAAGTTACTCAAGGCGATCGCCCGCAAAGGATTTTCAGTCCCGACTCCCATTCAGCGCAAGACGATCCCCGTTATTATGGACGACAAGGATGTTGTGGGTATGGCCCGTACCGGTTCTGGAAAGACTGCGGCCTTCGTTATCCCCATGATCGAGAAGTTGAAGAGCCACAGCACTGCATTTGGAGCCCGTGGATTGATTATGTCGCCCTCCCGTGAACTGGCCTTGCAAACACTCAAGGTGGTTAAGGAGATGGGCCGTGGTACAGATCTACGATGTGTGCTCCTTGTCGGTGGTGATAGTTTGGAGGACCAGTTCGGCATGATGGCAGGCAATCCTGATATTGTTATCGCTACACCCGGTCGTTTCCTTCATTTGAAGGTCGAAATGGATCTGGATCTGTCATCTATTAAGTATGTCGTCTTCGATGAAGCCGATCGACTTTTCGAAATGGGTTTCGCTGCCCAATTGGCCGAGATTTTGCACGGCCTACCTTCCACCCGCCAGACACTTCTCTTCTCCGCTACACTGCCCAAGTCGCTTGTTGAATTCGCACGTGCTGGCTTGCAAGAACCTAGCCTGGTCCGTCTGGATGCGGAGAGCAAAATCTCCCCCGATCTTCAGAATGCCTTCTTCGCCGTCAAGTCATCCGACAAGGAGGGTGCTCTTCTTCACATTCTCCATGAAATCATCAAGATGCCTACAGGGCCTACTGAAGCTACCTTGAGATTTAAGGAAGGCTTCAGAGACAGGAAGCGCAAGAGGGATGGAGAGAAGGTCAGCAGCTGGAAGGAATCGCCGACCGAACACTCCACCATTGTCTTTGCTGCCACCAAGCATCATGTCGATTACCTATACTCTCTTCTGCTCGAAGCCGGCTTCGCTACTTCCTACGCCTACGGTTCCTTGGACCAGACTGCTCGTAAGATCCAAGTCCAGAACTTCCGAAGCGGTATTTCCAACATCCTGGTCGTCACCGATGTCGCCGCTCGAGGTATCGATATTCCCGTTCTTGCCAACGTTATCAACTACGATTTCCCGTCGCAGCCCAAGATCTTCATTCACCGTGTCGGTCGTACTGCTCGTGCTGGTAAGACAGGTTGGAGTTACAGTCTCGTGCGCGATGCGGATGCTCCGTACCTGCTCGATCTTCAGTTGTTCCTGGGTCGACGATTGGTTCTTGGCCGTCAATATGGCGATCAGGTTAACTATGCCGAGGACGTTGTCGTGGGAACAATCCCCCGTGACCCGTTGGCCCGGACTTGTGAATGGGCGAACAAGGTGCTGGATGAGGTCCCAGACATTCATTCGCAGCGCCAGGTTGCGACAAGAGGTGAGAAGCTCTACATGCGCACCCGAAATGCCGCATCTGCGGAGAGCGCCAAGAGAGCGAAGAAGGTCACCTCTTCCGAAGACTGGGCTACTATCCACGTTCTTTTCAATGACGCGACTACTACGGCCGAGGCCGAGCGAGAGTCGATGCTTGCTCGGATCGGTGGCTTCCGCCCGCAGGAAACGATTTTCGAGCATCACAACCGACGTGCCGGTAAGGCCGGTAGGGCCGAAGGTGACGAGACTATTGAAACCATCAAGCGAATTCGCACTACTGTCGACAAGAAGAAGCAGCGCGCGCATGCCAAGGAGCAGGCCGATTTGATCGAGGCTGGAGGCGGTGGCCATGGAGAAAGTGCCGATGAAATGGACGAGGACATTCCTGAAGAAGCTGGAGAGAACATGTCCGAGGCTGATGAGTCGGACCTGGAGGTCACCTTCGGCGCCTACTCGAAGAAGGAATCAGGTGATAAATCTAAGGAGTCATTTACCGCTACGTTCCAGAATCCCGACTATTTCATGGGATACACACCCAACAACAGCAATGCTGCCGAGGATCGTGGATACGGTGTGCACTCCGGTACCAACTCCAACTTCACAGCTGCCTCGCGCGATGCAGCCATGGATCTGAATGGCGACGACGGACAGAAGCACTTTGGCGAACCTCGCTCAACCATGCGCTGGGACAAACGACACAAGAAGTATGTGGCTCGTCAGAACGACGAGGACGGATCGAAGGGCGCACGAATGGTGCGCGGCGAGAGTGGAGCCAAGATTGCCGCCAGCTTCCGAAGCGGTCGTTTCCAGTCCTGGAAGAAGGGCAAGCGGATGAGCGGTATTCCACGCGTCGGCGAAGCCGAGCAGCCCGGCATGGGCCATGGCATGAACCCCGGTGGCCGCGGCGCTGGCGGACGCTTCAAGCATCACCAGGACCGGGCACCCAAGCGGGCCGATCCTTTGCGACACGACTACGAAAAGATGAAGAAGAAGAACGACGCGGCACGCGAGCGACAGGGCCCGGCGGCGGCTGGCTCGCGGGGCAAGAGCGAGCTCAAGTCGACAGACGATATTCGCAAGGCACGCAATCTCAAGCAGAGGCGACAGGAGAAGAACGCGCGTCCGCAGCGGAAGAAGCGTTGAATAGAAAAGCCGAGAGTCTGTACGTAATTGCGTCATGTTTTATCTATATTTTGCATTGGAGATACCAACGTCGAATCCAAGTCATATGATTATCACCCGATTTATGTGCCAGGATCACCCGTCATAAAGGGGATAGAACATATCATACCCTAGCTCGATAGTCGAGTGCTTAGGATAGCTAAGCTTGCATGTCAGACCGTTTAGAATACAGCTATACGTGCATGAATACCGTCACGCGACGATCCCGGCCGTGGTGCAGGTTGGAGCACCGTTAGTCGACCGGTACGCTACACTCTCTGTAGACGAAGATCACACATGCTCGGGCCTTTATGAGAACCCCACGAGGAAATCAGCTCCGACCCGAATAATTTCCGGGTCTCGATCGGCGAATTTAGCGATCCCGACAAGATTTGGAATCAATCCGAGTTCACGGTACGGAGTTCCGGCCTAAGACCAATACATCCCCTGGAATCATACAAGGCGTACCGAGGCCAGACCAGAGGCGCACTATTGAAATCAAAAGCAAGCAGATCGTGCATGAACGGGATGACAGACCCCTTGCTGCTCCGCGTGCATGTTCCAGCCGTAAAGGGGCTGGAGCCGCCACTTGTTTCCCCTTCGGCCCCGGCCGAGTCGACAATGACGTTGGGTCTAGGGAGGATGGTTGCAGACCCCGGAAAATATCCTTGGAATATACAAGACGAGAGACCCTGAAAAGCTAGAACCCTAGGTGCAACGGAGGACCAGGGACCAGGGACCCGTTCATCGGTATCACCGACTCTTTGCCGATGACGAGAAAGAGAAGCCTATCTAGCCACATCTAGCTCCGGCCCAGACTTTTTTTTTTTATTGTCTACTTATTTTCCCGCGAAATATGGCTATAGGCGCCGATCCAACCAAAGTTCGGGTAGGGTGGGTAAATGTGCTTAAGTTAGTGTCTCTGCAGCCGGCCGATTCAATGGTTCATGGCAAACCGCACCTGGCCTGTTGTGAGACCTGTACCCCTCTCAAGACTGTAACAGTAACCCCTAACCTTTGTGCGACGGAGAGTAAGGGTCCGGAGAATACACTCTACTATAAGGTGGCAAAGAGGCAAAGACTTGAAACGGCTGAAAAATGTAGCTAGGACGTTCAGCTGATGCCTAGGGATTGTGGTGGAGTTGAGAAGAATAAAGGTGGAAACCCTATACGGTAACTCATAAAGCGGCTGAGAAGGGAACCGGAGAAAAAAAAAAAAAAAAAGAGACTAGAGAGTCGAGAAAGTAAAGAAGACTTCTAGTTTCCTATAGGGACCATGGTCTGGTGGGTTGCAGTATCCTAAATAGTACCTGGGCATGATTTTATTTTCGTGTATCCCCCCTCTCCTCAAAAGTACGGAATGCGCATTGCTCAGGTGCCGAGTCCGACTATTGGCAATGGCTGCGGGCGCCGTCGATCCGTCAATCCATCACCTTGCGTCCCACGGTCTTGATTGGCATCCCCTCTCTTTTCCTCTTTCAGTCTTTTTATTTATGGTATATTTCCTTGTTTCCTTAATTTTTTATTTCCTTATTTCCTTATGTCCTCTCTTGACTATTTTATCGCGTTAACATTTGACTCGCTTGGCCATCACTCTATCCTATTCCATCCTAGTGTAAAGTGCAGGGTGTCACTGACAGCGACTGGTGCTCCGTCTAATGCAAGCCACTGCAGCCCGGGAACCGAGTAGTTCGTGCCCCAACGACGTGAACGGCGGGCCCTTTTTCCTCTTAGCTCGGTAAACTACTAGAACTAGTGACTATCGTAACTATTGTGCCTAATTATCACCGAATGAGGAATCATCCCCACTCTTCCACCGTTGGAATCTCCCCTCCTTCCTACTCCTTCCCCTCTCTCTTCGCCCCCCGAAAAATGATCTCCGTCATGGTCGATCCAAGTCTATCAGCTACTAGTGCCGCCAGCACTGACCACTTTTACCCGGTCCCTAGTCTACTTAGTAGTCCGGGACCCGCCCACTTGACCTCTCTCTCTCTCCCTCACTACGCTATTTAGTGGTATCGAAAAGCCTGGATCCCGCAGGCCGGGTGTGCTACTTGCGAGAAAATAATAATAATTAATTCATTGTTATTATCTCTTTTCTTTTTTCTCCTTTGGTGGCTGCCTTTACTTTTTTCTCCCCCTCCCCTCCCCCCCCCCTACCCTATCCCAGAAAGGACAAATCTTGTGTGTATGAAGACATTTGGGGATACATCTGGGGCAACTGGTCTAAGTAGACATACCTTAGTGTGTCTAGACGAACCGGCAGTCACTCTTCGGGTATAGTTCCACCGTTTTCTTTTTATTTTTTCTTTAATTCTTTCCCCCTCCCCCTATATCCCACTTTATCCCGCGTTCTTTCCCCTGGAGGAGCACGAGAGACACTAGAGGCAAGGCGTGGGGAGAGGGGGGCTTTGACATGCTGCAGCATGATCCTAGCTCGATGATCGACCGCCATCCTGCAATAAAGACGCCCGAGGGGAAAGACATGCGCGGCTATGAGTAACCCTGCTGTCATGATCTGGAAATCTCCCGCTGATCGATGCAGTCTATTTTCTGACTCCTCCAATAGCGGATCTCTTCTTCCTCGGATTATAAGCTTGGGTCTTCCAAGGAGGTGACGACCTTCTCTGTTCACCGCTGACGCCGGTATACTTGCGTCTGCAACTGAACGTATTCTACTTCCTATTCCTCTTCCTTACCCTTGAAACACTCCCACCAAACTCTCCCTTCCCTGATCTACCCTGATCTTCCCTCCCTTTCGCCTTGGACTTTTTGCCTGCTGCACTGTACCCTTTCCACAAAAACAGGGATCCGCTATGCTGGCCCCAAGTGCAGAATCGAGAGCCAGTGGTCCCCTTTTGTGAACGAGCATCCCCGCCCAATCCAGAACTTCCCCGTGGGACTCATCTTTTCTTTTCCTGCCGGTCCCCCGATGCAACCACTCGTGCTTCACCCTCCGAGCCTCGCCACCGCCCAGTTCGGTCAGCCCCGATTCAACTCGGGCCCAGAGCGGCTTCCGTTGAATCGTTCTTGGTCTACCAATGCTCGAGGGTGCAGCCCTAGGGCTTCTGTCCCCCGTAAATCTATGTCTGGCTCTCCTCCTGCTGAGCTGCCCTCGGTGACATCGGGAGAGCCAAAGCCCGTCTATCCAGTAGCATCCCCGGCAGTGGTAACGACCGAGGAGCCGACCTCTTCGTCTACTGCTGCCGTTACTGCTCCATTGGTTCAGCATGAGCCTCAGCAACCACAGATCCCACCGAGATATGGCGAGCAGCCTGCTCCAGCGTACGTGGGTTCCCCAAGGCAGCTGCCCGGGGCACCTCCATACCCATTATCAACACTTGAATCTCCAGTCGCGGGCCAGGCGACTCGCTCATTAAACCAAAAATCAACACGACGGACAAAAGCTCATGTAGCGTCAGCATGTGTGAATTGCAAGAAGAAGCACCTTGGATGCGACCCAGCACGTCCATGCCGACGATGTGTTTTGGCAGGCAAGGCAGTAAGTTGCCATTTCCCGACTGACCTTGTGGGATTATATAGGAAGCTGACCAGATAAAGTCATCGTGTGTGGATGTAACCCATAAGAAGCGAGGACGACCACCGCTGAAAGCGGAGGACTCGTCTCTCCGACCCTATACATCACATATGGATAATCCAGCCGTTTCGGCAGAGGTTCAACCATCGACGGCACCTCAACGAAACATTATGCATCGAGCAACCTCTTCTCGGGAACTACGCCCGATGCCCGATCTTCAAGGAATGGGCGAGCCAGGATCAGTGACCGCTACTATGCAAATGCCTCGAGGCCAGCCCCATCGATGGTCTGCATCTGTATTTCCTCTAACTCGGCCGATGGACCCTTCTCCAACAATGTCAACTCAAGCAGGAAGACGACCGTTCTCTGCATCTGGCCCAGCGACATATGGAGCACCACCACATCCACCTCCTGCTTTCGTACCGACCTCTAGCGGATTCAATCCAGTGTTCAGAGCCGGAGTCATGCCTCCTGGGATGGAACGTCGTTTCCCACAATACCCAAGTCCTTCTTTACCTCCACCTACATCTCCGCCGCAACATCTCCCAGCAGGTGTACCATATATACCATTCGAAACCCCTGGACCCTTAGTCCACCAACCGATGAGCGACCCCCGAGTTCCTCCCGGACCACGCGAGTTATATCTTGAATCCCCGCTCCGACTTCCTCCAATCCATCAGGCAACCGCAAGTCCAGGCCCAGCTCACCACCATGCGCACCGTCTCAGTGATCCATATCCCACAACGTGGACATTATCCCGAGAAGACGCCAACCGAGAGCCGCGCTCACCAGGTCTTCTCCACCGACCGCCGAGCTCTGCCTTCTCACATTCCACGCCCCACTCACACCAGCGCTCGTCTTCCCAGACAGGCCCTCTAGACCCAATTCCCCGGCATCTCGGACCAGTCGAACTCCCATCACCCGTTACATTGCATCAGTCTCCCCCAACAGGAAAACGAGATATACAACCAAGCACAGAAGCCGGAAACCAAGAGCCCCGACCTATCAAACGGCGCAAGATGGCGCTGGACGACATGGTCAACGGCTAACACAATGTTCATTTGTTATCTTTTTTTTTCGTTGGAATTGTCGATCAACATACCAGCAGCCCCGGAGGCTCCTTGTATTGTATAATGCACAAACCCCCTGTAGCAGGGTCTACAGGACAGATACCCCTATCCAGCGTGGCGAGTACGTCTCAGTGCAGTAAGAAGCACCATCTGCAACTTGTTTTGATCTGTGATCACAGTGATTTTCGCATCTATTTGGACTGATTACAGGACGTCAAAATCTCCTAATTCAAACTCGATATTGACGCAAAATATGCGATTTGCTTTATTTCTTTTGTTTCGGTTGTTATACACTTTGGAACGGATGGGAGTTTTTTTTTTACATTTCTTTTGTCGGATTCTCCTTCTCTTCTTTTCTCGCGAGTACCCCCTACAGTTATCATACATGGCACGGCGTTTGGCGGAGTGGAAGGGGGCGGGCTCGCATTTTACCCATGTTTTTTTTGTTTCCTTTGTTTAGAAATGAGCATGCATTTGATTTGTGATACTCGGCAGAATGGAGTATCATTGTACATCAGCTGTGCACCGAGAAGAACGTGCTGATTTTCCATGTCTGACGTTTTACTCTCAATATTCGATCGGTTACCCTGCGCTACCACGTCTAGAACGGGACATTGTCTCAGGCTATTAATTAATGAAATTAGATGATCATCTCACAGACCATCAATGCATATTTGAATCTCGCATAATCCATAATGCAGAATCGTTTTGAGGCATATTAGAAGTATGTGCATGTTATATGGAACAAGAAGGTATCACCGCATAAAACCCAAAACTAGAAAAACAACCACTGGCCGCAGCGTTGTAACTTGCCCAGCCACCCCTTGCGGCCAGGCTCCTGCTCCTGCTCACGAGGATAAGGCGTGTCTTCCAAGCCTCCATCATAGCGATCCGTGCGCAGATCCATCTCAGACTTACGGACAAACTTGGTCCGCTTGATCAATTTCCACCCGGCGAACATGACAATCATGATCGCAATCTCGATGTAATACGAGACGAAAGAAACACCCTTGAAATGCGGGCTGAAGCATGACCAGCCCTGCACGAGGACCAGAACGATATTCAGGCCCACGGCGATGATAGGACCGTAGGGATACGTCCAGTTCTTGAATGGAAGCAGATGCTCGATACCCTGTTCGCGAACCGCAGATCGGAATCGCAGGGATGCGAGGCCAATGCAGATCCACGACAGCTGGTTAGAGACACCTACGATATTCTGCAGCCACGACCACAACTGACCGGCTCCGATGTAGCTGGCGCCAAAACACAGACCGCTAATCACCGTTGTGGCAAGAACCGCGACCCAGGGGACGTGGAAGCGGTTCAACTGGCCAAAGAAGCGGGGCGCATAGCCGTCCACAGCGAGGGTGTAGAGGAGGCGAGACCCGGCGAATAGGGCGTGGTTGGCGGCGGAGATCACCGAGGTCATGATCACGGCGTTAATGAAGCTACCGGCGACGGCACTGCCGGCCTCCGTGAAGACAATGGTGAACGGGCTGACGCGTGTATCGCCATCAGAGAGGCCAGGGTAGGTGTAAGGGACGTTGAGGCCAACAATAAGAATGGAAAGCAGGTAGAACAGCACGATGCGCCAAAAGACGTTGCGCACGACTTTGGGCAAGTTCTTGGAGGGGTCCTTGGTTTCACCGGCGGTGATGGCGATGGACTCGGTGCCACCGTAGGCGAACGAGGCTGTCACGAAAACCGAAGCAAATCCACCGATACCACCGACAAAAGGCGCGTCTCCGATGTGCCAGTATTTACCGCCGATGTATTCATGGTTTTTGTTGCCACCGCAGTTGACTGCGATACCGAGAATGATAAAAATAATGATGGTGATCACTTTCAATAAGCTGAGCCAGTATTCGACTTCACCGTAGACGCGCACAGAGAGAAGATTTAGCGCAATGACCACAACCAAGAAGATCAGACTGATTGCCCAACCGGGGAAATTATCAGTCCAGAATTTCAGTAATAACTGTAGCGCAATGATATCGGAAGCAGTTGATACGGCGTCGTTGAACCAGTAGTTCCAAGTCAAAGCAAAACCGAGCGCATCGTCGACAAACCGACTAAGAACAATGTTAGTAAGTCCGGCCCGAAAGTTCAAGGTTACATTGGCAACGATCGGCACTCACCCCGCAAAAGTACAGAAAGATCCAGCCACCGGGATGAAGGCCGCCATTTCACCCAGACACAGCATCGTGATGAAAACAATGCCACCGCAAATAGCGTAGGCGATGAGTGTCGACGCAGGACCGCCCTTGGCGATGGATTCACCAGTACCCAGGAATAAACCAGTTCCAATGGTACCACCGATGGCAATCATCTGCACTTGACGTGCTGACAGGCGACGAGCCAGCTTGTCGGCATTGACCAAGGGAGTGGACGAAACATCGCCGACATTCTCCTGGACACCCACCTTGGAATCATGTTGTTTCTCTGAATCAAAGGTCATGATGAAACCAGTGACCCTGACCAAGGAATAGAAGATCTCTTGTTAAAAGAGGGGAGGGGGGGAAACTGAAAGCTGCAAGCATGATTAGTATAATGTTCGACATGGTTGACATGGTTGACATGGTTGACATGTAGACACGGAAAGAACGCACAGCCCTAAGATCTCGTGACCAGCACGTGGTTTACCCCGGATTCTCAAAGATCTGACAGATATGACAGCGCCCACTCTTTCTTTTCTGTTGCAATAGAGAAAGGAGAGCCATTTTAGATCTTCAAAAAAGAAACTTGAAGGACGTGCAATTCTGCGATGGCGTGATTGAGCACGAATATCACTGAAGCGCAATTTAGCGGTTGGGCCCGCTTGCGATGACTTGAGAAAAACTCGATCGACCCCACTTGGGCCTCTCTTTTCGTCGACATTTGAAGACTTCGCCACCCCGATTGGGAAGGTCTGCTAAGGTTCAGCGTTGCCAGGGGCCGATAGCTTGTTTCCAATTTTCTTAGGTGTTGAATTATCTAATCAATCAACCGTCTACGATTTTTGAGCATTTACTGAAGTATAGATATAAAGAAGCCTGGTGATATCGCTATATACTCATGCACAATAAAATCAATGCTTTTACTGGCTTCGCTAGCACAAAATCGAAACGCCCATTCCTCGTAGTAATGCACATTAGTCCAACAATCCACTGGCCAAAGCCTCCAGATCTTCGAGTGTCTCGATTTGAGGCTCGGCCTTCTTGGCCTTCTTGCTCTTCTTGCTCTTGCCATCGTCTTCGTCGCTGCTGGGATCGGCAAACGTGACACGCGGCTTCTTGCTGGCCCGGGGCGCTTCGGCTTCGGAGCCCGAATCGGATCCTGGGATCTCGAAGGGTACGTAGGGCAGACCCTGAACACCGGCTTCGTCCTCCGCCTCCTCCTCGGCAAGGGCACGATCGCGTGCCTTGCGCTTCTCCTTCTTTTCGCGCTTCTTTTCGCGCACGAGCGCCTTGTCTTCGATATCGGCACGGCGAGTGCGTTCGGTCTCCTCGTCCACAAAGCGCTGGCGCTGGGTGTTGGCATCGCCACGGGCCTTGAATGTCTCCTCGTCCTCCATCTCGTAGATCTCGTGGGCAACGCCGTCGTCGTCGTAGACCAGCTTGGTACCCTTGCCCTTGTACTTGAGCAGCTTCTTCTTCGACTTGAGGAGCTTCTCGCGACGCTTGGAGTCGATGACCAGCGGCTCCTGGCCATCGATCTGCACCATCCTGGTTGGCTGAACCTCTTCGGCAGACTCGTCGGAGTCAGAATCGCTCTGGCGGCCGAGATCCTCGTCACCTGCAACGAAGCGGCGCTTGACGGACAGGAAGTCGGCATCCTCGTCGGCGTCTTCACCGGCGCCATTACCAGCACCAGTTGCAACCATGGTGCCGTCGTCATTGATAAGCTTGTGGTAGTGGTCCGCCAACACATCCTGGTTTCGTCGCTCGAACATGCGGTCGTAACGGGTTCGCACTTGGTTCTCATCCTTCTTCTCCTTCTTTTTGCCTTCGCCCTCCGCACCAGAATCCTCGTCACTAGACAGGTGAGCCATCTTCCAAGAAGCATTCTTGCGCTCCTTGGTATCGTCTCCCTTGATGAACTTGATGCGAGGAGCACCGGGAAGACCCAGGCTACCCGCAAAGTCTTCCAGCTTGAGCTCTTTGATATTAAATATCGTCTTGTCGGGTTGCACGAAGCATGACTTGACGTATGAGATGAAAGCTTTTTGACCCAGATACTTCAGCTCTGGATCCTTGAAACACATATTTTGCAGCTGATTCTTGATGCTGCTCTGCTTGCTCGCCTTGATATTAATCTTTTCAATCGGCACCTTTTTTTGTTCAAGTCGGCTCAACATGCCCTTCTCCTCACTGGGGTCAAGGAACAGCACGGCACGGCCGACACGTTCATAACGAGCAGTACGGCCCACTCGGTGAATGTAGGTATCGGCGTCTTCGGGGCAGTCCATTTGAATAACCCAGTCCACGGCAGGGAAATCCAAACCACGAGCCGCAACGTCGGTGGCGAAAAGCACCGAGTGTTGGGATTGAGAGAACTTGGTTGTAATATCAAGTCGACCTCCCTGCTTCTGTCGGCCGTGAAGGTGCATCAGGGGAATACCGGGCTGCAAGTGTCGGAATGACTCGTAGACGAATCGGACCTGCTTCCCAGAGGCCAGGAAAACCACGGTCTTCGATTTGAGATTGCTGCGGATGAAACTCCACAAGGTATCGAGTTTCGAAGCGAGAGGTGTGACGACGTAGTGTTGCTTGAGAGTCGATGGGGTTGCCGAGGCGGCGCCTTCGTGAACAGCGACGTATTCAGGGTCCTTGAGACTGAGACGAGCGAGGTCGGAGACCTTCTTCGTCTGTGTAGCACTAAACAGCATAGTCTGGCGCTCCTTGGGAAGGTGATCAACAATCGCATCCACAGTCTTCTGGAATCCCATATCAAGAATTCTGTCGGCTTCATCGAACACGAGCATCTGCAGGTTGTGTGTCTCAAACATGGCAGTCTGATCCAGATGCTGGAGCATACGTCCCGGAGTGCAGACCAGAATGTTCATACGTCCCAGTCGATCTTGTTCCTCGCGCAGACTCTTTCCACCGATAACCAAGCCGGCAGAGAAGGCGTGGTAACGGCCAACCTTGCGCAATACTTCGAAAATCTGGATCGCCAATTCGCGGGTCGGGGAAAGAATGAGGGCACCCAAGCCATCGAGTTCGGTCGTCTGCCTGCGGTATAGGTTTTCGAGAACGGGAATAATAAAAGCCAAGGTCTTACCAGACCCGGTTTTCGCAGCACCTAAGATGTCGCGGCCCTTGAGAGAATGGACGATAGCGCGCTGCTGGATGTCGGTAAGGGTCTTGAAGTGCGACGCTGCGAGACCCTTTTGGGTGGGCTCGGAGAGTGGGAGATCGGAGAAGTTCTTAACGGAGGCCTTCAAGTCGAGATCTTCGACGCGCTGAACGAGCGAGGAGAGTGTGTCCTCGCCACGCTTTCGCTTGAGGGTTCTACCGGAGTCATGATGAGTTTTCGGAGCTTTTCCGCGAGATGTCCGAGCGGGAGCCATGATGCTGTGGTTCGTGGAGTTCTTATCGTCGGCGAAGCCAAACGGCGCAGCTTTTTTTTTCTTGCTGAGTCAGCTCACGATAAGCGCTTATCAGTGGAAAGACTACCGGAGTATAAAAATCAAAAATCACAGCAAAACACACGGTCAAGCGCTGCAGAAATGGCTAAAAAAGCTAGTATAGAAGAAGATTCAGGTGTAAATCCCGAGGAAACATTAGATCTATGGCATCTAACTCATGTATCGAAGTGGTAGGCCGCGTTTAATGAGATTATTACCAGAGTATTTCCTATGATGACTCAGCGACTGATAAGATGCTTATCTGCGAGTTGGCGACAGTGACTGCTTGTCACTTCATCATGGCGGACGACGATCAAGACATTTTCGACTCGCTCGAGCGCGAGGCGTCAGAATTTACCAAGGCTTGTTGTCGCTACTTTCTACTAGGGATCTCTGCTAACGCGCAATTCCAGGATGCGGAGATCGACCGCATTCGCAAGGCCTTCTCTCTGGACTCGTAAGTCTCCTTTCTCTTTCCCGAGGTGTTGTACTGACACAATGAACCAGCTACGCCGTGCTAGATCTACAGCCTGGAGTGCCAGAGAAGGACATCAAGATGCAATACCGCAAGAAGTCACTCCTAATCCATCCGGACAAAACCAAGAATCCAGCCGCCCCCGATGCATTCGATCGTCTTGCCAAAGCACAGACGGCTCTGTTAGACGAGAAACAGCGCACCTACCTCGATGAATGCATTGCCGATGCACGAAGACTACTGATCCGCGAGCACAAGTACGATTTGGACTCACCGGAGCTGAAAACTGAGGAATTCAAGGTGGAATGGCGGGCAAAGACCGTCCACGTGCTACTGGAAGAAGAGGCGCGACGACGGAGACAGGCCAAGGCCCGCATGCAGGAAGAAGGTCGAGAGGCGCGCAAGGAAGAAGAGGAACTAGAAGCGCGGAAACGAAAGCGCGACAATGATAAGGCGTGGGAGGAGAGTCGCGAAGAGCGCATTGGGACTTGGCGGGACTTCCAGAAGGGGCGCAAACCCGGCGATGAGAAGAAGAAGAAGAAAAATATGAAGGTGCTTGGATGATAAGCATCGCATGGCGTTAGGGATACAATCGCATTCAGAGCTAGCTTCTAGCTCTAGCTCCTAGTTCATTATAGCCCATACATTTGGTACTGTCTACAGCTTCACTATCTCCCAATCCCGAGGTCGGCGCGGTCCATGCACTTTCTACTCCGATAAGTGCGGGGAATGTCTGGAAGATTCGATGCAGCTGCACAGGGGATCCTTATTTCAATGTCCCTGTAACCCTATAATTTCATTATAATCAGACACCTACACTCTGGAAAGCAAAAACCGAGTTCGCACTGTCCTCCCCACATGGGATTAGATCATTCTGGATTGCCCGAACACCGAGAAACCCACTCTCCCCGCCTTCACCTCCGTCGCCTTCCAAGATCTCACCACTATCCACAATGGCCGATTCTTTGGCATCCGGAGAAAGGCCGTCTGAGCCCGTCATGGTTCAATCGATTTCGCGCGCACTAGAGCACCTGCGCCCGTTTCCTCCGACCGACCCAGCCCACCGCGGGGTCGAGCAACCACCTCACCCAACCAGCTCTACAACACCGGTGACGCAGAATGGATCGCAAGTACACACCAGCAACGGAGTCACTGATGCAGTGATCCCCCCTCTCGCCACTGTCATTGAGCGCATCCACGCCCGTGTCCATGCATTCCTGAGCGAGTCCCACCCCGCAGACTCACTCCTCGCGTCGGTCCAGAACCAAACCCGAATCTCCCTGGACGTGGTGTCCAAGTCCCTCTCCGAATACAAACCATCCGAACTGTCGCTCTCCTACAACGGCGGCAAAGACTGCCTCGTCCTCCTCATCCTCTTCCTGACCGGACTGCACCCGTACTCCGCGCACAAATATACAGACCACAAGAAACCCACCCAAACAACCACCGGCCCCGCAACAGAAGAATTAATCCCCTCGATCTACGCCCTCCCACCGGACCCGTTCCCCTCTGTTGAAGAATTCGTCGTTTCTTCCGCCCAAGCGTACCACCTCTCTATAACGAAATACACAACCAGCCCCCCAAACACTACGATTCGCACCGTCTTCGAGGACTATCTCCAGCGACACCCGGGTATCAAGGCGATTTTCGTGGGAACGCGACGAACGGACCCGCACGGAGAAAAACTGACGCATTTCGACCGAACGGATCATGGGTGGCCTGACTTTATGCGCATCCACCCAGTGATTGATTGGCATTACGCGGAGATTTGGGCGTTTATTCGACATCTGGAACTTGAATACTGCGATCTTTATCGTCAGGGGTATACCAGTCTGGGGGGTACCTCGGATACCAAGCCGAATCCGAAATTAAGGAAGGAAGGGGGAGATGATACGGAGTATCTGCCGGCGTATGAGTTGACCGAGGATGTGGAGGAGAGACTTGGTCGGAATTGATTGTTGGACCCTGTATAGATGGAATGTCGCTGTTTGGTGATTGTCCATAGATTATGCTTACTCGATACCTATACTGGACTTGTGGATTTCAATTGAGGATATCATATTTTAGACTGCGCAACCTTGCAATGGCGAGGGTGTTTTCGAGCGAATTGAGATAACATGCATCCCGAACAAATACTGCAGAAGACATGCTTTCCCCTATAGCTGCAATGATGAACAGAATGACAAAAACAAAGAAAACAACAAGCCCATTCAACGAAGTGGTCAATAAAGATAATAGGTGGAATGTTGATAAACGTCTCAAGGGACGTGTGCAAAAAAAGCAGTTAAAAACCGGTAAAAAAACATGGATTGCAAGAAATACTTGGGAGTATATTCTGCGGATGATAATGGATGTCACGACTCGAAGTTGAGGAATTGCTCACAATAGAAATCTATTGAAGCACGTGAATGAGATGAATACTCATTATCGTGAGACGTGTCGATTGAATTAGGTGCAAGAGCGTGTGCATGAGCGAGGAGTGGATACATCGAACTCCATTCGCGAGCGCATGGGAGACACCGAAGCGGTCTTGATATTTTCCTTGCGTGGAGTAGACAAGTAAGACCGAGATCCACACGAGGGAGATTCGGGCATGGCTGTCTTAGACGAGCCCCCGGAAATATCAGTCATGGAGCGGCGAGCCTTAAAAGGGCGTCCACGGTACACCGGTGTGTTTTCGATGGCACTCATGCTACAAGATGACAGAGACCCGTTGACTGAGGCATTCTTCATCAGGGCATATCTTTGAAGTCTGGTCAGAACATAGCGCAAAGGTCAAAAGAGCATCTGTTTCACTCACGTTGGAGAGATTGAAGATGCCGGGGTCCAGTTCGAGCCAAGTCCAGCAGGAGAAGTGAAGCTGCCCTGGGAGTTGGGCGTGAGGTGCGAACTATTCTGCTGGTGAGGCGCTGAGGGCGATGGGGTCGATCCCTGTACAACTTCCACGGAATAGTTGTATTCCCCAGCACGGTAGGCGCGTCGCTCGTTGCTCTGCTGTTTCAGCATCTTTTGAGCCTTGGTGTCTGCGAAACGCAGTAACAACTTCACACCATTGTCCTGGACGGTGGTGTTGTGGAATTGACCCAGCACCCGCTCGGCAATGTCACGGGTTTCGAAACTAAAAATCAGGGCTCAGGATTTGCAGAGAAATTTTAAAGACCGGGGTGGGGGGGTCACTTACCGAGCGAAACCCACCTCCTTGCTAACGCCTGTCTTCTCATCACGGCTGATCTTTTCTGACACGACACGGTATGGCTCGAAGTGGCGACGCAAGTCCTTTGTGAGTTGTCAGCAATGATCAAAGTGCATGAAACCAAGGAGATTTACAGCCTCAGTCCAATCAATGGGGATGTTGGTACAGTAAATGTTGGTAGATGAACTGTCTTCCAAGTCCTTCAAACGAGAGTTGCGAGACTTCTGGGCAAAGCTAGCTTGGTATCCGAGATAGAAAAATCCACGAATGCAGTTCTCGCACGATTCGAAGTTGAAATATTGGACGAATCCGAAGCTACAATGGTGATTAGTACCAGGAGCGCAATCCAGTATCTGGATCTTCATACCCCTTGCAGAGACCGGAGTCCAGATCAACGATTGCCTTGCAGCGTTCGATCTTGCCAAAGCGAACGGCATATGAGTGCAGCATATCGTCGGTTGTCTCTGGGAGAAACCCACGGATGTAGACATTGGTGATGCCCTCGCGATTTTCCAGGCATTTGGCAAGTGTCAGCTCAGACGGGTTGGTCCACATGGCCGGCACTGCACGGGGAATCGCGGGCTCTTGCTGTGTCAGAGCCTCCAAGTCTTGAACCATGTAGCCATTTGTAGTTTTCATCATCTGGAATGGCAGCGAGAGTGAGCCGAACTGGGGGAACATGCCCCCGAAGGCGTATCCTGGGAGAGAAGTGGAATCCATGGTGGAAAGCAGAGGAGTAGGGTAGTACTGCGTGGGTCCGGTATTCTCAGATGTCTGTACATCCGCAGAAGTCCATCCAGTTTGCTTGGTGTTAGAAACGTCTTGCACATCGTAGTTCATCATGTAGGGCCATCCAGGGTAGGCCCCTGGTACCATGGAGTTGGGGTTGGGATAACCACCGGATGAGAAGTAGGGATATTGTATCATTTGATCAGACTGTCCAGGAACAGACCCCGTCATGAACTGGGTCATCTGGGGAATGCCATTGAACACAGGCGAGTTGGGAAGCAGAAAGAATGGACTGGTGTAGGGAGTACGATTACCTGCTGACCAGTCCAGGCTGTTGTTCATCGGTGTGGTAGGGGCAGTGCTGTTGGAGGGAAATCTAGAACGATGGTTTGAAACTTGGTACATGCGAGGCACAATGCCATTGCTGTCGCTGGTCGTGATGGCCCCATTATGGGAGAAGATGGACCCGTACGGCGAACGAGGGTCGTACTGGCTGGAGCTTTGGCCAGAGCTCGAGGTGCTGTTTTGTTGAGCCTGATGCTGCATCTTGTACCTCGTCACCGATACTGAGAAATATTAGCCATGTTCATTGATCGCATTGGCAAATAATGGAAGCTAGAAAATAAGAACAGACAAGCGCTCAGGGTCTCTGTAGACGGCAGACCATCAAGCTGCTCGGAGTGTTCTTGCATCCATCGGAGAGCTCGTTGCAGGAGATGGGATCCATACCTCGTACACAGGGAAGAGTCTATCAACCCTGGTTGGTGGGATTCAACGTTGTGGATGAACGACTAGATTCACGTTGGCGAAACTCGCTGCAAATGATCTCGGAAGCAACTGACAGCCACAGGGGGAAGACTCACAGGGCAAATTCTCGCAGCTCAACTTCTCCGAAGGGTACTCAAACAAAACAAGGACGAAGAAATTCTGTCAGAGCCTGAAGTGCAGGGACAACTAAATTAATGGAGGGCTTTGAATGGGCTACAGAAGCCCATGAAGATAAAGCAGCCGAAGGTGCAGAATATGAGATGAAAGAGGAAGAAAAAGGTGATGAACAGGAGGGTTGGAAATGTGACGCGGGCAGTCGTTGGAGGGGAAAGAGCACACCTGCCGCGAGACAGCAGGAGCGATGTCGCAATTGCGACACAGGAGACAAAATGAGCTCAATGAGGGATGGACTTGTAGAACAGATACATTGTAACAGATTCAGATGAATGGAGGAGAGAATGGATGGGAAGATGAGAAGTGAATGTTTGGAATATCGCGAAGCGAGGTCGTATAGAACAGAGGTGACCTCCACGAACCCAAAATGCATGATATTGCAATGTATTGATCATTCATGCTCTCTTTCATTCGAGAATAATAATATTTTGTGTTTCCACGTATATAGAAAGTGGTCTGTTGGAGAGAAAGGGGGATCACAGATAATATGACACAGGTTGCTAAGCTTGTTGCAAACATGAAACCTGTCACTCAGACTTGCTCTGCAGCCACTGGTAGACAACAGAGAAATCCTTGCCACGATGGGCCTCTTCCACGGCATTGTAAACATTGCGAGCCTCGTCACCGAGGGCCAAAGTCGCTCCAGCCTGTTCAGCTGCCTCGAGAGCTAGGCGCAGGTCCTTATTCATCAGACTTATCCCAAATCCACCTTCGTAGCCACGCGATGCCGGCGCGGTATCCACCACCCCAGGAACAGGGTTATTGACTTCTGAAGGCCAACAGCGACCGGTCGATGAATTGATCAGGTCAGCCAACGCCTTGGGGTCCAAACCCCAGCGAATACCAAGGTTCATGGCCTCGGCGGTAGCAATGTTATTAATAGCCAGCATGTAGTTGTTGGCAAGCTTGCCTGAAACTCCGGCCCCGGGCTCGCCGAGATGCCATGCTTTCTTACCCATGTGAGCAAGGACTCCGCGGATACGTTGGAGGAGCTCTTCCGACTGGGAAGAAGCACCGAACATAAAAGACAGGGTACCTGCCCGAGCGCCGACCACGCCACCCGAGACTGGTGCATCCACGAATCGGCCAGCTTGCGTAGTGTGAATTGCATTAGCGATGTCTTTGGATGTCACTGGGTCAATGGTTGATGTATCGATGAACAGACGCTCTTCCTCGAGCGCTGGAAGCTTGCCCGCCTTGAGAATCGAATGAAACACATCAATGACGTGTTGTGACTCGGGGAGACTGGTGATCATGACGGCCTAAACAACCAAACGCGACCATTAGTTAATATTCAGGCCGTACAGACGCTGCAGTGTACGCGCGCCGCATGATCATGCCACCCAAATGCTCTGATTTAGCATAACACTCACCGACTTCTCTGCAACTTCACGGGCATTCTGCGCGATCTCGACGCGGTTCTCATCGGGATTGTGAGCGGCCTCTTGAGCTTCCGCGACAAAGCGCTTGGCGGCTTCCTCGTTGACATCACGAATAATTAGCGTGTCAGCTGCGGGGATCTTGGCGCGCAGGTTCTTGGCCATGTTGTAGCCTGCACACTGTTAGTCCGGAGAAATCGCACATCGTGAACGATCTAGGCTTCAATTTTCACATACCCATCTGTCCCAAACCAACAAATCCCCATGTTGTGTCGCGGTGCAATGTTGTTGAGAACGCCCGGGCCGGTTGCGCCGAACTGGTAGTAGGCGGCCAGCGTCGGAGCTTCCCCGGATTGCGGAGAAGGGCCGCCCGGGGTAGAGAGTATACGATTCGGGCACTCATCGCCAAGTTGAGGAAGTCTAACTTTTGCTATAGGCAAAGAAGCTTCAAATAGGAAAAATTTAAGCAACTGTACACGACCTCGGAGCCGGGGGAGGGGTACTTAAAAGGCGCTGTGAAGGCCGTGGCTTTCCGAGCCCGAGGGACGCAGGGGCTTGCTCGGTTGCGGGGGAAGTAGGAGGTCACGTGTATTGTATAGCATCATCACGCTCTTGATAAGTTACTTGTTCCATAGGTCTAGTTCAAGGAGAAGGCGACAATAAGTACCCGAAAATAACGGTATCACCATGAACCAAAGTCTGTGCAGTACAATCGAGTGCACCTCCCAATGTTGAAAATCAAGCGGGCGTCCTTTGATTGCTCTTCCCTTCTCCGAGGCTCTTAATTTGTCCCCTCGATACCCCGGGGTGACGGGGGATACCCCTGCGCTGCCTGCGGAGCCTCCTGTTTGATCTACGGATAATCAAAGGGCTTCCGAGCCCGCAAATGCCGCCTATTAAGTTGTCAGCTTTTAGTCCATATTCAATACGACTTTGGAGCTAAAATAAAATTAAAAAATAAAATTAAAAAAACTTACGCGCATGGTATTTTAAGCTCGAGAGCCCCATACGCAGCTGAGCCGTGTAGACAAGCTCTCCGAATTTCGTCAAGAGGAACATGGCATATCCATCCATGCTTGTCGACCAATGCCCAAGGTTCACAGTGTCGATAGCGGAGGTATGCTGCGAAATATAAAGTTGTGACCACTGGAAGTAGTGCAAGGTCATACTTGGGAGGGTGAGTCGATCGGTGCTCTGATTAGTGGGTTGTCACAGTAAGAACCCCCTAATTAGAGCACCAAAATGGCTTTTACATGTTGATCGAATGAGAATTGGTGAGGTAGCGGAGCATACCCAACTTTGTGGGTCTCAAATTGTCGCCCATCAGAGGGGGACGCTGTAGATAGAATTACAGCCAACGAGTCATGTAACCATGGGTAATTCAGAGAATTAAACATACTGCGTTACCATCTCTCGGGGTTTCATATCTTCTTAGATAAGTATTTTGATACGAGCCATGCACAAATAAGGAAAAGAGGTCAAATTGACCGTCCGCCATTTTCCTGGAGCCTCCTATACATAGACGACGCGATTGAAGTAGTCTCTCTGGAACATGTCTAATTAAATATGTCTCTTTCTCTAGAGAAAAAAAAATGAAAAACATAAGAGTCAAAAAGAATCGGATGGATCAAAAATGTGAGACGAAGGTGGCTACTAAGTCCCCAAAGGGCTTCTCATGTTTTAATTGGAATTAGACGAAATGATAAGTGGACTCGTTTCAGGTTAGATCAGAAACTAAATGAATATCTCGGGGCTTTCAAGGCCCGAGAGCGCCCTTTAGCCAGGCTAGTATGTGCTTAGTCAGTAGCTTAAAGCGCCAGCCTCAGCCCGGATCCAAGGATTGGATGTCCATCTACGTCCATCGGACAGACTTATGAAATGTCGTCCGATCGACCAAAAATGCATCACTCGATGGCCACTTTGCGAAAGAACGGTCTGCCATCTTCGTGTGAGCCGTGTCGCAAGTCTAAGCTGCGTTGTGATCATCAAGTTCCAATATGTGGGCGATGCTCTCGTACGAACAAGCCGGACCGTTGTGTCTATCAGCCTTCTGCAGCAGCAACTCCCAGAGTTGCCAATTCAAAGCCACTACGTTCTACAGGGCGGTCACGCCTTTTAGGTCGTGATGTAATTACCCTGGACTCTAGCCGTGAGAATTGGCCAGCCCCAGAAAGGAGAGGGCTGTCACAGTCCGAATACCTTGGAATGACGAGTCATTTTGCGCTTTTCAAGGAGAGTACCGATCAATTGGACATCTCAAATACTCCAAATGTACAAATTAATGATGATGCCTCTCAAGGTCCCAGCTCAAGTGCGGCAGTCGATACTGAAGAGATACGACAAGGTGCACACCTTCTCCAGCTTTTGAGAGACCTACCGTTGTATCAGAGGATTGTGGGTTCCTGGCTTAACTCGACGCAAGATTGTGACGCTCTGGGTGGACCAGTAGTGCGTCATGTTTTCCAATCACTACAAGAATTTTCAGGCGTACACTCGCTCGATGATGACGCCTTATTCAATCGCTCTCGAGAAATATTTCACCTGTTCTCAAATCCTGTCCCTTTGCACTCTTCTTTGACATACTCGGACTTCATGTCATCTATGTCTTGCAGATGGGAGATCGTCGGTTTAGCTTTCGCTTTCGTGGGCTCCGGCACGGCCCTACCCTGTGATTGGGATACGATGTTCCAGCTCGAGGAAAAACCTGTTATCCCCAGGAAAGAGTTGGGGCGCTTAGCTATAGCAGCAACAGAGACGTGCTTGAAGTTTTGCAATGAAGCTGGTGTATTGAACGATGTCGTCAGTTGGCTGACTTGTCAACATACCTACCTCACCACCCTTATTCACGGAGATCGGGGTAAGTGCAAGTCTTGGCAACGAAGACACATCGGCTGATTTGTGTTTGTCATAGACTACCGTTGCTGGAGAGCCTTAGGGGATCTATCAACTGTCATCTTCACTTTGGGTTTGAACCAGCCTTCATCCGATTATGACACACCCTTCTGGCTTTCGGAGACACGAAAGAGAATTATGGGATCTGCTTACAATGCGGACAAACAACTAGCCACATTCTTAGGACGGCCTCCACGTCTTAGTTGGCGGTTTTGCAACATCACACTCCCCTTGGATATCAGCTTCAGAGAAGTTGTCGCCGACCCAAGTACACGAGATATGGCGATTAGCAGGCTAGATTCCGACGGCTGGAGCAAGACAAAAAGCGACTCGCAAGCAGTCTGGGTAAGGGTTGCCTTGCTAATGGGGCCAGTGCGAGAAAATATTCTAGAGTTATCACTGAGCCAGCAGGTTGAAGACCTCCCAGTCAAGATTGAGTACGGCCTTTTTTTTCGATTGTATGTTACTATATGCTAACTTCTACCAAGGGAATTGCTGCAGCAGTCTCATAAAGTCTGGTCAAGTCTTCCATCCTTCATCCAGCAATGGCATGATCCATCTGACGTTCCAGATGTAAAAGAAAGTATATACCTCCAAGTGCATCTGGACTATAACTTCAATCGGTTCTTGTTGTATCGAATCCTCTCGAAGCGCCTCAACACATGGAGTCCTGATCTTGTAAAGGTCTCTCATGAGGTTTTGAGCGAGATCCTCTTGCTTATTGAAAGTCGAATCCGAGCCATGAGAATTTCTGCTGAGCTTTCTTGGGTGGTAACTATGTCTTGATTTCCCTTATTCCAGTCTTCACCGCTGATCTGTCTACAAAAGATGTCTTACTTTGGCCTGCCAGTGGCCGGTGTGCTGTCAATCGAGCTCATACGTCGGTCTTCCAATCAGTCTCTGGACCCACCCAACTCCCCAATAGAGTCCACGATGCCATTCTCCCGATCACAAGCTATTCAGGATCTAAGCATCTTTGCATCCTACCTCCAAACAATCGTCCAGCCTCACGAAGGCAACTACGATATATGTCAGCAGGCCCGAGGGACTATTCGGCGCGTTCTAGACTTTGTTCTGTCACCCGAGGCCGCTCAGCCAGTCTTTCCGGCCATGCAGTCAAGTGCCACAAACTCACAGACTCCGAACAACTCCGATGTCGCAGACATTTTCTCGGATTACAATTATTATATTACGCATCTTGATAATTGGCAATTTGAACTTCAAAGCAGTTTGGATTTGCTGTAATTCAGATGCCTAGGATTTCGACGTCATCACTCATAAGATCGAAGGACAAAGCGGGAGATCGGAGCATACTATCGCGATAGATCTGCTTCAGCCTTGTAAGCTTACGTCGAATTACAATGATATATAAGCATCTTTCTTCTAATAAGTAAGCTGAGTCGTCTCGGTAGTGTTCGCCTGATCGCAATGTAACTACCAGTAGTTCGAACGTGGGGCTCGGGGTTCGGAGTCGGAGTCGGGGTAAGCCTAACTCTGTTCGGGGTTGGCGTTCGGCGTCGGGGTCCAGAATGGGGTCTCAAGTTGTTTAGAGAAATCATAAAGGGATGTCAAAGCGAATGAATCCAAATGAGTCAGGCAAGCCAGGCCTTTTCTGCCTAGTGACCCTAACTCCCGTAGTCTGTTTCGAATTAAGAACCAATCCCGTCCCGAGATCACCATACGGCTTGACTAAATCGGTGCCCGAGTCATTTACACTCACAAGCTCCACCACATACGTAGGGCTAGGCTTCCGCTGCCACATCATCCAGGCGACAAGATATCCGCGTCGGAGTCGGAGTGAAGTTTAGACACTCATTTTTGATTGATTTACGCGCAAACTTTCTTGATGCCTACTTGTAAGCATTGACTCATTGGGTAATCACGATGACTTGAGTCAAGACCAGAAGTCTATTTAAGCCGGGTCAGTCTCTGTCTGAAATAGGATCACCAACTCAAACCTCACTCAAACAATAGTCAGTCCGGTCAGATTTGACGTACACTTATCACAAGACGAAAAAGGACCAACCAGCAACATTCTTTCCTCTAATCCACTCGATCTACGCACAATCACTTGAAAAATGTCTGGCTATACCATCCAACGATCACCTTCTGGGCCTCTTGAGCCTCGTCCTCGAACCGATATCGAGCTTGCAAGGGATGCATGGAGATACGTGAGCAAGAAAGTCGAGAACTACCGTCAAAAACGAGATTCTGCGGCCGGATCAAGCACAAAGAGCTCCGATATCGACTCCGAGTCGATAATCAGCAAAGCCGATACACTTGTTGCAGAGAAGTCAGATATGAAGAAGGGAAAGAACTGATCTTGGATTTGTGACTTGTGAGGGGGAAAAGGTCCATTCTGTCTACTTGATTTGTATTGTGGGGCGTTTCTGCAGAGAGCTGGTCTCGATGGGAACAGACGGGGTGAAATTGTTTATTGGCTCCATCATCATTGCGCGTATTCCCAACGCTAATAATTCAAGTTTTTTTTGCTTTGATATGTTCGTTCTGGGGTATGATATAACCTGGGCACTTGACTCTCTCCGCGTAATCATCGCTATAGTAGAGATTGACCTCGGCAATCGGTCATTGGAACTGTGAATGCAAAATGTAACTACTGCAGATCCGACACAGTACACACGGCATTAGTTCCAACATTATATCTGAAGGTAACTGTATCGAGTACTCCGTAGAGCGATCAAGTCCACCCCAGACAAATTGCATACAAAGGAGGCCGAAACAAAGATTAATGTCCTGCCGGCTGTGATATTCAATGGTCTGTCTAGTCTTATTTGCACAGGGTCGGCGTAGGTTCATCAATGGATGGCGGTGCATGGCTATGCATGCAGTGTATTAGCGTGTGTTTTTTCCCCTACATTTCATTGCACTAGCTAAGCCCTCCGTTTGTAATTTAGTTACAAGTGAGTCAGGGGGACCGCTAAGAGGTGTTGAGTGTCAGATCTGATCTAGTTGAAATTATGGGATCGATAGGCCCGTTGAGTAGCAGCAAATGGGATGGCATTATTGCGGGATTGCCATGGCGAGGGGCTTTTACTCTCGAACTGAGCCGATAAGTCAACATAGAAAGTCTAGATCGAAGACGTCCCAGGGTTGTTACTCTCAACGTCCGGGTATGGAGCAGTCTAAATCCGAAGGGTACGGGAAAACCCCGACGGTCGCGATGATACCCGGGGTCTCCACAATGAGGGGTTGTCCTTTAAAGCCGGCCTCTCTTGGAGCGACCAACACAATCCCCGTGCTTTTTTCTTGTCATCATTGAGTCTTCCAGTCGTCCATCATGGCAACAATCATTAAAACACGCTTTTTGGGCGACATCCGAGGCAAAAATGAAGGGGGCGTCACTCAATTCCTGGGAATCAAATATGCCAGTCTCAAGAATCGATTCGCAGATGCCGAGATGATTGAAGAGCGAAAAGGCGGTATTCTTGATGCCTCTACTGATGGGTGAGTTCATCTGCGACCACCCAAACGAGACAATCCCGTTAATATCCTTGCAGACCGACGGCGCTATCACCGCCAGTGGGATGCGACATAGAGCTCGGTCACGTTCAGCATTCATTGCCCAAGAAAGAATTGACGCAGTCGGAGACTGATTGTCTCAACCTTAACATCGCATACCCTTCCGATGCCAGTCCGTCATCCAAATTGCCCGTGCTTGTCTACATTCACGGCGGTGGGCTTTCTATCGGGGCTAATTCCTGGCCTCAAAATGATCTTCATCAGCTGGTCAAGCTTTCCGTAGAGAAGGATCTTCCTGTGGTAATGGTAGCGATCAAGTAAGATGATAGGGATTTGGTCTTCCACGGGTATTGACTGACATCCTCCCAGTTATCGACTTGGTGCTCCTGGCTTTTTGACTTCTGAAGAATTACGCAACGCAGGCTATCGAGCGAACAATGGACTGCGCGACCAGCGCGTGGCTCTAGAGTGGATTCGGCAGCACATTGCAGACTTTTGCGGTGATCCAGAAAACTTGACCGTGGCAGGAATGAGCGCTGGTGGAGGTGAGATACAACTCCTGATGATTCCTCTTCCAGTGCTGGGTGATGCTTACTAGCCCAAGCTTCCGTGACCTACCATCTCCATTCACAGAAACCACTTTTCAAAAGGGCTATCTCGATGAGCGGCACATCGCTATTCGTCCAGGCCCTTCCTTACAACGTGCACGAGGAAAATTATGCAAAGGCCATTGCCGCTCTGGGATTAACCGACCTGACAGCAGAAGAGCGAGTGAAAGCACTGCTAAATTTGCCCGGACATGAGCTTCTTGCTAAGCTCCCTCCATCTATCCTGGTGGCCCCAGCCATCGATACCGATATCGTTCTTCCAGACATTACATATGCCAAGCTAGCAAAAGAGAATTCCAAGGCTCTCCCAGGTAATTCCTGGTGTCAGGACTTGCTGATCGGAGATGCAGAGGTTGACGTATGTTCACACGCAACAGGTTTCTAGATTTTAACTGACAATCTACATAGTCCAGCATTCTGCAGGCGGTGGCGCCACAGATCAACACAAATTGCACCGAGCGCTTCATATCGGCAGCTCGCCAAGCCCTCATCTCGTACCCAGGGGAAGCAGAACGCATACTCGATGCCTATGGTATTACAGCGGACACACCCGATGAGAAGTCCATCTATTCCATTCTCAATTTCATCACAGACATTGCGTGTCACGCAGCCGCCCTCAGCTTCGCTAGTGGCTGGAGGGGAAATGCCTATGTTTACCATTTCAATGAGGGCAATCCATGGAATGGGCCATGGAAAGGTCGCGCAAACCACATCCTTGACACTGCTTACCTCTTCCAGAACTTCAAACAAGTTTTGAGTCCGGAACAGCAGGCTGTTGGAACTGCATTTGCGGAGGACTTTTTCAAGTTTTGTCATGGAGTCAAGCCATGGCCTGCCATTGCTCCAGGGCACATCCATGATGGATTTTCCGCTCGTTTTTACGGTCCCAGTGAAAAGGGAAAGATTTCTGGCGTAGTGACGGAGGCTTTTGGAGGCGATAGTATGCGCAGGGGTGTTCTTTTTGACAGTGCTGGTACGGCTATGCTGGATGAATATGGCAAAGTGTATGTAACCTTCATGACTAGCTGAACCCTATCATGGATTCTTTTTTAAATTGAAGTGTTTTCCACGCGTTAGTCGCAAATCCTGCAAAATTAAGCTTTCCATCCCAACAGCAACGCCTATACATTGTAGGAAATCTCACATCTCCAACGTCCATAGGGTCAAGATCATAATCCGATCGAGGAATTCGCTGTCAAGTTGACCTAAACAGGACCCCTTAGTGGATCGGGGAAACTTCACCGAACGCTCAGCTCCTAATATTCGGGCTGCAACTGGTGGGCCGACTTCTGGTTTGTGGGGTAGGCAGTCAATGGCGATACCCGTCACATCGCAAATTTCCTGGCTTTCTGGGGTCTCGGATATTGCTACGATGAACCACAAGCGATCTCGAGGCGTAATATTTGTAAAGGAACAGTTCTCGAAGAGCCCCAGCGGAAGAATCCTAAGAAGACAGCTCAAGGAAATGTTGAAGAGCCAGAAACCCAAAGCAAATCTGTGGTTAACGTCAAGTCTATTAGTGAAGCATTTGAAATCGGACGGAGTCCGCGGACATAACCACGCTATCAGTGTCATACTAGACAACATGACAATATCATATAGACCGCTTGAAAGTTGATAAGAAACTCAATTTTTTGATTGAAGCAAGAAACCACCGGGGATCTAGACGAAATGCGGTGTCCGATAAGCTCGGTAAAACAAGAATGGGGTCAAGTGGCGCCCGTCTCGGAGCCCGCGGGCCCCGTGGTCGGACGAGACTCTACTTCCGTCCATTCAATCTCTTAAAACGATCGTGCAAAAGATTGATAGTGAATTCGGAAATTTACCACGAACTCACTATTCCCTTTTTTTTTTTTCTCTTTTCTTTTTTTTAAAAAAGAATTAGCGATCGCCAACATCTTATAGTATTTTTACCTGCAACTTTTTCCCATGTGACGTCGACCAGAATCCGCTCTCCTTGACTTTTGAGACCCAAAATCCATGGGGTTATTAAGCTTCCTCGGTTTCCCTGAGAAGGGTGAACCTACACGGCCGAAGCTTGTCGAGCTTAGGTCTGCTAAATGGTTTATTATGTTTGCTGTTTCTTTTGCGGCTTCTACGGTAGGTGTCTATCTAACTTCTTGTATTGCAGGTCAGTGGCTAACAGGAGAGTAGGATATTTGTATGTATGGCCTGGTATGATATTTAAAGAGGCTATATCTATGAAAAGCTGAATGCTCTAACAATGCTTCTAGATTGTGCCTGTGACACCAACAGCATTGGAGCGCAAAGTTGGTCTTTCACCAGATAAAGGTAAGTCAGGGTCTTTGATTTGTCTCGATGCACTGTGACTAATTTGAACTTCCATTTGACAGTCCAGACATGGACCTCCATTCTTCTAGCTTTATATTCTGCTTCATTGCTAGCCTTTTCCCGTGAGTCGCTTTTGTTCCTTGAATGGCGCGAGTCCGACTGACCTCTTCAATCAGCTGTCATTGGTTATGTAGCAGACCGCGCCCAATCCCGGCGCTGGCCTCTTCTTCTTGGTCTGGTTGCACTCGGAGCTGCAACTGCTCTTTTATGCATTGGAACAAACATCGGTCTATGGATCGCCGGTCGTCTGTTTCAGGGAGCTGCCGCGGCAGTTGTCTGGACCGTTGGCATAGCGTTGCTGGTTGACACTGTTGGAAAAGAAGGCCTTGGTCAGGCTATTGGTTATGTCTCCATGGCATTAAGTGTTGGCACAATGGCCGGGCCCCTATTGGGAGGTGTTCTCTATGAGAACGGTGGATATTATTCCGTCTTTGGTCTCGCATTTGGGTTGATCGGCATTGACATTTTTCTACGGCTCGTGTTGATTGAAAAGCGCCATGCTGCTCAATGGATTGCACCGGATACGGAGCACTTGGCATCTGGCGAAGAGAACGGCAAGAGGAAGGCTTCTATGGGTGCGAATACAGATTCTCCTACCCTCAGCAATGGCCCGAAGTCCGGCACACCTGAGGAGAAGCTGGTGGCACGAAGCCCTCTGAGACAAACTGCCAGTCTCTTGAGCTCGTATCGCCTTGTTGTGTCACTCTGGGGATACTTTGTGATATCTCTAGTGTTGACTTCTTTCGACAGCGTCCTCCCGATCTTCGTCGAGGAGACCTTCGGATGGGAACAGACGGGACAAGGGCTCATCTTCATCCCCCTGATGGTACCTCACATCCTAGACCCGATCACTGGCTTCATCATTGATCGTTATCGCTGGACCCCGCGCTATCTCACCGCGGCGGGATTCCTTTGTCTCGTCCCTGTGGCAACTCTCCTGCGTGTCGTTAAGGAGAATACAATGCACGACAAGATTGTCCTTTGTGCCTTGTTAGCCTTGATCGGGTGCTGTATTTCCATGGTCATGACTCCCATCGTGACGGAAGTATTCAACGCCGTCCAGGAGAAGGAGGATCACTCTCCTAACATCTTTGGCCGTGGAGGTGCCATGGCTTTGGCCTTTGGGCTTTCCAATATGGGCTTTGCGGCTGGCAGTCTCATCGGCCCTTTCTTCGCTGGATTCATTCGTCAAAGTGCGGGTTGGGGTACCATGGGATGGGCAATGGGCCTGGTTGCTGGGGTTTCTGCGATCCCAAATCTCTTGTTTGTTGGGGGTTGGATCTTGCGGAAGTCAAAACCGGCTGCGGTTGGCGATGAAACGGAGTCGGATACTCCTTGAACTGGACACTCAGATGTCTCTCACTTAATGCATATGTAATTAGCGGCATTCCTGACTCTGTACATTGACAAAATCCAAATAGATCTTCACTCATATCAAATGTTCCCGATTGGAGCGAAGAGCAGCCCAGCCTCGGGGAGGAATTGATGCCTTGGTGCCTGATCATGAGCCACGGATGTGAACTCATACAATACCCTGGCCATCGTTCACTCCTGCATAAGCACCCATTAGACTTTTCACTACTGTTCGAACAGTACCATATTGAGCACATCTCCTTCAGCCCTCAAATTGCTATATTGGCAGCCGAAGCCCGAAGAAACCCCACCCCACAAGTGGGTTCCCCGCAGCTCCACGGCACCCAAAGCAGAATCATGGCGTGGGTCCACGATTGGTCCGGAGCCAGTTTCTCTCGGGAATTGAAGCTGTGGGCAATAGCCGGGCTCACGCATTGATAGACTACCTTGGAGTTTGTCATCTTCGAGGAATTCTAGAATACTACCATCACCATCACGGTACACATTATGGCACCATCGGAAGTCCACCACTCGGCTTTGAATGCTACTTTCAAAGGCATTCAGCGAGATGAGAAAGTACCTGTTCATCAGTTCCTGGGAATCAAATATGCAAGCGTTCCTGCGCGGTTTGAAAAGCCTGAGCCCGTGAATGACTTCGCTGGGGCTGTCGTTGACGCGACCAAGTACGGGTATGATATTTCTACTTCTTGCGATTTATTGTATCTCAGGATTCTTATGAGATGAATTAGCCCGAGATGCCCTCAGATGGAAATCGATGTCCGCCATCTGCTTCGAATTCCCGAGGATTTTGAAATTGCTCCGGAGCTGGAAGATGAGTTCGAGTGTTTGAATCTTGAAATTACTTGTCCTCCAGTGTCTTCCTTTAAAGAGCCACTTCCAGTTCTCGTCTGGATTCATGGTTTGTTTCTTCTTCTTTCTAGATGTATTAACTCTAACCATTCTTCACAGGTGGCTCACAGATTGTCACCTTTTGCTCTGCGGCATCCAAGATTTGCGGTGAGTATTAATTCTACGCTGTAAATCCAGCCATGCTGATCGTAATTCAGATCCAACGAAGCTAGTGGCCGATTCCATTGAAGCTGGAAAGCCTATCATCTTTGTCTCCGTCAACTACCGCCTCAATATCTTCAACTTCGGAGATGGCAAGGAGAAGAATCTTGCTTTGAAAGATCAGCGACTCGGTATTGAGTGGGTTCGCAAGAATATCTCATTCTTCGGTGGCGATCCCGTGAGTGTCCCTCCATCTCCATCAATATCATGCATTAACGGTGTACAGGGTAATATTACTCTCTCTGGCGAGAGTGCTGGGGGCATCTACACCCATGCGCATCTTATCACAGGTCCTCCCGTCAAACGGGCTGTATTGGCATCGGGTACATTCTACCTATCGTCTCCATTGCCCGTTGAGCGGGGGGATGGCCTGATCAAGACATTGGAAGCAAAGGTTCAAGAGCTTGGTGAACCCTCGCTACGGGAGTCCTCCATTCCTGTGTTGATCCAGGCTCAGAAAGACTGCAAGGTGAATACCATGTGGCTACAAGAAGAGCCCGAGCTGGCGAATTGGGAGAGCAGACCGGAGCAGGTGGAGGAGGTCATGATTGGTGATACCGAATACGATGTACGTTCAAGTCTAAGCCTGTGAACATTGGAGCTAATCAACCTTGACAGTCTGTCATCTGGCGCAACGGCATTGAGGCTCTTAGCGGCGAAAACATAGCAGCTGCCTTTGAAAGCGATAAGCAATGGGGCAGCCAGCTTCGCAAGATGTACCATGTGGTGCCCGATAGGCCAACAGCTGCGAAGCTTGGGGCCCTGGATTTCGTCAATGATACCCGCTATGCACTCCCAGTTGAAATCGTCGCGAACAAGCTGGCCGCTGCCAACAAACGCGTCTATAAGTACGTTGTGGACCAACCAAATCCCTGGCAACCATCTAGTCGCTCTCATCACGCAGTTGATCTGCTGTTCCTCTTTGACGGCGTGGATCTTTCATTCAATCCCGCTGCACAGGCAGTCGGAAAAGAAATGCGCCAGCGCTGGATCCGGTTTGTCTCGGGAGAGGCGCCTTGGCCTGCAGATAGCCGATTTGCATTTGGGCCTCTGGGCGAATGTAAGGAAATAACCGAGGCGCAGTTCGCTACGCGACGAAGAGTCGAGAACTGCAAGGTGCTCAGAGAAGCCGGAATAGGGGTCTATCTCCCCATCGTGGGTGCACTCACCGCGGGACGAATTAGCCTTCTCAATTAGACAATTAGATAACAATGTCATCCAATGTGCTTTAACATGCATAATAAGCTCTTTACAGGCCTGCCCTCTATTCGAAGCGTCTACTATGTATAATCTCTTCCCAGCGGATTAGCATCACATCAAGATCTGTTGCATGATCTCCTAGTCTTCTTGTTAAAACTCGGCAGTTGATCTCCCAGCTGATTCCCGCGACTGCTTGTTCAGCGCTGAACCAGGGACCCACCAAAGGCATCTAAATGCGTAGTGAACTGCGTAGTGAATGGGGAAAGTGTCGACTACTTACGTCTCCGCCGTTACTCAGACCTGACTCATGTGGGGCCGCTCGTGCACGAATCACCTCTTCATATCTGGCTTCCCCACACCTCCACTTGGCGAATAGCGATTCCTGTCCGAGGAGGTCGGCAAAGCGAGAGTATCGCGATATGCCGATTCCTAATGTTTTCAGGTGTTCTGCAGCCGCTGAGTTCCGCCATGACGAGCTACCACCAAGATCTACGCGGTTCGGACTCATTTCTTGGGCTTCGGAGTACTTCATAGTTATGTCCGGGGGAGGCTTGACGACCCCACAGCGTGGACTGTTCCTGGTATATAGGACATGCCCCCCCGCGTAGAATGCCTTCTTAACATTCGTTTAAAATCGATTAGAATATCAGACCAAAATGCCTTCAACAAGTGATCTCGCCGACCCTCAGGAATATCAGAAGATTTTCCACTGGGCCGAGACGCAAAAGAACGGAACTATTCCTTCCTTTGCCACAAGACGCAACGATCCGTATAAGGTGTGTGTATCAATCAAATCGATGTGTTATCAACTGCTGACAACCGCGTCCTGCAGTACCAAGCTGGCTTTGGCAATGCGTATGTCCCCTGCATCTAGCGATTCAACTGGCTGATGTAGCTCACCAATTTAGCTTCGCGTCAGAAGCGGTGCCTGGTACCCTTCCACATGGCCAGAACAGCCCCCGCAATGTTCGATTCGGCTTGTACGCCGAGCATTTGACTGCCACCGCATTTGTGGCACCGCGGCATGCTAACAAAAAGGCTTGGCTATACCGTGCTCGTCCGGCAGTTGCACACCAGGGTTTTGTATGTTTCGAATTTGGAATCCGTCAAAAATCCGTACTAACAGACTATATAGACCGAATTGCCAGATAACAAAGATACCGAGTCTAACTTCCTGCCAATGAATCCCCGTATTCATATCTCGCCGACCCAGCTGGCCTGGCACCCCTTCGATATTCCCACCAGCGGGGAGGTCGACTTTGTCCAGGGATTGAAGACCATCGCAGGCTCGGGCGAGCCCACTCTGCGCGAAGGCCTGGCCACCCACGTCTACGCAGCCAACACCAGCATGACAAAGAAGGCATTTGTCAACTCGGACGGGGAATTTCTGATTGTTCCACAGCAGGGTGCCCTGGACATCCAAACCGAGTTCGGACCTCTCTTCGTTCAGCCCGGCGAAATCGTGGTGATACAGCGAGGCCTGCGCTTCCGTGTGGAACTTCCTGACGGACCGTCGCGTGGCTACATTCTCGAAGTCTGGGGTACCTGCTTCGAATTACCCGAGTTGGGACCCCTGGGCGCTAATGGGCTGGCTAATGCGCGGGACTTCCTTACTCCGGAGGCACATTACGAGATTGCTCATGAGCCTTGGGAGATTGTGTATAAGCTTGGAGGCAAGTTCTTCCGAAGCACGCAGAACCATAACCCATTCGATGTCGTGGCCTGGCACGGGAACTATGTATGAAGATCCCCCAATGCCCCGATGCAAAACAAGAATCCCACTGACTCTTCAGGTGCCCTATAAATACGACCTGACCAAGTTTGTCAATGTCGGCTCCATCTCAGTTGATCACATTGACCCGAGTATTTTCTGCGTGCTGACAGCCAAATCGCGGGATCTGAACGCACCCCTTGCCGATCTACTTATCTTTTCTCCGAGATGGGATGTTGCCTCCCGTACGTCCCCTTTCTATTACTCCGAGAGAGAGAAGCCTTATTTAACTCCGTTTAGACACCTATCGGCCCCCATACTACCACCGCAACGTAGCCTCCGAATTAATGGGTCTCATTTACGGAGACTACGGCGGCCGAAGTGATGCGTTCAAGCCGGGCAGCGTATCGTTCGAAAGCGGAAGTATGTGCCACTCAGCTGCAAGTCGAACCCTGCTAATGCTAATCTCGATAGTGGTTCCGCACGGCGTTGCCTATGAGGAATTCAAAGCGGCGACCGAAAACGTGCCGCCCGTGATGCAAATCTCCGAATCGTCGATTGCCTTCATGTTTGAATCCTCTCGGCCGTTTACGATTACTGATTACGCGTGGAACAGTGAGAAGAGGCATGAGCATGAACCTAAGATGTGGGATAATCTTGTGGACAACTTCTCGAAGCATGCAAAGGAGGTCGAGGAGATCCTGGCCAAGACCAAGAATCTATAGTTCGAGGACACTAAGCCCTATGTGAGGACCAGCACTCACTTTCTTTGTCCAATCATCCCGTTCGGTTGCCGGATCGGGCCTGTGCGAAGCCCCTTTTTGAATAGTCACCAATTTAAATTCTCCGAGCTCTCTGCCATATCAGATCATATCATATCATTCATTCACCGTTCTCCCTAGTTCGGTGTTTTAGTATCACCTGAAGCTGAACTTGGGTCCCATAACTCCTTCCCTTCCTTTTTTGTTCTATTGACCATCTCTATAAACAATCACTATATCACTATCTTGTCGTATAAAGCCACAGGCCGACGATCGCGGGGGGTCGGCCCTTCGGCCCCCGGTCCAAAAGCCCCCCGGGGCGCGACAAACCCCGACGCCGACAGGGTCTGACCCTTGACTGCGACTCTAAAGGTCATTTCGGTGCTATTGATACGGTTTACGCAGGGTTTCTTACGCCTTGCGCGGTCACCCCCACCCTTTCAATCGATCGGCTCGGGCCATCTATATCGGACGCTCGCTGTTCCCTGAACACGAGCCCATGCCAAGCCTACGGTGGAGGGATCGCAGGGCTTATATAGTCTTTTGCTTATGCTTCCCATTCCTCGAACTCCAATCTGATTCCTTGCATACCCAAGCATTTTTGAGATACTAAGACTGGTGCTTGCCCTACGGGTCCACCTGCACCTGCCAGATCTATACAATCCCCTGTTATTTAACATCACCCCACTTGGATTCCAATAATCCAGCAACAACAACTAAAACAATGGGAGGCCCATATGCCTCCAAGACCGCCGCACTGGGCGGCCGTCCAACAAAGGACCTCGACGTCCCCATCTGCGCCGTCTTCCTCTTCCTGTTCGCCGCCGCCGGTGTGGCTCACATGACAGTCTTCCAGCGCAACAGAAGACGAGGCCACAAGTTCATTCCCTCGGCCGTGACATTTGGCTTCTGCATGTCCCGCATAATAGCAAATGTCATCCGCATCGTTTGGGCCTGTTACCCGACCAACGTCTCGCTCGCCATCGCAGCCCAGATCTTCGTCGCGGCAGGCGTTCTCCTCCTCTTCGTTCTCAATCTAATCTACACGCAGCGCGTGCTCCGCGCCGCATTCCCTGCCTTTGGCTGGTCTCGTCCGTTGTCATACACTTTCAAGGTTCTTTACGTGCTTGTCGTGATTACAATCATCATGGTGATCACGGTCGTCATCCAGAGCATGTATACGCTCAACGCCAACACCCACCGCATCGATCGTGATATCCAGCTCTACGGACTCACCTACTTCGCCATCGTCTCCTTTCTTCCTATCCCAATCATCCTGGTGACTCTCATCCTCACCCGCTTCCGGTCAGTCGAGCACCCCGGTGCTGGGTCATGGCATACACGTGCCTTCATCATTCTCCTCGCTGGCTCTCTCCTTTGTCTCGGGGCCTCATTCCGTGCAGGCACAACCTGGATGAATCCCCGTCCGGTCATAGACCCAGCCTGGTACCAATCCAAGGCGTGTTTCTACGTTTTCAACTTCACAATCGACTGGACGGTTGTCATGATCTTCCTGGTCAGCCGGAAGGATAAGCGCATGTGGGTTCCGAATGGAAGCAGCAAGGTGCGACACTACCGCATCGGGGACGTCAATAAGACCGAGACGAAGGGCGCAGAGGCATCTCCTGAGCAGAGCCAGGTTATTGTCGCTGCTTGGAAAGATCAAGATGAGAAGGGACGAAAGGCTACTGTTTAATTTTAATATCTTGCTTTCGTCTTGAGCTGGGCAGGTGGTTGATATCCTGCAAAATGTAATTTAATGAATGAAACGATTATTTGCTAGAGGAGAGTTGATGGCTGCATACTTGGCGTTGCCTGCATATCTTCATTGAGTGTATTCCTAGCGATGAAATCGAAGCTCACTAGTTCCTTTACATTGAGTAAATCACCTGCATGATTAAAGTAGATTAAACTCGACCCCGCGGAACAATGAGCTTTGGATCAAATCTCAACCACTGCCAACCCGGGGATATACAGCACACTAAACTACACATGAGCACCGGCCGCAATCCAAACAGGTGCATGATCCAATCCAGCAAGTTGGAATGCCCAGTCCCTGTAGCATGTAATTGAAAGTCTCGCGGGTCTTTTATTTTCATGATTGGTATCAACAGACGGCCAGGCACCGAACCATACAGAATTAAGCGGACGAAAGCCCCGATCATATGCCCCCCTTCCTCCGCTAGCCCAGTAACCTTCTGCAGGACAACGATGAAATCTATCACAGGAAGTAGTCGGGTGTGCGCCTCGATACCATGGGCTCTCCTGCTCTGGGGCAGGGGTCAAATTGTAGACTGAAGATAATTAGCAAGAAACGGCGGGAGGAATGCAAGATACACTTACAATGTGTACTTCAAATGCTCGTCGATCTCCATAATGGCGGCCTGGTTGCCGCAGCGGTAACAGTAATTGGGCGCTACATCGGTCAGTAGAAGTCCACGCAGTAGGAAACACGGGTAGGAAAGATACCTGAGAAGATGGTCACCACGTTGCGGTCCTGTGACCAGTTATATCCCTCCATCACCAGTTGATGTGCCCGAGCAACCAGAGTCAAGCCGTTGTTGTGGTTGAACGCTTCGGAAATGTCCTGACCGAATGTGTACCCCGCACCGCGAGGAGAGATTCCCCAACCGCAGCGATCATCGGGATCACTCCAGAGGAGATCACACATGGGTCCCTCATGCGGGACTTCTTGGATACGGTCCAGAGATCGGATATTGTCTAGGGTGTCAATGGACGGGCTCAGCCCACCGTGCAGACAGAAGATCTGGTTTTCAATGAGAGCAGTGAGGGGGAGGTAGTCGAAGAGGTCGGTGAAGTATTTCCACACGTTGGCGTTGCCGTATTTGCGCAGACACTCGTCATAGAAGCCGTACACCTGGGTGATCTGGCGGGATTCATGGTTGCCACGAAGGATGGTAATACGCTGGGGGTAACGAATCTTCAAGCAGACCAAGAGGGTCACAGTCTCGACAGAATAATAGCCTCGATCGACGTAATCACCTAGAATTCGAGGTTAGTTGTGGACCGATTCCGACCGACAAGTAAACGCACCCATGAAGAGATAGTTTGTATCGGGGTTAGGGCCGCCGATGCGGAAGAGCTCCATTAGATCGTGAAACTGGCCGTGTATATCACCGCAAACCGTCACCGGGCATTTCTGTGTTTAGATCGTCAGTGGACTGAGGTCGTGTCTTGATGCTCTCGCCAAGTCCGACCGACGAGAGGATCATCACATACCACTGGCTGAACATTCGATTCCTCCTGCAATACTTCTCGTGCCTGAAATGCAGAAAATCATCAATTCGGATCCTGCAGGGGCGATCCAGCAAAGAAACCCACCCGATCGCACAGTCGCCGCACGTCCTCCTCCGCTAATTGCTTGCACGTCATCAAACTCTCGATCCAGCCATCCAAGGTGGGTATGGAGCCGGGGTCGCTTGTGGGCGAGAGGTGATGCGGCTCGGGCGACCGCGCGGTATCGATTTCCATGTTGTTGTCCATAGTGGGCACAGCTGGCGGATGGGAACAAGGGGAGGAGGGGCCAGCTGGGGGGGGAGAGGGGCGGTCTCGTGAGAAACGAACACCCGGGCTGTGTGGGAATCGAGGATGAAATGAAGTAGAGAGAAGAAGAAAAAAATGAGAACAGAGATCAATAACAAGTTTCCCAACTAGACTCTAGGGATGAGAGGTTGGGGTGGGAGGGGAACAAGGGGAGGAAGAGATGGGAGATGCGGGAAGAGCAAGTTTGGAGGTGAGTTTGCGCCACACTTGAGCCACACCGCCGTACTCGACGTCTACTATGTATCTCTCACATTACGTCTATTTTTGCTTCCTTTCTAGGCTTCCAATTGTGTATGTACACAATGTTCAATTTCATTCTTCATACTTCATTATAGCATGTCGTCACTTCGTTTCGGGTAGTACATCCCATGTTTTGCTCACAGCTCAGATAATATCGCCGCCGAACCCACCTCCAAAGCCACCAAAGCCTCCACCCGAACCTCGACCGAACGGTCCTCGATTACCGCCCATCGGTGGCTGGCCCGGTCCAGGAGGATCATATCTTGCTCCAGGTGGTGCACGGGGATCATAACCACCTACTCCACCAGACCCCCCAAAGAGAGGATCGTCGAATGTCGGGTGCATGCCACCACCTCGTCCGAAGCCGGGACCCATGCTGCCCCGGAGCGGGTCATGAGGCCCAAGGCCCGCAGGGTAAAGATCACGATCCCCAATATTGTATGGGCTTCTTCCGCCGCCCGGGAAGCTCGGAGGGTATCCTCTCGGGGGCCGGTTCATTTCAAACTCGTCTTCGAATCCGGGTGGGGCAAAATCACCAGGTGGGTTAGGTCGACGAGGGGCAGCAGCCAAAGGATCATCGAAGGGGTACGGACGAGCGGGCTGGGGGAGGGAGTCATCTCGGAGGCGATCGCGCAGCCGACTAGTTTCAGGTTGTTCTTGAGGTGCTCGAGCTGGATCCTCGTAGCCTTCCTTGTGCAGCCCGGGGGCGAGTTTCTGGATCACATTGATCTTGAACAATCCGATGAGATCGCTCAGCCGAGCGGAAGAGATGAAGATGTCGCGGAGGGCACCTGTGAGGTTGTCTGTAGACTGCAATGGGAGGGTAGACCCGGAGATGTAATCTTTGGTAGGGAGATCGAAGGAGCTGGTGCGATCGTCGCCCAGGGCCAGTGCAAATACCACCGCGTTATTACCAAGTCGGCTCACTTTGAGCAAGTACTGCATAGAGGACTGTGCGTGTGCGTATCGAAAGGCAAAGGTATCGTTAGCGTTCCATTCTGCGGGGAGGGCGGGACTCTCTGTTGAGGTTTCTACAAAAATTAGTGATGAGCAGGAAATGGGCAAAGTAGGAAAGAACGAACGTAGGTTATGATCCTCTCCGAGTCCCACCAATCTGAAGTCCACTGCTGCCATGCAAGCATGGCCGATCAGCGCGATGGCTTCAGCGGGTGATCTGAGACTCGGCTGCCCGTCGCCGAGAGATTTGGCTGCCAGGGCCAGAATGCGATCTGGGCTTAATACGTCTGTGCTTGTCATGTTGGTAGATATGAAAGTGAAAGTAAGTCCCAAGGTTGCAGTGTGAGAGCTGTAAGTTAGTTGTGGCAAATAGCTCCAGGCCGCAGGAAGTGTACTGCTCGGGCCGTCATCGAAGGGTCTTGGCACAGCCAGTGAAGTGGGCTAAACTCATTCGGGAGAATATAGATACCGTTCATCGCAACCTCCTTCCGCTCTTACTTGCCACATAGGCAACTTGGTATTCTAGTTACCTGTATACAGGCGATTTAAGGCTTTGCAGCTATCAAAATCTAAGTAGACCAAATGTAAGTCCTTTTCACTCGGTCGCGCAGGATGACGATATGATACGAGCTGAGGCAAGCGGATCAACAATGATCCACAGAGCCTCAATATCGGCCTGATCAAGGTACAGACTCGAACAACGAAAGAGAGATCAAGATGGTCTATATAAGAGCACTGGCTGTCGACTACAGATAGAGTCGACGTATGGAGGTCGAGTATGCGATCTCGAGGAATCGACGAGGTAGGTTTTGTTTTTGCGAATGTTATACATTCCACGGCCAATCAACTAGTGGCTGGTGCTCAGGATATATAGCAAAGCAGTGACGTCCAAGGTTGTCTATTAACGCAATCTGTCACGACAATAAGGCTGGAGATAAGATCAAGTACCCTTCAGAGTATTCTATCACTTCGAATGCAAAGCGATCGAGTTGACTGTGCACAGTAGCTTTAAAGCCCTGAGTCAGCTGGGTGAAACGGTGCCAAATTGGCGTCATGGCCGCCCCGCAGGAACCTAGAGCTGGGCCTCTCAGCCCTGCCAACTTCCCCTCTGCATATTCTTATTCACACTACCTGTAGGCATCCTCTCAGTGAGTATTATGTCCGTCTGATTCATATTTTCGCCAACTAATCGTTTCAGTCGAAACTTCCAGTCTATCCCGCGAGCATCCTGCCGGGCCCAGTTCCTCGCATAGAATACAGCCGGCTCCGCTGGGACACCCGAGACCCTGGCGCCCAAACCTCGATCCCGCTGGCCAATCGCTCGCTTCAGGCCCTTTTTCTTCAAACGTCCACCACTTGCTGGTCTATTCTCAAGTCCGCCCCTGCTTCGTCGAGAGCCCAGACCCGGCAAACTCTCCAGCCTCCTCCGCATCCTTGTCGGACCTCTTGCAACCCGCAGAGCGCAAAATCGTCTCTGGAACCTTCGTCACGAGACTCTCCCCGCTCTCCGCCACCGTGCTCAGTCTCGACTCTACCGAGCAATCGTCCAGCGTCAGGCGCGGCTAGCAGCCCGCCATCGCAGACTGGGCGGCGGCTTCGTTGCCTATCTCCTTGGGACACGGCGGCGGTTACGGAGCGGGAGAGTCGCTGCAAGTATCTTGGGATCACGCACTAGAGCCATTCGGGGGCCTATTGAAGGGCCAAAGCATGCAGTGAGAGACCCGATGGCACAATCCGGACTTTCGTCAACATGGGGTGCGGGGAGCGGTGATGGCGCTGGTGGTCGTCGACGCAAGGTCTACGGGTACTTTAAGGCGGCGAATGAACTACGCCAGGCATATCAGGCCCAATGGACCGCGCAGAAAAACGAGACTAGCAGTGAAGATTATTATAACACGCCCGGCGCATTTCCAGACGTGGAGATTGCCCGCTCCGGCGATGAAGAGATGGTGCTATTTCCCAGCTATGCGAGGCGCTTGATACCCAAGTCAAAAAAGAATGCCGATGCGCCATCCCGTCGTGATTCATGGTCTCGTGAACTCGATGAATATCACGGCGTGGACACCGAGCGTCACTCTGACGACGGCTGGGATAACCCAAAGGCCGAAGATGCGGTTGTGGAAGTCGACGTGCGTGGCTGGATCTATGCGCCTGGTCGAGAGCCCATGAGCAAGAAGCACCGCCTCATGATTACGCTGGCTAGACAGCTAAGTGGTGTCCAAGCTCCTGCTGCAAATAGTGGACAGAGTTCCACAACAAGCAAAGGCGAAGACGAATACGTGCATAAGCAGATGGAGACTTTGGTCGACACAGCAGAAAAAGATGCGGATCAGGCTTGGAAGAGCTCTCGTGTCGATCAACCCCGAGGCACCGGCCAACCAACTCATCTGAGTAAGGATGAAATGACCATGGCCAACGCACAGTTGATGGAAAGACTTCGTCCGTTCTTGACGAATCCTATTGCTAGTTTGGGAGTTATGGCGTTTTTCTTTAATGAGGAGGAGAGCGTATCACGAACCCTGCGAACAGACGAGTCGGGACATTTCACGCTACGTGCTGCACTGCCTTTCATTCCAACTCACGTTCGAGTGTTGGCCTCTGAGGACCTATGTGCTGCGAAACCGATCCAGCTTATTGAACCGACAGGTATCAGTCTGATCAGTGACATTGATGACACCGTCAAACACTCCGCCATTGCTAGTGGTGCCAGAGAGATGTTCAGAAACACCTTTGTTCGCGACCTTGGCGAGCTGACCGTTCAGGGAGTCAGTGACTGGTATCAAGAGCTGGCCAAGCGAAACGTGGACTTCCACTACGTTTCTAACGCTCCATGGCAACTGTATCCTTTGCTAGAGAAATACTTCAAGCTCGTCGGACTGCCACCAGGCTCCTTCCATCTGAAAGCTTACTCTGGTATGCTACAAGGAATCTTCGAGCCCACTGCCGAGAGAAAGAGAGGCAATCTTGAGCAGCTTCTGCGAGACTTCCCTGAGCGCAAATTCATTCTGGTGGGCGATAGTGGCGAAGCTGACCTGGAGGTCTACACTGACATTGTGCTGGCTAATCCCGGTCGAATCCTGGGAATATTCATTCGAGATGTGACAACTACAAATAAGAAGCCCTTCTTCGATCAGTCGGCCGGAAAACTCGAGGGGTCCGTTACTCGCAGCCGCAGTACTCCGCAGCTGGTGGATCATTTGGACTCTCACACAAACAGGCCTGCGTTGCCGCCCCGTCGGGCTCGAGATACATCATCTTCTACGGACGATGCGAAAAGCATAGACAATGGCGATTTGATTGATCTACGTGACGAAGAGGAACAGAAGCCTCCGGCCCCTGAAGTTCCCACGTCTACGAAGCCGCGTCTACCTCCCACGAAGCCAGCCAAGCCATCTTCGCTACGCACAACGACAGCATCGGGAGATGTTGAGACTTCATCCGGCAAGACGAAACCACCAGCACCGCCAGTCCGCCGAAAGGCCGTTCCGACTTTGCCGCCTCGACAACCGTCGGCCCAAACGGACTCCTTGATCGAATTCGAACCGTCACCGGTATCTCGCAGTCGCACCGAGCCGTTCCTGGACGAGCGGTATTCAGCCGAAAGCGCAGACGCGGAAGGCTCTGTGCAAGAGCGCTCTAAACAGCCTCCTCCTGTGCCCCCACCGCGACGGATTAACACGTCTTCGTCCATTGCTAGCTCTGCGTCTAGCACCCCGACTACCTCTCGACCCCCACCACAAACATCCGCCAAACCGTCATACCTGCCATCGGGACCAGTCTCTGCGGCTCAAGCTGCCCTACAATATGCCACCGAGCGACTCAACTTGTCTCCCTCACCTTCCACCGGTCTCCGAAGACCCGCATCTAACCAATCTTTGGGACGGGCGGCCAGTGGGTCCGCAATGCCACCTGCGCCCCTTCCTAACAAGCGGGAGGAGCTATGGCGACGTCGCTGGGAGCGCGCATCCGAGATTCTTCACAAACAGAATGTTGTCCTAGGCAGCTGGCGGGTTGGAAGCGATGCGCAGCCGGTGTGTGTGTGGTTGGTGGATGAGGCCCTGAAGGGTACGCAGGCAGGTGCTGGACGCCGGCCTTAGTCTCGCTTCACGAGGTTAGGGTAGACTGCTGTACATATCTCTAGACCTTCTATACAATTTCTCTATTGTAGATACCTATCGTCCTATCGTCTATGCCTATTTGAGACGCCATTCAGGTACGTACTTTGTTTGCTATGAATGAATGTCCGTTTTTTAGATTTCGAGCTATCCCAACCCCTTCCTAGCAATCTTAACATCTTTTTGTACATATTTAGAGCATTGTGGTAGGTTCAGTTGTTACACAGCAGAGACACCATGATGCAATAAAAGGGGACTGGGTGTACCTGAAGTCAACCTCGGTCATTGCGGAGGAACGTGAAAAGAAACAACCTCGGCTGACATTTATCGCCCTCTGATTGGTGACAGCGCCCTCGGAGATCCGGGGTATTCAATATCTCATGCTGGGTCACTCCATTTCCACCTTGTCAAGCTTCCTCTCTCCTTTTACGCCCTCTAAGTAGTCCAATATGCCTTCACAAACACTCAGCCGTGCCGAGGTGGCCAAGCACAACACCGAGGATTCTCTGTGGTGCATTATCGACCACAACGTCTACGACCTCACAGATTTTGTCGATGCCCACCCCGGTGGCAGTGTCGTGCTCGCTCAGGTGGCCGGCCAAGATGCCACCACTGAATTTTACAATCTGCATCGCCAGGAGGTGCTCGAAAAGTACCATGACCAAATGTACATCGGTACCATCGAGGGTGAAAAGCCCGAGGTTATCCGCCCCGTGCCGGGCGCCTTAAGCCCCGTTCCCTACGCAGAGCCTCTTTGGTTGCGCCCGCATTTCAAGAGCCCTTATTTCAAAGAAAGCCATCGCAGTCTGCAAAAAGCCATTCGCGAATTCACAGACCGCTATGTTACACCCGAGGCGCAAGAGAAAGAGCGCGATGGGACATATATCAGCCAGGAGCTGATTGACCGTATGGCGGAGACCAATGTTTTGGCTATGCGCCTTGGTCCTGGCAAGCATCTGCATGGCCGTCAGTTGTTGGGTGGGGCTGTGGATGGCAAGGAGTTTGATTATCTGCACGACATGATTGTGACGCAGGAATTGGTTCGCGCTAATGCACGAGGTGAGTTCTAGTGCGGTATACCTTCAATGGGGATTATTCTTACCCTGCTTGTAGGCTTCCAAGACGGTAACATGGCCGGTATGGCCATCAGTCTTACTGCCGTGCAGCAGTGGCTGCACGATCCCGTCCTCAAGGAGCGAGTCACTGGTGAAGTCCTGTCTGGACAGAAGAAGATGTGTCTGGCCATCACCGAAGCCTTTGCTGGCAGCGATGTCGCGGGCTTGAAGACCACCGCCGAAAAGACCCCGGATGGTAAATACTACGTTGTCAACGGCACCAAGAAGTGGATCACCAACGGCATGTTCGCCGACTATTTCGTGACTGGTTGCCGCACCGAGAAGGGATTCTCCGTGCTTTTGATCCCGCGCGGCGAGGGTGTCGAGACCAAGCAGATCAAGACCTCCTACTCAACTGCCGCCGCCACTGCATTCGTGCAATTTGAGAATGTCAAGGTGCCCGTTCAGAACCTGCTGGGCCAGGAACACAAGGGTTTCGTCGTCATCATGAGCAACTTCAACCACGAGCGCTTCATGATGGTCGCTGCCGTGGTTCGCATGTCGATGACTATCGTGGAAGAATGCCTGAAGTGGTGCAACCAGCGTATCGTCTTCGGCAAGAACTTAGTTGCTCAACCAGCCATTCGTCAAAAGTGAGCTATCCTACACAAACCAAAACAACCTCCCAACTAAACGGTCATCTAGACTTGCCCGCATGATATCCCTCACAGAATCCAACCAAGCCTGGCTCGAGTCCATCGCCTACCAGATGTGCAACATGAGCTACGCCGAGCAGTCAGCCCATCTGGGGGGTCCCATTGGCTTGCTCAAGTCCCATGCCACTAGATCTGCAGGCGAGATCGCAAGCATGGCTACCAACATCTTTGGTGGCCGTGGAATTACCCAAAGCGGCATGGGTAAGGTGGTGGAGATGTTCCACCGCACGTACAAATTTGATGCCATTCTTGGCGGGACTGAGGAGATTCTCGCGGATCTGGGCGTGCGACAGGCGATGAAGAAGTTCCCCAAGTCCATGCTGTAGATTCTCGATTGTTCTATATATACCCTCAATACCAATTTTTTTTTAAATAACTTTATTCAAATTTTGGCGACCTTCGATGGGCGTGCATCGGCTGCGGAGGTTTCAGCCGCTAGCATGCATCCTCGTTGGACAGTTCGGACAGAAGATAGGCCCCAGAAATAGGCACTGCGAGTGGCAGTCTCAGGGCTGAAAGAATATGGAACCCCGAGGTAAGCCCTAGGACTACCGCAGTAAGCATTTTTATATTCATTCTGTCTCATACGAAAGCAAGGATAACTGGTGGCATCTGGAGTTGGCTATTTGAGCTGGAGTCTTCAGCAGGTCTCGCGGACTACTTATTATACTGACCTTATGCTACTCAATGTCAAATAGCTATGCATTCCAAGTTCTTGACAGATGATTCACAGAATCGAATACATATAGCCTCAATACGTATACCCTCAATACATATACTTTCACAACTAACTCTGACCCCGCCACTTCCATACGTTTGAGACAGTTCCCCACCAAGAGTGAGATGGCTTGTCAAAAGAAGTGTCCGTGTGGTTTTTGTCCTTTCCAGTTAGTCCCGGTCCAGACTGAACAGAGTCAAGTGGCATGCCACTGGCAATAAGTTCGGACTCGGTAAATATCTGTAACAGCTTAGATCCAATAGGCTGTTCTCCTCGCTCTCTAGACTTCGGCTTATATTGAATCAGAGCAATAGTATAGTCGAAGTATGGGTCTGCGCCATGGTTCAAGAATGTCTCTATTGTTCGGAGAACACGAATCTTTGTCCTTCGAGGCATGTTTCTCGGTAGATTGTTGACGAAATGTCCCCAGACGGTGCAGCCCTTGTGGCAAATGTTGACATCGATGTGGGAAACCATAGCTTCAATCAGCTCACAAAGCAGGGTATAAAGCTCGCCAGAGTCACCGCGATACATCCAGTTTTCCTTGTGCATTACGAGGAAATCCACCCAAGCGATGCTTAGTACCCGACTGCTGGAAATGGTGGCACCATGGTCAAAGAGCTTTTTGATGACATTTAGTCTCACTATGCGACTGCGAATGCTTGTCGTGTACCATGAGTGTGAAAAGGATCTGGTGGCGTATACCGACAGGGTTTCGCCTTCAGTAAGATTCCAGTTCGGATCTGACCCTTCATCTAGGAGAAGCTGTACCATGCTAGGGTTTGGAACCTCGAAGCTGCCATCCCCAGGATTTTTCAAGGGAATTGGAAATAGTGCACAAAGCAGAAGGGTGCTCATTTGTATCCGGCTTCGCGGTTTGGGCCCTTCCTTGAGCCTCTCATCCACATACATCAGAAGGTCCATTCTGACACATATATTCAAGAAGCTATCCTCAAAGTTTATGTTAAAATGCAGCATAGTGTCAATGCACTGGAATTTCAAAAACGGATCGAGAAAGCTAGGCCCGAAGATTGCACTGACGCATTCTAACTCATCGAGAAGGTCGGTCTGGGGACTTGGGTTCTGTCCCCGAATCTCGGATTCCCGGGCAAATTCCATGGCATCCTCAAACAAGGTGGCAAACAGATGATCACCATCTGATCTTTGTCCACCTGGTATTGATTTCAGTTGTTGTACAAATGACGCGCAGAGCAACCTCACCGAATCGAAAGAGTTCGGCAAACGACTGGAAAATACTTCGCGCATTTCAGCAGCACTGAGGAAATCTCGAACTGTGCGGTGCAGGAAATCAACACGGTAAAGCTGAAAGTCCTTGGGTGCCGCAAACTCGCGATTGGCACTATTGATGTGGACTGTTTCGTCACCGTCGTTTCGAAAGAGCGCCTCTCGCGCGGTCAAGGGTGTGGAGACTCGTTTTTCGGTGGTAATCTCGAGGAGATCCTGGCATCGGGCATTGAGGCGCTTGGCCATGGCTCGGTATCGCGATTTCAGTTCACTCAGTCTCATGGGCTCGATGGGTGCGTCAAGAGCCAGCTTGACGGGATCATCATCGTCGAGAAAAGAGAAAGTCAGCAAATTCAGGGCCCTCTTTGATTGAAGGGCAACATCAAAGCATTTCGCTGCATCAACTTTGTATAGAGGATCCACGTTGTCGAGCATATGGCGAAAGTAATCTTCTAGATCCGTTGGAAGCGCTTGAAGTCTCCTATGCAGGTCAGGAAGCCGATCCTCATTCTCCAGTCCACGTTGCAAGGAGCGAACAACCAGATAAACCCAGAGGAAAACACCGTTGGCTTTGCTCACAACTTCGTCAACAAGATCCACGCCGCGGAGATTATCCTCGAGGATATATTTACGGTATGTCTTGTGTCCTCCCAGCTTAGTTTGCACATACAAAGAAATATCGTTCCTAGTGAGATCCTCCAGGCGCAAGGAAGGATAGTTCTGCTCTCCAAAAGAAACTTGAAATACATTCCATGGTCGACTGGAGACAAGAATCTTGACATTCTCATTGGAGTGGACCAGCTTGCACAGCAGATTTACCAGCTCAATATGGTCTGCGTGGTATTCATCAAGCCCGTCGATGAAGAAGCAAAACTTGGATGAGAAGGTTTTCTGATTTGCCAGTCGATAGCAAGCATCGATCAACTGAGAGCGCGACCATACACCCGTGAATGTGCTGTTGGTCCGTCTTTCGCTCTCCTCGTTCCATTCGGAAGGGAAAACCTCTTCGATCAGACTACGATGTTTCTGCAGGATTTCATGTAGGAAGGACCGGAGAAGGCCTTCCTGGGGTTTTTGGAGTGGGGTACCAGCACTCCAGAAGAAGAAGCTGGCCGTAATCAATGAATCACCTCCGGCCCATGAACGCAATGCGGCGTGGGTTAGGCTGTGGTTGCAGAGAAACTTCATCAAAGTCGACTTCCCCGATCCAGCTTTCCCCGAAACCCAATAAATGCCACTTCCGCTCTTTTGCCATTCGTGCATGGAGCATTGGAAGGACTCGTCTGATGAAGGCTGTGTATCGAAGACCCATTCGAAGGTCCTTGCATGCGACTCCCGAATCTGCGACTGTCTCTCTTGGATGGCCCGGTACGAAAGGCTGTCCAGCAGTCTGACCTGTTTCGATAACTTCTCGCTGGATTTCAGCCAACCGGACAGATTCACGATAGTTTCGTCAAGCTCATCGGTCTTGGAAGTGTGAATTCGAAGCCAGGTCGTGAGACCTTCATTCTCAGCAAGATAATCTCGCATACTGGATACTGCGTTGTTGATGCTCTTGAGCTGTTTTTGCACCTCATAGTTGGTTTCCCTCGACACTGGAGCCTGTGGAGTAGATATGATTGATGAGTGCACACTTGACCCATACAGGGTTTGCATGGATTTCCATATCGCTGAATTTTGATCGCAAAATATCATTGTCAAGCATGTGCTTAATTGTTGTCCATAGGCATCGAGCCTTTTCGCAATCCGATCAATCTCTCCGGACTTCCTCATCCGCCGCAAAGCGACCCGAACTGCCTCCCATTTGCTGGGTCCGGCATTGTCATCCTTCTTTTGATATGAACCAATTGTCGGTCCAGCGACCGAAGTCCTGACAGGGCCCAGAACGTCCTCTAGCTTTTTCGCTTGTTCCTTACAACCCTGGGAAATTTCCAACAAGAGCTTCTCGCCACGAGAGATTCCTGATTTGTCTGAAAGACTAGGAAGAAAGCGGGCATTTCCAGCCAACTCATCGAGCTGCCGAGCAAGCGACTGAAGCTCAAGATCGTCGGCGAAAGCTCCCGTTGACGACTTGTATAATTCCCGGCTCTTCGAAAATAATTTGCATCCGGCGTCGACAAATTGAATGACGTTACCCACTACCGCGAGACTTGATATAGGATCTAGCGCCATTACTTCTTTTGGTGCTCCAAAATGAGAGTGTGTATAAGATGTTATAGTAGGAGACTAGACACAGTACTGCGAAGTAAGCGGGTTCTGTATTCCGGTGGACATCAAAAGGATTATAATCTTCGATCGAATGGGCTGAATTTGTGGGCTGTGCAGCTAAGCCGCCTTCCAGCCGCCTCCTTGTGATGATTTGGTCAGGAGGCTAGCACTGCCTCCTCAGATAGACGGCTTTTGTCCTACCGTAGATGGATGAAGCAATGGTCTAGCTGGTAAGTAAAATATTGGGCCTGAGAGAAAGGACACTCTGTTGACGTGCCCAACTGCGATGCGTGGCTGCAGATGTGCCCGATCACGGCGGCAGGAGCCGCAGGGCCACCGATGACAGCGTAAAGTCGCGAACATTTCAGCGAGGAACAGCAGCCGTCGACTCTTGCTATGAATGAGATGTCTAGATGAATGACTATAAGGCTGGGTACCTTGCTAAGACCCCTGCAGCCACCATCTATTCGAGGGGCCGCAACTTACTGCTGGGCCACCGAGAGCCAGCGAATCTGAGGGCACCACCACAGCATCAGGAGCAAGATTTCGAATAAGAACTGCGCTTGCCTCATCAGTGGTCTCAAATACTCCGGAATTATCTAAACTTAGAAAACAGTCTACGTAAGGGAATCATATACAAACAAGACGAACATACAAGGAATAATACATTTCCTAACTACTGATAGACACTAACATGGACATGGTACCAAAAGACACAACTTGTATCATTTATGTAGTATGTAATAGACATTGACATAACCCATGAACGAGTTGATCTATAGATCTTTTAGCAAACCATAATACCGCGGGACATAATACATATAATCTATATAGGCCCTGTTCCCTATTACTATAGCGCCAAGCCCCCCCTTTTATATGCACAAGAGTCAACGTTTTAAGTACAAGGTATCATACAATAGCAACCATCTATGCGCTATCCTCGGTGTAATTCACCTTTTTCGCACGGCGACTTTTCCGCGAGCCAGTTGCCTTCGCAGCAGCATCTTCCAGCTCTGCAGATAGGTCACTCAACTCGTCCAACTCCGGGGTAGACTCGATCTTTTCAGCCTTGCGCTTCTTGTTTGAAGAGGGAGTGCGTCGAGGAGCACGAGCGGGCTTTTTTACCGGTGTCTCCAAGGACCCGTTGGTATCAGGTTCCTTCTTGGCCTTCTTGGGACTAGCCTTGGGCTTAACAACTTTCTTCGCTGGACGCAGCCATTCTTCCATACCCCGTGGCCAATAGACTCGTCTTTCAGGACCGCCCATGCCGACCTCCTCGTCTGGTATGGTGCGAGGTGGAGGGACGGTCCCTTCAAGGTCAACGAAGCCGTCATTCTTCTTTTTCGTGCGAGGGGGCTTGAACGGCTTGTTTTCATCTGTCCTTGTGTATGGGATGATGTCGTTGAAAAGTTCATGGCCCGGCAGTTTGAATGTTCTCATCAACTCGAATACCGCTTGCTCCTTGTCCTTGGCCTCGATCATGAGGTCCATGTTAGAAATGCAAGGCGGTAGTGTGGCGACCCGGTCACTATGTTTGCGCCGCTGTCGACGGGTAATTGCGGGCGCAGTAGGTTCGGAGTAATGCATTTTTTGCTTGATATTCTTTCGGGTCCAGGTGGCTGCAATCCGGTCATAGAGGGGAATGATATCCTCCGTACCCTCGCGAACTTCATTCGCATCGAACATAATATTGTGGTGGTGATAGTCGAGTACCAAAGGAATGTTCAGTTCTTCGCAGATGGGCAGTAAATCGTGAACGGTCCAGCTAACATCGTCATTCTCGAGAACCAAACGGTTCTTGATATCCTGCGACAATGGGGCATAGTTCTCCCGGAACCGGTCCAGAGTCGCGGCTTTGTCACCAAAGACGCCGCCCATATGCAGAATCATCACAGCATTGCGGTCTTGTTGTGGAGGCAATTTAAGTAGTTGCAACATCTCCGAGTGGTATTCAAGGTCTCGGTATGAGCTCTCTACCACCTCTCTTCTGGGAGAACCGAGCTGAGTGAATTGGCCGGGGTGAACGGATACACGGTGGCCGAGCTCCGCGATTACTCGTCCAGCGTCTCCCAAAACCTCAGAGGCAAACGGCGTCAACTTGTAACCGTACTCTTTGTGGCTAGCAAACGGAAACATTTCACTGCTAAGCCGCATGAATTTGATGCCATATTTGTCATTCCAGCGGATCAGCTTGACAAGATCACGCGCGTTCGCCAGCCCCAGCGCTTCAACGAATGCTTGTCCGCGCGCTATATCAGCCGGTTGATCTCGGTCTGGACGGTTCTTGGTCGGATGTGCAGGCTGCTCTGTGTCTTGTAGAGGGTGTCGGTTCTCAATGATGGAAGCAATGCGACATGTGCGGGAACAGAAAACAGGGGGAGTTGAATATCGAAGGTAAGTGTTAAGACAGGCCTGTGTAAATGAGCATTAGCATTCGAATTGCGCAAAGTAAATTCGTTGTTTTGTGACTCACATAACCAAGACGACCATTCCAGGGAAGGGGAAGGTAGCTACTGTTCACTGGTGGAGGACGTCCCAAAGCCTCCTGCAGCTCCTCGGCTTCAACAGGAATGTCTTCGTCGGACTCTGGATCCAATGCGGCCTCTGCGCGACCGTCTGGCAATGCGACATCCTCATTGAGGATATCAGCAGGCTTTATATCGACATCGTCCACGGCCACGTCCACGGCCATTGCTACTGGCGTATGTAGTTGTCGATATGTGGTGCACGAGAGATTCTGGGGATATAGCTGACCAGAGTGTACGGCGAGGTTCAAGGGGGTTTTGTAGAAATGCGCAAATCGAGCAACAGTTTGACAAGGGAAGCGCAAACATGGTCGAGCTCCATGACGAACATGGCCCAAAACCGGTGCAAGCGATCTGACGTTCGCCACGGGAGATCGATCGGAGATCCTTAGTGAGGGGTGGCGACGCCCAGAGTCAGACCTGGAGCCGGCATGCTGGACAGGTAGACCACGGAGTCGTGCAAAAGGACGACACATCCAGCGGGCTCCCAATTTCGGGAAAAGTTGGGCGTTGGTGAGGGCAATCGGTACGAAGTTCAGGGTTGGGACGATGACGCGCTAAACTGCGACGCGCCGCATTTCGTGATGGTGACCACGGACAACGGACAACGGACAACGCTTAGTTATTATGACTGCTTAACTTTACTGTCATTCAGAGTCCTCTAAAGGTAACTCTCCCGAATAATATCGTCTTAATGCACAAAGCACACCACGTTTGCTCTGCAGAAAGAACAACCCCGTGGGATTGACCTCAGTGGAGATCCGGGAACGTCAACCATCGCAGGGAATGAGCCCAACTGGACAACCCTGGAAAACACATCTAGCTGCCTCATGGACAAGCTTTGATAAACACACTCGCGACAGCATTCTGTTGGAGTTCTCTCCATTGGCATGTAGGGCAAAGGGGTTTTGGGTGCAAAACCCCCTTTAGGGCGGCGATCTACGAACATCTAACCAGTTTTCTTTTGACTCTCCTGTCGGAGCTCACATATTCCACTTGATGGAGGGTCCGGGATCTGAGGCGAAAAGCCTCGAACATCTGCTGCGACGCGCCTTGGCTGGACTGACATCATGGGCTAAATTCCCCGTCCAACATCCAACGGAGAATAATCTCGATGGGAATGAAGGCACAAGCTATAGTGGCTTTCATATTTGTAATACGGAACTAACCCCTGTGGGCGCACAGCCAGCATACTAAGGTGCCTGAGGTTTTGATCTCGAGTTAACCATGAAAGGGCAATCCCCACTGCTGGCCATATCTATAGACGATACTGCTAGATGGGACTATACATCCACGAACGGGCAGAGATGACCACCATTCGAAAATACAAACAAAAAAACAGCAGGTAATGCATTGAAAGAACTAAACCAAGTCCCGCAGATTCTGCCCACTAAACGAGAAAGAACGATTGACATTCTTCGCGTTGCGAGGCTCATTGCTTGTCCGTCAACCCACGCTCGATAGAATGATGGGATCCATCATTCCTCCGGGCAACGCTGGAGAATGTCAACAGCCAAGGTAAATATTTATACTCGATCTCGTCCGATATGGCGCCATTCTGCTTCCTCAGCCGTCTGTTCCATCAAGCAAAGACATTACCCTGGTGGTTAATTGCTTGTTACAGATTGTTGACCTTTTGATACCCTACCTGAAAACTGTGAGTAGGTTCGATTTATACTGAGGTTAAAAGCGTCAGTTCTAATAGCCGCAGTCACTCTACATTCAATATGAAGGGCATTGCTTTCGTCGCGGGCCTGCTGGCCACTTCGGCCTCTGCACACATGCAGATGTCCAAGCCCTACCCCATCCGCAGTCCCCTGAACTCGGCTTCAGACGGCCAGAAGGACTACTCCTACACCAACCCTCTGTCATCATCGGGTAGCGACTACCCTTGCAAGGGCTATGCCAAGGACAAGTTCGACTCCCAGGCCACTTACGCTCAGGGCCAGGAGTACGAGATGGAGCTGGAGGGTAGTGCCACTCACGATGGCGGCTCCTGTCAGATCGCTCTGACTTACGACCAGGGCGAGACCTTCAAGGTCATCGAGTCCATGCTCGGCAACTGCCCCATCGACAAGAAGTACAAGTTCACCATTCCCTCTGATGCCCCTAACGGTGAGGCTCTGCTCGCCTGGTCCTGGTTCAACAAGGTCGGCAACCGTGAGATGTACATGAACTGCGCCTTCGTCACCATTGGTGGTGACTCAAAGGGCAAGGAGCTCCCGGCTGCCGCCCCTGCTCACCCCAAGGCTGAGGGCAAGAAGGTCAACCACATGCAGCAAATGGAGCACGCCCACGAGGCCCACGTCAACCACCCTCCCCTGGCGCACGCCGCTCATCCTAATGCCCAGCCCATGGAACAGCGTGATGTCGCCTGGATGGAGACTCAGAGCAAGGTTGCCAGCTTCGACAGTCTCCCCGAGCTTTTCGTCGCCAACGTTGACCAGGAGGGCAAGTGTGTAACTATCGAGGGCGAGGCTGTCAACTTCCCCAAGCCCGGTGACAACGTTGTTGGCACGGCTTCCGGCAAGGGCTACAAGTGCTCTGGAAACGCTCCTTTCCTTTCCAGTGACTCCACCACGGACTCGAACTCTACTTCCAAGGATACCAAGACCAGCACCGCCGACCAAGACACCAAGAACACGAAGGAGGCGAAGCCCGCGAAGCCCGCGAAGCCCGCGAAGGACTCGGGTTCCACAAGCGAGGAGCACAAGAAGCCCAACGCTACTCGCAGCGACAAGGGAGACCAGGCCATGTCCAAGATCGCCTCTGCCTTCGGCACCCCCTCCGCTGACCCTCGTGTCGCATCCACCGAGGCCTCCACCAACAACGCGTTCTACAACTACGTGGGTGGCTTTGCCTGCCACGATGGTGAGATCTTGTGCTCCCCCGACGGCTACTCTTGGGCCATGTGCTCCAACGGCCGGCCCATCTTCATGGGCTCCGTTGCTGCCGGCATGTCCTGCCGCTTCGGTCAGATGGTTCGCGCTAACCAGGGCTGGTAATTTATTGACTTCCCTTCTCTTCAACTTTTTTAAATGACCTTGCCGACTGTGTCGGTTCTCTCTTTTTATCGCCTTCAGGCACGGTGTTTTGGCGCTAGCAATGATCCATTGATGTCTCGAGGCTGATGTCTTATGTGTGCTTGATTATTCCTAATGATTGGTGCTTAATGTTTAGCCGCATGCGGAAGGTGGTGGGTTTTATTGTACTTTAGCTCTAGGAACAATGAATACACTTCGAACTTTATACTTTATTTCCATTGTTATTTCTCAACGCATCACATTATTATTATATCCTTGGACCGCATACTATTTGCGATCTCTAGCCTATGACCCGGTATTTGTACATGTAAATCCCAAGCAAACATGGTATCTCTGCCAAAGCAATAAGGTCATACAATCGTTGACCGGCACGAAAGTACCAGCTCAAAACCCAATATCCAACATCAACAACAGGAAGACGTCCCGTAGACAGGAACATCAACCGTGCATATCATAGCAAAGCCGAAAGCTAAGCTTAGTAGTTACCAGTGTAGGCCGAGTTACCATAGCCGTAGCCATTAGCACCGCCAGTGGCGGTGGTGGGGGCGTTGGTCTTATTCTTGCGACCGAAGCTGTACCAACGCTTCTCATCCTTGGTCGCGCCATCCATCTCGACATCAGCCGGGGTGGGGTGGCCAGGCAGAGCATCCGCACCGTTCACGTCGGGGTTGTTCTTCTTACGGCTCCAGAAGTTCCGGCGACTGCCCCAAGTGTACCCGTTAGCCGGGGAGGGACCGAAGCGCTTCTCACGCTTGTGGTGGCGAGCGAGCGCGATCTGGAACACGATGGAGACGAGGAACAGGAAGCTAAAGGCGGTGGCGTCAGTTGTAAATTCGGGTGCGGCAACATGGCAAAAATCGAGTGCGGGAACCACTTACATTCCAATGATGGCAACTGCGAAAGTGACCTTCTCCAGCTTACAGGCCATGCCGTAGCTCAGTTTAGCCGGGGAGTCGTCGCTGGCGTTGCCAGTGCCCAGGGGCGTGTTGACGATACCGCTGCACTTGTTGACGCCCTTGCGGGTCAGGATAGCGATGGCGATCATAGCGCCGGTGAAGCAGACATCGAGGACGACGCCGAGGAAAGCAAAGAAGCCGATGCCGCCGAGACAGCAGACGAAAATGGTGCCAAGGAGACCATAAAGGGTGCCTGCGCCGGATAAACCTTCGACGGCCTTAATCCATGTCGCGATGTGAAGGTTGTGTTTGGCCAGGATGGCGAGGTAGTAAGAGAAGATGCCGAGGATGACAGCCGCATCGAAGAACTGCAACACGCGTATAGCGAGCGCACAAAAGCGTAGGATGACTCCGCCGATACCCATGGTGATAGAGGAAGATGAAGAAGTTTTGAAGCCCCAAGGCAGAAGGATTCAGGGCTGAGACGGGTCTTATAAGTGTGAGCAGACCCTGGCCCCATCGAGACGCAATTGTTGATGATCAGTGGATGCGGAAACAGTCGATCCTTGGCTCACGCCTGGCGTGAGTGGCTCAGCCACTCATTTATGATGTCATGCTACGGGGCGTCGTGTCCACTTCACTTTATTACACTATTATGATTGGCTTTTACCCCACCCGCCACCGCATGTGAAGGGAAATGAGTGAGTGGAGACAGGAAAACCTCCAATTATTGAAGCATCAGCCACAATGGAGGCGCCCCTTTTTATGAAAAAGCTATGGTACATGCAACTCTATTGAGGTTGTCTATGTTGTGGAGATCTCTGCCTGCACGTCCACAAGTATCTTACAGTGCTCGTCTTTATGCTCTAGCAATGCCTTGAACCCTTTCTCCACCACTTCATCGAGCGTGATACGCGAGGTAATCATACTTTCCGGTTTGAGTTGGCCTGCTCGTAAATTAGCCCAGTTTCAATAAAACACTAAAACCACCCAACCACCCAAGAAAGGGGTAGAACGTGAGGAAAAGGAAAGGGTAAAGTTACCATAGTTCACCGCGCGGATCGTATCCAAAAATGACATTTCGTCATACAGTGCCGCCCCCATATACCGGATCTCATTATACATCAACTGATTAACGGGAATAGAAGGCGGTTTTTCCCAGACTGCAATGTTAACAATCGTACCCTGCACACGGCAAGCAGGTATGGCACCGATCAAAGCCTTCTCCACGCCCACGGCGTCGAAAATAACATCTGCACCGACGCCACCCGTGATTTCACGCACGCGCTGCACGACATCACCCTCGCCTGGAACGATAATATGTGACGCGCCGTAGTCCCTGCAGAAGCGCTGACGGTTTTCCATCAATTCAGACACCATGATGTTTCGCGCTCCTTGCATTTTGAGGACCTGCACAACGCCCATCCCAATCGGCCCGCCTCCGATGACCAGCACATTATCGCCTGGTTTGAAAGGTGACAGGTTGACCGCGTGCCAGGCAACGGCCAATGGTTCGATGAGGGCTGCAGCTTCGAGGGAAATGGAGTCGGGGATGGTGTAGAAGTGGCTGGCTGGTGCGACTACCTTTTTGGACATGCCCCCGCCGTAACCTGGGATAAGGTATGGGAGTTAGTCAATGTATCCGATATGTTGGTGGGTAACTGAATAAGTCTTACCGCTTAATCCAATGAATCCAATGTTCTCGCAGCAATGGTTATGACCTTGCTTGCAAGCACTGCATGTTCCGTCGAAGATGGTGGGACGCACGACGGCGCGCTGACCAGGTGAAAGGTGTGTTACACCGTCGCCAACTTCTTCGATGATGCCGCCGAATTCATGGCCCATTGAGGCTGGGTACGTCGAGTGTGTGATGCGATGGGGTGTCTTTGGTATCAACACTGGGCCACCAGTATATTCGTGTAGATCTATGGTTGTCAGGTCGAGCTCGAAGAGTATAGAAGGGAAAAGCACCCACCACTTCCGCATATTCCAACGTAAGCTGGCCTTATCTGTAAATATGAAGTCTCAGTATGGTAGTTGGTCTCATGGTGCTCTAATACCAACCTTAACTTGACCCTTGCCACATACTGGCTCTTCAATTTCGTCCACGCGGATATCTCCCGGTCCGTGGAAACGAACTGATTTCATCAAGGGGGCGCTCTTGAGCGTCGTGTGCAGTGTGTCTTCGGACTGAGTTGTTGTGTTCAACATGTTGACTGAAAGCGTATCGGTTGTGTCGGCATTCTAATTGTGTGACTTCAATGCTATGTCGAGAGAGTTTAGTGTCTTCGTCACTTAGGCAACATCGGCTCCCGGAGGGCAGAGGGCATTTATATTATCGTCTCAAGGCGAATTAACTATAATTATCTCGATAAAGCAAGGTGGCAAAGAACAACAACGTATAGAAAAGGCACGATATCAGGGATTTATCAAGGTCACAGGGTCTAGTCGGACGACGGACCAGCCAGTGGGAGGGCTTGTACAACATCAATCCAACTCGGGTTCTCAGACGTCATCTATCGTGGCTGCCACCTTGGTTCACTGATAGTGCGAGCAAGGTAGAACCAAGGTTAATTCCAGAGGTCGTGATCACTTGGACTGAGGGAAGGCCGCCTATTTGCTGGGTTCACAAAATAAAAGTTATCCGTCGCCCCCGCTGTGTCACTAGGAGCTCCATTCCAAGGCTCCCGGGCGCCCCGACAAAAATACAGCTTCAATCGCCAAGCACTATGGGAAGCTCGCTAGTGATAAGCTGTGTGGCTGGTGTCAACCTGGAGAGACCGGTAATAACAGCAATATGGCGTCATGAAAGGCACAACGTTAGGGATACAGCGTGAGCATGGTCCGTATACACCAACAAGATCTAGCCAGCTTCCAATAGAACATTCGAAACGTGACCGAGAGAAAGACAGATGACCAGGCTGAGCCACGAACAACGTCGCTTGCACACGAATGAAGTCATCGACGGGGATGTTTGAATGAAATCATCGACGGGGATGTTTGAATTAAGTTGTCATACATCATGAACGGTCTGGTATGATTTCCCCATAAAGCCAGAAACTGGTCCAGAATCCACCAATGAGCGGCCGGCCGCATCGACGTCGATGCAGGGGAGTACTGTATCTACTGTAGTTGTGATGGCAGAATCGGATAGGAAACCAGCCACTCAGGAAGTCTCCTCGGGTTGCTTCTGCTGTTCCACAAAGGCACGCAGAATCGATTCCAGCCCCTCGTTGCGGCGAGCAAGTAGCATCACGTCTGTAACATTGACAGTCGACCGTCCGGCATGCCTAATTCGGTAATTCCGGTCAGCGGTGGCCTCGCACCAGGGTAATGAAAAAAAGCAGGATCGTGTGTTCCTGGTTGATTTAATGGGGATTACTCACTTGGCGAAGGACTCTAGGTCCTGGCTGACCGTTTCTGCAAGGCTGTTAGTGTCATGAACATCCTACGGGTTGACGCAACACGCAATGGCGATCATCCTCAGCATGGAAGCCAACAAGCGCGAGCTTGCCCAGATCATGGGAGTGCACTTGCCAATTTGAGCCCACACCATCTCCGTCAGGGCACCGATGAACTGCGGCGTGGCATTGACGCCCAGCTTGATGGTCTCCTCGTCCACGATCTTGCCGATGGACAGCCACAGGGCAGACTTTAGGCGCTAGGGCTGACATTAGCAGCTTGACTCTGCAAAGTTCAAAGAATGCTAACCTCCTCCAGTCCAACCTCATCGGTCTCCATGATGTCTGATGATGAAGTGTAAAGAGCGCGTCCCATACATTCAACAACAGTAATATGATTGGCCCGGGACGCGTCAACGGAGAAACAGTTAATCCGCGTCCAAATAATTTCGGAGCTTCTTCTCGACACTTCCCATCTCAGGTTTCGGGCATCAGGACAGCTGTTTCATTACGCTGTTTCAAAGTGTTAAGAGGCATTCGAATTCCTCCCACTTTCCTCCCACACTCCTCCTCACCCTTCATTCCACCACATACAACCTACAGAACCCAAACTCATCCCATCCGCCTTCTCCGAGCCTTCCGCGTCCCCTACTAAAAAAAAAAACCGCAACACAAAATGGCCGACTCAGATGTACCTGACTTGGGCGACCGTGCCGCTGAGGCTGCCAAGGAATTCTTTGGCGAGATCTTCGGCATGATCGAGACCGCCTTCTACCGCTTCTTCAAGAACTTCTACAACTCTTTCGCGGAAGTCAGTGTCTCGCGCTGGACAAAGGTCATTGGCAGTGTGATCTTCTACGTGCTCGCCCGGCCATACATCGAGAAATTCTTCAAGTACCTGCATGACCGCGAGCGCCGCAAGGAGAAGGAGAAGAAGGATGCCGAGAAGGCCAAGCTGGGCGGAAAGAAGGCTAAGGTGTCTGCCAACTCGCTGCGCGGCGGTGACAAGGGCAAGGTTCTTGGTGAGGTGGAGAACACCGATGATGAGGTTGAGGATGATGAGGAGGATGAGCTTGCTGAGGAGAGTGGTGTTCCTGAGTGGAACAAGATGGCCCGCAGGCGTCAGAAGAGGTACATTAAGAACTTGCAGAAGAAGGAGGGCCCTAAGGCTGAGAAGTTCACCGAGGAGGAGATTATGGAGTTGCTGGACTGGAGCGAGTCCGAGGATGAGAAGAAGTCGAAATAGGGGGTCGGACCTGACCGATGAAAAAATGTTGCTGAATATAGACTTGTGAATGCTGCTAATGTGTATTGTACTATTCTACCGTATACTAATATCATGGACGATGAATAACAGACGTGAGCATATTATTTCGGTGTAATAGACTGTGTCGAGTCCTATCTAGGTCGGAGATCATCTTGGCTATCCGGGAATTCGGAAATTCACACCTTTATTGTCCTCGTAAGCATGATTGGTCATAATAGAAAAGGGAAATCTTGCAGTATCCAAGAAAGGGGCCATTCCCAATTGAAATCAATGCAGCCGGCGCAGTGCCTCAATCATTCCCTTCACTTCCTCCACATCGCCCGAGCCGACCTCCTCCACGATTTCTTCTTGCAAGCTCGGATCACAGGTCAAGAATCGCTCGATAAGCTCGCCGTCAACGAATCGGTAAGGTGCATCGGCGGAGCGAACAAGTGTGCGGAAAGCGCGGAACTTCTCGAAGGGCAAATCTCCTAGTGACTCTACTTTGCTGGCAATGGCGTTTTGGAGGGTCATTAGGAAGTCTTGGTGCTCTGGGTTGATGAGTGCAAAGAGATAGATTGATCCCTCAACCTGTTGACAATTAGCAATTGTATTTTGATATTGTAGGATGCAGTACATACCGTTGCCATGAATGCTCGAGGGGTCACTGTGACGCTGGCGAGCTGGGGGATGTGAATCGGGCGGATGCGGTTGACCATTTCTCCCAGGGCGATCTCGCTTGTGGGGACAAGGCGATGTTTATCTTGATCTGTGACGCCATTGGTGTTGCGAGAGAGAACTATCAGGTTGCCTTCTGCTTCACTGAGAAGGAAAGTGTCTTGATCGACACAGGCAACGGCCGTGCTCCAGACTGTTTGATAGTGGCGGCCAATTTCCTTCAACTCATCCTTGACCCCGTCCTCGCCAGGCATGTACTTCACGATGCAGACACTCTTCATAAGATCAGCAACCACGATCATATCGTCGACAACCGTAACATCGATGGGCGCAGTAGATGTCCGATAGGTGGCGAGCTTTTCGAGCTTGAGTGCGCCGGAGTTGTTATCAACCGTCTTGTAGACAACGACCTTGGGACGGTTAGTAACTAGCAATCACTAGAAAGGATCAACAACTTACAGTCTTCACCAACGCTGCGACAATCTTGTCGCCCATCATAGCCAGCGCTCGGCATGCACCCATAAGCGGCATTTCAGCGACCTGGGTCAGCTTGCGTCCATGGTCCACCTCCAACACCAAAACCCGCCCGCGGATCTTGTCTTCCTCGTCATTCATAAACGCAGTACCGACGATGAATCGATCTTTAGTTTCATTTTTGCCAACCGAAAACTCAGCACGAATGACACTCTCAACCAACTCATCCTTGTTGAGCTCTAGTGCATCCAGGCGACGGAACATGATCTCGTCGGCAAGAACGAAATGGCTCTTCACAATTTCGGCCCCATCTTCTAGCTTGCGATCTATGGTACCAAGACCAAATGCTTTCTCGGATGAAGAGTAGGCGACTCGACGAACAGTCGATCCCATTGGTAGCGTTTGAATCTGAGTTGTGCGCTCCCTGTCCACCAGTGCAATCTTGAGCTCCTTTGCAGTGGCCACGGCAATGGATTCGGGATATGCTTCTGCGTTTAAATGGCAAATACGAGATGCGCCTTCGGAATTGACTGCAGAGTAAATAATCCGGCCTTCAGAGCCGTAGATTAGACTAGGGTTCTCGCAGGTGGCGAACACGTTGAATAGGCCATCTCCTCGGGGCAGCTTCTTGAATGTCGGCTGTTCGGAACCGAGAATCAACTTGTTCATGCCTGTTAGTGAGAAGTTTTGGGGATCCAATGCAAATGTGATGACACTTCCATCCGCCATGGAGATGAAGAGGGTGGGAGGGCTATGGGCAAGCACGTCCGCCACAAGAACAGATCGAGGGAATGCCTCTCCTGTCGGGCCCAATGACTTGCTCTGTAGCTCGGTGAGGTCATTGATAGCTAGGACGGACACCTTAGCTGACTGTGGGAATCCGGCAATGCAGACGCCCGCTGGCTTATACGGTACAGTGACACCGGAGATCTGGTGGTCTGCACCAAGATCTTTCTGGGTGATGAGTTGCGCATTGCTCTGAAGATCAAACGATGCTAGAACCTGACCACCGATGACCAGAGCGAGGTTATCGTCATTGGCCGAGGCAGCAGTGATCGCCTTTTGGGTCGGTGGTGTCCACTCGAAGATAATCATCCCACTTTCGATTTCGGCGATCACGGTTTTCTTCTCTGTGACTTGCAAGATTCGACCACCCGGGAGATTTGTGGCCAGGAGAGTGTTTTCAGTTAGAGTAAGTCCCAGGAAATTGTCCAGCTCCTCAACCTCCCCATCGGCGCTGAAGCGGAAAATGCGTGTCTCATCAACGAATGTCACGAGGAGCGTATCGAGGAAGTCGCCTGTACTTTGGGATCGCAGACCCCAAAGATCTGTGATGTGGTCCATCTCTCCCAAAACACCCAGCTCTTCCATACCAACACCACTCCGCACACTCCGCAAAGTACCATCGTCGAATGCACCGGAGCCAGTCACGATCCGAGCTTGTCCAGTCGAGAACTCGTGTGTATGGCTCTCACTGTCGCGGTCGCCCAGGTCCATCAAAGTGAAGTCCAGCACAGGAGCAATGTTGGACAATGTCTGAACGACTTCAAATCCGCCATTGTTAATGCGCAGAACCTGCGAATCGCCCTGGTGTGAGCCAACGAAGAGAACGCCTCCACCAAGATAAACAAGCACCGTCGCGCGCGATGTACTGCCCAGGTAGTCGAGTTTCCAGTCCTCGACATTGCCTTCGTTATTTAAGTGGAACATGAGGAAGAATAACCGTCCGTAGTCGTCAGCTAGCAGCCATCGTTGACTATCGACCTTCTCCCAAGCCACGAAAACGGTAGCTTCCTCGAGATCGCGCGAGATCATATCATTTGCATTATCGTCAATGTATTTGATTGACGTCTCTCCCAGCACAATAAGTCCACCTAGTAAGCGATTAGCATATATCAATCGTATCTCTCAAAACCAATCATACCCAACGGTGCCGGGATGGGAATCAGATGTGACGATCCCACATCAAGCTCATGCGCAAAGACTCCACCATCCAGCTTTTTGTCTTGCACCTCCTTGAACGTAGCATCCGCCGAAGCAGTCGATGGAGCCTTCGTATACTCCAGCTCCCGAATCCGCAACCGGACCTTCTTCTGATTATCCTCATACAAAAGCGCCAGCCACGGCGTATTTGACGCGGAATGCAAAAACGCCGACGACCGAACAAATAACTCATCAATCCGCGAAGCAGTCGGATCACCCAGTTCACCAACCTGCGGGGCATCACCCTGCTGCGCAGCATGCGAAACTCGACCTTTCCTCTTACTCGCCTCAATAATCGGGATAACAACGATAACCCCTTCGTAGATCTCCAGCGTCATGAACCGCCCGCTGGGATCAATGAGACATCGCGGCTCCGTTTGAGCCTCCCGGGATGCCGGGTCTGAGATATCCTGGTAGGCGCGCGCAGTCTGAACATCATTCTTTTCAGCGTTCCACGCTAGCGTGAAGTAATTATACTGGCCGGTTCCCACGAAAAGATGATCGGTCAGCGAGTTAGCCGGGGCCGGAAGGCGCGCAAGCATGGTCACCTGCGCGAAGAGTGCGCGGGTGGCGGCGAGGGTCATTCCATCTGGTGTGAGGGTGTAGAATTCGAGGCGATTTGCTTTTCTAGAGATGAAGCGATGTATTAGCTTTTGTTGGTTGTAGCACGAAGCTATGCTCGGGCTGTGTCGCCCCGCAATCTCCGAGTACCTGGACAGACTCGAACTTGGACTCACGCGACAACCAGACACTCTTCTTCTGCATTCATGAAGTTCAGTTTGACTGCATGGCGAATGCCACTGGCGCGGTGGATGGGCACCACGTAGGCCATGGTGGTGGTTTGGCGGCGCGAGCCGGTAGAGATCCTTCAGAATTCCGTCGGAGCTTGTCGTCGAAGCGTCGCGGGTCCACTGCGGGGAGGAGCTGCGAGGTGATGAAGAGACTGGCCGGAAACTTGCCCGGTAAAAGGAAGAACTTTTCAATCCCGGGATCGTTGGGATATTCCTCGCAAGAATTGAGCTTGCGGAGTTGGAAGTTGCGAGGTCGGGCGGTGCCAAGGGCGATTAAGTCCGCGCTTACAGCCGAAAACAGGTTCAGCGACTATCTATCGCGGGCATCTTCACCGGCCTAGTTGAAGAGCTGATTTTCAAGCGTTACTTACAGGCTCTAATTGTTTCTGTTGGAAGTGATCAGTAATTGAAATGATTAAATTCTTTTTGAATCACCAAGTCTAAAGAATCATCATTTGCTCCGTCCAAGCAGTGCTCCTGCGCAGGTAAAAAATAAAAAAGCAGAAGCCTCAAAAAAACATAAGGCGATGCCCAAAAAAGAAATGCTAGGCATACACAACCCGCCAAGGGATTCGACAAAACGGGCCGAGAGGATATATGCTAGGTCATCTAAACACGAGATGAAATGACGTGAACAGCAAGGAAAAAAAGTAAAGTTCATCACTCATGACCAAACGTCCTCCTGGTAGCTGCCGCTGCTCCGCATATGCTTGACCATCTCCTCACCCTTTTCAGCGGGCAAACCACGCTGCTCAGCAATGATGTGGCCAAGAACCAAGTTGACCTCCCGGGCCATGTTGGCAGCGTCACCACAGACGTAGAAGTTGGCCTTTTGCTTAAGCAGCTCGCTGACGAGCTCGGCGTTCTCCTTCAGGCGGTGCTGGACATACACCTTCTGGGAACCCTCACGGGAGAAGGCGGTGATAACCTTCAGGGCATCACCCATCTGTTTCTGGTAGGTCTGATAGCATGGTCAGTATTTTATGTTATGATAGACTCGGGGGTTGGATATCATACCTGGAACTCATCGGCGTAGATGAAATCCTCATCGTGCTTGCGGCATCCGAAGAATAGAAGAGTAGTGCCGACCTTCTCACCCTTGGCGGCCAGAGCAGCACGTTCCTGGATGAAACCACGGAAAGGAGCAACACCAGTACCCGGGCCGACCATGATGATGGGCTTGGAGGGATCGGAGGGCAGCTTGAAGTTGGAGTGACGGACGTGAACAGGGACGTGGATGCCATCGTACTTGTTGCGGGGACCAGTAATAGCATAAGTCAGACCGTGAGGATCGGGAGTGGGGTCGCCGTTCTGCTTCTGTTTGAGAGCCAGGAGGTAGTTGGTAGTAACACCCTTGACCAGGTGGGAAGCACCGGGCAGACGAACGGACTCGACCACAGCAGTGATGCTGACCTTGTCCTTCTGGACCATGGAAGACGAAGAGATGGAGTAGTAACGGGGCTGGAGTTTGTTGAGACCCTCGATGAGGAGGGAGAAGGGAACAGCAGAGAACGGTTTAGAGGTAATGCTCTGAAGAGCCTGACTAATGTTGAAGCGCTGGTTGCTGATCTTTTCGTGGAAGTAATCTCTATCGTTACCCAAGCGAACAATCTCGTTCTTGCTGGCTTCATCGGGAGCAAAGGCGGCGAGGGTCGAGACGAACTGGCGAGACACGGGAGCACAAACTTCCATGTAGTAGCGAACGGCAGCATCGTAGGTGGTGGGTGTCGGAATTGGAACCTTGGCAGTGACATCGATGCTCTCGACCTTGATCACAGAGTGGCGCTTCTCGGTGATACCAAAGACTTCGAGGAAACGGTCAACCTCCGCACCGGCATTAGTAGGCCAAACAGCAATGTGGTCACCGGTCTGGTAGTTCAGGTTGCTACCGGCGATGCTGATTTCCATATGCAGACAGTTGCGGTCCTTGACAGTAAACAATTCGCGGGATTCGACAATCGGGGCAATGTACGGGTTGTGAGGGGAAAAGGGTCCCTTGGCGCGGCCCTCACGGTGGGCAGCAGTCGGCTCTCCCAGGTAGACGGTCTCATCCTCGGTGGTGGCCTCGTCATCCTCGACAACGCTGAAGACAGCCTCGTAGACGGCATCACGCTCCTGGAGGTTCATGGCTTCGGACAGAGCGGCCCACATGGGTTCCTTCCAGGCGAGGAAGTCCTCCTCCATGGTACCGGCACCATCATCACCTTCACCAGCAGAGCCAATGCGCTTCGCACCCAGCTTGGTGAGAGCGGTATCAACATTGCGGACCATCGCATTGTAGTGTTCGTAGGTGTTATTTCCGAGACCGAATGCGACATAGTTCAGGGACGACAGAGGCTGGTCATCGGCGGAGGCACCGCTCTCAAAGGCCAAGTCGTCGCCAGTCAGGAACTGATAGAATTCCACAGCATTGTCGGTGGGCTCACCCTCGCCGTAGGTGGCCAAAACGAAGAAGGCGACCTTGTCGTCGGGGAAAGTGTCCAGAGTCTCGTAGTCGTAATCCTCAATATCGGCAACTATGGTCTTCAGACCGAAGCGCTGAGAACCCTCCTTAGCCAGACGCGAGGCGTAGTCCTCGGCGGTACCGGTCTGCGAGCCATAGAAGATCACACAGTTCTTGCCCGTCTCATTCATCTTCTCAACAATGTTGCGGGTCTTACCCTTCTTAACGGCTCCATTCGTGGCTGTGGCGGCGGAGGAGGAGGAGTTGTAGGGGTCCTTAGGAACAGCCCAGTAGGTTCCCTTGGTGAAGTAGGCAACGCTACCCACCAAAAGGGCCACCAGGACGAGCAGATCGAGAGTATCGAGTTGCGCCATTTTGGATTGAGTCCGCGACTCGTAAGGGGGTGAATAACCCCGGGTGAAAAGTGGAGAGGGAAAACTCTGCGGAATAGGCAGAGTCGCAGAGCAGAAGACGTCGATAAAACGTTCCCAGAGCCTCAAATCCTCAGAAGCGAAAGAAGACCCCTATTCACACGTATGTAGAAGAGAACAAAGTGGTCTGACCACGCTCCGAGCCCCGGTCGGACCAAAGTGGATCTTTCACCTGCCGAGCCACATGCACACCGGTTCAATAACTAGGAGAGGGGTATACCTAGATAAACCTAGATATGGAATCAAGAGTATAGAAGACAGGTAGAATGGACAACCCCGCAAAATCACGTCAACGGCCGATATTTATAAAAAAACGGATCGCCCCGGCTGAGGGGGAGGCGTATTATATCTCCGTGGGGCAAAGCATCTATTGACTCCCTCGGGTAAAACGCTTTCGGCAGGCCCGTCCGGGAGATCAAACTTGTCGCCCGTACCGACACTATGTACCCAGGTGCGGTCCGGTGCCCTCAGGTGTTTTCACCGGTCTACAAAAAAGTGGCAATAATCCACTTTGTGCAGTTTGCCTTTGCTCGCGAACCCTAGCACATCGGGAGTCTATTCTTCTTCCGCGCTCTCCGAGCCCCATGTACGTAGGCGCGGCCTAATTCCGCGCTGTGCGGCCTTGGGTTCCTCGTACTTTGTGAAGTCTCTGTGGACGCTCTCGAATCTGGCTTACATAAAGGCCTACAAGTGCTCTTTGTTCAGCTACAATTCATGTGGTGGCATGTTTTGTGGGGAAGTCTTTGTCCCCGCTTGGACTTGGGGAAAACCACCTAGGTTCTTAGGTATTCTACGTAGGTACCGGCTGCTAGACTCTCAAAACCGAAGGGCCGCCGATTGCTTCCGACCCAGCATACTCACCTGTGCCCGTGCAAGAATAACAAACACGAGGGCGATCCCACGAACAGGCTGAATCTCTGGATCTGAGGCCACGCGACATGACGATCCGGGGATCGTAAATGATATGCCCTCGTGTGGCTGACATCTGGATTTGCCACTTGCCGAGTAGGGTCCCGATCTACTCGGCTGGGCAATGCACATAAGAGATCTAGGAAACTGTCAACGACTAGTGACTCCACGGGTTCCTAGACCTGTGTCTTGTTTTTTTCCGGACCTCGCTATCCGAAACATGATAGATGGATGATTAGTGCGATATTCGTGCAATTCCCTGTTCTTCCATCCCGCATACAGATGGATTGGTGTGCCACCGAGCTTTCATCTCTGCAGATAACTTGAGCTGAGCATCGATTCACAGCCTTAGAATAGTTGAAAAAATGTCATAGTGCATACTACACTACTGTATGTGGGGATAGGTTGCTAATGCTGACTGGATGCTCGGTCAGGACCTGGCGGGAGCACAAAACCAATGCAAGCGCCCGACTGCAATGGGCTGACAATGAAAAGCTCAAATAATTACGCTCCTGCCCTATTGGAAGCTCTTTTATGCCTAGAAATAATACTAGAATAAGAAGATAAAAGAGATAGCGTAAAAAAGAGCCCCCCTAGGAGTAACTGGAGACCGAGCACCGCAAGGAGAAAAAGTGGTCCCCGTGCGCCCGAATAAACATGAAGCTCGCCATCTTCAGTCCTGACCTCACACCACGACCTCTCCCCCCTAAATGGACTAAGCCGCAATGTGCTGCTTACTGCCTACAGCTGACTCTTTCAAAACGGCAGCCTGCATGAGGTCCACTCGGCAGTGAGCCCTTAATCGAAGAGTAAGTCGGTCTCCGCGACTTCCGCTCTGCCCTTGCAACCTGACGTTTTCCTGGGATAGTGGCTTCACATCCAGCCAAGGCAGCTGGCCCCGGCCAGCCATCGACGCTGCCACTCATTCCCGACGACCTCAAACTTGTGTCGCACCACAACCTCGCGTCCCCGTCCGAACGGCGCGGCACCCGCACCACGCAATCTACCCCAATGCACAGTCGCGAGTCGTCCGCCGTCCGAGGAAGAGCTGCCGACCCTTCTACCCTAGCTCCGACCTTACAAGCCCGTCGTGGCCACTCTGGATCCAAGAGCCCTGACGTCTCAGCTGGGCGACCTGCAGGTTATGACGTGGGATTGGAAAGACGACCGTCTAATTCGTACGGCCATCACCGGCAAACCTCAATCGTTCATGGCATGCAGCACTCGCGCAACCCAAGCATGGCTGGCTCAACCGCCTCCGCCAGCCCGCTGAGCCCCGAGCTCATAGCCTCCCTCGGCCGCGGTGGTTTCGACGAAGCCGGCCTCCCGACGAAGCTGGACCAACACGATGCGCATACGAATTACCAGAATCCCGCCGGCATGGTGCCGAGTCACGGCATCCAAGGGACGTTGAGCACTATTCAGGACAATGACATTGACGACGTCTTGAAGGGCAGTCCAGCAAGCATAGTACATAAACGCATGAACTCGGGAGGCATGGCACGACGGGAGCGATCGCATAGTCGCTCACATTCGAAACACCATTCTGAGTCTAAGACGGTTGGAGAGTATGCGTTGCATCATTTGTTCAACTCTGTAAGATACCGGCAGACTAAAGAGAATCTCGGATTCAAGGGCTGATAAGAAGACAGTTCGTTGGACAAGCAGACAGTAAGATCAACCAGGCAATTCTCAAGTTGGGAGAATCAGAAGCACCCGTGGAGGAAGTCTGCGGACCTGGAGCGGACCCGAACTTCGACCAGTTGATATCGGCTTTGGGACATATTGCCAGACAAAAACCGAAACCTCTCATTGATACCGTCATGGTCTGGAGGAAAGCGAAGGGAGATGCAGCCATCACCGCGCGACAAATGACGAACGAACAACCCAAGCCAGTGGTCACAGAAAACGGCGTACTCATGCGTCGTAACACAGAACCAACACAACCACACGTCGATCCATTATCCGGAGAGCGGCCAGCACAGCAGTCAACGTTACTTGGTCGCTATGATGATGTCGCACTGATAGAACGACGGGCAACTGTCTCTGTATACTTAGTCTGCAGAGTCTTGATAGAGATTTTCCACCAGAGCAGTCTGGCATCTATCACATTGGACATGGCAGATCGCTTGGAAGATATTGTGTTTGGTCAGATCAAGACCGTTGATCCCGATCAGATATCTGCGTCACCTCTACGAATGGCTAACTGGAGAATCTACGGCCAGTTGCTTGGAATCATGAGTGAACAGAACTTCTCCAGTGTCGCTAACCGCTTTTTGTCGGAGCTTGACCAGTATCAGAAGGCTGAAGTCGCCCGTGGTCCGTCGCGAGAGGGCGACGCAAAGGCCGAATTGTTGATTCTCGGCATGCGATACTTGCGCTTACCTTTGAATCCAGACAATTGGAGCAAGTCATGCGACTTTATGCGGTCTCTGGCTCGCCTGTTTGTCAATGCCCATGGGCAAAAGATCAAACAGGCATACTGCTATGTGATTGAGAAGCTATTACTGCCTGTTGCTGTCAATCCTGCCGTGGATCTTTCACTTCCTCGGTGGAAAGAGTTCCTCGAACTGGTGCAATCACGATTGGCACAACTACTGACCAAGCCTCGCCATTGGGCGGCTGCCTTCTCGTTGAATGTTTTGTTACTGTGCATCTCCAACAAAGAGACCTTCTCTACACAGTGGCTCTCGATGATTTCGAGCTTGCCTGCACGGCTGAAGGATCGCCCAACTCGGGCCCCAGCTTTACAAGCCATCTGCCGCCTCGTTTGGACCTACTTCTTCCGCTACTCCGACTCTCCAACAACAACCCTTCGCAAGGTAGAAGAAGTGACCAAGATTGCCCTCCCCTCTGGAAGGAAAACTTATCTCAGTGCCGAGCCGGCCGTTGCAGATCCATTGATCCAACTGATCCGAATGATTGGCTTCAAACACCCCGACGTCTGTTTCAGGACTATCATATTCCCTTTGATCAATTCGGATCTTTTCTTATCCGGTCGTGAGTTGAAGATCGAACAGATGGAGCCAGAAAAAATGGTCATTGGTATTCGTGCATTCCTCGCTACCATGTCTGATTTGGAGACAAGCGACCAGCTATGCCCTCCATTCCCGACAGGCTCTTTACCCAACCCGTTCATGGATTCATCAACCCCGGTATACTTCCATCGGCCGCAGCTTCTTGCGGAGTTCAAGGCGGCAAGTGTGTCTCAGAGGCCCGACCCTTTGAAATCAAATCCTGTGAACATTTCCAGACTGAGCGACAATGTCAAGGATTATTATCTCCGATTCTGTGAGGTTCTTGGTAAAATTACTATCCTCTGCGACAATACTTTTGGTGGACAGGCGGTTCTTGATGAGAAGTTTGGAGGATCGACTCCCAAGACACCGATAACTGATGCTTTTGGATTTGGACGGCGTGATGATCACGTTAACACACTCGATCAGAAGCAAGGTTTCTACGATCTACTCCATGTGGCGGTGCAAGCCCTGCCTCGCTGTCTTTCCGACCATATACCGTTCAACTCCCTAATCAATCTCCTCTGCACGGGGACTGCGCACGTCAAATCCAACATCGCAACCTCATCGGCAGAGTCGCTCAAAGCCATTGCTCGGCAATCGCATGCCCAGCAGGTGACTATTGGCTTTGCGAGATTCATCTTCAACTTTGATGCGCGGTATTCCACTATGTCTGACGAGGGGATGCTCGGACCTGGCCACATTGAGTCTACTTTGAGACTCTACATCGAGTTGCTTCATATTTGGATCGATGAAATCAAACACAAGACCAAGGAAGCAGCTTCGGATCAGCTTGAGAAATCTGTCTCTGGCAGCCGAGCTTTGCATTTGGATCTGTCAACCGTTCTTGCCCACGTGGAAGAGATCGAGTCGCATGGTCTCTTTTTCCTGTGCTCTCAATCAAGACGAGTCCGGGCATTTGCCATAAACGTGTTGCGATTGATCACTGAATTTGACAGTGCGCTCGGGAAAGAGAATACAAGGATCATTAGAATTCTTGAAGCCGATTCTCAGGTAATTCTGGATGTGAATGACGAACAACTCACAGTTGCGGAGAGGAGTCGTATTCAAAAGGGCAAGCGGAGGAGTGCATCCCAGAATACCCTGATTGAGTTGTGCAGCAGTGAAGTCTCTTACGATTCAACGTTGTGGGCCAAGGTTTTCCCCAACATTATTCGGGTCAGCTTTGAAACATGTCCCTTCGCCGTGACTCTCGGTCGGGAGATTGTATGTGCACGTCTTTTGCTAATGCATAAGACCATTACCGCCTTAGCGGAGAGGACAAGACCTCAATATTCTTCCCCAGTTGATGTTCATCAGCATCGTCCCATGGGTCGAAGCAACATGACGGCAGAGATTATTGTTGAACAATGGAAGCTCTACCTGGTCATGGCCTGCACGACTGTCACCAACGTGGGTGCTCAATCCCAGAGTCAGCTTGCAAATGCCCAACATGCGCGCAAGGCTTCCAAGGGAGCCCATTCTCAGGACAAGATCAGCTCTGCCCGCAGTCTGTTCGCCTTCGTGATTCCCCTTCTCTCTGCAGAACGCGATTCCATTCGAAACGCTATCGTGGTGGCCTTGGGCTCCATCCATAAAAACCTCTACCGCACAATGTTGGAATCACTGCAATATGCAGTCACCACTTGCAACGAGGAGGCCAAGATTCGCATTGGTACCCACCATCGCACTCCCAGCAGCCCCTTCCGCAACAGAGACACAGAGCGCCTGCGTACAGAAGTGACACATGTCTATAAACTCACTTCTCACTTCCTGCGAGAGCCCGAGGTTTACAATGACGACTGGGTCGTCAACAACCTCATCACCTATGCCAAGGATATCCGAATCTTCTTAAGCGACGCGGAGGTTCAGAACGACTGGGAGTTCCAGCGCTTGCGATTCCACTACTGTGGCTTGATGGAAGAGCTCTTCGAGGGAGTCAATCGCACAAAAGATCCTTCTCGCTGGCTTCCCTTCGAGTCCCGCAAATCTGCATTCTCTCTTATGGAGGATTGGTGCGGCTACTCGCCGAACCAGGCACAGATTTCTCAGAGAGAAGATAACATGCGGAAATTCGCAATGGCTCAGCCTCACGAAGGTGGTGAGATGAGAAACGCTGCGGCTGCCTTGGAAATCGAGAAGAAGAACCTTCGCGCGGCTGCATTGAGTGCTATGGCTTCTCTTTGCGCTGGTCCCATTAGTATCACGACTGAAAGTGGATCGGTGCTTCAATTCGACGTAGGTCGAATGCTTTCCTGGATTGATATCATCTTCAGCACGGTCAGTGATAAGTGGCATTCGATTGGCCGTCGCGCTCTGAAGAATCTTATCATACATAACAAGGAGCACTCATACTTGATGGAGCGCTCAATTGAGATGTGCTACGTTACTGAGCGACCTAAGGCGATTGAGAGCTATTTCGAGGTGGTGACCGAGGTGCTCTTGGAGCATCCTGATTATCCTCTCGAGTTCCGCAGGGTCCTAGGTGCTGTCCTGGTGACTCTCGGTAACCCGGAGCGTGAAATTCGCATGAAATCCGCGAAGCTCTTGCGAAAATTGGAAGAGCGCCAACAGAAGAACTCCCGTCTCCAAGACTTCGACATCAGCATCTCGGATAAGACCACTGCAGTCTACAAGCTGGCTCAGTTTGAGATCTCCAAGCGACTGGCAAACCAGCACTCCGACTTGGCATTTACTCTGTTCTCCGAGTTCGCTCTCCACTTCCGCAGTCTACGCCCAGATAGCCAGCGCAACATGGTTGCTGCCATCTTGCCATGGGTTCAGACGATGGAGTTGCAGGTAGATCCCAACGGTGGCCCAACATCGAAGTCGTACATGCTCCTCGCAAACCTGTTCGAGATCACTATTCGCTGCAGCACTGTTCTTCCCAACCAAGTACAGGCATTGTGGCAAGCGCTAGCGACAGGGCCTCATGGCGGCAACGTCCAACTTGTCCTCGACTTCATCATCAGCCTTTGCTTGGAACGAAAGGAGCAGAACTTCGTTGAGTATGCCAAGCAAGTCGTCGTTTTCCTTGCTGGAACTCCCGCGGGTTCAAAGGTCATCGAATTCTTCCTCATGCAGGTCATGCCGAAGAACATGGTGCAGGAGCGGAAAGACCTGACGCCGCCTCCCCCGGAAATGAAAACACTCCCATATGTTGCCGATCTGGGCACAGTCCTTCCGGTTGGAAACAAACAAGCTGGTCTGTCACTGGGACAAGTCGCTCTCATCTTCCTTGTTGATTTGATGGTTGCTCCTGTGACACTGGCTTTGGATGATGTTATTAAACTCCTCCACGTTGTCCTCATTCTCTGGGACCACTATACTGTCACTGTCCAAGAGCAAGCGCGAGAAATGCTGGTTCATCTTCTCCACGAGCTCGTCGCAGCCAAGCTTGAGGATGATGCCCCCGCTGGAAGTCGACAAGCAATCGAAGACTTTGTCGAGTCGATCCGTAAAAGCGACCCTGCTGTTGTTTGGGAATACGAGGAGAACAATGGCAAGGAAGTCGATGATGATGATCGCAAGGTGCCCCAATCCATGGGTGCAGTGACGCGTGATGTAATCAAGTTCTTCAGCTTCGCTTATGAGGAAATCGGCGATCTCTGGGCCAAGGAAGCACTAAACTGGGCGACCTCGTGTCCTGTGCGACATCTGGCATGTCGCTCATTCCAGATCTTCCGATGTATCTCGACCTCGCTTGATTCGCGGATGTTGGCAGACATGCTCGCTCGACTGTCCAACACCATTGCGGATGAGGAGACGGACTACCAAACCTTTTCAATGGAGATTCTCACCACGCTGAAGATCATTATCGGCTCTCTGGCACCGTCGGATCTTCTACACTATCCTCAATTGTTCTGGACAACATGCGCCTGTCTGAACACCATCCACGAAAGCGAATTTATGGAGAGTTTAGGTATGCTCGAGAAGTTCCTTGACCGACTGGACCTCAGTGATCCCATGGTGGTGGCGCAACTTATTGAAGGCCAGCCACCCAGGTGGGAAGGTGGATTCGATGGTCTCCAGGATTTGGTGTTTAAGGGCCTCAAGTCATCCGAGTCTTTCGAGCGCGCACTGAACGTACTCCACCGTTTGAGCGGGTTGCCAAACAATGAACTCATTGGGGGTGGAACGCGACACCTATTCACCATCCTGGCCAATTTGCCTCTTTTCCTAGAGTCCTTCGACCAAGGGTTCACTGACCAGAAACCTGTCATGCATGCCAGCCTGCTTGCTCGCGTGGCAGAGAACGAGGGATGCCCCCGGCTGGCAGCGTCGATTTTTGGCTTCGCGAACCAACAGTACAAGGCTGAGAGCGTCTTTTTGGACCACATCATCACCGAGATCAAGTCATACTACTTCCCGCAGCTGGACTTCCAGTGTTTGATCTTTTTGATGGGTCTTCTCACCAACACCACGGACTGGTTCCGTATCAAAACAATGAAGATTCTATGCGTCTTGATCCCTGAAGTTGACATGCGCCGGAATGAAGTCACTTCTCATGGCCCGGATCTGATCTCCCCATTGCTGCGACTTCTTCAGACAAACCTCTGTCCTCAGGCTCTTGAGGTCTTGGACCACATCATAACGGTCTCTGGCAACCCGATGGAGCGTCATCATCTGCGCATGAGTATGGCATCGGCCACCTCGTCTCGTGCTATCCGTAAGGAGTATGAGCGTATCCAAAGTCTCTATGGCATCCCCGAACCTTCGGGCTGGTCTGTACCCATGCCGGCGACACAGTCAAGTACTACTCGCAACAACGTACACGCTGTGTTCTACACGTGTGCTGATGCAGATGACCCCACCGTCCAAGACACCGTGACGCCGAATGTGGAGTTCCGCGCAGAGGAGTACACCGACTCGTTCTTCCCAATGAGAGCCGATACAATGAAGTCTGTCGACACACAGAACGACGGCAACATGGGTGACATGGTGCAGAAGCTGGACAGCCTGGACGATTTCTTCGACGAGGAGACAGACCACAACATGCCCACGCTCAATGTGGCACCGCCGATGATTCGAGGCTTTACTGGAAGCTACGTCGACACCAATGCCCATCTGTACGATCAGCAGACAGCGCCCATTCTGCGCAAGTCCCTCGCTCGGACGGGCTCTACGTCGTCCTTCCACAACGGTCTTGCCGAAAGCCGCACAGCTAACTTCCGCTTCGACGGACCCGGTATTCCGTCACCAGCCAGTGCAACATCTCACAGTGCAAACCAGACCCTGCGACCAGCGTCCCATGTTCGATCTGTCACTTCGCCTGCCAACAACCTTTTCGTCCAGACGCAGACCATGGGACCCCACAGCACCCCACACATGGGCCTCAATGACTCCGCCTTTATATCCGACGACGATATCGAAGAAACGCATTCTGACATGGACGATCGACCCACCCTCAGACGTCCACGACCCCCAATGGCGCCAATGGTCCGCAGCGCCACCGACAGCGCGCACTCCATCGAGTCCATGATCCGCAGCGGCATGCGTCGACTCACCGGCGGCGCAGCCAACAACCGAGAAAAAGAACGACAACGCGATCTCCTCCGCGCCCAACACCGCGCCATCGTCCAAACAGCGAATTCTCCCCGCGTCCCCAAAGTACCAGAAGAGTACCTCGCCGGACCAACCAGCCACCCGGCGTCACCGAGATGATCGGCCCCGCAAATATTATAGTGTTTTCATATCTGCTGTTTACTACCAGCCTGGGCATTTTCGGGCGTTTGGATCCACCACCTCATACCCTTTACCTTTCATTTCATTGCAGACTTGTCATGCCACGTTGATCCGCGCGTATTTGATTGAATTTTGTACATCATCTACATCAGGGTTGTTCCACGGTGCCTAGGTAGATGGGTGTTGACAATTCACGAATCATATGATAAAGATATACTTTAATCGTTTCTATGCTATCGTAACCAGGGTTTCCCAATGCAACGCCTTATTAGAATATGTTCGATTTCAAGATTGGAAGTTCATCGAGTAGCCTCCTGTCTTGGGGTCTTGGACGAAGTTGAAGTTGTCTGTTGATAGACCGAATGGTTTCAAAATACCATTGCCCAGCTGTAATTAGTGTTAGTTAGATGTTCTCAGTAGAGTCGGGGAGGACCACCTACGCCCTTCAATTTCGACATCATCTCTCCCATCTCTTTTTCACGGGCTTCTTTGATCCGATCCGGCAGCTCCAGCAGAGCCCGTTGAACAATCCGTCGATCACCATCCGGGAGATTCTCCATAGCAGCCAGAGCCTGGTAGTCTTCCGCGGCACCTTGTAAGCTGGCCCAGCCGCCTACTTCTGATTTGGCTTTGGCCCGTCGCATAAGAGCTTTGGCTCGGATTCGTAGAACGTTGATGCGTTGCTCGTCCTGTTCCTTCAATCGATGGAGCTCCTTCTCCTCATCCTCTTCATCGTCCCCCGAGAGCTCGATGACGGCATCGCTGGCTTGTGACTCGGCTCCTGACTGTACGGCTTCCTTCGTACCGCCCTGATCCTTGTTTTCGGTAGTGGGCGGGATGACCTTGTCCAAACGTTCAATTGCCATCGTTGCAGAATCGACCGCTGACTTCCAGTCCTCCAGCTTCAAGTATGTGGCGGCGATGTTACTTCGAATCACGGCGATGTCGTAGTCGAGGTAATTCGGACATGAGGCGAGGGCCCGGTCGTAGCATGAAATAGCCTGATCGTAGCTTCCTGCACTGAAAAGCTGATTGGCTTCGGCCTTGATGTCTTGGGCTTCCTTCAAGAGACTCTGTCACGGCAGCAAAGGTCAGTCCGGTTCTGCGGACGCGGAGATCGCGACAACTCACTGCTTCTTCCTCTGCGGGGAATCGCGCATCGTGGAACTCCTCTTCGTCGCTTTCCACATCACCCTCCGTGTGGGAATCCTTCTCTGCAGGCTTCGAAGCACGATTTGCATGGTCGGTGCCACTCATCTTGATGTGCAAAGAAAGACAACGTTGAATGTTGGCGATCACGGGACGGGCGATAAGGAACCCCCGCGTTACTCTTATCGAACAGGCGCCCTGCTTCCCCTCTTTGTGCTATAAACAGACGACATACGACCATGGCGCAGGACAATGAGTAAGTGGTCGTCTCTTATTTGGATTGTGACATTCAATTGACGATGTGACAGGCTTCCCCGCATCCGGGCATGTCTTTTCGACATGGACGGCCTTCTGATTGACTCAGAGGATATCTACACCAAGATTACGAACGAGGTCCTCCATATGTATGGCAAGCCTGACCTGCCCTGGTCTATCAAGGCTCAACTGCAGGGTCGGCCTCAGCCCGAGGTATGTATTTTGTTCCCTCTTATGTACACACCAAGGACCCAACGCTAACAATTCATCCAGGCCAGCAAAATCTTCCACGACTGGGCAAAGCTGCCCATTACGCCCGAAGAGACAGCGGCCAAGCAGTATTCTCTCCAGGCTGCATACTTTCCGTCGTGTGGACCTCTGCCAGGAGTTCCTGCCCTACTCTCCAACCTCGCGGCAACCCAGTCCACAGATCAACCCTGCCACATCGCATTGGCAACATCCTCCAACAGCAGGAATTTCAAGCTGAAGACCGACCACCTAACTGACCTCTTCTCTGTGTTCCCTGAAGTCCACCGCGTGCTCGGTGATGATCCTCGGATCGGAAAGGGTCGAGGCAAGCCCCTGCCCGACATCTACCTTCTCGCGTTGGAGACCATCAACGCAGACCTGCGCAGCAAGGGCCAAACGGAGATCAAGCCTGAAGAATGCCTCGTTTTTGAGGATGCCGTTCCTGGTGTCGAGGCTGGTCGTCGTGCCGGCATGCAGGTTGTTTGGTGCCCTCACCCCGGTCTTCTCGAGGCGTACAAGGGCCGCGAGGAAGAAGTTCTCGCTGGACTGACGGGTGCGCACAAGGAAGAGGAGAAGAGCGAAGCTGAAAAGGAGGCAGACGAATTGCAGGCATTGCGTGTCAAAGATGCTGGCAAGGTTGGTGTGCTGGGCGATGGGTGGGGACAGTTTTACAAGTCGCTGGAGGACTTCCCCTATGCTCGATATGGTATCCAGATCCCGTGAGGCTTTGCATATACTGGCATAGATCATGTTGCATGAGCTTTTAGAATATAATGAGCTCTCTTATACATCATTTGTGTGATCAAGCATTGGGTCCGGGATGACTGTTTCTCTCTACTCTACTTGGTCACTATATGATAATTGCATGCTTGGTATATAGCCTCAAACTTATTCAGTACCAGCTTGGTATATGCTTGCTGGCCGATCATCGACGGTTTACATGGTCATAATTTGCTCATCACCCGCATGCTCATTACCTGCTTTGTAATATCCGCTGATCACCGGTATGTGGTTACATGGTTATTACTATTTAGCTGCCGAGTATATTCCTGCTTATGTTCGTAGGCATACCATACAACGTCTCTTAAAAGCGGCCATGACTTCTTCATTATAAAGAAGAGTAACCTGACCTTGTTTTGCTGAGAGAGCATTTTGAAGACGATTGTAGGACCAGTCCACGAGGCTGGATAGCGTGATGCGTCAAAAATTGAGAGCTGAGTGGTGTTTTTAACTAAGTGGTGTTTTTAACTAAAAGCCGCAAGCAATTCAGTCGATTCGGTATTCCCAGCCAGCGAGCTTTGACGAAGTGGCATTCTCTACTGCATGCTGGGTTTGTAGATGTGCTTGAAGTGCCCCTAGAACGAGGGTAAGGCGACGTCATGGAACTCTCCGTTAGAATCCCCATTTTGATGGGGTTGGATCATCAAGTCCTGTACTGTGTTAGTATCTAAGATAGAATCTGCTCTTCGGAAGTCTCATGAGTGTAATTGCCAACTAGGCGGTCTTCCTCGTCCAGCTCGGATGTAACGGCTACTTGAGTGGAGGTCCCCGGAAACAGATCAGATCAATGGAGGCCCTATGTGAATTCAGTTGGTATCTTCCATGGAGCATGGATCTGAGAACGAAAGAATCATATTTGTGAGACGTGAATTCCTGTCTCTGAAAGTGAATACTAGCAAAGTTTCCAAATTCGGAAAGCCCTTGGAAACATCCTTTCGGCACCTTGAATAAGTAGTCAATAGATATCGATGTTATGAGCCGTTTTGACCTAATTTGGGAGTTCGAGGCCCAGGAACAGCCGAGCTTAGACACTTCCAGCTAGATCTGTCATTGGCCAATCCCACATGAACTTGGTTGACGATGGCAGGGGTCCCACGTGAAAGGCGGGAGATCCACAACCTTATTATCATGTCAATAGACGGGCCCGGGTCAACTGGAGCAGTCTGCCTTTGTGTTTACCATAGCAGAAAGGATACGGGAATATGTCTTGAAAAAATGTTTTGAGATCGTCGTAGATAGTACTGTCTCAATCAGAGTTCAAGAACGGCATCGACCAGACTTTCAGGCTGTTGTCTGGCGGTCCCCTTTGTTCGTCCCGCCGCTGACCTGAGCAGGTAGCAACAACACTTCCCGTCGAGTGGAACGCCGTACTCGTGACGGCATCTGAGACGCGTTAGCCATGCAACAATATCAAGCAGAGAGATCAACAACCATACCGTCATGCACCTTGACTTCCCAATCCGGATCGTGGGCCCCCACAGTGTACGCAGGGTTCTTCCACACTCTCATGATACCATCCATACCACCCGCCCAAACCTCATGGGAGCCCTCGCCACCGGCAGCAACAACATCGATGTTCATACGCTGGTTCGTCATCGCGTTCCGACCACGCAGGTGCCCAAGCATCTGCCCCGTCACGCGGATATCATACACCAGAACTCCATCGCTCTTGCGCTCAGCAATGTAGAGATATCTACCACAAGGGCTCCATTTGAGTTGAGTGACGCCCCTTCCCCCGATATCACGGTTCGCTTCGGTCTTCGCAATACTGAAGGTCCCAAGCAACTCCCCGGAGCCGTTAGAGCTATACAGCCCGACATGGCGGGTGAAGGTCCCAGCAGCAAGAATACCGTCACCAGAGGGGTTGACAGCCATGGCGGATACGATACCCTTCATACCAATACCACCGCCCACAATTTGCTTGCGCTTACTGGGGATGGTCGGCATCCATGACACAGGACCTTCATTACCGGAACGAGAGACATCGAACAAGCAGATCATACTATCGGATCCTGTAAGAAAATGTGTTCCACCAAGCGTGGAGGGATACAACATCGAGTGTGGAGTGATGAACGCTTCAGTTGTTGGGTTCACTAATGAATAGCTCGCAACTGACGTCGGGGCCAGCGCCGATGCCAATCTGATAGGATGGTCACGGACCGAGGAGAGGAACAGACAGGTCGTCGGATCTTGGAGGTTAAAAAAGGGGTATATGGCCGATGCATATGTTGGTTCGGCCGAAGCTAGCGTGGAGTAAGATGAAAGATGATGAGGGTTCTCTCCCTCTAGCAGGTCCGGGGGTCTGGCATATGATCATCAATTGAGGTCTTAGAGAAGGGCAGCAGCAGGATATCCTACAGAATGAATGTTCGAATATGGTGATCTGCCGACTCGGCGAGGAGTGTCGTGCCATCTGGGGTCCTTTGAGGATGTTCATGAGTTGGGAATCAAGAGGTATACAGGTAGGACTTACCATTCGACGCTTTTGAAATGATGGACGGCGAGGTTCTCCACGGATTGGACGGCAGGAGATTCACTCGGTGAAGCTGGGATATCGCCATTCGAGGCAGACGGGGATGCAGAATCCTCGTGACTGGAATAAGAAGCGCTCTGTTGTACGACAGGGGAGCAAGACTCAAGGTCCCTGGAGGCCGGATATGCAATCTCCCTGTCTGACTCTGCCGACGAGCTCAGGGCTGTTGAAGCCACGCAGATTGGCGACCAGTCCATGGTCATGAGTGCAGAGAATCATAAAAGACCGGAGTTAAAGTCAAGAAAGCTTAGTACTTGTTTTGTGATCTATGACCCTCGTTTGTGGTCAAATCAAGCCCAGGAAGATGCTCAGTGAATCAGGTCCAGATTGCGCAAGCAACTCATTTTGACAAACGACTTCTGATTGAGATCCGAGCAAGTTGCTAGGATTTGTCAAGTCTTGTCAACTCCGCCGTTATACAATGGGCCCCTTCCGTCTTACGAAATGGCCCAATCTGCTTCCGGAGTCCCCTTTCTATATTGTGCACTTGGATGTGCTTTATGGAGCTATCCAGACAATCCTAGCGTAGTTCGGAGGATTGCTCAAAGCGCAAACCTTCGCCCTACTTTCCTTTCAAGCCAAAGTAAATAAAGAAAAGCTCCTGCACAGGAAGCTGAACAGTAGAAAGTAATTAGGGCAAACTCGTAAACGCGCCGACGTCGGCATCGGGAAAACTAAGCACCGAGCAAGCGCTGTAAATCTTATCGGACAACCGCGACTTCTTTGTTTGGCAATCCAAGGGCCTGCGCATTCCGATCATCATGTTCGCCCCCAAGACCTCGGCCGCACCTGGCGGTCTCTCTATTAACACCGGCTCTGCCAATTCTTTGTTGTGAGTGCCTTCTCGGAGCCCCCCCCCCCCCTGCAGCCCAACCTTCTGGAGCTCCCAGAGCTTGTCACAGTTCAGCATTGTCCATCCCTTCCTTTGCATAGGCAGTGATCGTCGCCACTATTGCATCGTTACCGGGTCGCGATTTGCCGTGGTGCACAGGGCGGGTTCATTTGCGCCAACCGGGCCAGCCTTGAACGACAAGCTAACACACTCTTTTCCTCCGATAGTGGCGGCGCCAACACACAAAACTCATCTACACCTGGGACTACGGGAACTACTGGCGGTCTCTTTGGAAATAACAATTCGACGACACAAAACAAGCCGGCGGGTGGCCTCTTTGGAGGTCTGGGTGGTGGAAACACACAGCAGTCGCAAACCGCCGGATCAAGCATGTTCTCCGGTCTAGGTGGTCAGCAGCAGCCCCAGCAGCAGCAGCCGCAGAGCGGGATGGCTGGAGGTGGCCTATTTGGAAGTTCGAACACTGCAACAACACAGCCTCAGTCGGGTGGCCTCTTCGGGACGGCTGGTGCCGGTGCTGGCACCAGCACCAGCCAGAGTGGAACTACTGGGGGACTTTTCGGCGGCGGCCTTGGAGCCAACACCACTACACAAACTCAGCCGAAGCCTGCCTTTGGTGGCCTCGGTGGCTCGACAACTGGTGGTCTATTGTGAGTGAAATCCGGTGTCCCTTGGCTATGACACTTCTAACCAATTCATTCTATCATAGCGGGGGCGCACAAAATACACAGCAACAACCCCAGCAACAACAAGCACAAAAACCCACACTTTCCCTGTTCGGAAACCAAGGCGCAGCCCCCGGGGCCCAGCAACCGCTGCAGCAGAGTACCGCGGCACCAAATGTTGTGCCTGGCGTAAAGGTCGATGTCAGCAACTTGTTACCAACCACCAAGTTCGAGAGCTGCGCGGATGAAATTCGAAACCACATCGAGATCATCGACAACTACATTCTCAACCAGATAAAGGTGTGCCACGAGGTTGCGGATATGCTTCCCACCATTGAGAAACAGGGCTCGACCATCCCCAATGATGTGGAGTTTGTGCAGGGCAAGCTGGAGACCATTCAACACGCGCTGGAGAACGACGCCGGGGACATTGACCAGTTGCGCGGGCTGGTGGGCCGTGACGCAGCGGAGGCACAGGTCGCATTCCGGGCCATTGATACCCTTAAGCTGCCTCTGCAGTACCAGTCCGCCAGTAGTGGTGGCTGGTGGTCTGTTCAGGATCAAAAGGTCGATCGACGTTCTCTGCGGTCCACTCGCAAGAACACCCTTGCCCTCCCCGACGACGTGGAGAGCGACCCATCTACCGCTACATCGATCAATGGCGTGCCTGTCAACCTGGTGGACTACTTCTCACAACGATCAGACGAAATGAGCACTGTTCTTGAGCGATACAAGGGCAACATTAAGGAAATTGAGGATCACCTGCACGGAGTTGAGCTTACATTGAACCGCCAGATCAGCGAGTTTGTCAGCTCCAAGTCTCGTGACGGTGCAGGTGCCGGTGCACCCAAGTCAGCCGTCAACGATCTGGCTGCGGTGCTAGGAGATGTCGAGGCTGGTATCATGGGAGTCGCAGCTCGGCTGGGAGGAGTGCAGGAGCAAGTGCAAGAGACATCCCTCGGGCCATTGTCCGTTGGTGATAGGCTCGGAATGAACTAAAGCATGATTTTATCTGTACCACTAATGCAAAATGGGCTGGACTCCGGTATGATATGCGGTATGATATGCGGTGCAATCTGGCTACTTCATTCCTTGGCCCTGGTCTCGTGACGTAGACCTGATTGATAAGAGTTCGAACTGTAGCAACTCTAGTAAAGCCAAAGTACTCTTGTTCGTGCTACGCCCCATTTCGGCTCCAGTTTCCAGGACAACGGAAATGGCACAGTCGAGACCAAGACGATCTACTGGCGTAGAAGAGACCCACGTCGGATGTGTGCAGAAGTGAGGAGGCTCCGTTGCAACAAAACCCGCCTCTCTTGCGTGATCGCCGCCTTAGCGCGCAACTCCGCCCACTGCTTAATTCCGATCCCCACTTGCTTTCAAGATCACCGCGATTGCGTGTGCTTACCGCTATTCTCCCTTGAATATTTCAATGATCTATCGACAGCAGCGGTGAGAATATCGTCACTATCGTTTCACTCAGTCAAGTTTGTCATTGGGGTCCGATGGCAAATCTTGCCATCAACGTCACCAAAATGGCGTGATCCCCCTTTAACCGCTCTGAAAGCTGGGGAAACACATTCTCCTGATGACCAATTCTCCATTTCGTCACTGGTGAACCATGAATTTCAGACCCATCGCCTCCTGCTGGGCGCTGCCTAGTTTCAATTGCTTGGGTGATAATCGCGGCCGATGGCGCGATCCTCCAAGCCGGACACAATGGGCGAGGCGTAATCACGCAAGATTCTCTACCTGGGGTTGACTCACGGGTCTGCTATCTTTGGACTCACGATTATATAAAGAGTGCAGTCCTCACCTTGTGAATACATTCATATCTTCCACACAACTCCGGGTGATTTGCATAGTCGGCCTTAACACATCTTGCATTACATTTTCGGTTTGACCATGGCACCCTCACTCGAAGATCCTATTGCTCCAATCGCCCCTTCTATTACTCTCGGGAAGTTCCCCACCCCCAAGAAGGTGGTGGCTGGCGACAACAAGTTTGGCTATGTCCCTGGACGGACACCAGTCGAACAGCACGAGAACTATCCCCATGAAGATCTGCTTCCTTCTTTCCCCGACATCCACTGGGCCCCCGTTGGGGATGTCCCCTACTCAGACCGTGGTCTTCGAGGAGACCCCAAATTCCGCAACTTGCTAGCCGATGCTACGGCTGTCTTCGACTACAACCCTAAGATCGGTACTGAGATTCACGGCGTCGACCTCTCAAAACTCACCGACGCTCAGAAGGATGATCTGGCTCGTCTGATTGCCTACCGCGGAGTCGTTTTCTTCCGTTCACAAAAGAATTTTGATGTCGAAGCTCAGCGCAAGCTCGGACAGCACTTTGGCACTCTTCACAAGCACGCGACGACCTCTGTGCCCCGGAAGAAGGGGCTCGAGGACGTCCACGTTGTGTACACCGGTGACAATTCTGGCGACAACCGTGCGTTGTTCAGCCCTAGCTTCTTGTGGCACTCAGATGTTACTTACGAAGTGCAACCACCATCCTACACATCTCTGAAGCTCTTGGCCGGTCCTCCCAGTGGTGGCGGTGGCGACACCCTTTGGTCCTCGCAGTATGCTGCTTATGACGTTCTCTCGCCATTCATGCAGACATACCTCAAGGGCTTGACAGCCCTACATTCCGCAAACATGCAGGCCAACGACTCGCGCGCCCTCGGTCGACCCGTCCGCCGCGAACCTGTCACCACTGTCCACCCTCTCATCCGAACCAATCCTGTCACGGGTTGGAATGCACTGTTCTTCAACCCCGGCTTCGTGACTAAGATCATTGGCATTCCCAAGGGCGAGAGCGACGCCATTCTTCGGTACCTCACCGATGTGGTGGCCACCACCCAGGAAATGCACGCTCGGTTTTCATGGAACAAGGACGACGTTGCTTTCTGGGATAACCGCACAACAACACACTCTGCTTCATACGGATTCACTCCCCACCGGCGACACGCTGTGCGAGTCTGCTGCCACGCTGAGCGCCCTGTGCTCGAGGAGTCGGGCAAGTCGCAGGAAGACGAGCTGAACGCATTGTACGGATTGCCTCCCGTCAACAAAGACGGATCTCGGCAGTCAAACTACAATGATTGAGAGTTGGGGGAACATTTGCATCGATTGAGCGCTTTTCTTTAGTATATGGACATGATAATGAGCAGTCAGCGAGTCTGCAGGCGTTGGGATATTCTTAGGCACTCCATATCAAGGAATTATTTTCAAAAGACATGACACATAACGGATATTTCCTGCTTTTCCTCTTTAATCACTACCAGCACCCCGTATTGAGAGACCGAACTTCTTTTCCAGCGTCAAACACCTCTTCAACAATCACCTGCACAATTCTCCCATCGTAAACGTTACATCTCCCAACTTTCACTTCATACATAATGGCTCCTGGCTCCCCTCTCTGCGATCCCGCGCCTACCTCGGATTCTGACAAGCATGGTGATTCCTGCGACCCGTTTCACAACCCACCCATGATTGACACCAAGATCACCGTAACCGCAGAGCAGACTGAACTCCTTCCCGATGAGGATTTTCTGCGGGGAAGAGGCATATCGGACCAGAAGAAACTACACCTCTACAGAGGTCTTCTGGCCCACCATATCGCAATTATAGAGAATAACGTGTTGCCAGAGAATGAAGTAATGGATATGACGATTGACAAATACAAGGTAGTCATGACTATCTTTAACCACACAAGAGAAAGATGCTAATCTAATAGAGGGTTATTGATCACTACGAGAACAAACTTCAAAAGTCCGGATCAAGCAACGCCAAGTCTCCGTCGACTGAGCATATTGTCCCATCGCTGGGCTTGAGCAGCCTAGCTTCTTTTCTGTCGACGAGAGGCGTCACAGGTTCTTCAATGCCAGTTTCCAAGAGTCCCTACTTTGCCGAAGCCGAGATAACCAGGACGCGAGAAGAAGAAGAGCAACCACAGACTGCATCTACATCTCCCGAAACTATCCTCAACATCATACCTTCTCCAGGTCCTCTGAGCCTCCCCCCAACTGAACAATTCATATGCTTCCTTTCAACAAGTCTATTGAGGACTCATCTAACCCACGTCCGGAAACTCGACAGCAGTTCCAGGTCCAAACTCGTCTACCGAGGCTACGATCCGAAATCACCAGAAGCCGACATCATTGTCTCACCAAAAACAGGAATCATACTGACCTCTGCACACACATTGACCCAGAAATACCTCCCCGGAGACCAAGGCTCACGAGCAGATATCAAGTCCCCGCTCATGGAGCGCATCTTCCTCACCGCACCCCGCTACGAGACGCTCTACATCTTCATCTGTGTGCTTTCAACCAGGGCAGACGAGCAAATGCAGGATGCCGTTACCCGTCTGTCGACATTCTGCACCTCTCTCGACGAAGAAACGACTGTTATTCCAATGATTGTCGCTGAAGCCGACGGGGCCGTCGCCAGCTGGACCGAGTATCTTGGTCAGGCTGAGCTTCCGTCAGTGATGCCAGCAATTAATTTACTGCGATCGCAGGAGACGCAGTGGGAGGTCACAATGCGCGGGTATGGTCTCAATCCCTTCGCTGCGCGTGTGGTTCTGGATAACGGGGTCAAGCTGAATAGCTTTATTGATATGGGCGTTGAGAAGCGCCAATACGACTTCGGAGAGCTACTCGGTCAACGAGTCCTACGGCGATTCGAAGCAAATATCAAGAGAAACAAGAAGAAGTAGTCCGAAGGAGATGATCTGAACAAAAGATCTTACTCAAGGCCAAGCAGAACAGGAAACATACTTTCAGAGTGGAGATCAATCGAATTACTCTTTAATAATACAGTACAAAGACATGCAAGACCAAGCCAATCCAGCGCTTCAAAACTCAGTATGCAAAGGTATATTTGGATTAATTTTTTTTCCTGTTTGAGATCGTTGAAATGGTCGAGCTCGTGCGCTTCATTATAGTACACGCCGTATGTCCTTCATTTCAAGGGACAGGTATGAAACGGCCGGGGGTTGTGGAAGAGACGAGACAAGGCAGCTGTATTGACTGCTTACTCGTTGATCTTGGCCAAGATCTCGGAGTCGCGGAAGAGGGTGTACTCGTCCTCGCCGACCTTGATGGAGCTGCCGCCGAACTGTAGGGGATATTTAATTAGTATACCATTCCAATTGGGTAGAGGTTTGCTCGAGGTATTTCCATGATGCGACACGGAAGAGCCGGAGGCGCGACGTACCTGAGGAATGAGAACCTTGTCACCGGAGGTGACGCCCATGGGGAGACGCTTGCCGTCCTTGTCGAAGGCACCGGGGCCAACGGCGAGAACCTTGGCCTCGTTCTGCTCCTTGACACTGCTCTCAGGGAGGAAGATGCCGGAGGCGGTCTTGGCCTCGGGCTTGATGCGCTGGACCAGGACGCGGTCGAGGAGGGGAGCAAGGCTCTTGATGTTGCGGAGGACAGACTATTGAGACGGAGGTTAGTATACAGCGCGAGCAAATGGAGTGGTTGGATGTTGATCGGATGCGAGAAAAAAGTGGAGGCTTGGGTGTAGGGAACAACAGCTCGGCGAGGTAATGCGTAGCTTTGCTGGGTTGTTTTGTGAAATGGAGGTGTGATCGCAATGGGAACATACCATTGTGATGGAGTTAGAGGTCTAAAAGGCCAAGAGTTGGAGATGAGGGTGGGATGGAGAAGGAAGATGGAAGTGTCCGGGGGAAGATCTGGACTTTGCACCGAGAAATTTCCAGAATGCCAAGACCGCAGCTTCGCCGAGGGCCAACCCGACTTTCGGCTTCTTTCTGCGTCTATACTCCTTTTAGTGCTTCTATGGTCAATTCGAATGACTGTCAAGCTCTCGACACTATTCAATGGGTATTGCCTTTTACTCTAGGATACTCTCGAATTCACCTTACGCCTCCTAAGGAGAATATCCTCTCTACGCGCCTCCGTTCCCCCGGCCTGGAGCTTCTAGATACATCTATAGAGCCGGAAAATGATTTAATTGAATTCTCATTCCATTTGCAATAAAACGCCGCATTATCCAGTCCCACTGGGGTTTCAAAATGATCTTCAAGAACAAACTTGACAGGACTACCATCTCCTCCCACGCCCCCGGCCTCCATAATTCCCGCGCTGTTCGTAGCCGCCTCCGTATCCCATCTGGCCCTGACCACCTTGGAATCCCTGTCCAGGACCTTGTCCTCCAAATCCAGGCTGCCCTTGCTGGCCACCACCCGGCTGTCCCCCCATCATAGACTGGGCGTGCTGCATGAACGCCATGGGGTCCATAGAAGTCGGATCCATTCCCTGGGACATCATGCTCGCGAACATGCCCTGCATCATATCCGGGTTCATATCTGGCATGCCGGGCATTGGGGGCATAGCTGGCGGGCCATTTCCTGGTGCCCCGGGGCCTGGTGCCCCGGGCATCGGAGGCATTCCCATGCCCAGCACGTTTTGCATTCTTTCCATTTCCACCTTCTGGTCGACAATGTCCTTCCGTGTGTTTTGCTGCTTCAGGCAGTAGCTAACCCATGTAAACTCGTCGAAGCCGTAGTTGAAGAAGTCTGAAATGTCGGTCCCGGGGCGTCGCCAGGGCTTGTCGTCTGCGGGGAAGTCATTGTCCATGTCGCTGAGCATGATCGGCTTGCCGGTTGTGGGGTGGACGGGGTTGCCATCGACATCAATGGTGGAGGTGTGAATGGCTGGGTATGCAGAGCCTGGCTTTTGCGAAGCGGCAGGTCTGGCGGCGAGCGTTGCGCCTGTGGCAGGAGTGGGCGCATCGAGACGAGGAGTAGCGGAGGGTGTAGCAGATTTGGGACCTATCGAAGAGTCTGCTGAGGAGGGTCGTTGTGTTTCTTGTCGTAAAGTCGCAGGGCGTGGATGGGAGCTTCAATGATCAGCTGAATAGAATCAGGCGCGGGATCAACCATGACTTACATCTCAGGAGGCGCGCCGGCCGGAGCTTCTGTGATAATGTTGAAATCATCCTGGGAGCTGTCAATTTATTTTAAAGCGAAATAGCGAAAGGAGGAATGGTCTCACATCGTCTTCCTCGACCTCGTACTCTTCTTCTTCCATGTCGTCGCTCTCCTGCTGTGGAGCTTGAGCTCCATGGGCATTGTCGTTCGCGTGGGATGCCGGTACCGAGTCGGCAGGATCATAGAAGTCGTCTTCCTCGTCGTCCATGGTTCTGGTCTTTCAATTTCGTGAAAGTTGCTGTCGATAAAGACTAGCAGGATCGATGTCTGCAAGTGAGCGCGCCGGCCGTTTGGACTGTTTGCACTCCCGTAGTAAACGTCAACGCCCAGATATTATTGTTTAATGGAAAGAAGAGCTAAAGAAAAATTCATGGACGTGGTCTGAGCTCTATCGTTTCCTTTTTTGTTAATCAGTCCTATTGTTTGCGTTCATGGTCACATGTAGCTGCGATTACCACTCCCAAGACTGTTCGATATATATCTCCTTAATATTGGCGGGCATCGCTCGCAAACATTACCCAAACGTTAAGAAATTTGATTTCCACAAGAATTGAACGACTTTGGGAGTTGACTGAGATTATGATCCCTCAAAGCTATCAAAATTATCCCAGATTATCTGGTTAGGTCAATAAAACCCCAAATGTATGTATCAACTCTAGAGCTATTTATGCCTCAACTAATCGCCTCATACCGCATCGAGTCACGTGCCTAATCGCCAAAGACGTCAGTGACTCGGATGTTTAACACTTTTTCTAAAACATCCCCCGGAATTTAATTCGCCAGTACAGAAGATGGAATCCGAGAAAGAAAGCGAGGCCTCCACACCACGGTCCTTCACAGGCCAGAGCATCTCCGCAGAGGAGATGCTCAAGTCGCAAACCGTCGGTCTCGTGCATCTGTCCGACTTTCGCAAACGTCGCGCCGAGGTTCTGGAACAAAAAGATCGCGAGGCGCATGGCAAGTCCTTAGGGCGACTGGCATCCGGTAAATCAAGAAGCGCAACTCCCTCCACAAGCGAAGTGACTGACGGGTAAGTCAAGGGCCACATTCCTTCCCCGAGCGTAAGCTGATCGCAGCGCAACAGATCTCCGACACCGCGAAGTGACGGCCCACCCAAGAAGAAGAAAAAGAAGCCCTTCGCAAAGAGCAAGCTTTCTTTTGGCGACGATAATGAGGAAACCGGTGAAGAATCCGCGGGAACCCGGCGCGACTCGAGCGTATCGCGATCGGGATCGAAAACACCCAATGAAGAGAGTGCTACATCAGCAGCGCGTCGTATGAAGGCGAACCCCAATGCGCCACCTCCTCCGAAGGCGATGACCAAAGCTGCAATGGAAGCTGAGGCCCAGGCTCGTGATACACTCCGCAAGGAATTCCTGTCGATGCAAGAAGCGGTTAAGAACACCGAGATCGTGATTCCGTTTGTGTTCTTCGACGGGACGAGCATACCGGCCGGATCGGTCAAAGTGAAGAAGGGAGATCATGTGTGGCTGTTCCTAGATCGGTGCCGCAAGGTCGGAGCTGAGCTGGGAGTTGGCGGCGCCAATGGAGCTTCGAAAGCACGCAAAGACACTCGACGTGAATGGGCCCGAGTTAGTGTTGATGATTTGATGCTGGTCAGAGGTGATGTGATTGTTCCACACGTAAGTTGTTCATGAAACATGGGCCACTGTTCATACTAACGCGCTCGCAGCACTACGAGTTCTACTATTTTATTGCCAATAGAGTGCCGAGCTTCTCCAAGACCGGTGGACTGCTCTTTGATTACTCAGACAAACCGTCAGAAACGAGCGATGACCCCTTGAATCACCCCAATGACGATCAATTGGAAGGTGCAGACAAAGATGCTAGCGAAACCAAAGTGGTGGATCGCCGCTGGTATGAAAAGAACAAGCATATCTACCCTGCGAGTCTTTGGAACGAGTACGAGCCAGGGAAGGAGTTTGAAGAGAAGATGACTTCAACACGGCGCGATGCGTCTGGAAACACATTCTTCTTTTAGCGGTTGTTTTGTTGAGGTTTCAATGCGATAATATCCAGGCACAGCGATAAAATTAGACCAATGCTATATTCGATGTCCCTTGGTGCCTGCCTCAGGTGCCCAACTTCTCCCATCTTCATCCACCATCCTCACTACTCGTACGCCATGGACTTCCACCTGCGATGCAATTCTCTTAAATGCCGGGTACAATTGAAGGAGAGAGCAGTGGTGACAACCTGCTCGTAAGTCACGTTTCCTTTGCACAGCCGTGGGGTAACACTGATAGGTCAGACACATCTTCTGCCTGGGATGCGCAGACAGCCTCGGGCTCTCGCACCCTGTAGCAGGCGGCCGCCGATGTCCTGCATGTCAAACGATTCTTAGCAACCCCGATGATGCCGTGTCGACAATCCTGAACCCCACAGAGGACTACAAAACCAGCGTGTTGAGCGGGCTTGACCCTAACACTATCATGGAGTGCTCCGGCCGAGCATTAGGATTCTGGGCATACCAGAGCACGCAGGAGATGTAAGTACCAAATTTGTCTTTCGTGGCGTGTGATTCATTGTTGTGCTGGCGTCCTCACCTGCTTCCAGATTCTACCAAGAATTCCTGGGGAAGAGTCTCACCGAGAAGTACGGCAGCCTGAATACACAAATGGACAAGGTCATCCACAACGCCAACTCGGAGATGTCTGTTCTGCACAGCAAGATATCTGGTCAGTTCCCTCGGAACTTCAGAACTCCGAGTTTTGGCTGACATCTGGAGGCAGACTTGCAGGCTGCGCAAGAACAGCTCGAGAAGAAGAATCAAGAGCTGGCTGATCTGAACCGAGAAAAGGGCAAGAAGCTATCACAGATGACAAACCTTTACAATCTCCTCAAAGCGCGCGCCATGCGAACCGAGATGCAGACCGCGGCTTCGGACACGGTATCCCAGACTTTGAACAACCTCTCATCGCGAAACAGCACCATGGTTCCGACCATTCAAAATCATGCCCGGCCACCTCCGATACGGTCAAAAGCGCGGAGTCATCAGGGGCGTAACCCAAAGACACCCTCGTACCCTAGGAGCCCAGAAGGGGTCGAGCGACTGCATCGATATCAGCGGAGCGGCACCGGGAGCTCCAGGCGAGCAGGAGAACAGAATGGCTCCGGTCCGATGGCTCCTCCCGAAAGAAACGCCTGGAATACAAAGAGTCGTAAGTGGATTCCGGAATAGATTGCGGTATTGGGGAGCTAATCCTTTGTCCAGCTCAAAATCTAAGCTCGAACCCTCAGCATCGTACCCGCCTTCCACACCCACCCCAACTGTCCTCCTCGCTCCTACCTCATCTACCTATTGAAGATGAGATCATTGCACGCTTTGGAAGTTAAGGCGTGCTTGTTTCTATCAAGCAAACTTTGATATGCCCCATCTACAAGCCCCTATATTTTACCTTCTGAGCGGATGAAAGGTTCGCGTAAAAGGGAGATGTCATAATAGACCCTTGATGTTAAGAAGGAGGTTCTAGCAGAAGCAAATTCATACCCTTGAAGTTCACTTTGGACGATTGAGTCTGGCACTTGAAGTACTTATCTACCCCGCCACGGCTTTGACCCGAGATTGGCTATTGCCTCCGCGCTAAGCTTATGACATATCGTGAACTTCGTACTTGTCTGTGATTTATTCTCCACGCATCTCTATCCTCGGGGTGACTCCCTCGGGCCCGATCGATCGTCATGCCCGAGGCTTCTAGAGGGGAAAGGCTGCGCTCTAGACAGGCCTGTCTTAACTGCCGGTAGGTCTTACCACTAGCTGGTTCGTAGTAGGAACGAATTTCTAATATTTTACAGAAGAAAGAAGAGCCGATGCCCAGCCGAAAAGCCAGCTTGTTCAAGCTGTGTCAGGCTTAAACAGACGTGTATTTATGCCTCGGGAGATTCACGGCCATCTGTACGAAATCAATGTGATCATCAGATAACAAAACAGTTGCTAAATTTATAATAGGACCGCCTCGCGTTTCTTGAAGAGAAAGTTGATCTCATACTTAATAGCGACAAAGGCAGACTTCCTGATCGTCTCAATAAAGATGCACGAAGAACATCCACGAAGTCACTGGGGTCATCTCCTGACCCCAATCCAAGAAGCAGAATTAATGCAGTCCTTCAACGATCTGATGGAGTACACACCAGTCGATCAACAGCGGGAAAAGCCCAGACAATGGAAGACCCCAACCGCCAATCTGGATTCCCAGGCCCAAGATTGCAAATATCGCCATCTACCATGTCTGATGGAATAGAGATCTATTTTGACCTCTGTCACAGGCAACCGATATGGTGTTTTGATCGCGAAGATCTTGAAGAAAGCGAGGAAATCTCCACAGAGCTTGCATACAGTATCCTAGAACTGACTGCACGGTTCATGCATCAGCAGAATAAACTGGAATATGGAGAACATGCCAAGTGGTCTATCATGCTCCGTGTGGCGAATGGTACCGTTGAGCTAGAAACCATCGAGAGTCTCTGTTTACTTTCATATTCAGCTTTTATCGGTATGAGTTGCCATATCCCTTTCCATCCCTTTCAGTCGCTGACACTATGAAGACGGAAACTTGCATCTTGGTCAATTCTATCTCGGTCTTGGCTTTCAGCTATGTCGATCCGCCCGCATAGACCGTGGATTGGCATCTGGGGACCCCCAAACAGATGCCGAGCGCAAGAAAAGGCTCCTATGGAGCTTTGTGTCCTTGGACCAGTTTTACAGCGAGCAAGAGGGTATCCTTGGGACGGCCCCCGAAGTCTGGCGGCAGTACTATGTTTTGGATAGTGGTAATGCAGGCTTTCCTCGAGATCATGAGGCGTCTGCCAATCCATCTGACATAGGCATCTGGAGTTTCGCTGCGCATTTTGGATGGGTGTGGAGCAGGGCTAGAGAGTATGTTTTTGAGTGTGCTCAAAACAAGCTCACAGAGCCGTGGCGGCTTGACTCGATCTACGCCAAATGCGGACAGGACATGACGGAGATCGAGAACAAGGTGGGTCTTAATCATCCCGTGATTGATGCTTTCTCATGATTGATACTTGAGCTGACATGATATCTAGGTCCCATGGTGTCATCGATATGACGCAGCCAAGTTCTTTGAGCGCAAGGCTGATGAGATCAAGCTTAACAGGGACTACTGGGTGCCATGGATCAAGCTGCAATTTACGTGGCATGCAATTTTGACCTTGTTGAATCATCCATTTTTGTATATCGTGGCATCACAACACCATCCAAACCTTGCGATCCCGAACAATTTCTGGAGAAAGTCATCTGAATTAGTTCTGTTACATGCAACCTGGATCGTTCGCATGATTGACATGGTTATCGAGAAGGAAGTCAAGCTAATTGATCCGTTTTATGGACATGCAGCTGCGATCGCAGCGACGGTACACCTGTACTTCTGCTGCGCAACTGATTCACGACTCAAACAAAAGTCGAAGGTGGATTTCGAAAAATGCAAAAGGTTCTTGAAGAGCTTTGCATTGTTCTCCCCTGCTTGTGCAATCCTGGTAAGTCTACAGAGGAAGAAGCGACAGAGCTAAAGCTAACAACACAAGGTCCAAACACTGGAGAAAATGGCGCGAACTGCATCCGGATCAGACAACATGGACTCTGAACGGGTACCCTCTAAATTGCGTCTCAGTATTCCATTGATGTGGAGTATTCTGCAATACAACATCTCAAGCTCTCAAGAACTATCATCTGCGTCAAGCTCCTTGCTACATTCATCTCTCGCAAGTACCGGTTCCACGAAGCTAGACGCAAGCTCGACTCTCGAGATCAGTGTTGCATTGTCGCCACCAGAGATCACTATCGACCCATCCGCAGGACAAAATGCGTACCTCCCGCCTTTTTTGACCACCGTATCCTCAACCCCTGCCTCCCCCAAGGATACAGCGATTAGGGATATCATGATACCCTCAACGGACAGTCTGATGTTCAATGTCCCTTGGCTATGGACAGGAGAGTCTCACTTCTCAGGAATGGAATCGGCGAGTGACTTCGATCCCGAGACCGCAGTTGGCAATGTCGATGGGTTTTCTACCTGGTGGGATCTTGGAAACTTGTGAATTCGATCCATGTCATGCAATACAAGAAACCTTCAAGCAGCGGACTCCGGATACCTATTCTGTCGACAGACAAAGAGAAAATGTTCTGTCCAGAACCCCACTGGAGGATCAATGCTAGGTTACGCCTGGGATACGCTAACCCACATAGCCAAATAACTATCATTACCCGCAAATTGATATCAACTTGCGGATTCCGGAACTATGTACTTCAGAGGAGTCGTAATTCTTGGGCAAGTTCTACAACTTCAGCTTTATAATTTGCTTTCGCAAGGTCTACTCAGTTAGCCAAAAACGGTCAGCAAAGTGGCTGACTACGTGACATCCAATTAATTTTCTGTAGGATATCGGCGGGTTCGCCTGCTGATTTAGACAAAATGCCGACCACGTGTACGAATTGACGCCAATTGACGCCGTCGACGTTGACACCAGATCAATTGAAGAAAAGAGCTTTCGCTTATCGGTAGATATGAGAACCTTCCATAATTCTCGTCATTCACATTTGCGGATTATGGGATGCGCAACATTTGTGTGAAGAAGCCTATTTTATTCTCGCCCATTTGGTATAGTGACATCAATCCGATAAAAACTTGACTAAAACGCTTCACTATAACAATGTCTATAAAACAAAGTACAAAACAAGAGATCAAAAGACAGCAGTCTCAGTAATATTCGTTGTCTTGCCAATAGAAGACTTAACATCCTCGTACCCAAGCGTCAAGTACTTATCTGCCTTAGTCTGCTCTTTCACCATAGCCATCATCTGAGCCTTCTTCTCATCAACTTGAGCAGGCCATATCTGGCCTCCAGCCTCTTGCTCGCGCTCAAAATGCTCCATCAAATTATCACGCACAACAGACTGGAAATAAAGCGGACCTTTCTCCATATGCGGATGCAGGAGACCATTAACAAAGACGCCAGTCTTCAGGCTCTTTTGTGTCCCCTCGCAGAGGAACTTGTCTTCCGACATGATGCGCTTGTACATCTCGTTGATGTGCTGGAAATTCTTCTCATCGGAGTCTTTATTGCGATAGACCTCGTAGAGCATATCGCAGTGCGTGGGCGAGGTCGGGACGAAGCGCTGCATGAAGAAGAAATGGGGCGAGACGGTCATCGATGCATTGGGAAAGTAATACGTGCTTGCGATCTCGAGTCCGGCATCAATGGTCTCCTGTCCAGCGTTGGCGAAGTGGATAATGCTACCGTCTTTGAGGTCCACGTCGTAGGAGCTGAGGTCTGCTATGGTAGGGACGTCGGGGTGTGCTGTTAAGCAGTGGTAGCACTCGTTGTAGTTATCGGCTAGAAGCTTCCAGTTATATTCTCCATCCATCTCCCAGCTATGATCGTAGACGTAGTCTTCGAAGTTGAAGTGCTTGAAGCGGGGCTGCAGGTCGATGTCTTTGAAATCGCGGTCCCAGGAGATTTCGGGCTGCTCGCCGGCGTCGAGGTTGATCCAGATGAAATCATTCAGGTCGGTGTGAACGTGTATGGTATCGAGGCCATTATTCTGGTCAGTCAGAAGGGTCTCGGCGAGAATATCGTTAAATCTATCGGTCCAGATATCGTGGAATGCTTTGATCTTGTTGTCGTAGTCGCGAGCGAGGATGAACGGGTATCCCGCGATACCGTAACGAGTCCAGTTGCCAGGGTTGGGAATACGCAAAGTGTGTGTTGTCAGGAGCCATTTCTTCGAAAAGAAAGCACGTCGTTCGAGCTGATAGAGATCTTCAGAGAGGTACCATGAAGCAGGAAGAGCCCTGACGGGCTTCTTCGAAGGAGAAACGGGACATGTGCCCTCGTCCTTCTCCTTGGAGAGACCGAGGAAGTTCTTGAAAATTGAACTCATTTTGTAGAGAAGCAAGTATATGGGTTCACTGTACAGTGAATATGGAGTCTATTCAATATTGTCAGATCAGCCGATTGATATACTTGAAGCCTGGTCAGTTTTACCCTTTTGGGAAGTGCAGTTCAGTGGTCATGGGCCGTATCTAACGCCGATCACAGGACCGGATAGTGGTATTCCCTTGCCTCTACCGACGTTATCGACCCCGAATTATTGGCGAATACCCCGGAATTCACTCCAACGTGGGCCGAAACACGGTTAACGGCACTTGCTCCGGGTCTAGACGTCATCCCGTCAGCTCGCCCCCGTCGCACAACATCACTTTCAATCATAGTTCCAACTGTCTCCACATTATTTCATGTAAATGGAGCATTTGCTAATCTGCATACAGTACTTTGCAAATAGAATGAGCCAATAGGACGAGACACATCAGCCATTGGGACGGGAGACGAACATTCTGTCGCGTGATTCGAAGAACTTACTGAACTTTCGTTGACTTCCTTCGAACCAATGGGGATACTCACGATGACCTTGTGCCTCATTGAGCAATCCGGGCTTTCTCATTCCCAGTACGTCTTCTTCAAGTTGATGAGCTCTTGACCCGAGGATAATCTCCAATCAAATGTTCTGGCCATTGCGCAACAACGTGCAAGACCTCTCATATTGCCCACAGGGGATTGCTCTGCTTCATTACCATTTTGCGAGCTCGCCTGAAGATAGGTGCAAAAGGACCATAGGGATTGTCTCGATATGCCGGTCACCTGAGCGGTGATCAGGGCCGTCACAGTTCTAAATCAAACCGAAAAGCAGTCGGAGCCATGAGAAGCTTATCACTGTTTGCGGGGTCGTTGTGGCGGTATCGTTGCGATAATTGCACCCCAGTATGATGAGAAGACAAGCAATTTATAAGCGCCACAATTTCGCGTGAATGAAACACTGCAATCAACATGCGCGGTGAATCTTCTGGGATTCGTGTCGTCCGTGTCTCATGGGCGCGATTAGCGATTCCTGTTGACTGGTTTGAAGTGATGAGTTGATTGACTGAGGTATGGGGCATATATAGCGGGGACCACAGCCAATATAACAGCTGGATGTGGCCTGGTTTCTTTCCCACCGAATAACCTCGGGCTAACATTTGGTCACATAGACTGAGCGTTCCATTGAGACCAATGGTTTAGAGCCTTCAAAGACCAAACAGCCGATAGTACACTCCCAATAGATGATCAACGAACAGACTCTGGGGCAAGAAATCACAAATCTTTCGAGCAATCGCAGCTCATACATCCCTCTATCTTCGAAGTACTTGATAATCAATGATAAGGCCAACTCCACCTACCGCAAAAGGAAAGAAGCTCTCATAACCCGTTCGTCCGGCCCTAACCTCGGAGCAGCGGAAGCGGCAGCGGCAACGCGCCCCTGCCCGCCCGCCCATATCCAACCACCCCCTCTAGCACGGTCCATAGCTTATTGCTGTCCCTGAAGATCTGGAATGACGGAAGCTAAAGAGCTCCCCTGTCAATCCGGGGTGCAGAGACCCATCGGAGCTTGTGTGGGGTCTTTTTTGTGACGGGCTGTATTTTTGGTCATGTGACTCTATACAGGTCTCCCTCCACACCGGCAGAATATGTGGTCAACATGGACAGGACTTTGACCTTCCACTATACTAAATGGCTTGAATCTTTTCTAGTCCACTTAAATCTACTCGATAGCTTCGCTACGCTTAGCTATTATTACTGGAGAAATAACTCGTGTATCATCACTGATATTATCCGATGGGACCTCACATCTCTATCCCCCGGTAGGTGAACATAAAGGAAATCTAATCATTGTACTAGACGTGGCACCAAGCATCCGGTCTTTTCGGCCGGACAGGAAGAAACGCCATATCCACGACCAGTTAAAAAACGGACCCAAGCAATAGAGACTTGGGCCCAAATCATATCATGCCATGCATTATACCACAAACCCATGCAACGGACGGGGACGCTGCAGAAACAAAAAGCCAAAACCAAATCATTTCATTTATGCGCCGAATTCCTTGACCTCGGTCTTCTTGCCTTGGAGGGCCAGAGGCACGATGCCACTGACGTGCATCTCGGGGCCGTAGACGTGCATGTCCAGACCGAGCTCGACACCGGCAGACTTGATGTTCTTGAGACCCTCCTGGTAGTTGGGACCGGCACGGCGGACCCAGATCTGGACCTTGTGCTCGATGAGGACGGGGGCGACATCGCGGATGGCGCGAATGACACCCTTGAAGGTGCTGGCAACGTTGGTGAAGTTGGCAATACCACCACCGATGAAGAGGATCTTGCCCTCGGGGTGGACGGGAGCGCGCAGCATCAGGTCGAGGACAGTGCGGGCGTAGTTGTAGGTCTGAGTCTCGGTGGGAGCACCGGAGTACTCACCGTAGTTGGCAAGCTCGCTGACGAAGCCAGCGGAGGCAATGGCGTCGGCGTAGACGACGGAGGCACCACCACCAGCAACCAGAGTCCAGACACGGCCGTTGGCGTTGAGGACGGTCAGCTTGAGGGAAGCACCGGTCTTGGCGTCCATGTCGGAGATGAACTTCTCCTCCTTGCTCAGCTCACGGCCGAAGGGGGCGGGGAACTCCATTGGCGGTCCAGCGTCAATGTTGACCCTGCCATCGGTGGAAGCACCGACGAGCATACCCAGAGCGGCGGGGCTGCGGGCAATAGCCCACTTGGTGCCGCACTCGAACTCGGCAGTCTGGTCGATCTTGGCCGCGAGGTCAAGGAAGTGAACCTCAGCAGAGGTGGCATCGGCGTTGGGGATGACAACGAGAGGGTTGATCTCGAGGTAGGTGAACTGGCAGTCAACGTAGACGGCGTACAGGCGGGAGATGAAGTCCACCAGGACGTTGTGGACACCCTTGGGCACCTTGGCCAGCAGGGTGGAGGCGATCTCCTCGTTGGAGGGATAGTTCTTCAGGTTGACAGGGATGAGGAGCTTCTCAGCCTTAGCGTCAACATCACCGACATCAACACCACCCTCGTGAGTGAAGAGGATCCAGTCACCCTGTGATTGTTGTTAGAGTCTGACAATTGCAATTTACAATTCACGGGTGGAGCCTGAAGCTTAACTTACCTCACGGACGGAGTGAATGTTAATGTAGTACTCAGTCTCCTGGGGGTGAGGCACGAAGGGCTCCACGAGGAACTGACGCAGGACACCGGTGACAGTCTCAACTTGGACGTCCTTGGCGGCACGGGCCTCAATCCACTCACGGGCCTCAGCCCAGGTCTTGTTCAGGGCGAGGAGACCACTCTTGCCTCGGCGCTTGATCAATTGATCGGGCTTAGCAACAAACTTGGAGCCGGGGACCAAGAGCCACGGGTAGGTGACCTCAGCCTGGTCAAGAACATCCTTGACGGCCTTGTCATCGGGGAAGTGAAGGGAGGCGAGACGAGCCGGAGGGTTGTGTGTGGAGGAAGCAGGAAGGGGGGTGGGCTTGATGACGGGAGCCCGAGTAAGATGGTAGTTGAGGATGGCCTTGCCGTCGGCCTCGAGAATAGATTTGGCGGACATGATGTGTAGATGTGATGTGAAGGGAGAGAAGATGGAAAGAGGAGAAAGGATGGAAGGAGAAGATAGGAATATGGGCGGGCAGAATGGAGTGTACGGCGTACAGGGAAAAAAGTTGTGCTGGAGATTACAGCGTACAATTGAGGGGTGCTCCACCGGTTGAGACGATGGAAAAAGTAACTGTGAAGGTGGGGTGGTCTCGTTGGGACTGTAATCGTGTAAAACCAGGTACCAGGTACTTCGACAGTAAGACTGCCCTTCCTGAACCCAGTGTAGTTAGGAGGACTCAGATCCACGCGGTAGCCACCCGTACATGGGGCCTGATACCGCTTACTTTCTGTTGGGTCACCGCCCGGAATCCGATCTACACAGTAGCTCTGGTAACTTTTTTTTTTTTTTTGTTTTTTTCTTTTTATAGTTTGTCGGTCACCAAGGGATCAGTCCAAAATACACCGACTTTACCTGTAGTAACTGGTATAGTACAGTCTGAATACTCAATTGAGTCCATAGATGCATTCGGCATATATCTAGCAAGCTAAATACAACTCAGTGGTGGAATCGATGACAGCTCCAAGCTGGGCTGTAACGTACCTGTACCACAAAAGGGATCCACCGGGGGTGGGGCGCCTGGTATCGACGGTACCCGGTACTTCACAGACTTTGGGGAGCAACGAGCTCAACACTCGCTAGTGTGCAAAAAACGGGAGGAGCTGTACACCGTACCTGCGAGTACTCACTTGCCCCGCGCCCTTTTCTCTGGATTCCCTTAGATCTCTCATCAATCCCTCCTTCTTCTTCCTCCCATCTACTTCATTGAGCGGCTTTTCACATTTGGTTCGTTCCCCCTTCCATAAGGTGTCTCCGTCACGCCTCACCCTCTCCAATTTTCTAACAGGATTAGATTCATCATGCCCTCTACTACTCCTGCCGGCAACGGCGTCCAGTCGGCCAACGACAACATCACCCGCTTCAACCCTCCCTCCCGTGCCCTCTCTCCCCTTAACCACGCCCTCTTCCACAACAAGACACGATGCTTCGTATAGTGAGTCCGAGAAAATGTACCCCGCCCTGCACCATCCCCGTATTGACCAATTCCGCAGTGGCATGCAACCCCGAGCCGTGCAGGGCATGCTCGACTTTGACTTCATCTGCAAGCGTACCACCCCTTCCGTGGCCGGTATCATCTACACCTTCGGTGGCCAGTTCGTCAGCAAGATGTACTGGGGCACCAGCGAGACCCTCCTTCCCGTCTACCAGGACGTTGAGAAGGCCATGGCCAAGCACCCCGATGTTGACACCGTCGTCAACTTCGCCTCCTCCCGCTCCGTCTACAGCTCCACCATGGAGCTCATGAACTGCCCCCAGATCCGCTCCATTGCCATCATTGCGGAGGGTGTCCCCGAGCGTCGTGCCCGTGAGATCATGGTCACCGCCAAGGAGAAGGGCATCACCATCATCGGTCCCGCCACCGTCGGTGGTATCAAGCCTGGTGCGTACAAGATCGGTAACACTGGTGGTATGATGGACAACATCGTCGCCTCCAAGCTGTACCGCAAGGGTTCCGTCGGCTACGTCTCCAAGTCCGGTGGTATGTCCAACGAGTTGAACAACATTATCTCCCAGAACACCGACGGTGTCTACGAGGGTGTCGCCATTGGTGGTGACCGTTACCCCGGTACCACCTTCATTGACCACCTGCTCCGTTACCAGGCTGAGCCTGAGTGCAAGATCCTCGTCCTCCTCGGTGAGGTCGGTGGTGTTGAGGAGTACCGTGTGATCGAGGCCATCAAGGAGGGCACCATCACCAAGCCCGTTGTTGCTTGGGCCATCGGTACCTGCGCCAGCATGTTCAAGACCGAGGTTCAGTTCGGTCACGCTGGTGCCTCCGCCAACTCCCAGATGGAGACTGCTGTCTACAAGAACAAGGCCATGCGTGAGGCTGGCATCCACGTTCCCGAGACCTTCGAGGACCTTCCCCAGCTCCTCAAGCAGGTCTACGATGCTGAGGTCGCCAAGGGCTCCATCAAGCCCGCCGCTGAGCCCATCGTCCCCAAGATCCCCATTGACTACGCCTGGGCCCAGGAGCTCGGTCTCATCCGTAAGCCCGCTGCCTTCATCTCCACCATTTCCGACGACCGTGGCCAGGAGCTGCTCTACGCCGGTATGCCCATCTCCGATGTCTTCAGAGAGGATATCGGCATCGGTGGTGTCATGTCTCTGCTGTGGTTCCGCCGCCGCCTGCCCCGCTACGCTAGCAAGTTCCTCGAGATGGTTCTCATGCTCACTGCTGACCACGGTCCCGCCGTGTCCGGTGCCATGAACACCATTATCACCACCCGTGCCGGCAAGGACCTCATCTCCTCCCTGGTTGCCGGTCTCCTGACCATTGGTTCTCGTTTCGGTGGTGCCCTGGACGGTGCCGCTGAGGAGTTCACCAAGGCCTTCGACAAGGGCCTGAGCCCCCGTGACTTCGTCGACATTATGCGTAAGGAGAACAAGCTCATCCCCGGTATTGGCCACAAGGTCAAGTCCCGCAACAACCCCGATCTCCGTGTCGAGCTCGTCAAGGAGTTCGTCAAGAAGAACTTCCCCAGCACCAAGCTGCTCGACTACGCCATTGCTGTCGAGACTGTTACCACCTCTAAGAAGGACAACCTGATCCTCAACGTCGACGGCTGCGTTGCTGTCTGCTTCGTTGACCTGCTCCGCAACTGCGGTGCTTTCTCCGCCGAGGAGGTCGAGGACTACATGCGCATGGGTGTCCTCAACGGTCTCTTCGTTCTGGGCCGCTCCATCGGTCTTATTGCCCACTACCTGGACCAGAAGCGCCTGCGCACCGGTCTCTACCGTCACCCCTGGGACGACATCACCTACCTTCTGCCCACCCTCCAGAAGGGCGGTGCCGAGGGCCGTGTCGAGGTCAACCTGTGATTTTCTCTTTTGGACAGCTGGTAGCATACAGTCCGCCCTCCGTGTGGGGGGTGGCGGAGTTTGGAAGGTTGATCCCTTGGTTTCTGTTTGGCAGTTTTGTGTATCTCATGTACTGCGCCCCTTGTGGGCATGACCGGGTTTTGCCATGAACAAAAACGGTGCAACGCCCGACTACGGATCTGTTTAATTTGTTTAGATGACTAGAATTGGGACTAATGAACGTGCCCATTGCATGATATCAATATTCTCCTCCTGCGTAGTGAGCTTTATTGGTATTTGTACGTAGTAAAGTAACACAGTGGAACAGAAGAGGTAAAAGAGCCGCGGGAGAAGTTGAGCAGTCAATAAATGATACTCGAACTCTGCAGCGCGATAAGCGATAAGAGCTTATCGCAAACTCCAATTTCTTTTTCACCCGCTTCACATCTACCTTCTTAATACCGACTCCAATTCACTTCACAAAATGGTCCGCCTCAAGAACCGCTACCTTCTAGTTGACATACTTTACCCTGATCCAAAAACATGGCCAACAACCAGCAAACCCAAATCCACAACCACGCAATCAACCCACCTCTCAATCCACTCCCCGACCTCCGACGCGCTCACACCAGGCCTTCTCGCCAAAATGATCCGCGAGGAAGTCGCCGAAATGTACGGAGATTGGGGCGTCGGCAGATTAGGCGGTGCCTCTGCGACAGGCGTTAACAGTGTGTTTTCCCCAAGCACTAAAGCAGAAGCAAAAGCAATTGAAATGGCATGGCTAACGGAAATAGTAAAATACCTCTCCCCCGCAACATCGACAGCTATTATCCGCGTTCCGCGCGCGGCGTTCCGTCTCGTCTGGTCTGCACTGACTTATATGACTCATGTCCCTGCTACGGGTGGTGATGCTGGGGCTAGAAGGCCGAATGGGGGCCGTGAGCGGGCTTGTGTGTTTAGGGTGTTGAGGGTTTCAGGGACGATGCGGAAGGCGGAAGAGGAGGCTATTTCGAGGGCTAGGAAAGAGATTGTTAGAGTTCGGGGAATTGAGGAGAAGGGGGTTCTTGGGAATTTGTTGGGTGGTGTGGAGAAAGAGAGTGTTGTTCCTGTTTCTGTCCCTGTTGTTGGGGTTATGGATGAGAGTGAGGATGAGGGGATGATGTTTTGAGTGAAGTCTCCCGGAGGATGTGGACTGCAATTACTATGATACCCATGATCGTGAACGATATAATACATTTGATTTTGATTATTTGATTTGATTTTGTTTATTCCTTTCGTCGAACTGTTACTCCGCTATCCGGCGGCGGGCCCCAGTTCTCCATGTCATCGTCTTCATCGTCGTCCAAGGCGCCCTGGTTCATGGCATTTTTACTCGCCTCCTCCTGCAACTTGGCTACTTCTTCCAACTCCTCCCTCTCGAGGGCATCATACTCGTCTTTCCGATCTAGCCATCGCTCCTGTACATCTCGTACATCTGTAACGCCCATTCCTTCCCTGACGGCGACTTGCCAGATAGAATCATTGGCGCCTTCAGCTGGACCAAATGCGTATCCGGATGCACGGTCAATGGCTCGGAGGAGATTCATCATACTCTTCTTATCTTCCACGGCGAGGGTTTCGAAAGCGACAAGACCGAATTCTTCGACTAGGTCGATAATGGTTTGGTTCAACGCACCGAATTTCGAGTTCATGAGTCTTGAAGACTCGGCCTCCAGGTGTGGAAGGAGATATGAGAGATCTTGGACCTCGGTGTAGAAGTCCAGGTTGAATGGGAGGTCGGCGTAGTTGGATAGATTGTCGATCTTGGTCAGGACGTTCAAATGGGGGAGGTCGAGTTGGAGCATGGCGCGGAGGGAGAGGAGAAGGGCGGAAATATACATTGAAGGGAGCGTAAGGGTGTATGAGTCGACCAGATGGATGACTATTAGCTGTTTAAGAGGGTTTGTTAGCTGTGTTCGCTGGAGATTTGGGCATGGCGACGAACTCGGTAGCCCAGTTTCTGAATCTGAAAGAAGATGTTCCGTAGTGAAGCATGGTGCGTAAAAAGTTCAACTTGACCGGGGCAGTCGAATAGGACATAATCCTCTGTGTCGCAATGAAGTCAGCAAAGCGCAGGCTGCGAGTGGTTCAATCAACAAACCTCCGAGCTCCTTCAGTCCTTCCTCTAGCCAGGAATAGTTCTCTTCAAGCTCCTCGAGAGCATAAAGAGTAGCTCCATTAGGTCCCAGCTTATCCTCGTCCATAATCTCCTCAAGCGTCACTAGATCGCGCACGTCCAGCGCACACGGGTACGAGGTCTTGTCATTGGCGGGGTCAAGATTGACGATGGAGCATTTGCGACCAATAGCCCCAAGAAACTGGTGCATGCCATTGCAATATGTGGACTTGCCCGCACCCGGGGGTCCAATAACGAGCTGTGCAAAAGGCATCTTCAAGTGGCGATGATGAAGCTCAACAATGATGACCTTTTTTCTTATCAAAGCCCGCGGGGAATAATGAGGCGGTATGTCGCGGCAGAAAAGGCCCTCAAGGAGCTCTGTCTTGGTCTCCGATCTGCAATCATCACCCTAACCGCCACGATGTCGTCAAGTAAGTTACTACCCTTTGACCAATTGCATTGTTCTAACACGGTGTAGATCAATTCACGGTGGCCTCGCCGCCCACAGACGCCATCTCAGCTTTGAAGTTCTCCCCCGACCCTAACTCCACGCGCATCGTTGTTTCGTCATGGGACAAGAACGTATATCTTTACGACCTACGGGACGAGAACGGTACAGTTGGTGAAGGCAAGCTGCTGCAGAAGTTTGAACACCGCGCACCGGTTCTGGATGTGTGCTTCGGTGACAATGAGAATGAGATCTACACGGCTGGATTGGATTGGGACGTCCGAAAGTAAGTGCTCGCGCGATACCTCTGATAGAGCTTGCAAGATTTGTCTTTTGTTAACATGATTAGGATTGATCTCAACACATCCGAGCAGACTGTATTAAGCAGCCACGACGCTGGTGTACGCAACGTCGTCTTCAGCCCCGAGCACAACCTCATTATCTCTGGCTCGTGGGACTCTACCCTCCACGTCCACCGACCTGATGCCGGGACTAATTCCGCTCCTGCAATCATCCCCCTCCCCTCGAAACCCTTTTCTATCTCCCTCACGGCGACCAAGCTAGTCGTGGCCATGGCGTCTCGTGCCCTACACATTTACGACCTGAAGGCGCTCGCCCTTCTCACAGCGCAAGCCGACAGCACAAGCACCGACGGAAACAAGGTTGAGATTGAGCCGTGGCAACGGCGCGAGAGCAGTCTGAAGTTCATGACACGGTGTGTCGCCTGCATGCCCGATGACGCCGGATACGCTTCTTCCAGCATTGAGGGCCGTGTCGCAGTCGAGTGGTTCGACCCGTCGCCTGAATCCCAGGCCCGCAAGTACGCTTTCAAATGCCACCGCCAAACAGCCGAGGATGGCGTTGACGTCGTCTACCCTGTCAACGCGCTCGCTTTCCACCCGGTGCACGGCACTTTCGCATCCGGTGGCGGAGACGGTGTCGTTGCGCTGTGGGATGGAATTGCGAAACGCCGTATTCGCCAGTATCAGAAATATCCCTCCAGTGTTGCAGCTGTTGGGTTCAGCGGTAACGGCAAGTACCTCGCTATTGGAGTCAGTCCTGGCTTTGAGGATGGCCAGGACGACGTACCTGAGGGAGTTGTGAAGATTTTTGTGCGCGAGTTGGGAGAGACGGAGGCCAAGGGGAAGGGTGCGAAATAAGCCCTCGGCGTATATATGCTAGTCTCATTGATACCACTCACCAACGCTAATGATCAAACACTTTGAAATGCGAATGTCCTATGTAGACAGCCTAAGGATAAAGGTCTCTCCGAATTCTAGTTCCATAGGGAAACAAATCTGGTATCATCTAGAGTTATTTACGTCGTCAACTGCGTCAATTGCAAAGCCTTTAAGCAGAGGCCTTGCGCACCGACACCGATCCGTCAGGCATACCGAAGTACGCCGCAACAGGGCGCTGTCCACCAACACCTCCAGCAGCTGTAGCCTGGGGACCAGTGAAGCCGGAGAAAATGCCAACCTCCAGAACACCGGCAATATCCTTGATCTTCGCCGACAGCTCGTTTACCTCCCAAGCGCCGTCCTGACCGGAAACCTTACCAGCCTCGACATCCGACTTAGTGAGCATAGGCGGGAAGGGCGCGTCAACAAGGAAGAAGCCCTGGTCAGTCTTCAACGGTCCCTCCTTGGCGTCCATGTTCTGGCGAAGGGCGGGGTTGATAGCGCCGAGTTCCTTCAACTTGCGCAGGACACGGTAGGCGGCGATAGGAGCAACCTCGATGGGAACGTATTTCCAGCCGGTAAGGAGACGAGACACGAGTTTGCGCGAGTCTGCGAGGTAAGTAAGTCAGTTGGGGATGCTTCAACTTCTTTAATTAGGAAAAACCGCGCACCAGCAACACAGATGAATTCCTTCGCCTGCATCGCGACAAGCTTTTCCTGGAAAAGGCACGCGCCGCCGCCCTTGATGCAGTTCAACTCATCGTCGACCTCGTCCGCACCGTCGAAAGCAACATCCAGCACGGTTCCCTCGGGAACAGCATCAAACTCGACGGCAGTCAGGCCAGCGCTGACGATCAGCCGGCGGGACTGGTAGCCCGTAGGTACGTAGCGGGTGAGAGAGGTGTCAACGCCGAGGGCCTTGATGGCTTCGACGACGTAGATGATAGTCGTGCCGCTGCCGATACCGACCCAGCGGGCATCCTTAGGGTAGTGTTTTGCGACGGCGGTCTTAGCGGCAGTGCGCTTGGCGGCTTCGACGTCGGCCATGGTGGATAGGAATCGGGGTGTGAGTGGGAGATGGAGGGGGAGGAGGCGTGGAGAAAAAAGAAGGCGGGGCGAGGGGAAGCAGAAAAGTCGGCCCATTCCCAAGTTCCTTCGTTCCGGGGCGTTGACAAGTCGAAGGTCTGCACTATTAGCGTCATGGGCGTTGGAGTGTGGGGTTGTTGGTTCCGGGAGTTCCTAAGCTCCAATCTTGTTTCAATGTTGTCTTGGACCTTGGAATGCTAGTCCCAGAGGCAATACTAGGATCTATAGAAATTTAACGACACTATAGACTATACACTCTATCTAACGAAATGCTAGCCGATCTGAGATAATTGAATCACTAGCCAAATCCATCCGGCCAGGCAGAGACCTACCTATAAGATGGGACCTGCCCCGCTGCCGGTGAGCATACGATGTCTCGTTTCATGCGGCCAAAGCGATGGTGTTCCCGAAGGTTGACCGAAAAAAGCCTTACGATTGGGAAGTACTACGCGCACTTCTGCTCCATCAATAGGGTTTTTCTCAAGGTTATGCTGCTTTTCATCATAGACAAATATTCATCATTAGTCGCATGATAAGCTATGTATGCAACGCTCTCCATATCAGCCAGAATGCCAAATCATTGCTTCGGAGATTCACTAATGCCATTTCGGATTTACTATCTTGTTTGATATAGACGCAATAAAGACCGTGATTTTTCCTGTCTGAATTGAAAAGCAAATTTTGACATTCTTCCTTCAAAGAGGTTAGAATCGGTATTATCCTGCATAGGATTCTTGAACTTACAAAATCGTACTGGAATAATATGGAATTACTCCTCCGCAACATCCGCGTTCTCACGCCCAATGTGAGTTTATTCTTTGCAGTATGATGCACCAGCAGCCCGGAGCTATTCTCAGCAAATACAAAGATATCGCCTTCGGAATGCTGATAAGGCAAGTATAGCTCTTGTGGTTTGCTGGTGCTCACGCATGGGGCTCCCGCTGTTAGAGGGCAGCTCACGAACTGTTGTGTCTGGGCATCCTGGATAATATAGTTGTCGCAGTATGGGTATATGAGCCAGTACCGACTTAGAATTCCACTGTTAGGGGTGAAGGTAAGGTTCTCTCCGTCGGCCAGATAAAGTAGACTTTGTGGCGTGATTATCATATAGGAGCCATGTAGGTCTAGTTGACTGTATGTCTGACTGCAAAGAGCCAGCATATATAACGAGTACTGATTCATTTTGCTGTGTAGATGCTAGCACTGCTCAGGTTTGAGATCCGCTGTCTCATAAAAGGCGAGATCTGCCGAGTACTTAGTCAAATTAGCCCTGCGGCAAACAAAACCGCCCGGAACAGCTGTGTGTTGCAGTAAATTGATCGCCAAGATCTAGGGGGTTTCCGCTCATTGGAAGGAACCCTGTGCCACCGTGCTAAGAAAAAAAGCCCTAGGCTACTTTAATCGTCCCAGGATTAACTTTATCTGCCGCAGGGCCTAAGAAGGTTACTTGCATAGAGCATCATGGGAGGATAGAGGGGCAATTTCAGGGTGACTTACGAATACAACGCAGGTTCTCCATTTTTGGACCGCGCCTTTAGACCACTTATTCCAAAATGACCTATAGCATTTGTAGCCCAAGATCAATATGACCGTACGGCCTACCAACTTTACAAGGACCAGGACTGCAAACGTTGCTGAAAAGTCAATGAAGCTACACTTTGTTTATGACTATGACCAAAAGATGTAAACAATTCGTCATCAGAAATACTACAATTAGTATGATCGTTTTTTTCTCTCAGCCCACAAACAATGGACTCCGATCGCGAGAACAATCAACTGCACAGGGTGGCTAGAGAGATGCTTCAAATGAGTCTAGTAAGCAGTCCTAATATTCTGCCAATTAATTTTCAAATAGTCTTCTCCCAAGGACTCTCAGGAAGGAGCATTCCAACATGTCTTCAAAGACAATCAAATTAATAGCTAGAAAGTGATTGACGAGGATGTCATTAAATGATTAGTCCACTTTGCATCATCCACTGCCCTTGAAACCCCACATCGGAGGCTTAGTCAGACCACCGCCCACTGCACAACTGCAACAGTACCAAAACACTGGACGATACGCCAGTCTAGGCCCGAAGAACCAGAGACGCAGAGAGATTGAGATATCGTGGAGCTTTTTCTTTGCAATCTCTTTGGATCCCATAACACCCAATTATCTCCACTAACCAGCCATGGCTCAATCATTTCACGGTGGCCCGTCATCGAAAGAGCGCAAGTATGATCGCCAGCTGCGGCTTTGGGCAGCTAGTGGACAACAGGCACTAGAAGACACTCGTGTCTTGTTGGTTAACTCCGATGGCCCCCTTGGTGCCAACAGCACCGGTGTATCTGGCGTCGTTGGCGTGGAGGCTCTGAAGAACCTCGTTCTGCCGGGTATCGGTGGATTCACTATCGTGGACCCCGCGACTGTGACGGAAGCCGATCTGGGCGTGAATTTCTTTCTAGAAGAAGAATCACTTGGCAAGTCCCGCGCAGAGGAGACTTGTCGCCTATTGAGAGAGCTGAACCCTGACGTTCAGGGATACTTCAACTCCGAGGTACGTTGGCCTTAACATTAAACCGTTCGATCTGACATTCATTATCCAGCCCATTTACGATCTGCTTCAAGATCCTCATTTCTTACCCCAGTTTCAGCTGGTGATCATCTCTGGTCCTACCAAACGTTCATCACTGGACCCTCTCATTCATAGAGCTCAAGAGAAGGGCATACCTGTCTTGTACACTCATTCTGTCGGCTTTTTCGCGACATTCTCCCTTCAACTGCCTGCTGAATTTCCCGTCGTGGAAACTCATCCCGATCCAGAGTCTGCACAGGACCTGCGGCTGTTGAATCCCTGGCCTGAGCTCATCGCTGCTGCTGGGGCTCTAGGTGATCTGGACGGTATGGACGACCACCAACACGGACATGTTCCGTACGTCCTAATCCTTCTCCACTTCCTTGAGCAGTGGAAGCAGTCTCACGGAGGCAATGCGCCTGCCAACTACAAGGAAAAGACCGAGTTCCGAGAATTTGTGCGGTCCAAAGCACGCACCAGCAATGCCGAAGGCGGCGAGGAGAACTTTGACGAAGCAGTAGCAGCCGTCTTGAAGACTATCGCTCCGTTCAGCCTACGCAGCACGGTTCGTGAGATCTTCGAGTTAGATCAATGCCAGAACCTGAACAGCAATTCCGTGGATTTCTGGCTCATCGCCCACGCCATCCACTTTTTCTACACTACCCATGGAGTCCTTCCACTCCCAGGCTCCCTGCCCGATATGAAAGCCCAATCAGCAGACTACGTTTCACTGCAGAATCTCTACAAATCCAAAGCCCGCCGCGACGTGGAGGAAGTCACTACGACCGTGCGTCAGCTAGAGACTCAACTCGAGCGACCATTCCCTCCCATTCCTGACCGTGACATCGAAGCGTTTTGCAAGAACGCCGCACACATCAAGGTCGTATACGGTCGCCACATCCCACAGATCAGCAGCAACAGCGACTCCATCACCTTGAGAGCAATCCGAAACCAGCTCGGGGTCCCCGACTCTCTAGTCTCAGTATTCATTGCCACGCAGATTCTCGACGGAGTAGTCGATGAAATCCAAGATATCTCTAATGCAAACACCCACCGCTCCATCAATGACGATGCACTGTGGAAGAGCCACACGGAACGGATCCTGGCCCTCTTGACGCGCGATGATCCGACACCGCTGGATTCTGACATGCGAGAGAACATCAACCAGGCCATTCAGGAATTGCGTCGTGCGGAGGGTGGAGAGCTCCACAATATCGCCTCGCTTGCTGGTGGTTTGGTTGCGCAGGAATCGTTGAAGGTCATTACGAAGCAGTATGGACCGCTGGATAATACCTGTGTGTTTGACGGCGCTCGCAGTCGAAGTGAAATGTACAGGCTGTGAGGTGTACTTTCTGGATGCAAAAGCGCACTTTCATAGATCGGGTGATATTGCTATTTACGAACTTATGAGTTAGTGTCGGGTATTTTCTATTATATTCAGGATGACCTGCAATGGAATGAATGCGGTTTATGACTTTTTTGATCGAAGGTGGTTTGCAGAAAGTTGTTTGCAAGGGTGATCTTACGAACGGTAGGGAAAGAGGTCTAGAACGACCTGTAGAGAAATACATAGAAGAGAATTAGGTCAAAGAGTATCATGTGTTCAGGCATATCTGCATTATCCCGCTGTTCAGGCTATACACGTGTTGGAATGTAGTCGTACAGTCACTTGACTTCGTACGCCACGGTCCTTATTGTTGCAGCTGCAGTAGAGCAGCTCCTCGCATCTCTGTTCTGGGTCCATGTTCGTGCCAGCTGTAAATGACACAATGACCAGTATCATCGCATGAGTCGGCAGCTCGGCTTTCAGGTCGAAAGGAACAGAATGGTCCCCTGTTCATACCGGTCTTTAGGCTCAGAGATCAAATGTTTGGACTGCTGTCCAGAGAGACATGTGGCTCAAGTTTTTGATATGAAGAGCCGAGAATCATTCACCTCTTCTTCGGCCGAAAGTTTCCACGGTGTTTCGGTCCAGTGGGAGGACCCTTGTTTTCGTATAACTTCTCCTTTCCAAATGCAGCGTCGCTAATGCGCAGGAAACTCGTGACGCCCTGGTCAACGACTGCGAGAACAACATTGCGATATCCGTGTCGTAGTCGCATGAACATCAACCGGTCCATCTTCTCGCCTCTGGGCGGGTCTAAGGGCGTACTTTCCAGCAGCGCGCCGATCTGTGCTAATGTAGGAATTGAAGTCTGCTCTCGGGTGTTGACCACAGCAATACGGAAGTCAGGAACCGGCCAGGCGGATTTTTTGATCGGGGTAGAGGGCTTGTAGATGTGGAAGATCACCCGGAAGGGAATATCTGTGTCGATGGGGTCTCTTGTCTCTGCCTTTGCTGGGTCGTACCAGGGGATGGTTGCGAGCTTGCGGTATACATCGGCTGCGAATAATTAGAAGATGGTTCATGATGCGGGGGCAAAGGAACATACTGTAGTTTCGGTGGATACCGCATCCCACGAGCGGACCAGCCGCCGTAGAACTCGTACCAAAAGGATCATCCAGCCAGGCGAAACAGCGCCCAATAATACCAGCAAGACCGGGTCCACGTTGTTGGGGTTGAGTATACGCGTTCTTGTTGACTTCGTCCTTTGAATCCTCTGCTGAAGCTTTATCGTCCCAGCCAGGCGCTCGGACAACCGCATATCCCAAACGCTTCAATCCAGTGTAGACGGTATACCGCTCCAGCGTCAGGCCACTACGGCCGAGCAGGCACGCATACGCCGCCTGCAGACTCATTGGAATAAGCGGCTCGTTGACATCGTCCGCATCGATGCCAGAGAGCTCTCTCGGCCACTTAATATCCAGACTTCCTCGTTCCAGCAAGTACATCGCCTCTTCGGGGAGCAGCCACGTGCGATTCCACCGGTCTGCCTGCCCAACTGTCTTGAAGTACTGGCCCTTGGGAATAGGAACACAGACGCAATAATCTGACGAGATGCCTGTTCCCTTCTCATCGACTTTGACCTGCGGTGGAGGCGCAGGTCCATCCGGCGCATAGATACCGATCACCTGGTTCTTGGGCTGGTGGATGCGCGGATGGGCGAGCGCATTGTGCATCGCCCCGCGCGAAGCGGAGAGAACATCGGCTTGAAATTCGGTCGGGTTGGGCTCGAAATCTTTTTCGCCTCGGCGGGGGAGGCTAGAGGAGGTGTCGGACAGGCTGGGACACAGGTTAGTCAAATTCGGAGAATCAATCGCAGCAGTGGGCAGGTGTACAAGTTGAGGTGATTCAGCAGGCGGAAGTCCTGGGTCTCATCTGACAGATCGGTCTCGATCTGAGGAGCCTCTGTCGTAGAGGCACGAATGGCCTCGTCGTCAGCGTCGGCCATTGTATGGTGTTTACGATGGTCGCAGGATCAGAGGTCGAGGAGAAAATTGGGGATTGGAGCTTATCGATAAGAACGCCCACATTCGCCGCACTTTCATGTTTCTCCTAGCAACTTATCTACGATCTACCATATCCTCGCCATGTCAATTATTGCAGACTACAATGAGACTCTGCGCAAAGTATGTGCTTTGAACTGACGGTTGAACAAGACATAACGGGTGTGTAGGTGTCAAACAGCCTCCAAAATGCCCTAGAGACTTTCGGGCCGTCCTCGCATCAGTACCAGGCCATTCTCGGAATTTTGAAAGAATGTCTCCAGGATATTGAATACGAAAAGGCGCGCACTCAGGCGCAAGTGGTTGATCCGGACATGCTAAGTGCCGCGATGGGATTTTTGAAAATTGGAGAATAGCATCATTCCATGTTTTGATACCCGATGTTTTATCTGATTACTGAGCGTTACTTATCGCAATTTGACACTACAATGCAACACACATGGAGACGCAGAATAAGCCGGACATTGTGTCGGCGCACTTTCTTTAGATTGTCTGATCTATCTCGAGCACGAAGTGGAGTTCGGTGTCTGCATTTGGAAGGGTTTCGGGCGTCCAGGTGTCGGGGCCGGGATCATTTTGGGGCCGAAACCCGGCAGCAGGTAGATATAACTGCACAAGACAAGGCGCATGTGCATTATCTCAGTCCTAGCTCTAGAGTTGAATATCACCACTATAGACATCTACTCGGATTTAGTACAACCTAGTTACCATACGATGGACTGGAGCCAGACACACCCGTCACGGAAGATATTACTCGTGGTAACAGGGGGAGGATTCACTCATGCTGGTAAGTACTTCAATATGTTGGCGTCCATGCGCTATTCGATTGCTAACAAAAGAACACAGCTCCCGTTTTGGAAATCGGCAGAGTTCTCGCCGAACGAGGCCATACAATTGAATTTGCAACACTCGACGGCCAAGAAAGTTGGATCAAGCCAGAAATCTACGGATTCGTCACCGACATCCATCTCCTGGGTCCCGGACCAACAGCGGAGCAGCTAGATGCTCATTATCGGCGCATGCAAGCCTGGGATGTTCGCAAGGGCATTGAACCATCATTAATCTCCAAACGCATGTTTGATACTTTCTGGCCGCAGACTTATCACGGCCTGAAGAAGATCATAGCGGTTTCTCCTCCAAGCTTTATCGTCGCTGATTTCTTTGTGGATGCTGCGAATGATATGCTCGTCGAGTATAAGATCCCCATTGCCATAGTTTGTCCTAACTGGCCACCACTCCAAATCCCTTGTTCTTATATCCCTGGTGAACCTGGATTTCAACTTCCTGGTACTTTGACATCCGAAGGTGCCTCTATGTGGCTGCGTGCGAAGAACGAGATGCTTATATTGTCCGACCTGCCGGCCATTATAAGACACTTCGAATGGACCAGGAAAATGCGCAGCAAGAACGGTGTCAATTATCCAGTTCATAAGCCGAAGAAACCCGACTATCTACTATTTGTGAACTCTTTTGTTGGTCTGGAAATTCCTCGAGACCTGCCTCCTACTTGCGCGGCAGTAGGTCCACTTTTGAGCCCTACTTGGCCTCCTTTAGACACGGAGTTCGAGACTTTCATGACCAAGCACACGTCCGTGTTATACATCGCCCTGGGTACACACATCGTTCTACCTCATCAAGATATCATTAAAATCATAACTGGGGTTCTGCGCTTGATAGAAGAGGATCTACTCGACGGAGTGATCTGGGCCATTCCAAAAACAGGTCGACACGATATCGACGCCAACGAGACCATTAATATCAAAACCGGGAACCAAGCTTCGGACATCCGTCTAGCAGACCTACTAGCCAACAACCATCCAGATTGGCTATTTCCCTTTTTCGCTCCTCAACGTGCCATTCTCGACCACAAATCCACAAAGATCTATTTCACCCACGGCGGAGGCTCAAGCGCCAATGAAGCCCTCTACCACGGAAAACCAATGCTCTCCATGGGAATCTTCTTTGACCAAACCTCCAACACAACGCGGCTGGTGGCTGGTGGTGTCGCCGAATCCCTCGACAAATTCAGCTTTACTTCTGATGAGATATATGCGAAAGCGAAGAAAATTCTCGTGTGCGAAGAAGGTGAATCCTACCAGCGAGATGTGCTTCGATTGCAGCGTATCGCGCAAATCGCGTCGCGTCGGAAGGAGCATGCGGCTGACCTTGTTGAGGAGATGATGTATGACAATGAGTTGAGATTTGATGAGGATGGCAGGGAATTGCGCCCTATGCATTTGCAGACTGCGGATTCACGGATGTCGGTGTTTAAGGCTAAGAATTGGGATATGTATGCTGTCTGTGGGTTGAGTTTGACAGTTTTCGTGAGTTCAGTGGGGCTCGGTGGGATTTATCTCTGGAGATATCGAGGCCCATTGATGGAGCGGGCGATGTCAATTGTTGTCCGTGGTTGGAGATTCATGTACGCTGCTTTGAATAGATGATCTCGTGGCGATTCATACTGGCATGTATTCATTGAAAGGTATTGCAAGAAGTAAATTGTGATTATGGATTTACATTCGTATTCGTTTTCACGACGTTGACACGACGTTGAGTATCTGCCGTACAGACCGTAGCCTGTCAGAAAAGTGACGAGGAAGGCATTTACCATCCAATTCGATACAATACACCAGCTCCTTAGAAAATTCCCCAACACCGCACCATTAGAATGAACGAACAAGCGTCCGTGCCATGGAACAAACTCCAAGCTTAATGCAATCGTAAGACATGACATGATGTGGTATGTTTCCGGGTCGCGGGCCCCGGGCCCTTCAATCGATTCGGGAGATCAAGGTCAATTAGATGTACTTTGTATATTAGTACGTGCAAGTGAGGGAAGCTCTGACGCGTTTGACATGCGCTTCAGTCGATGAGTGGCTTCTTCTGGTTGCCGACTAGAGCCACACCGAGGTTATTGAGAGCGTTGGGATCGCCGGGCCGTATAATGGATGGGAGTGGTAGCATCGGGTTGTCGGGATTCACATGCGCTGCATCTCGTGCAGCTTGTTCAATGGCCTCCATCTCTTCTTTGCACCCGGCGTGATCGAGTGGACATACCACGATCGGTTGCCGAATGGTGATATCTCTCGCTGACGTTAAATGCGCCTGCCATGTGCATTAGTACGGAAGGTGCTTTCTGGCGGTGGAAGATCACTTACTCGAACGGTAAGATAGTACTCGATTTTATAGAGACTTGCGGTAGTTGTGAATCCACTGACACCGTACGTTGGAAATGCAGTACGACTGCGCGGTAAAACGCCTTCCGAATCTCGCAGATCTTTGGCAGGAAAGACCAGACCCAGGTTGGTGAGATAGCCTGATTGTGGCAGTTTGATGCCAATTGTTTCTGTCTTCTTGGCCAACGTCTTGACCTTGCGTTGGGGCTCGTCGCCTTCGTGATTGTAGATGATCTCCTCGTCAATGCCTATCGTAATCTTGCTGATGGTCACCTTCCGAGCTTTACTCATCCAATCTTGATTTGGTGATAATTTGACATAAACACTGACGGGATCAAGGGGCCCGTAGGACCAACGTGGGAGGGAAATGGCCAGTGTCACGAGATGGTCCGATACTCGCTCCGCCGACTCTGGGCGATTATACATGCCGAATGTGGATAATGTGTCGTAGCGGGCAATTGGAACTGGAAAGGTGTACTTTCGCTGTTCGGACTGCCCTTGTTGAACCATCACCACCATCTCGTAGTATGTCTCGGCGGTGCGGCTGGGTAATTGTAGGCTCGCTGGGGGTACTCGTCTGGAGGCATCGCGTCCGCCACGGCCGAATGGGATGAATAGCACGAATGGTAAATCCATAGCAATGACCTCTTCGTATTCCTTTCCAGCAGGACACCGAAATAACAACATCTCCTTGCCCACGATATCCGTGATTTCCTTGCGAGGCGGAGCAAGGCGCTTTTTTGTGACGGAGTCGGCCGACGGGTGGATAGTTTCGCGACGCAGGAGGGAAATGGTCACGAGCGACACATTTACTGGCGCTGAAATGCCGACACTCGGCCTGATCTCGACTTTACCCTCGACTCGGGGCTGGGGAAGTGTCAGTTCATTGAGCTGCGATCTGGAGAGCAGGGATCGAGGTCGATGCTAGCCGGAGGGGGCGGTTCTGGGAGCGCTTACCATCGTGGCCGAGATACCAGGATAACCGATCAGGAAATTGCCATTTGCTGGACCTGAAACGCGCACGAAGGCGGCCATCTCGATAGCGCAATTCCCGCACCACCATGGACATGCGGAAGGGGCGCAAGGAAGTTGGGACTCTGCGACCTCGACGGAGACCCTGTCGCACGGTTCATAACCCGAAGCTGAAAGGGGGTTTGACTGGAAGGAGAGGTACAAATGTCGGGAGAAGAGAGCTGTAGGATGTGGGGGGGTCAGGGAGTGAGCTAAGGGTAAACCAGCCCAATCTCCCGAACCCACTTTGAGCCTCGATTGCATCACCGGTTAACTGCGCGATCAGCACACATGTTCATCGCCTGGGTTGAAAGATTGTAACGGAGACATGATGGCTTTTCTTTCATCTATCAATGCATCGACTCTGGAATGTCCTTATTCCGCCACTTTTCTACATGTTTTCCTTTTCCAGTTCGCGGTCCATCCCTCGCCGCTTTTGCCTTACTTAATGCGAAGTATCATTTTTAATCAAGGGCAGTCGTACACATAAGTCCTGCACATATGTTTGGTGCATTGTTTCAACTCTTTCCACAATGAACCTCACAACAGGAGCCCGAAGCTCAATGCTCACGCGATCATTTCGTCTTACGCAATCTGCCTACGACCCTGTCGCAGTGCTTACTACGCGATCACCTCTATGCGCCTACATGGGGATTAGTCCTACGGTGCTGACATTGGGACTCCTAGGGCAGTTTCCCTTTTGATGACCATTATTACGATCTAGACCGGGGAAACGACCTGGAGCCAGCCTTCTGAAGAAATATAACAAGTCAGCGTGTATGCACGAGGCCAAAGTTTTTGCTTTCGACTTCGTGTAACCGCTTGTAAATGATTGCTCTCCTACTGTTGTCTTTCAACACCCGTGTCGATACAGGAGTCGAACAAAGCAGCTCGTCGACTTCTCCGGGTACTATAGACATAGGTGACGTCATCATCGGATGCGACTGTCAAGCTGTGGCTGGTATTATACGGTAGTACAGTTACCTAGCAAATAACCGAAACTCCTGAAATGCATCAATCTCACCCAATAAAAGTAAACAAAGTATATCGTCAATATCAAAGTGCAGTACCATGGGCGGTCAACGTGAGAGCCAGCGGGTGAGTTTGGTTGCACCAGGCAACACCAACCACAATGACATCGCCCGCTCCACAAATCCACTTCCCCAACATCCACCACCGACAACCCTGCAATTTCTAGCCTAACGCCGTCGCAAGTGCCTCACTCTCACTATGCCTCCTCGTCGCCGTACCGCTGCGGCTGCGCAGTCCACCCTCTCCTTTGGTAACCAGTCCCGAGTGACCAAACCCTCGACCACTCCCGCAACCCTTCACAAGGCCAAGAACCTCGATTCGCCGCTACCCACCGATAAGTCTGCATCGGGCACTCCTGAGCCCCAGGAGGTCCTCGCATCCGAGTCGACCAAACCGCATGTTGCGGAGCTAGTGGTGCGGCAGCAGGCCACAAAGGAACACGAACAGCCGCTTTCGGCCGAAGACAAGCGGGCCCTGAAGCTCAACAGACAGGATCTACAGAAGTACTGGAACAAGGAGGAGCGCAGCCGCAAGGCCCCTCGAGGTGACTAACACAGTGGATCTCGTTCACTTGATCAAGGCTGACACCATTCTACAGTCCACCAGAAGGACCTTTCCTTGGAAGAGAAGATCTTACGCCACTTTGACCTTTGCAGCCAATACGGGGTATGTTCCAAGCCTTCGCCAGTTGATCTACATATGCTAAGAAAATCTCCAGCCCTGCATCGGAATCGCACGGGTCAAACGCTGGCGCCGTGCCAACATGTTGAAGCTCAACCCGCCCATCGAGGTTCTTGCTGTCCTGCTCAAAGAGCAGAATGCCAATGAGCGAGCACACATTGATGAGCTACTCTCATAATACCAGAGCACAAGACTGGTTAGCTATGAGCTTGCATCTATGGCGTTGGGAATTGTACTTTTAGCCACGAGAAATGAATATATTCTTTGCCCCAACTGTTTTCTGTCGGTCACCCTCAACCAGCATTTTCCTTTGTTATGTCACAAGCGAAACTCGGGACTTGATCCTTAAACATGGACTATCCGACCAAAGGCTACCCATTTAAGTATTTTCTAAAACACCTACTCGTCGATGTCTGGAAACGTGGGTCCCGGCCCACTGCGATATTCTGGATCAGACAATATAATCGACGCCGCTTGATCGCCTCCGCGGGTTCTCTCTTCCACGAGGCATTTTATTCCATGATTTCTTCCGGCACCTGTTCTACTCTCGACCGATTTTGGTGGTTTACTCCCTAACTCCCATACTTCTTCCCCGCCGTTGGGGCGCTAAAATATGTCTAAGTGGGCTAGGCCGATGTGTTGTGGGCTGAAGAATCGATCGGCGTTGGATAGCTTATTTTTAAAAGAAGCCATGTGGAATTTGATCTCGGCATATCTTATTGTCAATCGATTAGTGGTTTCTGAGTCTGGCGGACTCGACCAAACTGGGCTGGACGAAGCATCTTATCTATTCATTGTAAGGTAAAGGGTCAAGTCGCCAGTCGAAAGCTTGAACTTTTCTTTCAGCTTATTCTGCATTCCTACCAATTTCATCGTGCGTTCGTTAATCGGCTTGGCCCTGTTGATGGGCGCATTGGCTTCCGCCGAGCTCAACACCCGCACCGTCTGACCGTTCTCTTCCAACAGCACCTGGTTGAAGACCCTAGCCATTCATTCCAATCGCATTCTCTGGCCATCGAGATCGGACCCCTGTCAATCTTCTCTTTCGGCCCCAGCGAGAAGCACCTTCGCAAGTATGTGGTCAAACATTTCGACTCCGTCTTTGGAGTCACTGCATCGCCGAGGGTACCCACGATGCCTTCTACGTGGCCGGAGCCAACAGCATATCCGAGAAATCAGTGGCCAGCTCATCAATGCCGTCCACTTATGGGAGGTATGATTCTCCAAGAACAGCCACACCCGCACGTCAGCTCTATGCCGCCCCGAGGCACCTCCCGGATTCAACTGCATGGCCGCCTTCAACGAGACTATTATGCTGATCAGTGCTTCCTACCAGGATTATTTGCCATTGACACGGAGACCAGCTACACCTTGGATGCGATCAAGCAGACCGGATACATTGTACATAGAACCATGGTGTTATTGAATCAGACATGCAGAACATCTCTTGGACTAGATCGAACCGCTTTGCGTGTTCCTAGTCATACCAACCTTGGAAGTCTGTTTCTATATTAGAAGAAGTGGTACCTCTAAGAATGAGTGGACCACAACCCCGGACTTCACCACCCCGCAACCTTGCAATTGACCAATACCCAATCGATCCCACTTCATTGAGACATCTGACATGTTCTAGCCTGCCGAGGGTAAATGGCACAGCCTAACAACATCATTTGTGATTTTCTTCCAGTTTGGTTCAAGGCCAATGATTCTCAGACACGGCCTCCTAAGTTTGGCATCTCATCTCCGTCGGACGTTGCGGATGCCCCGGTGGCCCATTGACTTCGATGCATGTTACTCTGCATGCAACCTAGACCAGATGCGGCTGGGGTTCCCATTTCCCCGCGACCACCAAACCCCATAAAAGGGTCGGTCTGAAAGGGTCTGATGGAGTCTGGTGGCGGGAAATAGCGTCAACCTGCACCGAACTGGGGCTGAATCTACCATGTGGTCGCTCCAGAGCTACTTTTGGTCCCTGACTGCACGAGCTAAAACTCGCTTCCAGCTTGGTTCCAGATTTCCGGTCGACGAACTTCTGGAACAAGATGCCTGTCTCTCTGTCCCCTGAATCCATGCTCCCTTTGAGGATCCTGGTTTTAACCTTTGCCATCATGTCTCACATGGTCGGATCCAGTGTTTCCCCACCCCGGCAATGGGCCCTGGGTTGCTACTCTCAGGGCCCTCCTTGGTCGTATGATATTCGGTCCAACCAAATTAGATGGCTCAAACTCAGGAGAGACAAGATTTAGTCCATAAAGATCGTAGCAGTCATGCAGGTACGCTTTAGATCGAACGAATATGGCCCAAGGGACGTGGACGACTTTCGGGGGAGAACGGTGGAAGATCGAGAGTTAAAGGCCCATGGATGCCAATCGCTCCGCACAGTCCCCACCCCGCATATCCAAGTGACAGATCAGAGCAAAAGACGCTCAGTCCCTGAAGAAAGCCCACTAGACCCCTAAATTGCCATTCAGTGCATCCGTCAACGGCCAGGGCTTTGGCCGCTTTTCTTCATTATCCCTCAGACCGTGCACATTGAGTCTAAAACAGCATGAATTGTTTCCTGTGTGACTCGACAGACCAAAGGACGCTGATGGGCGTGACCAGGCGTCGGATCAAGTCCTTGTTTGGGATAGTCTGATGCTACGCTACGTCAAGTCCGAAAGGCTGGCTCCACTTATTTCCCCGGATCTGCCTTCGGCCTGTGCCTTCCGCCATACAACAATACGCCAATACGGTACCAGCGGCGCATACCGAAGGGCTCTCGAATATTACGGCAATGGCCGGCCTCACTGTTCTTAAGCAATCTGTGCTGCCTCGTTCAAAGAGTACGTCGCACCTGAGCACTGCACACCAATAGGTACAATCAGTATGGCGCCTTCAGTCTCCTTTAAATGCATGGTCTTCCGTGGTCTAGCGGTGGGGATCGGCGCCGTTGATATTTGCTGTACAGGTGCAACTCCACCTCTTCGGGTGCATCTCGACCACCGAGGACTCTCTCCAGGGGTCTAGCTGGCAGTGGAAATGAAAGCCCAGCTACACCCTTCCTGCTGTGCGACTAGCTCGAAATAGAAACCGCACCATTTCATGGTTGGTGACATCCGCTTTGCCTCTCTGGTCTCGCCTAGCCCAAACTTGGCGTGGCGACGTACGTACCTCTTACCGAGTCCAAAACAAGAAGCCAATCAATTTGTATCTCTGATCAATCGGCTGCAGGTTTTCAGGGCCTGGCGTCAGCCATTCGGTCTTGGCTCTGTAATGAGCTTCCGGGGACCCCAGCCTGCTAATCAAAGATCTGAGTCAACCGCGGCCGTGAGCGAATCTCGATGCCTACCGTGAGCTAGAAGAGACATGTGATGGAGGTAATGTTTGGTGTGACCCTGACAAGGTTCGACATGGTGGATTCTATGGCCAGAGAACGAAGCTTATAAAGGCTCATCTATATCCTGTCCAACCCTGACCTCTTCTTTTCGACTACACGCCTCGCCCATTAAAGCCTTCACAGTCGTTTCCTGCACGCTTGAATCTATCAGTACTCAATCATCAAAATGCAGTTCTCCACCGCTCTTATTGCCCTCGTTGCTGCCGGTCTGGCCAACGCTCAGCTTCCTGATGTTCCCAGCTGCTCGGTATGTACCCTGCTTGCTATCTACTATATTCTCAAATTAACATAGCTCCCAGCTCAACTGTTTTGTCACTGCTCTGACTTCTGATGGCTGCTCGGCCTTGACCGATTTCGCCTGTCACTGCCAGAAGCCCGCCCTGGTCAGCACCATTACTCCCTGCGTCCAGAAGGCCTGCGACGTCGCCGACCAGATCTGTACGTCTCATCAACACCACTTACAACTCAAAAATAAAGCCCACTAACCCACTACAACAGCCGTCTCCAATGCCGTCGTCTCTCAGTGCTCTTCCGCCGGCCACCCCATTGTGGTTCCCCCGATCGAGACCACCACCTCCGGGGCCAGCTCGTCCACCTCCAGCAGCAGCGCCCCCTCCTCCACCAGCGCCAGCGCCACTGAGACCAGCAGCTCCAGCGCCAGTGCCAGCGCCAGCTCCAGCTCCAGCGCCAGCGAGTCCTCTTCCGCCTCGAGCTCGGCCTCGGCCTCGGCCACGGGCTCGGGCTCCGTGACTCCTACCAGCTCTGGTGCCGCTGGTTCTTCTGCCGCTGCTACCTCGACCCCTCTAGCCTCCTCGACCGGCTCCGCATCTGCTGCTACCACCTCTCCTGCCTTCAACGCCGCTGTCGGCATCAAGGGTAACATGGCCGGTGTTGCTGCTATCGCCGCTGCCGCTGCCTATGTTCTGTAAATTTAGTTCATCTAATCTGGCGCTGTTGGTCTTGTCGTTGGTGCTGGTGTCGGCTCTGCTCTATTGAGTTCGGCCCTCTTGGCGATCAACCAGCGGTGTTAAGTTGCCTCTCGTTAATGTAACAATGGTACAATGGGGGCTTATTTAGTGCATTTATGTATAGTTGACGCTTAATATATATCTTGGAGAGAAATTGACATTGATTGTGTTTCAAAATCTTCAGGACTAGTAAGGTTTCGTCAAGAAGGATAGAGCCATGAATGGTTTTCAATAATCATCCGGTAATAGTTGGCCACACCTGCAGCATGTGAATGGGTAATGTGTACCCGGCTGGCCAGGCGTTCAACCTCTTTTGAGGTATAAATCAACCTTGTCTTGCTCATCCTTAAGAGTGGACTGGAGATGAATCAAAGGCTCAGAAGCCGGTCTGACTTCGACACCGACTGAGAAATCTCCGTAGGATAATGCAAAAAGTACCTTTCTCGGTGCTTGCTGATGGTTGTGCCTGCTGGCCATTACATCTTGTATGTCATTAACGATGACTCTCAAGTTACACTCATACAACTCACATAGTCAATGCAATCTGGATTGTCGACTGTACACTATCTAGATCATTTTTGATATCCTGCAAAGCATCTCGCCTGACGACAGGATAAGCGGCTTTCTTAAACTTGTTTCGGACTTTGTAGGATTATACGATGAATCCCTACGATAGTATGAGGTAGTACCTGATCGGCGACGCTATGGCAAAGCGGCCTTTGGTGCACCACGACCATTTATGATTTGAAATTGGATGTGCCTGTTTGACTTCATAATACACTTCGCTGCTAGGCTATCGTGTCTCTATGCGCAAGAAGTGACTTGATGTACCTACCGCCCGATCGGAAAGAACTATATAATTGGTTCAAAGTAGGCGGTAGTGACCTATCTCTTTAAGTATATTAGAAGTCATTTAAATGAATACCTCGGACAAGGAACGAAAGGATGTCTAAGTAGAGCTTTAGGGAAGAGATGTCTAGAACTATCTTAAGAAAGAACTAAAGAACAAAGTAGGTGAAGCCATCCTAGATTAATCATCTCATTAAGTCTGTCCACAGTGAGTTATTCTCGAGTTAAAGTAATTGTCGTCTAATAGAACTAAGAATCACGAATGGTGGCTAACGCTAACGACGTGAACGGCTTGACCCACCCGGAACGGGAATGACATCAGCCCTTAAACAAGCTTTCAAGGTTCCTTGCTGTATCCCAGCATCTTGTGAAACAAAAACTTCAACTTGAATATATTACGCGACACCGTCCTCCGTACAAACTACCCATTCTATCTGCAGCGTTGCTGAACCTGCCCCCTCCCCCTTTCCCTTCCCCGCACACGCTATCTTATCTCATGCGGTGCACCGGCATTATGTCTGCGATCAAGAACTCCAAGTTCAAACACCTGCCACGTACAAATTCCCAGCCATTGAAGTGTTCACTCGAAGTGCGTCAGCTGCTACATGATCCTATCCGTCACGCCTGGACAAGAGAGGCTAATCCGAAACCCAGGGTCCAGCTCTTCTCCACTCGTCCCGCTTCAACAAAGGCTCGGCCTTTCCGGATGATGAGCGAACCGCTTTCAAGCTCCATGGACTACTTCCGCCAAACATTCAGTCTCTCGATGAGCAGGTCGAGAGAGCCTACCAGCAGTACAGCAGTAGGGACAATGACTTGGCCAAGAATACGTTCATGGCAAGCATGAAATCGCAGAGCGAAGTGCTGTACTTTAAGGTATGGGAAATCTCCTTTCAAGATGCGCAGATCGAGCAAGGTTGACGAATGCGGGCAGCTCTTACAAACTCACCTCAAGGAGATGTTCCCGATCATTTACACTCCAACCGAAGGTGATGCCATTCAGAATTATTCCCGGCTGTTCCGAAGACCGGAGGGGTGCTTTCTGAACATCAGAGATCAAGACTCCATTGATGAATGTCTTTCTAATTTCGGAAACCCGGAAGACATCGACTACATTGTTGTCAGCGATGGAGAAGAGGTAAAATAATCTCCTGATCTAAAGCTAGCAACGACCAACTGACATGAGTTCAGATTCTGGGCATTGGGGATCAAGGTGTTGGTGCTATTCTCATCTCGGTGGCCAAGTTGGTCATTACCACTCTGTGTGCAGGAATTCATCCAGCACGTCAGTTGCCAGTGGTTCTTGATTGCGGAACAGACGTATGTGTCTCTGATACCGCTATGCGACCGCGCTAATGATGTGACGGCAACAGAACGAGGAACTTCTCAACGATGATCTCTATCTGGGATTGCGACAGCCCCGTGCGCGTGGTGAGAAATATGACGAGTTCGTGGACAACTTTGTCAAGATCGCACGGAAGCGTTTCCCAAAGGCCTATATCCACTTGTGAGTGCAATCGTCATTTGCTGAAATATTTTGAATCTAACCTCCATAGCGAGGACTTTGGTCTCCCAAACGCAAGACGGATTCTGGACAAGTATCAATCACAGATCCCTTGCTTCAATGATGACATCCAGGGCACTGGCTGTGTCACATTGGCTGCCATGATGGCAGCTTTGCATGTCAGCGATGTCAAGTTGGATGAGGTCCGCGTTGTAATCTTTGGCTCGGGAACAGCTGGGACTGGCATTGCAGACCAGGTTGCGGATACTATCGCAACGGAGACGAATAAGTCAAAGGAAGAAGCATCAAAGCAGATATGGTCAGTTTTGAACTAACTCTTCCCGTTTCTCGAACTAACTGTGGCGTTAGGTGCATCGACAAGCCAGGTCTTCTCTTCAAGTCACTCGGAGATACTTTGACTAAGGGCCAAACCCCCTTCGCAAGGGAAGACAGCGAATGGCCAGAGGGAGAACAGAGTGATCTATCTTCAGTTGTGAAACACGTAAAGCCCCATGTTCTCATCGGGACATCTACAAAGCCCAAAGCATTCACGGAGGAAATTATACAGGAAATGGCCAAACATGTGGATCGCCCAATTGTGTTCCCTCTGAGCAACCCAACACGCCTTCACGAAGCCCAGCCGAAAGACCTCTACGAATGGACAGACGGTCGAGCTCTCGTTGCTACTGGCAGTCCATTCGATCCCGTAGAGTATGGAGGCACTAAATATGTGATTGGTAAGAACCCATCGGATCAACAACATGGAGAGTTGAGCTAATACAATGCCTAACAGCTGAGTGCAACAACTCGACTTGCTTCCCCGGAATTGGCCTCGGGGCAGTTTTGTCTCGCACCCGCCTTGTCTCGAAGAAAATGCTTGTCGCGGCTGTTGAGGCGCTCAAGGCGCGATCGCCCGCACTTGAGGACCCCAAGGCGGCCCTTCTGCCGGATGTTGAGGACGTGCGGGAGATAAGTGTGGATATCGCCGCTAGCGTGATAAAGTGCTCCGTCAAGGAGGGCCTTGCGCAAGAGGAAGGAATCCCTGAGGATGATGCCGAGCTGAGGGAATGGATTCGAGCTCAGATGTGGGAAGCTGCGTATCCCCCTTTGGAAAAGGTAAAAGAGTAGGGAAAGCGCTTTCCTTACTACACATGTCTCTTTTTATTTGAAAGAGGAAGTCATGAAAACCCCAGGATTTGGAAAAAGAAGTCAGAAGGGTCGAATAGGTCAGACTTTATGGCTACTGAATCCACGACAGGGCTTTTCAAAGACTTGTACCTGCGTCCTTCCGCTGGGACGTCTTGTTCATTTTGTAAAAGATGGTCTAGAAACAAACAATATAGATTCCCTTTAGAATACCGCAGTTTCCCATTATCCTCGTTCTCTCTCACTTATATGTTCACCCATCTACTAAATCTATGTTGAGTGGTTCAGCAGATCAAAAAGTACCAACCCCTTAAACTCGGCTTCTCCGGGACATTTAATCGTTAGCCGACAGCTGGCTTCAATGATGTTAGTACAATGTGACTCTAGCTTCTATAGCAGTTGTAGCTTATCGTTACCCTCTGCATCTTTTATGTTTCAATCGGGGGCTTATCTGAAAGCATTAACCCGAGGCATTTTTCAAATCTGTTCCTCACCATTTATAGTAATCTCTGAGATCATCAAGGCTTATGTGTCCAGCAATTTACACTCAACAGTTTGACCAAAGAAACGATTGGGCCGCGCGCATCACAGTTGCACTTCTTTATCTGCCAGCCGGCAAGATTATAATCTCAAAGAACTAGATCATTGCGTCGGCGCCGCCGCATAGGAGATATCACCGAGAATAGCACTTCGATGAGTAAGAATCGGCTTGCCCGACAGCATTGGTACAAGCAGAACGCTTGAAAAGTACTATGATCACCTATTATGTTCCATACGATTGGTTAGGTTACTTATCCTGTTTAGTGACGGCCAAAGATAGGAGATTCGATCCGCTTACCCGCCTCACGATTAGGATTTTACTAGGATTCTCCGCACGGCTGCGATAGACGGCTTACATTATGATAGATTGTGATGTCCTCAGTCTTGGGATGTTGTCGGGGGATATATGGGGCGAGGCACTCACCCTAGAAGGAGGATGAACTCGTTATTTCTTTCCGTTACGCATCCATAGCTTTAAACATGGCGACTGAAGATAATCGACATATTTCGGGACGAGTACCTAAGTCGTCGAGTGTCCTTATCGTGCTGCTTATATTCACATGCATGGTTCAATCAGCTGTAGGTGTTTTGCTTCATATTGCCAAGCCGTATCGTCAGGGGATTTGAAAGCTGATTGAGCATTAGACATATGGCTACGATGGTTCTATGATGTATGTCCGCCCATGATATCTCCTCCTGAGTATTTGCAGACTAAAAGCTCGCCAGGAATGGATTGAACATCCTCCCATCCTACACAGAGTACTTTAGCCTCAACACCGTTACCACCGCGCTCAACACCTCGATTGTTGGTATCGGAAATGCAGTGTCCGGTCTCTTCAATGGCCCCTTGTGCGATTATCTCGGCCGGAAGAAGACATTACTCTACGCGTCTTGCCTCACAATAATTGGAGTCGCCGTACAATCAGCCGCGCAAAATATAGGCATGTTCATCGCGGGTCGGTTCATCATCGGCTTCGGCGTAGGTATCTCGTGTACAGCATCGCCAACCTACTTATCAGAGTGTGTCCCTTCGAAATGGCGTGCATTTACTCTCGGGATGTACTATGACTTTTGGTATGTCGGTAAGTATAACCCAACATTCATTTGATATAGAAGAAGAAGACTGACGAGGAGGAACTCAAAGGCGCGCTCATCGCTGCCGGCATTACGTACGGAACTGCTAAAATGGATTCCACGTGGGCATGGAGAACTCCTTCGATTGCCCAAGGCGTTTTCAGTATAATTTGCATCGTCATTTTACCTTTTGTTCCGGAGTCGCCGCGCTGGCTTGTTTACAGAGGTTGCAATCAGGAAGCTCTCGAGGGCCTAGCGGCTACACACTCAGACGGAGATACCACTGACGCGGAGGTTCAAGCACAATTCGACGAGATCAAGTTTGCGATTGAGTGGGAGAAGGGCCAGGGAGAGAAATTAACAATCTTCGAGACCGTCAAGACCCCTTCAAATCGGAAGCGCATGATGCTAGCTCTGTCGGTGGCTGTTTTCTCAATGATGTCCGGTACGAGCAGAACCCCTTGGATCAAGTGAACAAGATTAACAAAATACAGGAAACAACATTATCTCCTACTATCTCGGCGATATGCTCGACAACGCCGGTGTGACGAATACAACCACCCAGTTGGAGATCAATATCATCCTGAACTGCTTCTGCCTCGTCGTCAGCATCATCGGCTCATTATACGCCGAACGCCTGGGTCGTCGAGTCCTGGCAATCAGCAGCACCGTCCTGTTAACAATCTTCATCTTTATTATCGGTGCACTGACCAAGGTCTACGGCGGCTCTACTAATACGTCAGGAATCTACGGAACGGTGGCATCCATCTTCCTGTTCCAAGGAAGTTATAGTTTCGGTTGGACTCCATTAAGTGTCATGTACCCTCCGGAAGTTTTGAATTTCTCGATTCGAGCTAACGGAATGGGTATCTATACATTCGTGGCGTCTGCTTTTGGGTGAGTTTGGAACATTCTCTCTTCTTGCACTTTCTGCATTTTTGGTCTGACAATAAACAGGCTGCTGGCTACTTTTGCCTTCCCTATCGGACTTGAAAAGATTGGTTGGAAGATCTATATGATTAACGGTGTCTGGGATATCATCGAATTGCTCTTCGTTGTTTTCTTCTGGGTGGAGACTAAGGGAAAGTCTTTGGAAGAGATTGATGAGCTTTTCGATGGTGTGAACCACCGCGATGCCCGTGACTTAGCTTTCCTTGAGAAACATGCTAGTGAGCCCATCGACGGCGAGGAGGTAGTCGAGACACAAGTTGTCACGCCGGGGAAGGAAACAATGTTCATGCTCTAGGTTCAATGAATCAAAGTAATGGTGATCTTAACAGGCAGTCTTGATTATGCAAAGTAATAAAAAGAAGCCAACAAACTCTGTACAAGAAAGAAAGATATAGATCTGAGACACTGCCAAATCCACCATAAGACTGCCGGAACACGCTCAATTGGGCGATAGATGCATTATGTTACAAGCTTATAAAGACCGATATAGAGCATCAAGGTCTTGAAATCGCGAATGCAAAGTTAGAATACGAATCCCTTACGGTACCCAGAGCCTCATGAACCCGCCGACCTCTTGTCGACAAGTCACACAGCTGCCGAAGTTGTTCATGGCTAAACTGACACGGCAGTCTTCGCAAATGCAGAGACAGCGGCAAGGCCAAGTGATGATGGATCGTGGGCTCGTTTGGCAGACGACGCACGGTGGGCCGTTCTCACCTAGACCCATGGCGCCAGACTCCCAGGTGCTAGGGTCCGCGTTGGATGCCTTCTCGAGATCTGCGCGACTGGAAAGTATCAGCTTTTCAAGCATCTCGGCCTCTTCGTCGGCGGATGGCTTGCGATGCTCAGCGTGAGAATGTGAGGATGCGTGGTGCAAACGGGAAGACAGTAGCACACGGGATCTCTCCCGCTCTACTTGCTGCTGGTACCGGCTGCGAGTCATGATTCGACCAGCCCCTTGGCCTGGACTAAGATGGGCTGCAAGAATCCGTGCCTCTTCTCTGGTTTCGCGATCGCGGGGATCGAGCAAACGGGCGAGAGCACTCATATCCACCAGCGCATCCTGATGGGGAGTGCTCTCTCTCGAAAATTGAGGATATGGGTCCTCCTGTGTTGGAGTGCGACGACCATCCGAAGCATGGTCCTCCCATTCCGACCCTGAAGCATTGGTGGACATAGAGATCACACTCGTCGCGTCGTCATCCTCTCCAGGGGGGTTATAATCCGGTGTATGGTCCTGGTCGCCCCAAGAGCCTCCTGCCTTCCACCACGTATACAGCCTCTCGTCCAGTCGGCGCTCATATGGTTCCTCTCGGTCCAGTTGACTAGAACGTTCACGTTTCCGCCATTCCAACTCAACGTCGAATTCGTGGTTATCAGGTAGTTCAAGCTCGCCTTCGTCGGTAAGAATCCAGAAGTCTAACGATCCTGGAGATCCTCTTCCGGGTCTAGCCTTCGCCTTCTTCTTTCCAACCAGGTGCTTCAGCCACAAAGGTCGGTAGCTAACGCCCAGACGATCAAGGATGCGGTTGAATCCATATGCAATCCATCGAGCAATGAGCGAGAAGATTGAGCGGATGAAAGAGATACCATGCCATAGACGAACTGATGCTCGCACAGCACCGACACCCCCTAGTTCAGCTTGAGGTCGCATCTGCCGAGATCCGTCCTTCGGCTTTTCCAATTTTTTCTCCCGCTTGTATCCGCTCTCCCATACGGAAGGCTGCTCCGGCAATTCAAAGCCAGCGAAGCCTACTGCATCGAGAGGACTCCCTTCAGCGTGGTTGGGCCAATTTCCATAAGATGAGTTTCTCCGGCGAGAGGCTTCGATCTCAGCAAGTCGATCTTTTTCGAGCCAGGTCATCTGTCGTGCAACGACGGTTTTACCCTCGTTCAAAAAGACTGCTTCGCTTGCAGCGGTCAGCGCAACATACCCAACCCGGAGTAAGGTAGTATAAAAATCTTCGTGTCTGTTGATGCGAATGCTACGGATCTGGTTCGAGCCTTGCATGTTCTCATGAGCCAGTGCGAACCGTTCCTGGAGAGAAGCTGACTGGCCTTCCTCGAAAGGCAAGGAAAATGCGGTGACAAGCAAAGCTAGTCCATAGATAGCGAAACATGTCAGAATGCCGAAGAGGACTAGAAGGTGGGGGACAAAGCCGACGATGCAGACAGTGGGGAATCGGAGCACTCCAGTCTCGATACTGACTGGAGGGCCACTTTCCAACCCCCACGACATAGCTGCCATGAAGCAGAAGCCCCAGAAAGCAGTATTGAAGAGACGATACCGACTCTGTTTTCCAAAGACGTCAAGAATGTGTGATGAAAGACTGTTCATGCACGAGATCAAGACAATGAGCAGGAGTTCCGGAGTGGCATTCATTCTATCGAGGACTTGAGCCCTTGTCAGAAGTTGGAGGGGCGATGCACTATCACCGGAGCCGCCCTCATTGAGGGGGCTTTGCTTAGGGAGACCGAATAGCCCAAGTCCTATCGATTTACCGATCATGGTCTCGGCCTCGGCAAAAGCCAGGGAGTGCTCGAAAATGGACATTCCAGTCTCAGTCATAACGGGTCGACCCTGTAATGCGCAGGAAAGAGTTTCGACAAAATGGCTCAGACATAGTAGCAGGAACACCGGCCATAGGAGAGAAAATGAGCCGAATGGGATATCGGTATTGGTGGCATCCCGGCCCATATTCACGGCACTGCAGGCCCGTTCATCAGACTCCCATGGTAGTAGCTTAGATGCTAGCGAGTGAAGTGCACCTCCACCACTCGCATAATCGAAGATCAATGATTTTCCCGGCTTTCCATATCGCATGGAAGAATAATCGGGAGACGTCTGGCATCGGATGCCACGCAGAAGTGAAAGTATTTGTGAGACAAAAAGAAGGATCGGAATGATGCGTAGAGCGAGTCGTCTTTCCCACCCTAATCTCAGATGTCTTCGGGTGGATGCATAAATAGTGATGCGGTTAAGGATTAGAGCCTCGACCAGGCATGCGAACGACCAAATGCTGGTCAAATAGCCAAAGAATCCGCCGATCCTCCGCATCCCCTGCAAAAACTCTGTCACATACCAGCTATCGCTGTAATTGACCGCCTCACGCGCCATGTTGGCCGATGCTGCCGCTGCCTCGCCTGCCATCCCTGTATCACCCGCGGTCGATGCAGGCCCACTCCATAAATTCAAAGTAACGTCTTCAAGACCCGCGAGTCTTGCGACATGTCGAGGTACCGTACTAAAAGCGAAAGTCTCGGCGCGGTGTAAGGCGCGAAAGGGTAATGTAAGAAGTTTGAGCGGCGAGGAGGGGAGGATCGAGTTGCCGGAAGTCGCGGAGAGAGTGTTGTTGATAGTCTGGGCAAGCGAAGCAGATGTACTCGGTATGTCGGATGGGCCGGCAATACCAGACATGGTGGGCGTTGAGTGTTGACTGTCCCTCTATCAGGAACCACTATCAACGATCCGGGGAAGGTGTAATGGGACACCCCCACGCCACGTTCGATATCGGACAAAATAAAGGCAAGGGATCAACGTGATATGGGTTTCAAATACTCGCGAGTAGATTGATCACAGTGAGCACAGCTCCCAGGACTTTCATCTCGTCGATGAGGGAAAGTGAAGGGTGATTGATGATCGTCGAGGAGGACCCTCAGCGGGCTCACCCTCCGGATGAGTCAGCACAGCCCGAGGTCCGGGGCAATGTGATCTAAGTATCCATCTATAAACTCGTGAATCAAACGCCGAGAGGGAGAATTTCGACATCAAGGGGAATCTGGTGCCAAAACCTCAATTTCCAGCGGAGGCAGGTTCCAAGGTCACGGACCTCGAGAGGAGAAACAAGGTATGAAACTCCAATGTACCGAACCATAGAGGACTATAGATGTCCTCGATTTCTAGATGGAAAGCTGCGTCTCTTCAGATATAATGAACTCTTGAGGGACAGAGCTTTAAATAACTAAAGCAACTGGCTACAAGTATAATTTGCCTCATTTCGTATCAATCAGCAGTTCATATAGATAGACGTGCTAAAACAGAGTATAGCGTCACAGTTGAAGGACTACTTCCTAAAATTCGGCCTTCAAGTTATTCCTGGCCTTCGTCTCTCCAAACCCACTCTCTATCATTCATCTCTTGTTTTTCGCAATTGATCTAAAGACTCTTTCATTTGCTTTCATCAAAGCATTGATCGGTTCGTGCCGACATGTCACCTCCGAAAGTGGGGTATGCATATCCGTTCGATTCCGTTGTCACGGGCAAGGATCGACATCCTCCTCATGTTTGACCAGATGGCTTTTGCTCTAAGCAATATTATGTGTAAGTCCATGGCATCGCCTCTGTTTCTTCTTCCGAGCACGAGCTAACTAAATGGTCCAGATTGTTTTCCTTCCATATATCGACACGGCCCGATCACACAGTGGGATCTTTTCTTTAGCGGTCATCATATCACTTGCATCCCCTATAATTGCAGAAACACTATTTACAGTCATCTCGCCCGATGTAACAATGCCTACCCTTATTTCGAAATGGAAGATCAAATGTATGACGCTATTGTCTGTTCCCGGGCATCTGCCAATAATCGCTCATTTATATCAATCGAACCATGTTATAATTTCAACTTGCGCTTCTTGTTCTATTTCAAGACTTGCACACTTTCCTGGTAAAATGTAACTACATGAATTAATGGCCTAATACAGTATTTTCGAGGTTGTATATCTAGATATTGTATCCACCAAAGCGTCCATAGCCCCGTGGAGGGGGGTTCTGTTCCGAGTACCATATGATCTCAAGATACTAGAACCGCACATATGCATGCTTCCCTTGAAGTTGGAGCCCTGACTTCTGTGAAAGATAAGTCCAGGCTTGGCTATTTGGATTGTGTGTTGATCTGCCATCTGTTTTAGGTCATTCGTCCACGGAGTTAACAGGGCGAATGATTGATGCTTCGATGGCTTTGCTTCGAAATATTTTTCGTGGCTCATATTACAGATCGAAAATGAAGTTGAGCATGATACTTTCTAATTGAGCAATAAGAGATTCATTAATCAAAACGCCGTGACTTAGTCTGTTTGTCCAGGTCGAAAACTCCCCATAGATCTCGTTGTAAATGCTTTGATCGTCTCGTTGCGCCGTGAGTCATTGCAGTAGTATGGACAGGATACTATCGGATCTCCGTATTAGGCACCAACATCCTTGGGAACGAGGGGCCAGTTGCACTTACACCCAATCAGGTATCCAAGTAATCGGCAGCCATCAGCAGCTCCAGGCACAACTCGGGAGGAACTTCCATATCAGGCACGTTCGTTTGATCCTTGTGCTTCTCGTTGTAAAGGAAGTATTCGCAAACTTTCTCGAGAACGACGCCACTGTGGAGGAGTTTCGTGTTAGACGACTGGATGGTGACGCCACGTCATGGATGCAGAAAGGGCCTAGTAAGGACGTACCTCAAAGTCTCCAGATTACAGCGACCACTAAGCGCTTCTGAGAACTTGCCTATATGCCCTGAATCAGCGAGGAGTTCCAAAGATGAAACAGATCCACGTACTCGCGGGGTCCAGCATGCGCCGAATGGTGCCGGAGACGCAGGCAGCACTGCGCGAGATGATGAATTCAAAGCCATCGCTCGAGACTAACGTCACGAACTCAGAGTTTGGAGTGTCTGCCATGTTGGAGATGTGTAGGCGCGTAGTCGCGTCGATGGCGAAACTTAAGAATCAAAGGCCGCTCGAGGCATCTGTAAGGTCCGTGCACACCGATAACGATAAGCCGCCCCGGTGCTTCCCTTCTTAGCTTCATCTTTACTCTTCTGTAGTTACTACTGTCTCTAGCTCGAATTAATAGATTGACTGGCAATGGCTGCATATTTATGCTCGAAGTCTAGCCTGCGGAGGCCAGCAGCTTCACTTTTCACGCGTCCCGCGTATCAAATCACAGCTGAATTCCGCGCGCCAGCAACCTGTCGATTCTACTTTCAAAAGACCAATGAACCTACGCCCACCCCTTCCTCAAATCGTCTCTCCGGCCGTACCTGTATGGTTACAGGTGGTACATCGGGTATTGGCTATGCAATTGCAGAACGTTTCCTGCAGGAAGGAGCTACATCGGTCATTCTAGTCGGCAGATCGCAGGAGCGTCTCCAAGCTGCAGCTGAACGTCTCTACTTCTCAAACAAAGATGGAAACAGCATCACAGGCACGTCGGACAAAGTGCGTCTACTTGTTGGCGATGTAGGAGACATTGGATCATGGAAACATGAGCTCGAGAAAGAAATGGTATGTTATGTTCGATATCTCGGGGGTAATGAGACCTGACAAAATACAGGCCAATGTGGACATACTCGTGAACGCAGCTGGGATCTCTATTAATAGTATTCTCCCAAAGGCTGAACTGCGCGACATCTCAAATATCCTGCGTACGAACCTGGAAGGCGCAATGCTTACTTCCCGGGCACTCGTGCGCGCGACAATCCGCAACCGAGTGCGCAATCGCAATCATGCTGAAGACACTGAAACTCCACGGTCCAAGTGTATCATCAATATCTCTTCCTTGCTCGCACTCAAGGCTGGAACAGGTGCTGTTCCGTACGCTGCGTCTAAGGCTGGTCTCTTGGGTCTGACACGATCGTTGGCTGTGGAGGCATCTGTATCGTTGAAGGACACGGTGATTCGTTCGAATGCCATAGTACCGGGGTACATTGAGACTCCGATGATTGCGGGTAAGCAAAGCACATGCTATTCTCCACGAAAACTATAATTGACGGTGTCTAGACTTTACAACTGGCGAGGTAGACAGACTCAAGGCTATGATCCCTCTTTGCCGATTCGGAGAACCCAGCGAGGTTGCAGATGCGGCTGTTTTCCTAGCGACTAACGAATATACAAACAACTGCATTCTCAATCTGGACGGCGGACTCGGCGCGGTCTAAAATGTCATCGAAACGACCTCCTGTACTCATATCACCACTTTACGACCTGCTTAGTCCGGGCCTATGATACCTAGCATAAGATGGATCTCCTTTTATGGAATCATTGTCTTAATTCAGTAGCTGCTTGCTTTGCTATGATACAGTTAAGATAGGTTAAGTGTCACGAAGTCAAATCGTGCACATTTATCTCTGGGAAATAAAGCACGTGTCCGCCCATCTGTCGTGTTTAGTTCTAATCGTCGATCAAAATGGCTCCATCATTGTCATCCAGGACAATCAGGTCGGCGTCACCGCCGTTGGATGTCAAATCTCCAGCTGCCTTCTTGGCAACGTGGCCGTTGGTCATATCCACGTCTTCGCCTTCGCCCTCACGCTTGCGCTTACCGGTGATGGTGTCGCCGTTGGGAACAAGAGTTTCTTCGGGAGGTGGCGTCAGAGCCGGCTTGCGCTTACGCGGGATTTCCGGGATGCTCTGTAAGGAAACGGGTTTCGACTCCTCTGAGGACTCAGCTCTGCGTATGTCAATTGGTAAAAGCCTAAAAAGCACTGAAGGTATGTGGAACGTACCGTGCGCTGATAACGAGCTGTAAGTCGATACGAGGAACCTGATCCTGATCATCGTCATCCACAATGGTGAGGAAGGCCCAGTTCGTGACACCTAGATCTGAGAGCTTGGACGGCAAGTTGTCATCCAGATCAAGATCATAGATCAAACTACCACCCTTAATGATAGAGATTTCTTTACTGTAGCCGAGTTCCTCGCGGAGAAGGCTAACAAGATCTTCAAGCCTGGCGCGCGCTTGGTCAAATGTTACCCGTCCTTGGGCAGGGGAGCATACTGGGCAGTTGGGCTTGGGAGGATCCAAAGAATCGGAGTTGATAGCTCTTGCGCCGGATCGCTCAAGGAAGACCTGTCATGCTGTTAATGATCGATCGCAAGCCAGGAATACAGGGTGGACAATACCATCTTAGCACTTGAGAGAGTGTCTTGGAGAACCTTGAAAGCCTGAAGAACGCACAGACTTGCTGTCATGGCGTTGGTGGTAGCGATGGCAGGAATGATGTTACCAGCCATTTCTGCTACAAGTCAGCTGTCTGTTTCCGTATAACTTGGAGCATACACGCACGCTTAGTGTCAAATTTAGACTTCGCTTCCAAGTGGAAGACAGTAGCCCGCAAGTTGGCTGTTGCGGTCACGAAATCCAACGTGTCCACATCATCTTTATCAAATGTGATGATAGGTTTCTCATCTCCTGATGCTGTATTCGCTTGCATCTCCTTTAGGCGATTGGTGAGTCGATTGGCACTTTCAGCGGTCAGCTAAGTCGCACATTTCAGTGTAAATAACACCCTCACCTGTCCTTGAACACAGCAAACCCCTCTGCTAATGTCCACACTCTCTGATCGGTTACGGAAATCGAGGGCTCCACAGATGCAGATTCCTCTTGAAGTTTGTCATAATCCAAGGTATCTGGTTTTGGGCGCTCTTTCCACAGTTCATCCATCCCGCGGAGTCGCTCAATGTCATCTTTGAAAACTTTCTCGAAAACCTTTCTGCAGAAATCCTCAGAGCCCATGGAATTTCGGATCTCTTTTAGAGCGTCTGCTTCTCTGCGTAGTTCCTCAATCTCTTTGGCTATCCAACAGTCAGTATCACCGATTACGGTCAAAGTCCCATGGCCAAAACTAACCGTTGTCTGCATCCTCGGTCGTGTCCAGTTCCTCCGGGCTGTCTTCACTTTGCCCAAACAGCTCACTACATCGACGTTAGTTGTAGACAGCAATAGACGCAGATCCAACATACGGAATGAGGTAATTTTTAGCCCATACAATGCAGTGGATGGGCTGTGACGGGTTAGTGCGGATTGTGCAGATAGGAAAGGATTTCGGTGTCTCTTTTGGATTGCAATCGTAGCATTCGGTTTTGCCCTGTGATTGTCAGTAAGATCAGGGCTGCAATAAGTAACCCCGCAAGACTATTTACCTTTTCAATCACCTGGACCTGGCCGTTGAAGCCGGTGGTGCCACTCTCGACAAGAGGCACACCTGCAGCAAGGCACATCCGGTTCACATGTCTTCGTGCTGCCAAGTTATCAAGAGCATTGAAGACAATGTTGAATCCCGCGAACCAGTCGACGCTGAACTGGGAGTCCGTGATATCCGCATGATAGGCTTCCAGCTTTGCGCCAGGCTGGAACCGATGCGCAACTTCCTTCGCAACCTAGATATCACAAATCAATTGTCAGAACTCTCTCTCTCTATCTATCTCTGTCTCTTATCGTAATTGTGAGGATTGCGCGAAATCCGCGACCGGCGGTTTGCAAGGGAGGGTCGAGATCGCGGGACACGAGGCAGACGCACCAGGGCCTTTGGCTTCTTGATATGCTCGTGACGGAAGAGAAATTGACGGTTCAAGTTGCTCAGGTCGATTGTATCGAGATCGATGATATGAATCTCGCCGAAGCCGGTGAGCACAAGGTTTTTGAGTAGCTCGCAGCCGATGCCGCCGGCTCCAACGAGCAGGACACGCGACTAGAAGAGAGAAAGAATAGTGTCAGAACTTGATCGCCATACTCAATTTGGCCTCCGCAGCTGTTTCCACCACCGTCCGAGCGTCCATACCTGCTTGATGTTGTTTGTGAGCTCCACTCCGAGGGAGCGCTTAATCGAGCTTGCGCGCATGATTGCGGGCGCGGGGATAGCGTGTGTTAGAACCGTATTTCAAGGGAGACGAGCCTATCGGCCCATGCCGTTGTGGTTGTTGATGTGGGAAAAGGGATGGGAAAGTAGAAGAAGGCGCGAAACGTGTTGCGGTGCGAATGAAGGTGTTCGTGTGAGAACCCGAGAGCAGAGACCGGAACGTCGATGACGGCACAGCGGAGCCTCCGTTATTTAGTGGCCCACGACCGCCTTCCTCTACTTATCTCCCTTTGCTATCAATATCGGGCATCTTACATGACTGCGATCGCATAGGTGTCGCCTTAGATTTTCTGTGCATTCCATGCAGCCTGTTGGCGGCATCTTACAGTGCCTTGCATTCACTGCACCTTTGCGCTGGCTATGGTATAGATGTATTTGCCGATTGGCATGGATTGGATGGTCTAGGCCTTCTATTTACAGTCTGCCTCTAAACCCTAGGTCGATTTTGTTATTCATAGGAACCATGCGTGATTCAACATGGGGATCTTGTTTCGCCTCTATATCTCGCGGGTAACTGACCTCAGTGTGTGTGGTCTCGACTTTACAAACTCATCGTAAGCATCACCCATGCACCACAGGACTAGACTTAAGATACGGTAGCTAGAAGCTTATCAAGAGCTAGCAAGATACCTCAAACACCCCCATATTTGGACTATCGACACCTAAAAATGGGACAAAGGAAATCGTTACTCGCCCCCTGCTTACATAACACCTGCCTCTATCCAACAACCATTGAATTTTCTCCGTGGCGACAAAGAAAACCCCTTGAACTTTGCATTGTGCATCATTGAAGACCAGGTTATCCTTGACCGGAATTCCCCTATCGTCTAGCCCCCAATTCATAGCCTCGGGTGGGCTAGAAAACTGCTGCGTGGCCACTCCCCTGGCACTGCATCTGGTTTCTGTCGCTTCGAGCCCCACGAACTAGGGGATATACTCACTTCTACTCAATTTTTATAAACAACACATCCCTTAAGCATGCCATCTCTGGAGAATGACTCCGACCGTCGGGGCTCAGATGAAGCGGACCCTGAACTTGTCGAATTGCTCCGCCAGCACCTTGGCCTGGGTGGAAAGCCGAACAAGGCTGCTCCCCCGGAGACGAAGGTGCTCGAGGGGGCGCAGTACATCTTTGATAATTCAATTGATGTTGCTCTGGTCCCAGCTCAAGTTAAGGAGGCTGCTGAGACTATTTGGCGGCTGATGCAGAAGAAGGCCTACTCTACGCAGACATGGTCGGAGCATGAGCTGCACCCAAAGGAGAAGAACGAGAGTACCGTGGACTTCATTTTCACTATGGACTTGCTGAACTTCAGTTTCTGGTCAGATGAAAAGGATGAGTCGAAGCGATTCTGCATTGAGTATCGTGGGAGGAAGTGGACTGGTTACTGGAGTCTCGTTGCTGCTCTGCAAAGGGCTTTGGATGAAGGTATTTGGCATTTTGGTGGTGTTTCTATCTTCGGGGCTGACAATTTCTCTCGCAGACATCCCAATCACTACCCCTGACTTCTGGGTGAATGAGGCTGAATGCACCGATGAAGTCCTGAAGCATGTCTTCCGTTCTGCATCCGACGAGGAGATCCCTCTGTTCCAAGAGCGAGTACAGTGCTTACGTGAGGCCGGCGAAGTCCTCTGTAATGTATGTCTCAGGTTTTATTTAAATCTATATGCATCGCTAATCCATCTCTAGGAATTCGGAGGCAGCTTTGTCAACTGCATTGACGACGCCAACTACTCCGCCGCAGGCCTAGTCAACCTCCTAGCCGAGAACTTCGCCTGCTTCCGCGATGAGACCAGCTTCAACGGAAAGAGGGTACGGATCCTCAAGCGCGCCCAGATCCTTGTCGCAGACCTGTGGGCCTGCTTCAACGGCGAAGATTTCGGTGAATTCCACGACATCGACAAAATCACCATGTTTGCAGATTACCGCATTCCGCAAATGCTGAATCAACTCGGCTGTCTCCGTTACTCACCTCCTCTAGACTCTCACATCCGCAATCTGAAACCTCTGACACCAGGATCGAACTGGGAGATTGAGCTGCGTGGCACAAGCATCTGGTGTGTTGAGCTTATCAAGCGTGAGATCGAGAAGCGGCACCCTGAGGTGAAGATCGCTGGCAAGATGGGCTTTGCAGGCGCGAAGTACGAGGGAAAGGAGCACGTCGAAAGCCCGGAAGAACTTGTTGATGAACAGCCCCGCAAGGCCTATGGGATCAACGCTATCTTGATTGACTTCTTCTTGTATGATACGATGAAGAACCTGGAAGCCGAACAGAACGAGAGTGTCCCGCACCATCGGACTAGAAGCATTTGGTATTAGATGAATTGTGTACACGGCGTCGGCGATGGCGTCTCGGGAGGCAACATATGATGATTGCATTATCCATGCCCACAGAGGCTCTGGAAGCTTGCGAGCAGCGGATTCAAAAGGCGGTTCATATTGGATACAGCGTATAGACTCAGTGGTTCGAGCAGGATCGGAAATTATTTAGATAGATTGTGCATATTTGGCACGTTTGAACATGGCGCATTTTCTTATTTTGAACATCCTATTCCGTTTCCATTGCAGGGTATCAAATAATTACTAGCGCCCGTTTCTTCGTCCTGTGTGTAATGGTACGATGTGAATGATCATGCCGCTGCAGGTCCAATGCGGGACATAATGTCTGCTTTCCACTCGACAAAGTCTTCCCGGCGATCCTCGCTCAGCCAATCGATGCGATCCTGCATCATAGTTCCCAGACCAGATAGCAAGCCACCATGAGAAGACTCTGGCTTTGAAGAGCGGGACTTGGAATCGCTAGTCCTATCATGGCGCTTGGGCAATTTCACACCTCGGTATGCGGCATCTTCCTCATCAAGATTGCGGAAAGAGTTACCCTCCTCATCCTCACCGTGCATCTCTCCAGCAAGTGGGATATTCTCGAACCACTCCTGACCATTGGCCCAGCCTTGTTCCATGATCAAAGCAATCCACTGATCGACATCATCACGATGCCGTCTATCGGTAGGGAGACTCAAACAGGTCAAAGCGGTCTGGCGCATCTCGGTGAATGTCTTCTTATCCATCTTCTGTCCTTCACCGTCCGTCTCAGCGTCCTCAGAAGGCGCGGGGTTTCGTCGTCGAGCCAGAACGATAAAGTAGACAGCGACTATCATGGCATAAACAAGATCTTTGAACTCCGCATCATTTCCAGCAATAGAAACAATCGGTTCTAGGAACTCTAACGTTTCCTCATCGAAGCCCTCCTCGTCTCTGTCCATACAAGATGTCAAATAGAGAATGGACGAGACACCAGAAAAGATATGAGGGGGTAGGGTCCGTGAGATGGGAGGTCTAGACCAGGTGCTTGTCCGCGGAGCTGGGGTCGAAAGTGTCTTGCATACCGTGCGAATGGCGGTCATGACCCACGCAGGAGCATCGGGAATATTAGTCGACTTGGAGACATCCCGAGGATGGCTTTGAATGGATTTCCGCGCGGACTTGGAGGGTGAGCCAAGTCCGGCAGCAACACTGATACTACGCTTTAAAGGTGTAGACTTGGAAGGTGTGTTCTGGAGACCTCGGGGCGTAGGAGCTGCCTTCGAAGGCGTGTTCCTAGCCGTCTTGGTTGGAGTGGTCTGCGCAGAATTACTGCGAGTCGGTGTTCCAGATACACTTGCTGAACGCTTGATCCCTGCCGAACTAGTCCCAAGAGATCGGTCAAGGTATGAGTAGAGCTTCTTGTATACGCGCGGAGGGCATGGGGCATGGCCGAGTAGCGGAGGAAGCTTGAGAGTTCGACTTAATCTGCAAGGTCCGAGAAATCAGTACCAGTTGAGCAGCGATTGCGGTGTGAAATGCTCAAGATTTGCGTACCTTCTGCAGGCGATCTCCGCACAGGCATACGGCCGAGCGATTTCTTCTTCGGGCTTCAAACTGCTTGAGAAGCTGCGAGATTGGGCCACAAGGTTCAACGCAAGACCGAGAAGCTCCTGGGGAAGGTCATTGGCATGCGTCGGGACCAGATTCCCCAAGGCTTGCTCGACTGGTCGATTGTTCATTGTCCTGGTGTGCGCGGACAAGCCTAGCTTGAACAGAAGGGAGGTGCAATGGTGGATCGAGAGGCTGAGGTTTTTCCGGCGAGCTGCGATTGCGAGTGGCTTCAAAGTTGCATAGCTTGCGGCTTTTAGATTGGACACTGTTGTCTCAACCCTTGAATCGAAGTTGCGACAGTGGTGAACAACTGAGAGACCGCGGCCGCCGCGAATCCTGACTAAGCGCGATATCGACCGCCGCATCGATCTCGACATTGCTTCCCACGTCCTCACTGACCTCAAAATACAGATCGATCTCTGCAGCCATGTCTGTCACAGTAAGTGTTTCACTGCCAGGAGCCTTCTATGTTTTCCCGCCAAGCCTATTTCCCAACAATGTGCTAATCATCTTGCCTCTAGCTCCACACCACCCAAGGTGACCTCAAGGTCGAGCTGTTCTGCGAAACAGTGCCCCAGACAGCAGAGAACTTCCTCGCCCTCTGCGCTTGTGGCGCATATAATGACACACCATTCCACCGCCTCATTCCCGGCTTCATGATCCAAGGCGGCGACATCTCCCTTGGACCAGCCTCAAAACCCTCGGCCTCCACAAAATCAATGCTTCCCTTCGAGATCCCTAAAGGCGGCACCTCGATTTACCACCCGTCCGCACTCAACCAAGAAATTAGTCTCCCGGCCCTGAAGCACAATGCGCGTGGCATTCTCTCCATGGCATCTCGCCCCGTCAAAGATAGGACAGCACCAGGTTCGCAGAATGCGACTGGCCCGGCTATCAACGGCAGCCAATTCTTCATTTCCTTTGCGCCGGCACCGCATCTTGACGGTGCCAGCACGGTCTTCGGAAAGGTGTTGAACTTGAGTGCACAGGATGAAGGTGGAGACGTTCTCTCCAAGCTGGAGAAGGCCAAGGCCAAGGTTGACAAGAAGGGCAAGGTTTCTCAACCTAAGGAGGGGGACGACTTTGAAGCGCTTCGCATCAATCGAGTCACTATTCATGCAAACCCCTTTGCCAAGTGAGCTTCCCGCCGTATCGACTCGGCCTGAATGGACCGGTCTTCGAATATAAAGATCCAGCAGCCCCATCGGACAAGCATAACTTAATGTCTTCGCGCTGGCGTCTATTTCAAGATACCCAATCACAGCGAAACGGCTTTAGCGTCTGATGACCGAATGGCCTGTGGTGAAAACCAAGATCGCACCACTTCCCCCAAGACCAGGCTTCATGCTATGTATGGTGCTGTTCGCTAACAGGACGGGAATGTCTTATTACTAAGGTCCCTGGCCTGAAAGATACTGTTCTGCATATCTACGTGGAGCTAATTCCACAAGTCTTTAGCTGTTTTCTAGCATAGCGGCCAAACAAACTACGAATAGAAGGATTAATGATCAGACAGACAATTTTTATTTTCATCACTCCCTAAACATCCCCCCATCACCACCGGATATCTATAGAGAAAAATCACTGTACACATCAAAGACGCCGTCATGCAACATCGAAAAAAAGAAAACGTTCGCATCATGAATGGATATCAAATCGTCATAAAGAAAAAGTCAACCGAGACAATCATCTCATGACTGCTCCTCAGCCTCAGCCTTCTCGGCAGCAGCCTGCTCAGCCATGTCTCTGGCGTGATCCTCCTCATAGTTCTCGGTCTTCATATCCTTGAGACCAAGCTCCTCCTCTTCCTCGTCAGTGCGAGTGTATTCCTCGGTGAAAATCTGCTCGTCCTTAGCGGGAGAGCACAGATCTTGAACGTAACTGCTAGCCATGGGATCCTCCAGGGTGATGGTGAACTTGACCTTGCCGGCGATAGCATCGTCCAGCTTAGCGAAGAAGCTATCCCATTTGGACTTCTCGTCGGAAGCCATGCTGTCTCCGGCGCCGGAACCAACGGCGTCGAAAATGTGATCGTGCAATTGGTCGCGGACCTCAGTGAGCAAGCCCTCGACGGTGGTGAATCGTCCACCGAGACTGCCGCTCTGGACCGTCAGGTCGAGCTCCTCACTGGACAGGCAGCAGGTGTCAGACTTGAGAATGTCTCGGCTCAAGTCAACCTCGTTCTCAACAGACAGCTTAATGCGCTTGCCCTTCTCGGGAACCTCGCCACCGGTCTTGATGTCGCTGTTTCGGTAGCCACAGCCATCCATCTTGATCCACTTGCCTCCCTCGCCGGGAACCTCACCACCGCAAACAGTGCTGAAGAGCAGAACCTGCTTGAAGTGGGGAATGTCGACAGACTTGCAGTTGACGACGCAAGGCCTATAGCAGGCAGGGCACTCAGCGGGGAGAGTGTAGACCTGGTTGTTGACGATCTCCGAGTCGAAGGTCTCGCCCTCATCGGCGGTGGTGGTCTCATTTTGAGAGGCATTAGGGTCATTGGAAATGCCCAATTCTTCATTTTGTTCGTGGGTACGGAAGTATTCGCGGCGCTGGTATTTCTTGGCGTGGTCCTGACCAATGGAAGGGGCGATCCAGCTGTTTCCAGTGTAGTCGTCCAAGCTGATGGTGAAGGGGAAACCGTTGCCTTCCAAAATATCCTTCAACTTATTGACAATGGGCTCGAGAGCATCATGAAGTTCGGGGGCCTGCTCCTTGCGGGCGGGCTGGTCGCTAGCGAGACCTTCGTGAATCTTCTGAATCAAACCCTCAACATTTGTCAATTGACCGTTGCCCGGGGGCGCCTCAATTCCCAAGGTATCAATCTTGAACGTGGAGACATCGCTCTTGACGACCTGCTTCTGCATGTCGTTCTCGTTCTCGATGACGACGGTGTACGAGCAACCCTTCTCTTGGATTTGACCGGCGGACTTGATAGAGTTGTTCTTGAAGTGGCAGTGCTCGCATTCGAAGGACTCGAGGATAACATCACGGAAGTAGGGAATGCGAATGAGCAGCAGACGGGTTTCGCCCTGTGAACAAGGTCAGTAAGGGTTATGTAGACTTGCGCGCGGGTCGCATTGAATTTTCGCATGGGACGAAACTCACGTTCTCGTGGCAATTCATGCACATACTCTCGAGCTGCATGAGGCCGGTGTCATCATCGCGCTCGACCAGATCACTGGGCTTCTGGAACATCTGCTCGTCAATCATCTCATCCATCTTCTCCGTGGCGGACATTTTGAAGGAGTTTTATGAGGTAAGGAGAGATCAATAACAAGTGAAAAGCTTAAGAACACCCTCCAACCAAAACAAAAGGCGAACAGAAGAGGTGGGGGAAAATAATCTAAAAGTCTTATCGTCAAAAAAAAGTTCTCACAGCGCCCGCCGGAACATTCCTTTTCGTTCTGCGTGGCGGGGCCTGGAGGGGCTTATGCAGCTGACTCAGCTGTGCTTTTATCCACTTTTAATACTTTGACTTCTTACACTGTAATGACTTCCACATGGGCATTCACTATTAGGATTTTCATATCTCGTGGAAGCTATAGCATTGGTGTAGAAATCCTTGAAGTCCGGAATTTGTGAGTCAGTCGAGATAGTTGCGCTTTTGCAAATCGCCCAGCCCAGTTGGGCACATTGGGTCGTCTAGAGCACTATTGCTGGTCCAAATGTGGGGTTAGTTAATCTCCTAGCGTGTTTGTAAGCAACTTTGGGTAACTCCTCTGTAGAGTCGGATATTCGAAATAAAAACTCCCGCTAGAGGCGAAAATTGTTAGGACAAGCTAGCAATTTGAAAGCGACAAACGATGGGTGAGGCTTCCTGAAGTAGTAGTTAGCCACAGTTTGGCAGGAAGATTAGAGATCGGGGCACTTATAAGAAAAAAAGGGGCCGCTTCCAACCACCGAAGCAGAAGGAAACGGCGATTCACCAGCATTGCACGTCCAGCACATTCTGCTCCCTGCCTGGAACCACTCCCAGAGAGCCAATTCCAATAGATCACTCAGCGGCTCCTTTATAGCGAGAGACACATGATACCCATCTCGCCGCTCCAGGTCTCATCCTTAGCCAACCCCGAAAGCAAGCCCCGAATGCCAACACGTAGCACAGTAACCAGCGTAGACAAGCCAAAGCTTTGATCCTCACTCGAGAGAGGTCCCACACTGTTTCCTGCATGCTGCCACAAGTTAAACGCTCGAGAACCCAGCGATCAGACTAGGCCAGACGATGAAGCCGGGAGAAAGAGCAAACGAGAGAAAGGATAATTTGTAGACTCCAGCCAGAACAACTGCGATCCATTGGGGTCGGACAAACTGGAACTAGCGAGACGGGAGTTGAGGAATGACTGGGTGCAGAGCAAAGCCGGATGAACGCAACTTGCATGTCCACATCCCCACTTATCCTAGAAAGAAACTCGAGAGCGGGTCATTTCAGTCAATCAATCAAATCAGGCCTGCGAGACCGTCGTTTCTTTAGGATTATTTCAACTCGCCGAGCATTCGCGCGGAGATCCTGTCAAGAGTATGGAGCCGGTCTCATGTGTGTGGTACAGTACCCTCTGGGACGAGTTTTTGTTTCCGCTCCTGATCCATCCCAGGATTTCACAGGAGGGCGTGGTATGAAGCGCACAAAGAACATCCAGAAAAAATCGCTTCCTGCCCTCCGAAGAGAGGAACAAAGATTGGTAGTCATTGTTGGTATAGCCGGCGCCCATCGATCAATTTGCAATAATTTTGCAAAGAGATGGTTGACACGGGTAGTCAGGACCTTCGAAAAAAGCCGAATCTATGGCGGATGCCGTGATTCGAGGTGCCTAGCTGGCTTGAAGCGGAGAAACAACATGAATCCAAGAGCTGAAAAGAAGGGGGCAGATGCCCAGGCATCTCCAGTGTGGGAGCAGGTACGGGACGGAAGACAGCTATTGCAAGCGGAGTCGAAGAAGGAGATGCAAACGAACAAGAACGAAAAACAACAGTCTTTGTTGGGGAAAAGCATTGCCAGCCGGAACGTGACAACAGACCAGAGACCTTGATGCCCTCTTTTCAGAGAAGCATCAAAGTGCCGCGATGACAGCAATAATAAAAGAACCTCGCGACAATATCATTCGTGAAAGCTGTCTGGGCAGATCCAGGGAAATGACGTTGATTCCGACGAGTGGATTCTTCAGAATTGCTGACATCGGGGCGTGTGTAATGGTAGCTGCTGTGTTCTAAGCGCCGAATTTCTGAACCAAACAAAATGATGTCCCGGGTATTCGAACTCGAGCGATGCACTCAATCCCTATTCACTGCACTGTCGTGTTGATCCTCCCAAAGGCAACCTCTGATACCGAGGGGCCCGACGAGCTCCACCCATCTTTTCTCTTGGAAATCAAGCCGTTCACAGCGTAGGTCGACCATCCGATTGTGACTAACATGCAAAGTCCAGCATAGGAGAACCGACGCGTGATCCGTGAGGACTCATTGCATAGTTAACCGTTTTTTGCGCCGTGAGGCTCTGGACAAGTCGAACAACTTTCGTACCCTCAGTCCATCATAGACCGATTCGACTAGTCATAATATCCGGCATGCTTTCCCGCGAAACTTTGTCTAAAAGACAATCCGACTGGTATGGGCTTAGGGTTAGATCGCAACATCATCACACTCATGACAGTCATATTAGATCGACATATTCGAAGAAGTATAAGAGCCACGAGCTGCCATTGAAAGCAGTAATGAGAGGCCAGATCAAAAAAGGGAATCGCTGTACATGGTGCCTCGGGAGGCAAGAGACTGGTGGCTCCACACTCGAGCAAGACAGACGGTAGAACCCCGACGCGTGTCAACAAACCTTTGGTTCAACGGCGGCATCGTGGATCAAGCGAGATTGGAGAAGACTAGTTGAATTGAAATGACCATCATGATTTGCATTCATCGGACATGTTGGAGGGAATAAAACACAAAAATTGCAGTTGGGAGAAAAGGAGAGTACGAAGACGCGCAGTATGCACATCAAATGCCGGCGCGAGTCACGTGGTCATGTGACCGACGCGCTGCCACTTTATTACTAATCACATTATACGATGCCAAGACCGCCTGCTTCTTTCGCCTTCGCCAGTGGGATGATATCAAATTACTGATCTTGGAGAGGGATACTCTTAAATTTAATTTAGTGATCATGCTCATCTGTACACAACCGTGATGGGAGATCTTAGACTTACCCAGGACGCATTCGACGCAGCTGGTGACTTTCTAAGCCCGGTGCTTAATCGAGGCATGTCACTTCAAACTACTAGTATTTTCATCTGCAGAAGCTAACCGTGTTGAAGAGGAGATCCAGAAACTCCAAGGACAGTCACTGCTTGAGATCTTGAACCGAAGCTCAGACACCTCGGGATCCGATGATGGCGATGGCCGGACGACCGTCATTAACCAGGCGCTGGGCCTCTTGAATCGGATCCACACGGCGTTTGTCACCCCAGCCGACAGTCAGTCAGAATATTATCAGGCTGCTTCTTCCGGGGGAAACGCAGATCTCGAAGATGCAAAGCGACGCCGCATTCTCCATGCTCTGCTGGATTTGATCTCTCTAGAAGGAATCTACCCGTCATTGTCATCAGGAGTTGGCATTCCTCTGCAGCAACGAGTGATCTCTGTGTTGCCGGCTGGTGTTATTGCAAAGCAGGCACATGTACCGGCTAGCAGTCTCCCTCATAATGAAGTGCTTCTTCGACACGTCATAACAGTTCTTTTGAACATCGTCTTGGATCCCAGACCAAGCATACAGCCAGTTATCCGAGGCCGCATTCTGAGTGATATCATTAGCGGCTCGGCGGATCTCGCATTCAATCCACACATAGCTTCATCTTCGGATCAGAACAAGTTCCAAGATGGATTCGCTGAGATCATCAACCAGTGAGTTTCGATGCCATTTGGAGTTCTTACAAGTCTGACATATTCAAGGACTGCGAGTGTAGTGTTGCTGCCCGCACTGTCCAACTTTTTGCAGTCAGAGACGATCTCTTGGTTCAAAGCTGCCATTTCGAGCCAAATCTCTCGAGTGCCCCTTCGTCCTGGTGGTGTTTTGCAAACGATCATGTTTGTTGCCTCACAGTTCGCGCCGTCGCTGGGCCAGGAAGCTCAGAGTGAACTATCTGCCGGGCCACATATTACAGTGCAAGCTATCATGCAAATCTCACGACTTCTTTCCTCCGTGCCGCAGGACGTTGAGCCGGCGTCGTACTTCACTACCATCGCTCCTCAACTTCTCAAACTACTCGATGGGGAGGATCCGGACCTCAAGAAGACCGTATCATATGCTATTGGAAATGGTATATTGGGGAAACGCGCATATGGTGCTCCTGGGACGATAGGACACTCAATTTTCGTCGAGCCCATCTTTGGGACATTGACGGCCGAGCTGAACGACGCTTCAAGGCGTTGGATGACACAAAACTCGGATATCGAAGATTCCAACCTATCAAGCTCAAAAGACACGTCAGGAAACACTCTTGTGAATGGCAGGTTGGTCAATCTGGCAATCGACAGGCTGGAAACTCTGGCATTACAACATCCAAACCCAGGTCTCGTTAAGAGGATCGTGTATCCGATCCTCCTTCCACTATGGGGCCTCGCGTGCTATTCCAAAGAGCATAACCTTAAGAATCATCACGAAAGAATAATGGCACTGCTGCAAACATATTTCGGCATATCGGTTGGCGTTCAACCACTCAAGAAACTTGTTGATCATCTTCTTTGGGACGGTGGCTCAACATGGACCTACTCTACAGATCCACTGAAGCAAATTGCGTTGACAAGGCGCACGAATTCGGAAAGCGACCAGTCCAATATCATCAAGTTGATAGATTCACTTCAAAGCAGGAGTGAGCTCTTCGTTAGTCTGCTGGGCTCAGACCCTAGTAGCGAGGAACGGACTGGTGATATTTTCCTCTACGTGAGCGAGCGCTGGTTGGTTCAGCCTCAGGCGTCCGACCATGGTGGCAACATGCAGAAGCTTGGTGAGACCGACAATGTCTTCCAAAAGCTTGTCAGCGCCAAGGTGGCAGAAAAGCTGCTTGACAACTTCAAAGACACTTTGTCTCGCCGTCCCATGCGAGTGTTGGAACTCATCAAGCAAGTAATTGATGGAGAGCTGCATCGACTCAAGTCCGGAGCTCGAAAACGCTATCAGGACTCTGCAAATGTGTCGCTCTCGTCACTTTCGACCATTGTTTCTAGCCAGAATGAGGAAGAGAATCCTTCTGACAAGGAAGCATCCGAGTCGTTGTCGACCGCATTCAGCTTATTATCAACCGTGCTGGCGTCCCCGGACTTTTCGACATCCCAAGAGACCAAGCCATTGCTCGAATCGGTCAAAAGTCACCTTGACCAACTGATTCCTCTTCTCCCATCAGATATGGCCAAGCCTGCAACAACCTCATCGATGCTGCTGGAGATTCATCTTACATCTCCAGAGCATGGTGACTCTGAATCAACACCCGCTCATGTCACTGACCTTGAAACACATCGTCAAGCCTTAGTGAATCTTAACTCGAATCTGCCGCCCGTCCAGGCCGAAGGCTTCTCATTGCTGTCTAAGTTGATCGTAAGCGGGTCGCCTGTACTTGACATCCCGTCAACCCTGACACTTCTTCTGTCCGTCATAACCGATATGTCCGAGTCAACCGCCAACGAGGAGTTTATCTATCTCAATGCCATCAAGTTGATCGGCACATTGGCATCGAGGCATCCGCGGACGGTAATGAAGACCTTGGTGGACAGCTATGTCGACAAGAACGAGCAAAGAACCCTAGATTCGCGTCTAAGGCTTGGCGAGTCTCTGCTGCGCACCGTACAAGACCTGGGTGATGCGCTGACTGGCGAGACCGCGAAGATCCTGGGCGAGGGCATGGTCGCTCTGGCAGGCCGACGAGGACTTCGACCTGAGACGCAGAAGAGTCGTAAGAAGCAACTCGAAAAAGAGCAGCGTCGGAAGGAACGAGAGGAGCGCAAGCAAAAGGAAGCTGCTCTGCCAGCAGGATGGTCAGTTCCGACCGATCAAAGTCAACCAAAGCTTGAAGAAATGGACGACGACTCTGAAACAGAGTCACCCGAACAGACAGCACACGCCGCGAATATTGTCGCAGCATGGGCAGCCGGTGCCTCAACAGATGAGGAACCCGACGACCTTCGTGTACGCGCATCAGCTCTATCCATCCTTGCCTCCGCAGTGCAAACCAACATCCTGGGTCTCGGTCCATCTATCGTTTCATCGGCTGTAGATCTCGCTCTGGCAACTTTGACCCTCGAACCTGCCCCCGAGAGCGCAATTCTCCGTCGCGCAAGTGCGATCCTCGTACTTGATATCCTGAAAGCGTTAGACACGGCACGTGAAACAAGAAATGGCAAGGACGTTGGCTTCGGCTTCTCCCTTATCGACGACAGATACAGTCTCGGTGCACAGGACCAGTCCCGCGGCCCATCTACCGTCGGTAACATCCCCTCTATGCTGCGCACGCTCGGCTTCGTGGAAACCATTGAGACAGATTCCATCGTGCGTGGACACCTACGGGCACTGATTGAGAGCTTAGAGGCATGGCTGGAGAAGTCGTTGATGTGGGGGCTTGGCGCTGATGGAGTTGACGAGTCGCGATTGGAAATTGGAGATCGGATTGCTGGGTTGACTGTCAATCCTATGGCTGGGCGAGGGGACTCGGCGAGGCCGAAGATCGAGGAAATAGAGTAGATCATGCACTACACATCAATCAGTCTTATTCTTCAACGAATATTCTATGTTACTCCGAAGCCTGTCATAAGATGTGATAAAGGTCGGGCTGTAAGAGGTCAGTTCGATTGGCTCGGATGGCTTGATCGTACTCAGGCCCAAATCAGCCCCAACTTTAGGTGCATAAACAATGTTCAAGTGACTCTGCCACGTACCCATGCCACTACCGAATGATCGGAACGGCCCGCTTCTTGGGATATGACAGCTTTCCATTCCTGATTTTTTGTAACTTGATGGTCTCCAGGGCTCTCTGTTTCTTGGTCGTATACAGACAAGTCAATCTACATATCCTCCTGCAGTTAAGATTCAAAGTGCGATACGCGGATAACGGGGTAACATTTGAAATAAGGCATTCATAGAACTTGCTGTATCCATACATATTTTATCACAACCTGCGGCTTGAAGGTCTCGAAACAAGAGAATTGAACAACCAAATTCATCAACACTGCCACGTCAATGACGGGCTAACCGCCTGGACGTAACCCTTTTCGGGATAGCCCGACCGCTAGTTATGCACGACGGTCGACCAGGCATCTTATTGATCAGCAAAATAAGCCCTATATTAGCGCCGAGACGTCTGCCGACTACTTAAAGGATGGTAGCGCCAGCTTTCTGACTTACTTGGGACGTCGCCACTTCCACTGATGCTCAAATTTTGAACACGCGGTCGTTGAATGAGTATTCCAGTTTCATAGATATCTCGGGCTTGACATGCCTGGGTCACTTGCAATGTCTGCAAAGGGTTCCTTCACCACCACCCGCCAAGAACTCTACTCGGAAAAGTCACCCATATCCTCAACGTATTCGCAAACAGAAGCGGTTCATGTCCTGGAGAAAAACCCTGGTAGGGATTCCGACCAAGCACAGTACCTGTATTATGTTGATCCCCGTCTAGAAACTGGAAAATACCACGGCCGTCGTTCAACATTAGATTGTGAACTTGCTGTAAGAACCAGGATACTTTGAAGAGCTTCCAAGGTTATAAGTAAGCACTAACATCGCACAGATCAAAAACATTCTTTCGCAAAACATATTGTATGACTGCCTAACTCATTCACGCCATGGACTTCGTCTAATGCCGGAAAATAACGAAGATTCGCATCCGCCAAAAATATTGAAGGCTGGATATCCAGAGGAAATGAGGGCTTCTTTTCAGATGAGTTTCACCTAGCCTTATCAAGAAACCTCAACGGCTCATCTGGATGTGAATATCATCGCGACTCTTTTGGAAAAGTGGTCACTCACGGTCGAGTCCCTCCCTCCTGACACAATAACTCTAGTCGCTTGCGTACTGATACTCTGCAGACTCTTGGGTCCAATTCAAAATCAAACGTGTATTTCGCTTGTCCAGGTCTTTCCGAACCCATGATCAATGGATACAACTTGCGATGTTTGTGCGACAAGACTACAGCAGATCCAGTCAACTAATCATTTTTATTGACTGTCCGGAACATCTTCGCGATCAATTCTCCGCACGGTCTTCCTCGATCAGCCAAAGTCATCCGTTTGGGTGGTATTCGTTTGTTGTAAAGGAGGTAGGAAAGATGTTCGATCAAGCGGTCTGGGACCTGCGAGGTATAGTGTCGGATATTGAAGCGGTAATACAATTGAATCTTTTATCCTCGGATGAATACCGCGAGTGCTAACAATATGGTTCCCGGCAGTATCACAAAGAAATAGAGACCTTTCGTCCGGAATTTCTCTTCCTTCATGATATCGCACGACACGTTAGCCACTCAAATGAAATTATCGACGCCGCGTTGGAAACCATCGACAGTCTATTCTATGAGAACGATATGCTCAATAAAGCCGATCCCTCTCCATACACCAAAATGCCGTGGGAGTATGAGGATATCAAGCGAAAATTGTACTTTGGGAGAAAGAGCATATCCGCGACGAAGCTGCGCTGTATGTCACTCAGCGAGCGACTCCAGAACGAGATAAATTTGGTGAGATATCGTACCCTCGTATACAGCAACACTAACAGTGATCTTCAAACTGACAACTATTAGGCATTCAACATGGTCTCCCAAAGAAACAGTGAAGTTTCTCTCCAGCTTTCCAAACATTCGCTCAGCGACAACACAATGATGAAAACAGTCGCAATTGTGAGCATGATATATCTACCAGGGAGTTTTGTATCAGTGAGTTGAGCCATTTCAAACCTATGTTTGCAAAGTGACTAATTTCGATGCTTCCTAGGGTATATTCGGCACGAACTTTTTCGACTTCGACTCAGACAAGCAGAAAATAGATGTTGGTACCGACTTTTGGCTTTACTGGATAGTTACAGTCGCGCTTACACTCGCTACTATGGGTATTTGGCTCTTGTGCTTGAACCGATCTCCGATCGAGCGTTTTGCGAAGAGATTGAAGCTGAGGATTTGAGGCTCGCAAGGATGGTATGTGGGTGTCTGGCAGGTATCCAGTAGCCTATATGTTCTGGCTCTCCCATCGCATTTGTTAATGACGGAATGACGTCTATCTTGAGATGATTTGGTGCATTTATTTAACACGCCAAAGACGATGGTCAAGCCTGCCTGTCCGGTTTTGTTCAAAGAGAGGCATTGAGGAGTATCCCTTTGAAAAGGAACAGAACGATGTATTCGAATATCTATTCACAGATATCTAACATTGACGCAAGACAACAAAAATAATATTGCTCCTTAGACCGTTTTCTTGCCTCGAGCTCTTTTCAATCTTAGAATTATAGAGTTTGTTGCTCATGACAATTCTATTGAACTGCGGTCTAAGCTAGGGTTGAGAGCAGGAAAATATAGGTTGAATGTATTCAGCTACTTATCATTTTGAGGATAGCGCTCAACATGCTAATGGGGATATTGAGGTAAAAATCAAATCCAGAAATGCATGATTTGGACAAAATCAGTAGCCACCACCACGGCCTCGGCCACCTCGGCCTCCACGACCACCCCGACCACCGCCGCGGCCGCCGCGTCCACCACGCCCACGGCCAGGGCCACGATGGCCACTGAAAGCACGATAATTCGTCGGGCGAGGGCCAGCAGCGTTTCTCGCAATGGCTTCTTCCTCGGATATCTCGAAGGGATTCGGTATTTGAAGCAGCTCCGTAAATTCCGCGGTTTGGAGGTTACCATATTCTCGCGGCTGATCCAAAGAACTCGCGATTGGAACGGAAGGATCGTACTTTGGGGCACTCCGGTGGAAGTTTCCGGGAACATTCATGAGACCCTTCCGAACAATGTTTTCCTCAACCCACTGCTCTTCCTCCATGATTCGGCGAAGGTACTCTTCCTCACCTAGGTCGGTAGGGACAGGGACGTTGGGTTCGCCAATGCGGATATCATCCCCAAAGACACGGGTGATTGCTAGCCACTCCTTGTCATATTGCAGACGGTAAGGACGTTCGCAGGCTACAGACTCTTGGTTGGAGACGGGATGAATTTCCACAAGCTGAATGTACGCGTCTCGATTGTTGGGCTTGTCAAGCGCCAAGAATCGGGTGACTTTGTTTTCAATGGCCGGAGGGTGGCTGATTTTGACCTCTTGAGACGGGGGAGCAATCGGACGAGAGAGGCTAGCCGGGAGACTGTTGCGTAAGGTCTCATCCACCTCCGAGGTGATTCGAGAATCGTAGGCACCATCTGTAAGGGCAGACATGCTTACAGGCTTGACGGAAACATTTTCAACCATATCAACATTCACGGGGACCTTTCGAGGCGGAGAAGCCATGCTCTCATCGCCGGACTCCAAGTTGATTTCCTCGTCGTTTTGGACCTGGGCATTCTCGCTGGCATCATCCGTAAGTGCAGGCATGCAAATGGGCTCATTTTCAACATCAACATTGTCGGACATACGGACATCCTGAGGGGTCTTTTGAGGTGGAGAAGCCATACTCTCATCACTGGAATCCAGGTCAATTTCCTCGTCATTTCGAACCTTGGCATCTTGAGGCGAACCAAGCTTCCGCGGGGGGATCACGGTGCTGCAATCCTCATCGCTAAGATCCAGGCTGATCTCTTCGACGTTCTCGACCTTAATTTTCTTGAACGGAGCGGAATTGTCTATGCGAACGGCAGGATGAACTCGGCGATTGCCATCAGGGTAGGTGACACGCTTCCACATGGTCTCTGGTGCCTTCACAGTCTGAGGACCGGCTTCTTGAAATTCTTTCCGGAAACTGGAAATTTCATTGGCCTCGGCCTCTCGAGCATTTTTTTGGAATCCATTCCAACCTTCAAGATGCGCCGCCTTGTCACCTATCGCCTGGGAGTTAACCATCAAGGAGGCCCTGATATCTGTGGCGCTTGGGGACACCTTGGTGCTCATATCGCCATCGAGGGCAATAGAAGCAGACGACCGAGTCGGAGTAGCTGAAACGGCAGACTTCGATGTGGCCGGACCGGCGACGCTAACAACCGCCCACTCAGCAGGCTCTCCGGGGGTAGAGCCGATCTTATCGAGAGTAACACCGTCGTGAGGCATAGCAGCTGCAAACTTGACGTGAAGATGGGCGGAAAACCAGTATCCGGGACGGAGGCGCTCCACAACTCGAAGAGCGGCATAGTTTCCCAGCTTCCCCTCTTCTGAATCCTGGCGCAGGAAGGACTTCTTTCTGAAGAGTCGATCGGTATCACCGTAGTTCTCGATGCCACGAATCCAGTCATGACTCAGACCAACATCTACCTGGGTTCGAACCTGAAGGAGCTTACGGATGTCAATCTCCCGGACGTGGTAGATGCTGCTGAGGTCGTCGTCATTGAATGGGAGCCGCTCGGAGTGAGGCTTACGGTAGTCGTAGCCTTTCCAAATTCCAGACATCCCGGAGATGCGGACAGGACCGATGCGCATGACATTTGCCGCACCAAGAAAGTAGATGTTGGGACAAGCCCAGCCTCCGTAGTGCAGCTCGCGAAGGTAGTTGCTGGCCTCATGATTTCCACCCACAAAGATGGTGAGGTACGGAGCCATGAGCTGACCAGAGTAGTAATGGGCAAAGTCGCCAAGTTTCTTGTACTTGTCGGGCATCTTGATGCAAGCTGCATCACTGCAGTTGCGGAGTGTCTGTCCCACGTGAGTTAGAATTGAGCTCCTTGAAGTAGATAAGACAAAAAATTACCTGGGTGTCACCACCGAGGATGACCGCATCAACGGTGTCCCACCCTCGTTTTTCACACTCAACCTTGATATCAGCGTAGATCTGATTAAGTGAACCATGCACCTGTAAGGGTGTCAGTATCAAAGTTGAGGATCAAGACCACAGGCCAGACATTTCAGCCTGCCAAGGAACGGGGGAACATACACAGCCAACTACGGCGAAGCGGGGCGGATGGGGTTCAGCCATAGTTGAATAAGGATGAGAATCCGTCAGAGGGAGAGTTGAGAGTGACGGAGAAGTGATGATGAATCTAGATACGCCTTTGCAGAGGCGGGGATGACGGACGGTACGCTCAGTAAAGGATGGGTGAACGCATGACAGATGGGAAATAATGAAGGGAATAAAGAGGACGAAGAAAGGAGGAAAGAGGAAAGGTGGAAGGAGGGAGCGATCTATGGAAGGGGAAACTCGAAGTGAAGGCGAGTTGTGTCGAGGTGATGAATGGGTTTAGCGTTGCCGGGATTTCCAGGCAAATGTCTGCACAACTTTAAAAGCGTCTTCTCCTTCAACCTCAAGGGTGCTATTGTGCTATTGCACTATTCGGTTATTGTCGCCTTTCGCTCATATTGCTCCCACCCACTGTCTCAATAATGCCTCCTATTGAGTCCCCTCAATTACGGTTTCTTAGTGACGCTGCGCAATTCTTGGGGTCGCGCAGCCCGTCCACGTCCGCGCACCTGTTAGATGCACATACTCGCGTCCTCCACAATGACCACAAATCTCTCAGTGGGCGACAGCAAAAGCACCACTGTGGAGCTTGTGGTAGCCTTAGAAAGTTATCTACTTTAATTTATGTCAAGCCGCGCAGAAAGTCCGCACTAGGCTCCGGCGCAAAGGTGTACAAGTGTTTGCGTTGCCATCAACGCACTGTGATCCCAAGCCGGAAGACAGTTCCCAAGAGAGCACCTGCGCCAGCTACACCAGCTCTATCTATTGCTGCATCAACTCCATCTACAGGCACAGCGACCTCTCAAGCGCCTTCTCAGCCGTCAACACAACCTCAACCCACCAAAGCCGAGGACAACGCGGGCAGCAAGAAGCGGGCTAAAGCACGCAAGCAAGGTGGCCTTCAAGCACTTCTCGCCTCTAAGAAGAGCGCGCAGCCTTCACTTGATTTGCTCGACTTTTTGCAGTAACTGCGTTGCGCGGAGTCGGATCCACATTGTTCCGCCGGAGCTGCCCCGCTAGCTTCACATCTGTTGACCTTGAGACACGCGATCTACTCATTCACTCATCACAATGTCGGTCTACTCACACGATGAGGATCACGATCCTCAAGCGGACGAGCTCCGCGAGACCGCACTGGTCACTCTTGAAGCTTTGATCAGCTCCTGCAACCTACAGATGCAGCCGTATCTGGCCAATACCACCAGCGCAGCTCTTCGATTCCTCAAATACGATCCAAATGTTGCTGAAATGGAGGATGATGAGGAGATGGGAGGCACACAAGATGATGGCAGCGAGGATGATGCCACCGAGGAACCCGACATGGACGACGACGAATTCGGCGATTTTGAGGAGGAAGATGGATACAGTGACGTTGATGACATGAGCTGGAAGGTCCGTCGGTGTTCAGCCAAGCTGCTCTACTCTCTGGTCTCTACCTACGGCCGCAGCCGCGTCCTGGACGATGCTGCCCTGTACCAGCAGATTGCCCCCGCCTTAATCGCTCGCATCGGCCGGGAAAGAGAAGAGAGTGTCAAGCTGGAGGTTGTGTCTACTCTGACTGCCCTCGTTCGTAAGACTGGCGAAGGAACGGTCATCCTCTCCTCCAATGGATTCCTCCAGGCGGTTGGAGGATCCAAGACCTCTCGCAAGAGAAGACGCCAAGACAGCGATGCTAGTATGGTTGACTTTGAGCCTAGTGTCGGCACATCTTCTGCGATCGACTCCCCTGTTATTCCCTCATCTCCGAAGTCCGGCCCTCAGGCCGAATTGGCGCGTTCCGTGCCCCTGATCGTGCAAAGCCTGGTGAAGGCCTGGAAGCAGGCCTCGATGCCTCTTCGACAAGCTGTTATCATTCTGCTGAAGAGCCTTTCGTTGGTTCGCTACGGAGGACTCGCAGACCACCTTCAACAAATCGAAGACCTCATCGCAGATGCCCTCAAGACATCTTCTCTCTCAGGAAGCTCGACGGCCCATTCGGGTGCGGCTGTCAGTGCAGGCACTCTACAAATTGAGACTCTGGGCCTAATCTCTGCCATTGCGGAGACCCATTTGTCTGATGCGCTTCTGCCATTCTTGATTGCCCTCGTCCCCGGCGTTGTCGGTGCTGTTAACGAGCGCAACTACAAGGTCAGCAGTGAGGCTCTCGGCGCCGTGGAGCAAATCGTCAAGGCCTTGACTCCCCCTCGGGCCTCATCCAATGCCTCCGATATGGCCATGCAGCTGGAGAAGCTTTATGACGTAGTCCTTGCCCGCATCGCCGACACCAGCGCTGACCTGGAAGTCCGCCAGCGAGCCATCCACGTCTTCGGCGTCATCCTTGCCCGCACGTCGGGTGAGCGAGGCACCGAGTATCTGTCAGCCGACCGTAGGTCTCAGGGACTTGGGGTTCTGTCGGACCGTGTCAAGAACGAGACAACTCGTCTTTCGGCTGTTCGCGCTATTGATGATGTTGTTGTGCTGGCCGACCGCAAGCAGGACGTGACCGATGATTGGATCAACGACGTGACTCTAGAGCTTAGCTCTAATCTTCGCAAGGCCGACCGCGCTTTACGAGGCTCATGTCTGGAGGCCCTTCGCAGCCTTTCCATGAATCCCAACACTTGCTCACACCTCAATGCCACCACCATGACCACTCTAGAGAATGCTCTGTTGCCTCTGCTGGCTGCTCCCGATTTCCACCTGCTTACTCCTACCTTGATAATCTTCGCTAAGCTTATTCCCGGCAACTCCAAGACTCTGGTCAATGATGCCCTCATCTCCTCGATCTGCGCTATTGTGAAGCAGCCGCTGGTTGGCACCGTCCTCAAGGCTCTGCTTCTTCTCGTGAAGGTCATTGGAGAGGAAGGTGCCGGTGCTCGATTGATGCAAAATTTGCTGCAGAATGTTGGTATCACCGGCGACTCCTCTGTCGTGGGTCGGGCCATTGGAACCCTCCTGGTGCATGGCGGACCAAACCTCGGAGTCACGATGGATGACTTTTCCAACGAGTTGCAATCTGCTCAGGACCACAGTCGCAAGTGTCTTGCGCTCGCAATTCTCGGCGAGATTGGACTGCGGATGGGTGCCGAATGCTCTCTCACCCCTGATCTGTTCATTGCCCACTTCAACTCTCCCTCCGACCATGTCCGCTTGGCGGCTGCCACTGCTCTCGGAAACGCAGCAGCTGGAAGTGTCAAGGCCTACCTGCCTATTCTGCTAAACGGGCTGACCAAATCCAACCCTCAGAGCTATCTTCTCCTCCATTCAGTGCGCGAGTTGCTCCAACATCCCGAGGTGGTGCGTCCTGACCTCGCACCTTCTGCCTCCAAGCTGTGGCAGTCTCTCCTCGTGGTTTCGGAGGAAGAGGATAACCGTGCTGTTGGTGCTGAATGTGTTGGCCGCCTTGCTCTGGTCGATCCGGTGGCCTATATCCCTCACTTCCAAGAGCATCTTTCCACCCAAGACGTTGTCATCCGCGGCGTGGTCATCTCTGCCTTCCGCTATACTCTTGCCGACCCGAGCGATGCTTACAACGACGTCCTCCGTCCTCTGATGGTGCCCCTTCTGACCAATATGCTCGCCGACAGCGACCTGGGCAACCACCGACTTGCATTGACCACCCTGAACTCTGCCATTCACAATAAGATGAACTTACTCCTCCCCCACCTTGAGGAACTGCTCCCGGCTGTTTTCGGCGACACGCAGATCAAGCCAGAGTTGATCCGTGAGGTTCAGATGGGTCCGTTCAAACACAAGGTGGATGACGGACTCGACTTGCGCAAGGTAAGAAGCAATGTCCATTTCGCCCTTGCCTGCGACTGTTGCTAATCCAATAATCACAGAGTGCCTACGAAACCCTCTACGCTGCCCTCGACACATCCTTTTCCCTTACGCACATCGACGAGCTGTACAGCCGAGTCCTCGCCGGCGTTGACGATGAGCAGGATATCCGCGCCATCAGCAACCTAATGACCACCAAGCTGATCACCATCGCCCCCGAAGAGACCGAGCGCCGTCTCGATCTCTTGGCAGAGCAGTACACCAAGGTCCTCTCCTTCAAGCCCAAGGACAATGCCGTCAAGCAGGAACTGGAGAAGGCACAGGAAGCATCGCTGGGCATTTTGAAGATCACCAAGGAACTGAGCAAGGCGTTCCCCAATGCCGAGGCATCCAATGATCTGCACCACTGGAAGACGTACATGGAGTACGTGCGAAAGCAGTTTGCTAAGGAGTACTCGAGTCTGGACGACTTCTGAGTGGAGTGGAGTCCTAGTTCTAATGCTGCTGCCTGGGGATCCGCGATCCGTCGATCCCGGAGCCGGAGTGTCCACACTTTGCTTAGAAAAGCTTATGACTTGAATGAATAAAAAGCATCGCACATTGTGAATTTGCGTTCTTTCGTAGGGACTGTAGAGATCGCCTATTCTCGACTAGTGAACACGTCTTGACCATTACATAGAACGAATCTGTGCAGTAAACAGCACCAGGGAAGGATTTAGCGGTAAACCGCAGCAGCCGAGGCTGGCCCCCACTGCCAGCCTCAGCCTTCACCCACAGGGCGGTGGCGTGTGTTCTCGTCTGACATGAGATGCAGTCGGGTATTTTACAGCAGTCAGGCTACACTTTGACAATATCAACAGAAGGCCGGTTTGCTAGCTCGGCACGCTGAAATGACATGATGTGGCATAGCCTTGCCCAGCCTTGCCCAGCCTACACTTGAAGACAGGCAAGAATCGACAGTAGAACGTGGATGGCGGTGCTAAGGCTGAGCAAGGCCGAGCAAGGCTATATGCAGGGTCCAAAGGGCCGAAAATAATATCGACTATCATTGGTCCGAGTACAGCAAATGCCCGACCAGGCAGCATAGCACGCCTTATGAGGGACATTTTAACCGTGGACTAAGTTGGAGAAATGTCTCAGGCGGAACCCTGAAAACCCGCGCCCGGTCATGTATCGAATTTGTGCCCCGTTACAATCTTCAATGTTTGAATTATGCGAGCTCCATGATTTGCGATAGTTTGCGTCAAAGTAATTAGGGATTAGCCGGGGGGGGGGGGGGGGGCATTAGACTAGGCCGAGGCGTTATGTGTTAATATGATACAGATGAATTTTGCACACGCTAAGTAGCATAGCCCAGGGTCCACGGCGTGGAGCCCAGCTATTGGGTTGTAACTACAGTATGGAGCAAGCCTGTTCCTGCAGGGTTCCAATAATACGGAGCATCCGAGACAAGCAAATTATCCTTCCAGACCACGGCGAACGGGGGCAAAATTGTGGACTTTGATTCGATAGTCAGATATTGACCGCCCCAAGTGGACCCAGATCGTCCAATGAAAAGGCAGAAAATAAGGAGAAAGGCCAAGCTCTCCATCATTCTGGGATGTGATTGGTTGGGCGGAGAAGAAGCACGCGACATTTTCAAAAGGAAAATAGTGTTAAGCAACTAATGGGTAATAGCTGTGTAGCGTGGTGACACCCGAAGGCAGCCGCATATTCTTACTTGCGTGACTTTCTGGACTTTCTTTCTCCCATGTAGTTACCTTCCCTCTATCCCCTTCCCTCTAGGAATGAGTATTTTGGTCTGTCGTGTGTCCACACTCTCCGGAGTAATCTCTCCAATTCCACTATGAAACTCGACATTCGGAGCTCCAAGGACTTGCTCCGCATTCTACTCTCTCCGAGCTTGTGGTTTGACGTTTACTGGCCTGCGTCGCGCAAGTACTTCTTCGGCCTACTATTCATCGGTGTGATCAGCGCCAAACTACTCCACATCTACTCTCATTTAAATTCATTATCCATCGGCCGATTCCTTCTCTGGGGTCCAACCTTCTTTTTACAGGATGTCATTTGCATTCTCATTGCGCTATGCCTCACTCAAAACTTTGGCCGGCGGTGGATGCGTGTGCTGGCCGCATTGACAGCTATCCCCAGGTAGATGAACCTTCGGAATGATCTGCAAGCTCTGCTGACGATCCTGTTTAGTAGTCTAGCAATCTCCGGCCTGGCCGCGGCCAATATTTCCTTCTATTTCCAAACCGGTGCCGAGATCCATTGGCGACAAGCGCATTACTTCCACCGTGATCCCGCTGCGATCAAAACCCTGTTGACCGGATTAACGGGCATGATTATCGTTGAAATCATCTTCAGCGCCGTCGCCTGGCTTTCGACCCCTCATCTGTACAACGCGGTCCGGGTTCCCGTGCGCATTCTCAACTCGACCGTGGCACCCCTCCGCTGCTGGAATCGAAAGGAGGAGACCGACCCCAAGAGCTATGAAGAGCTTCGTCCCCACAACTGGGATGAGGAGAATAACGAATCCGAGGCTATGCTGGAATCAAACGAAACCTTTCCCATGTCGCACAAGGCTCGACCTTCGCTCTTATTACGCATAATCGTGGGTTCAGTCGTTGTCTTTATCGTTATTCTACGATTCGTTCGTCCGTCAAATACCGCGTACTCTTTTCTCTCGCAAACTGTGATCGTCACTCCTTTTGAAAAACCTCCGGTTCATCAACAGACATCATCCGTCGATCTTCCGCCACTGGATGGCGACTACAGTTGGCTTTATAACCATACAGCATTGGGTGCACCGCCGAAGCTCGACTGGTTACCTGAAGAGAGATTGGCAGGCTTCCGAGACTGGTATGCAGGATCAAACGCCAGCGATGCTTTGCATTACGATCCGAGCAAGGATCCTCTGAAAATCAGCAATCTCGACCAAGATATCCTCGCGCCATTGAGAGACGCCTTAAGTAAAGGCGATGTTAACATTAAGCATGTCTTCCTCCTCAAGCTGGAAAGCACCCGAGACGACGTCTTCCCCTTGCGCAAAGAGTCTCATCTTGGCGATCTCATTCGTGAATCCTTCTCTGGTAGTATCCCTGAGGAAGTCGAGGAGAGACTTGCAAATCTCACCCGGAATGCCGAGAGATTCACAAACACCCCATCTGGATTTGACCGATACGACGTCGAGCCGTACGGAGGTCTCTACATGACCAATGCTTACACTGGCGATACCTTCACCCTGAAGAGTATTCTGGCCAGCACATGTGGTATCGCACCTTTGGTCGTCGATTTCAATCGCGAGTATCTTCACCATATGTACGAACCTTGCATGCCGCAGCTTTTGAGCGCATTGAACTCGCTATCCAACGATACCGTGGCGAAGAAATCGGACGATTACACTACCTGGCCCTGGCACTCGACTTTCATGCAGAGTATTGACGATAACTATGACAACCAAAATCTGCTCATCCCGGCTATGGGATTCCAGGATAAAGTAACCGATAAGACGATCACCAAGGACTGGGCGAAGAAGGATGGCGAGCCCCCTGAGAAATTCAATTTCTGGGGATACCCCGAGCATGAATTGCGACACTACTTCTCGAAGGCTCTGAGACATGCCGAAAAACATCACGAGCGATTGTTCATTACTCACCTAACTGGGCAAACGCATCATCCGTGGGATATGCCACCAAACCAAGGCTACGAGGAGTTAATTCACTCTAGCGTCTTCAATCATAACAAGAACATCAACCGATACCTCAACACCATCGGAGTTGCAGACAGATGGCTTGGTGAGTTGACAGAAGTTCTCGAAGAGCAAGGTGTTGCCAATGAGACTCTGGTTGTCATGGTCGGCGATCACGGTATCTCACTCATCGAGGATGGTGGCGTCACGCCTTATGACAACCCGCATGTTGCCAATTTCCATGTGCCCATGGTCTTCTCTCATCCGCAACTACCACCGATCAACATCGACGGCCGTGTCACCTCTCTTCAGATTCTCCCGACAATTCTAGACCTTTTGGTCGAGTCCGCATCCTTGGACGAAAAGGCCACTCACGTCATCAAGGATCTCCTCCCTCTCTATGAAGGGCAATCAATGATCCGAGAGCTCGTCCCTGAGAAAGATGGCAAGCTCGACTGGCAGTTCACTGTCATGAACACCGGCGCCACATGGCTTGCCCTTCGATCGGCACCTAAGCCCTACCGGATTGTCATCCCAATGGTCCCCGACGTGGAGTGGCGCTTCTCCAATGTCGACCTCGACCCGCACGAGGATAAGACTCTTCAATCCTTCACCTTGCCTCCATTACTAGAGCAAGTGGCAAAAGAGCATGGCGAAGAAGCCGTTCAATGGATCAAAGATGCAGCGCACGTTGCTCAATGGTGGGTTGCCGAAAATTGGAGTCGCTACGAGTACGTTCCCGAGTCTTGAGCGACGGATCGCCGACAACGTGGCAAGCTGCCGTATTGAGAACCATTCTCCAAATACTTTTCATCGGAACCGGACTCTTTCACCGCATGGTTCATCGGACAGACAGTGAAGGAACTGCTTTACTAAGCCTTCTCGCAGACAGGCTGGTTCGACGTCACAGTTCCGCCGTTATGTCTGGTCACGCCCATCTTGGACCCACCCTCGGACCCGCCCTCCTGATTGGCACACCATCAACTCTTCAGCATAGCCTCATGTCGAAGTTCGGTCTACTTTCTCTATTGTGAATAATCCTTGGCGTTCGGACACGGTGTACATACGGAACCGACCGTGACTTATCGGACTCCCCCGTCTATGAAACCTACGACATTTGCATCAGCGCATCTATAATTGCATCTTAAGCGATACTTCCAATGAAACCAATATATCCCATTCCATTTCATTCCATGCACCCCTCCCCCACAATGTAAAAGAAACCTACTCCTTAATACACACAATCTCCGAACTAGGAATAGAAATCCAAGCATCCTCATGCTCTCCCCACTCCCTCCAAGCCTCCGAAACACCCTCCAATTCCCCTTGACTCGCAATCCCATGTTCCAACGCCGTAGTGGCAAACGAAGAAAAAAGCGCCCTCTCAACCCAACTCTCACTCCACCACTTCGTATCCCCTTTATCCGCATAACACCAATTCGTAACCGAACACTTCGGCTCCAAGCCCGCCTTCTTCGCCCACGCATGCAACATCCGCCCAGCATTCGGCTCACCACCATTCTTCCGCGCAATGCGATCGTACAACTCCTGCCACGTCTTCAGACCAGGCATTTCAGGGTACCAGGCAAAAACACCATAATCAGCCTCTCTGGCAGCGACGATTCCGCCATTCTTAGTAACACGCTTCATCTCTTTCAGCATGCCGATGGGATCGCCCACGTGCTGAAGAACCTGGTGACAGAAGACGACGTCGAAGGTCCCGTCTTCGTAGGAAAGACCGTTCGCGTCTCCCTCGACGAAATCGACATTCGTGATTCCCTTTTCTTGCGCGAGGGCTCGCGCTTGTGTGAGGATTGAACCTGCGCGTTCAAGGCCTGTGATGTGCCCTTGTGGAATGAGGGCTGCTACGTCGACGGTGATTGTTCCTGGGCCGCAGCCGATATCTAGGATTTTCATATTTGGTTTGAGATGGGGTAGGAGGAAGCCGATTGAGTTGGAGGCTGTGCGCCAGCTGTGAGAGCGGACGACTGAGGCGTGGTGGCCGTGGGTGTAGGTTGCTGTTTCTTTGGCCATTTTGGGGATTGTTTGTGAGGTTGAGGTGGAAGTATGAAAGAGGGATATTCAAGGCTGAGTATGGCTCTATGAGAATTGTTTTTTTTCTTTGCTGATTGTGGGATTTGTTGTGATATTTCCTTAACTTTATAGACACTTTTGTTGTCGTTTGGATGTGTAGTTCGACGGCCGAGATCGGAGAGGGATTAGGTGGGGCTTGGCGGCCGATGCTTACAGCTCTTCTGCTTATTGGCTTTTGGAACTTTTGGAACCCTCGGAGATAATAACTGTGGGGGAGGGAAGAGAATGAATGAGTGGCATGAATACTCTGAATCCCATTTCGAGTCATTATATTCTACATCTGGATGGTTTTGGATGCTCCGTTGTCGGCCTAGTGATGTGTTGAGGCCTGAGGCCTGAAATGATGAGGCTGGCGCGGGTGGCGAAGGATGCGGCTATATTCTCCGGGCTTTAAGCCAGCAGATTTCCAATGGCACATCTACCAAGGAACGTGCTGGATAAATGTTGGTGCCTTTGGTTTTTTTTCATGGGTGATGACCTGGGAGGGGCATATGTACCGGATAATGTCTGGCAACGCTTGGCTTTCCCTTTCCGTTTTATTTCAATTAGATAATATTGCTACAGGCATTATTATAGTTGTTAATAATATAAAATCAGTTTATATGTTGAATCTATTATAGATTCTATAGTCGTTAGGATATAGGAAGAGGGGAAGAAGCGGGGTGCGTAGGAAAATTACTATGACAAAACTAATACTCTATTAAATTATAACGTGATAGTTGCAGTGAGCTCCGTCGGGTAGTTGCACTAACCTGATTCCTCAACAGAAACTCGGAATTTACACAAAGGGCTTCCACTGCTCCTCACACCACTCCCAAAATCGTGTCGGATATCCAAGTCCCCCATCCTCGGTCGAAGCCATCGCCGTGATGATATCTCGTCGTGGGCAATCCTTGTCCGGTCGGATCCTTCCCCAGGGAATAACATAGGCACCATTCTTCTCAAGGGTGATCTCAGGTGATAAACCGGCGTACAGCTCAGTATACGCCCCAAACTTAGCCTCATGAAGCAACGGGCTAATGAAAAACATGGCAACTGCCCCAGTCCCTGCATAGGAGCCCGCATTTAGATTGCCCGGGTTCTGCACCACGCTCACAATGTTATCTTGCTCAAGTTGGGATCGTCGGGCCAACTCCCGTCCCAGCATCCAGGTTCCCACCTTCGAGACAGCATAGTTGCGAGTGCGATCTTTGGTTCCCTTGTCTAACACAGCGAAATCAATCCCGTTCGCTGGCGAGGCGCCCTCCGCTAAAAAGCTGGAGGTCCACACTACGCGAACGGATCCACGAGGTGTCTCGGGCGCTGCTGCGGCTGCCCGTAGCTGCGGTCGTACGAGCTCGGTGAATAGCAAAGTCGCGATACAGTGCATCCCCACCATCGCCTCGAATCCCTGGGCTGTTTTCGCACCGGCTTCCACCAGGTTCGCTCCAGTTCCCGCGTTGTTCCAGAGAACATCGAGCCTTGATTCTTGTTGAGCGAAGGTAGTGGCCGCCCCCTTGACTGATTCCAAGTCGTTGAGGTCGAGATGGAGGAATTTGATCGTGCCGGGCACCTTCGGCGCGGGTTGAGCCTTCACAATGGATTGAATCGCGGTTTCAGCACGCTCCTAGTAGGGAAGCGTGTTAGCTCATCGGTAGGGTCCAGAGCTCAGAGGGCCGAGATTGGTTTGGGGGATTTGTCACTTACCTTGGATCTGGATGCCATATAGATAGTGGCCCCGGAGGCATATAGGATCTTGCATAATTCAAACCCGACGCCGGCATTGCCTCCTGTCACAATAAAAACCCGACCCTGCTGCAAAGGTAGTTCTTTCTCAGTAAACGCCGCCTTAGGCGGGAACCACTGGGTGCGAAGATTGCGGAGGGAGGTGAGCGCCATGATCCGATAAGTGTATTTCTGATGAGTAAAGTAAAAAGAAAAAAAAAGCTCGATGACAAGGTAAGGTAACCTTGATTGTTGAATCCACGGGCGGCGGCGTTAAAGAATGCAAATGATCACTCTCTTCCACACGGTATTCTGTTTTCCCTCAAAGCAGAGATTTAAATACTAATTCCATAGAATAAGTCTGCGTGACTGTGTCTGTCTCGACGATTTATGTAGATTCTCGGGTGGGGTTGGTCTGTTCTTTGTTACCCCTGCACGCTCAGCCTGGTCGCTGACACTGCATACCGCTGGGGAATCAGTGGCTTCCACTTGCAGGGATCATCCGGAGATGAGACCTCCGTCCGGCCGATAACCCGACCAGGTACACGGCTGTTCCCCCGACTTTCTTTTTGTTTTCAAAAAGAACCCACCAGTTGTCATCTACGAATGATAAATGTGAATGATCGCGTGAAACCACCACCCCGTTTCTAGAAACTGGCAGTAATTTTCTCGCGCCTTCTGCCCTACGCATTTACCAAGCTAGAAGAGCCTAGTATACTAATAATCTTCCGAATAACGAAATAGAACGGATTACATAGCATATTGGAATGAAGTAAAAGGAGAAAGAAAAAGACTTATTTACGTTAAAAACCACGCGATTATTGACAAATTCCCGTCTCTCCTCGTCTGTATTAAGGCGACAACTTCTAAGAAGTTATCTCTTTTAAAGTTATATTTCTGCTTTTTCTAGTTCACGACGATTCCCTCTGCCGTTAATATATTTGTTATCCACTACATCCTATAGAAGACTTAGCATTATTTTGATGATAGAGAAACAGAGAACTTACGCCATATACTTCTTTTCGATCGTCTTTGTGTATCTCCGTTTTAGTGCTCTCTTTAAATCCACTAAAGAATCGCTCTGCCCACGCCTTAATAGTTCTAACAGTTGGTCGTTTGTCCTCGCTAAGTCGGCCCGTAGCAGAACTCACATACTAGCGAAGGAACCCTTTAACTATATCATAGCTCGGAGGTAAATACTCTAGGACAGTTTTGTAATATTCGAATTTATTTTGAGGGTCTGCTATGAAGCTAGGAGATAAGTCAGTTCCGTCCTCGGTTAAGGAATTCTTGCTTCCGCGGGTCTCTTAACTTACTCGAGCTAGAGGTTTAGGGTCTGTTAATAGATCTGCTTAGTCTTTAAGAGTTTTTTGTCTTTGTTTCGGATTCTGTCTTCCTCCCTATAAACCGCGGGGATATAGCCATTCTTTTGCCTTTAGAGACGGCGCCTTTCCTTAGCTTTCTCGTCGCGTCTAGCGAAAAATGCTATTCGCTCTATAAATAAGGATCTTGCTCGACTGCTAGTCGTAGAAGCAGCTTAATAGAAGGAAGGTAGTTTAGATGTGATAATAAGATAAATAGTTCACGGGGACGTGTGCCCTTATATAGCTAAGAGTTTGAGCTCGAGACGCCCCCCGTATATAAGGAGATAAAAATTTTGACCAGATCATTCTAAATTAGATGGCATTCTCCACCTTCTTTGCCCCTGATAATAAAAATGACGCATTTATTTAGTGACATAGGATCCTCCAGAAAATGAGTGCAGCCCAAATATCGTCAACGCACTACCCATCACAGAATAGATAGCCCTGTGGGGCCTTTCTCTTTCGGGTATGATCTAGGTTGAGTTGGACAAATGAGGGGCACTCCCGGAGCACTCACGGAGCACGCACTGAGCATGCCTGAGTAGTCCCGGAGCACTCACTGAGCACTCACTGAGCGTGCCATGGATTAGTCATATACCACGTGACTGAACTGAGCGTGATCACCGAGTCTGAGCCCGTGCTGACGTCTACTCAGTGATCCTGAGCCTGAGCGCCCTCATAAAAGCGGCGGCAGCCCAGAAAGGAAATGCCCCACCGGCAGACATTATCCTGTCTCTATAGGTGCATACAGGGAAAGATTGGGTAAGGCCACAATGTGGCGTCCGCAGGTTCACAAAGGATCTGAGAACCTACGAATAAGTATGGGCTGAACTATATGATGTCACAAAATATATTTGGTCAAGGGTCTGAGCCTGGACAGATGACTGAATAGTCAGCCAAGCTGCTCTTGACAAGTACAAAGAGACGTGATAGAGACATGATCTATTGTCGGCCGAGGGATCTTTTTACTGGCCTTGGTAGCCATGTTCTAGATGCAGAGATGATCTAGATGCAAAGCAAGTTCTTGTGGTCTCTTGCCAAGATTTCTGAAAAAGAAGTCTTACGATAGGGGTCTAGACCAAACGGTTGTCTGGGGTAAGTGGGTAGCGGTGTGGCCAAAATTAGGTTGTCTTGGCCTTCAGTGACAGCCCTCGGACCGGCGGATTTCGTTTTTGGGAAATACTACTGCCTTAATTACGAGTTGGCTTACAGTAGGAAGTGTCGTAATCAGTGCTTCTTACTTTTGAGTTTCTTTGGGTTTCTTTGAGTTTCTTTGATTTAAATCAAAGGAACATTTGACAATCCCTAATCTCAATATGCAAAATGTAAACGTAGATGATCCAGTATGCAGATCTACGGGGCAGCCCCACTGAGACAGCATGACATGCATCTCTACAATCATGCTTAGTGACCCATATTCGATTCAGTTCCATGTGCCATGCGGGTGAAAACTCTGGGGTGGCCATGCCACGAGAAAAGCGCGTGGCGACCTAGTTTAGGTCAACTGGGCTCGTAGATGCAACTCGGTGAGGGTGATTCTTCCGCTCACTACCAAGTTACCAGTCGTTTCTTTCCCATTCGGAACCTCGCATAGAGCAAAACTGGCTCGGTTCCTATGGTTCCTATGTTCCTGTGAGCCCCCCCCAGGGACTCAAACTTTGAAGCCCATTACTAAGGGCCGGCGTAAAACCCTACGCGCTGAACCAAAAGAAAAGAACAAGGGGAAAAAGCCTCTGATGTCAGGTTCTCCAAATCTGTCTTGTTCCTCCAGGTCCCCAGCGAACAATATCCTGTACCATTCATGGGATATGGAAGGATAAAAAATTCCAAAAGTTAAAGTAGTCATTAAGACCTTCCCAGTCCGGCGATGGCGAAGGTGTTCGAGGCCTTCGGATGTGAACCGGTTCCACACCATTCCAGATCATTGGAGAACCCCAGAAATCCATCGAACGTCTCTTTCGGGATCTAGAAATCGTTCCATGGCGAGGATGTGGTGGACTGGACTCAGGGTTCAGACCTCGCCACAAGCCCAACTCCACCAGAAACGATAAATAGTCCAGCTCGCACCCCACGATGTTCTTCTCCTCATCAATCACTACAGTCTCTACGACTCTACTATCTTTTTGTCTTTCTCTTACGATCTGATCACTCTCTTCTCAGATCCACACACTCTCTTGACAATCTTTTGTCAGTCTTTATACACAAAGACCCTTCTTTATACCAACTTCTACAGTCCTTCGACTACCACATCAAGATGATCTTCTCCAACGTCTTCTTCACCGGCCTCCTCGCTGCCGCCGCTACTGCTCTGCCCCACCGTGCCCGTGACTCGGGCACCGGCAGTGTCCAGTTCGTCAACAACATGGGCTCCGATGTCTACCTGTGGACCACCGCCGCCGACCCCGGTCAGATGCAGACCCTCCCCAGCGGTGGTGGCACGCACAGCGAGGCGTGGCAGACCAACTCTAACGGTGGCGGTATCTCCATCAAGCTGTCTACCACCACGAGCGACACCGACAGTGTCCTCCAGTTCGAGTACACCGTCAACGGTGACACTCTGTATTGGGACCTGTCTTCCATCAACTTGGATAGCTCTTCCGACTTCGTTACTAGTGGCTTCTCTGTTGTCCCCAGTGACTCCAGCTGCACTACTGCCACCTGTGCTCCCGGCGATACCAACTGTGCCGACTCCTACCAGCACCCCAACGATGTCAACACCCTCTCCTGCTCGACTAGCGCGAACTACGTCGTCACTTTGGGCTAAGCAGTTTCCTTCTTTTTATATTCCTCCTTCGCTCGGCGTTTTCAGTCTCAGGCGTTGGTGTCTGGAGTACATCATCTGTCAAAAATGAAAAAGCATTGGTGATTGCAAATTTGTTCATTCCGTGCATACTGGATATGCTCGGATTTCATGAGAGTTTGATTTTGTTATAGAACATAGATTTCATGATTATAGACCTGATAGACTGGAACATAAATTGTTAACTTTCCAAATATGTGAACAATTCCTTGAACAAATTCGTAAGGTAACCTCTACCATGGTTCGGATCACCTTTACCAAACCTTGGGCCGGGTGTGGCGGACTCACCTCCGTAAAATGCCGGGTGGCAAGTGAAAACTACCCGAGCCAAGCCTTACCAAGCCATCCAGATCCGGTCGAAGGAAAGTTCTTGAACTTACATCAGAGGCTGATGTAGTAGAAACCAATCTGTGAATCCGTGGTCGGCAACATCCTTGGTGGGGATGATGTCAAATAAATGGGCATTTGCTGCATCTTGAGTCCACAGGGACACCTTCTTTTACATCATAGCTGATAAAGTTCACAGGTGTCGAAGTCAATTAAGCAAGTGGAGAGTTTTAGAAGAGAACATACTTTCGCTACATCGTGCATATGAGGTGACGGCGTAGATATCCTGCTCGGCGTAGGCCATTTTGTAATCGATTGATGAATTAAACTCAAGATATGATTTCAACCGACTTTGTCTAATTATACTCGTTCATTCTCGAAGAAATGGCGTATCCAGCTGGTTTGACCTTGGGAACGTATCCAGTCTTAGTTAGGGTGACTGATTCAGCAATGGCAGCTTTGAGGTTCTCAATCGCCTCATCGCTGACCTGGTGATGCATAGAAATCCGCTCATTTTGCAACTTGACATTGAACTGTTGGCATTGTTCAAGCAGGATGCCCATGTCGATATTCGACCTCTTGGCGTCAATGAAGAAAAAGTTCGTGTCAACCGGGATTTGTGGCACCACAGCCAAAGCTTTCAAATCCTGCTCGAGTTTCTTGGTCTTGGCATGTGTTTCCTTCATGGTCGGCCACACCTCTTTCAGCGCAACCATGGCAGCAGCTGTCAGAACACCCGCCTGTCGGATTCCACCACCCTGCTGCTTGCGAAGCCACCTGGCTTGCTTGATTTTCGCCTTGGTACTAGCAAGAACACCGCCAACGGGAGCACCGAGACCCTTCGACACACACATAGAAACACTATCAAAATACTGACAGTACTTCGCCAAAGAAATCCCACTAGCTGCCGAGGCATTCCACAATCGAGCACCATCACAGTGGACCTTGATATCATGCGCGTGGGCGAACTCAGAAATTTGCTTGATTTCCTCAATTGGCGTGAGAACACCACCAATAGTCAACTCAAGAGAAATGACCTTCGTAGGCGCGGAGTGTATATCATCCCCAAGGACAACCCAGTTCTCAACATCCTCCAGGGTCAAATAAAGCCCATTCTTAGGATGCACGGGTGTCACCATAGCCTGAGACAAAACAGCCAATCCAGATCCCTCCTCGGCGTAAACATGAGCCCGATAGTCACAGAGCACGGAATGCGGCGGTTGGAATAGATGGACACGAACACCAATCTGATTCCCCATAGTGCCAGATAACATGAACAGAGCATCCTCCATGCCGGTCAACCGGGCGACTTCGGTTTGAAAGTCGGTAGTCATCTTATCTTCCTGGTACACGTCATCGCCAAAGGTGGCATTTGCCATAGCCTCTAGCATGGATGCCGTAGGAGTCGTGAAGGTATCACTGCGGAACTCATTGGCGGCTACGGATTGGCCGGTGGTCGACATCTTGGCTGTTGGTGAGGTTGAGGATCTGGTGAAAATTTGCGATATCTGGTGCTGATAAGTTGCGGATAATGCGGGGGCCAGCCCCCACTCCGTGGGACCGTGTGATATGACATGCAGATGAGTATGGAACTCGTCTTACAGGTGTGTGCTATCTGCTGACTTATTACTATTCTGCTGTACATCCTATCTGGAGGGTTGAAGTGACAAGGAGTATTCGGACACCGAAGTAGCGTATGGATAATACCAATATGCCGTTGCTCCACCAACTAGCTTGTCTATTGAGTACATTGACTACGTATATACACAACAATAAAGACTCATCACTTCATACCTCACCAGATCGAAGGCAAGCCCCCCTTCGACAGCCGTGCAAGTCTCTCCTGGCTAAACTCGAAGCACTCAGGAAGTCCGGTCTCGCTCCACTCCCCACCAAGCACAAGCTTAGCAACACCAGGCGCGCAAGTAAATATTCTAGACATTCCGTGTCCATTGAAACCAGCGCAGATATACTGCCCATCACCCAGATCTCCAACAAAAGGCACAGAGTCCGTAGTCATAGCAATAATACCCGTCCAAGCATCCTGCAGACCCTCTCCATGTTGAGCTTGCTTGAGATGGAACTCTGGGAAGAGATTATCGAAGCTGCGCAGTGCATCTTCTGCTATTTCTTGATTATAGTGCGAGTCATCAGTGCTGAAGCGGCTGTCCAGTGTCTCGGCGCTCAGAGTCGGGTTTGATCGGGATACACCCAGAACTAGAGTTCCGTCTCCTTGCCGCTGTATCAAGGAGTAAAAATGGTGTAGGCTGTAACGTAGGGAGAAGGTATTTTGGAGGACATTCTTAGATGCAAATGCTGGTGTCGGGACCAATGTGTGCGCCTGGGCACGGTTTGGTCGGAAATAAGACGCCAAATGAGGTAAAAGCTGGGCAGCGTGGGCATTCGTGCAGTGTATGATTTTTTCTGCTGTCACAACGCCCTTGGATGTATGGATATCCCACTTATTGCCAGCTCGTTTGATTTCTTCAGCCGGGCAGTTTGTGAACAGTTTTGCTCCCTGTTCTATCACTGATCGGAGAAGAAATTGCGCCAATTTCGCCGGGTGGCTTGAGCCAGCAGGCCATTCGTATGCAGCCACTGCCCCTGGGATCCTTGTCTTTTCCTGGGCCTCTTTTCCTTCATAGAGTTCGATGTGAGATATGTCGCCCCCTGCGACATTATACGCCGCTAGACTGTCCGCTTCGTACTTTGCGAACTCTTCAGTCATGCAGACATCAAATGTGGTTGTTAGATTGAAGTCACACTGCACATTGTGTTTCTTGACGAACTCATCGACCTTTTCCAGCACAAGGCGCTCGTTGGCAATGATTTTGAGAGCCTGCTCAGGGCCATGAAGCTTGGCATAAGCACTGAAGCCTCGAAAGGCGTCAGGTCGAACGTGGCCTGCGTTCCGAGAACTTGCCCCGCTCGCTGCCTCGCGCGCCTCAAGAATGATAAGGTCTTCTGCTTTCACGCCAGCTTCTAGTAGCGAGAATGCAGTGAGACCACCGGAGATTCCGGAGCCGATAATGACATACTTGGATGTTTCGGGAACGGGGTCAAGCTGACGTTCGAATAGATAGGGAAATCCTCGGGTTGTTCGTTGCCAATAGCTAAGGCAGGGGTTTGCATTCGGCAGACTTCTGCTTGAGCCGACATCGGGTGACATGGTGGAAGAAAAAGGTCACCGATTCACACGATAAGAACAGGCTAGTTGGGTGTTTATATGCACCTATAAAGACAGGATAAAGTGTGCCGGGTGGGGCATTTCCTTTCTGGGCTGCCGCCGCTTTTATGAGAGCGCTCAGGCTCAGGATCACTGAGTAGACGTCAGTACGGGTCCAGGCTCAGTGATCATGCTCAGTGTATTTTCAGTCACGCTCAATGGCTACTCAGTGAGAGCTTAGTGACCACTCAAGCATGCTCAGTGCGTATTCGGGGATTCGGGCGATGTGGGAGCTGGACCCAGGATTAGTCAGAATTTTCTGGGTCCCAGCCAGCAATTCTGGGTTGACGGGACTTCCCAACCTAGTAGTCGAGATGTGATATCTTATGTAGCTACAAATGCTACGCCTGACCTTTTTCATCCAATAGCGAAAATATCTCAGAATCCTTGTCGGATCGATTGGCCCTAGCCGGACATATTATAGTGGCACTATACCATACGTAGAGCGGGAGTCATAGTTAGCACCGTTGAAGATATGCCTATCTCATGGAGTGGAGTCTTTTATTGGTGTATCTCTATTATTTAATTGTGTTACATCGAAACGAAACCCGAATAACCTCCTCCTCTAAAGCGATACCTAATCTCTTCAAGCAGCAGGAACGGAAACATTATCCTTCTTGATCGTCTTCCACTCCATAGTCAAAGCCGGCAGGATCATCAAGCAAGATACCGCCACACTGACAATAAATGACCGATGGATACCATCGTTGTACACAAGCAGGACATCAGTAAGCTTGTTCACCGGCACGGCCTCAGACAGACCCATAGCTCCAACGGCGAGGACCTTGGCCGTATCAATTCCCTCGATATGAGGCAGTTCCGTGCCAAGGTAGTTCTGGAAGAGAGACTGGGCGACAGCGATGAAGACAGCGCCACCGAGAGATTGGGAGAAGAACATGAGCGAAACGCCGATGGCGACTTCCTCCATGGGGAGAATGGTTTGCGCGGCTAGTGAGGGCTGCTGCAATCCGGTGCCAATGCCCAGACCGAACAGAACCTGGTATCCGATCCAGGCGGCGTGGTTGGTGTCCAGCTTGAAGGTTGTCATTAGGCCTGCGCCTGTTGACATTAGGATCGCTGCGACGAACATCCATGGAACGTAGTATCCTGTCGCGGTGATGATTCCACCGGAGAAGATGGCGCCGACGACGAGTGCGAGGACCATGGGGATAGTGTCAATACCGGACTTAACGGCCGATGTACCGCGTACACCCTGGAACCAGAGGGGAAGGGTGTAGAGCATGGAAATGAGTCCACCACCCACGCACATCGCGAAGACAACTCCACTGATGATACTGCGCTGGTTGAAGATGTGAGGGGGCACGGTGGCGTCCTTCTTCAGCCAGGCTTGGACACCGACGAAGGCGATCATCAGGATACCCGAGAGCACGAACAGCGCAATAATGCATCCGCTGTTCCAGGCATACGTGGTGCCACCCCATTGCAGGGCGAGCAGGAAACATATAATGGAGGGCAGGAAGAGGACGCTTCCCAATGGGTCCAATCGAAGGATCTGTCGTTTCCAGCCGTAGGGCTGAGGCGTGTGAGGCACGCGCAGGAAGAAGAAGAGCATCGCCAAAGTAAATCCACCGATGGGGAGATTGATGTAGAAACACCAGCGCCATGTCACATTGTCCGTGAAAGCACCGCCCATCAGTGGACCGACGATAGACGAGAATCCGAATGTAGATCCCATCAGCCCGACGTAGATGGGTCGCTTAGCCAGTGGGACAATCTGAGCGATGATCACTGTTGCGCCAGAGAAGATTCCGGCAGAGCCAATGCCTGCAATAGCTCGTCCGACGATGAAGGCCTTGGAGTTGGGCGCGCCGCCGCATAGAGCTGATCCGACCTCGAAGATGAGGATTGCGAGGAGGAAGATGGTCTTGGTTGAGTAGAAGGTGTAGATTTTGCCCCAGGCTAGTTGGGTTGCACAGCTTGTCAGGAGATATGCACTGGCGTACCAACTGATGTCCTCGAGGGCATTGAATTGGTTTGCGATGCGAGGGACTGCTGTGGCGATGATCGTGCGGTCCTAGTCCCTCAAGGTAATCAGTTTTTATTCGCGCGAGAAACAGGAAATATTTAGAGGAGATCACACCAGTGCAACCAAGAACATAGCGAACAGAATTGAAATCACAATTGCCACCAACTTGGCTCCCTTTGGAAATTGGCTCTCATCCTCTTGGACCTCCGAGGGCTTCTCGGTGGTATCCAGGGACTGGCGAGGCTGCTCGTGGAGAGGGTGTTCTTCTTGTATAGAATGCGCCATACTGAATACGTAGATTAGAAGGGAAATAAGAGGTTTTGATTCAATTATTTTTTTATTTGAGTGCATCTATTGAGAAAGGAGCATACTTAACTAAACAAGTAGCTTGGGATTGACAAGCACCTCGGCGCCGAAGCACCCACGGAAATTCGTGCGGACTCAATGCGACCGCCGACGCGACCGCTCGGGACCGAGAGCGTAGCAACCGGGGGAAGAGGCGTATTTACTTTACAGACATCCAACCCGGCTACGATAGGCAGACCTAATACTGATGAGATGGAGGAAAGGAATGAAGAGATAGATATTAATGCCTTGATAGCTATGGATGAGTGTAAGAGAAGAAGCTAGGATACAAGGGCAAAGGCGGTGAGTCTTAACAAATACACAATGCTCTCGTCAACATCCCGAGTAACGCGAGGCCAGAAACGGGGGACTCGGCGCACGGCGCCTCTCGTCTCGACCTTCATCAAATGCCACATAGAGCCAAGAAATACCAGCTAAGGCGGGGTTAATCTACCGCAACGTTAACTTCACTGAGCCCGGAGTCATTCCGAGGTGGCTTTAGCCTCCCGAGGAAAGCATCTATTGGTCGGACAAGCTTATCGCGCGCTTTGTACCCCTCTGCATTGGACTAGTCGTTGGTTTCGTCTGTGATTTTTATCGTTATAAGTTTTGGACATGGCCTTGGACGACTCGGTCTCGAGTGAGACCCCTTTGCTTGCTCGTCCTGCGCACACTATGGGGTCTTTCAACATGTTTCGCCGTACTCCATCGGAGTCGGCGCCTGCCTTTGAGAGATCTTCTGAGGAGAAAGCGCTCGTGCGCCGGCTTGATACTTTCTTTTTGACGTTCGGCTGTTTGTCTCAGATCATCAAGTATCTCGATCAGCAAAATATCAATAATGCCTACGTCTCGGGTATGCAGGAGGATCTCCATCTGTATGGTGACGAGCTGAACTTGTGAGAGTCCTAGTCTTCGCACGGATTCATATACGCTAACCCTCAGCTTCTCGTTAGATTCACGACTTATTTCAATGTCGCATACTGCATCATGTTGATCCCTTCACAAATCATCATGACCTACGTTCGTCCAAGCTACTGGCTTCCTGGGCTGGAACTGATCTGGGGTCTAATGACCGGACTCATGGCCATGACCACCAGTGCGAAGCAAGTATACGTCTTGCGCGTGTTTCTCGGTCTTTGCGAGAGCTCAGCATGGCCTGGGTTTATGACTCTACTCAGTAAGTAGAGCCTCTCATCCAAGGTCCAAGTCATCAACTAACGTCCACCCAGTGTACTGGTACACCCCGACAGAACTGGCCAAGCGAATGGGCTTCTACCACTCCTGTCAAGGAATGGGCACCCTGTTCGCCGGCTTCATGCAAGCCTCCATCTCCAGCACAATGGACGGCAGCGGCGGTCTAGCAGGCTGGCGCTGGCTATTCGTAATCAACGCAATCATCACGGTCGTCTGGGGATTCGCGGGCTTCTTCATGATCCCAGATAGTCCCAACAACCCCAACCCGCGCGCATTCTGGTTCAAGAAGAGCCACGGCGATCTGTCCATGGAACGTCTTGCTCGCAACGGCCGCGCTGAACCGAAGCGTATTACGTGGGCTAGTGCAAAGAGGACGTTCTCGGGCTGGGTGGTTTACTTCGTTGCGACGTTATATGCAGCTACTGTTCTCGGAACGTATGGATATGTGTATTTCTCGCTTTTCCTGAAATCGCTCAAGAACCCCGATGGCACACAAAGGTGGAGTACGTCCGAGGTCAATGCGATTCCAATCGGGGGGTCTGCGATAAATGTCGTTTTCGTGTGGATTTGGGCTCTTTTGTCAGATTTCTTACGGACTCGCTGGACGCTCATCGTGCTGCAGGCCGTTATTGGAATCATTCCGTGCATAATCATGTCTATCTGGACTTCGCACCCCGATACAGTGGCACTTTCAGCTGCCTATGCGTCTTATTTCATATCTTTTATTTGTCTCGGCACGGCGCCTCTCATTTTCGCGTGGCTTTCTGATCTGATTCCTCAGGACCCTGAAGCGCGTTCGCTTGTTGTTGGTGTCTCGGTCGCTGGGTACTATGCTATCTCAGCTTGGTCGCAGGTTCTTGTGTGGCCTGCTACGCAGGCGCCGTATTACAAATATGGATGGCAGTCTGCGCTGGCGTTGTTGGTTCTTGTTATTATCATGACGTGTGCTCTGAGGTATATTGATGTGAGATACCTATTGCCGAAGCGGGAGGAGTTCCAGGCGGAGATAGATGGTCAGGAGGTTGGGCGGAAGGATAGTGTCTCTAGGTCGTTGGAAGATGAAGACCAAGTTGGAAAGGCAGGGCCATCTGGTTATGATAGCAAGACTATTAAGTCACCTACTGTAGACGAGGTCTAAATTGCCAATTTTGGATATAGGTAAAGAAGTAGTTCATAAACATTTAAAGCAAATAGAATAAGCTATAGTTCTATCTAGGCATTTCAAACGATAGATCTCATAATGCGTCAGGATATCAGATAGGCTCATCACGAGGCTCAACCAGAATCTCATTAACAGAGACATACTCCGGCTGGCAAAGGGCGTGAACAATTGAGTTCGCCACATCGGACGGCTCGAGGATCTTCGCACCGGAAGGCTCTCCAAACTTCTTGACGGCTTCCGTATCCGTTGACATGTTCAACAACGGGGTGGCCGTGTTACCGGGCTGGATGGCAGTTACGCGCAAGCCAGCACCGGCAGTCTCAAGACGCAGTGCTTGGAGTGTAGCCTCGACGAAGAACTTACTGGCTGAGTAGACACCCAAACCGGGGAAGACTTTGCGTCCGGCGTCGGAGGAGATAGCCACGATGTGACCGCTGCCGCGCTCGAGCATACCAGGCACGGTGGTTCCGAGGGCGTTGAGTAGACCCTTGCAGTTGACGTCGACGGTACGTTCCCACTCGTCGAAGTTGGTGTTCTTCATCATCTCAAAGTACATCACACCTGCACATGAGACGAGGATATCGACCGGGCCGAGCTCGTCGCTAGCTGCCTTGACAAGTTCCTCAGTCTGAGTCTTGCTGGTGACATCGGTGGACCGGATGACGCACTTGACGCCATGGACATCAACTTGGCGCTTGACAGACTCCAGAGCGTCTAGGCGGCGAGCACCCAGAGCGACCGCACAGCCAGCCTTCGCCAGTGCAGAGGCGACAGCTGCGCCAATGCCTGATGACGCGCCAGTTACGACGGCGACCTTTCCGCTGAGGGGTCCTCGCACGGCGGGTTTAGGAGCAAGAGCCTGCTGGCGATTCGGTGCCCGGGGAAGCCATCCTCGAGCGAACCAATGACGTGTGTATGTCTCGAGCAGCAGAGCATCCACCTTGGGTCGCTCGACAACCGATCGGAAGGGTCTAGTTAGGGCGTTGTCGAGAACGACAATGCCGCGCAGGAACTCCACAGTCGGCATGCCACTGCGAAGAATGTCGACGGTGAACGAACCATCTCCACCCTTGGCGAGGCCGCGCTTCTCGGACCACAGAGCGACCCACTCGTCCCATGGGAGGGGCTTGGTGGGATATCCAAGCGTGTCTAGGTTCTCAAAAACAGATCGAATGTTTACCGGGTCGGGATCTCCCAGGTGGAACATTGTTTGGTTCGCCTGGGTCTGTGTAGCGAGGTGGACGATACTCTTGCTCACAAAGTCGACAGGAGTCATCTCTGCTCTCCAGCCTTCGACAGCTGGGGCATAGCCGAGTCTGATAGACTCGACGATCAAGGCAGTCAGTAGATCCCAGGCATTGGCTGAGCCAGTGAGACTGTGACCGCTGATGGTACCGCAACGGTGAATCTTGACTGGTAGTCCGCGCTCAGCGGCCTTAAGTACGAGCTGTTCGGCAACCCACTTGGTCTGGCCGTAGCCATCGGCGAGCTTGGTAGGGACGTCCTCAATGTCAATGTTAGTACTTTCAGGCCAGCCCTTCTCTCCGGAAGGAGGCAGGACACCGTTCGTGGAAACGTATTGAACGGTCGCACCGCTCTTAGATGCGAGACGAAGAATCTCACAAGTTCCTCCAACGTTGGCAGCACGCAGCGCCGCGTATGGATAAACGAGGTTGACAGTAGCTCCAGCATGGACGATGACCTGGATGCGACCGGCGAGTTCGTCATATGCCTCGGGTGACAGACCGAAGTGAGGTCTCGACAAGTTACCAGGAAGGACCTCGACGCGCTCCATAATCGAGTCACGCCAGAGACCAAAGTCAAGAAGATTGCGGCGAATACGAGCCACACCTCCAGCCTGGTCATCAACTTCAGGGTCCTTGAAACGAACCATACAGATGATCTTGGCTGAAGTGTTTTCCAGCAGATCGTTGAGCAAGAAAGCACCTAGGAATCCAGTTACACCCGTCAAAAGGACGGTATCAGCCGATGCAATCGACTTGAGCGACGCGTTCGCTTGTGGCTTGATCTCCTCATCAAGGGTAGCATCAGCGAGCAAAAAGGCGGGAAGATCCGCTTGCACTGCTGCAGTGTGGCCATCTCGGACCGCACGCACAGTGTCCAAGTGACCAGCGAGTGTAACATTCTCAGCGAGTCGAGGAATAGGGACACGGAAACCGAAATGACGAGACAGTCGACCTGCGAGGTCTGCCAGCGACAGAGAGTGTCCGCCAAGGTCGAAGAAGTTGTCCTCGGGCTTCAAGTTAGACTTGGTAATTTTCAGAACACTTGCCCAGATGGCCGCGATATCATCGATACCAATCGGGTCCTTCTGCGCCGCGCGCTCGGTACCGATGGGACTGGGGGTGCGAGGGGGGGTAAGACTCTTGAGATCGATCTTGCCAGAGACCTCGTGGGTGGGCAGCTCTTTCATGACAACCCATAGCGACGGAATCATATAATGAGCGAGATGTAGCTCGAGAACGCGACGAGCAGAAGGGCTGTGGCCTGACTCGTTGACATCCACAAACGGCCGAGCGTCCGATGCATCCTTCTCAGCGGCCACAATGTAGGCGCACAGCTGGCGATCCAGGCCATCGCCATGAGCAGTGACGGCACAGTGGCTGACAGCCAAATGCTGGCAGATTTCACTCTCCACCTTGGCTGGGACAACTGAGTATCCACGGATCTTGATCATGGCACCCACTCGTCCGGTAATCTCGAGATGGCCCGACTTCAGCTTGCGTGCCAAATCGCCGGTCCTGTACATTAGCGCACCGGGCTTGGAGTCAACTTTGTTAGGAATGAAGGCCTTTGCAGTGGTCTCCGGGAGGTTGAGATATCCCCGAGCCAGCAGGTCTCCACCAACAAACAGCTCACCGGCAGTACCCGCTTCCACTTCCTCCTCGTTTTCGTTGAGAATGTACGTCTGAACGAGAGGTGGGCCAACAGCACAGTAGTGGGACTCCGTATTGATCAGATCACGGATATCGCCGCATGCGATCTCGTGTGTTTCGCATGCACTGTAGCAGTTGAGGAAGCGGGTATTGGGCAAAGTACCAATGCCGCGGCGGGCAAGATCGGTGGTCACAACCTCGCCATTGAGCCAGAGGGTTCGCAGATCGGGCAAGCGAGTCGCAATACGTGGGTAGCGAGCAAGGACGGTGGCCAGTAGAGTGGGGGTCATGAGAGTATCGGTAATCTTCTTGGCTTCGAGCAAGTCAACGAGTGCGGCGGGGTCGTAGCTAGCTTCGTCAGGGACGCAAACAACCGTGGCACCTCTGAACAATGGACGCAGCATCTCCCAGATGAAGAAGACATTGCAAGCTACCCGGTCTCCGGGCTGCAAATCTTGTACCGCGAATCTCAGCTCGTATGAAAGCACCGGGGCTCTCTGGGGGTTGGCGATTCCCTTGGGCTTTCCAGTTGTGCCCGAAGAGTATGAGACAAACGCCAATCGGTCCAGGTCATCCTCTGCTGGCAACGCAGGCAGTTCTGAGGCATCGTAGCTTTCTTCGGGGGTCGCTAAGTCCAGAGAAATGATAGGGCACTCGGACTTCACCTTGCTGGCCTCTGCTTGGTGGGTGATCACGACTGTGGGCTTCGCATCATCAATTACATCAGCGAGGAGCTGCGGGGGATAGGCAAGCTCCAGGACTAAAAATGCACCTCCCGCGCGAAGAGCTGCCAGGCACGCAATCACGTAGTGCGCGCTACGAGGCAAGAGCACTCCAACCAGAGTGTCTCGGCTGACTCCACGGAGGCGCAGACGAATTGAAAGGGCTTCGACTTCCTTGTCAAGCTCGGCATAGGTATATGTGGTTTTCTCGTCCTCCAACGCAAGGGCATCAGGCGTTGCCTGGACCTGCTTCTTGAATAGCGACGGCAGGTCCAGCCTGGTATCGATGATGGTCATTGTCGAGGATCTCCGAACGAAAGCTAGGTCGTGCTCGGTTCTCGAATCGCCGGAATGGATCTAGTGCACGAATTCGTACAACCACAAGGGAGTAGAAAGTGAAATTGTGATGCTATAACAGTTGCGAATGACGCGATGAGAGAAAATAAGTAAACCGGAAACCGGCCATATGCCATAATCCTTGATTTTCCAGACTAAACTGTTGAGAGCGAATATGATGGCAACCTCGTATGGGGACTAAACATCAAGCTAGACTCCATCTCGTTTAGCAGGAGAATCCTTGGAACCTCATAGAGTTCATTTTGCTTATCGGGGCCAATCAATCCCGCATCCACCAAGGCGCCATGCATCGATTTGAGGCCGGCCACCTCAGATCCCCCTTCCGATCGCGGCTTATATAGATCCTGAATGGTGGGTGCTTCTCAAATTGAGTATTTTGTAGTCATGACTATGACTTTGCCCAGGAAATGACCCCTCCATGCAGTAAAAAAGTCCCTACGAAGAAGCAAAAACGAACAGCGGACCTCTCCATCTTTTTTCTCCGCTGGTGGATCCGCCCCCACTGTCTGTGAATTTGCATGTGAAAAGCCCCTTCCCCAACGCTTTCTCAAGTCGGTTCCTGGTTACTAATATCCTACTCTTTGAAACCCATGTTCTTTAACGCCGATATAGGCCATTACACATAGCAGAATCTAAAGCTGAGGTATCCAACGAGATTTCGTGCTACGTGCTTAGGTGGCTTTTTTGGCTGTGCCCGGTGCACTCTACCCCGCATCTAGGCTAGACCTTTTTGAGCGAAACTGTTCCGATTCGTTCCCTTTCTATGATTCCGGAAATTCACCTTAGACTTCCGTCATTCTAACAATCTAGATTTTGATAGCGCGCTTGATACTTTCAAGGTTTGATGCCCTGACCGTGGCTGGCACGTGATCCACGTGGCCTAGTGGCATTCATCATTGACCATTCATTGCAACGTATTAAGTCTCTGTTTAATGAGACCATTGACTTTATGTTGAGTCTAAATTTAGAATGTACAGTAATGAGATGGAAAGGAAGAATGATCTTCAGTACCCCTCAGTCTGCAACGTCACTCATCCAAGTTTCTCCGTGGTCTGAACCAGTCAGGCACATCCTCTTGGCATACTTTCCAGGCCAAATTTTATCAGTCTATTTCCACCGGAAAAAAAGGTTATAGAAACACCAGCGGTAAAGACAACTACAGGAGAGGAAACTTATGAGCATCTACGTCAAGTTATCACGTGTAATCACCTGACTGGAGGGACCTCTGACCAATCAGGTCGCTGGTTGGTAACACAGTCCAGTGAATCTATGATCCAAGGCCATTAACAAAGAACCTATGCCTGTGGCTACTTAACTCTTGAAAATTCAGTACTCATCCCAGATGCACAGCCTGCGGCGCAAGAAATGCCAGTAAATTTCACTATTCCTGCCTCTTGTGGCCACTCCCTAAGATACTGTCTTCATCACTGTCCGCACAAGCCTCTGTTACTAGACAACCTCGTTTCTCTTCTCGTGATGAGAAAATTGGTTATTTGCGCTCCCGGTGGACGAAATATCAATGTTCCCTACCGGGGGCCATACTGTAGAGACTGTCGGGTGGATCGTACTTTTGTTATAACCGGCGCAAAAGAAAAGGCGTCCAAAGTGGTCTAGTCTTTGGCCGCCACCTTGATTGAGTTCCCAAATGAGAATACGGCCAATCTGCCCATGCACCATGGTTTGAGATGATCGCATCCGATTGCTTGGATGTTCCTCGGATCCCGTGTGGAATTGCCGGGCTCGAATCGATGGCATAGTGCAACCTGGCGGCGCTTTTAACCAAGCTTGATTTGCCAATTGTGCCATGAATATGGCTTTAAGGTCCTAATGCGGGCACTAGACTTAGACTAATTTCTAGTGCCTACAAGAGCAGGGGCCGTTCTAAGATCATTACGAGGCAGGGTTAGGGAATGCAAGGGCGACCGGGAAGTTTATTTCTCTCCTCGCAATACCAGTATTCCTCAAAAACTTTTAGAAATGGCTACAGCTTCTTCTATCCTAGAGAAATTTGACTCTGCGCATAGTGCATTCGACGAGAATGAACCCGGCTCGCGAGAAGCTCTCATTGAGCACAGTCGTGCGCTGATTGCTTCTTTGGAGATTCCTAGCGAGTTCCTAGCGAGTTCCTTCAACGCACTTTCTGGGCACAGGTACGATACTTCAGTCCCCGTCACTATTATATAGTTTCAATAAAAGACTTTGTTGTTTATCTTCAGCAACATTATGGCTAACATGAGCGCATAACAGCCTGCACAATCGGCAATTATCCGGATGGCCGTCGATGTCGAAATGTTTCAGCATCTGCAGAAAGCCGGCGACGCAGGACTCGGCGCTGAATTACTTGCTCAAAAGACCGGGGAAAGAGCTGAGGCTGACTGGCGAGCTATTTTGGACAAGGCTGGCTTGAAGGGGGTCAAGATCTATAGCTACCCCGGTGTTGCGGAAAGCTTGATTGAGGCTGAGCTTGCCTAGGTCATAGAAAGCAGTATAATCGTGTCGATATACACGAAAGATCTCGGAGCTTAGTAGGCCGTGCGGGGTAAGACAGTCTATAACCCATAGAAATCCACATGTAGCTTATATGACACAGGGATTATGTAGCCCATGCGGTCCATTAAAGCGGTTGAACACTGCAGGTATTCTACAGTTGAACCGATTAGCTCTATACACTGTGCATATGTACTTCTGACGGCGTTTATCAGATGACCCGGGGTACTTCCGATCATAACCAGAATTCGCCTGACAACCGAAGGCCCGTTCGCACGCAGACAGAGCGTTGACCCACTCTCAAATCAAGTACTGAGTAACATCTGTCTTACAAGCCATCGGCCGACAAAGACCCGATCTTACTTTAAAAGGCTGCCGCTTATCTTCATGGGCCAGTTCAATCCGCCCCGCTCAACGATCCCTCGTAATGTCGCAGAATGTACGTTCAGATAATCATCCATCTTTCAATATTAACAGTTCTAGAACAACCAATCTTGCGTGCTTTTTGGCGCCGGGAAAGTCCGCTTCGAAGACCGGCCTATCCCCTCACTGGACGATCCCCATGACATTTTGGTTCGAATTTCATACGTCGGGGTATGCGGTAGCGATGTTAGTTGCCCCACTTAGTATGATACAATCAAAATGATACCAAGCTATTGTCTAGGTCCATTTCTGGCACCACGGAGGCATCAGCCGCAAGGTCTCGGAAGAAATGCCACTAGTCATGGGCCACGAAGCCTCAGGAATCGTCGACACCATCGGAGCAGCTGTTTCAAGCGTCAAACCAGGCGATCGAGTCGCCATCGAGCCGGGATTTCCATGTCGGCGATGCAAGCAGTGCAAAGAAGGGAGATACAATATCTGCGCTCAGATGAAATTTGCCGCTGACCCTCCCCTTACGAACGGGACATTATGCCGACTGTTCAGGATTCCCGAGGACTATGTCTACAAGATCCCAGACTCTATGAGCTTGCAAGAAGCAGTGCTTATCGAGCCTTTGAGTGTTGCTGTGCACGGTGTTCGCCTTGCTGAGTTAAGACCAGGTCAAAGTGTCCTTGTTCAAGGGTCCGGGACTATCGGATTGATGGCTGCTGCAGCTGCTAAAGCGTTTGGGGCCCGCATTGTGATCGTCTCGGATATTAATCAGACTAAGCTCGACTATGCAAAGTCGTTTGTGGAATGCACTACATTCGTTCCGGATGTTCATTCTACTCCAGAGGAAGAGGCAATAAGAATGCTGGAAGAGAAGAGCATCCCGGGTGGTGTCGACGTCGTTCTGGAATGCACTGGGGTTGAATCATCCGCGCAAACAGGTCTTTATGCATGCGGTCCTGGTGCTACATTTGTCCAGATTGGGATGGGGAAACCGATGCAAAGTCTTCCTATTGTGGCAATGAGCGAGAAAGAAGTTGTCTTGAAGACCTGCTTCCGGTACGCGCCTGGTGATTATGAGATTGCGCTTGAGCTGGTTGGCTCGGGTAAAATCTCAGTCAAGGAATTGATCAGCAGTACAGTACCATTTGAGGATGCTTCTGTGGCATGGGAGAAGACGGCCAGAGGAGAGGGGATCAAAAACTTGATTCAGGGTGTCCAGGACTAGGTCTATCTAGGGTGTCGCTTATCTTTCATTCTCCGGCATGCTCATTCCACTTGCGGTCGAAGACGTTGAGAGATCGTTGAGCTAGTAATAGTTTAATTAGTATCGTAAACTCCAGAATGGTATCGTCTTATTCCATACCTGATGGAACCACATCCAAGGCCTTGATAGACACGTTGAGTGGTTGATTCAGCATGTAAATCGCTGATTCCGCAATGTCATCCGCAACCAGCGGCCTAAACACACGATAAGTCTTAACCACAATAGACGAATATCACAAATTACATACGAGTAGCCCTCAATGAATGAGTCATATAGCTCCTTGTCATATCCGACCCGCTGCGAATGGAAGTTCGTGGCGACGACTCCGGGCCGCAAAGCCAGAACCTTTATGTTAGTTCCCACAAGCTCATTCCGCAATGCATTCGTGAAAGCTTCCTGGGCAGCCTTATTTGAGTGGTAAACGGCCTCACCAGGGAAAGGCGGGACTTCGAGCCCAGTGACAGATGTGATGTTAAGAATGGTGCCTGATTTACGCGAGAGCATACTCCTGTTTAAAACAGAGTGCGTAACGAACATCGGACCGTTGACGTTTGTGGATATCATTGTTTGGATGTCGCTTATTTTGAGTTTGTAGAATGGACTTGGTGCGCCTAGTGCGAGGCCGGCCTGGTTTGTGTTGTTAGACCGATCAAGACTGAATGAGTGGTTGCTTTCAGGGCGTACATTGTTGATGAGAATGTCAATGCCACCGATTTCTCTCACAGCGCTATCAACAGCAGCATCGACTTCATCATGTTTGCCTACATCCACGGCTCGATAAATGATTTTGAGATCACGATGTTGCTTCCTTAAGTCATCTCTGAGTTTGGCGAGTTTATCCTGGTAGCATTAGTCTCTAGTGCGGTTGAAGCCAAGACAAGGGACATACCTCGGAGCGTGAAATGAGAATAAGGTTGGCACCAGACTTTGCGAGTGCCCTTGCGATTGCTTCCCCGATTCCCATGGATGCTCCAGTCTATAGATGGCAGTATTAGAGCGTGGCTTGTCTTGGCGGAACAGTGAGCCACCCACCAGGAGCACACTCTGGCCGTTGAGAGTCATCTTCGCTATTGTCTATCAAGCTTCGAAAAATTCAAAAATTATCAAAAGTGAGCGGAAAGGCACACCGGTCTGCTATTGAAGCCTTGACTTCGGCGGGACTTTGATTATCAAGCAAGTTGCTGTTCGACGTCATTGTACGCGGACCCACTTCTCTACAACAACATCGAACATGTATCAAAGATTAAACGAGCCTTTGAAATAGACGATTTCAATTGATTACTGTATATTTTGTTGATGGAATAATTCTATTTGTTATAATATACAAAGAAAGCTTAAAAGGACAGTATTGAGCAGGGGTATAGGGAATGCGATGAAGAAACAAAAGCACTTCCACCATGTTGACACAATCAAGCCTCGACGGCCTCAGACCAGGCCAAAATACCATTACCCCGGCGAGCAGCGACTTTGATCTATAATCCATCGCAATAATGAACCTTCCATTGTGCCTCAAGGCCATCGCGTCTTGCATGCCCAACAGAGTAAGGTTGGTGGAAGAAGGGGAGGGAACCGAGTAAATAGCCCAGCTATCGTACTCAATAGCTCCGTTCCAGCTCATGTAGACCATGCTGCCGGTAGAATCGTTTTCGACGACAACGGCGGGCTTCCACAGGTGATTGTGGACAAAACTAGTCGGCAATGGTCCACGAAAGGGCTTTCCACCCAATGCCAAATTTGTTTTTTTTATTCCTGAGGCTCGCTCTTAGCGGATACAAGCGGGAAAACATGGATCTGCTTCTATCACGTCCCCCATCCCTGCCCTATATTGAAGAAAACGATCAAGGAACCCTCCATCAATAGTCAGAGATATTGGACCTGTTACCAATACGGGATAAACCTGCGATATGATCAGGGCAAATGCTGTCCCGGGGCTTTTGCGAGTCAGATAGAGCTGCAGTGGGAAGCTGAGTCTCCACTCAGCCACAAGTCTTGGCGAGCAGCGGACCTTCGTGGGCGTCTACTAGCGACGCCTCATTTGAAGGTTTCACGCAGGGTAAAGCCACGAGCCTAATGAAGTAAATATACCTGAAATACTGAGCAGTGCTTGTGTATCCTCTAAGCTTGTTGCTGCATCAAGCTTGGGGCAATATGGACGAGTCTTTCCTTCCCTTATCACAATTTACCGCCTTTCACTGCCGGTGCAATAATGCTTGAAAGGTTTACACGTGGACTGCGGAGGTTTCATCGCGAGTCAATGGGGAAGCAGGCGTGCCCCTGACCTGCATTCTGATCACAGAGATAACAGAAGCCTAGATGGGCTTCTTTTGCCGAAAGCCTATTGGAAGATTTCAACAAAGAAACACATGAGCCTCAGAAGATGTTCCCAAAGACTGGGGTAACAAAATATTCGGGCCCATTTGCCATATCTTCTCAGGCTTTACGCAGTACAAAGTAAGCAGTTTCGGGGCTACGGATGTTATCTTCCGAGCTGATTCAGGCACTAGAGCTCGGGGAACTATGCCTCATTTGATCGGGGATCCACTGATTGCGCGGTGGAGGCCTTGGTATTCTCAGAATTCCGGTAAAAGCAACAATATTATATCCTAGAGGACCCACAGACCATGCCGTTCGCTTTCTAGAAGGTCTCAGAAGGCTTGTCGAAGGCTTAGCAGTACAGTAGCTACCTGATGCCCAATAAAAGCACATACACCCTGTCATTATCTCCATCTATATTTGTCAAGTCTGGTTTGTGGTCTGAGATACACACAACATTTTCAGACGATGGAAACGCCAATAATAAGTCATTCAAATCGTGGTCTAGACGCGTCAGCCATTTGTGCGTCCATTCTCGTTGATGATGCCATGAGTCTCTACCGATGCCTCAGCCATTTCCATATTAACCCCATCATCATGGCCCTGCTCGACATCCTGCTTTTCAACTACTCGGGCATGCCATCGCTTGAACATCTGGACAAAGAAATGAGCCACAGCGATTTGCTCCGTAGTATACAACAAGACCGGCACTGATGTCTTTGCCTTGGTATACAAATCGAGTGGCTCCCACATAGCATATAGTAACGGGATTCCCAATGCCGTACTCTTAGCTGGGCCGCAAAAGCAAACGGCGATTGCCTGTTCCGGGGACAAGGGTTTGAAGATTGACTTCGACCAGCCGCGAGAGGAGAGAATTTGCGGAGGCCGTGCTGCGAAGAAACACACCACGGTCAGGGTGATGTAGAGTCCGATGTTGAATGGCACAACGAAAATGATGCTTTGGGCTGACATGGACTGAAGAGCTCCCGTAGCGAAACAGGACGAGAACGTGGTCCTAGTTGACTATTAGAATGAAAGGTCATATGTGATGGTCAAGGAACCCACCAAATCAACAGTAGCATGCAGACAGAAGCCCATTTGGGCATTTTGGTCTTCTGCAGCACCCAAGCCGTGCGATCGGGCCAGGTCCATCGTATCAACTGCCCCACAAATAGTGGCAGCAGACAACTCAAGCCAAGTTGCTGAAACACATTCTTGTACATGCTGCCCAAGTTTCCACCACCATATCTCCATTGATCAAACTCGGCCGTCTTGGGGATCAAACTCACCGTCCAAGCCGCCGTGATGAATGGCCCAAGGATATTGGCAATGAGTACTTCCACCAAGGCCGCTGCATCGTCACCCCCCGCAGCCCTCGTCATCACCACATTAGAAGCGATGGTCGTCGGGATACATGCGGTGAATATATAACCAGCCAATACAGCTCGATCAATCTTTCCGCTGGGGTCACCGGCCATGATAATATGCACGACAGCCAAAATGAGTGCCGGAATAAACAAAAATGATATCACTTGCACCACGATATGCAATCGCCAGTTCAAGAGCTGCGTGTAGAGCTTCTGGCGCGGGATACTGAGGCCGGAAATAAGGAAAATGATTGCAATCACCCCGTACAGGATGCTGTACTGGCTTCTGATGATTCCTCCATGCTTGGCCACCTGGGGAAAGTAGTATGCCAATACGCAGACGACTCCGATTCCGATCAACAGCCACTGGTGCAGGATAAACAACGACACTCGCTTGGACACCGCCTGCCACCGCGCAGGGGTGCGCTGATCCGAGGCCACTGCGACCGTGGATTCTTCCATGGCTATTTAACGACACATGAATAAGATGCTATCTGGATATCTCCGGGAGCACTTGGAATCGCGAGTTCGACTTTTGGGGACGTTGTCGAGGCATTTTGGGCAGGGATCGCGCGTTCGGGTTTTCTCCGAGGCTATCGCGGATATCATTGCGGCGATCCGTTCACCCTACGTTAAACTCAACAACCACCTGGCCGTCCCTTCGTCACTCAAGAATACAGTTCAACGGCCTGGATCTGATAAGTCCAGGTGCCAAAAGCCAAACACCCGGTCCTGAGCGGTATTAAACGCCGAAATCGGGTACCCGACCAGCCCAAGCCGACAGTCGGGACAGCCACTTCACATGCGCGCAGCACACATGCCGCATGATGCAATCTATCCCAAGCTTCTTCAGCCTCTCAAGCTAGACGTGCGCGCTCAGTCTACTTCATAAACTCGCGTGACGATGTCGATATTCTCTGGGCCCCCTATTCGGTAGTTCCGACCCCATATACCCCCTATACCAAAACCGCCGCGGTAAACCATTCAGCCGCCACCCGCCACCCGGGGATGTCCACCTCTTCCTCGAAGCGACCCCAGACTTTTCGGCCACATGACATGTCAACAGGCGGGAGCGAACAGGAACAATAGCTTAATTTCCAAGACTGAGCCAGATGAGCTAATGGTCAGTCAAATGACCTAGGCTTTGGAGAGTACACAGCGCGTAGAATGAACCTCGGCTGAGGGGAGCTTTGGCGGTGGTCCGAATTCTTCCGGAAGTCCAGTGTAGGCGTCACGGGGCGGGATGCGCTGCGATTGCGCTGTGAATCTTTCCGTTCCGCAGACCGATCGGTGCCGGGCTGATTCAATCTCCCTAAGGTACGGTACAGAGTACTCCGTAGGCTAAGGTAGATTGAAAGAAGCCCCTGAGAGGTGTTGCGTGGTCACGATGTAAATTGAATGTGTCAATTTTCTGTTCACAAGCATGTTTCTCCCGCATCTACATATTTTAAGGTCTACCTATGACGACAACGACGCGCGAGCATGTGAAGTCAGATCATTTTGGAGATCTGGGGGGGATCCTGGCGGTGCCGCAGTTCAGGGCCGTGGGGATAGTCATCCGCCCTTGTTCCCGAAGGCCTCGGGATTGATTTGGGGCTGCATTCCTTGATCGGAAGTGTCTGAGCTTATAAGATTGCCGAAGCTCCCTCGCTTGAGCTCTAGTTCATTCTAGTCTTTTATTTCGCTTTTTTTCTCTTTTCTTCAGTGCGTCCGACAGGGGTTTCAATCTCGGCGGCAAAGAACTATACACTTCCGCTCGTCCAGCTCCCTCCGCTTCCCCGTTATAGCTGTGTCCCCCACAAAGTTTGGGAACCGCCACTTGAACCGACGGATTTACCCTCGGGACGACTTCTGAGGTCATTAAAACCTTCAATTGATCTCCTCCAACTTCCAACCTTTTTTTGTCTTTGTCGAGTTCTACCTTCTCTTCACCCCGGGATTGTATACTTCCGACTCACTCCGCAATTTCGGTTATCCCTATTGCGAATATCGGCTTTTCTCGGTCAATTGAAATCCGTTCAGGTCGCGAAAATTATAGCGTCTTTGTGATCATTTCATCTTTGGGTGAAAAGACTATCCACAAGTTACATAACATTCGACTGGGAAAAAAAAAATTTCACCATGTCGGCCAAAAATGTACAGGGCAATGGCAAGAGGAGGGCATCGCCCGCAGTAAACTTGATTGGTAGAATTCACCAATACCCAATGCCTCCGACTTCAATGCTAACTGAGAAACAGCGGGTGGTGGTGCTGGTATGATGGAAGCTCTCGTGTGTCACCCTCTGGATACCATCAAGGTCCGAATGCAGCTCTCGCGGAGAGCTAGAGCTCCTGGTGTAAGTCAAGCCGCTGCCATGTCCTCGATGCCATTGCTAATCATGCTGCAATTTCTAGGCTAAGGCCCGTGGCTTCGTCGCTACCGGTGTCGAAATCGTGAAGAAGGAGACTGCTATGGGTCTGTACAAGGGTCTGGGTGCCGTGTTGGGAGGTATCATCCCCAAGATGGCCATCCGATTCACCTCCTACGAATACTACAAATCTCTGTTGGCGGATCCCGAGACGGGCAACGTCACCAGCAAGGCCACTTTCATGTGTGAGTCGAGCATACAACCCCCTTTTCCTGATCAATTAGCTCATACCTCGCGCAGCTGGTCTCGCCGCCGGTGTCACCGAAGCCGTCGCTATCGTCAATCCCATGGAAGTCGTCAAGATTCGTCTGCAGGCGCAACACCACAGTCTGGCCGATCCCCTCGACGCACCCAAGTACCGCAGCGCCCCCCACGCCCTGTTCACCGTGATCAAGGAGGAGGGCTTCAGTACCCTGTACCGCGGCGTGTCCCTGACCGCACTCCGACAAGGAACCAACCAAGCCGCCAACTTCACCGCATACACCGAGCTGAAGGCCGCTCTCCAGCGCATGCAGCCCGAGTATGCCAACTCCCAACTGCCCTCCTACCAGACTACTGTGATCGGTCTCATTTCCGGAGCCGTTGGCCCCTTCTCCAACGCCCCCATCGACACCATCAAGACCCGCCTCCAAAAAACCCGCGCCGAGCCCGGCCAGTCCGCCGTCCAGCGTATCTTGGTTATCGCCAAGGATATGTTCAAGCAGGAGGGTGCCAGTGCTTTCTATAAGGGCATCACCCCTCGTGTGATGCGTGTGGCTCCTGGTCAGGCCGTGACGTTCACCGTGTATGAGTACCTGAAGGGCAAGTTGGAGGCGTCCAACTGGGCCTTTGTGGGTGGTAACTTCGACGAGTAAAAGAACTGGGGCTTCGTTTCTTGGAAAGCATAGTGATACCATACCACAGCATGGTGGGCGTTGCGTTTCCTTTGTCTGTTCGCATTGTCTTTGAGTATGCGAAAAATCGCTGTTCGAGGTAGGCTGGTCGCAACGGTTTCTGTATATATGTTTTTTTGGTCATTTGTATACCACTTGGTTGGATTCATTGGTTTCTTGTAGGCCTGAATGTCTGCTGTAGATTGGGGCAAAAGGAGTGGAATTTGTCAGGATAGGCAATCCAAGCCATCGGTTGTTCCTGATTTGTATTTTCAAGGAAAGGAAGATAAGGCGATGGCTGCCCATATGTGCGTCTCGCAAGTTTGGTGAACCCCGTCAAACGTGGCCAACAGGTCCCCTCGAGCCCCCCCTCACCGCTTCCCCTCTCTCCGTAAACAACCACTTGATCAACCCAGGATCCCAGCACGGCATCGGCATCATGCAGTCTGGAATCTCAGGTACGTCCAGTAGGCTCCAGCGGTCTACATTTCTCTATCCATGCATTGGCCTCCCAATCCTACGTCCAGCGCTTACACGATAACCAGTCTCCTCGGAGCTGCAAGATGCCTTCAACCGCTTCACCTCCGACACCTCGATCTTCTGTCTCCCAGTGACCATTACATCTGAGAAGCTGACACCGCTGACCCCGATTGGCTTTTCCGGCGCCTCTTCTGGCCCTGATACATTCTTCTCGTCGCTGCCGCAGCTCTCGTCCATCCTGCAGCCCCAGACCCCAATCTACCTCCTGCTCCGCCGTCCCACTTCCACCTCGTCTTCCCTTATCGCTTTGACCTATATCCCGTCCAATGCGCCCGTGCGCCCAAAGATGCTCTTTGCGTCAACCCGCACGTCGCTGACTCGTGAGCTTGGTACCGAAAAGTTCGGATCGTCGGTGTTCGCCACGGAAGAGGATGAGATCATCGGCCAGGATGCGTGGAAGGAGCGTGATGGTAGAGCTGCTGGTATCGGTCGGGAAGAGCTGATGGGGGAGAAGGAGCGACAGTTGGAGGAAGTTCGGAGGGCTGAAGCCGAGGCTCGCAGTGGTACTCCCCGAAGTGACATCGGTATTGGCGGCACCTTTGGCCCGGGTTCTGGATCTGGAATGAGAGTCACCATGCCTGTTGATGACGACGCTAAGGCGGCGTTGAAGGAGCTACAGGAGGGTGGTCTGGTGCAATTGGTATGAATCCATTTCCAACCCCAACATCATCATTCTACCACGGATGAACTGGTGCAAGCATGCGTTTGATTTCAATGCTAATCTACTTCCGATACAGACTGTTGATATTTCCACGGAGAAAATCACGCTCGCCGACTGCCAGTCTGGTGTCGAGCCGGGCTCTGTTGCCTCCCATATCTCCGCCTCTTCGCCCCGTTATTCCTTCTACCACTACCCAGGCACGAGTGTTGTGGTTTTCGTGTACACATGCCCCAACGGGTCTTCAATTAAAGAGCGTATGCTACACGCTAGCTCGCGGAGGACTGCGATTGCGGTTGCCGAAGAGGAAGGACTCAAGATCGAGAAGAAGGTTTGTTCGCTCGTGGTTCGTGAAATTTGGAAAGATGTAGTCGCTAATGCTTGAATGACAGATCGAGGCATCTGGTCCGGATGAAATCACTGGAGACCGTCTGCAGGAAGAAGTCGAGCCGCCTCGAGACCAGGGTCCTGCGCGTGGATTTGCCCGTCCCCGTCGCCCGGGCCGGTAAATCACTCGAAGACAGACTTCTGACACGTAAATATAAGAGCCCTAGATAGCCTGTCAAGCCGTGCTGAATTGAAGGCGTAACACATTTCTTGTCGGAGAAATGCTGGCCACTAGACTGGACATTTGTAAGGCCGGCAAGCCTGCGCAAGATCTCCTCTCCGCCAGATGCAGGAAGATACCAAGCCAGCCACGGAGGTGACGCAAAGGTGGTCATTGATTCCTGAAACTTTTCTTTTGGTAAAATAAGTCCGTCCTCGAACTTCCCAGATTGATAATTTTAGGACAGCCGTCTCGGTCCTTCTCAAGACGCGTGCATTCGAAGCAGTAGAAAGCATCACTGATACCTTCACCACCGCAGACGATACACTTGTTCTGGTAGTTGCCGAAGGCACACTCGTCGCAGATTCGCACGAGGGTCGTTGGGCGCACGTAGGAGTCGCACACGGGGCATTTGCCGTCGCACTTGTCGCAAAGGCGGCCGATCGAGATGCCGGGCTGCTTGCGGCACATGACGAGATCTGGGTGATGGCGAGACATGATGGGTGGATGGGAGCGAGTGAATTGTCAAACAAGTGCAGGTCTGAAAAAGAGAAGAGGTGAAGGTGAAGGTGAACGCGAGGAAAAGAAGCTGGCAGAATGGTGGTCCGTGCACGTGTTCCCCAAGCAGCCCCCGAGCTCCGCCGTCTACTTCCAATACTAGTCAAGTACATTCGTTGGTGGAACAGGCCAGATCTCAGGCGAAGCTTACTGATCCTCTTGAGTCTCTTTCGCCACGGCCTATTGCGGGTTCCCCGAGCGATTACCGCCGACCGTTCATTATGTCTGAAGGGTACGGCAACCTTTCCGATTTGCCTCCTGGTTGCGCTGACATTATTCGATGATTTACAGGACTCTTGCCTCCGCAGTCGCCGTTCCTGAGCAGGACACTCTACGGCAATCCCCTGAGCTCCCCGCGAAGAGGCGCAAGTCATCCGTGACCGAGCACGAACCGAAACGCCGCCGGCTTAGCGCACAAGAGGGTTCTCCGCAGTCTCAGGCCCAACGCCCATCATCGCCAGCGCAAGAACCCGAACAGTCCGCAGAGAAGCGACCCGTCCGACGGGGACGAGAGGATGAGCGCAAGCGTGGGCAGCGACTGTTCGGCGGACTGCTGGGCACCCTCTCGCAGAGTTCAAATTCGGCGGCGCAGAAGCGGCGCGCGGACATTGAGAAGAGGCAGCAGGACAAGTTGAAGTCTCAGGATAATGAATATGATGGGCTGAAGAAGCGCCACAAGGACCGACGAGATGTGATCCGGAGGAAAGAGAAGCCATTCTATGAACGAGAGGCTGTAGGTTTACCGTTCACTTTGGATATGCAGCAGGATCTGATATATCGTTCTACAGATTCAGACGCGACATTCGAATTTAGTGGCTATGGCGCATTTCCTGAAGACAAAGACGGAACCTGCATTGGTATGTGATCCTTCAGGACTGTCGCGTGACTTGAGAGCTGACGATGGTAATAGTACTACAAGCCATGGCAATTAAGACCCGGCGACGAAGCGGTGATCCAAGAACAAATAGAGGATGCCAAAGCGACCGTCGCCCGCGAGGTCACTGACTTCGAAGCACGATACCCACCCGAAGCCTTTGTGCGCGAGGATCTAGAGCCAGTATCTACAGAAGACCCGAAGCAACAAGACACCTCCGAACAGCAGCCCGAATTAACCCCAGAACAACCGTCAGCACCGGAACCACAGGTGGAATTGAAATCCGGGGAGACAACAGATATGGTGGGTGTACAGACTACCACCGAGCAAAATTCAGAAGCTACAACCGATGCGCCTACTAACGGGGCCGACGCCGCTGCTCAAGCGCAGCCGGATGCCCATCATGACGACGGAGGTGAGGTAGTGGAAGATAACGAAGACACAGTGATCTACTAGTATTATCATTTTGCACTCATTGAACATTCTACGACTGGGGATTACTTTTTGTGTCGCGTCTGGACACTGGGGTTAATGGGGTTAGTTGAAGCTGGAGTTTCAGGGTTCAACCGAGGCAAACCAAGGATTGTCCGTGAGGGGTCTCGGTCGGCCACAATTTCGTAACAAGCTTCACATCGTGTACATTTACCATCTTATTGAATCTTTTCTTTTTAGAGTACATGTTAGAATTGTTTTGTAATCATTTCTCTCAAGTTTTGTCGGTTTCACGTGATGGCTGTTGGGGCTTAGTTGCTGAATATATATCCATCTCACAGAGCTCCGAGGGTCCACCATTTTCTCTGACCTACACAAGAATCTCAGAATCTCTTCACACCCAAGAAAACTTAAAAATAGCTACATATAATTACTACAGCACCATGCCGGTTGACAAGATACGCGTCTCAGGAGACCCACGGCTCAAGTACCAATCAGCAACCGTCAATGGTCACAAGTATTGTGAGTACCTCGAGCCGTGGAGAGCGGCAGCTCTCAAAGAAATTCGATGTTTCCACCGTCGCTAACAATAGGTGACCAGCCTTTCTTCTCAGCCAGCCAGAATCAGGCAAATACCGAGCTACGATCTTCCTGGTAAGCTGCACGGTTCTGACGCGCCATGAGTTGCTAGTTGATGAACCCCTTAGATCCATGGCTTTCCAGACATCTCGATGGGATGGCGCTATCAGATTCCCATGCTAGTCAACATGGGACTGAGGGTAGTAGCTCCCGATTGCCTGGGATACGGCCGGACAGTGAGCATATCAACCTCGCCTTGTATTTCGAACCCATCTAACGCTGTATCTACGACCAGGACGCACCTGATGAAGTTGAACCTTACTCACACAAGCGGTGCGCCGATGATATCAAGGCCTTAGCAGCTCACCTCGGTGAATCTAAGGTTATCCTGGGAGGGCATGACTGGTGGGATACCCTTCTCTTTTGGAACCACGTACGAAGGCTAATCAATCGAGATAAAGGGGCGCCAGCCTAGCCTACCGTGTGGCTCTCTGGCATCCAGAGCTAATCAGTCATCTCTTCACAGTCTGTGTGCCCTACGCCCGGCCCATGGAAAAGTACATCTCCATCGAAGACCTGGTAACCAACGCCGCACCGCACTTCGCATACCAGATACAGTTTGCGAGCGGAAACCTCGAGAAGGTCATTCGCTCCAAGGGCGAGATTCACCAATTCCTATCTGCTTTGTATGGCGGGAAGACAGAGAACCGTGAGCATGGCTTCGACGCTGAGAAGGGCGTCCTGCTGGACAAGCTGCCGTACCTGAAGCCATCGCGGTTGTTGAGCGAGGAGGTAAGTCATTCCCTACCGCCTTCAATCTAAAGATTTTGTTACAGTCGAAATCAAATTGACAAGTCTCAGGAGCTGGATTACTATTCTACTGAGTTTGCGCGCAATGGCATCCACGGCCCACGTATGATATCACTGCCCCACATCTTCGCTATCGCATGCTAATCCTGAGATAGTCAATTGGTACCGCACTCGACAAGTTAATTTTGAGGAGGAGCAGGCTATTCTCAATCGACGCATTGAGATCCCAGTGTTGTTCATTCAAGCTCTCAGAGACGAGGCTCTCCCGCCTCACTTGGGCAAATCGATGGCTAAGCATATCCCCAATTTGACTTTAAAGCAGGTCAACACTGCGCACTGGGCGCTGTGGGAGAAGCCCGAGGAGGTTAATGAGATTATTGCGACTTGGTTGAAGGATGTTGCTTTTACGGAAGGACGGTTTGGTAAGCTCTAGTGCTGCGGATATTCAATGCGGGGTGGATAGTGGCCACAGGGACAGATTGCACCAATTTAGCGATTGATATAGTTTCCAAACTATGTGATTACATCTTGGCGATCGTCAATAATGGGGTATTACATTTTTCATGCGTGTGCCAAGCGAGCTAGAAATAAATTTCACAAAACAGCGTCAATAAGGATTTTGTCAATTCGTCATTCATACCAAGATTAGTACTGAAACACCCGGGTCTGGATCTTCACACCAGCAGCGTCCAGACGATCAACATAGTCCTGGCCCATGGTAGCAGGAGTGACGATACCACAACGCGATGTCTTCTTGACCTTCTCCTCTTCTTGCAGAATGACCATAGCGGCCTCGGCAATAAGCAGACCAGTAAGCACGTACATGCTTCCCTCGTACGTGATTGATCCAAAAACACGTCGAGGAGATTCCTGATCAGCAGTAGCGATGGCGTGGTACTCGAGACGGTCATTCTTGGATGCCTCCACAGGGGGACCCTGGCCAGGGGCGAAGATGAACTTGCGAAGGACCATGCGCACGGGTGGGATCATGAGCATGAACAGGGCGAAGATCAGTCCGATGTGCACAATGGCGCCAATGAGGGTGTTCCGGACATAGAGGAACTGGTGGAAGAAGAAGCGCTTGCCGTAGAACTCGGGCATCAGGGTGCTGCTACGGTGAACAATGGCCATGTCGGCGAGTCCGTTGGGCGAAGTGGTGACAGCGCCGAGGTCGCTGATTGAGCGCACACCCAAGAGTTTTTGGAGAATGGAGTCACTGGGAATATCCTTGGGCGGGGCGGAAGCGGCCAGAGAGAATGGGCTGGCGGACTTGAGCAGTTGGGAGATTGGCAGTGAGTCAAACGTGCCCAGGATTGTCGCAAGGGTACCGCCGCTGGGGCCTGATGACCTGTTAAAGTTGATTAGAAATTTTGACTTAGATAGCTCTAGCGGTGAGGGTGAGACGCGTACTTGATCTCCTTGATGCAGCTGTCGATAGTCCGAGTGCCGGAGGAGTACTCAGAGCGGATATGCTTGACTAGGGCCCAGGCCAGCATATCAGCAGGGGCGCTTTCAACACCGACTGAGGGTATGATAATTGCTCCATTGCTCTTGGCGGTTTCATGGTACTTCTCGATAAGCTCCTTGATCCAGGGAGTTTCTCCGGTCCTGCAAAGTTTAGTCTAAGACATGATATCATAATGTAGAGAAATCAACCTACACATCAAGGTAGTGGGTACCATTGGCAGCACAGGCCTCCACTACCGGAGTAGAGTACAAGTGGTAGGGCCCGACACAGTTAATGATGATCTTGGTCTTTTGCGCAAGCTCGTTGAGCTCTGCTGAGTTGAGCTGGACCACCAAGACATCTACTACAAGTCAGTGAGAGCTAAAAAAAGTTCAAAGGTCCTGTAGAAGTCCGTACCTGGCTGGACACGGTCCTGGTTCAGCTCCTTCAGTTCCTGGGCAATAGGCGCCATTTTCTTCTCAGAACGGCCAGCGATAGCCCATTTCAGGTTGGTCGGATGATTCTTGACGATGTGCTGAGCACAAAACCGGCCGGTATAGCCAGTGGGGCCCAAAAGGACCATGTCATACTGCGGGTTGGTGGTCATTTTGCCTCTTTCGTTTACGGAGGGAGCTTTGTGTCTTGACTGTATAGGCAAACTCACAAGCTTCTCGGCAGGACAATCGGAAGAGATGGAATTGAGGAGACTGGAGAAGTATGACGAAGGCTGGGCTTTTAAGCTGTAGCCAAGAGATTCTTGTCAGGTTGTACACAGTGGGGAGATCTAGGCTCCAAGCCACGTTGTTGATCAAGATGGACGTGATGGCACGTGATTTGACCTCATCGATTTCGTTTTTCGATTACATTATCTTCCTGCAACTCATTTGGGGGGAAATCAATACAATAATTATTTTTTTTCAATTCGTTTCTATCTGCACTTTGATTTCAATATGATTACTAATGTTCTGCGATGTAATAAAGTGACACGTCGAGTTGACATATTCACTATACACGTGACCGGATAGATGAGTGTCGCCGACGGCTTAATTTGGAGCATGTTGCAGCGGGACAAAATGATTGGGGCAATGTTGCGAGATGTCGATCCAAAAGCTAGTTGAATTGAAGACAGTATTCTGAAATTTAAGATTTGTCTGGTGCCCGTAAGACTAACCAACGAATGCAGGAGGTGACTATGTGAAGTACCTCGGTAACCACTCTATACACCTGCAGCAGATGACGGTGACCAGCGGACCAGAAGCGGAGTGAATGGTGGTACGTGCACGATGAGTCAGCCGACGCAGCCCTCAAAAATTCAACTGACGAAAGTGATCATGTGATCGCACACACTGCCAAGGCCTCGAGCCCTAAGCGAGCCTCCACCCACAACCACTCTTTCTGAGCGTCTTTCGATCTCGCTTTCTATCTTCATCATCTACAGCCGCACTCAGACAAGATGACCAAGCGCACCAAGAGTATGTTATAGGACTGGACTGTTCGATTAGATCAGTCCTTCCCTTCCAATTCTCACGAATTCTCATCGCTAACGGTTTCCCAGAGGTCGGTATCACCGGTAAATATGGTACCAGGTATGCATCGCGCCCAATCCTCGAACACGCCCTCGAACGACCATGAACACTCGAACGAGAAGCGACACGAAAGAATCGAATATTGACCAACCCTCAACAGATACGGTGCCTCCCTGCGTAAGCAGGTGAAGAAGATGGAAATCACCCAGCACGCCCGCTACGTCTGCACCTTCTGCGGAAAGAACACCGTCAAGCGCAAGGCTGTTGGTATCTGGGAGTGCAAGGGCTGCAACAAGACCGTCGCCGGTGGTGCCTACACCGTCTCGTAAGTCGTCTGCCGAATCCACGAGGCCGACCTGAGAGGGACACACCCACACCACGACACCAGGCTCGGTCACAGACTGAGATAAATACTAATAACGACACTGCTATAGGACCCCCGCTGCCGCTGCCACCCGCTCCACCATCCGTCGTCTCCGTGAGATCGCTGAGGTTTAAACGCGATTATGTGGTTTCCTATTTCTTCTACGGTCACGTCTGAATACCAAAAATGAAAACTTTCGGAATCTGAAGATTTTGCATGAACCGATTTCCAACTCCCGTAATTCGTGAAGCTCGCAACGCTGGACAGTTCCCCTCTATCGAGACCGACCCCGTCCAGTGTCGAATCTTGCTTGTCTACTCTGTCTAGTCTGTTCGACACTTCCAAGGCGATTGCCCTTGTCGACGTGACCTTGACCCGTGGTAATCAGGGTTCGATGCCAAAGGATCGAATGTCTCACCACGGGTTGTACACTGGCACAGAGCAGTAATTGTAGATGCCAGCACCCTCCTGGACTGTCGCCTCTTTGTGAACCAATCCTGGAATCATATTGAACGGTTTGACAGTCAATATTGAGAGCTCTACCTGGCCTATCAGTGTCCGCTTTCAAGTACCTTGGGGTATTGCGATCCAGGCTCCGAAGTTTCTTAACCCGGGCACACCGGGCGCCCGGGTGACGTGAATGACATCTGAACCTAACAGAGTTCCTCAGCCGCATGACCCTAGAGCGAAAGGGCCCGGGACCTCCAAAGAATGTGGGCGCTAGAGACACCGCAACTGTAGAATTTGTCCCTTTGGTGATCGGGTCCATGTCGAGTCGCAAGTTGGAGCACCTTGCAGCAAGGGCACTACGATCTACGACCTATCCCAGTTTTCTTTTGATTCCAGCCAATATCCCAGCATCCCTGTCACCAGCTATAGGTGGTTGAAACCCTATACAGAATACAAATAGGCGGGTTCCAATTCGTAGGAGCGCGGGTGATTCGCCTCCGTCACGTTGGCGCCCTGTTTTGCGTTAGACCGGAAATCCGGCCCACCTTCAAAAGGCGCCGCTCCTCGACTCCCCACATCTTCCCTTCATACATATTCCCCCTCGACTCTATGCCGCCGTCCACTCCTGGCTTATATCCTGTCCATGTCCGACACTTGTATTGTCTGTTTAGGAGACCTTGGCGAAAGCGCCGGTAATCCTCTCGCTGCCGAGCCTGTGAACCCCGATACCAATGATGCATCAAAGGGTAGGCTCGATGAGGATAGCCAGATCGCCCGGTTACTTCCTTGCGGACATATACTGCATAATAACTGCTTGAAGCCATGGGTGGAGCGTGCCAACAGTTGCCCGATATGTCGCCGCAGCTTCAATATGGTCGAGCTGACCGACTCGCTTGGTGGTATGTACTCTCCTAGCTTCGGTGGATTATCCTATATATCGAGTCCACTTGAGAGTTTGTTCCCTTACTGACTTTGTCGGGTGACTCATGTAGGCCCCGTGATCTCATCATATGCCGTCCAGGACCGAACTCAGGTCGCTGACGTCGACCCTTCGATGGTCATTGAGTACGCCGAAGATGACCTCGCTGATTTCCAACCGTGTACGATATGTGGCGAAGGAGATAATGAGGATGTTCTCCTTCTGTGCGACGGATGCGATGCCCCTTCCCATACATACTGTGTCGGTTTGGATGAAATACCCTCTGGCGCATGGTATTGTGCGCAATGCGAATCTCAACGTGCGATCGGCCCTGCGCCTGAGGTTTCTGCCCGCTCTACTAGAGCCGAGCGACGGAATCGCCGTACTCGCGCTCAGCAGCGTCGTGCGCAAAGCTCCAACAATATCAACTCGCTCCACTGGGCTCGGGTGTGGCAGTCCGTCTGGGATCATCTTAATATCGATCTTGATTTCCCATTCGATGATGACCGATCGGCGCAACGTGTTATTCAGCAACGCCGTCGGGAGGAGGCTAACCAGCGCGAGTTCCGAGCATGGCAGCGCCGGTTTGAAGTCGCTGAGCGACAAGGCGGTGGTAGTCGGTTCCGGGACACAGCATCGCTATTCGACATTGAACCTGCCCGTCCATCGCGACCCCGAGTACCTAGAGAGCCGAGCCCCGAGCCCGAGTCTCTCGAGGAAATGCGAGCTTGGAATGCCTTTGAGAGAGCGCGGGAGATTGAGAACAACCCAAATGCGTCTCGAAAGCGCAAGGAGCCCACGATGTCTCCGTCGCCTGAGCCGACCGAGCCACAGCGCAAGCTCAAGCGTCCGCGCACTAGACGACCTCAAGAGCTAGCTGCCATGGCCCAGCAAAGTGGAGAATCTTCTAGAGCTGCCAGCTCAAGCGCACGCCTTACCAATGGGGATAGTATAGGCGAACCAAGCTTCTTGTCCTCTCTGCTGAAAGAGGTCGAAGACTCCTCAACTACAGAGCGCGCAACATCACATGGACCATCGGCTCCCACGTCTATAGCGCCCACCGACCATGCAACCCCAGGCCCATCTTCTCCATCCATCTCCCCCGTTTCCTCCAACCACTCATCTCCCCGAATTTCATCTACGACACCACCACCTTTCTCTCGCAGTCGACCCATCTCTCCCCTCCAACTCTCTTCTCCCGCCGAACCCTCCTCGCCTCCATTCTCCCCAGAGGTATCATTCTCCGGCAGCCCGGCTTCTTCGCCGAGTAAAGCAAGCCCACTAGCACAACGTGAAGCCGGTCGCCCACGCTCTCGCATCCCTCGACGAGCCGTGCATATGGGCCATTCCCGCTCTCCCGACACCTCACCCACTCGCGCCGGCCCCTCGTTAGCCGTCAAATCTGACATCCAAAAGATGGTCGGCGCAGCGCTCAAACCGTACTACCGAGCCAAGACCATCTCGAAAGACCAATTCACCGAGATTAACCGCACCCTCTCACGCAAACTTTACGAGCGCGTTGGAACAGCCGAGTCTCTCGACCCCGAGCCCCGCGCAGACATCGAAGCCGTCGCAAAACACGAAGTGCAAAATATCATCGGTGCACTCGCGCTTCATAAGAAAGATAAACAGCCCATGCTGACATCTGACTCCGACGGCGATTTACAATGACTGCTATGACACGACCTTAGGCATTTTGATGGCGTTTCTTTCTATGGATCTACGGATTCGACATGATGTTGATCGGCGTTTGGGACATCGGCTGGTGTTTCCTTTTTCTTTGGCGGGATATAATTGGGAATTCTTACCATTGACGTGCCGGGTGATTTGAGTGCCTGATTTGCTTCTCTTCTGCTTCTGTCCTACAATTATCACCCTGCATTATTACATACTGTGTTTCTATATTGACTTCAACCCGAAGTCTTTCCCCTGCAAGAACTTCCATAATTCTCTGTAATGTAAACGTTGGCATGTAAAGTCTGATCGAGAAGATGTTTGATCATGGTCCTAAATATTTCCTTTCTATCGTATTCCAAGAACCTCCTCGGAGAAGACTCAAGACATTTTGCTATAGAAAGAGGATACCTTTTAGATTTGTTGAACTATCAGAAAGTGTCCGTGGACACTTCAAATGCTACTGGTCTCGAAAACAGTCCCAATGCGTATAGAAGCTTCCGGGCTACCAAGGGTTTAGTTCGTATCTAGTAGAGTCACTGTAGGCGCTAGTCTAGGAGCACCATACATACCCGTAAGATCGGTCTAGACGCAAGTCCGCGGTACACGTAACTTTCGACCTAATTGTGATCATAGCAATGCTCTTCATGAGGTTCATTCCGTAATATTTAGCTTATGTTATCCCATATGGGGTAACGGCTAGCCTAACCGTCTTTCACACGGTAGACCCGGGTTCGACTCCCGGTATGGGAACACTCATACGATAACATATCTTTTTTTGTCCCCTACTAGGGAGGTTGAGGAAACGGCAGGGAATAGAGAAAGGAACAAGGTATTTTGCGAGGTATATATATATTAGGTTATTCTTTTTTGTACTTTACGAGCAGTATTGCTTGACCTGGGCGATGGGTAGTCGGCCGAGACTTGTCCCTTCGGACATATTCGAAACCATTCAAGGAAGAATCCTCAATGTTGGAATGGAAAGACAGAGGTCGCAAGGAAGCTTCGAGGAGATGTCTAGAACTGAAGAGCTAAATGTGCAGGCCTAAGTGGATTATCTTCTCGTTTGGGATGTAGAGCGTGCAAGAAGACACCCTGCACCTAATGAATACGGCGTTAGACTGTAATAATCTATTCCTCAGTATAGCTGGCCACTTCAAAATAGGTTCACTCAAACGCTTTTTTCTCCGGAGGCTACATACAAGTCCTCTGATCTTAGGGCTTTTAAGAAATGGTGTTATCAAGTATTGTTGCGATTCTTGTCTTCCTTTTGTCATTGATGCTCACTTGAGCATTAGGCAAGTCAGTTTCTCATGATGACTCTAAAGTTCGGCTACAGTCTTTGCGACCGTTAAGAAAAGTATTCAGTGAAAGCATATAGTCCGTGCAATTGCAGCCAATACATATCCAGATCACCGCCGTCCTCGTTGTAGGAAGCCTCACACACAACCTTGACGACGAGCTTTAGAAGCGACATAAAATGCATTGGAATACGATTTTCTTCAATTCGAACGGCTTGATGGGAAGGAAAAAAAGAAGGCAATTGTATGAGTTTTCCCATACCGGGAGTCGAACCCGGGTCTACCGTGTGAAAGACGGTTAGGCTAGCCGTTACCCCATATGGGATTGCTTATGCAAAAACCGCTTTTTCTTAAAATATGATACCCAAGCTTGAAACCATTATTAGGTCGAAACGAGAAAGTCTCATATGTAAAGCGAGTGTTGCTGTGTGGACTTCTTGTGGCATTCTTTGCCATGATTAATTCAGGTATATCTACTCCCGATATGCAGTCGATTAAGTTGTCAATTCATACCTAGTGCATGACGAATCCGCTGGTCCCTTGGACTTGACGTTCAAGAGGTTCCAAGTTCTCACGTTCCTTTTGCGCCAATTTAGGATGACGACTATCAGGGCAATCACGAATAAAGCTCCCGCAGTCACGCTTCCGCCAATCGCAGTCTTCACGCATGATGCCTTGACTGAAGATGGGTTGGTGGCAGACTGGTAGGATGCTCCTTTAGCAAAGAACTGATCGACATAAATTGCGTCCGTAGTATTGCAACACGCTGTGTTATACCAACCGTAGCACCAAGATGTAGAATTCGCCGTCCCATCACAGGGGTCATCTCAATCGTGCCCGAAGAGGTACCTTTGTTCTAAATCCAAGATCGGTGTCAGCAATAAATGATTTAGCCGCGTCATGTCCACCTGCGACGTACCTTTTCGTCCGTACAAACATCCAAACAGCTCCCCACAGACCAGTCATTACTTGTGCACAAGTGCCGCCATTAGACAGTGTTTGAGCCCAGTTAGACGCCAGCCCCATTGTCTGTTGCTCATGCTGCCCCTGAACAGGCTGTGCGGCTTTCAGGAGAAACGTTGGTCGATAACAGCCAATCCTGGCAGGGCGATGAGCCGGCTGTTGGGAGCCAGAGTTCCTATCACCAAAAGTGGGTTCGGCAGAGAATCATTGCAGGCGGCCTCTAGGTTAGCCAAAAATTTCAATAAGTAACCCGACATAATCTATCCATTCGGACTGTGAGTAGGCTTACAGCATTTATCTCTGCGACCGCGCATGTTTTTGTCCTTGGACCGAAACTATATTATCTACCATGATGGTTTTCTGTGGTAAGACCTCCATCAATATCTTGAATTTCCTCTCTGAAAAGAAAAGAAACTCAGTTCTATAATACAAAACCATGAATTGGCTGATCCAAGCTATATGCAGCCACTATTCCTAAGATTCCATGATGGCCCCGCCATTCATAGGAATGACACCGGACTCCACAATCGGGCCATTATATACCTTTCTGCCGTAGACAGCATACCAGACCAATCCAATGATTAGCTCACCAGAGAATACGACGATGGACCAGTTCATATTCTCTGGCACAACGGGGAGCGCCGTGGGGAAGAAAGAGAAGAACACTGTGATAGTCAAAAAGCAAATTGAGGCGATATTGACGACGAGGCCGAGCGGCCCAAGTGTCCAGGGGCCATAAGCGATGGGATCTCGTTTGATCTTCTTGATAACAATCACGACAATCGCCATCTCGTAAGATAGGAAAAGACCGGCAGTAGTCAATGAGACAATGGCGTTGAATGCGGCCGATGATGCCACATTGATGACGCAAATACATGCCGTGATGAGCGCACAGAGAACAACGGCGCGGACGGGCAGACCTGAGCGGGTGTTAACCTATATTGCAATATACAATTAGTAGTTGTTATTTGTTCAGGAACGAGAAACAAAGGTAGCCCCTACGTGAGCGAGGAAGTCTGAGAAGGGTAACCCCTTGTCTCGCGCAAATGCCCATGTCAGGCGTGAGGCCGAAGCCAGAAATCCAAACGAAGCGCAGATAACAAGCGCAGTAGGAAGGGCAGCCATGACTGTCGTGCCTGCATGGGACTTGGTGGCATTCCAAAAGACCTCGATAAAGTCATAGCCGGTTGCACTGTCCAGAGCATCTTCCACGTTGCCAATACAGAACAGAAACGCGATAACTATCGCAAAGCCAAGGGCGCCGTTCAAAAGAATTGTGCCAATCATGCACCAAGGCACGATTACGGATGCGTTCTTGACTTCTTCAGCTGAAGGGGGGTTTAGTTCGGAAATCTTTAGGGAATCAATGGACACTTACCCATGTGACATGGTCCATCGTACCCTTTATATATCGGTTAGAAGAAGCTCAAACCCGGCAGAAGGGGAGTCACATACCGATGAATGGTAGATTTGTGCCCATAAGTCCAATGAACCAAACCAAACCAGAGTTGCCCCATCCAGAGCTATTGATGAATGTGCCAAACACAAACTCCGCATCTTTGTGTGGTGCCAAGTAAACGAGAGGGATCAAGACAGCGAAGAAGCCCAAGATGTGAAGAATCAGAATCAAACCTTCCACTTTAGGGAGAAGCCTTGCTCCAATGGAATTGACCACCACACAAAGGAGCAACGCGGCGAACATGAGCAGAGTACCATGCCAGCGCTCATATCCGTAACCGGGATAATTCAGAACCAGAAGGCCCTGGGTCACGGTCGCTCCGAAATAGACGCCCGAAGCAGCGTTGGCCCACCACCCAATCAAGTCTAGCCATCCTGTCACCCAGCTCAAAAAAACGGCCTGGCCTTTGGGAGCCAGCATTGCGACCCAATGGTATTGTCCGGCGGAAGTGGGGGCCCTGTTTTATCTCAGTCACCGATGGGTCTCATATCAAATGGGCAAGCGGATTCGTACATTGAGGCCATTTCGGCCAGCGAAGCCGCTGTGACTAGAGCGCCCAACCAGCAAAAGATATATCCGTACACAAGTGATACCGGCCCTCCATCAAGCATTGATGTTGTATTGCAACTGGAGGACTCTTAGTCGTTGAATTCCAAGGTAGTGGTATATTGATATCTGAGACTCACAAAAGCACTGCTTCCCAGGTGCACATCATGGTTGTTGTGAAGCCCAACATCGACAAAAAGCCGAAATTTCTCTACATTCATCGGTTTGTACCTGATCAGATAGACCTGGATGCAAACGTACCTCAAACCGCTGCTTTTTGCCTTGCTTCGCCATATCTTCATCATCACGATTCTTGTATCCGCTGGACAGCTCCTGGACTGCCATATCGCCATTTTTGATGCGCATTTTGAAAAGTGGAATAGAGGGCAGGGAAAAGAATTTAAGAAGAAAATGGTGCAGATGAAGCACACGAGGACTTTGAAAAGCCTTTGGAGAATCAGTGCTAAGTTCACTGGCAATTCTCCTGGTGGTCGACCCGCAGCTTTGTTGTGCCCAGGTTGGGGGGATAAGGAAAGTCTTCAGCTTTTGGACAAAACTTGTCCAGTAGTCAACTCAGCGCTCACTAGCTGGCTTTTTTCGAAGAACCTATTTATCCCGCATTCCGCAACTGGACGTTACCGAAATCGCTTATCTGGCCGGTGCAATCAAATATGCACGGAGGCGATTCATTGCATCCACGTTTGTTCGGAATGATGGCACTAAGCTATGCACTAATTGGGCTTGTTAACACAGAAGCCAATATGCTTATCATCCGTGCGAAAGCCTCGTCTATGCATGATCCTTGCAAGCGTTGGATGGCGGATTAGCCGTGCTCCGTACGGAATCCGGCAGACCCTTGTCCGCTGCGGAGCGACTTAGTCAACTCTCACCATATTAGCAACTTTCCAGAGGTTCGCAAAGTGAAACACAAATTTAAATCAGTCAAAGTTCGCCCAGTTGCAATCATCTTGTCAAGAATATCACGCCGTCCGCCCAAGACTAGCCAGTCGACGTGTCAAATCCCACCCCCTAACTCAATCGACATGGCTTCTTATTCGACGGAACAACTATCCCGGTACTTCGACCGAATTGGGCTTCTTCAATCCTATCGGGAGTCTAGTGTGGCCCAGAAGAATAACGATCAAGATTCCCTGGATTTTTTGGGATTATTGCAGCGCTATCAGCTAGCAGCTGTACCGTTTGAGAACCTCAGTCTCCATTACTCAGCCCACCGCACCATCTCTATAGACCACGAAGAGGTTTTTGAAAAGATCATCGATAACAAATCGCATCGTGGCGGCTACTGCATGGAAAACAGCACATTATTTGGAACCGTCTTGCGGAGCGTGGGCTATGATGTCACCCCAGTTGGGGGCCGGGTCAATGAAGCCGTGCAGCCAACGGCGGCATCGAAAAGCTGGAAAGGCCCGACATACAATGGATGGTATGATTATTTCCTCATCTCATTCTTTTGCCGGTTGTTACACGTGGTCGCTTGTCAGGGTCGCATACAAGGGAATTCCATGTCCACAAATTTGCTAATTTGCTAACTCTAGGAACCACATGGTGAACATCGTGTCAATCGGGAAACAAAAATATCTCATTGACGTGGGATTTGGCTCCAATGGGCCTCACCGACCCGTGCCATTGGTAGAGAACTTCGAGTTCCATAACACGGGGGATCAATATGGTCGGCTCGTTTATGGACCCGTCGCCCAAAACACGACAAAAGGCCAATCTCTGTGGCAGTACGAGATCCGCAACGGGGCCGAAAGTCCATGGACCCCCGCTTATTGCTTTACCGAAACGGAGTTTTTCCCCGTAGACTTCGAGATCATCAATTTCTACATGAGCAATAACCGAGCAAGTTGGTTTACATACCATGTTGTTTGTGTACGGATGATTATTGACGAGGAGAGTACCGAGGTTATCGGTGATTTGACTCTGTTCAACAATATGCTCAAGCGACGTCTAGGGGCGAACTCTGAAGTGCTGGAGACCTTCACATCCGAAGAGGCGCGTGTGGCGGCTTTAGAGAAGTATTTTCAAATCTATGTTCCGCGGGCGGACAAGGCGGGCATTCGCTACACAACTTCGGAGATCCTCTAGAGCTAGCTGGGGGGCTAGTTTCGAGGTGCCAATCTAAAGTCAAATTTGTGATCCTTGTGCAATATCCGGCATATCCGGCGAACCCAAATGACCATCAATTTTCTTTGATTCAGATAGTGGCATTTAATATAAAGTTTGATCTTCGAAAAATAGCGGTCTTCGGAGTAGTGGGAGTTCACATCTCAGGTGGATGACGCGGCCCGCAATCAACCTCCCTGTGCCTAACGTCTAGACTACTACATCCCGTCCCTATCCTAATGCAACTAAGCTCTGGTGATGCCTTGGAATCGGCAAATGATAACACTTCGCCAACATACGTTACTTACTGTAGGTCCAGGCCAAGGCCACTGACCTACTCAGTGGGTCAATGCGGCGTAGTTGCGCCAATTGTTTCTAATTCCTTGATCACGGATTGTAAACTCTTCGACCGTGGGTTGATCATCGCGATCTCACCGATGTACGGACTATCTGAGCTTCCAAGTTTGCGTGTTCTCAATATTGTCAGGTACGATGAACATGCAAGCAAGGAAGACGGAGTACTTTCCCAGACAAGGATGTCCGTGACTCACGTACTCACATTGCACGCTCTAAATTTTGCACCTTGCAAATTCCAGCCTGCCCTGGACTACTTCTGTCAACTTTGCCACTCGATTTCGTCTAACTTCAACCATAACTTGGAATCCTTGTCAAAGATTTAATCACTCACTCCGTAAATTAGAAAGGAATAATCCTACACAATCGGCCCCTGTCCACTCCTGGAAAGCGATAGGCGTTTGACCTCTAATTCGCTTCTAGAAGATCATGCGGAACAAATATCACTAAAAAGGGGATAGGAAACAATGTGAAGGCCAGCCAATCATTCCAGTAATCAGCCATCCACGATAACAAATAGACTATTCCAAGTCTTGTGGTAGATTCTAAGAACCACATGCCATTCACTCACCAGAACATTTGAAGTATAACGGTAAACGCTTATGCGAATTGAGGGCAATTTTCAAAATGGGTTTGCCTGTGCGGCTCAATCTTGTCTCATACGTCGTGGAAGCTCGCACAATTGACATACGCGCGATCTACCTGGGAACACCAGCCACGGACCATGTAGACCAGATTGCTATCGCGACACTCTATCTAATGGTGATTATGATAATGGCGGTGCTCATCCGACTTGCATTTCGACTCTTTATGCTTCGGTCGTTACAGTGGGATGATGCGACTGTTGCCCTATCTCTGGTAAATTCTCCGTGGAGACTCTTGCTCACCTTCCAAAAAAACTGGGTTTGATGGTCTAACGGGAGCGTTCAGGTATTTGGGATCGCTCAATCTAGCACCATATTTGCAGGCACAAGGCATGGCCTCGGAAAGCGTCAATTGGCCTTGGGAGAAGTTGAGACAAGCCAAGTGGAGAAGGCAAGTTTCCCTTCTCCGAGCAGGGCGACGACCGCTGACAACAAATTGCTTCCAGTACCTCTACGCATCTGACCTTCTTTACGTCCTCAGTTTGAGCCTCGCAAAAATTTCCGTGTTACAGTTCCTCGACAAACTTAACGTCAACAAATTATACAAAAAGACATGCTTCGTGGCGACCATGGTGATCATCGCATGGGCCATTGCTGCCTTCTTTACTCTCGCATTTCAATGTGGGGTATCCAACCCATGGGACAGAAGAAACGGAAATTGTATAAATATTGTGAGTCTTGGTCCCAAATTCTAACAACCGACATAAATTGATACCTTTGTTCTTAGTTTGATTTCTGGGTCGCGATGTCCCCAATCGACATCTTCACCGAGCTGATAATTTGTATTCTTCCGATATACATCATCAAGCGTGTTCAAGTCTCCTTCCGGAAGAAACTTACCGTTGTCGTCGCATTTTCATTTCGCATATTGTGCGTAAAAAGCGGCCATCAAACCGTTTCCACGCGTTATCTTCTGACACCCGCTGACCTTGGAATGAGCTTAGTGTAATTATTGCGACCGTCATTCGCCTTTTTTTCCTGCGCAAATCCCCTTCCTCCGTGGATATGACTACACATGCCTTCCAAACAACCATCATTACTCAATGCGTCATTTGCGTTAGTCTTATGACAGCGTGCATACCGTGTTTGAAGCCATTTCTCGACGCGTTTGACACCGGAATGCTCAATGTTTCCTTGCATAGACGTATCGGTGGTGGGAGCAACAGTAACTCCTACGGGAATTCATATGCGTTGGCGGGCATGAGTCGCAGCAAGAGAGAATCGGTGATAGCGCCGCAAGACGTGGAGGATGAAATAGAGATGTTGGGTTCTTCCGCGGCTGCCTTTGCGGTAACGCCCTACGGGGAGTCATCGGTGGGCAGATCCCCTCGTAGTACCATGGTAATTCAGAGGACAGATCAGTGGAGTGTGAAGCGTGAGTATATGGATACGAATCCATCAGAGGATACGGGGTCGGAGACGAGTGTCAACCGAGTGGCGCATGCAATGTAAAAAATCTATGGTTGAAAGGAAATTTTGTCTTAGTACTGCCTAGGGAAATCTATGTGTAACCTATGAACTATCAACAGGTCATGTTGACTGGTGGAAGACTGAGCAGAAAGAGAGAGTTTTGCAACATACCTCGTCTTCGTTTTAATTTTACCTTTATTACTTTTAAGCACTACTATCCTACATCTGTGCTGCTCGTGATTGGACGTGATCTCTATCCGTCGTTGTGGCTGACACGAATTCAAGAACTCATGCAGGTACCCGGTTGACATTCGTAACTCTTGCGATTGCCAGTAGTGCATGAACTCAGCTGTGCAGAGAGACGGATTCCAATAATATCACTGCTAGTATTTCCTTCAGATTTTACCCAAGCGGATTCATCTTGCCGCTAGGGCACCTTGATAGACCGGGTCACCCTGCGTTGTTAAAAGTCGGCGCTTAGAGAAGTCATTTAAGTGGTCATGCTAGGACAATGATATTACCCCTCGAATGCCGCGTCATAAGTGAAAAGAGACAAAAAAGAGAACGATGTCTAAATGGACGGAACAAGAGGTAACGAACTGATCTTGAAAGTGCGTGTCTACCCAGCTTCAAAAGTGACAGCTTGTGCGAAGAACCAAAGATCATTACTCCCCCCTACTGCAACGTGCCGAAGGGCTGTTCAGCACAGTTCGCTTTTTCCCGGCGCTTCGAGTTGGGGGCCAAATAGGAATTATTGGCCAGAAGCCTCCTAAACAATTCACAGTGGGGAAGCTTTACCGAAATAGGTGTAGATAGCCTCAGTACGCTGTATTCCTTTCCCTAAGTTATCGTGCGCTCCCGATGTATTTTCTCTTTCTAAACGATCCAAGATGGCCAACTGTTACTCTCTACATTTGGGCGCAATCCACATAAACTACTCCGACGCACCATGTGAGGACGTGAACCAAGTCGGCCACAACACGACATGTTGTGTTCGAGGCTCGACGTGTATGAGCAATGGCATCTGCAAGAATCCCAACGGCCATGGACATTACACCGCAGACTGCACAGATCCAACGCTTCAAGATTATAGGTGTCAAAACCGCTGTGGTCCGTACAAATTTGCCTTTCTAAACACATTTAGTACATCCAGCTGACCGTTCCGATTTACGGCTGCACAGGAGGACTCGCAGGGTCACAGATTACTTACAACTCAACATCTGGTCTTTGGGCCTGCTGCTCCTATAACAGCGGGCAATCAAATTGTTCTGAGCCGACCGATGAGCTTTTTCCAGCTCCTGGCCCATCCAATCTCGAAACAGTCCTGTACCTACCCCATACCGGGACTATCGCGTATTCCACGTCAACAGCAACCGTAGCATCTGGCACGAACACAAACATATTATCGTCCTCGTCATCGTCCTCCTCTTCGACGATTAGCCCCGGGGCCGCTGCAGGGATCGGAGCAGGTGTTGGCGTCGGTATACTCCTGATCGCCTCAGTAATCGCCTTCGTGTTCTTCAAACGGCGGCGACCGGCAGCAATAACGACAGCAACAGAAAAAGTGGTACCAGGTAGTTATTTTCACTTGCAGCAAACCGAGTTGCGGGAGTTGAACGATAAGCCGATCATACGTGAGATGGATACTGGCCGTTCCTTGCCTGAATTAGCCGACAGTCGTTAAAGGGATCACAGCTAGATATTAACATAACCCGTGGGCGGCCTACCGTGGGTCGACCTAACCCGTCAGCTAGAAAGGTCACGTAGTATAATTCTTACCCTCTTAAATTTCTCTAAGTCCGTCTTCTATTTAGTCTTTTTCTTCACTACGTACGTAATTTTTATATATAGAGGAACGAGGCTCTAGTGCGGTGATTGTTTTCTTCGTTGATTGAACCGTTTCCTCGTATCCTGGTCTAATAATTCTTGAAGTTTCCGGTTTAACCAAGTTAACTACTGTGAACGCAATTAATGTTTCTTAGAGCTAGTCTCTGCGAATCAGTTTAATCAATAGTATCAACTCTTTTTGTATCTTATTTGATGTCACCCTGAGTGACAATAATGTTGGTAAGTAGACATTATGCCTTATTTTATGGATATGAACACCTACCGGATACTGCCTCAAGTACGGATACCGAGCCTCCAGTTCCAGGATCGGCTAGAACCACAGCTATCATGCATCCAGACTTAATTGATCCGCTATTACTCTTTTCTCCACTTTGGAGTGCCACTCGGTTGGGCGACCATGACCCTACGCCAGCGCAACGGGGAATAGAATGCACAAAGACATTTCCATCAGTACAAGATTGGAGTCAATTCAACGGGGGCTGCTGGAGCCAGCCAGCCACTGCGGACATGAGAACGAGCTTTGCAGGAGAGAGTCTTGGAGCCATATTGCTTCGCTTCAGAGTGATAGGGAGCCAAACTGTGAAGACTAGTAACTGTAATGTTTCGGGAAGTTGTTGAGGGAAAGGGGGCGGCGACGAAGGTCATGTGTGTATTGCGTGTATAGCAGTTTCGTGTAAAGTATACCCGTTGAAGGTTGTATTGTAAAATACATAGATTATTATGGAAAGCGGTCTGAAATGAGGCCCCGAAGACCTAATCTAATCAGAGTTTGTATAGGGCAGATTTATTCTCCGGGAGTGATGTAAGAATTTGAGGTATAACTGATTTCGAAAACTACTGTAAGGCTAGTTATGATGGACTTCTACAGACCTGTATCTACTTGTGCTTAAACAAGTAGGATTGGTATAATAAGTGATCTGACAAATGCTAATACATAAAATTATATGGGTCCGGTGCTCGATTCTGTATTTTTATGAACAAATACGCAAAACGTCAAAGACGCAACGAAGAGACCATGAAACTTAGCTAAGGGCCGAGAGATATCGCTCGTCAACACCTAGTGCGATCGCGTGAGGGCTGGATACACCCGGTTGTCGGTCTCCCGATAACCGTGCCGAAGTTCGACTATGACTCGGAACTCGAGCAAATAACAAGTATTGGCTAGTACCCAGAAGTCTAGAATGCGGGGAAATATGGTTTGAATGTGGATCAAAATCGCGTCAAGTAGACAGGGAACAAATTTCTAAATTAGTATATAATGAAGTCTGAAAGACGAGATTGAGAGGTCGTGCTCTCATTCACAGGCTAAACTACAGGTTCATTTAACCATGAAAGGTTACCTCAATATCGTGCCACTTTTTATATCTCTCGCATCTTCCTTCAAGTATGCAACGTATCACAACTTCGCAACAGATGATATCCTGGACAACGATGACGGCCTGACCCCTCATCCCCTTCAGGACCTTCCATACGGCAAACCCACCTACCCAGTTACCGTTGATGGAAACGGTCGTGAGCAAGTCGAAGCGCACTTGACATACTATGAAGGCAAATACTGGATGCACTCGGCCACCTGGAGCTGTGGTGGGTCGATTTTTGTCTACGGCATCGTGTCAGGCAACAATTTCCCATTGTCTCCTGTGTATCCTCCTGGCCAGTATGGATCGGAAGGGAATTGTGGGATTAAAACATACTCTTCTTTTGATCTTGTCAACTGGACGCTGGAGGACTACTATCAGCCTGATATTATGGTTGCCAATGTGACGAAGCCTGTGGTTCGTTATAGCAATGACACAGACAAGTATGTGATGTTCATGGGCACTTCCGGCGAAGCCAACTTTTACTATGCCACTTCCAAAAGCCCCGGCGGGCCATGGACCAACCCGCCTGACCGGATAAAGGGTGCTAATGTTAATCACGACTTCGATGTTGCTGTTGGGCCCGATGGTTCTCATTATATCATCTCGGACCCATTCACCGACTTCGTCACTTTCGATACCTACTACAGTTTGCCAATATGGGACATTTGGGTGCAAAAGCTGGCGCCGAATTTGACGGCAACAATCGGCACGAATGAGACCGTAGCATTGATTCGCACCGCCCAGTCTCTCCATGCGCAAGGACTACACCTCGAAGCAGTCAGCTTCTTCTACTATGATGGATACTGGTACATGATCTTTGGAAGAACCTGCCAGAACTGCGCTGGCCCAATCTACTATTTGTACTCCAAGAACCCCCTCGGACCTTACATTGATGGAGGGTACCTCAGTCTCGACGGCTGTGGAGCCCAAAACAAAGGCGCAAGCGTCCTCCCTTCAGAGAGAGGACCTATCGTTGTCGCAGGAGCTCTCGGGTATCGAACCAGTGCAACTAATATAGTCGTGAATGGCTCAATCTGGCACGGTGATAACCACCAAGCAGCTTCAAGCACGTTTTTATTCCCTCTCGAATTCAATGATGACCACACAATCAAGAAATACACTTGTCCTGCCACCGTCCAGATCCCTCTCGCCAAAAACAGCAGCACCCAGCCGCAGACACCGATTCCATATCAGCTAGACTGTCGTATCCGCAACTGGCAGTCCATCGAAGCAACATACAGTCCACCCAAGAAGGGGTCCACGTCCCTCGAATTTCCTATCTGGCAACGGACTGATAACCTGGGTCAAACCACCAACGCAGGCCCGATGCTGGATGGACCTATCGAAGTGAAGATTGGGTTCATGGATGGTCAGAGTTCTCACTTCTCGTGGGCTCCGAGCAACGTCTCTTGGGCTCCTGCAAAAATTAGTATGAATGTGGCCGGTAAAGAAATCTTGAATATAACGTTGAGTACTAATGCAACGAATGGATGCTTTGGGACTTTGGTGCAACCGAAAGAGGATCCAGGAAGTACATATGGCTTTTGGGCAGGCGGCATTTACAAGGAAGCTTCTAAGGCACAGCTTTATGTCTATCAATTTTAGCAAGGATTTTGTTTACTTTGATGGGAGGCGAAGGGGATAGATATGAGATTCATGTTGTTGCAATGTTAACCAGCAATATTGTGAAAATATACTTGGACTACATCTTTGATGCAGCAGTTTCATTTAAAGCTCAGGAGTCATTGTATGTGAGCAATAAAAACGAGCAATGAAATTTTCTCGTATGACAAAGGGCTACATCGCGTACAAATCTTCGAAATGAATGCTGATAGATTCACCCCCTCACAACCTCTTCCCGTTTTTCAGCTTGCGGAATAACTAAGGGCTACATCATCCAAGAATTTCCAGATGATGAATTAAATGGCACAGAGCGCCGGGGCAAGATTGATTGTAGATGAAAGAGCGGAAGATTCCCGCTCTCGTGGCAAGAAAAAAGATTAATCGAAGAAGGAGGTAATGTAGTCTGTAACGAGTGAATCACGGAAAATACCAAAGTTAAGGCGATATAACAAAACCCAAATATTCAACAGCCATTGCATTTTTTTCTCACTCTGGAACGCTATGTTATAATTAAAAATAAAGTTCAAAAATCGCTTCTAATTTGCAGTTTTTGCACAAGGTAGTAACATAGATCTTCTACATTTAGTCAAGAACACACTTATTTTTTGGGAAAAAGATATTGTATTGATTTTATTGGGTTCAAATTTAATATATCTCGACAATTATTGCTAATAGATATTTGCCGAATTCTGAGTAGAATGAGGCGATTGTGGATAAAATATCGCCCTTTACTGTTACGTTACTGGATGATACACTCGCTGACCACTTACGTGAAAGGGAGCCGTATTTTCTTATATCCATATTCCCCACACCGACAGCCACCGACAACCGACCGACCGACCCGATAACTACTCCACAAAATTTTACCCGCATCCAGAAACTTTCGCGTGGAAGACCAGGAGAAAAGCCAATAGCAACCAGCCAGAACTGTTTTGGATCGCGGAGCATGTCAGAATGGATATCCTGTCACGCAATTCCAGGGACCACAAGGCCCATGTCTATCTCTGCCGCTAACTAGCCAAGTCGACATTGCCTCTCGATAGTTTTTCCACCCATATTATTGCCGACAATATATAAGCACTGCGGACGTCACCCTCTTTATGGTGGATCACGCTCTTTCACAAGAACCTCATATCTATGTTCTGCTCTGAGGTTCAAGTGCATTGATATTCAGATTCTTTTTCAAGATGTGGCGTCACATTACGCCGTATTTGTTGTTTAACTCTTTGGTTTTTCTACAGGGAGCACTGCTTTTTGGACTGTGACTGACCCTTTGCCCTGTTTCGTTTGTTCTGAAGCTGGAAGCTGACTACAAAGATTAGTGATACTGGTTCATTCGGATCATTACAAGCCTTGCCCTCCTTCCTCCGTGATTTCGGCGTGAGTGATGGACCAAGTGGCTATGCATTACCTGCGACGAGAAAGGCGTTGATGAACTCATTACCCTGGACTGGTAAACTCACAGGCTGCTTTGCCTCAGAGATGTTCATCGAACGTACTGGCTATAAGAAGACTATGTACGCGGCGGCTGGGATTCAGATTACCGCGTTGATCAGTGAGAAATGACCCGATCCCCCGATGTACCAAAGGAAACCAGCATACTGACTAGAGCCGGTTATCACAGTTGAATTGACGGCTCATCACTGGGCACAGTTCACAGTTGGTCGTATCGTTGCGTATTTCGCCGTTGGGTTGGTGGAAAATGCCGTGCCGTCATACAACGCGGAGACATCACCAGCAGAGACTAGAGGATTATTGTCTGCATCAATTATGATGATGTCGTCGCTTGGTAACCTTTGGGGGGCCGGTATATCTCGTGCTTACTCGACGACCCTGACAAAGGAGGGCTGGATGATTCCTACAGCCATGCAGTTTATTCCTGCCGTCGGGCTACTGACTCTGATTCCTTGGACGCCCGAGTCGCCTAGATGGCTCATGTTGAATGGTTGCAAGGCAGAAGCAAAGAAAGTTCTCGATAAAATTCGTCCTAAGGGCAATGTACAAAGCGGAGCTGTAGCCGCAGAAGCTGATATTATAGAGAATTCACTTGCAAATTCTTTGGCTTCCGAAGAAGGCTCTTGGTTGGATCTTTTCAGGGGGAACTATCTCCGACGCACCTGGGTAAGATTTTCCTTCATATATTTTGTTATTGAAGAGAGCAGCTGACAGTGGCCTGTAGATTTCGGCCACGCTTTTTGTTCTTGAGCAGACAAACGGCAACCAGTTCGTTCAATCATACGCTGCGACTTTCTACGTACAACAAGGCCTAGGTGCGATGTCATTTACCTACGCTATGATTGGACAGGTTGTTGGTCTCGTCGGGTGTGCCATTGGTATTTTCCTCCTGGATATAGTAGGCCGCCGGCCTCTTTTGATATATGGAAGTGCAGTGTGCTGGTTCCTGCTATACCTTGCCTCTGGTCTTGGAACCGTTCACTCTTTGAACCAGAGCGAAATTAACATGGAAATCGCTTGCTTTATGATGTTACCGGCTTTTACACGCATTTCGGCTTCGAATATCGCCTTCCTTACTGGTGCTGAGATTGGAGGTATTCGGATGAGAAAAAAGATTATGGTGAGTCTGAAACATGCCGACTCATGCTGGCTTGAATCGCCTAATATTTGGATCAGGCCTTTGGAACTGCTTGTGATGTTGCAGCCGCATTTCTGGTCACCTTTGTCACGCCGTACATCCTTCCAAGCCTAGGCGTCAATATTGGCTGGATATTCGGATCGGTGGCTGCATTTTCAGTTTTATGGGGCTGGTTCTTCTTCCCAGAGCTTAAGGTAAGCTAGCTTTCCGGACTTCATGATCCTAGTGGTGTTAATATCTTCTCAGGGCCGCGGATTGGAAGAAGTGGACGAACTGTTTGCGGCCAAACTTTGGGCATGGCAATTCAAGAAACATGAGACTCATGAAGCTAGCCAGGCTCTCACCGTACAAGTGAAGGAAATACAGTGCGAAGGGACCGTCCACATTGAGGGGCACGAAATGCTTGATAGCGATATGAAGGTGTTTTAGATTCACTGTGTGTGTTTCTTTAAATATTTTACAAATATTCAGGATAGGTCACATAATCCCGTTGCAAAGGCATGAACCATGTTGATATTGGCATTCATAGCAGTGGTTTTTCAGATTAATTTGAAGCAAAATATTCTTTTTACACAACTAACTGCCGCCTGATATTTGTTTCAAAATAAACTTAGGGATGTCAGGTGTTTGGGTCGTTAGGAAGATGGCCGAGATGCTTGTTGGACCCCCTATACTGATGGCATTATCCGACTATCCTGTTACACACTACTCATGCAGTAGGGTGAGGTCTGTTTTTAGTAATACTGGTTATGACCCAGAACTCTATCCCAATACCACCAATATACTCATACTACAACACGGCTTCCAGCTCTCTCCTTTTTCTTTATCATCCACGATCCGTCGTTCGTTTACCTCCATAGGAATATCATATGCTATTATTTCATGAACTTCATCAGATGTTCTACGTTGCAAATCATGATTTGCTGTGTATGTCACTTAGGCGGCACATAGCTTTGCCTGGTATAAATTCATGCAGTGGCCCTACTTCGCCAGACAGAAAGACCAATCATGCAGCACAATTGAATAGAGACTATAACCCCTTGGAACCACTGAGCTCCCAGGCCAAGATCACGCAATAATGCGAGTTTCCGACAACCGCGATAACCGAAATGCTGAAGACCGACAGCCGTCTAGCCCCGTTCCACTGACCCCCAACCCAAGAATTCGCAATCAGGTTACCTCCGAAATTAAAAGGAATTGGAGCGCGAATTATATAAATACAAATCATACACCATTGCCCCGAGTATCACCGTCCTGATCTTCATTATCGTTGACCAACCATGGCAACTCAACACAAAAACATCCTCCAATTGGTAGCCGACGACCTAGGACTTTTCCTCCACTGCTACGGAGAGAAGAATATACAAACACCAAATATCGACAAACTAGCATCCCTTGGAACAAAGTTCACAACCGCATTCGCCAGCACAGCATCCTGCAGCGGAAGCCGCTCAACCATCTACACGGGATTACACACCCACGAAAATGGACAGTATGGACTCGCGCATGGCTGGAACCACTTCCAGACACACGATAATATCGAGACGCTGCCGATGATCTTCAATGCTCTTGGCTACCAAACTGGTATTATTGGCAAAGTGCATGTTGGGCCGAGATCGGCTTATCCATGGGAGATCTTTGAGGAGAGTCATACTAGAGATGTTACGGCTAATTCAAATCGTGCTGAGGCATTTTTTGAAAGCGCGAAGGCGACAAATAGGCCCTTCCATTTGACTGTTGGGTTCCGAGATCCGCATCGTGACGATTCTAGGGGCGGATTTGGAAATGAGAACGATGGGGTTCAAGCCGGAATCAAGGTCCCCGACTACGGGATCGACGATGTTGATGTTCCTTTTTACTTGAGTGATGTGCCTGAGGTACGCGTTGAGCTGGTAGAATATTACAAAGCTATCAGTCGGATGGACCTTGGTGTTGGACTTATGTTGGATACCCTTGAGAAACACGGATTGGCAGATAATACGCTCGTTCTTTTCGTCAGCGATAACGGGGCACCATTCCTCAATTCGAAGACTACCCTCTATGATGCGGGAGTTCGATTACCACTCATCGTGAAGTGTCCCGGAGTCACCGGTGGAGTGACCAATCCAAACATGGTGTCTTTCCTGGATATCCTACCAACTTGCCTGGACTGGGCTGCGGTAGATGAGAAAAAAGTGGACGCAGCTTTGACCCCAAAACCCAAAAAATCACCCAAGCGACTGGGAACCTCTTTCCTGTCCATTTTGGATTCCACAGGGGTTCTTCCTGAAGCAATATGGAAGCAACACGTTTTCGGTTCACACACTTTCCACGAAATCCAAAACTATTGGCCTACAAGATTCCTTCGCACTACCCGTTTTAAATATCATCGCAACATCGCCTGGAGACTTGACTTCCCATTCGGCACAGATCTTTACGGAAGTCTATCGTGGGAAGGTATCCGAAACGCGGACGGACCAGTGACGATCGGAAAACGATCGTTGGAGCAGTACCTCTTCCGAGGACCGGAAGAGCTCTTCGATTTGGAAAATGATCCGGAAGAAGTGTGCAACCTTGCATCCGACAAAAGGTTTGAGTCTGTGCTTCTTGAATGTCGTGAGAAGGTTGAGGCATGGCAGTATTTGACTAGTGATGCCTGGCTCTTCAAAGATGGCGTCTCTGTTATGACAAGTATGGGGTATCAGAAAATGGGAATGAAGCTTCGTGATAGATTTGAAGTGGACTTGAAGGACCCTGGGAATAGAAAGGGACCGCATTGGGCACCGCCCACAGATCAGACGGATGGTGATTCAAATGGACAATTTTTATCTGGCTAATTTCTGAAAGATTGAATACTCATGTCCATAGAAGAAATGCTGCCGAGTTCAGAAATGAAGAAGACATCAAACCCCACCATTTTCCATATCATCGTAGGTAGAAAACAATTCCAGGGAGGGCCAAGGTTCTAGCTGCTCTAACATTGGTTGGAAGATAGCCACATCCCATGCGCCCTCAAAGGCATTGGCTTGGCTCCACATATCGTCTCTTTGCATATCTGGGATGCCTAGAGGCGTAATTAAGCGAGGGGACATATTAAGCTCTTGTAACACAGGCATGGGGCCCGGAGAGTCAAGTCTTCGAATTCCAGTTCTGCCTCCAGTAGGGATTCTCGGGACAGCAGGTGTCTCAGTTTCTGCACTAGATAGAGCAGTTGTTGTTCCCGCAGACCTGCTCCCAAAAAATGGCATATCGGCAGAAAAACTCTCGTTGTTTAGTTGAGACCGATTCAGAGGGCTGTGTCTTGAAATAATTTGGCGTGGATTTGCCGTGCGAATAGTGGACGGGCGTGATTCATCATCAGAGGAAACAGAGACAGATCTGCTGTGATGTAATATTTTGTTTAAATCGTTTGCCTGCAGATCTTGTTAATATGTTCAAGGCTCAACAACGGCAAACGCCGAGGAGGGGGAATACACGCACAATAGACGATGCAGTAGGAAAAGTTAAAGCAAGCTGTTTGATGAAAAGCACACAATGATCCACAAGCCCCATAGTAGGATCTTCGACAGACAGTAACTCCCCAGATATCATCTTAGCACCATGAAGAAGAATTCTTCCAGCCTGGTAGACACACTCGGCAGTTTCAACATCCAATACGAGCATATGCGAATCGAGGCCTTGGACAAGTGAGCAGATATTCGCTACCTGACGGGCATGATATAGACACTGTGTTTGACAGTCTAGCACGAATTGGGAATCAAGCTGGCACAATGTGTCCTGGTGGATTGATTCTCGCAAGTTAGGAAAGAAGCACCGGTAGAGATCACAGTAGCATTGGTGGAACCAGAGGTGGGTCATTATGTATCGAGGTAGCCATTTGGAGAAGGCTCGGAGTTGGAGATTCTTTTCGGAGAATGTTGTTGATTGTGGCAGGTTACGAGCGAACTGGTTGAGCTGGGCTTCCAAGCCGCGAATGTTAGCGGGAATCATGCTTATGCTTTGCGAAGATGAGGCAGTCCCTTTGGTATATCTGGTTTTGGTCACTCAGTACATCTTTTATTCGAATTTCTTTCTTCTCCGCTTATCATTTTTTGGGGAACTCCATACCGAAGTACACTGTCACGAAGGTAAATGACCCGAATGTAGTAAACCAAGAGCCCATTATCGTCAACCGTTGAAGATGGACCAGAGTCATACAAAGGTACATTGGCATAGGAGATATCAAGCTCAAAGCTTGCTTCGAGGCTTGGTAATGGAAGATGAATGACATTCGACGGGCAAAGCGTGAATTCTGGTAGACCGCCTGCAAGGAAAGTGTCCAAGATATAGATAGCCCACATCAATCGCCTTCGTGATTCCTGAGCTAAAGAGCACAGATTTGGATTCTCATAGTTTAAGCGAAGGGCAAATGCAAATCGTGTAAGAGTTGCCATGAGAATGAGCGATTCTGTAATGGTGCCGCTCCACATGTGGTACCTAATTATTAAGAGGAGGGACTGGACTTTGATGATTGTTGGCCGTCCTTGATCTCTTAAGATGAGTTTCTGGGCTAGTGCCGAGCAACGAGTCCCTATATTGACTTCTTTGGAGTCATGGCCTGGGAGGAGGGAGGTTATGGCTATTATTGAAAGGAGTAGGCATTGGTCTGCTTGGCCTGCTTGATTCCACCGGACTAGTGAGGCTTGGTGGAGGAATGAAACTGTGGGAAGGGGGTAGAGGTAGTCAAAGAAACATTTCAATGCACTCTTCACACGCTCCCGAGTCAGCAGATTGCGTCTATAGTTATGATGATGAGTTTCAATATCGATCATTGGGAATGGGGATGGGCCACATACGCATGCTCTTCTAGCACATTCACATTAGGCATCCGCCCCGAAAGTCCCGCTTCTAGTTCCGGAGTTGAAGAAGGTTGGTACTCTAAATTCGTAGGTGCGTGCGAAGAAACTCTACCACCCGACTGCGTCGCAAGCGTAGGATACTGACTAGCCCCAGCACCCACGCTGGCATTTGAGGGCAACCGACGCTGCGGCACCCAATTCGGATATGAACAAGAAATAGCTTTCTCACTGCAGCGATGACAGGTCGGTATTTGTCCACTGCACCGAACCTTCAGTTCATGGCATGCTGTGCAGGCTCGCCGAACTCGACAGCGACGCGGCCGTCGTATTGGGACTATGGACTCATTTTGTCCGCTGCTTTCACGAAACGAGCAGTTGAAGCCTAGTCGTTGGCAATTTGCGCACCCTGTGCATTGCCCATCACAACGAACCTAAATTTCTGTGTTAGGAAAGGCTTCATGAAGGTAGAGGGTTATGACCTGTCCCGACTTTTCTGAGGCGGCATTCGTTGCACGTTTGCCTTGCAGGCTTGGGTAATGTAGAATGCATTAAGCCTAGCTCTTAATAAATGATGTAGAGTGATGCAAGTATATGCATGAGCCGGGTTAACTCAGAAAGAGAGGAATGCGGGGGATAGGCACGGGTGTCGGGCAATCGCCGATAACCGAGCAAGTGATGGCAACCTTCCTGTCACGTGGATTATTAGTAAATTCCACGGGGGAGTACACTGTTCAACAAAATTAAATATCAGGGGCGCATAGAGCTCCTCGATCACAATGACGATAGTTCAGAGTCGTTATCTTTCATGCATAACAATGCCGGGTGGTGTACGCGCTTCAAAGCACCGGGAGATCTTGATCTATTACTAGTTTCGGCGTTGGAAAATGCGAGTTCTAGAGACGTTAGTGGTCTTCAGTCAGGTGGTATAGGCGACATACTAATCGAGAGCCAAGAAAAGCCCAGAATCCCGAAGCGTCCGCGGAGAAAATATACACTTAGCCCGTTTCATAAAGGCGTATGCCCAGGCAGACATCTGCGTCGCACATCTTGCTATATTCGCAGGCCTTTTTCATGAGATTTGATTTACGACGACATTGTTTCTGGCGCTTTGCTTTCCTGCTCGAAACAGATTGACTCGGTCGGGTGTGTGGCGAGGTAGCCATGTTAGGTAGCCGCTTCCACGGATAGAGAAATGTTTCAAGTGTCACTGCTGGATAAGTGAAAGCGAGGAAGCCAGCCAGTTAAGTAGTCTCAATTTTGTTGACAAGGTGATTTTCAAAATTGTCAAAAGTTAAAAATATTGAAAAATGCATTAGCAGATAGTGAGACCAAGTCACGTTTTTTTGGCGCTGCTAGTAATGGTCAAAGGCGACAGCAGAATACTGCGGCTTTGAAAAATGGATCCTTTAGAATCGAAAAACTGAATGCGTATAATTTTTGTCAAAGCCCTTTTCAACCAGCAGGTTTTCGCCCGAGTTTATGAGCTCTGTTAGAACACCTGGATTAATCAAATTGAACCGTTTCACCGACCGCTGTTTTCTTCCGTTGACCTTCATTATACCAAATTATCATGTTAGGAAGCCGGAATGCCCTTTTACTAAGTCAAGTTCATTACCGGCTTCTACTCTTATCTGACCACCAAACGGCGTAGCAGTAGGCAACCTGTGAGGCCAGAAACGATCTGGCTCGCGCCCAAGAGTGACGGGTACAGTTCCTATAAAAACGTTTAGCTCCCAGAAGCCGATAGCGTAGATCCTAGAAGCGAGGATTAAATTTTTAGAATTAACGAAGTCTTCCTAGTGCACGCCTTAAAAGGGCTCTTTTACTCAGCATATTATGTGTTGACTAGAAGTATAGCTAGCTAAGGTGTGATCGGAACAAGACAGGCAAACATAATCAACTATGTGCGGCAGTCTTAATAAATTAACGGACCGCTTAATTACATAGGTTTAGGACCGGTTTAACGCGTTTAAGATCTCGTATTCGCTAGAGATATATAAAACGGCTACTCTTCAAGAAAACATATCGTAGAAATTAGATGGGCTTTAACATTCAGGATGTGTTTTGACCACTACACACGACGAATTCGATTAACGTTAAGTAAATAGGGAATTAATATTTAGTGGCACGTATTATTAGGTAATATCGCGTCTAGTTTATTATTATTTTATATACGCACGTAAAACACGAAGGAAATTCCTAGTGAACGTGTTCTTCTCTATAAAAATCACTAAATTAGATTGATTAAATTAATAATTACATTACCGCTAGGGGAAACTAGCGGGCGGTTGATCACCACTTGAGCAATAAGGCGCCTACGGTCCCGGTTCAATCATAATCTATATACCTTAAAATAGGAAAGAATCTATTATAGAATACTATTATCGTAGAATACTATATTAAGACCCGCGTGACCATAAGAATTAATTCACGTTAACTATCCCTTAAATCTAGATAGAACCAGAAAAAAAAGTTAAGGCCACTCGCCTACTAGTAGATAGAGTTTTTGAATGGCCTCCTAAGAACATCTCCTATATATAAGAATAATCTTATAACTAATATTAATATATAAATAGATGCACTGTGTGAAGATCCTCTAAGGCCCTCTGTATAGGTATAAAAATTCTCTTGTGATAGGTACAGGGTTATATAGACTCTTCGGAGGTATTATGATCAAGAACAGAGAAATAGGAACACTATTATGCGACCGAGAGCTTAAGAGCTATAGGCTTTCAAGTCTCTAGTTATGCGAGACCACTCTTAAGAATAGTTCCTTCTTAAGAAGCCCCTCACAAGAGAGGATTGCTTATAAGACGATCTACCTGTGCCAGAGACGTGTATAAGACGGGGTCTGTCTCAGTACTTAAGATCAGCGTCATGAGACTTTACGCATCATCTAGAAACCGTATATGTATTCCTAAGTGGACTCCTGATCTTCGCGAACTGTGAGGGTCTCACGTATCTTTTAATAAGGAGTGTGTCTTCTAAATAAATAATCAATATTAAAGAAAGCTATAGTCGACTCTAGATACAAGACGTAGCGCGAGGAAGCAAAGGAGTGATGGCTTCCTCGCGATCAGGGGAACCCAGATAAGCTATATGGGTCCGCGTCCTCCGCTTCGCGTTTATGCCTTATGCGTATCCCTAACACGAACGTTTAGCGATCGCATTGCTATATTTATACTTCATAGGAGGAAGGTCGGAAGAATAAGGAGGTGGAAAGTAACCACTTACTAGGTACCGATTTGACTAGGCCGAATTAGCATAGCAGTCGTGCCTGTATATTTCAGGCTTTAAACATACATTTAGCTCTGGTGCACTAGCATTGCGACAAACTCACAAGATATTAAGCTCGATCGTGTACGGGTAAGTGCAGTATCACTTCTGCCTCTCGATGTACGTCTAATCTAGCCGCTATCTAGAGCGTAAAGGCTCTAGCAAACTCTAAGGACGATAGGTTGAGGAACGGTTTCATTTATCAAGGAAACAGCTACAAGTACTCACTAAGTAGGCAATAGATCCGCCTTCTCCTAAAGGCATAGAAGAGCAGGATATAACAGCCGAGCTAGGATACGTAATTTGATTCGGACTAGTCATGCTGAAAAGAAAATGCGCTTTCGGGTAGATTCTAGGAGGTATTCAAAGACACGCTAAAAGAACCCTGACCTAAAGTAAGCTTATTAGTCCGTTACTTTTCCTTGCTCCACATTGGAGCTGTAATGATCGCCCTAGTCACGGAGTGAGGAAGGCTTTGAAAGCGACGATGCCAGCCTTTCACGCCGAAAGAAATTCACAGAAGTTTGATTTCTAAGAACCTATCCGTTCGAGCGAAAAAAGATTCCTGTAATTGACTCATAGTGATGGACCACTCCGTACAGTATAATTCGAAAACAGTTTACCCTTCGAATACACAAGCTTTCTTTCCCAGAGCCCTACTTAGATTATGCTCAATCGCGTCTGGTCAGGCAGAGTCCTACTACCTGTTTCTGATGTATTTCTGATAGATCACCATTAGCAGCCCTAGTTTGCCGAAACACCCCGGGGACAAGATGGCTAAAGTTCAAGAAATTCGCGACAGCGACGGAAAAAAAGGAACTATAATGTCAGTGCCTAGATTGGAGATCAATCATTAGAGTAGGCTTTTATGGTCAACACCCAGTGCTGGTTTGCTAGCATGAAGGGTCACCCAATGTTTTGCTCTCGGACCCGAAGCCATGGAGTAAAGACGGAGCCCGCCCATCCTGGATTAACGGAAAGGCCAAAACCGCTAGACATTTTATAACTGCTCCGGTAATACTTGATAGCGAATTAAATAGTCATTGATCAACGAAACGTCCTAGATAAACTCTGTGCCCAGTATTAGGGCCCTAAGAACTATTACGGTTTCTGACCTAGAAACCAAAAACCGCAATTGTTTCCGAAATTAGCCCTAAAAACTAAATTATTTACGGTTTAGTTTAGATTAGTTTTGCGGATTTACGGTTTTTGGCGCACTCGACCTACGTGGCACGCGAGCTAACCTATCAGCTGCAGGACAGCGGCGCCACGTATCTCATCTGCGCGAGCGTCAGCCTAGACACGGGCTACGAGTTACGGGAGTTGAACGATAAGCCGATTATACGTGAGATGGATATAGGCCGTTCCTTACCTGAATTAGCCGACAGTCGTTAATGGGATCACAGCCCTGTATTGTATACCGTTGCCTGGCTAGCTTATGTGTACCCTATTCTAAGTAATTAGAATGCTTTCATTGTGGAAAACTCTTTGGGGCTCTCTTTGTACAACTTCCTATTGGACTTTGAGTCATGCACATTAACGAAACTGATAAAGCTACTCAGTGTAACCCGCATTATCAATCTGCCAAAAGGGCAACATCCGCTTCCATGAGATACCTCCTATTCAAGATTGGGACGGGATGAATCTCGTCTTACATGCATATGCGGGGCACCGACGGGCTTATAGCCGAACCGAGGTCCCCGCGTGAGGGGGATCGCTCAAGCTTCATTTTCCCATCAGCAACAACTATCGCAAGCTATTGCTATACATACTGAGAATGGCTGATTTTACTGAATATGCTGGGCCCAGCGCCGACTGGGTTGCTCTTGAACCGAGCTTGCCCAAACTTCCCAATCTTCCGGTCGAAGAGTTTAAGCAGCTGCTCAACAAAAGCCGCGAGGACATTGCTGCTCAGGCTATGAGCAACGGTCAGTATGCCCAGGTCTTGACTTGGATCACAGATGTCGCTGACATATTGGCATAGGTCTCAGTGAAAAGGTCCAGCTCAAAGACTATAATATAACCGCTCGTGATGGCTTCAAGCTCGAAGCGCGCACCTATCGCCCCGCAGGAGTCGATCCTTCCGAGCGTCTCCCTGTCTACATCCACCTTCACGGCGGTGGTTACCTGTTTGGAACTCTCGCATCCGAAGATGCAATCTGCTCTCGAATTGTCGCCTCACGAGTAGAGAAGGGCGAACCCATTGTCGTCTTCAATATTAACTACCGTCACACCCCCGAATATCGTTACCCAACTGCCTGGGACGACGTTGAAGACGCCTTCGTCTGGGTCCACGAGAACATCGCCGAGATCGGTGGCCTCAGCGACCAAGTTGTCGTAGGCGGTATCTCTGCCGGTGGCCAATTAACCGCCTCCCTCGCACTCGTTCAGCTTCGCGGCGAGAACAAGAAGGTCGCAGCTTGTCCCAAAATTAGAGGACAGGTTCTGATGATCCCTTGCGTCGTCCTGAGTGAATACTATGGTTCAAGAATGGACCTGCTTAAGAGCCCCGATCTGTCCAGCTACAAGCAGTGTGCTCAAGCACCCATTCTGCCTGTGGATCGCATCCATTTGTTTATGAGTCTACTTGGTATAGTCGGCGTTGGGGGAGCGGAGAGGGACCTGCGTATGAATCCCGGGAATGCTACCGCGGAAGAAGCCAAGGCACTTCCACCCACGACGTTTGGTATTGCGGGTAATGATCCCCTTCGCGATGAGGGCCTTTTCTACGCCAAGCTTCTTAATGAAAGCGGGTAAGTATTCCGACCACTCCGATGCACATTGTCCCTAACAGATTGCTACTTAGTGTCCCCACTGATGTCCACGTCTTCCGTGGCGTACCGCATGGGTTCCGAGGATTCGGAGATAAGCTCCCTTCATCGAGCAAATACTGGGATCAGGTTATGAGCGACGGTATTTCCTGGGCTTTGTCGAACCCCCCGGTTCAAGCCTTTGAAATAAAATCCGATTAATGTTAAACTGCTAGTCTCGAACATAGCACCCGCTCTGGATATATATTTGCTGATCCTTGCCAGATGCGTGTGGAGCATATTTAACTTCTAGATCTGATAAACTTTATCCACAGCCTAATTTGTCACATCCGTTCTTATGTGTCAGGATGGTCTGTCCAGGCAGGGTAACAGTTTCGAAAAGAGAAAGTCACACAACGCCAATTCCACACTTCCATGAATGAATAGAATTGAAATAAAGCAAAAACTCTGCCAGTGGCGAAAATTTCTCTCCCGGTTGACCTTCCATTAAAGGACATGTTCATTATCGATAGTCACGGTGACTCGATCCTATCTCGTAGATGCTGACATGCTTGTGGGTGTCAATTCCGTATGTTGCAAAGTTTGAGCCGCTGGTGTATAAACCGGAGGCGGTTGGATTGAAGGATCCATTGCTTTCTGTGTTTGGCGCCGGCGGCGCCTCATAAACCAAATCACCACGGCCAAGACGGCCAAAGCAACAGCACCACCAGTAATACTACGCGTGATAGCCCCTATATTGAATCAACAAGAGGTGATAACTAGATCATAGCTAAGAAGCTTTCGTTGTAGGTCCATAGTGCATTTGTCGCGCTTGCGTGAAAGATTGTGGACGCACCAGGGAAGAAAATCGAAGCCAAGGAGAACTTCGCTTTGTCTAAAACTTTATAACCCGCTAAATGTTTCATTTGCGCTGGACAATTGGCCGTGAAGGATCTTCAATATTGGTCACGGTGTCCAGATCGTTGCTTGATATTACTGTGTTGTAGCAGTAAAATGCATGATCGGAAAGTCTGTAACTCTCCTGAAACATGCTGCCATCCACAATGCTTGGACCACACCACCGGGAAGACCAGCCGTTGTACGATACGTATAACCATGGCCCCCTACGGTGCCTGCGCCGACCAGACCTTCATAGCTGACTGCATTGTGAGCAATAATAGAATAATTTCAGTCTGCACTTTACATATATAGCCCGTGCAACGAGTTTAGGGTACAGGTCAATTTGTATTCTCATTAATAAAGCAGCAGATGCGTAGTAATCACAAAGGAACAATCTGGTATGTCAAAATCAAGCCTCGGCAGCCACCAATTCCAAGGCCTTGGACAAAAGTGCGGAGATACTGGCCGCTCCAAGAACATCAAACAGCGACATATCCACCTCGACAACTTTTGTAAACCACCTACGGAACTCCACAGCAACAATGGAATCCAAACCATACGCGGAGAGGGCATTTCTGGGCGTGATGGATTCGGTGGCAAGTCCCAAGACGGCCGAAATCTTCTCCACAAAGGCTTCAGTCAGGATTGCGCTTCTCTCTTCAGTGTTGGGGATGGACCGAATATGCGCAGCCAGTTCCTTTACGACACTGCCACCAGCAGCGTGGTCGCCAAAGTCGTAGTTACTGTAGAGATTGCGAAAGAGTGGGCGTTGAGACCAGAAGACATCCGGAGACATCTTGAGACCGGTGATGGTGCTCGTCTGGTCAACGCCGGGTGCAGTTAGAGACTGTGATGAAGCGGGCTGGCCTTGAACCACCGCCTCTTCGATTTGATAGAGAAATTCCTGCTCGGTGACGGGATCAAAGCCCATTCGCTCCATGGTCTGTTGAAGAGCAGCATTTTGAGCGACGAGACCGATGCCAACGACCATACCAGCATCTATAGCTGTGCCGACCAGACCGGCCTCGCGTCGATGGCGCATCAAGGCATCCAGATAGCAATTCGCGGCCGCATAGTTGGCCAGACCCTTTCCACCAAAGACGGAAGACACCGAGGAAAAGCAGACAAAGTACTCAAGCCGGATTGCACGGGTCGCACGGTGAAGGTTCAGAGCACCGTGAACCTTGGGCTTCAGACATTGAATCTGCCATTGGTCAAACGTCATTTTGTCGTAAGGTGAATCCTGGAGAACAACCGCCGCGTGGAAAACACCTGCCAGACGGCTGCCAATCGCATCGATACAGGATTGGACCGCCGAGAAATCAGTGACATCGCCACGATAGACAGAGGTTTGCACTCCCCTCTCCTGCAACCAATCCAGGGTGAGTTGAGCTTCTGGATGATCCGCTCCTGAACGAGAAAGGAAGGCCAGGCTTCGCGCTCCGCGGCGGAGCATGACCAAGTTATACGCGCTTTGAGGAGGCTTTCCATTTGTGTTGACTTTTGAGGTTCCCCATTTGCCGTCATAACCTCCTTAGGCCTTATTGCGAATGTCAGTCTTTCGCGTCCAAGTTCAAGGATGATCTACGGCAGCAAGACCTGATAGTGTGGAACTCTTGACGGACATGGTAGAAATTATCCAGGAGAAGGTAAGAACGGCCAATATGCCGCGTGCTGAAGATTGCCGACAGTTTCTCAGCAATCATAGGCAAACGTGATCATACCTAATCTTCATAAAGTAGATGAATGCAAAATGCCTCAGAACTCGATACTTTCAGCCAACGAGATCTTAGACAATGGAGCAAACGACGCTTGTAGCATTATGCCTTTGCCTGCCAAGATCTGGGCATTATCAGGACAACCATGACACATAGCCTTTCCAGATTTAAATGATATTTCATTGAATTGCTGTTATAAAAACTTCATCCTCGGGGAGGGAAACCCAAGTCCCCATTGTCATGCAATTGTCTATTCAGTTTGATGTGAGAGCGCCCATCATGCACGCATACCCAGGAATCATAGATGGGCACATGCCAGATCCAATGCCCTAGCCATTGCCGAAAACCATATCAAGACTCCACGGAAAAGAAAACCAATACAGAAAGGAATCACCGCCATGCAGGTTCGTTACTTCTTGTCTCCATTCGGAGCACCCTCATCTTCCATATCTACCATTTCTCTCAATATGTCTTTGAGACCGCGCACGCCCTCATCCACCACCGTATCCGGGATACGCACATCGACATCTTCGATATATTTCAAGGGGTCGTACGGGGTGTTGTCTGTATTATTGCCTGCATTGCCCTTCTTGGTTCCATTGGCTTTTCCTTCTTTTGTACCGTTCGATGTTGCTTCTCCGTTCTTTTCTCCAGAGTGTTTTGAGCCCAGCGCCGGGTGAGATCTGCCTTCGGCCGAGGCCACGACCGCTTCCATCACGTCGTCGAATGTCTCGCAGCGGCCGGCGCGGAGGAGTTCGGTGGCGAGGCTGGTGACCTTCTCAGTCCACCCTGCGCGGTGGAGCGAGCCCACAAGTGTCTCTTGTAGCTCCTCGAGTGCGGACGTGGCCGCGAGTTTGGTGAGTAGGTCGGACTCGAGGGCATCGGGGGTAGAGGAAGCGCCGGCGGGGGTTGAGGATGGCATGTTGGAGAGGTTGGGCGGGGTTCACGCCGCGAATAGGCCCTCGAGCTAGGGGAATTTGCCGCAGAGTGTGAAGTTGTAGTATGATCCGTCGCCAGTAAATGCGCCGCGGGGACTCGGACTGGTTGTGCTTGTCACAGCGATCTCGGAGTGGAGGATTGCGGTCTCTCGCATGCGCCGGTGGTTGTCGGGCAGGGTTTTGCGACCGCAAGCAACCGAAAGAAAAGGGGAACCTGCCCCTGGTGTGAACAAGGCTTGTCGAATAATTGAATGATTATGATTATTGGCGCTGACAAGAGGCGGTTGCAACTCGCGTAAAAGTGGATATTGAGAATGACGACGATGGTTCCGCGGTCCGGCCTGTCAATGCGGCGGCGATCCCGGTTAGCGCTACAGCAACGACGCCAATGCGAGATGATGAAAATGAAATGGTACAGATACTGGATCTGTAGTTACGGTGCATACTCACCAGAGTGGGGTCCTTGTAGTCGGAGGAACGAGCTATGGTCGCGCAGGCGCAAACCGTCCCACTTCCGGAGGTTAGGTACGTAGACGGGAGCCGGGGAGAAAGAGAGAATATGGTCGGCCGGGAGAACAGACACTGGGTCACAGAGATGTATCCATTGCACATCCAGAGAGGTAGTCGGAATGTACAATTGTCACTGAGCAGTCAATTGCAGAAGAGTGAAGTTTGAAAAGCTCATGGGGTCCAGGCCAATCGGCGTGAAGGCGACGAGGTCTGTGCTGACATAATCACAGCCCTGGCAGGGCGATTTTGTCGAGTTTTGATCTAGAGATTGATCCTTGGTATGATAAACAATGGGGCTATGATTGTGTCTATCAAGGCGTAGTAGCCATTGGTGTGGATCAATGGCATCCAAGCCATGACCTCGACATAAAAGGGTGCTATAGTGGCATCTAGACCTATACTCAAGAAAGCCGATGGTATCCTTTATTTTTGTCCTTCTTGTTCAACTCTAGAGCAGAAATGCGGGTGATTTGTTGAACAATTTGCCAGCTACGGTGGTCAGTTGTCTATGCCGGACAGATATTCGATTCTAACTAACCAGCTGAAAAGAGTATAGACTACTAGAGAGAGAGAGGGAGAAAGCAAACAAGGTAGAATGAGATTCGATGGCAATATAACTTGAAATGTACGAGACTATCTTAACTTTGAAAACGGCTCAAACTTTATTAGCCTCCAGAGAATCTGTGACTTGACCCAAGAGTCTAGAAGCATTCTCCAGTTTCAATGCCTGCGCGTCACCGAGCGGGTGGGGCGCTCAAGGCAGCTAACACGTTCTATTTCGCTGATCGCCGTGATATCTAAGACACCATGGGTCTGTACTAGGAAGGTTTAGTCCCGAGGTCCTGAATCATATAATTTAATCAATCACAGATAACTTTATTTTTAAAGCCCGGTAAGCGTTGAGATATGGAAAAAGGAAGGGGAAACAGTGCAGATGCGCCGAGTCCAGACCATGTCACGTGCACGCCATTGATGCGTCCCATTTGCGACGCCCATCGACCTCGACAATCCCAGTTCGCCTTAGTATCTGCACTCGCCGTCGCCTCCTGTCATCTACCACTCCTGGTTCTGACTTTCAGCTGCTCTATTGTGCTCCTCCCGACCCTGGGAAGCCATAAACACCAACGCGCGCCTGGGAAAGCTTCCCCGCTCTCCTTCCCGCGTCTACCCTCGTTTTCAACCTCCGGCGCCTATCGTCATAAGGAGCCCAACGTCCCTCCAGACTGGCGTCGCGTAATACAAACGCGTGCGTCGACACTTTTGCAGCCACCGTCACCTGCGCGTGCTTGACAGCTTCGTGTCTTCCTCTGTCTTCCCTCGATCGCGCTCTCATGAGCTAGACCCACCCATCAAGCGGCTCCCTGTCAGCTCTGTCTGACAACTCTCCTCTGGTGGCGACGCTGGTACAAGCCGTGTGGATTTCGTCTTTCCCACGTAATACCTTGCCCCTGAACATTTTCCGGCACGATGCTTCACACTTCTTATCACGCCGACTCCGATGCGGACGACGAGTACGAGCGCAGTGTAATCACTTCGCCGCACCTCCAAACCGAGTTCGAGGCCTCTCCCATTGACTCCGACATCCCCTCCTCCGAGCATACCCCAACCAAATTCGGTTACGGTAGCGATGGCCCGCGCATCCCTCGATCAATCATCTCGGAATGGACAGCAGATGAATGTATTGAGTTTCTGACATCTCTCGGTCTTCTGCAGTATTGTGGGACCTTCCGAGGTAAGTTAGATTATCATTGGGGCAGGTATCAGTTCTGACAACGGCTTGACAGAGAACGCAATTGTGGGCGAAGCACTAATCGCGCTCAAACATGATGAACTGAAGGAAATGGGCATCAACAGTGTCGGGCATCGGTTGACGATTTTGAAAAGCGTCTATGAGATCAAAGTCCGACAACAGGTTCCTCTAGATGTTGACCACTATATTCCTCTCTGTAGGCTTCCTCCAACCTGGTCAGTTGATTTCCTGCTAACACTTCAAACAGCTGCCGACCAAAGCATGAATGAAACAGCTTCTCAGGATGACCTTGCCCGTCTAATTCAGTCGATTCAGCGACGAGATGAAACCATTATTACAGTCCAGGCGGAAATGCGCCGCCTGGCAGAGGACTACCGGCGATTAAGGGAGGAGATCCTGCCCGTGATCAAAATCGCAAAAGATCGATCCCAGCCGCTTCCCCCGCCCACTTCAATGAGCCAGTCTTCGGACACCTACCACGACGGCGCGACTCTTACATCACCTTCCCAGCTCACCCTCGTTGATAATCCCTCATCATCGAAACTGAGTCGGGCATTCTCCAAGCGCACGTATGGCGGAGGCACAACACCCAAGAACAACTCCCCGACACATATCCCTCCTTCCATCTATGAAGGGCGGAACTACCCCGACGGAGCCAGTCTGGATCCATCTGCCGCGGCCTTGGCTGCTTCTTCACATCTCACTGCTTCGATGAACGGAGGAACGCAACACTCACCAGGTGTTCCGTCACCGACTTCTCCAAACACCCACACTCTTCAGCACCAGACACTCAACCCGCGATCCTACTCCCAGCCCAGCTCGAATTCCCGACATGATCAAGCTGTAGAGATACAGAGAAGCTTGTCGAGAGCAGATCGGCACACCCCTAGCCAGCAACCGCCTCGAACGGAAACACCATCCTCTGCATCTCGCACAGAGAATCGCAACACAGGCGAGCCCTCCAGCGTGGAAATTTTCAAATCGTTCCGTGTCTCTTGGGAGGACCCGTGTTACAAGGTTCTTCCCGCTGCTTTGAAGAAATACAACATCCACTCCGACCCGAAGAACTACGCACTCTATATTGTCTACGGTGACCAAGAACGATGCCTAGCACTAGATGAAAAACCCCTATTACTCTTCAAGCAACTCGAGAAGGAAGGGCGGAAGCCGATGTTCATGTTGCGAAAAATCCATCCGGATAACCCAGCGACATACCCACCCACCGGCTCAGCGCCTAACAGTGCTGGATTTGAAGGTGGACGCCAGGGGCAAATCAACTTACCAGGAGGTGTTCTGTGATTTTGCGAGTCGATGCATTTGCGTCTGTCGCTTAAGATACCCAGTGACTTATGACTATGCCTTTGTATCTTTCTGTTGCATTTGGGTTGCTGGTCACTTTGAGATTTTTCTCGCGATACGTCGGCTCTATGGTACTTAATACCCGCGGAGGGCCGGGGCTTGCATGAGTATCATTGTGGATGAGTCTGGCGTTCTTTCTTTCCTGGCGGTGTCTACAAGACCTGCCCCATTTACCTATTATCCCGCATTGTGCATAAGCCTTCTGTTTCTAAGATACGCTTAGACTTCGAGTCTTGAATATCAACAACGCGCAGTATATGCGTATACGTCTTGATCATAATTCGATAAACCTTCGAAAGCTTTAGGTCGCTTCCACCTCTTTATCCTCATAGTTTGTACTTGCTTATCATCACGTGCCCGCGTGTCTCATCGCAACGCGTCGATAAGCCCACCTTTTTCCACTGCGCATGCACAACGACTCTCCAAATGAGCTGGGCCCGAGTGATCCAGGACTCCGATGAGGACGAGCCTCTCGTCGAGGAGGAGGCCCCTGCCTGCGTTGACCTGCCTGGGGTTCACGAATTGCTTATTCAACCACACCATGGCGACGGCGCGGACGATCAAACACATTACCCGATCGAGCACCACGATGCCAGCGCAGAGCTACAATTGAACGTCAATTTCGACCAGTTCCTGCAATCACAAGATAACCACCATGCGACTCTCAATTCATCACAACTGCGACGCGAGGAGAAGTGGATTCCATCGACTGGTGAAGGCGGGGGTGGATCAATCGGTGCGTGCAGCCAACAAGTCTCGCTGTTCAAGCTAACCCACATAGGCACAGGTGCAATGATGACAGAAATCGGGCTTGCGCAGCAGCGCCTCTTTGACGACGAGGCTTCCAGCGTCGCCGCGCGTCTTCCTTCTACAGCGACGCCCTATTCAAGCGAGATCTCGCAACCGGGTTCTTTCCCTACCATGCCGATCTACCCGGACCAGCAGACGAACGAGATCGCCAATGTCGAGTCCAACCCCATGAAGAAGGTGGTTTACCCTTCGTACGAGGCGACGCAGCTTGTCCCATCGATTCAAGCACACGGCTACGAGTACAGTACGCCCGCGGCATCGATTACCGTCGATTCTCCTCTTGGGGGATACGGGGAGACCATCTCGTATCCTACAACCATTCATACCTCCCACGAACCACGTCCACATTCGTCACAAAAGGGCACTCAAAGATCCAAGTCTCTGCAATCACAGCCCTATTCTCCACATGACACGGAGCCAATGTCATCTGTCGCATCTCCGGGAGTAGTTCGCGCAAAGAGCGACCATGCCAGATCAGGCCTGATGTCTCCACGATACTCCGAGGCCGACGCCCACGACGAGCTCTCCTTACCTGCTGTGACTGTCGAGGTGACCACGGTTAAGAAACGTGGCCCTCAAAAGAAACAGTTGATGCCAGAAAACGACGACGACGATGAACTCGCAATGGTGGGATCCGGGTCCGCTAAGGGCAAGCCCGAGAAACGGAAGCCAGGTCGACCTCCTAAAGCTGTATCTAATGCAGACGCCGCAATACAAAATCCAGCGGTTGCGGGAGCTGAAACCCCTAGGGCTAATAGGGTTACGATCCTAAAGGTTAAAGCTCCCCTAACTCCAGCTGGGAAGGAAACCAAAAAGAAAGTCAAGAGAAGTAAGACAGCCGATTCAGTCATGCAGAAGACTCGCTTGGCGGGTGATGACGATGTCATCTGGGTGGACTCAAGGCCTATCGTGGAAGTCACCAACCCTAGTCCGAAGCTCATGATTCCAGAACCCGCCAAGGAAGCTGCGCTTTCATCGGCAAAGGACACAACCACGGAAGAAAAGGCCTAATCCAACCAAATTGCAGAACAACCTGCACCCAAGAAACGAGGACGCAAGCGAAAATCCGAACTCGCCGAAGATGCCTCGAAAGAGAACCGAGCACCAGAGCCTCCAGCTCTAGATGCAGCGCCCGAAGCTCCCATCGAGAAACACACACCCGCAATCCCATCCCCTCAACCTCAAGATGCCGCCTCAACCAAAAGCGCGGACCAGACACCTGTTCCAGAAGACCCCAAAGAACAAACCAACTCCCTTCCTCAAACACCTCAACCAGACACAAAGATTCGCAAAACACCAGGCGCACACAGTCCGATCTCATCGACGGGCAAGGTGCAATACCGAGTGGGACTGAGTAAAAGGGCGCGAATCGCGCCTCTGTTGAAGGTTGTTCGAAAGTGATGGGTGGGGTGAGATGTCTTTCTTATCCTGGGCTCTTGTGGTGTTTTGGTTATTCTTATATCCCTTTGTTTTTGCATGGACTGGTGTTTTGATTTGACCAAGAATCTGTCGCGGTGGGATTGATATTTTGTATGCATAGTTTTGCATCATCATAGTTTCATAGCTATTCATCTCAGTGAGGAATTACAGCATTTACTACTCAGAGAAAACATGTTCCGGAGTAGAGAAATTCATTCCAAGACCTAAGTCACAGAAATCTGCTCAGTAAAACAAAGCATTGTGAAAGTGTGAATTCAATGAGAGACACGGAGACAGCCACGATCGGTGGATATAAATACAAAATCAGTGACTCCAACAAACCCAATAGTGTTGTCCCAAATAGCCAGCATCAGACTCAGAAGAATCACATGAACATGGCGGCAATCAGAGCCAGAAGAAGGGAAGTCAAAGCCGCGGTGCCAACAGCCCGAAAATCAGACTCACCGTCGGACTTTCCGCTCTTGCCTGGAAACGTAGGGTCCCATGCGTCGCCGTTGGAGGGAGTCTCGACAGTACAATAGCCCGAGTCCTTGCGACAGCCGACGCCGCAGTGTGAAGTGGTGTTCCCACAGAGGTAGATGTCGCTGCAACACAGTCCAAAGCGGGACCCAAGGCAGGTATAATTCAAGCCACATGTGCCATCCACGGAAACCTGTTGTGGGATACCCTTTTGGGGACCCTTCTTGGCAGGCTTCTTCTTGTTCTTGTGGCCGGGCCATCTGTTGTCAATGCGGTACCAATTGTCGCGTGAGTCTTGGAGGCAGTCGCCGACAGTGACGGGGCGATAACCACGCTGAATCATTTCTCGTAGCATGTGCTCCGTGAGATTGTGAACAGTTTGCTCATGCGCATCGTGGGCGATGATCAGAAAAGATTTGGTCGCAGGGTTTCCACTGGCAAGGGCCTTGTCAAACATGTCTTTGGATAGCTGGATGTGATCCGGGCTGTCATTTTTCCAGTCGTCTGTGTCAATGTCATAGAGAATAATGTGGTATCCCATGTCACCCATAGCCTCGCGGCATCCAGAGCCAGCATGACATTTCGAGTATGGAGGGCGCATATAAGTCGGGAAGCTTCCTATGATATTTCGTATGGCACCTTCGTTCTTCAGCATTTGATCACGACGTTGGGTAGGTGTGATCTTGCTGAGATCCTCGTGCGACCAGGTGTGACTGGCGATCTGATGACCGCTGAGCAGCATGCGTTCAATGAGAGGAGCCCAAGGCAGGGTTGGATCATCAATCTGGCCTTTACCATTGTTGACACCGGTGACGAAGAAAGTAGCTGGAGCTTCATACTTGTCGAGCAGGTCAAGAAGTTCGCCGGTATATCGAGTTGGACCATCATCAAATGTCAAAGCGATCGTTCCAGGTACGGTGCAGGAACGAATTTCCTGTGGCCCATATGGGACTTTACCGATGCGAGGGCGAAGAATGTCCTTTGTAGGTGGTCCGTTCGGTGTTCGATCAGCATCGCATAGGCCCCAGTCAATCATGCAGTCGGGAGAGCGGCAGTGCAACTTTGACTTGCCGCAGTAACCTGATCCCCGATACGGTCAATAGAGTGTCAGTTGGTCTGGACTGGGACTTACCTGAGGCAGAGCAGCAGGTGCCCATAGGGCATTTTCCCCATTTGGGTCCGCATTTGTAGTCGTTGTTTGAGGTGACGCCGGAAGACAACCCGCGAGACTGTATACTCTCCGTCTGGACTTCAAGAACTTCGGCCGTAGACTCTCCGATGGCTGACTCGGGTTGAGCTCGCCAGGCACTTGATTCGGACTGATCGAGAGTAGCTCCAGTTGACGCGGGATGCATAACATCGAAGAAGAAGCAATGGGCGATGCCCGTGAGAAGGGGAACGATAACAAGGAACTGATTTAACTGCATCTTGAAGCACACCACGAGAGAAGGTGGGCAATAATATGTAAGGTAAGCTGGCTATGCAGACTAGTAAGAAGGGAAGAAGGAAAGTGGGAGAAAGTTAGAGATGTCAACAAGAAATAAGGGAACTGCCACTGAAAGCAAGTACGTTTAGTACATTTCGGAAGTAGCGAGGAAGCAAAACTGCATTGGCAAGACTAAAGCTAAAGTGTAAGGAAGGCTCGCCCCTTCATGTTAACCATGTTCCATAAGTTGCAGATGCGGTCAGCTTTTTGAGTCTCCCAAGCCATGAATGATGTTTATGGAGAGTCAACGTGGGTATCGTTAAATTCAGTCATACTGGCCCCTTTTGGTATCTTATACAGGTTCCAGATGACGCATTTTGCTTTGCAAGCCGGGCTGCACGACGTGCACCATCAGCAAAGTACACTTGACACTCGTAACTGCTGACACGAATGGCGGCGATGTTGAGCGGGGCACACTTGATGCTAGGCACTGAAAGTCTGCAATGGCTATTGGCAGATCTCTGATAACAGAGGGACAGCTCAGATCGCGGTAACACCCTCCTCCCCAACAGCAGAGAAGACAAAGGGCACCAGACTGTTGAGATGTGGGCCGAATTTGGCTGGGGCACTTCGAGTAATAGTACCGATAGCCGCAATCAGATGACGCCGGTGAACTGTAGAGATATCAGGCGACGCCAGAGTATCCGCAAGGCGCTTGACGAAAGCATTGAGCTGCGAATCAGAGTAAAACAGGACTAGCGCTGAGATACCCGAAAGTGCACGCTTAGTGACCACAGTACCAGCAGTGTCGTTGTGAATGATAGCCATGACGGGCTCGGTAAGGGCAGCCAGCTCGTGCTCCTGAAGCAGCGGTCCGAAACATGTAACCACCTTGATGAGCACATCGATGGCATCGCTGCTGAATCCCTTGGCTGGGTCTTTCTCCAACATGCCCCGCACAACAGAGCCGCGTCTACCGGAGCCTGACTGAGTCGGGCCGACCAGTCTGGGAATCAAAATCCTGGATACGGCGTTGTATGCGTTGGTTATAGCCGGGGTCGGAGGATGTCCGGCTTGAGGGCGAGGAAGGGTATCGACAATAGTTCGGAGGGCGGTGTTTGGGACAGAGGTATCAAGCGTCTGGGAAGAGGTGAGGTTGGTCAATTTTTCGAGCAAGGGCACAAGCGCATTGAATGGTAGACGAAGAGCCAAGGGGCCGAGACTGTTGGCTGCATTAGTTTTGAATCGAAGGTAAAGAAGGCCGTCACGCACCATTTCAACGCCTGGTTTTGAACGTCACCATGCTGGTCGTCTAGTGCCTTGAGAAGGCCATCAGCCAACCTGGAGGCAGATCGTTCATCGCCTGTGAGGAACGAGGAGTTTGGGTTGCTGAGAATGTTGAATAGATCATTGAGGGACATGTATCTCAAGTCGGCATCGGGGTCGTCAAGCTTGCCCAGAAGGGCGAGGATGCTCTGTTGGGTAACGTGTCGGTCTCCCATAGCTGTGACAGAGCCTTGGGCGGTGTGAATGAGTCTGTGCAGAAAGGAGGGGAGAAGCTCATGAACGTTATCGTCGACGAGGCTGATAGCTGCGCCAAACGTGGGGTCTCTGGCCTGAGGCAGAAGCTCAATCTATGCCTAGGTGCCTTGTTGCCTGAGGCGAAAGTGAATCGAAAACGAAAAAGTAAAATCAAGTCATACTAGGATACTTGAAGCTTCTCAATTGGAAAGATGGAGGTTGAATCAAGTCTAATGAATTCAAAATGAAATCAATTGGCGGCATGATCCTCACTTACGATGCCAATCTAATCAGATGGCGGGAGCTCCGTCCGTCCCAACGAGCTATGAAGCCCTTCTATAGGAGCACACATCTACTGTGCAGTAGAGACAAATAAAGACAACCAAAATCCATTCAGACCCAACCAATATCCTTCCTAGCATACACAGTACCCTCCCATCTGAAATCCAACACACAGACATGGCCAAGAAAGCAGGCTTGCAGCACCTATTACATCACCGTAGCACCCGCACAGACCATCGGAAGCGGCTGGGAATGATGTCTTACGATGGGCTCGTACCTTGTAACTCTACTGCACTCTAACCCTATCACACACCCTCAATTCTCTATACCTGTCTTCCATTCACATTCATACCTCTACCACCATGGTCTTTGCGCGCCGCTCTGTACTTCGCGCTGCTAATGCAGCTCGGGCCTTTCGCGCTCCGACCGTGAGGCGCTCCGGTCAGGTGCTAGGTAGGAGATTCAATTCTACCGGTGGGAAGGGGCATAATGAGTATGCTACTAGTGATATGCCTTGGTATGTGCTTATATTCTTTCATGTTTGGGTCAATTGGTGTACTGACGAACTATCTTTGGTGTAGGCTCCTTGCGTCGGCTGGTGTTACCCTCCCTATGATTTACTTCCTTTGGCCTTCCGGCTCCGATCAGTCGCATGGGCATGGACATGACGAAGCCCATGATGAGCACAAGGATGAAGCCGGGGAGAAGGGAGATGAGGCTCCTTCTGATGCTGACGCTGGGGAGGAGAAGGATGTGAAGGAGCCCGAGGAGAAGCCTAAGGAGGAAGAGAAGGAGACACAGGCCACCGAGCAGAAGAAGGATGATGAGAAGGTGGGCGAGGAGAAGAAGTCTGCCGAGTCCAAAGACTCCAAGGAAGAGTCTAAGGAAGAAGACAAGGAGTCCAAGGAGTCCAAGGATGAGTCCAATGACGAGCCTAAGAAGGAATCCAAGGAAGAGTCTAAGGAAGAAGACAAGGAGTCCAAGGACTCCAAGGATGAGTCCAATGACGAGCCTAAGAAGGATTCCAAGGAGGAGTCTAAGGAAGACAAGAAGGAGGAGGGCGGCGAGAAGGCCAAGAAGGACGACTCCGAGAGCAAGGACAAGGTTTGTCAATTGGCTCTACATTGGAAGCCATCAAGCTAACAGATCCACAGTCCGCCGACAAGGATTCCGGTAAGAGCGAGAAGGAGGACAAGGGCGAAGAAAAGTCCGAGAAGTCCGAGTAATCTGCACAATCCTGAACCATCCCATCTCGCTACGGTTAGAACCGGCAGTATCTCGACATGTACATCTAGCACTTGAAGATCATGAATTGAATGTCCGGTATGATCTCGATCAATTCTGTATTTTCGGTGACATTTGCCCCACAGCGCGCAATAACCACTTTACATACTTTATGTCTACACCAACAGCCACTTTTGCTACACAAAAAGCATTCACATGAAGATCATCGATATATTCGTATCAGCGCATCAACCTCTGTCAGAAACCAACGGGTACCTTAATCGATCCCGAGTCTCCACAGAAAACAGACAAGGAAAAAAGAGTAGTGATAAACACAAGAGCCGAATGAACCTTTCCAAGAAAGGCAAACTGTGCAACGAATAGAAAATCTCCCACCAATGCATAATGCATAATGCAAAATACACATCATATAGCATGCCACCATCCAGCACAAACGTCACCATCACCATCACCATCAACCGTATGAGACATGAAAGACAGGGAAAAGACACGCTCCGAACGGTCAAACACCTGCGGATTCAGATTCCCTTTTATGCATAATTATAAACAGGCGAGCGCGCCATATATGGAACCGGTGTCGAGACAAAATTGAAATTGGGGCCTTCCTCTTTCTTTCATCAAAGAAACACTGTTATGGTAGTGGTTCGAGGGAAAGGGAGAGTGGACTCATGAGTCCTTCTTGCTGCGCATGCGAGGACCGCTAGGCTCGGGTTCGCCGTTGATGAGGACTTGGGGGGCTTGGGGGGCTTGGTCCTCGATGCCGGTGGCGGTAGCCTTGGGCTCTACCGCGAGTTCTTCTTCTTCCTCTTCATCTTCGCTGCGCTCGTCTTTGGTGACGCTGTTGAAAATGTAGTTGGCGAGAATGCGCAGGATCAGGAACAGCCAGAAGAGGTTGACGGCTTGCAGACTGGCCAGCAGGGCAAATGTGATATACTGACTGATCCAGCACTTGTACTGCTGGGTCTCCCAGTTCAGCTCGAAGGGTCCAACGGTGCGGAACTCGGTCAGAACGGCCCAGAGGATCTTCAGGTTCAGATAGTGGCGGAGGTAAATCCACATGCCGACGAACGTGCCGAAGTAGGGAATTGTGATCCACGCGTCAAGGTAGTTAAGCGTTTTGGAGGTCTATTTCGAATCGTTAGCTCGGTCTTTCATCGGAACTCATAGCAGATCCACATACCGCCAAGAAAAAGTCCGACACGTCGTGCGTGATATACACCGCAAGACCCATGTAGGTAAAGTGGAAGCGGTAGCTGAGCGCAATCAGCGCCAGAGTGATAATGTGGTGTCCGACCAATTCCTTAAAATCCTTGCGCGGCTTCTCGAGCTGCAGCAGAAGCACAATAGCCTGCTGAGCCCAATAACTCGCCTCAAGCAGATAATAAGCCTTGAAAAGACCCTCATGCTCGCGATGAGGGAAGCCCTCGAACATAGCAGTGGTGTTGAAGTACCAGATGTCCGAGCGCTTCATGACGTATAGACCGAAAGGACCGAAAATGCCGAAGTAGATGGCGGTATACACCTGCTCCATGAAGCGCGCAGTCTTTCCCTTTCCTCGGATCCCGCAGTACACGGCGAACGGGCGGATGATCTGCTGCATGATGAACTCGCGCGTGAAAGACAGCACCACGGTGTAGAAGGCCACGAAGGCGATGTCCTTCTTACCCTTGCCGTACATGATAGGACCTCCGGGAGTCTTGGGTGGCTGCGGGTAGGACAGGAAGATGGCGCTGTGCATGGGGTTCGAGGTAGTCGGATTGACAGCGTACAGCGACAGCAGGAAGGTCATAGTGAGCAGCGGGAGGAGCCAGGTGTAGCGGAGGCAGGTATCGGCGAAGCGGTGGAGGAGAGAGCGATTGCGGCGCTTCTTGAGATGTGTCTTGGCCTTGTCTGCATTCTGCTTGTCGATATGCTGATGCGCCGGGTTAGCCGGAGCGCCCGAGTCGGGGATCGAGACTACGTACCTTACTGAAGTCGGGAGAGGAAGGCTCAATCGGGCTGACCATGTTGAAGGTGGACATCGCGGGGGCACTGGTATCGCCCCGGATGTCCACGCCCAGGTTCGACCTTCCGCGCGGGCGAACCATGGCGGGAGTCGAATACGAGAAAGTACGAGGTTGAGATCGAAGTCGAGGTCAAGGTCAAAGAAAACTGGGAGATCGGAGCGGCAGAAAAGTTGTAGATCGCTCACGTGTTCCGGAGGAACATTGACGGGAAAGGAAAGGAGGAAAACCACAAAAAGAAGATGGGTTTCATCGGTGACGACCATCTCTCTTTTTTCCCGATCCCAGGGGCTGGAGACCCACTCGTATGGTGCTTTCCGCCATCTCCTGTTCTTGGCATTAGTGATGCCTCGGTCTCTTTCTCCAGGTCGAGCACCGCTATTCTTTGCGACGCGGATACATTGAAGAGACATTGGCTAGGCCATACTGTACTAGTTCATGCGATACTACACACTCCGAGCAAACACAGTTGTCTTGTTCTCGGGGTGCACAGACGACCCGGCGAGAGCTTAGTTCCACAGTGGGAACTCCGTTCCTGATTACCATAGCGTCAATCCCGAGCTCTCCGAGCGGCCTTAGGTGCCGGGCTTCGGATGTTATTAGGCCGATAGCAGTCTCTCACTCAAATTACCGACATGTCCATGGAAGCTATGTTGAATGAATCTGTTTTAAGCCTCTAGGGGCCGCCGCATTCCCAATTACGTCATATCACACACCTTCTGAAATAGCCCTACATGGGAGTATTCGATGGCAGTGTACAGCAACTTTCAAATAGCAGCCTCGACGCTTAATACATACACTAAGATTGTTGAACAATTGCAAATAGGTCAGCTTTATTTTGGGAGGCTGCCAATGGTAAACGTTAAGAGTATATGAGCCGTCCGCCTACGATCTCAAGAGGCCGATCTCTCCTACGAAGCATGCTTTGTTCACAATTACTTGTTTCCGTCCATACTTCAATTTTCCTCAAGGAATTGATAGATTAAAAAATAGATCTTATATATCAAGATGTCGTCTGATAGACTTTTTACATAACATCATCCAGTGGAGCGACACAGTCGCTACAACCCAACCTTCAACGCCTCATCGAATCCAGCCAAATCAAGCAGTCGTCTCCTTGTGATCAACAACAGACTTGCCACCCATAAGCTTATCACCAAGAGCCTCAACATCACCAGCCTCAGCAGCCTCAGTACGCTTGGTATCGTGCTTAGTCTTCCAAGCAGCGGTACCAATGTACGGAATACCGTTGGGATCCTCGAAGATCAACTCCACCTCCTCAAGAGTCTTACCAGCAGTCTCGGGGAAGAGGAAGAAGACATGGACCCACATGACGGTCAGGAACACGCCGAAGATAATATACGTTTGCCAGCGGATAGTGGCGAAAGCAACGGGCGTGAAGAGACCCAGAGCAGTGTTGAATGCCCAGTTGGCGGAGGTAGCAAGAGCGACAGCCTTGCCACGGACGCGGAGCGGGTACAGCTCAGCCGGGTAGACCCAGGAAACGGGGCCCCAGGTGGGCGCGTAGGAGGCAACGAAGAGGTAGGTACAGGCGATCAAACCCTTGGCCGGGGCGCCGGAGAGACGCATAGATTCTTCGGCGACGCCCTCAATTCCGCCGGGGACAACGGTACCGTACATGGCCATGATACCGGCATTGGCGTACATCCAGACCAGCATGAAGGCGGCACCGATGAGGAGAGTAGGACGACGGCCCCAGCGATCAACCCAAATGAGGGCGGGAATGGTCATGAAGACGTTGATGATGTACTGGATGGAAGAGGCAAGGAGGGCGCCGTTACCAGAGTAGCCGGCCATGGTGAAGACGTAGGTGATGTAGTACATCATGACGTTCATACCTGTGAGCTGGGACCAGATCTGGCACCACATACCGGTCATGGTACGGTGGATCATCTTAGGAGCGAACAGTTCCAAGTAGGTAACATCAGCGTGCTGGCGCTCGAACTCGCACATTTCACCGATCTCCTGCAGCTCAGCCTGCACGAAGGGAGAGTTAGGGTCACCTTTTCCATGGACGAGGGTGAGGACAGCGCTGGCTTCTTCCCAGCGGTCCTTGCGGGCCAACCAGCGAGGAGACTCCGGAAGGAGCATCATGCCGAAGAAGAGCAAGATGGCGGGAACCATCTGGACACCCCAAGGAATACGGAAGACGGCGGTGCTGTAGTTGGAGGAGCTCTGGCCACCAATGTAGGAGCAGCCGAAGGAGATGTAGTACATGATCAGGATACCCCAGGTGATAGCCCATTGCTGGGAGCCGACGAGACGCCCACGCTTAGAGGGAGGGGAGATCTCGGAAATATACACGGGGACCTGGGCGGACTCGATACCGACACAGAGACCGTTGATGACTCGGCCGGCGACGAGCATGCCGACGTTCTGGGAAGCGCAGATAATAGCGGAACCAATGCACCTAGAGAAAGAATTCATGTTAATTATATGCTCAATTGGCTTACCACAGGATCATGATTAGGATCATGATCAAGATAATCAACATACCAGATAATACAACCAACCATGATAGAATACTTGCGTCCAAGACGATCCGAGATAAAACCCGAGATCAGCGCACCAAGCCAAGAACCAGCAGGCATAGCAGCAGTAACACCACCCTGGTTCAGCGAGCTCAAACCAGAGCAGTTATCATCATCGGTAAAGGGAGGACCGAGAGGACCCTCGTTGAAGTAACACTTGTAAGCAGGAGTGCCGAGAATAGCAGACATGGACGAAATATCGAAACCGAACAGACCGCCACCGATGACGGCGACGGCAGCGATCACGTAGATGTTGCCCACGGCCATATTGAATGGTCCTAGACAGGGATCCCAGGTATAGAAAGAAAAGGGGAGGGAACTGGAACTGAACAGAAAAGAAGAAGAAAAACCGCACGCCGGAACAAGCGAGGACTTAAATAGATCGACTCTACAGAATACGAGATACAGGCCGAAAATTCTCTCGGGGCCCCGACAGACCCCACCCATTCTTTTCCCGTGGGCAGTCTCATTTCGGGTAATCTGAGTCTGGGGATGGGCTGAATAGCAACAGACGAGTGCAACGTTTCGAGCATGGGGCGTCGCCAAGACCCTATTCCGGGTGGTGATAAATGTGATTGGTGGGAAAACTCCACATCCTATCGTTTAATTGGCCAACCAGTGCGATCGTTGGAAGGATCTGGGGATATTGGGGCCTCGTGGCTGACGGAATTAGTCTCAATAGGGTCATGTTCTGTGATGCCGCGTTCGGCGTCGGCGAGATCCCTATCGTCGGCTCTACGGCAGCATTGGGCCGCATTCGGTCGGGTTCTGACACGGGATGCCAAGTCTACCAAGTATACCAAGGCGTAGAAATATAGATCGCGTGTTGTTGATCGATATTCCTTAGTCTTAAGGCTGGTACTGTCCGGGGGCGCAGGGTCCAGGTCCACCCCGTCCTTAAAAAAAAATGGGTAAAAACTGGGTTACTGTGCTACCCTATTCCTACCCTATTGCTGTATCACACTGTAAATCCCTACCCATGTACATACAGACGTAATTAATCTCGCCAAACAATTAGCCGGAGCCCACTTGAGTCAGAAAACTCTACCATGCCACACATGCCCCAGTCCGGGGTCCCCAACTACGGGCATTTGTCCAGAACAGGTATGTAATCGACGCCTTGAGCCGGCCGGCCAACGGAATGACTGGCCGGCGCTCGCCGAAGTGGACTCGGGGACAGCGTGCACTCGAGCCCATTCCCCTCAATCCCGTCCCGGTTGTTGTCCGTGATTTAATATTTTCATTTCCTACTCTGTGCGAGAATTGCCCAACATGGCCCATGTGGGCCGGTCTAGTCTCCTAGTGTCCCGCTGCTTGCGTTGGCGCCGACGTATTCCTTTCAGGGATGTTTGTTGGCGCGTCTCTTCTCCAGTCTCATCCCCGCCTTCGACGTGTGGAGGTTGGGGTGCCCGCATCCGAATTCGTACACCGGGATGCTTGTTTTGTTTCCCCGGATGTCTCCCCCACTTTTTCAACCTCGATATATGAAGTGACCTTGGAAATGGAAATGAGGTTTCTAATGCCGTCGCTTGAAACTGCTGGCACGGACCTCGCTTGAGAAGATAGGTTCGACCGCTATTTGACCGACGCTACTGGTCAGCTGCACTGGCGTGATGTACAGTAAGCGGCGGTTTCCCTGAAAACCTTACGAAGCCACCCGGACGGTTGAGGCTTTTAGGGGCTGGCGCCGAAAGTCTTGTGCTTTTTGATTCCGTGTCCATGGTTGAGTACAGCCACTAATCCCTGGGAGTGTTCTATTGTACTTTGCTTTGACCTAGACGTGCACGTTTTATGGTAGTATCGGCGATATGGGCGGTATCCACCGTAGAATGAGTGGTTCCAGATTCATTTCGCTACCTAATGCTCTTGAGGAGATGGTCACTCTACGTTGCTTGCCCTCCCACTCTCTTCCTTTTTAGCATTGGCGAGACATTCATCGACTATGCGCTCGGTCCGGGAGGCATTACATATCGCGCTCTTCACGTCCAGTATGAGTACATGTCGCTGTTGGTAGAGGAACCGCCTCTCTAACACGGCAACCTTCTGAGATAGTGGCATCTTGGCCAAAGGCTCTTTGTAGAGAAGAAAGTTTTCTTTCGCCAGCTCTTTGAACGTAGACAGTGCTCGAGCGTGTGCTCGCACCGGCAGCGCAAGGAGGTCCCCCCACTTGGGGTATGTCTGCTGGGGCTCCTTGGAACGTAATCGTCTGCTAGACCGTCGTCCTTGTGACGGGTCTAGTAGTGTGAGTACAAGTGCTTATGAATGTTCGCATCCCTAGTGGAATATCTCGTACCTTGGCCGCGCTTTCGCTTGTGTTCCTGCTGGCGCCCACTTTCGTGCAGCTTCATGATTTCCGTCACTTTTTCTCTCATATTGTTCTTTGTATCCTCCAGGTCGTCGAGAAGACCATTGAACATGCTGGTCTGGGCATCATCAAGTCCGCTCGTCTCACTGTCGATATCTGAATCGTCAAGGGAAGCGGAGTTTCCCTGATGCCCCCTATTCGTACCAAAGGTGTCATCGGTTCTGGAATCTGCATCTGTGATATCTCCCGGATTCGCTTGATGCGGTCGGTAGATTCCTTTTGTAGCAAGAAAACGCTTTCGGTTCGTTGATCGTACATGGAGTAGATACTTCTGCCGCCGACGATCAGGTTGGTGCTGAGCTGACGCTATTCGAAGTCGATAACTGCGCTTCCCGAGCTCTCTTCCCTGTGGATAAACCATGACAAAACCAGGCGGTGGACTGCTGTATATTTTATAGTATAGCTGGGGCTTCTGTAATATTGATGCTATCGTAGAAAGAACACGATGGGTAGTCGCGTTGACACGCTTCCTTGGCGTTTTTGGGTGCCTAAGGCTAGAATCCAGATTCATAGTTAGGGCCCGGTAAACTTGCATTGTTTCTATTCTTTTGCCTGGCATCAACCGTATTAGAGGCCTTGATATAACTCTCCGGGTTTCCAATTGGCAGGGCCTACTAATGTCAAGGTGCCGCGGATCATCTCAGAATTACCTTCAACCAACTGTGGCGTGTGCAACCACAACATATATATTTATAGTGCAGTGTGAGCATATCGAGACTATACAATGGAAAGATTCCTGGAAACCTTCATTCAATCCACATTAAGCCCACTTTCAGACCAATCAATCGACGTTGAACTTGGGTTTCAAACGTTCCAAACCAGCCATCCGACTTCCGAGGTTGACATGCATAAGAATTCGTTTGGATCCATAGACCAGAGAGCGTTTATGGCTCTATGGTCTTAATGGACTTAATTCGCACCGCCTTTGGATCAGAATCCACCAAATTGTTGGTCAAGAAGAGGGACAGCCATTTTGAAAAATCGTGTGTATCTCTTTGCTCGTACACAATATTGCAGTAGCCAACCCAGAGGAGTAGAACAGATATTGTGGTACTCCTTTCTATCCCATTCGGGTGGTCGGAGCGAAGCACAAGCGGTCGGGATTGTGCTTCACGCTGAAATAAAGTGCACACTTGATTATGATCTGCCGTACTTGAGTGGCAAGGCAAATACGGCAGGGTGTTGAATGTTTGCTTCGGATGAAGGTTGTGAAGAGCGTTGCAATGATGTATTCAATGATGGATCTAATGAGTGATAGGATCAAGAAGCAGGGAGCTTTGGCAAGATGAACGTTGGAAAAATAGCACTTGGCTAGCATGAAGCATTCGATAATAGTACGGTCACAAGGCATTCATACAAACATCATTATTCATACTCGACAATTTGGACTATGCCCGTCGCTCTAGCCATAGAAACCAAGATTCCACGGTCTAAGGTTAGTTTCTAGCATCAAAGTAAAGCGATGCAATGTCGTTAGTCTAGTTCGAGATTTCAGCCAAGGCAGGCTCTAGGTCTCAATATTCGGCGCCCCACCCCGAAGCGGACGCTTTGAGATCTTACTGTACCTATATTGCGACCTTACGGTGGGGAGCCTGTGAAGCATGAGGGTAGGTCTAGTTGACAGTGGCATTCTTGCTCTGGTCGAATGTCGACCAGGTAACTGCCGGGTGACATTTGACCATTAGACAAATTCCATAGGATTCTCATCGCGAACACTTTCGTGATGAGTGTGGAACTTCAAGATAGGCCTATAACCAGCACGAATCAGAAGCCGCGAAGCCCGAGGCGTTGCAGCCCAAGACGACCCGACCTGCATCAAGACATACAGCCTCGATACCCGGCGATTGATAAATAGCAGCTTGCCGCAGCCTCACTTTCCCCCGCTTTCCGCACCACCAACTATTCTGTCTTCCAACTCTCACCAACCGAGCATGAGCTTCGGCTTCGGCATTGGAGACACCATTACTGTCATCGAACATGCTAAAAAGATAAGAACAGACTTTGTTGGTGCGCCTGCCCAATTCAAGGCTCTCTCCGATGAGTATGGGGCTTATGCTTCCCTATATGGCTAAAGAATAATCATCACTAATTTATTAATCAACAGAGTAAGAAACTTTTCCATCGTTGTGAATGATACTCAGCAAGCATGTTTCAATCAAACAGTTTATGGTGAATGGGGAGTCATGAAAGGAGATGAGCATTCTGCATACGATGGCGAATAATACAGCATACGATGGCGAATAGCTGGGTCAAAGCGAAGGGGTACACGGGTTTCCTTCGAGGGGTCGATGGTTGTTTAAATGAGCCAATCTATTGCATTGAATTGCATATGCCTTGAGGGATCTAATTGACACTTATTTCACAAAACATATCGGGGGAACTTACCTTCCAAAGTTCTCATCGGTCATATGTTCGTGCGAGATCTAGACATATATGTGGAGTAATTGGGAAAAAAAGCCGTGGAAATGCAACGGTTATACCTAATATTCAATCGAAATTTCCAACAAGAAGACTTCCCACATTCCCTTGAATCGAAAACAGGATAGAAGACCTTAGGAGCATGAAGCGGCAACATGCAAGGTGGACAAGGCGCCAGGGCCTCTCGACCCGGCCATTGAGGATATACCCAGCTTCAATCATCAAAGGGCTTCACGAGACAGAAAGAACGGAGCACAAAATGCAGTTTAAAGAATCAGATCCTGGATCCAAACCCGTAAGCAAGCAAAAAAAGAACTCCCAGGAGGTGCCAAAGCCGGTCTGCCCTCTAGAGGTCGTTGTGCAGCGGACACCCCACTCTTTCCACCACGCCACTTATTGTTCTTTTGGAAAAGATGGCCGGACACGAAATGCTATACCTTGTTCCAGAGTTCTGGAGTTCCTCACTGATCCTCTGAACGAAATCCACGTACAAAAGCTACAAAGATTAAATCCAAGATTCCAAGTCCAAAACCAACTGCATTGATGAGATCAAACAGGTATTAAGAGTAACGCTATCACCAACGCCTCAAATGAAATAGTCTCAAAACATTACTATGCAACCAACTCCCACTCGGCAACAAAAGCCCACGCCATAACAACACCACCCAGCTTGGCCCTATACTCCTCAGCCGTGAGCCCACGACAACCCTCCTCCTCCCGATCTCCGAATTTAGTTATAACAGCGAGCAACACCTTCTGACCCGGTGCACCCAGTGAGCGTGCATCAGGAACATCCACATACCAGAACTCGCCGCCGCCGCCGGGTCCAGAACCAGGAACATGGTTGAATAGTAGACGTTCGTCCTTGCGGCCGTCCACCCCATGGATGCAGAGTAGGAAAAGACTTGGTTTCCGACGGCTGTGGTGTGCGAGTGTCCAGTGTTGGCAGAGGAGACCGAACTGGAAGCGAACTGGACCCGGTGTGTTGTATACGGAGATCCGGCCGTCGGTGGGATACAGAGTACTTTTTCCAATGTCGTTCTTCCCGATACCGCAGTACATTCTGATCGGCGAGCCGCCAGATGGATTATCCGGGTTCGTGCGCATGTATTCTTCCCAACTGATCTGAGGACGGCCGTCGTCACGGAAAAAGTGCTCTTTGTTCTTGGGATAGTGTTTCAAACCGAAGACGTCGTTCGACATGGTGAAGTGGAGTGGGTCAAAGACTTGCATGTAGGGCTGTCCGGCGCCCTGGATGTGACCTGCACCCCAGCAAGGGTCGACGAGTTTCCAGCGTCCACCGTCAATTTTGACTCCGTTCCAGGCGTGACCTGTGCTGAAGGGTGGGACTGGGGAGTTCGGGGCGAGTTCTTCGTGACCATAGCCTTTGCCATGGCCTGAGATTACGATTGATTCTAGACCGGCTTTCGTGGCCAGTGCTGTGAATAAACCAGCGAAGCCTTCACAGACTGCCAAACCGGAGGCGAGTGTGCTGGCTGGGGTTGAGGGCTTCACACGGTTGTTGAAAAAGGCATCAACGTCGTAACAGATGTTATGATGCAGCCAGGTGAATATAGCTCGTGCCTTGTCGGTCAAGGAGGGGAATGGAGCAGTTAGCTCATTGGCTAGCCACCCAAGATCATGAGTTGGAAGCGAACGACGGGGGTATTGTGCTGCACGTTGGTCTGGAGCTGAGAAGTCCCTACAGACCAAGCAATCTGTGTTGGAAGACCCAGCAGGTAGGCTAGCTGGGGCTGCGGAACCGTCAAAGCGCGGCTTGGTTGCTAGAAGCTTTGAAAGATCTGGACGAGTTCCAGTCGGAATTGGCGGCGGTGCTCCACCACCTGGTGTACTGTTAGGACGCCCAGGAGTCGCCGGCGCCTTGGTTAGACCGCCAGATCCGGCAGTCCGAGCATCACGCAGATCGGTTTGAGATCCCCTTGGAGGCAATCGCCGTGGCGGCAAGCCAGGAGCCTGCTCTTCTGCTGCTCCATTTGACTGTATGCTTTGCTCCGAGGGTCGGCGCGAGGGCGGCTGAGGCGCAGAATAGGAACTGGTAGAAGAAGCATTGGAACGAGATAGCATGGAAGGCAAGCTCGGGCGAGATGAAGAGCTCGTAGAGTTCGAAGACGACGTATCCTTGCCTCGCAATGAATTTACGTTCGAAGTCAATTTGTTCCTTAAGCCGAAGCCACTAATACTCTTGCCCTCGTCGGGCTTGGACTCGGTCGCAGTCAATTTGTTCCTTAAGCCGAAGCCACTAATACTCTTGCCCTCGGCGGGCTTGGACTCGGAGCGTGAGGACGGAGACGGCGTCACGTCTGTGAAGTCTTCCTTTGGGCGTCTCGGAGGCAGCACCGGTAGTGTTGTCTCTCCCCAGGCAGGCGCCTTGATACGGCCGTTGCCATTGGAATTGACGGATGTTGTCGAGGCACCGCGAACGCTTGTCGCCGCTGTCGAGTGTGATACGTCGGAAGCAACCGACTCGGCAGAAGGTCTCCGCGGAGGTTCCGTAGGTCTGCGAGGGGGGAGTGTAGGACGGACTTCAGAGCGTGCTGGTGCCGGGGGAGGCAGGCGATCTGATCGGCGCGTAGGCAAGGGCGGAGGGGCTTTCTTGGGTTTCACTTCCGGCTTTGGCGACGCTGTCGGAGGCGGTCGCGGGACCGGTCTAGGAGGCCGCTTGCCTGCGGGCTCATTTCCTATGGGCGCGCCGTCAAGAACAGAGCCGGTGACATTGTAGGAGGGAGGGTTGTTGGCGGATTTGCTGCGGTCGATGTTGGGGCGGAAGATTGGTGGTTCAGGGCCGGAAGGATTGGCGGCCTGGGACAACTTCAAGGCGGCGATTCGCTCCTGGATAGAACCCAGCTGCGGCTCTTCAGTCATGGTGTCTGTTTCTCGCGAACTTGCCCAGGTGAAGGAGAGGACTTGAAAACAGGGACGCTGTAACGACAGTCACACCCACCACTTGGTGGCTTGGCGGGGGCCGGGTGTAGAGCCCTTGTAGCCTGGGGGCCAAAAAGTAATTTCCACGGGAGACAGCAAACTTGGAAAATTTGGCACGGTGTAGAATGCGCGGATGGAACTCTTGGACGGTGCTTTAGAGGCGGCTCATAATGAAGAGGGGTCTCGCCCTAATGAGGAGTGTCCCGCCTCGCATAAACCATGGGTCAGAACTATATCTACGACTAGGAACAGGCACATTGACTTGAAACATTTGTGAAGTTATATTTCGATTTTAGTCTCGATACCACCAGACTCCCAAACGCCTCGAGGCGGTCATATGGGCCCCGTCTAGGGAAAAGATGAACACAAGAAAAGATGTAGGTACTACAGGGAACGGCCCTAGTAAAAGTCAATGGACACAAAGGAAAGTGATCAATCACGGTCGCAGACTGTCTGAGTATCTCAGGCCCGGGGCCTTACGATAAATCGAAGCCAAGGGCGGACTGGAAAATAATAAACGTGAAATACATGATAGGGAGAAAGGAAAAGAATTCACAATAAAGAGGGCCACAAGGGCCAGGAGTCAGGATCGATCATCAAGAGCATCACATCATCCCAGTGTACATATTCATCAGTGCAAGTCTGTTCTAGACATTCTTGTACAGCAGCAGAGGCTCGCCGACATTTTCGATTTCGGGGATGGTGCATTTGAGGTCAAAGGCTTTGGCTAAGACGATCTTGAAGATCTGCGGGGAGTTAGTGGATAGCTGGAGATGACAGGCGGGAATAGACGTACCTTCTGCACATTAATGCTGTGACTCGTACTGCTGAAGATCAAGCTGGCCTTCATCGCCTTGGCGAATCGCTTGGCCTGGAGGGAGATCTCTTCTTGGTCCTCTCGAGGGAAGTTGACGAAGTGGTCATACTTGGTGCCGACTAAGAAAGGGATAGCAGTTTTGTTAAAGCCACGACCCTGACGGTACCATTCCTTAATAGAATTCAGAGTACTCTTGCGGGTGAGATCAAACATGAACAGAATGGCCACCGCATCATTGCAGACGAGCGGCAGCATGTTGACGAACTCGCGCTGACCACCCAAATCCCAGATAGAGAATGTAATTTCTGTGTTGCGAATGGAGATGGTTTTCTCCATGAAATTGACACCTGAGTATCACGGTCAGCAATAATACTAGCTTATCAAAGCGGCTCGCACATACCCAGTGTCTGAATGTAATCCTCATCCCAGCTTCCTTCGACATACTTGACCATGAGACTGGTCTTTCCGATCTGAGCATCTCCGACCATGCCAACCTTAATCACAACACTGTTCTTTGCGGACTGAGCCTGGGCTGCCTGTCGCTGGGCGACTTCAGACGGCTGTTGCTGTTGCTGCTGCTGCTGCTGCTGCTGCTGAGAGAGACCGTATCTCTCCGGACCGCTGGAGAAGCTGGAGCTCGGGCGTGATGACGGCTGCAAAGATGGCTGCTGGTTGACGGAGGGAGATGAGGTAAGGCGGGCGGATTGATCGGTGTCGTGAGGGGGATATTCAGGAGCGGCGTGGTGGAAATCAGTTGATCGAGAGTGGTAGTGCGCCTTGGAGTCGCTGTTGTAGCCGTGGTCGATGCGGGTCGCAGTCCGTCCAGGAAGGTGTTCTTCAGTGTTGACGCTGACCGGTGCCTGGTGCTCCATGGGCTGCTCCAATGGTTGTTCCATCGGACGCTCGAGGGGCTGTTCTGAGGAAACCTGAGGTTCCGGCACCGCTGGCGCATGTTCCTCCGCAGGAGGCTGCGGCTCCGCAACAGCAGGAGTATCCATGATGGGCTGCTGCAACGGATCCATGGTAGTGGTCGAGGATTGTGTCAGTGGAGATTCTTCGTACGCGCGCCCTGGTCGAGCCATGCCAGTCAGCGCTTGCGGGGAAAGGAGTCCTTTGTGTGGTATGTCACCGACCTATTCCGACAGCTATCGGATCACAGAAACGGCCAGTCGGATGTCGTGTACAGCAGTGGTTTTCGAGACTTTCTTGTCAGGTAGATCGCACGAATCGGAGGTAGTATGAGATGATATCAGGTTTGGGTGAGGAGTTCGCGAACCGCCCGTCGGCGTAAACAGCGGTCGGGCAATGGTGTCGGCGCACTGCAGTAGTAAAATCGACAAGACGAGTGCACCGGATGACAGCACAAACGAAAGGCAAACACAAGAACAGGAAAGAAAGCAGCAGTCGGAATCACGAGAGGCTTCAGCTCTTGGCAACACCGAGGAGCGCGGGATAGACGCTAGTCCCCGATAGGCTTAGTGTGGGTCTGCGTGCCCAAACTGAAAAAAGTTCTTATCGTCCCTCATTCTTTCCAGAACACCCCCGCCTCAACATACACCATGTCTAAGAGAGCTGCGGAAACAGACGAATACTCGGCTGCCCTCAAGGCAGGCGATCGTCCCATGGCCGACGCCATTCCGGACGAGGCCGGCGAATTCGAGGACGAGTTCGAAGATGAATTCGAGAGCGAGGACGAAATTCTGGAGGCCGGTGTCGACGGTCGCCCGGATGCTGAGCGCGAGGAGGAAGAGAAAGGTACAATTCGCGAACTACAGGTCAATTGGTACATGGCAAAGTTGCTAACACTGAACAGAGGCTATGGATGTTGACAAGCAGACCTTCATTCCTGGTCGGACAAAATTGGCGCCCGGCGAGACGCTCTCCCCCGATCCGTCTACCTATGACATGCTTCACGCCCTGAACACCCCATGGCCATGTCTTTCATTCGACATTGTTCGCGATTCGCTTGGCGACAACCGCAAGACTTTCCCCGCTACGGTGTACGCAGTTGCCGGTACCCAGGCAGATGGCACAAAAGCCAAGGACAACGAGCTTATGGTTCTTAAGATGAGTGGACTGAGCAGAATGGAGCGTGAGAACGAGGACTCGGAGTCCGATTCTGATGACGACGATGATATGGGCGAGCCCATCCTGGAACACAAGTCGATCCCGCTGGGCTCGACAACGAATCGCATTCGCGCCCACCAGACACCCTCGCAGTCTGCCGATTACTCCAAGCCCTCGCAGACCTTGACAGCTACTATGCTCGAGAACTCCCAAATTCTAATTCACGATGTTACTGCGCACCTTCAAAGCTTCGACGTGCCCGGCACCGTTCTTCCACCCTCTGCCAACAAGCCTCTTTCTACACTCCGCATGCACAAGTCTGAAGGTTATGCTCTCGATTGGTCTCCTCTGCAGCCGCTTGGCAAGTTGTTGACCGGTGACAATGACGGTCTCATCTACGCGACCACCCGTACTGAGGGTGGCGGCTGGGTTACTGACACTCGGCCATTCACCGGCCACCAGTCTTCCGTCGAGGAGCTCCAGTGGTCTCCCAACGAGAAGAACGTCTTCGCATCCGCGAGCAGCGACGGCAGTGTGAAGGTGTGGGATGTGCGATCTAAATCTCGCAAGCCCGCCGTGGACGTCATGATCTCCAAGACCGACGTCAACGTTATGAGTTGGGCCAACCAGACTTTCCACTTGTTGGCAACTGGCGCCGACGATGGACAGTGGGCCGTGTGGGACTTGCGACACTGGAAGCCCAACAATGCGGGCCAGATTAGCGCCTCTCCCGTTGCTTCCTTCGACTTCCACAAGGAGCCTATTACCAGCATCGAGTGGCACCCTACCGACGACAGTGTCGTCGCTGTCGGTTCCGCCGATAACACGGTCACCCTGTGGGATCTGGCTGTCGAGCTAGATGACGAGGAGAGCCGACAGGCTGGCATGGCGGACATCCCGCCCCAGCTTCTGTTCGTTCACTATATGGAGTCTGTCAAGGAGGTACACTGGCACAACCAGATGCCGGGTGCGCTAATGGCGACCGGTAGCAGTGGATTCAGGTATGTCGACTCTTTTACAGCAGTAAATCGCGTGTATACATTGCTAACTTTTTACCACAGTGTCTTCAAGACCATCAGTGTCTAATGAGCAGATCGAGCGCGCTCGACTAAAAAAGAATTTCATGTGTGATGTCCTGCTCATATACCATTCGAGTACGAGGTTTACTCGTCTATATCGGAATCGGAGTTGAAGCCCGTCGACGACGGGCGATGAACAAAAACTTGCTTTACATATCTGGAGTAGATTAGACCTGCATTTACTAATGGCAATGTTGATCTCATATAACTATATCCCCATAGCCCCAGCTCGGAGTCTACTATCCTCCGAGGTCCAAACATGGGGAAATCCCTCCTTGGAACATTGAACGATTGAACAACATGGTATACCTATACTCAACCACCCAGGCCAAACTCCGAAAATCACGGAATATTAGAAACCACCGAATTCCGCCCCAAGCAATCACAATCTGCCTCGGCCGAACCCCCCCCTCCAGCTATCGGTTATCCGCCATATCAATGAGGGGGAGGGGCAAACCTGCAAATGCACAACATTCACCAAAAATAGCGTACGAAGCTCCAGCTATCCAGCTATCCATCCCCAGGGGGGGGGGGGGCCTTCCAGAGTATCCCAGCAGTACAAAACAAATTCCGTACCACCGGCAAATAGTACTCCGAAGCCACCGACCACGCACTAGACAACGTAACGCACGCGCGCACAGCATACTGTACGGCAGGGATGCGTCTACGCCGGCGTCACTGCGCATCCTCTACCTACATCAGATCGGATTAGCGCCAGGCTAGGACCGAGTCGGGTGCGACACTGCATGGGGCTGGTCGGTTCCGCCATTGGAATGTGGATTGGTGGATTAGAAATTGGGGCCAGTTAGAGGTTGGGTGTGGGCGTAAGACGATCGAGGCGATCAGGACATGGCGCGATGCACCGTAGGCGGCTTGTGGGCTGTGCGTTTGGTGCTGTCTGTGCGAGTTCCACTCGTGAGCTTTGGCCGAGGTATGACATGCATGGATTGGATGGGATTGGATGTTGTACGGGTTAAAGGGTTTGGTTTGGAGTTAGAGGTTTGAGGTCTGGAGGTTTTAAGTGGGGTTCCGTAATTCCAGCTGTGTATAGCTTCCCAGGAAGGTAATGTGTACTGTGTACTTCGTTTCTACGGACTGGAGGCCTGGTATAGTAGTGCTAACGGGGCCCGGGTCCGGCTCCGAGTCCAAATCCAGGTCCAGGTCCAGGCGATCCTCGGGAAAAGGCTACATCCGTTGCGAGTGTCCGCTAATGCACGCTGCTAATCAATCACGTCGGATCGTGTCTCTGCACGGGTAGAGTTCGAGCCGGCCTTTTTCCGGTGAATTAATAGCATAGAGCTCAGCTGAGGCGTGCGTGTACCGGGCGATGTCGCGATGGCAATTCGAGTGCTCTGCTTTATCAGGTCACCGGTAAGGCGCATCAGGTCCACTTGGTCTTGGTGTTGATTCGCCAGCACTAGAGCGTGGAAACGTCCAAATTTGAGCGAAACTAAATATAATCTCTTCACGTCTGTTGGGTCTTGATATTAGCGCTGCATTGACTCCCGAGACGGTGGCCTTTTGCTCGCAGATCCCTCGCGCGACTGCAACCTGCCTTGCCACCAGATTATCCTGCAGGTATCCAATGTCGCTATTGCAATACTGTATCTGTGTAGTTCAATTTGACTGGCTATGCTCCTTGGATCATCGGTGCAGGGACTGCGAGAGCTCCCGAGCTCCGAGGTAGATGGTCCATGCACCGAGGCCGGAATTAGGAATTACCTTTCCAGCCCCCTAATGTCAGCAATGACAATCTGCAGGCGATGTACAGTAGTATCGTCGGGCTTAGCTTTTGCCGTCTACTTGGCGAGACCGATCGTGCACCGATGTTAAGTGCTTATCAGGTTCCGGAGCCTTGCTGTCGAAGAATTGCCGTCTCCGAAAAGAAACGGAAGTATCGCCAATTAGACGCTGAAATCATCCCCGGCTGTAGCTTCCCTTGTCTTACCCAAGGTTCCACTATATGCCTAGACTCTTAAGAATGCCGCTGAGGACGTCTGTTTCAATTTATTCTTAGCCAATCGATTTGTCGTTTCGGATAAGAGCTACGGCCCCATTTGCCGAGCGGCAGATTTTATCTCGATCTTTGAGAGATTACTGGTAGAAGAGTACAGGTTGAGTCAAGTGTGGTGAATGGTAAAAGCTAAAACGGTATGACAGGAATAGCTCGCGATCTACTCAATATCGTCAAGGATGGCCCTCCGTCCTCCATACTGTACATCTCCTGACTCTCACAGTACAGGAGTGGGGTGCTCAGAATCCGCCTCATCCACTCTGCCGCAATCGGTCTTTGCCCGCGGACTTGTCTTATCGCAAGTGGACACAATGACGCATAGGGCCAACGAATCCCAGAGCCTCAGGGACAAGAGCGACCTGACAAATACAAATAAAACCTGGGACGACTCCACGGAGCTAGCGGGACGAAGCCACTCAACGGCCAAGCACGGGTAGCATTGTACCGAGTGACCAAGGAATAAATGTCAGTCTCCACTATTATTCTGCCAGTATTTTGTAAATAATTAATGTATTTGGCTTGTATTAATACCGCGTATATCGAGCTAAAGTTGAAAGAAGGAAGATATTAGATTCGTCACATATAGTAATTTCGTAAGGCGGTATGTAAGAAATAGAAAAAGGCGGTGAATATACTGACATTTATTCCTTGGTCACCCTGTACTGTAGTAAATACGAGTTACAAAATACACAGCGGTAAACCGGCCTGAAGTCCGATCAGTCCGTGGACTAATATCCGAGCCGTCGCGCCATCGGCAGACTTAATGCCATCGTGCACAAGTGGCAAGCACAGGCCATCTGGCGATCCCCTCCCCGGCAGAACCGGGATACATGCATCGGAGAATTATAGTATTCGCTATCTAGACAGCTCGAGTCTTCCAAGCCAAGGTTTCGTGGCTTGCGATGGATCCCGGGATTCGATAGATTGTTTGCACGTCTCGGTCAGCGATCACCCGCCAAGCGCGGTTACGGAATAACGACTCGACTGCCGATGACGCAGGCGAGGTATTTGAGGTATCTCAGGTATGGCTAAGGGGATGTTAAGGGGATGTTTGGGGGGGCCCAGGTCCTCGTAGCGCAATGGCCCGGTGAATGGGGTCTAGTGCTAGCTCGACGGTAATTGACTTCTGCCGTGGACCTGCATTCTTATTGAGGTGAGAAAACAGAGGACCAGCTCGGACGTGGTTGAGCTCGTATATCGCAAGTGCCTAGATGTGATCTATTGGAAGCGCAAAGTTTAAGTCTAATAGTCTGTACGACCCTAGACCCCCGGATAAAAAGAAAAGAAGAAAAGAAAACAAAAAAACAATCTAGACGCAGCATAAATCGCTCAGGTCAGGTGCCCCGGAAAGCAATGCCGAGTTAAATGCTTTGTCCGAAAAGTGGCTTGGTTTCATTTGTCAGGTCGGGTCACCTGCTTCGCGCTTCGCCGTCAGACTTTGGTCTAGTGCTCTAGTGCGTATTGCTCGGGTCTGGGGATTCTGCAAACAAGATGTCCGTGCGACGTCCGGGGGAAAGTAAGGAGGCGACGCTTTCCAGAAGGGCCACGCAGGATTGCCACTGCATAGTCCGCTGCAATATGCATTTTGATTGCATTTTACAGTTGCATAATCGTGGTCATTCGTGCGAATTGTGTTTCAACCCTGCATCTAGGAACTGTTTGCGTCGAGAGATCTGTTCCAGACTCGGAAGCTCGCGGCACCATACATCTTACCCATTATTAGTCAACTCCGAGTAGGAAGAAAAAGGGAGCACAGATGCCTCGTTATAACACGAGTCACCCCAAACTCAGGACCTCAATCCAGCCGCATCAACCACTGATCCTGAGGACGGGCTAGGTTGCCCATTCCATGCGACCAAACTCAAACCAGCGTGGCTGCAACGTGCGTCTCAAAAGTCAAAGGAGAACCGGGGGAGTTCTAGAAAGTTTCGCCCGAAGCAGCCTCTGGGGTAATACTACTGTAGAATTTGCCACTCCACGAATGGGCAGGGCATGTGCAATGGCAGAAGCCGGGGGATGTGGATGATCCAATAATGCTTGACCAGGGCGAGTTTCATTGGCACAGCCAGGTCGAAAGGAAAGGGAATTCCCCCACACGAACCTGAATTGCTTCCCCCACAAAAATGGCGCATGGCCCTCTATTTTGGGCCTTGCGGATACTTCCGCAACCCCATGGTGGATCGTACCTGGGAGTAACGAGTCAAGTAAGGAAAGTAACAGAGAAAGTAGGGTAAGGAAAAGACAGTGAACAGAGAAAGCCGGCGGCCCCAGTGGAGTCACGGGATGGCACATTCCCATCTCGTATCGTGCTGAGCGAAGATGATGAATGGTCAATCTTCCCCCCGGGGCCCCACCGTAACCATACCCAAGCGCCTCCGGGGTAATTACCACGGAGAATGCTATACAGTCATACGTTATCCAATATACCAATATACCAATTATTTCCTAGGACTAGGACGTGCCTTTCTAGTTTCCAAAGTACTCTACAGTTTCATCCCACGGTACTTCAACCATCACGGGGACAGTTGAAACCGGACTCTTTTCCTTATCGTCCATGGTTGTTTCATCCAGACCACTCGGGGGCTAAGTCCACGCCACTAGGACCAAGCCAGCCAGTAAAGTGCATAGCCAATGGATCAGCTCGATAACGCCAGGAACTGGTGAACTGGTGGGCGTGGATAGGCGTGGACAGACCGGTGCAGCACCGTGCGTGGACGTAAGATTGCGTCTACGCCGCATTCGGTATCACCTTGGATAATCGTCGGCTAGCCATTGGTGATGCAGGCCGCCCACCCGTGCGGGTTCCACTTGGCTCAGTATTGTACTTGGTCGTCTCGTAAAGGCCGTAAAGTGCCTGTCACCTCGTGCGTGCGGCGTGGATGTAAGTGGATGGAGTGAAGGTGCCAGGGGGAGATCATTGGGGTACGTCGGAGAGCCGTTGGGGGTACGGGGGCGGTACCTGACACACTTGTGTAGATTGTGCTCTGGACTGCGTAGTTTGAAGTACACGGGTACACATCGGACTGCACCAGGTGATTTCCAGCTAACCGCCACTGCGGTGCACTACTGCCACGACAGGCTCTGGTACCCAGACCCAGGTACCTCAAATGATTTGGGAGGCAACTTCTCTACTTCCTTTCCCTCTATTCACTTCCGATCCTAGTCTACCTCCTACTTCTTACTTCATACTTCCTACTTCCCTACTTCACCTCCATCCCTCTCTCTCCCCGTTGATCCGTGGATAGCTCTTGGTGACTCTTATCTCCAATTGTCGCGTTATCTCAGTTATCTCCGGCTTATCCACTTGCATGCTCGCTGAGCATTTGCAGTTCAAGCTTGACTTACCCTTCAATCATATTCGTGAGTGTGCTCACTTCGTCTTGCCACCGCTTTGTGCTTTCGTGATCTCGTGATTTCGTGACTTCGCGGTCGCGTTGGTGGTTGTGATATTCCTCCTAGTCGGTTGCCTTGCTGATACCACCGAAAGAGGTCAATACCAGGCGTCACTCCGTTCACCGGCCGCAGGTCCTCACTTCCTGTTGATCCTTCTCCCCTATCGAACTCGAGGCCACACAAAAGCATCACCATAGACTTGCTGTACATTTTCCCCCTCTGGTTGGTCTTGTCCCAGTCAAGGTTCATGAATAGACTCGCTACCCTGGGTCACCTCGGTCCCTCTACGCATCATCAAAGGGTCAAAGAAAATGTGCTGACATGACATCAGTCGTTGATGCGACTGTACACAGTGTAAATCAACATTGACGACCGAGCATCGTCCCTGTCCTGAGTGACTTGCCTTCCGCATTCCATAGGACCCCGCATCGCATACTTGCGAACCATCCTCGCCTCCATTCGGGACCGGTGTTTTGACTCCTGGTCCGTGGGGTAATTCGCATCAACCTAGGATGCTGTTTGATCCTATGGTCGCTCAATCTCGTGACATCCCCCAAGAGGTCGATCTCGCCAGTATCAACGAAGTCCCTGGAAATATGCCTGGTAAGTACCACGGATCCTGGTTTACTTACAGCTCCGTGAATTCTGAACCGTCATCTGTAGCTCCCAAGGAGAATAAGAAGGTCGAGGCCAATGGTCAGGCCGCGAATGGGAACATCCCACCTCCCAAGACCGATAAGCCGAGGCCCCATGTTTGCACCACCTGCGGTCGCTCATTTGCGCGATTGGAGCACCTGAAGCGCCATGAACGCTCCCATACGAAGGAGAAGCCCTTTGAATGCCCCGATTGTGCCCGCTGCTTTGCGCGCCGCGATCTCCTGCTCCGCCATCAGCAAAAGTTGCATATGACTTCTACCCCGTCATCTCGTCCCAGAAACGGTCGCCGAGAGAGCACGAGTGGTGCCCCTGGCGGCGCCAATCGCGTGCGCAAGAACTCTATTGCTAACAATGCCTCGTCGATGCGCCCAAGAGCAAACACGATCAGCCATGTCGGTGGGAATCAGTTGGGACTTCCCGACGGTGCTAACCCATCTTCCGCTCCGAATCACTCGGGCCACACTTATCACCCCAGTCTAAGCTCTTCGATCGGCTCAAGCATAGACTACAGGGGCTTCAGCTCAGGCCACCCTCCGGTAACCGGACTGACCAAGCTAGAGACCTCGGGGCTTCCCATGGACATGTCCTGTAATCTGCGGACAGCCCCTGTATACGGCAGCTTTGACATGGGCATCGATGGTATGTTGATGGGTCATGGTAGCACCATCAACCCAGCACAATTACACTTTGCAGGTTCTCCCCAGGGCTTTGGTGACAACCCCGCTTCCCCGTTCGGCCACAACCCCCATGGCATGCATCCCGCCACGGATCCAATGATGGACGAGGAGATGAACTTCGACTGGATGAACGGATTCGATGCGGCGGTGGCGCTGGGAAACGGCAACGACTCGGTCATCGATGAGTCGTCGCCCTCGGCGATGAGCACGGGTAGCCAGAGTGGGATTAGCGAGGCCATGCTGGATGGCCCCAACCGCATTCCGATCTCAAATGGCTGGCACAACCCGTTCCCCACGCACGCTTCAGCTAACCAATTCGCCATCGACTTTTCGCCGACGACGCTGAACGAATTGGGGATCCAGCCGGAGACAGTATCGCCCAAGTCGCTGATGGCCCAGAATCCATTTGCCGAGAACTACGCCACCCCTCCGTCTATGACATCGGTCGGCCAGCCCATCGTGGGAGGACACTCGCAGAGTATGTTATCATCATCTATGGCAACACACGGAGAATCTCCTAATCCTCTCAACGTTCCTTTCCCGAATAGTGCCCTACGAAGTCAACATTCCCCAGTCTCAACGGATACATTTACAGACTCCACACGACAGGCTCTTTTAGCGAGCATGTCGCAACCCACTGGCTTCAATCATCGCAAATATTCTCAGCCCGCCTCCAGCATGTTGACTAGCCGCGAGTTGTTCGCCCGCTCGACTGGCTTCAACGGCTCCGGTCAACTTCCCAGCACCTCAGACATGCAACGCTACATTTCCGCCTACATCACCTATTTTCACCCTCATATGCCTTTTCTTCACATCCCGACCCTCAATTTCCAAGCTCCCGAGTACACTAGCAACCTTCGCACCCCCAGCGGACATCTCAACCTCAGCTCTACTGGTGTCGCAGGAGGCGGAGGTTGCCTGATTCTCTCAATGGCCGCTATTGGTGCCCTGTACGAATACGACGCTGCCGCTTCTAAAGATCTATTTGAAGCCGCAAAAAAGATGATCCAATTATACCTTGAAGAGCGACGCAAAGCCGACATGTCCGCTGCGCTCAACCGGTCTAGTTCTTCACGAGACAATTCAGTTCAAAATACACCGCTCTGGCTGGTTCAGGCGATGTTGTTGAATGTGATTTACGGCCATACCTGTGGTGACAAGACGTCAGCGGACATCGCAAGTACCCACTGCGCCGCTTTGGTTAGTTTAGCGCGCGCGGCTGAATTGACCCACCATCTGGACTCTAAGAACCTACCGCACGATCACCTTAACACTGGATTCAATGTATCTGATGTAGCGGATACGGAAAACTGGATGTCTTCATCGTTCAGTCAGCCGACCGAACGAAGAGACTGGTTGAATTGGAAAATCGTGGAAGAGCGCAAGCGTACCCTTTACGCCATCTTTACATTATCAAGCTTCCTCGTGTCTGCTTACAATCACGCGCCTGCTTTGACGAATTCAGAAATCCGCCTCGATCTTCCTTGCGAGGAGGATGTATGGGCTGCTGAGTCTCCACAGGCATGGAAGAAGATGGGGGGTCCAACAGCTTCCGTCAAAAGCGTGTCGTTCTCTGCCGCTTTAACATCTCTTCTGACAGCCAGTCAACGAGAGCAGCAGAATCCATCTTCGAATCTGTTCTTCGGCAGTGGCAACTCGGACGATCCGACAAGCGCAGAGAACAGACCCAGTACATTCGGGTGTCTTGTTTTGATCTACTCTTTGCATAACTATATCTGGGAAACCCGACAACGACACATGGGCCGCCAATGGACCTCACAAGAAACCGAAGCCATGCAAGCACACATCGAGCCGGCTCTCCGAGCTTGGCAGGCTGCGTGGGCAAGCAATCCGGTCCACAGCCTGGAGCGACCCAATCCATTCGGTGCCGGGCCACTATCAGCAGATAGCATCCCACTGCTAGATCTGGCCTATGTCCGGTTGTTTGTCAACCTGGGTCGCTGCAAAGAGGCATTCTGGCAACGGGATTGGAACGGCATGGCAGACGAGCTCGCCCGAGGCACAGAGGTATTCCAACAAGTGGACACAATCATGAACGATCTAGTGGATCCCTCCCTCACGGGCCAACTCGCCGATCGACGAGAGTCCATCAACGACCTAGGTGTAGCCGACCTGTCCCTATCCAAGACCCCAACGCAAGAACAACCCATGCAGTCCCTTTCAAACGTCTACAAAACAGGCCAATCGAAGCGGGAAAGACACCTTCGCAAAGCCGCCTTTTACGCCGCCGACTCAATCAACATGTCCGATCGCCTCGGCAACACATTCGCCGAATTCTCATCCCGCGAACTCCCAATCCAATGCGCAATGTGCTCCTTCGACTGCGCTCAAATCCTCGCAGAATGGGTAACCACTGTCCAAGAGCGTGTCGGTCCCTACCTCGGCATCCTGGGCCGCGATGACATAGACCTCACCCAGGTTCCAGGCGTAATGCTCCTCGAAGACGAAGACTGCAAGCTCATCGACAAGATCAAAGAAATCCTCAACAGCATCGAATCAAAACTGCAACAAACAGTGCAGAACAGCAACTCCATGTCTGCACTCAGTGTAATGCAACGCCTCCCTTCCGTCGTTGAGGGCGGATATGGGTGTAAAATACTTATAGCCACAGCGAGCCTCCTAGACCGTGCTGCAGTGTGGCCTATTACGAAACTCATGGCGCGGTCCTTGGAGGCCCAGGCTATGCGAATGAAAGAGCGAGCTGAGAATTCCGTTATGATGACTACTTAACGACCCCTGTGTTATTTTTTCCTCCCAGTCAACCCCGTGGGTTCTATGTTCTGCGGTGCAATGCCAGCATTAAAGATCCGAGGCTTTCCTTTCTTTGTTTTCTTCACATCTCAATTTTTACTTATCTCCCTTTCCCCTACGCCTCGGTAACAAACTGAATGAATGCGATACCCTCGAATTCTCATAGAGCCCCTTGTCATGTCTTACATGTTACTGTTACCTTTACCACACTGTTAGCGTTGATGTTTGTTACTGTACGAGCCTGATGACCATGGGCTTTGCTGGAGTGGCCCAGCCGCTGGATTGATCTATTATGTTCCTTTCTTTCTTCTTTCATCTTTGTTCAATTATGCTTATACTTCATGTGAATATGATTTATATTTGACTTGTGGCTGGTATTCTCGTAGAGTCATGCGTAAATGTGTAAAAAGCCAACTGACGTTTCCCTGGCAGGCAACAGACTTATGCGTACCACTTGCTTTCTTTACTGCTCCAAGCGAAAAAGCTTTCACCATAAACAGGCACTTTCTATTTCCAACCCCCCCTACCAATGAAGGACCGTTAGTTCGTTAGTCGGGATGTTCAACAATGAGGAAGAAATCAAAATTATCTCACCTGCGCAATTTAGAGCGTCCCTCCGTATCTCTCACTATACCCAAGAACGCAAAACATACCGGCCTCTTTAACAGCAGCACGGATCTGATTCATCTCCTCGGACTCTTGCTCCAAGAAGTTGCGGAAATATTCGTCCATGAACTCCATAGTCTATGACTGACTGGTTCCAGATACTCCTTGGCAATGTCAACTCCCCTTGCATTTGTTCATTGGGGTGCTCGTACATACCAGGGGTAACCGGGAATCCAAACCTCTGGGAAGCCCATGACATTCGTGGCATTATCGTTGGCTTCCTTGATCAGTCGAGAAGTCTTTTCGACACCCTTTTGCAGGTTATTCCATTCGGACTTAGCCTGGACTGCTGCCGCACGGACGCTCTTGGTGGTGGGTTCAGACTTAGTTTGGGAGATAAAACTTCGATGATTGAGATTGTTGGTTGGTAGTTCGTTTTTTGAAACCGAGGTGGTTGATATGAGGTTTCGCTAGGCCTGGGCCTCTCTATAGCCTCTTCGAAGTCCATGGTGTCAATACGAATCCCAAGACCTCGTGTTCACTAACGGGCCAGCACTTCCCGGCAGAAGTGAAATCTTCTGGAATACTTTGAAAATCGAAGCACGGCGTAGAGATTGTGGCATAAACAAGGTCCGACTGCTGGTTATCGCGAATCCGGAGATGGAGTAGCCTATCTCAACAAGCCCGAAAGAGCACTTACCGGGCCACCCACTCGCAGGATGATGGTAGAGGTGACAATTTCCCAGGAATTTTCGATTTTTATCCAACAAGAGTGGGCTTCATATAAAATTGGAAGACTTCAAGACGGACGTCCGCTCTGGCAGCTCGAAGGGACCCTGCTGAACTACCTTTTCATCGCCAATTTCAACAAGAAGAGTTTTCTCTCGACCCAACTCATAGAAAGGGCCTCTCCCCGAGCCCATCTCGTATCTTTGCTGGCGGTGGTCTAATTCGTTCACTTGGTTCCATTTACTATCGGGGGCTTCCACAAGGCTCAATTGATGCGCTGAAGACTGTTTGTCAACTGACTCCTTGGTTGCACGATTCTGATCCCGATTGAGGAATTTCTTCTGCTGTCGACGGTGGCGAATGCAGAGCCCACAACAAAGGGCAATTATCATCACGCCACCTACAGTACTACCAACGATGATGCCAATCTCAACGGTTGTAGAGAGACCATTGTTGTCAGTAGTTGAGTCAACAGTTGAGCTGCTTGTTTTGGTGCTTATTTGGGTGCTTGTTTCGGTATCCGTATTGGTCGTTTTTGTTTCTATCACGTTCCAGGAGGTTTTCCACGTATCTTCCCAGCTGTTGGAAGACCCCGGAATGGTGGATTCTTCGTCGCCTATTGTCATGGTACTGACAATGAAAGAGCCATCAGGTCCTGGTGCTTGGGCCAAAAACCACTTCCCCCCGAGCCAATTGACACCAACAAAGGCTGCTTGCAGAAAAGCGCGGCCTAGAACGGGGGTGCTGTTGGTGGCCATGCATGGGAAATATTGAGTCGGCGTCTTCACAAGCGGGGCCTCTAATGTGAGATTCAGGAGTGCGAAGGGAACCTTGATCGTGATATACTCGGTATTGAGGTTATTCTTGCTAAACCTGAATGCCAAATAAGCTGGAGAGGTCGTAATTTTGTCGTACTGCGAGTCAGATGTGTTCCAAAAGTAGAGACCATAATCAGGTTGGTATGTGACGGGCAACTCAGCGGCTATGGCATCGCATGAGCTTTGAGGCAGATAGATGTATGGATTGATTGGGTCCACAATAACCTTGAGACCGGAAGCCAGGGAGGAATTCCCCTGCGCCAGGAGACCTGTTTTGTTAGAGTAATTCCAAGGCGATCCGCCTTTTGCCACTCCAAGACTCATATCGTACATTTCAATCGGAAAATTTCCAGTTGAAAATGACTGAGCGGACACATCTCCAATAACTCTATTCTGATCATAACCTCCCAGAAGAAGTGAACCAGGGATTCCCAGAGATGCGGACCCAATATGCATTCCATAAGAATATGATGGTATGCTCCTGGACCCCCCCTGGTCGTATAGGTAGCTGGTGATGAATGTTGTGTTGATTTTGATAGAAGCCCCAAATGTCTGATTGATATCTGGACTTCCAAGAGAAAGGGTTCCAACCTCCAAAGGGTATGCTTTTCCACCAGGGTAAGTCTGCCACCCGGCAGATATGGTGATCAAGTCCACATCCGGAATAGGAACACCGTCAATGGTCATCCAGTCCGTTGCCCGTGTTGCTTTGGCATAGACTGGAACTGCGTCTGTATATCCCCAGTCCACGTCACCCCATGTTCCATATGGAGGTGATTCAATCGAGGTATTGTCAAGGGTGACTGAAATGTCGCTGTCGAAAAGGCCTGCTTTATTCCCATAGCACACAGACGAGAGAGTTTTGTTGTCACATATGGAAGAGAGTAAGATTTTACTGTCCCAGCTATCTCCCGGGTACAACGCCACTACCGATGAAGGCACAACAAGTTCGGAGTAGTTACTTCCCATGGACACAGTGACCGCCTGCCAAGGGCCATCAGGTCCAAACTTTTTATCGGACCAGGTCATCTCTCGGGGGCCAGAACAAACAACGTTATCGAGACAAAGGATCCAAAGGGTAAGGACACATTGTTGTAAACGTCCCATTCCTGAGGGAGAAAGATTGTTAGCAATCCCTCCTTGATGAAGGAGCTGACTCGAATCGCAACTGCAGGGTGCGGACCTTGAAAGTATCTTGCTGATGTTTCCAATATTTCAGGACTGATAAAAGTAGGTCTCTTAGGCAGTGGGCAATGAAGGCCGCAAAGCTGAACTTCAATTATCAGACAGAGGCGAGATAGAATTTCGTTCGCTTTTTACTGACAACCCATAGAATATTTTAGGAAGACTAGTAGAGTGCCAACTCGGAGAATCCTTTAGAAAAAATGACCTCGATAGCCGCCAAGGAAAATTTGAACCATGATCTAAGAAGGCCCAAGATCCGGGCGGTTAAGCGCCCCTAGTACAGTAGTTGCTGTTCTTAGCAGCATGAGTCCTAGTCATGGAAATTGCGCAGAAGCACACCAAGCATCAGACATGTAGATATAGATACATGTAGAATCCGTACCAGGTGCTATTACCACCGTATGATTCAGTGCTCTACTCGCATAATAGACAGATTCTCAATTTGAATGTCTGCCGCTCCAGCCTCAACAAACGCTGATCAATGGTTCAAATATTAACCAGGGGGATTGTCGAGAAGCAAGAGGCGGATGTTGTGATCGCGTTACTAGCCCATGCGCTAGATATGCGAGAATAATTGTTTCTAAAAATTGATTGCCATGTCCGATTCATACCCTAGGTATTAGCGCCCATTTGTGTTTCAGCGGTGATGGATTTGGGCACGGGCCAATACGACCCACAGTTGAGGCGTTCCGTTGCCAATCAGTAGGCGGCCGTAGATTATAGCGTGTCTGAGATCATGCACGGGCAGCGCTTAACCGCCCACTTATAACTGCCTGTTGCGATCTCTTGGCACTGCCCTGAAGCAATCGACAGCTGAGGGGGTCGTCCTCTGGAAACGAAAGGCCCCCTTTTCGTCAACTAGCCTCTTCAATATCCTTTACCCTCTTACATGCATTTTACATATTGACTGACGGCTGCGAGACGACACATTACAAAGTGTCGCTTCGACAGATACGTGGAATTTAGGGTTATTCCTTCCGGATGACAAACTGTCTTTCGCAAGCGACCATGTTAAGTATGGCCAGAATATCTCCAAGAGTTTTTCGCTCCATATTCATAATATTTTCCGCTCTATTCGGGTTTGCGACATTATCGCGACTTCAAAACAACCTGACTCCGGGCGATTCTAATTCTTACCTTGACGGTCTGTCCAGGAAGCAAATTGAATGGTCTCGATTTGCATATACCCAATATGCCACCAACAGATCTTATCTGTGCAACTCGATCATGATTTTCGAGGCTCTTTATCGCCTTGGAAGCAAAGCCGATCGCTTGTTGATGTACCCGTCAGATTTCCTCTTGTCTGAGAACGATACTTCAATTGAAGCTCGTTTACTTCGCTTCGCAAGGGACGAATATGCAGTCAAACTGAAGCCAATCAACGTAATTATGCAGGGTGGGGGAGGTGGTAAGTCATCCCAACTTATTACAAAATTTCCAAACTAAGGTTAGAGCGCAGCACCGTGGTCAGCGAGCTACACAAAACTCCTCGCGTTCAATCAAACAGAATATGACCGGGTTCTTAACTTAGATTCAGATGCAACCCTTCTGCAGGTAAATAGATCAATCGTGTCTTTTCTCATTGTAACCTAACATGTATGAAGGCTATGGACGAGCTGTTCCTGCTCCCACCTAGCGCGGTCGCCATGCCACGGGCCTACTGGTTAGATCCAAAGGATCGAATCTTCACATCTGGACTAATGCTCATCCAACCGTCTAAATATGAATTTGGTCGTATAATGGATGAAATTTCGAACGCTCCTTTTGACATATACGACATGGAGATTATGAACAAGTTGTATGGCGATAGTGCGCTGGTCATACCGCACCGTCCCTATACTCTTTTGACTGGAGAGTTCCGCTCCAACAACCATGAAGCCTATCTTGGCAATACAGACGAATTGTGGGATGCTGAGGAAATCCTCAAAGACGCTAAATATTTACATTTTTCCGACTGGCCAGTTCCTAAGGTATGTCATACTGGCTCTTGGTATGCTTCAATGCTTTTCGTTTCAGATATGCTGACCTCCTGCGGCAGCCATGGGTTGCGGCTACTCGTGATGTGATCAACAGATCGCAGCCTCCTTGTGAAGTCAATCCTGTAAATGGTCAACAGGATGACTGCCGTCTCCGTGAACTCTGGTTAGGAATATACAAGGATTTCATGACCAGACGACAGGTACGTCAAGCCCCTCCTAGCTTCAATTCAATTTCTTATAAAGCTTATTAAACCTGAACAGAGTGTATGTAGCAACCCAAAAGTATGAAATTATTGGAACACTGTTGTGGAAATTTGTTTTATACACGAGCATGAACCACAGAACCGAGTCGATCCATACTCCCATCCGGAATTTCCCTTGGGGGTCTGGGGTCTGGCGCAGCTTACTCATGCTAGCATCCTAGAATCCTAGAGCCCGACGGTTTCGTGATAGGAGCCAGAAGCCAGCAGCTGGCTCTCGAGCGAGAAGGTCACGGATCAAACAAAATTCGGAATGGCCCTCAAGGATTTGCAGTTCTTTCCTCCAGACAGTTTTTGGCATGTTCTTTCAAACCCAAGGGGCGGTTCAATTTCCCAGAATATCTACCGCATCAATAATAACAACATCCCTTGCGCCAAGTCAAATGAAGAGCACCTAGGTATCATTGCTCTTGCTGCGTTGTCCGCTGCATTTGGCTCTCTTCACACAATTGCAAGGAACTTCGAGTGCCCGACGAAGGTGGAAAAACCCCTTTTCGCTTTTTCAATCATGTCCTAGGAGGACTTCTAAGGCAACATGCAAGTCAACTATGGCTATTGTGGGAGCTCGACGGACTATTGTTCTAGCGCCAGCTGCGATTCTAACTATGGCTCGTGTTCGTAAATGATTGGGGCTAAACGAACACCCTCGTGGATCTCGCCAAGTCCATGGGTCCCAAGGTGACTCGGCAGAAACTTGAATGATGAGATAGACTGCGCTACATTCATTTGTTAGCATGGATACCTAGTATATCCATATCTGTCTCACACTTTATCTATACACGTGTAGCATGTCGTATGTAGCATATTCCAAGCTATTTTGGCTACATGTAGTATTTTCCTGCCCATGTGCGAGCTTTGGAATAGAAGTTGGATTGAAAATTTACTTTCGTAAATTTGAGGAATTTCAATAAAATGGACATTGGGATCGGTTAGACCGGAACGTCCTAAATTAGGCTGGGACAAGAAGACCCTTAGTGATCTAGTGCACGCTAGTGGTAGGGACTCCACTTTGTAACTTCCAGCATTTTTCAGTGGCGCATCCCATGGACAAAGCCCCATTATCACCCGACCACTAACATTAGAACCTAATTAAATAGCCCCGTCCCATTCCTCACTCCCTTCTCACATTCACCTCCCCACCGCCCAATATGGGCCCCGTGACCTTAACAAAGTGGAACAAACACTGGCCTGGTGGCATCCCCTCATTCCTTCGCAGAAATGAGGAACAAGTGGAAGATGTAGCCGCCGCCTCTCGCGCATGGAGATTATTTCTCCGTGAACAGTGGGTCGATGTCGAAGATGTCGCGGCGGAGGAACAGAGACGAACTTTGATTGAGCGATGGGCAACAGCAGACCAGGCATTCCGCGATGTAAACTCAAAATTCTGAAGTGGTTAAATGGATTTCCTCTCAATGACTAACACTAAGATAGAGCTATGAATCCCGAGCACCAGACGATGAGCGTGAATTCGAAGACCCTAATGATGTAAGACTTACCCCTCTCTTATTCTGGACGCGAGTCTAAAAGTATCAGGATGCATGCCTCACGGGGTTGATCCAAAGATTAGACGACGTTCACATCTGTCTCACAAAATGGACACCCGAGACACAAGCCCTGCTCGCGAAGTGCCTCATCACGTTATTTGGATGGATGGGTGATCGAGAATACATGACCACGACAATGTCAATGTACTATCCTCTAGAAGATAACCAAGGAAATATTCTCGACACATTTAAATTCCGACAGAGTCTCGCCCGGCCCGATTTCCTAGACGTGTGTATGACGGTTGAAGGAACTCTGCTGTTCTCGGACTGCTTTCCCAAATTAATTATTGACGACCATACTCTTAAGACGGGACTCTGTCTTTGGGTTCAATATCAGAACAATGGAAGGCGAGAGAGGGCTTGGCGGGCTCAGATGTTTATGGATGAGTTCCCGCTTTTCTTTCTCGCGGTTCATGCCAATTCGGACCCGTTGGATGAGGTGCTCGAATATATGGAGAACGACAGACTCGAAGATGAGGATCCGGAGGTGATTTTGGAAGAGAAGCCGTGAGTGATATTGGCCCTATGCTAGTGGTGGGATGGTACTAATAAATTTTAGGGTCGATACGCGGCGCCCCTTCGTGGAAATCTTTGAGAACGATCGGCGCGACGATGTGGACCGTTATGCTCCGGGGTTCCGTGAGGCTGAAGCGGCAGGTAACGGTTTGGCGATTGGATATGAATTAGAACGGATCCTTGCAGATAGTGGAGCCCCGTTGAAGATTAACGAAGGATGATTCTATAGTCAAGAAAAACGTTTGCTAGCATGAAATAACATCGTGACCACTACCGAGGTCCCTCAGTCTGTGTCCTTGTGCTGTTCCAAATGCGGGAAAACAATGATCGAGATGAACAACAAATTAAATCCGATGTTCTTGATTGACAATTTTGGAACCCCTGGATCCTCTGCTTGAGTTTCCTGAACATTTTGAATCTATCTTAGAGCTATGTGGCATTAATTTTAGATTAAACAACAGACATAGAATGCAGTTCTGGTGACCTATCCCAACCAGTAGAATCACTTCCAATAGCGCCGTATGTCTAGACCCCTGTGAAAGTGCTAATTGTTCGACCCCCCTTGGCTTCTAGGGAAGGATAAAAAAAGAGATAATAATACGCGTTTAGACTAGAACGAAGGTAAGAAACGGTAAATAAGCTAAAAATTATATAAAAAGTTTAGGCTAAATTAGGCTAAATTAGGCTAAATCAGGTAGAAAATCCTAAATCAGGCAGGATTAGGTATCGATAGGCCGGCCTATAGGCGCCTATAGGCGGCCTATAGACGGGCCGTGGGCCGGACCTTTTATCCATGGACGGCCTATGTCAATGTCTACTCACAAGTCTATCTACCTAATAGTTTGGCTCCTAATCAACCCAAGGAAAGAAAGCCTGAGATGGCACGAAGGCGCCAGCACATAGAAAGAAAAAAAGAGAAGAGATTGATACCTTACAATTTAAGAGAAGCAGACCGTGCATACAGGCGAAGGCTGGTGATGATAAAAGGATACATAATCAGTGGTCACATGAATATCTCTATCGCACCCGATCTATATAGGTAATTCGTGGCCCATTGTACTCCCTTGTCATTGGTGTATGGTACGTACCTAGATTCAAGATGAATCCCCAATCCATAATGTCCGGGCCCTATTCAGTCCCCCCTATTTCTTCTGTGCAAGTAAGACGTGTTCATCCGAATCCCAAAAAATCTCATCCCGTTCAATGTCAGCCTTGGCACCCTCGGCAAGCCTTTCGAATTCCTCCTCCGCCCTAGGCGTTCCGCTGGCCTGAAGAATCATTTTCGTAGATCTGGTACACGACCATAGGAAGGCCGAATTGGCAGCATCCTTCAACTCAGATCCACCCTTGATTGTATTGAAGATTCTCTCGGACACGCTTTGAAGACGGGGATGAGCTTCTGCCGCTTCAACAAAAGCAGCGGGAACACTAAAACGTAAGTATTTGTATGGAAGACGAGATGACACTTGAACTTACTGCCGCTCCATACCCTTAGTTCCCATGTGCTTTCTGATAAGCTCGTTCATTTCGCTCACATGGGAGCTGGGGACCCTACCAGCCCACGAGTCGCCATCAAGCTCGTCCCATTGGATCCACCCTCCAGGTCCTTTTCAAAAACCCAGTCAGCTTTTTCCCCCTTTCCAAAATACGATCAAATCGGGCTGGAATCTTACGTAGAAGTTGAGCAAGATTGTCCACCGCCGTGTTCATGTCACCCTTTGACAACGCAGCCACCAACAATCTCACGTGGACCAAATCATATTTTTCGTTCAATTCTTCCGGGACAGGCTGGAGAATGTTGTAGACATCGTAATGAAAATTTTCTGGGTGAGAAGCGGGAAAGTGGGCCGGTGACATATCGAGGCCGTCGTATTGACGGGGTTGGCCGCTCGCTGTCGGAATAGGATCCAGATGGGCAGCAAGAGCGTCGAGCCAGATACTGAACATTCGTTGAGTAGGCTTGAAGATTGAAGAAACCAAGGGCATGAGACTCACCCTGTACCTGTTCCTACATCTGCAATTCTGACGATAGTCGAGGGATCAATAGGAGCGTGAAGCACTTCATTTTCAATTATTTGGATCAGAACCCGGTGTTGATTGTTAAGCCTGGAAATTGCCAAGAGTTACGATACAGTTGACAGTTGATGCTAGCGAGTAGGAACATACCTGGCGCGTTCTTCCTCATCGGGCTTCAGCCAGTAGTGGCTTTCCTGGGGCTTTTCGGGTGCCATCTCTTTTCGGCTTCCTTGCTGGCGAGATGAAATGCCTTTGTTGTTTTTCCCTTGTCGACTGTTCTTTCACGAAAGTTCGTAGGAGAGTCACAGAGCTATCAGAGGAAGAGAACAGGAGGAAACTGTGGAAAGTAGTCTATTGGACCGAGAGAGAATTGAGAAGGACAGGAGACGAGGAATCGGCAGATCCCTTAAATGAGAGGCGGGCGATGAAGGGGAGAACGTCTCAACAGTTCGTACTCCACGAGGGCCGGGATGTAGAACGCTTCATAGATCTTTCCTATGGACGTGACAGCAACGATCGGGCGAGACCGCCGTAGTCAACCTGAAGAGAAGGAAGTAAGGAATGATAAGATATTAATGGATTGATGACTATGGATGAGTGTAGAAGAGAAAGCTAGGATGCAGCACCTTATCATGGATGTAAGCGCCAAGGGCGCATTGGTCTTTGCGGGGCTCGGTGTAATTCGCGTTCCGACCCGCATTGTATGCGCTCAGGCACTTATGTTCGCACCCCGACTCTGCTCGCTGCTTACAAAAGTCCCAGACTGCGCAGAAGGTTGGGTACCGACTGCTTTATAACTTTTGCTTATCAATTATTAATCATTTAACTCAGTTAACTAACGTTAGTCAGTCATGATAACGTAGTCGGTAAGCGAGTGGCCCATGTAAGCGAGTGGCCACCTCAAAACACCATAGTAAATGCAACGATGTACTTCAACGCCCATAAGATCATTTGACTTTATCTTTTGTATCCTGTTTATCTGGCGCATAAGGAGTCAATTTCCCATAATCTAGGTCAATTTAATTCTGATTTGACAATATTTACCAAAAATACACTTTAATTTAGAGTCTTTGAGTTGAAGGATATATCTTCTAATCATTACAACCTCAAATCTTTCGAGGCTTATTAGTAACTGTTAGACTCAGTATAAAGAACATATATCGATAAGAAGGCATCATAAGAAACTACGGTTGTTGAGATATGAAGTTGTAATTTATCGCATTTACTATGGTGTTTTGAGGTGGCCACTCGCTTACATGGCCACTCGCTTACCGACTACGTTAAGCCTTTGCCCTTTCAGTTAAGTTACTGTAGTTAAGTTACTTAATTAATTGTCTTTATGCAAGGGTCCTTGTCGGGGTCGGTACGAAGGACTTTCCGGTCGAGCACACAGTTGCTGATCTATCCAGTTCAAAGATTCCCATTGCACGAAAGCCAGGGTATAGAATGCTTAGGTAGTTCATAACTTCGACTTATTAATCCAAGGTAGAGATTATTCACAGCATACAGTTATTCTTACCAATCATTCTTTTTCTTTGTTTTCGGGATCGGTGTAATAGCTCTCCGACTGGGGACAGGGGCCAATCTCAGCATAGAGTTTATTCATAAAACAAACATACTTTACTTAGATGCCTTTTTAACGAATGTTGTAACACGACAGTTTGTACCATAGCAGTGGCGACAATTCGAGCGAGATGGCGGAACATCATCAAGTCAAGAAAGATTTGCCCGTCTATGGAGCTGGCGACGAGTCTACACCAGCGACGGACAGAGAGGATGAGGCTGGGAATGAGAAGCAGAATGGGTCGGCGCCTCCCATTGAAGCGGCCCCGGAGGCGGATGAGGCACCCGCAGCAGACGAGTATCCTCACGGTCTAAGTCTATTCTTTATTGTGGTGGCTATCATGCTCGTCACGTTTATCGTATCTCTTGATCAAGTGGGTAAACCTAATCTTTACAATCTATTTGTACACATTCTAAATTTGCCAGACAATTATCGGTACCGCAATCCCAAAAATCACCGATCAATTCCACGGCCTCAACAAAGTATCATGGTACGCCTCGACATACTTCATGACCTTCGGTGGCTTCCAGACCTCGATGGGCAAAGCATACCGGTATTTTAGTCTGAAGACAACATTCCTCCTTTCTCTCTTTATTTTCGAAGTTGGCAGCCTCATATGCGGCGTGGCGCCAAATGCCAACGCGTTGATTGTTGGACGAGCGATTGCGGGCTTGGGCGGTGCAGGTATAATGACGGGTGGGTTCACAATCATTGCTTTCTCTGCCGAGCCCAAGAGACGACCTCTACTTACGGGCTTGGCCGGATCTGCCTATGGCTTTTCTGCTGTCGCTGGTCCGCTCGTTGGTGGTGCTTTTTCAGACAAGGTTTCCTGGAGGTGGTGCTTCTACGTCAATCTGCCGGTTGGAGGTCTTGCAGCCGCGATCATTTTGATCTTCTTCCACTCCCCGAAAGGCGCCAAGCCGGTCAAGGTGCCATTGAAAGAGAAGATCTTGAATATGGACCTTGTTGGCGTGTCTTTGCTCATGTGCCTCATCATATGTTTCATCCTCGCCCTCCAGTACGGAGGACAAACTAAACCCTGGGACTCAAGTGAAGTGATCGGCCTACTCGTCGGCTTTGTCGCTATTCTCGCCGCCTTGGTTGTCTGGGAATATTACCTGGGTGAGCGCGCCATGATTGTGGGACGGTTGCTCAAGAAACGTTCTCTTTGGGCTCCCTCAATATATATGTTCTTCTTTGCCGGCGCCTATTTCATCCTCCTCTACTATCTCCCAACCTACTTCCAAAGCATTGACGATACCAGCCCTATCGGATCCGGAGTACGGAACTTGCCAATGGTGATCACATTTAGTATCGCAGCTATTATTGCAGGCGGGTTCGTTCAAAAAACCGGCATTGCGACGCCAGTCATGCTTGTGGGATCTGCTATCGCAACGATTGGAACCGGTTTGATCTACACATGGGATATCGGCACCCCGGCTGGAAAATGGATTGGCTATCAAATTCTCGCTGCCTTCGGTTTTATTATTTCGTGGCTTATCCCCATGAACATTGCCCAAGCAAATGCAGACGCCCAAGATATGTCAACAGTGACAGCTTATATTATGTGTAAGTAAGCCCTTCAGATATCTCGGAGACTCCTCAACTAATCTAGCAATCGAATTCAGTGGCCCAAACTCTCGGGGGAGCTTTCAGCGTCTCGGCCGCTCAGTCAGCCTTCGTGAACGCGATGCTCAAAAAATTAGCAACAACGGCCCCTAATGTCAATCCCGGGGCTTTAATTGCAACGGGAGCAACACAGATTCGCGCAGCATTTCCCGACGACATAGATGGTGTTCTGCTTGCGTACATGGCAGGTCTCAAAGCAACTTTCGCGGTTTCGGTCGGAATGGTTGGATTCGCCTGTCTGCTGAGTTTTTTCACTCCCTGGAACAGACTTCATGGCCCGAGTGGAGGCGCTGCTTTTGCTTGAGTAGGATGGTTCGAAGTGGCCCTGTGACGGCTAAGCCTTCAGGGTGGATGGTAAAGGGAGGGCCAGGCTTCACATTTTAATTTTTGAGTGTGTGCTGCATGTGTTTTAGAAGCTTCTGGTCCATGGTGGAGATGCTCCTAGGACTATCGCCGTTTGCTTTCTGCCTCAGATAATATGAGGTCTTCTTTGAATTCCTTTGCTTCTTGTTTCTACGATGTCTTAAGACAAAATTACTTTTTCCGGGTCCCTTCACGCTTTGTGTTTCTCATGTGTAGATGATTTGAAGGCTTCAGTTATCTTTCTAATCTGATTACGGTTAGGGCGAGGGATAGAAGACCGTTTGGTCGATTCCAGACCGGATGACGTTTGCAACTAGGTATACGGATAGGCATGGTCGAGTGAATCATTGACTCTATTTCAATTATTCTGAATTCTAAAATGCGAAGGCATCTTTGTTTTTACACGTATATGAATGAAGATATATACGACATCATGGTAACAAGTCAACGAATCGAAGGCGATTTCTATTCCTCCCAATAACCAACAAGGGCTCTTCGAGGATCGAGTCCTACGGTATCCTTCTAGAAACATCAGACGTCTCTCTGAGAAGGGCGGCCCCGTTATACAAACAATGCCAAGTTTCACCTGTTCTATCTCCGGCTGTGGCCCATATCGCGTGCTAACATACTGAGACTGTAGTCATTCAGGTTCGGTTCTATCGGTATCCTTCTCGCCTTATACTCTATTCCTAACCGCACCCTGGGGTACGATCGCGTTCTTCGCCCCCTGATTGGGCCCCCGCGCGTGCTCCCCCTCTCTCCCCCCCCCCGCCGTGTGTCGCCCGACCGAGGGGACCCTATCAAAAAAATTCCCCCCAAAACGTCGCGGAACTAGCTGAACCTTGGAATTGCTCCGTTCCTGAAACCAATTCGCTTCCACTCGACTTCTCCGCTAACCCAGACAGGCACAAGTATTTTAACCTGGAAACCTGCAAATTCATGAAGCTAGAGCGTTTGAGAGAAGAATTGTATCCCCACTTTTAAACCCTGCAACTCTGGAACCTGCTTGCCCCTGGACTATGCCCAACTCCCTAACTTACCGAGCTTTCTATGTGCCCTCCTCCCTCTCCCCCGTCACTTTATAACAAGAACCCAGGGCCCTTTATACCTATGATTACTAGAAGAGTTCTTCGAACTACACACTTCCCTCGCATTTACAGCCAATACGCCCTTTACTCCCGCCCGAGTACTCTTGGCTTCCCTACTCCGATCAACAACCCTTCACGTCTCGCAAAGTCCGCGTATACACTACCGCATCTCAGCAATACTACTACCTTCTTAAGAACAATATCTACTCCCTCGAAACGCGATCCTAAGATAGATATCGGTCTGAACGAGGCCGATCGGCTCGAGGCGCTCCTTAAAAAAGACAACTTCAAAACATGGGGCTTCGTGATCTACCGCTGCACGTACCAAGATAATGCCGAGTTTGAGAGATTCATGGCCCGCTTCCTAAGCGTAGTCCCAGAGTTCCTACAGTACTACAGTGGTCTTGATCTCCTCGATACATTCGCCCCAACGGTCTTCGAAGACCCCTCCTTCGAGGGTGCGACAGTAGTCACTCTCCGCGAGCACTTCAATAAGTGGGCGAAGACTGCAAAGAAAGAGGAACAGGGCGTTAGTGAAGACTATCGTGCCCGTACAGGGCGCTATCGGTTTTTTATTACGGTGGATCAGGAAGCTTTAGAATCTGTTCTGAACGCCCCCGAGAACTTTGATGAGAAGGTGGCGTTTATTCGTATAGTCTATGCTGAATGGGAGCCGCAGGAATATGATGAAGAGGATATTGCGAATGGCGATGTCGATCCTCCTGAGGAACCGCTTGAGGGTTGCACGGAACATGATGTTGGTTGGATGAAGATGTATTGGCGGATTACGGAGTTGCCGGGTTTCGGGCACTTGCGTGATATCGATGACTGGCAGACGTATTATGTTCGGTCGCCTGAGATTGGAGATATCCTTTGATGTCTAGTCTAGTGGCCTAGGTGGAGATGGGAATTAGTCTGCATCTTCAAGTCCTCGTAGTCCCTTACACATTTCCGATATAACTCATACATCTGAATGAAAATTACACTTCACAAAAAGTGCTACCCGCCTCGAGGTACAAATTTTAGAAAGAATTGGATATTAGACAAACAGCTACTAATGTGCCACCTAAAACTTCTAAGAGGGAATAGATTTAAATTAGTTCTATAGAAACTTCGGAGCGAGTTTCTAAAACTAGCGGACTTCGTAGGCGAATAATCTTGTTAAGGATGGACTGGACTAGGTAAAGGACAAGATGAAGAGACACAATAGTATCAGTTTGATGACTGAATAGATCTGAACTAATCCTTAAGGAAAGAACATTATCTGAATACAGATATCTTCCTTTTGTATGTCTGTGGGATCATGTGACAATGCTCGCTTCCATGCAGGTTATCGGTGCGTGATCGGGGGTTCCCTGTAGCATCCCGATATAGATGTTTGATTGCCTCAGGTTGTGCGTTATACCGTAACAGGCTAAGTTAGGCGGAAATATCTCAATCAGACGAGATTAGGTGCTATAGGCAACCTATAGGCAACCTATGCACGGGTCAAGGTCGCTACCTAAACGTGGGTAACCCATAGATTAGGTCATAGGTCGAACCTTCAGCCCATGGACAACCTATGTCAATGTCTAGTCCCAAATATAGTTTCGTTCTTTAGCTTTGCTTTAATCCGGTAAAGGAGCTTATTAAGGCTTAGCTAAATCGTTCACGCTATACACGGAATATAATCATGACTGTGGCAGTTGGCTCCATCAGAGAAGACTCACCGAAGATGAGGCAGAGATCAGAAAAGATCACGTGGTGGTGATGGTTCCGAATAGACGAGTATGTTCGTTTTCAGTGATTGACAGCGGGAAGTGATTGGCGTCTAGGCATCGATGAAAAGGCCTGCCCAAAGGATGTTCACTCGGTTCTTTTTCAGTTCCATCTCTCTTCAAAGAATATCAGTGAGAAAAACGCTCGAGCATTCTTCTTTTGATACCTATGTAGCAGGAAAAGAGCAAGTAACGGCCTGTATACTTCAAGTGGGTCCCACGTGAGCACAGACACCAATTACATCTGTGGATCATCCCCGCGGTTGCTGGGGCAGTTCACGCGTTGAGTGCTTCTTTTCGCGTTAGGCACCAAGTCCACCCCTCTTGTTCGACCAGACATGACGACAACCCCTCCGGGTCCTTCTTCAGCTGCTCTGCCGCGGTGTTCGACTGCCGCAGTCTTGAATACACGAAGCAGCGACTTGAAAACCTCACGCCGATGCCCTTCCCGCGGCCCGTTTCGCCGATTAGCTTCGAACCATGCTCAGTTGCGGCCTCCGACCTAGACCCAGACGACCTGCTAGGCTCCGATGAAGAGCTTGATGATGCTGCTCTGGCTGCTAAACACCGAAGAATTGAAGAACTTGCGGAATCATACCTTCGAGGGCGGCCTTTGTTTATTCTCTCCGCATCTCTTCGCGGGCCCTTTGATGACGGCTGGAAGAACCCATGGGCCAAGAGACGAAAAATTGCCGGTGACTTGCCATTGATAGGGTTCGGGCCGGATCATGTGCGGGAGACGGAGCCTGCGGTGCAAGAAACAGACCCCGGTCGTCCGAAGTACAGAGAAGATCTTGCGGCTTCTCGTCCCTCAGTCGATGCATCTCTTGCCGAAACGTCGCATCCAAAATCTTCTTTTGTCATCGGACCCGCTCAAAAGAGACCCTTCCAGGATGTAGCAGCGGATCAGCAGAATCGAGCCGCACATTTCTCAGCGAAGAAATCAAGAGAGTCCACATCTATGAGTACAGCGGCTGGCGATGTCACCTTTGCCAGAGGCGGTACAAATCAGTGGTTGAGGAAAGACCGGAAGCCCACAGACTTTGGGCGGTTTGAGCCGCCTAGCTCTCCGACTCCGAAGATTGCTCCTAGGTCAGCAGATAGCGCATCTCGAACCAGTGTTCCTCGCTCAGTTGGAATGGAGACTTTTAAACCTTCTGCTTTGCAGGAACTGAATAAATCTCATGCACCGGAGAATGTGAATGTGGACGCCACTGCCCATGTCTCGCCGCGATCCGCTCAAACGGCCGTTCTGACAACATATCAACCTCCCACAGCCGCCTCATCGCCGAAGAATGACCAAATGTCTCCGAGACTAATTGGACACGCGGCAACATCCTTCCGTGTGGTCAGCTCGTCATCTCAACTACCGCGCTTTGAGTATCGACGTTGGCACCAAGAGTCAAGCCTACAGACTGAGTCGAAGTATCCTGACAAAGAACCCGTGGAACCACAACCCGCGGAAACCGTCGATGAGCAAGATGACGATACTATAGTTCGAGATGCTCCGGAGCCAGTCGATGAGCCTCCGAATGATATCAGTGCAAAGGAAGCGAATCAGTCTATTCATCGATCAAAGGACCTGAGATTTGCCGATGCTGAGCGGTCAGAATCCACAGCGACATATCCACAAGCCACAACCGAACACAACACTTATGAAAGCTTACCATCTGCGCAAGAAGTACCTCCCTTTCTCGGCGTGTCAGATCGTATGCCATCATTACACTCAACGGCAATGCCTAGAGCAGACACCGAGCACACTGGAGATACCAGCCCCGATACCCAGCTCTCGACACAAGCTGCCTTGCTTCATGCGCAAAAGTCATTCCAGGATGACTTGGAGAGTCCTGAGCAGAGCCGTGGCAAAACACCAGCTCGGCTACGGCCACAATCTCCTTCCGGTGACGACTCCGTACTTCTAGCACAAGAGACGCCATTTCATCGACCGAGCGTTGCAGATAAGTCCTTACTACGAAGCTCTAGGCAAATTGTCAGGGACAGAATGCAGGCTATGAGCACGCAGTGTATGATTGACTCAGCAACGCCGTACACGTTCAGTACGGAGAAGAAAGCTCAAGCTTATCGTCCGAATTCACCACAAAACCAAAGCCTCCAAGAAGTCGAGATGCCCCGGAACGAGCCTAGATCCCGGGAAGTGTCGCCATGTCCAGAGAATGTGTTTGAGGCGGCGCAATCAATTGCTGGAAAATCCGGTCCAACTGAAGCTGAATGGCAGCCCAAACAAGCGCCCGCAAACCCATCCACTACCCAGGGAACTGCTCTACCCTTTGACCTGAGTGGAAACACGCCTGCGACGGCACAAGATGGTCAAGGCGGACTCGAAGGTGGCGATAGCTTCCCCCTGAGCCAGGCGATTGCTGATCTGGGCGGTTGGCTAGGGCAGAGCTTTGAGTTTCTGAAGGAGATTCAACCAGCCAGCGAGCAAGGTAAAAGAGGCAGGTCGTCGCAGAATTCACGCACATCCGCTTGGAGATCCTAATATATCTCGTTACACAATCTGCAATCTTCATCATTACGACAGCGCATCTTGCATTTTCTTACGATTGCTTTGATAGTCATGATTTCCCATTTTCATCATGTGAAGCGTGCTTTGTGCTCCACATTGGAAGCGATGGCGTCTTTTTCTTCACGGATAGAATTTGAATATATATTTTACAATTTACCATGGTCATAGAAGTGGAAATTACGGACTACGTAAGATGTCCTTCTTGTCTAAATCTCTAGATCCGCAGGAACCAGGTGGTCCGAGCGTCAGCGGGGAGAAGCTCCCGGCCATCTCCAACGTAGCTCCGTCACCAGATAAACCCATGGCCAGTCATGGCTCTGACATCAGTACGAGAGCCCATTCACTTTGTATCTGCATCGCTAACAATCACAGTGGAAAGCGTTCAACTTCATCGACGTTTCGCCGGTCAAGTTACCGGATGAAAGCTCCGCGCTGTTCGGTGTAAGGCCTCGATCCACCTCCCCAAGACGGACCCCCAGCTCACTTTCTGAACAGAGCGACCTCTCCAGCCTCTGCACCGGCTCCACAAACCTCTTCCTCGGTACGCATGACGGATTCATTCACATCGTCACCCAGGGTTTCCGCGTCACACGCTCGTTCAAGGCCCACGACACCGGCTCGATCACCCACATGAAGCAGATCGATGGCACTTCCCTCCTAGTAACGGTCTCGGAAGATCTGTCAAATGAGCCAGTATTGAAGGTTTGGGCGCTTGATACTGAGAAGAAGGGCGGTGGACCGCAATGCCTGTCAACCGTGTCTGTGCAGAATGCGCGACGACAGTTTCCGGTGCGCGCCACCCCTAACGTTGTGATTTGGGTTTCTCTCTAACACTGGATTAGATTTCTGCATTTGCCGCTGTCGACGATCTCTCGCAAGTGGCGGTTGGATTCGCGAACGGGTCTGTGACGATTATCCGAGGTGACCTGATTCACGACCGCGGCGCGCGTCAGCGCATTGTTTTCGAGTCCGAGGAGCCTATTACGGGCCTCGAAACGCAGGAAGGATCTGTTACTGTGTTGTACATCTCTACGACAAGCCGGATCCTCACGTTGGTTATCTCGGGGCGCGGACAGGGTCAGCCTGCGCGCGTACTGGATGATACCGGATGTGGGCTGGGTTGCATGACGCCGGATCACGAGTCTGGAGATATTCTCATTGCTAGAGAGGACGCGGTGTATACGTATGGACCTCGAGGCCGTGGGCCCAGCTATGCTTTCGAGGGCCCTAAGACGTCTATCAAATCTTTCCGTGACTACGTGGCCTTGGTCTGCCCACCAAAGGCAGGGTCGGACAGGCGCGACTCGTTGCGCAAGTATGGCGTTAGCCCTGGAGACGGAATTTTTGGCACAACGACATTCACATTGCTTGATACCGATCTTAAATTTATTTCTCACAGCGAGGCCCTAACGGCGCCGATGAAGCACATCTTCATGGAATGGGGCGATTTGTTCTTGCTCACTACCGAAGGAAAAGTATGTAATTCGAGTCCAAGCGGTGGGATCGGTTCTCTAACTTCTGGCAGATCTTCCGGTACCGGGAAAAGAGTCTTCAACAAAGGCTTGAAATTCTCTATGAACGCAACCTCTACATCCTGGCTATCAACCTTGCTCAGAAGATTGGCGTCGATCCTCTGCAACAGAATGCCATCTATCGCAAGTACGGCGATTTTCTGTATCAGCGTGGGGATTACGACACAGCCATGCAGCAATACCTTCGTGCAATTGATAATACGGAGCCTTCTCAGGTTATTCGCAAGGTTCGTCCAGGGACCCATAGTTGATGGATGGGCACTTGCTAAATTGCTTTCTAGTATCTGGATACCCAGCGGATTCACAACTTGATAGAGTACCTGGAGGAATTGCATGACCACGGTCGTGCCACGGTAGACCACACAACGCTTCTCTTAAACTGCTACGCGAAGTTGAAGGACACCAGCAAGCTTGATTCATTCATACAAGCTCCAGGTGAGCTCAAATTCGATTTGGAGACAGCAATTGCAATGTGCCGCCAGGGGGGATACTTCGAGCAGGCAGCCTACCTTGCCACGAAACACGGAGAGAATGATATGGTGGTGGATATCCTCATTGAGGATTCCAAGAAGTATGCCGAAGCTGTGGAGTACATCTGGCGATTGGAACCTGAAGTGGTAAGTCAGCGTGGAAATCGTTCGAGGCTCACCTACTGATTGGACAAGGCATATCACAATCTGATGAAATACGCCCGAGTCCTCCTGGCCCACTGCCCTGAACGCACAACGGACCTTTTCATGGTTTACTATACTGGACAATATCGGCCGCACACTGATGTTGAGCCTCCCGCCGAGCCCCACTCAGAACCGACAAGTACTATGCAAAGTCTGGCTGGGCTTCTCCCGCTGCGATATATGACTGGTGGACGCGGTACCAAGACCGAGACTCAGGTTTCTGAGACTGCCGCGGTGGAAGAGAGCCCCGCAGATATACCATTGGAATACGATATCCCAAAGCCCCGCACAGCCTTCTCTGCATTTGTCGACCACCCCCAAGAATTTATCAGCTTTCTGGAGACCCTTGTCCAGCAGCCTGGCTTGAAGAAAGATGCCAAGGTTGATCTTTTCACGACACTTTTCGAGATGTATCTCGACACAGCAAAGGGAAAGAAAGACCCGGCTGAAAAACAGGAATGGGAGAACAAGGCGAAGAAGTTGATTGAAGGAAAAGACGTGAGTAACTCAATCCGTGATTCGGAACAACGTAGCTAACGTGGGATAGATTCCAATCTCCACCTCCAATGTTCTCCTCATCTCCGACCTGTCCAATTTCCGTGAAGGCTCGACACTTGTTCGTGAGCAAGAAGGTTTGCGTCTGGACATATTCCGCTCCTTTACATCCGCCAAGGACACTCAAGGCGCTATCCAAGCTCTGAGGCGCTACGGACCCGACGAGCCTCAACTCTACGTCGATGCTCTTACGTACTTTGCTTCAAGCCCCCAGATTCTCGAAGAAGCAGGCGACGAGCTGGACGTAGTCCTTCGCCGCATCGACCAAGACGGCCTTCTCTCGCCCCTCCAAGTCATACAAGCCCTAAGCAACAACGCCGTTGTCACAATGGGCCGCGTGAAGAAGTATCTCAGCGATAACATCGACCGTGAACGCAAAGAGATCACCACTGTATGTTCCCATCCTTCTATCCCACCCTGTGCCCAAATGCTAACCTCTTGCAGAATCGCCGCCTCATCACAAGCTACAAATCCGAAACAGCCACGAAGAAACAAGAACTCGACAACCTCGCTACTCAGCCCATCGTCTTCCAGTCTCGTCGCTGCCAATCCTGCGGTGGAACACTCGACCTGCCCACCGTGCACTTCCTTTGCCGCCACTCTTTCCACGAGCGTTGTCTCAACCCCTCGGAAGACGCGCAGTGTCCTGTCTGCGCGCCGACGAATTCCACGCTTCGTGCTATTCGTCAGCGCCAAGTTGATTCGGCTGATCAGCATGATTTATTCAAGGGGGAGTTATCCCGTTCTACGGATCGGTTCGGTGTGGTAAGCGAGTTCTTTGGAAGGGGTGTGATGAGGTCGCAGGCGACGATGGATTAGATGTTTGTTGGAATGTAGAGATACATAGCCTTGCTTTTGTTTGATACCTAACTTTCGATCTGAATGATTGCATTTTACATTTGAAGAACACATCATTAGACACCTGTAGAGAGGAATGTGAATTCAAAAGCTTCATAGCGGCACAGATACCGAGTACGTTTACAGAAGTAAAAGACTAACTTATGCAACTCATATTGCATTGTTCACGACTGCGCTCTCTAACAATACTAGTCGGAAAGAACTATAATATCACAGAATCACGTATCACAGAATCACAGACGCCGGATGCAGTTTTACTTCCCAGAACAAATGTAACAGATGCACTATGCACAGGCGAGAAAACGAAAATACACGAATGATAAAGAAAACAGTTCATGTCCAGGAATCGTGTATACTGTGTCATCCAGCGTGACAAATGGTCATGTACTCAGGCAGTGCGATGCAAGAGATGCGGAATGTATTTTGTATCCTCGCACGGAGGTGAAGGTATAAATTAAGAGCCTCGGCCTTTTTCGCCGCCCCAAGAGACACGAGGTCGGTGGCCGGGTGAGAATCCTGAGCGTGAAGCCGAGGCGGAGCCAGAGCCAGAGCCTGAGCCAGAGCCAGAGCCAGATGGGGATGATTGATCGCCACTTTGATTGGATTGTTCGGGCTTGAGGTTGCCGGCGAAGGAGATCTTGCGGGGTTGGCCGTCATCCTCACTGTCCGAGGCGACTGCGTCATCGCTGTCAGATGCGGAATCGTCGTTGTGGATCTGGCCCAGGGCTGCGAGACGGCGACGACGTTCGGCGGGTGTTTCGCCTGTGTCGTCATCTCTCTGGCGTGGTGTAGGTGCGAGACCAGCTGCTCTGCGGAGACGGGAAGGAGGGATACGCTCAGTGCCGTCGTCTTCCGAGTCACGGCGAACGCGGTCTCGGGCGCGAGGTCCAGGGCTGAGGGCGCTGCGGCGGTCCTGGGCGGAGCTGCCGCGGCTGAACTTGGCCAGGGAGGCGGCGACGTTGGGCCCAGGATCACGGCCATCATCGGTCTCGCTGTCGCTGACTTCGCTTTCGCTCATAGACTCGGATTGGAGTTCTTCGGCTGCCTCCTCAGGGATGACACCTGTCGTGGCTCCGGCGGCGGCGGCAGAGAGGCGACGCTCTTGCTTCTCCTCTTGTTTAGCGTCGTCGTTAGCAGCCTCCTTTATAGCCGAGGGCGCATCAGTCTGCTGCACGACATCGCGGCGAGCTTTGGAGTCCAGGCCTCTGAGTTGCTGGATGAATTCGTGCTTGTTCATGCGATGACCCTTGTGGCTAATACCTTGAGAATTAACTTCCTCGTTCTGGGCCAGAGTAAAGCGCAAGCCGTCGTCGGTGGCCCAGTCCTCGGTCTCGGTTCTTGGCGCTGGCTTCTTTTGTTCAGCCTGGGAGGTCTTGCCATCTTCTTCCTTTCCAAACCAGGTACCCATTCGAGAAATACCGCGCTTGAGTGGGGGTCTGGAGGGTCTGGATGGTCCAGCCTCTGTCTCGGGCTGGACGGGCTTAGCCTTGGGCTTGGATGACTTGTCGCCAGGAATGGTGTACTTCTTCAGCACCTCACCATCCTCGTCCTCAACGATAATAGTGTTACCAAACTGGTAGGCATGGGCAGAGCGGTGCTTGGGCTTAGCAGAGTCGGCCTTGGGCTTTTCCTCCTTTGGCTTCTCCGCGGGTTTGGGTTTCTCTTTACCCTCTTTCCCGGCAATTCCCCTCCAGCTGGTCCACTTTGCTCGAGCCTTTTCAAGAGGGTGGCCGGCTCTCTCATCGACAGCCTCCTTGATCTCCTCGCCTTCCTCCTTTCGGTGAGGCTGGCTCCGGGAAGCCGCCAGCTCCCCACTTTTGTCTTCTTCCAGACGCTTACGCTGTTCCTCGATGTGCCGCGCCTGTTCTTCTGGAGTCATGTGGCTTGTATTCTCTATCTTGAGAACATTGCCCTCTTCGTCCTCGATAACCATGTTGTGACCTTCTTGGTAGGCCTCCAGTTCAGGCTCGCGGCCAAAGCGGTCGCGCTCAGCGTTAGGGGGCGAAGCACCACGGTCGACAGCATCGCGTTCCTCTAATTCCTTCCTTCCGTCCTCGGCCTCGATTTCGCTTTCGGTGCGTCTGGCAGGCATGATAGCAGACTGGCTAATTGGGCCACCTGCACCATCATGCTTGCGGGGCTTTCTTCTGCGGGCGGGCCTTTGACGCTCGTTTTGGACACTTTGGGATTCACTGTCTTCATCGCGCACGCGGCGGAGGAAGTTACCGGGCATGCCAATGGGTGGCAAGGTACCGGGAGGATACTCGGGCAGTCTCTCCTCAGAAGAGTCCTCAAGTTCGTCAGTCTTTCGGAAGGACATAGAGCCCTTGGCAATAGACTGGACACGTGGCAGGCGGTTCATCCAAGAAGGACCCTCCTCGTTGGCCTGAGTGTAAGAGAGAGTGACAGTCAAGGTGTTGATGCGCTTGCCAAGGGTAAACACAGCGATAGAGGAGCCGTGAACCAAGATAGACGAGATGACCATAAAGGTCGTAATCGGCCAAATTAGTTGGATAATGTAGTAATTCTTATCACCTGGTTTGGGTAGACTACCTTCCGGTGAAGGCTGAGTGTTGTCGTTTTCCAATTCAGCTCGCGCCAGAATTGCAGCGAAAATGGCACCGACACCGATGGGACCAAAGTGACCAGCAAAAAGAGCCTCACGCCAAGTTTTGACGTCCGGTATAATAGGTTTTAGCATCAGCATAATCGGAATGCGACGGAAAAAAATGACCAAAAGCGCAATCACAACCAATCGCCACGGCGTTAGGCCCAGGTCGGGAGCGTTGAAGTCCTCCCATGGCACGATCGAACCGAAGTAAACGAAGTATGCCAAGTTAAGCAGAAGATCAATAACGTTGGAAACGTGGGATTCTTCGGTCTTCTCTGTGAACCATCCGTCGTTACTGAAGCCGACACCGCACGAGAATCCAATCAGCAGGTCGTCCATTCCCAGGAGACTGCCCGATCCGGCACAGAAAACAGCCAACACGAAGTAGAACACGAGGAAACTCTCACGATCGATCAGGCCTCTTCGTTCAGCGAGCTTGATAGCATGACGAGCCAAATAGCCAATGGTGAAGCCGAAGATGGCACCGAAAATGCACTCGTAAAGGATGGTGATGCAGAACCAGTTCAGCGAAACCTCTCCAGCATTAGGTCGATAGCGGAGAATATAGAAAGAGAGATAAATGAAGGGGAAAGCCATGCCATCGTTGCAACCAGACTCCGCAGACAACAGATCACGCAAATGCTTAGGCACACGCTTGGCGAACTTTCCCTTACCGACAACGGACGAAGCCAAGACGGGATCAGTAGCCGTCACACAGGCAGCACAGACCAGACTCTCCAACCAGTTCAGCGGAGGCACCATCCACCAAATAAACAAACTGGTAACTAGCCAACCCCACGTCATAACCGGGATCAGCAACAAAGTAACAGATTTCCAGTGACGCTCCATATAAGCCTTTGGCAACTCGACGCCAACGGCAAAACATTGCACGACCAGTACAATGCGCGAACACTCGAGAGTAATCTTGTCGACATTTCCCCATTCATGGGGATTGAATAAATTCGCAGCATGCGGACCGAAGATAATACCACAAATGGTAGCAACCGTAGCTTCACCAATGTAAAGCTTCTCCTTGACCAACAGCGAGCAAAGCATGAACAAGCCCGTGAAGCCGCCAAGAATCATGTACGCCAGATGCGGCTTATCGATATCCAGGTGATCCCACGCCATAGTGTAGAGACTCGCGCGTCAGACCCGAATCACAACCCCGATCCTCAATCAATTACCAGATGGTATTCCGCCTCGAATGTCCGCGTAGCTCCTCATGCCTTGACGGTGGTGAAAGTGGAGAATGGTCGGAAGTCGAGCCCGTAGGGCTGAGCGGGAGTTTCGAAGGTCAGGTACCGGGTTTGACGCTCGCGGAGCGGCAGGTTCACAGAATTAGAGGAAGAGGATAGGTTCTTGATTGTCCGAGCGCGAGGAACCGGAGGAGGTTGGGGAAGGTGTTCTCGACTGGCGGGGTCAAAACAGGCCAGTCCCGGAAAGAATTTGGAAATAGAAAGGAGAAGAGTGAGCAGGGCGCAGAGTCTTGGGGGGGACTCTTGGCCGAGGAGCGATTGCGCGCTTGGGGAGATTTGCCCAGAACGAAGGTCTTCTTATAACGGGCGGGATTCGTCAGCCGAGACTTTTGCGCCCCACGTCGGAGGCGGATGAGTCTTGGCTGGCGGAGAAATCGAATGAGGGCCCTAGGAATGACAAGGATGACATGTAAGAATATAGTTGATGTGTGCAAGGATCCTGGGCAGGCTAAGCAGGGTAAGCAGAGAGAAAGAAATAAAAAAAAAACAAAAGTCCCAAAAAAGGGAACAAAGATCGGTGATAATGCCGATCCCGGTATTTTACATGTTTTCGGGCCAAGAAGAATTAGCTGCCCAGCCCTGTGAGCCGCCAAGGCCCTCGTCATTCTTGCACTTTCATTGGTGTCTATTTACCCTTACTCTCCACTGACATCCACTACACGGTGGATCGCCGCCAATCGTGGCTTGCGGACGTCATCGTACCTCGAGATGATCAAGAGGTAAAGTGTTTTACGCAGTTATGTACTTTGGTCACTATGGGAGGTGTTCGGCGTGTTCGATTTCGCGAAGCCAATATGTGATTCAAGTATAACACTCTGAGAACAAGGCAGATTGGGGAATCGGGGAAATTCAAAACACATAACTAGCCAGGTTTCCAACAATTGAAACATTCGACTCGAAAAAAATGCTAAAGGATTTGCGGAGAAAATTGGGGAGATGGGGGAAAAGGGCAAACTGAGGTAGAAGAAAAAGCAAACAAAACACAATTGCAATCCGGGGATTGCGCACCCCGCGCTTGGCCGAAAAATACATACGAGGGTTTCGATGCGTCGAAAAGTAAGCCACTATGTACGATCTACTCCCCCGTCGGCATCCCCTCCACTTCATCACTCAGTCGCCGCCAGTTATCCGCCTGCAACTCAGAATATTTGACTCGCTCCTGACTCCAGTCCTGGTGCAGACGACTGATATGGTACTGGCTCGTCTGGAAATGGATGAGCTCGTCACGAATGCACTCCTTGATGAACACGCCGCGCGCATGCTGCTGCACGATTGACTCTTTATCCTGCACAGTTCATTAGTTTTCACTCCCGACATCGGATTGGCCGTAATTACCTTGAATATAGAGTCCTCCACCTTTTCAATCTCACCTGGCTTTGCTTGCCCGGCTGGTCGGGCACGAAGCTCCTGCAGCTTGCGTTCACTAGCCTCAATCCGGCGTTCGAGTTGCGGGATATTGTTCCTTGCGTATCGGTCCTTCCGGTCGAACATCTCTCGTACGCTGACAAGGACGTCTCGCTGGCGTTTGAGGTCTTCAAGGACACCGTCGGACCAGGCTCGTGCCTCGTCTTCGAGCAGACTCTGGCTGGCGGAGAGGTGTCGGGCAGTCGCTGTGATTCCAGAATTCAGTGCGGGGATATCATTGGTGTCGACCGAGTAGGTGTCCTTGGTAACCTCGGTCAATGATTGAAGAGCCAGGGAGAACCGCAAGTGATCAGCAGCCAGGCCGTCATTGCGCTTGGCCAGTCGCTCAAGAAGGGTGCAAAGATTGATATAGATTTCCGCAGACCTTTGAACGCCGCTCCGAACAGTCTCAAAGGTCTCGTCAAGGGTGGCGGGCAAGGAATCCTCCAGGTCAGGTGGGAGGGCACGCCCAACAAACTCGTCTTGGACGGAGATGGTGGCCTGCTTGCGCCATACGGATAGTTCCTGGTCGGATGTCAGAGATCTATTTCGATCGACAAGCAGTTGAAACGTACAGTAGGAACTGTCAAAAACATGGTCACCAGCTGCTCCTGACCAAGAACAGGGTGTCGAACGAGAGAATTGGTAAACCTAACAAGTCCACGGCGTCGCTTTTCCAGGAAAGAAGTCGAATCAGCTGTTAAATGAGTACCATTCACTTAAAACAGGTGAGCAAGCAACTTGAAGTGCCTCAACCAGAATTGGACGTACCTGACACTCGCTTAGGCGGGAGAAGGGGCAATTGTCGGAAGGGAAATCGCTTCTGAAGACAGTCCAAGAGCCACACGAAGTCGCTGTACCGTCGCACGACTGTGCTTCCTCGTCGCGGCGACTTGACCTCGTAGTTTCGATGTTGGAACATGAACATTCCCTCCTTCTCCTGGAGGAGAGTTATCGTGACATTTTCCTCGACCTGGAGGTTTGTAGGGCGCGAGAGACCCAGAGACTGGCGCTGAGGGCCAATCTCGCTAGGGTCGTCGCCGGGAGGCCCAAATCCACCGAGGGCCGGGGGTTGTCCAGCACCAAACGCATCATCTCCAGGCGGCCCACCGATGTGACCTCCCCACCCAGAGCCAGAGCTGCTGGGCGGCGCTGACTCGGTTCGACCGTTGGTATGCTGCTGCTGCTGCTGCTGTGGTGCTTCATTCTGTCTGGTCTCTTCCACCACCCTACCGCCAGACCATGCATTTGTCGTAGGGCGCATGGCCCCAAAGCCATTTACAACACGCTCGAAGCCGTCCCGAACGCGCTCTTCGGTCGTGAGAGTTTCGTGATTGTGGTTCCGGTGCAATTCTGGGCTTCCCCAGGGGTCGGATTCCAGGCCACCACCTAAGCCCAATGATTCCCGTCTTGAACGCCGAGATCGCGCTGAGTTCGGCTCTTGTAATGGTGTCACTTGGGGTGGGGGAGTAGCAGGTCGTCCCTCCGCAGGATCAGAGGGCGCGTTATTCGAAGTTCGTAGCCGGTTAAGAAAGCCGCTTTTAGGCTGGGGAAGCTCTGGGTGTGGAATGTTAGAATATACACTGTAAGCCACTCTAATGGATCTAATGGAGAGAGCTCACTCTTGCGACGGTCATCGACGGCATCAAAGGATAGGTCTTCCCCCTCTTGCGCCAGACCGACCAGCGCCAGCAACACATTGAACTCAGCGCGGCCCAGTCCGCCAGAGTTCTCCTGGTCACCAGATACGACCAGATTGAGAATCTTGCCCTGATCAGAGGCAGCCAGACCGCTGCTCGACAGAATCTCTCTAATGGAGGTCAGTCCGACTCCGGAGTCGACCCTATCCCCGCTGTTGAGTATCAGATCGTAGGCGTCCACATAGCTTTCAGGGACATCGGTAGCGGGAAGCAAGTTGCGGAGCAGATCGCGGCGAGCGGTCCGCTTGGCTGTATTGTTCTGATTCCAGGGAGTGGAGGAGCTATCATCGCCGTCGTCATCCGCGAAGAGGGAGGAGCCGCCGGCGGATTCGTCTGCGAAGAGCGAGGACTTGGGCCTCTGGGCGGGCACCGCAGAGGGCTCCTCTGGCGATGTTCCGAACAGAGACATAATGACTCCGCCGGTGGGTTGTCTGGGAGTGAGGATATGGGTGTGGAGGTGATGGCGATAATGACGAAGGTCTGGGTCGATCAAGCGGAGCTAAGCTCGGTCGGGATGGTCGCACGGTGGGTCAACCGACACCGACACCGACACCAGGTCGGGAATGCCTCTTCCTAGAATTGATAACATGGAAAACTCGCTCTAATTAAATTCAAGCTGTACATATGGAGTTGATTTGACATTTTTTCTTGCGACAACATACCAATAATTACTTATTCGGTAGTAGCAAGTGAGCTTCGTTGCAACAGTTTATACCTGTTTGCGATAGCCCTGAATATCTTCATAATTTGATCTTACTCGTTACACCTGACTAATTGAAAGTCTTTCTCTTGAGTCCGAGAACAGCGTGGGCACAAACGCGCACAATTTGTCGGCACTCGCGATCTATATTATATCGCATCAATCTGGACAACGCAAACTGCCCCCGCAGCCCGCAACAATTTTACAATCAATCAAAGCAATGTCAGCTATAGGCAATTGACAATTGGTTCAGCAAGAACATGGAGCCGCAATAGCCTACTATCGGCTAGTCCCTGGACGCCTTTTCTCTCATGATGTATACCTGTGGAGTAGGTAATACGAGGATCAAAATTAGATGAACGTGCATGCTGCCACCATAGTGCTGACGCTGAGGTGCAGGCATGAAGTATACTACAACGCAGCTATGCAACCACTGCCTATTGGGACATAGTCAGATTGAATCTAATAACCAATACGAGCTTGAAGAGGAAGATATATTCTGCGAATACTAAAAGACGACAGGCGTCATTCTCTGATAAGACATTCTTATAAACACCGTCAAAACAAAGCTATCAGGAATTTCGCCAACTAGAACGGTTAACAGGATTGCTCTAATCTACTCGAGGAATGCTCGTAAGGTAATACTTCGGTCAGCTGTTACAATTGACTGTGGCCTCACCGCAATACTCCAGTTGGTACGAGCACGGTTTGTGGATGATAGAAAGATAATACATTCTCTAAAGCTAGTAGCTAGTTATATCCTAGAAGGTTATATGACTATCTTATATGAGTAGCTTAGTGACATCTGCCACCACGATAAGAATCGTCGTCCTCGACGACTAGAGTAATACCGCAAAATTAAAAACTTTAACCTTTAGTTATAGCTCGTCTTAGGAGTCCTCCTAGGTTAGCTTAGTCCTCTTTAGCGGGGGGTCACTATTCTCCATGTTAGTGCCTTAGTCGTCTATATCTATAAGATATAGGACAGTATATAGGAAATCCCTAGTAGAGTGCGCCAAAAACCACAAAACTGCAAAACCAAACTAAACCAAACCGTAAATGGTTTAGTTTTTAGGGCTAGTTTTAGAAACCGTAATAGTTCTTAGGGCCCTAATAGTTTAGTAAATAATATAAACTAAGCGGGTCCCTATTGCTATATAATTTATATAGTTTTACTCTATTTCTTAGAGTATTTAACTTATAATAAAAGTTTATCTCTATAATCTTAGTTTCTAACGTATATTAAATAAGTTCTTCTACCTACGGTACTAGTTTTCTAATAGCTATTAGAAATTTCGAGTATACGTATTTAGCTCTTATAGTAGCTTTTCTAATAGCTATTAGAAAATAGGCTTAGAGACTAGGAGCTATAGTATAAATAAATTCTAATAGCTATTAGAATTTCTATAATAAAGAGGATAAGAGATAGAGTCGTTGTCATTTTATTAACCGTCGTCATGGTCACAAGTGTGAGCTGGTGACTTAATTAGTCTAGTTTCATTTTCAACGAAACTTTATAAATCTAGGTCTTGAGAATTCTATACAAATATCATTTTGGCAGAAGACCTCCCATTCTTGCCCTTTGCCAGCGCGATGACCATTGTCTTCTCTGGCGACGGAACCCCCTTTTCTTCGGGTCGACCCTGCCAAGAGCTGAGCACATTGGATTCCGCTTGCCACTTGCCACCGGCAAACTTTGCGTGCTCAAGTTCTTCTCCATCGACGTAGACACTCAAAGCAGAGATGTCATCATTCTGAGCGATGCATGAAATGCCGACCTTTTTCCCTTCAACTGTGTCGAAAACCGTCGCATCCAAGCTCAGTTCCGGCGGTGCTGGTCCCAGCTTGCTCTCTTGCCCGCTAAGAACAATCGTGTCTGTGACCAATGCCGGTGTTCTCATGGGTGCCTGCCGTAGATTGCTCGCTATCTCGAATGCGTAGGCGTATCGAAACAGATTATTGTCATCATACGCCCTGGAGGCAAAAGTAAGATTGACAGGCATTTTTGTGTCGGCCATTACTCCCATTGGCACACTGACAGTTGGAATTCCGAATTGACGGATAGCACAGTTCCCGTTGGAGTAGAGAACCCCATTGCGCCATGCCTCTGCGGCAGAAGTCTCGTTGGCATCCGCATCTGCTTTTCCTACATCGCCGTTGCATGGCCAGACTAGCATGTCGAGACCCTGACTGTCGAGCCAGTCCTCGAAGTCTGTTTTACGCTTGGCCTCAAGATTCTCCAGTGCTTGGCCCATACCGGGAATCTCGTAGGTGGGAATGCGACCTATAGCAACATGCGCCACAACATCAGTGTGCCGGATGAGCGGGTCATCAGAGGCGTATTTGTCGGGGATGGATCCTGGCGGACAAGGGAAGATGGTCGCCGAGTCTACCTGGGCAAGACTAATTGCAACGTTCCCGTCGCAATTATTGATGAGAAAATCGTCCCAGGCATATGCCATAAGCTGGCACATGTCAATTTCACTATGGTGAGGAGGCACTATAGGATCCCCAGCCGGTCTGTCCGGACGCGGTGCCTCGAATGTAGTGACAAGAGGGAAGTTGACCTCTTGGACGGTGGCACCAAGACCTTCCAATACCGTCCTGGCGTTATTCCACAGATCGATTACCGATTGACGAGTATGCACCTTCCTTGCTGTTGGGTCAGAATCGATACCACCGATATACAGTTTTGGCACGCCGATCTTTTTGCCCGCTAGTGCAGTCGGAACGGCCAGGTCGTGGTATGACTTGGGACGAACGATGTCGACATCTGGGAGCTTGATGAAGGGTTGCTCTCTCCAGAAGTCACAAGTTGTCTTGTCATCCTTTGCAACTAGCACATCGAGCAAAGAAAACATGTCTTCTACAGTCCGCGTATGGGGAACGACAGTGTCGCACGTAGGAAAGAGCGACCAGTTTCCTCGGATTGAGATCAAACCTCTAGACGGGGTGTAAGCTACCAACCCATTGTTGGAAGCAGGCGAACGCCCGGATGAGATCGTCTCCTCGCCCATGCCGAAGACGCCAAAGCTTGCTGCGGTGGCGGTTGCTGATCCATTTGACGAGCCCGAAGCAAAGGCAGCTGTGAGATAGTCTGCATTGTATGGAGACTCGGCGCGTCCATATACGCCGCGCTGCATGCCCCCAGCAGCCATCGGAGGCATGTTCGTGCGGCCCAATATGACCGCCCCGGCGTCCTTGATTCTCTTAACGGTGAATGCATCTTCATTGGCAACCAAGTGTCTGAATGCCGGAGAGCCAGATGCCACGGTCATGCCCTGGATTTTGTAAGAATCCTTAATGGTGCACGGAATTCCATCCAACGAGCCCAACGTTTTACCTGAAGCACGGCGCTGGTCTGAGGCTTGAGCAGCTTCGAACACATCCTCCTTGATGATAGGAACTGCATTCAGCAGCGTCGAACGGCGATCATATTTTGCAATCCGTAGCAGGTGCTTTGCAGTCAGCTCGACGCTATTGACGTGGCCTTGAGAGAGTGCTGAGGCAAGATCTGCAATCGTTGCTTCGACGATGGATAGAGATTTTGTCACTTCCGAGTAACTGGCGGAACCCATTGTTTGCGTGACGTTTGAGAAATCTCTGCTTCGTGTAATGTGAAAGAGATGAGGATGGTTCAGATAAGATGAGTTCGAAGCAGCATTTTATGTCTATCACTGCCTCTAGGTAGATGGCCATTCTCATTCCTGGTTGCAGAAACTTACCGCGGTCTACACAGTGTATTTTCTGTTCAACAGTTGCAAATTGCACCTTCGCAGTGATAGCCTACGTGTGAATTTGCAGCTGTTAAATTCTGATAGCAAAGTTGAAGTACCCGCTTCTAGCCTAACCTATGCCCCTCTTGGCCAATTGCAATCGTCAACTCCCAACTCTATCTCCTTGATTCATCTCCAAGCTCGATTTATCAGCCCTCTGGTCCGCAGTAACTTGATTTTCTCGTAACAGTCCTCTCTGAAATTAGCCGTTTGTCTATACCAGTCGCACTAGAGACGCGCGGGGCCAGGATCTTATCTGGTGACCAAGCTGTATGGGGCTTCGTTCAACTCTGCAGTTTCTTGAGAAAATAGGGTAAGGGTGGTCAATACGGTACATTTGGTGTAGATGACGAATGTTATAATTTAATCTCTTCCTCTCATCACTTTCATGCCTCCCAAACATCTTTTCATGCGCAAAGTCATAATTTCTTGCTTACTATTACCATGTCACAGTATCTCTCATCCGAAGACCAAGTGCCTGGGACGGTCTGTCTTGTCGACGTTGCGAGTCGGGCTTCTTTCGGTCTCCACGATGCCTCTCACAAAGACATTATTCTGGTTCCCCGTCCCAGCTCGGACCCCAATGATCCGCTGAACTGGACCTACCGTCGCAAGCATCTTGCGGTGTGTATGGCGTATCTATACGTCGTGGGCACTGGAATTGCTACATCTCTCCAGTACTCTGTCCTCGCGGACATTACAAAGGACACAGGCATTTCTACCTCAGATCTGGTTCAGGGAACTGGGGTAATGTTTCTATTTTTCGGATGGGCCTGCTTGGTATGGCAACCAATCGCCCTCACTTACGGACGCCGTGGCGTGTATCTCACCAGCATTTTGCTCACAGTCCCCATGATGGTATGGACTGCGTACTCCACGTCTGCAAGCGAGTGGATAGGACATCGAACGTTGATTGGTGTCATTGTCTCACCCATCGAATCTTTGTGCGAGGTTACAGTTTTTGACCTCTTCTTCGCTCACAACCGCGGCACATACATGGGTCTATACGTTTTCATCTTATTCGGGTCTAATTTCTTGGCCCCGCTCGTTGCTGGATGGTTCAATGATGCGTATGGGTGGCGATGGACAATGCACTTTGGAGCCATTATATGCGCGATATTCTTCGTCATCATGTTCTTTTTCATGGAAGAAACGATCTACTTCCGAAAAAGTCCCATTGAGGGGCAAGAAATAATCAGTACAGGAGGACAGGATTCCATGGAAGTGAAGGATAACATAAGCTCAGACAAGGAGGCACCGACAACAAAGACCTCGTCCCTGGAAACGCCCGTACACACCTCTACGACCGAAAACATGAACTCGGGATGGAGGAAATACACCTTCTTCAAAGCTATTCCCGGACGACCCACCAACCTTGACATGCTAAGGATGGCCTACCGGCCCGTTATCATGATATTTCGCTTCCCCACAGTCGCATGGGCTGGATTCCTCTATGGCATAAACCTAGCTTGGTATAATGTCCTCAATGGAACCGCAAGTCCCGTCCTAACGGCAGCACCATATAACTGGTCGGCCGCACTCGTGGGTTGTGTCTATACAGGTCCGATAATTGGTGCCGTGGCTGCTTCTCTTTGGTCCGGAAACGCGGCGGACTGGATCGCGCTTCGTCTCGCACGACGCAATAACGGCATACGCGAGCCTGAGCAACGTCTCTGGGTTTTGACTATATCTGGTATCATATCTGCCGCCGGACTCATCCTCTGGGGGGTTGGTGCCGCCCACAGCATCCACTGGATTGGGCTAGTCTTCGGACTCGGAATGCTGGCATTCGGCGTTGTGACTGGCGGGTCGACAGCAGTGAGCTACAATGTGGACTGCTTCAAAGAGATTGCCGGTGAAACTACGGTGTCAATCATGTTGATCCGGAATACGATCGGTTTCGGCTTCAGCTATGCCATCACTCCTTGGTGGACAACGCAGGGGCTGCAGAATTGCTTCATCACGGCCGCCATGATTTCCGTCGCTTGTACATTCACATTTTTGATCATGATCATCTACGGCAAGCGAATCCGTCGTACCTCTATCCCGGCTTATCGAAAATACATGTCTACCACAGTCGTATCGCAGGGTTAAAGAGGCGAAGTCAAGTCGAGATTGGGATTAGGAATCTGGGTATCTTTTACAAGCGCTGTATTTATCAACACGAAACCTAGAATAAATATTCTGTAGCCATTAACTTGCTAAATGTAGACCTTTCTTTGAACCCCCTATCATACCTCCGTCATGAAGTGGCTTCCGCTAGACACAGTAACCGCTCCCGGGCCTTACCTGCAGAAGGTATGTCATCCTCCAAATTCTGTACCAAGTCTCCCAAGAATGCTATTAATCGCTTCGCTTCGGATCGATACAGACCGCTGTCGTACAGGGAGGCATTGTAGAGCATGTGCCCAACACCGAGCAATTGGTGCACAATCTGGCTGCTCGCGACCTTGAACATTATGAGAGGCGCTTTCGTCACTTCTTCAAGAAAGTTCGCGGCGATATCCATAACTTCTTGAGCAGGAACTTGGCAGTAGAGCAAGGCCATTATGTTGACAAGCGTTTCTGTACAGGTGATCTGGACTGCCATGTACTTGCACCTGTTGCTTTGGAAGCTGCTCTCTGGTTCAGTCAGACGAAGCAAAATGCGAGGTTTGTCGGTTTTGAGTCGAGCCAGGCTGTCGAGAAGCGTTGTTGGCGAGGGTCGATCGGAGAGCGCGGCGAACACCGCCTTACGATTCCTACTCCCGCGAAGACTGAAGATTGCATACTCTAGTAACCGAAAAAGGTCTGTGATGTAGTCCCAACCAGCAGTCCAGGCGTTGGTTTCGGGGGCCATGGCTGGAGTTATGCGCGGATAAAGAACGGATACCTGCGATTCTGGCATCCGCACTGTGTGGTTAAGTACACATGCAGAGTGGATCTCGAGCCGGTAAACGCACCAAAATAGCCGTCTCCGATCGTCGACGTCGCATATAGAAATGTCACGGGGCCAACGGCTTTCGTCGTGGAAAGCGTTCTGAGCAACTAAAGCATGGTACATGCCAAGGTGTTTGTGGAGATCGCTGTAATTTTCATGCAGTAATGAGTACACGGCTAGGAGACCGAAAGAGCGCAAGTAATCAAGATCCTGTGGTTGATCAATCTGTACCGGTATCTTAGAAACAGCTTCGAAGTAGTATTTGTTGCTGTCGTGGTTGGACAGGCCTTCAAGTAATGTCCTGTCGAAGACTGCATTTAGCCCAACCGCCTGAGAGCCGACAGCGCACAGTGCCATCAGCAACAAGTAAGACGGACTATCTGGGTGTGGAATTCCATCTTCCCAGCGCGTGAGAAGGTCATTCTCGGGCAGGAACGGGAAGCTAGCTGCTGCTTAGCAACTGTGCGACATCTGCAGGTAAGGGGGATATCATTACTAGCACTGGTACGTTGTGTTACGATAAATTCGTATGAGCCGCTGTATAGCGTCCAACGATCCGAGCTCGGGATATTGATTATCGTTTTCGCTCACCCTGTCGTCGAGTCGGTCCAGCCGCGGTGCCTTTGGCTTCCTGCCTCTTCGCCGAACAGGCCGGCTCATGGTGCATTGGGCTCCATAGTCTATGCAAGTGAGGCAGCTTGCCCCGGAGTTCCAGACTGGGCTAGTAACACTCAGCGCCCAGCGGCATTTGAGCCCCCTTGTGTGACAGAAATCGCAGGCTCGTGAGACGCGCTGCCTGGTTTGCTCGGTGTGGGGTTGCATGTCGAGATTGGGGTCTACTTTCGAAAATTGATGAAAGATTGAAGATTATCGGCCTATTTGGAGAATTATCAGTTGAAAGTGGGGTGCCGCGTGGACATATCATCTACTGGAACGATATTTATCATAATTTAACAGCGGCTAAATTGATGATCGTCACGAGGGCGCAATGTGTGCATGCTGAGTGAAGCGGGCGATTTGACTGATAAGCTCTCAGAAGGAGAGCGCTCAACAAGAGTCAATGGCCCAAACGCTATATACGCCCTCTTCTCAATATTGTCTACGATGCTGGATGATTATCCCAGCACATTCCTTCTCATTGATGCATTGGATGAATGCAATCCTGGACAGGACCGGGAAGGTTTTGCTAGCCCCAACATGGTATGGCTGCCAACTTGAAACGTTTCGCTGCCTTGGCTATCTGTCTTGGCACCCGCCAACTGTGTTGCGGCGATAGTTCGTGGGGAGGGCACTTTTGCAAAGTATGGTAGAAGAGAAGAGAAGGTATTCGAAACCAGGGGCGTTGACCACGGTTTTCTGTGGTTGCTTCTCAGGGTCAGAAGGGCCCCCCGACATTTTTCGTTTTTCTACGTGCTGATGCGGCAACTCGTAAGTGGGGTGGCGCTTCCCTGACGTCATTACCTACCACGGCTTCTTGTGGGTATATACAGGAGGCGCATCATGTTGAGTTCGCTCTTGCGCCGTAACGGAATGCTCGCATCGCTTTTACACGCAGGATGGCTTGGTCGATCGTTGCAGTCTACAGTGAGAGCGCGCTCGCGTCGTTGTTCGACCTACTAGCCCCCTTGGCGCGTGATCCAAAGTTCCGGGTTTTTCGATTAGCTACAACGGCACGAGAATAAAACTAATCACCAACAGAAACAGATAGGAGCCACGGTTTACAATCTTTTTTCTATTGTTCCGATGGTAGGTTACACTTTGGCTTGGGCCGAATTAGAAATGGATCCCACCGGACTAGAGATTATTTGTTCCGGAAGGCAGGCAATCGGTTGCGGTATTCCGCGTTCTATATCAGTGACCATGGTTTATGTAGGAGGGTATAAGGACAACGGAAGAGAGGGGAGACGCATTACCTTATAGGCGCCCGACTAGGCTAGGCGAAAAGAGATAGGGCTAAGAATTGGCTAGAGAGGAGCTATCATTCTTGACGTTATTTTAGCCGCTAGTACAAAGGAGGGGAGTGTTTGTTGGAGTCGAGCGCTAACACCTGGACCACGAATGACCTTAATGGCTAGGCGGGTATGGAATAGTGGTGTTATAAAGAGCAGTGGGCAGTCAAGGGATGGCTCCCTATTTGAAATGACGGATAGAAAGGCGGCTGTTTCTGGCCTTGAAAGCGGTCTTTTTCGGAGTAGATTTTAAAAGTCCAGATTCTCGTGATTCCCGATGGTCTAGTGATACACAAGCCTAACATGTGTCGCTGACATCGGCCAAGGACCTCGAAACTCGACATGATAGGAGATTTGGAAGCTTCTGAGAGAACGATTTCCAAATAAATCCGAGATTTGCAAGTCTTAAACGGAAGGTCGCCGAATCCCAAGCATGAATGACGAGGGATTGTTCTTATCAAACATCGGAGGAGCATCCCGATATGCAGTCCTGCACCTTCCCCGCAATGGTGGAGTATTGAAGCCCAGTGATAAGCCGCAATATGACTGCATCTATGATTCGGGATGGTCCTCCGACAGTCTGAGAGTGCTGCATGAGGAATCAATTGTTCGCCATATTTAAAGCTTCCATGAGGGGAAATCAATTCTGCTCGATATTTTGACAAGACACTCATCCAGACACATAGACATGCGGCCTATGACAATAACCCGTGTAGCTGGTCTGCACCGCATCAAGACAATCTCGAGCAATGGATTTGCTCGGCGGTACTTGACCATGCTGTCACCACCTAAGTTTGTGAATGAAAAGATGGTAAGTTGAAGATTGCATCTTACCCTTGGACTAGATTCCGGCTAACGATGTTTGCACAGCTCAATTATGCCAAAGGCTCGCCAGAGAGAGCAGAGCTCACCAAAACTATTCAAAAGCTCAAGAACGAGCTCCCATTCACCATTCCTATTCAGATCAATGGCTCGGAGGTAAGATACGGATGAAAAAATCATTTGACTATGATTAACCCATGTAATTATATAGGTCGACACAGAACAATCGCGCACCCAACTGAACCCCTCGAAACACAGCGAGATCCTCGCCAACTACGCGTCTGCCACACCCGAACAAACCAACGCTGCAATCGATGCAGCCCTCAAGGCCAAGCCGGCATGGGAGGCAACCCCCTTCGAAGATCGTGCTGCCATTTTCCTGCGCGCCGCCGAGCTCGTCGCCGGCAAATATCGCTCAGAGATCGTTGCGGCGACAATGCTCGGACAAGGGAAAAACATCTGGCAAGCAGAGATTGATGCGCCAGCTGAGACTGCCGATTTCTTCCGCCATTATGTCCAAGAAGCTTGGTCCCTCTTTGCTCAGCAGCCCAGAGTCCAGCTTGATGGGGCCTGGAACAAGATGGAATACAGACCCTTGGAGGGTTTCACCTATGCCATCGCGCCATTTAACTTCACAGCACTCGGTGCTACCCTTGTCGGACCGGCTGCTTTGCTTGGCAATGTTGTCATTTGGAAGCCCTCCGACTCGGCTTTGCATGCTAGCTGGCTTCTCCACAAGATCCTGCTCGAAGCTGGTCTTCCCAAGGATGTCATTCAGTTCCTGCCCGGTGACGCTGAGGAAGTCACCAACACAATCCTTAAGAGACCCGAATTCGGTGCTCTTACATTCATTGGTTCCACTGTCACTTTCAAAGGTATTCAGAAGAAGATTGGCGACGGTATCGGTCAAGGCATCTACAATTCATACCCCCGTGTTGTCGGCGAGACCGGTGGCAAGAACTGGGGTGTCGTGCACCCATCGGCAGATGTGAGGAGTGCTGCTTTGAACACCATCCGGGCTGCATTCGAGTACCAGGGACAGAAGTGCTCTGCCAACTCGCGCGTTTACGTGGCCGAGTCCGTCTGGCCTGAGTTCCAAAAGGTTCTCGCCGAGGAGACCGCTGCTCTGAAGGTTGGAAATGTTGAAGATTACGGAAACTTCATCAACCCGGTTATCCATGAGCGCTCTTTCGATAAGCTCAATGATTTCATTGAAAGGGCCAAGAAGGACTCGGAGCTGGAGCTTGTCGTTGGTGGCAAGGCCTCTAAGCAGGAAGGATTCTACGTCCACCCCACCGTGTACCGTACCTCCAACCCTCGCCATGAGATCATGTCTCAAGAACTATTCGGTCCTGTCCTCGGTGTCTATGTCTACCCTGATTCGGAATGGGAGCAGACCTTGAAGCTGATCGATACAACATCTCGCTACGCTCTGACGGGCAGTATCTTCGCCAAAGATCCCTACGTCAGCCGACAGGCACAGACCATTCTGAAGCATGCTGCTGGTATGCTGTACCTGAACACCAAGTGCACTGGCGCTACAGTGGCTCAACAGCCATTCGGTGGAAGTCGTGATTCGGGTACGAATGACAAGACCGGCACTATGGCCCATTTGCAGCGATTTGTTAGCACTCGTACTATCAAAGAGGAGTTTGTGCCTCTTGAGAAAGTTGAATATCCCTCCAACGAGGTATAATGTAAATAGAGAAAATCTTTATGCAGATGTAACATGTCAAAATATTTTGAATTTCTGATTTGAGTTGAGCCCCTAGCGAGTTCGAATGTTCAGCCCTTTCCGAGATTTGGCTCCCAGAACTGTGCGAGTGATCATTTGGCAAACGTTGCTTTCGTAAACGAACACTTGAAAGGTTAAAATCACTTATTTACATAAACAGTATCATGATATGATTCGTTCAAGGTGATTCAATAGAAGAGATTTGTGTGTTAAGAAGATAGCGATATCCATAGATCCTTTACGAATCACCCAAACTCGACCAGACCTGACTAAGGAGATAAAAGCAAACATGTTCGGGGCACAGTCAGTCATAGCACTGCCATGTGCATAAAATTGCATAAATTAGGGCTGAACGTACTTGAAGAACTGTGGCAACAGTACGGACCTTGCCTTGGCAAGATCTAAGATGCAACGGTAACAGCCTGATGTTCCTGGAATCTCACGAACCGGCCCGGCTAAAGTAGAATGAGGGGTTCAGACCGGGCCGTTGCTTCAGAATCTATTGATAATGAGAAACCCCTCCTTTGGTAAGTTGATCTGGCTGGTAGGACGCTGGTCCGACGCCTTTCCCACCGTCGGAGGGCCACCCCGACTACAGTCGGGTGACCTTCCGGACAGCGCATCGGTAGATCATGGGAGCTAGATAGACTGTCGTAGATAAAGAAAAGTCCATGATAGTATACAGAGTTCCTTGCTATCAATAACATAAGAGCAAACCCTCATCGTTCTGCTTCAAGCCTTGGAGGTTGAGAGAACTTACTAGCAACCCTTTCACTTGTGACACCAAAATGCTTCCTCGGTCTACTTCCCTCCACATTGGAGTGAAACCCCGCGTTTTGCAAGTGCAAACAGCAATCTTCCGTCGACACCGCTCAACCAAGCAAGGATTCCACGATGCAGCAGTTATCACACCAACGATTCAGCCTCCGCTAGAAGCCTCATCTATGGCAAGGCTGCCCACGAAATTCGTCTTGCGTTCTTTGCTCTTGACGTCTCTAATGACCTCCAAAATATTCCTCACTCCTGCCCTGGCCGTTCTGAATGTTGTCACGAATTCCAAGTCCGCTATTCTCAACCCAGATCGAAATCGTATCCTCAATAAGATTCTCCGATGGACAGTTTACGATCACTTCTGCGCTGGGACGAACCGGGCTGAGGTGTCGAAAACTGTTGCAGATATTAAGAAAATCGGATACCAAGGTGTTATCTTGGGTTACTCGAGAGAGATCGTGCTGGACCCCAATGAGAAGTTGGCTCGCGATGAGACTGGCTCGACAACTTATAGTGACAAATGTTATGAGATGGTGGAAGAATGGAAGAATGGTACACTTGAGACTCTTAGTATGGTTGGACCGGGTGATTTTCTGGCTGTGAAGTGAGTATTTACTTACTGCTCATTTCTGCCTGCAAGTCTAATATCATTGCCAGGCTCACAGGAGCCGGTCCAATTGCAGTGGACGGTATGGCGGAGCGGAGAGCCATGCCCGAAGTCATGATCAAAGCCATTGACGAAATTTGTATTGCTGCTCAAGCACAGGGATCACGTCTGTGGCTGGATGCCGAGCAGCAAGTCCTTCAACACGGCCTAGATGACTGGGCCATTGAGATCATGCGCAAACACAACCAATCCGAAACCCCGCTCGCATACAACACTATCCAGGGATATTTGAAAGGTTCCAAGGCCAACCTCGATAATCATATTACCTTGGCGGCTCAGGAAGGCTGGGCCCTCGGAATAAAATTGGTTCGAGGGGCATACATTGAACACGAGAAACGATCCTTGATTCACGATACCAAGGAAGAGACAGACCAATCTTACGATCTTATTGCCGACACATTGCTCTGTCGCAGAATGCCCGATGCTGTCAAGACCCTGAAGTTCCCCAATGCTGCCCTCTTCCTAGCCACACACAATGCCGCGAGCGCTGCGAAGGCAATTTCCACTCACCAAGCTCGTCTTCTTGCGCACAAGCCAACAGTGATGCTTGAGTGTGGACAGATCCAGGGAATGGCAGACGAGCTTAGTTGCGAATTGGTGCAAAACTATGAGCGTGCAATGAAGGAGTCATCTGCGGCCAACATGTCAGTTCCCAAGGCTTTCAAGTGTATGGCATGGGGATCAGTCTCGGAGTGCATGCAATATCTACATCGTCGGGCTATTGAGAACAAGGGTGCCGTGGAGCGTACGCAACATATGGTCCTTGCTCTACGTCAGGAGTTGTGGCGGAGGATTGTTGGTTAATGGATCTGGACGCTAATGAAAGTAACGAAACCCAACGAAACCCAACGAGCTAGTCAATGATAACTATCAAAAAAAGAACTTCGAGTAGCCCTCAGCCTCGGGCGCCAAAGCCGGTCTGCCTTCGAGAGGTCATTGTGCAGCGTGCACTTCACCACCAGATCACCTTTGCTTCTTCTTAAAACGATGACCAGAGAAGAAATGACATATCCCCGCTCAAGTTATTCTTAGGTTTGGTTTTTCGATAACTTGCCCTTCCTCTTCTCTGCGCTTGTTATCAGTAATTTAGTTCCCGCTGTATTAATCTAGTAAAGGCGTTTTTAGGAGAAGTCATAACCCTACTCAGTGGTCTGTAGTTGACATATGATTGAAGATCCTAGGTAATTACGTACTCTTCTTGATCTCTTGTTCAGCAGCTAGTATACTATCGATAAGCCAGTCAATTAAGTGCCAAGATGGGCTTGAATGCCCCACTTCCTTATCTCATAACGTTCGCTGATAACGATAAGAAATCGTCGGAAGGCCATCCCGTCACTGTCTTGCCTCTTCTTGCATCTTCCTACCCCGCATCGCCCTTGATATCGGAGGACAATCCCCGATCTTGTACTACTTGCTCGATATTGTCTCAATCGGCTCAATTATCCGGTATGCCTGCGACAGCGAACAAAGTGAAAGCCAAGAAATGTTTGAAAGCGTAAGTCGTCCAGCATGCTGGTGATCGAAGTCTATTCTAAAAGCTCATGCAAGATGTATACGATGTCGGAGCATGAAAGTGAAGTGCTCGGGATCGGATCCCTGCACAAGATGTGCCCGCAAGAAGCAACGTTGCCATTTTCCTCCTGAGGACGTACGGGTCTCGGTGTCGGAACGGTCAGTCATGGATGTTTATCCGACGGTGTTCAGGACTAATCAATACGTGCAGGTATCTCCGTCAACTCGAGGAACATCTGAATCAAAGTGCTGGTTTGCGTCGTTTAAGTGACTCCCAGCATGAACCTCTCGGTGAACCGTCGTATGTTGAGCACGGTATTAATGAAACCACTCCGAATGCGGCACCATTCCTTTTAGAGGATCAGGCTGGAGCTCAGTTGAGAGATATAAGTAACGGTTAGTCCAAACTTCTGCCTTCATTAGGTGAGGGACAATTACTGAGATTGAGTCAAAGGGATAGATGCTTCTTTTCATCTCCCAGAAACTCCACATCAACAGCGAGGGCGTTCTGGGAGCGATCCTGATATCGAAGACGGACGCAGATCACGGTTCTCTAGAAACCCTCTCGTGGATAGGGATCCTTCTTTTGCACGGACACCAGATGGTCGCTTCTGTGAGTCAATCATGACGCAATGAAATCGGTTTTACTAATGAAAACATTCCAGGGTACATGGGCCCGACATCATCCTGGTCCTTTTGTCGCCGGGTCCTTGCCTTGATAGGAAGGAAAGTGCCCGAGTCTAACTGTCCTCCGGATCCATGGCACTTGGACGGAATGGCATTCAAGCTGCAATGGAGACCGGCGTCTCCTGACGAGGTGCCCGACGTATCAAATCTACCACCATTGGATTATGCACTTTTTCTCTTTAACACCGTCAAGTTCTATTTTGGCTTTCTTTCTTTCATGATTGATGAGGGTTCATATCTGAGGGATCTCCACGAGTTCTACGAGAACCCTTCAGCGAAAGCTAGATCTTCGCGGTATTGGTTCACCCAATACCTTCTTGTGCTCGCCTTTGGGAAGGCTTTCCTGTGTCAGAAGAACCAAGGCGGCGCTCCACCAGGTCATCAATATGCGGCGAGGGCAATGGCTCTCCTACCAGATTTGTCTGGTATGCATGAAGATCCGTTGACTTGCATTCAAGCACTGAGCTTGGGGGCGGTTTATCTTCAATCAATTGATATGAGACGGGCTGCATTTCAGCACGTGAGTTTGTACATTCTCCTTCCCACCTCGAAAGGTGCTAAAGTAACCTCAGATCGGACAAGCCTTGCGCGGCTGTATAATCGAAGGGATTCATCGGCACGTCCCTGAAGAACTGGGAGGACCAGAGCTATCACGCCGCTGCAGAACCATATTTTGGGTGGTTTATATGATAGACCGCGAGTTCTCTGCTCTTATCGGCGCACCAAGCTCTATACGTGATGAAGACATCACTGTCAGATTACCCGCAGATGTTGAACGTTCGGTGGAGCATATCAACTTGACATTGCACGTCCGTCTTTCGCGTTTAATGGCTCAAATTTTGACCAGTATGCATGCCTTCCAACAATTTTCAAGGTCCACCAACGACTAACTGCAAGTTGCTAGATGTCTATGGGGTTGATGACGATGGATCGCTCGTTCGAAACATGCAGTCACTTCTTCATAGTATGGCAGATTTGTCCCATGACCTGACTGCCTTCTTGAATACACACTTCCATGGGTTGATCAGTCGAGCATCCAAAATGGCGATACGATTGATGCTGGCCCATCACCATGTAAGACTCGTCTATTTCTAAAGCCCAACCAAGAAAGCTAACAGGAACAGTGTGTTGTCCTGACAACAAGGCCGCTGGTTATGTGCGCTCTTCATATGCACATTGAACGCACCGAGAGGCGCACATCCCAAGCCATATCACTTTCGCCGCCCGTTGCTTCTCTCTTACAATGTTGTGCCGATTCTGCCCAGACTATTCTTCAAACACTTCAAACATTGGCCGACGATGATCTTATAGGTGCGTCTTTGACTTCCACATGGTGAAGCTGAGGTATCTAACAATGTATTTCTAGATGCGTTTCTACCTTTCCAGATCGAAGATGCATCATCATCTGCCTTCGTCCTCTATCTACTTCGCGCTATCGCCCCTTCGCTGATTCATAGTAACAATTGGTGTGACAATCTCAACAGTGTGCTAGACAAGCTTATTTCAAAGGGTAATCTGGCAGCACCACTCCGAAAACAGGAACTGAAGCAGTTGGAGCAAATCTTGGCGCCTTTGACTCCTAATCTCTCGACAATCCCTCTGCCTCCAGTGAATTACAACGAAGCTCCAGATGAGGGGCAGGAGGTCTATGATATGGATCATGTTGGCGTCGGCGAGGAATTCGAGTGGGACTTGCTGGGTTTGAATTCTTCGGTCAGCCTTCCGCCCAGGGAACTGCTTGATCTTGCGGATCAGCTTGACATGGAAAGTATCATGCAATCTGTCGGATGTGTTAGTTGAATTAGGCTACCGACTTCTTACGAATTATGAATCATGAATAGTTTTGGAACCGAGTATATCTCGACTTTAGCGACCTTGTAATGGTAGTAAATCAATGAGAGTAATCAACTTATCAAAACTTCTCGACGAGCAAATTTTCGGGTCTCTCCCAGTAAGCCTTGATCAGTTTCATGAATGCGGTTCCCTCACGGCCGTCAACCATCAATGATGCGGTGATCGTATGTCAATACGAGTGTACATTGTCTGCATAAGATAGCTTTCGGCCTTCCGTGATTGGAGAAACACATGCCACAGACTGCCTTTCTGGGAGCATCCGACACCCGAACCTATACCACAGCAATTTAAGTCTACGCGTATATCCACTCCTCGTAAATAGCTAGGTGTTGTCCTTGATATTTGAGTTCGTACATTGTTTGACGTACGTAGTGAGCAGACCCTCTTAATCAAGGCAGCGAAAGTCGATAACGCCCCATCCTGAGGCGCATAAAGGTCCTATCTGTGTGCACACTCTTCACTTCTGTGTACCTGGCCGTACTGAGCGACGGCTCAGGTTGTTGTCCAAAGAGGCCAGGCAACAAATCGTCCGAATCTACGACTAATCCTGAGAGCTATGCGGCAAACTCCCCGGCTTAGCATTCTAAATTTTACATGTCTGATCAGACATGTATCGGACTCTTCTCTTGTATTGAGGTCTCTGCTCATCGGCCTTATCTCGCTACATCGGAAGGCTGATCCGGTAGTCGGGATCCCCTTCCGACCTTTCTTGGCCTGAATTTCTAAGCAACTAGGCACCATGTCGGTGAAATTAGATCTACCTTTCGATGCTAAGATATAATGTTTATTACAAACAGGGTACTGGGTTAATCAATTGAGAGAGTCTTCCAAATTTGGTCCTAGAATGTTGAGATCAAGCATAATCGGACGAGTGCTAGCTAAGCAGTAGGTGAGAACCCTATCATTGGGGGCATTCAAACCTAGCCTTTGACTAGATCATGCACTCCTATTTGTATTTCTCAAACTCGATATCGGCCACTCGGATCAGGATCAGTCAGATTGCGCTCATCAGCAGCTGTCGAGACTTCAGAAAGCGACACTGTGGAGGCCCAGAAAATTTACAAAATTGTTCAACACGTCAGCAACTTCGAGGAAGTGCAAGCCAAGCGTCCTGATTTCAATTGAAGTGACTAAATCTCCATATCCTGAATGGAAGTACGGACAGGGAGTGCCAGATAATGGCGTAAGTCTAGCCCAAAAACATCACGAAATTGATCCCTACGCGCCTGATCGGCCGATGATCAATAACTACCGTCTCCTTGTTTCCGGCATTGCGCCACGCCCAGTCGGATTCATCAGTACGGTGAGCGCAGACGGCCAGAAGAATCTCTCGCCGTTTAGCTACTTTCAGGTTATTGACCACGACCCCCCGATGTTCATTGTGGGATTCTCGTCTCGTCCTGGTCGTGTTAAAGATACCTACCGGAACCTGAAAGAGACAGGAGAATGTGTGATTAACACGGTATCAGAAAACATGATAGAAGCCGTCAATGCGAGCTCAATTGATGCTCCTTATGGAGTATCAGAGTGGGATATTGCGGGTCTCACTGAAGCGCCTTCTACATCAGTCAAGCCATCGCGAGTCGCGGAGTCGGTGTTCAATATCGAAGGCAAAGTGATTGATGTCAAAGAATTCACTGACCACCAACAGCCTGGGATGAGTCTGGCTGCCAATGTCTTGATTAAGGCAACTCGCTTCTGGGTGAGAGAGGGTACTGCAAATGCAGAATACAGTCATATCGACTTGGAGAAGTTGCGACCGGTTGGTCAGCTGGGTGGGGTCTCTTATGGGAGAATTACTTCCACGTTTGAGAGACCGCGTGCCAGATGGGCCGATGAAGTACCAAGGAGCGAGGTGCTGGCTAAGTTGGATGCTTCGAAGCCCGATGTGAAATAGATTTATAGGATCACCAGCATTGCGAGTTCATTGTTTCGTAGATTACATTGCATCATTGATACTTCTTTCTTCCCAACAAATGTCCAAGTTTTGGAGAGTCTCGATTCTAGAACGAGGGCTCGTTAGGTTTTCAAGTAACTAGTTACATCTTGCATGCCCAGAGGCGAGGGCTTTTCCCTAAGTTAGCTTGACCTGTGTGTCCAGTTATGCCTCTGCGATCTGACTAACTGACATCAAATAAATCTAACAATCAGGCTATTTGGGAGTTCAGGGAAATCTCGGTAAGTAACATGAGGTTGTGCGGATTGACCTCTTTAGTCAAGCACGATCCTCATCGGAAGCCTGTTCCGACGAAACCTCATACTGATTTCACCAACTACTATTGACGTTTGAGTTCATGCCTGCACCTTCATAGAATCCATTGTAAGCCTCCAACCCCTCGAAAACCTGAAATCGAATTGCAGCATTAAAATGTCTTCCGCAACTTGTTCGCCGCAACGCCTTTGTTTTCTTCAAGTGACTCCAATAAGAGCCATGGCAACGAGCAGTAGAAAGAAGAAGTTTCTATACATATTGCCTGATCTTCTAAATATCTAAGACTTAAGGAACAAGTCCAAGGTCTAATTGGGGAGCTTGGAGGATGCGTTGAAGCCCAATTAACGAGAGGTTTTTGCAAGTGACTTGAGTGTGAATAAATGGTATGTATTTCATAGCAATTGCGGAAGGCGAATATATTGCATCATTACAAAATCCCTTTCTAGGATCATTGTTCATCGGAATCATGGCTGGGCGTTTCCTCGGTGGATTCCACGGCAGGCTGAACGTGGAAATGTCCCATCTGGTACAGAATTTTCTGCCACTCGTAGTTGCCCGTGCCCTGGACCCAGAAGTAATTCGTATCGTCTGGGAACCACCTCTCTTTCCGTGTTGATGCTTTGTCGCCTCCTTCGAGCGCGGCTCGGCTGGCGCGGGTGGTTCGGCCACGCTTTTCGCCGCTACCATGCTCCCTTGTCAAGATCGCGCACAGATTGTCGCGATACTCTTTCAATCGGCCATCAAATACCATGATAGCGCGGATGTATGGGGCGATGTCTTCGGTAATGGGGGCAAGACTGTTTTCGAACGATGGTGCCAGTCGTCCAGTTGGGATGGGCAAGGAGTAGTTCGCACGCCTGATGGGCTCAAAGACTTTCTGGAAGGTGGGTAATGTATTTGGAAAGTGCAATCGACGTGCACCATCCTTGGTCCAGCCCTTGAAAATGCGAGCCACGCTGGAAGACTCGTGATCTTCGGTTTTGGGACGGAAGGATCGTGATATTAGAGCATTAAATGTGAGACTAATTTTCTCACTCAAAGACGAGTGCTCCGGTCGCAGATCGGCCTGCAGGAGTGGATAGGACTCAAGGTAGTTGGAGCGGTGGCCTTCTGGAGGTGGAGGAGCAGATGTATCGACAACATCCTGCAACTTGGTTAGCGCCGGGATCGAATTGATGGAAAGAATTCTACTTGCCTCTAGCATGTTCAAAGAACACTCTGAGCAGAGAAGGTCGAGCGAGCTTCGCATCTCCAGATAGTCAGCTTCACAGCTCAGCATATCAAGTTGCTCCATCTTTGACCGCGATTGGTACTGATCATGGGCTATAGTCTGGGTGACACTGCCGCGGGCCGCATCCTCCGAGTCTTGTATGCCGAGTCTCCACCAGTGTAGGGTATTCTGCAGAGTCTCCGTTTCGTTTTCCAGCGGGTCCTGAGCCAGCAAAAGATCGCGGTTGAACCAGCCCATATATGGCTCATAGGTGTTGAGACTGAGCACTCGCACTCTATCTCCACTCTGGTCTAAATTCGCCTCCGGAGGCCACAGCGATAGAATCCAATCAAGACCTGCTTTCTCACTTCCAACACCAATCTGGCACCAGAAGTTCAGGTCCATCAAAGATCGTCGGATATCCATGCCTGATGCATCGTATAGCTTGCTGACGGCCTCTCGTTTAAGAACATGGCCTTCGTTTGCGGCGACAAGCAATAAATAGTCGATGGCAAGATCACGCTGTGGCCTTTGAAATCGGAGAATTGCATGCAAAGACATGTCCTGTGTAGGTACTAGACTCTCGTTGTTGCATGTGATGACAATGGGTCGCTTTGACTGGCTGATGAGGGTCAGAACGCCAGTCCAAAATTGCTTATCCTCGTCGAAAAGCAAATCAACCTCCTCGAGGAGAATCAAGGACTGTTTTTGTTCACGATTTCGCTTCGGGTTGGCGTCGGGTGTCGGACTTGGTTGAGCACTCTTCTTGTCGGACTTGGTACCCTTGGGTGGTTGTCCTCTGAAAAAGCCCATCAACTTGTTTTGCTTCCCCTCGTCTTCGGTCGCAAGTGCACGGGGCTTGGCAGACGAGTCGTCTGTGTCGTTCAAAAGATGAACTAAATGGTTCTGGGTCATGTCTCCGACCCTTTCCAGCATGTCTCGCGCACTTCGACGACTACCAGCATTGATCTCGAACACTTCAAAGTCGAGTTCCTTGGCGGCTGCGTATACCGAGGCGGTTTTACCAGAGCCAGATGGTCCACTCAAAAGGATTGCATTTGTGACACGACTTTTTTCTCCATGTGACGAAGAAAATGCCAGGTCCCCCGATCGAATAACGGTTCGCTGAGCAGAGACTGTGACATCCCCAGCCAGCTCATCATCTGATCCCGAGAGATTGTCCATCTCAGATGCCTCTTCTTCACTGGAGACGATGAATCCATCAAGCTTGTCGTTCTTCTTTCGCCGCTTCTTCTTTTTCTGATCACGGTTCGAGCTCGCCCTTGAGCTTTCCTTTGAGGGCTTGCCGGTGTCGACTGCCGTAATTTTTAGGTGACGGAGCCAGTCACGGAGAACCTGGGCCTCACGGCCGACTTGCAGAACATCCTCCGCCTTTTTGGGCGCGTATTTGTGAGCCCAGAGTTGCGATTCATACTTTCCACGATCAAAAGCGGAGAAAGATGATAACAAGGCTGACCTCAAATTAGATATAACCGGGGCGATAAATTGGGCTGTATATCGGGAGTTAGGTAATGACCAGGACATTTGGTTGTCGATTGCAGTCTGCAGAACCCGTCCACTGGCAATATACCGCACAGGGAGGCGTAGAGTTGATGTGTCGTGTCCTCCCATGGATGTCTTTGCCGATTCTCGTGCACACGATGTGCTTGTTAGAAGGGCGTTCTCGCCATCGCCGATAACAATAGCCGGTGATTTGGCTTTCTTCCGATCGTTTGTAATGAGATCGAGGGTTGTCGATCGGACAGCCTGTTCCGAGTTATCAGAACGGACATGAACAAGGTCCTTTGGCGGCCACAAGGGTTCAATAAGCTCAGGAAACTTTGATTTGTTCCGACTGAATGTTGAGGGAAATGTTGGAAACGACCTTGTCTCTCGCTTGATTTCTGGTGTGGCGGAGATGGCTGTTTTGACCGCACCATGAGCCTCAGAGCTTGAGCCTGCGCCAGAGGTCTTATCATCCTGGGGCTTCTGGGCCGCTTTTCTCACAAAAAAAGGATGTGTTGGCTTCGGAGGTCCCTTCACGACTTGTTTTGGGGGCGCTGTAGGTTGTAGAGGAGTCGGTTTGTATGCCCTCTGGCCACTGAGAATCTCGTTGATCAAAATCCCAGTTTTCTTCTCTCCTTCAATGCTGTATTTGAGAATGACCGTTCTGCTGCGGACCTTCCCACCTCTTCGCCGCTTGCTTCCCGCTTGCTTTGTGTCCGCTATCCCTGTAGAGCTGGCAGGAGGAGAGCTCAGCAGTCTACCATTGGTATTCAGCTTCAAGACCTTCCGTTTGCTTCCATTGGACGCGTTTTCTCCGTTTTGTTCCTTGGGGCTCAGGTCCTGTACCGGGCCGCTAGGGTTGGTTGGGGATCGAGGCGACTGGCGGTTGGCGATGGGAGGAGCGTTTTGAGTATCAACGATTGATGCAGGAGCCGGGGTTTCTGGAGCCTCGGCTCCTAGCCATCCTGAGAGGCCTGCTTGAAGAATCGTTTCCTGGTCTGTCTTTGTTTTCTCTGTCTTGCGTCTCTTCCGGCGATTGGCATTGGGGTCCTCATCTTGGCTCACGGGCGTTGATACATGGGTTTTTGGTATTTCGGGCGCATTTGGGGCTTGTAACTGGAACGGTTGCTCTTGGTTGGGGTGAGCAAAGGCATCGGTTGGCGTTGGGGCTGAATTGCCATTGGGAAGTGAGTGGTTGGCTTTTCCCGATACTGCGAAGTCTGGGGTCCGATGTGAGCTGAAGATAATGTGAAGGCATACTGTGAGATTCATACCCTGTCTAAAGAAAGGGTGGACAGCGTGCTGCTCGCCCGGTCCCATGGCTACTGGTGAATTGGATATGAGGGTGTCCATAGGATTGTGTGATCCTCAGTAGCTCAAAAAGGAGAGGGCGGCAGACTAGCTAATCAAGGAATATTCATCAGAAGTCGATTAGAGCCGAGACTTGAATCATGGATGAGGGCAGAGAACAGAAGACCAAACGCTCATTATCGCGGTTATCTGCTCTTTACACGTCCGACGCGAAAGGCGCGTCTCACGCTATTATGTCAGCCTGATTACATCACCGAGAGAGAGATATCCCACTCCTATCTGGGACTAGTGTTGAAGCGGGTCCGGCCCGTCGTTATCCCGAAAATTTTTCAGATTTCCCCGTTGGGACGGATTTGCAGCTTCACCGATCAGGCTTTGAAGGGACTAGGAATCATAGCTTTGACAGGATTGTGATTCTGAGCGTCATGGATCTGCAGTCGCCATCAGTTTTGGCGCAATTGCCGCGCCCCCTACATGCATCCACGGGCAAAACTCGCATCAGCGATGTCTACAGTCTGGCCGACGCCAAAAAGCGCAAGCGCTATGAAGTCGCGGTTGCAGTGGATGGTGAAGCCGTCAACATCTACAATGTACGCTATTTGACCCTATTTTCAAATTTGTGTGGGCTGACATTCTACTCTGCAGGTGCAAACACCGAAGCTTGTAACCTCGTACGCAGTCCCTCCCCAGTCTACGTTCTCTTGCACGCCTTGCTCTATTCGCCGCAAGCTCCCCAAGAAGTCCTCCGTCAAGCGACAGACATATACCGCTGCGACCCGTCCGGAGCGCCAAATCAAGTGCTTCGTTGAAGAGATTGGCAGTGGCTCCACTGCGCCGGTGATCTCTTCCTCCGCCGCCACTATTACCGACTCGAGTAGCCCTACGAACTTTGTAGGCATTGTTCCCTACACTGTCGAAGACGATAATGAGACCGACCCCTTCGACATTCTTGCCGTTCACGAAGACGGTCGCGTGCGCCGACTTTCGTCCGATTTGAAAACTCAGCGCTGGAGTATTCAGCACAGCGAAATCTCCAAAATCTGCTCCACCACCCATGCCGTTCACTCATGCTTTTTGGTCGATCTTGAGGATGCGAAGAAGGCTTTGTTCAAGCGGAGACAGGATTTGGCCGCTCTGGCTCTCGGAGACTCCACAGCTTCTGGAACCGACGAACCCTCCATTCTGCTCATTGTGTCCCACCCCCAGGGCGCTGAGCAGATTGCATTGAAGGACGTTACAGTTCAGATGTTCTCTGTCCCTGCTAGTGCGAAATCAGGAGGCCACGAGGAAAGTCAACGTCTTCGACACCTTCAGACGATTCAAGTTCCCGCCCCGTCAGGACTCGACAAAGTTAACAGGGATGACCTCCAATGGACCTTCCACTCGGGCTCGGCGAGCCTTCAATTGTCCTTCGAGAAGGGTTTTCTGAACATCGACCTGTCGCAATACTCCCCCTCTGTGACCTCTCACTTTGTTCTCGACGAGCGCTTCTCATCTGTCATGCGCATTTCACCACAATGCGTCATCGGCGCGAGTGACTCTTTGGTGGCAGTATATGACACCCAATATCAGTCTGTCCAGCGGAGCATTGCCGCGGGTGATGTCCTTTCCGCGGCCAGCACCAATGCGGATGCCCCAATGGTCTTCATCAGCTACTTTGCGAAACTTGGAATTGCAGTCGCAACGAAGGGAAACACACTTATAGCATTCGACTTGACTTCCCTTCACAGCCACTCCGGACCTTCTTTGAAGCGATCGCGCGATGGTCTTCTCATTGATGCCATTGGCCGCGGTATCGGCTCGTCTGCTGCGCAGTGGAACATGGCGTCGAAGAAGCACCGCTCCGAGAACATGACTTCTCTTCGGCTCACTTCTCCCGAGCAGGTGGAGAAGTGGAATCAGTTGACGAAGGATGTTGACGAGGCGGCTAAGACTCGGGATGCCGAGAAGTTTGACAAGGCGGTCTTGAGTTATTTCTGCCCATCCGATGCACCTAACACACTCCCTACTCGGGGACAATATGTCAACCCAGAGTCCACTCTTTACCTTCTTTCAAAGATGTTTGCGGTCGAAGACTCCGAAGTCCAGGGTGGAGTTTCTGCCTCTTCCCCTTCTCAACTACGCCTTGTGCTCTGGCCTTCGATCACTTGCGATTGGCTCATTGGTCTGGGCCATATGTCTCCTGATAACGTCGAGATCGCTCTTCGCCGGGCCTCCAAGCCTCACATTCTTCAGCCTTTGGTCACGGGTTCTTTTGTCCAGGCTCTCATCGATGCCGATCCTTTGCTGAAGCGGGTCAACCAAGTCCTTGCAGGGCCTTCTGTCATCTCTTCCGATGAGCTGACTTATGCGCTTAAGTACTTCTTGAACCAGGCTCGCCTGCACTCAAGTGCTTTGGAGGAGACCGCTCGGGCCATTACCAGCGGTGAGATTGCTACGCCCACGCAGGAGCTCACTCGCCACCTCGGAGATGAGACGGTCACTCTGAAGGATATCTTCGCTGGCCTGAATACTTCCATCCAAAAGGTTCACTCGCAGCCTCAGGCCGCTATCGTCCAGTCTCTGCGCTCAAACCTGTCGCGGACAGAACTCATTTCTTTGGTTCATCACCTCCGTCTTTCCCTTGCTACCGGCGGCTACACCTCGCGCTGCACCGAAAACCCCCCTACTCCTATTACCCTCGACCAAATTACCCCCTCCCTCTCTCTCAACACCATTATCGACCTCATGACTGCTTCGGTGGATGCGGTTGGCCCGTCTGGCTGGATCTCCGCTCTGCCCGCCGTGGACCTCAACGACGATTCAGACTCGGCCATCGCCGCCGCCAGCCGTGAAATGGAGTTGATTGCTGACATGCAGTCTGAAATTTCTGCCGCTCTTGCCGGAGTGGAGGAGGCTACCTACCTCAAGGGCATTCTCCGCGAGTACCTCCGCTTTGCCGACCAAGTGTCTACTCCGGCCGCTACCGACACCGTTGCCAAGATCGATGACGAGACTTCGGCTTCGTCCAACCTTGTCCGCTATGAGAAGCTCAACGGAGCTGACCTTGTTGTCTTCGGTCGCTCTGGTGAGGGAGAGGACGGATACGATGGCGATGTTGGTGGCAAGATGCTGCCTTTGTCGCTCAAGCCTGCCACAGCCGACGTTTCGAAAACGAAGATCAACAAGGCCACTGGTGAGAACAAGTCTCGCACCAGTCGTGAGATCGGATACCTTCGTCGCAAGGCGGTTGGCAAATACTCCTTCGAGAGGCTCCTTGTTTAAGGGGTCAGTTTGCCTTTCACGTGTCATATTGTAAAAATCATTTACGGAGCAAAAATATAGGAGTTAGATCTGGGTGAATAAATATTCCGAATTGTTACGCCAATGACCTACCTACTTAATTATTGTAGTTAAACCTTGATGAAATAGACCCTAGACATTCTACGTTCTTGGTGGCTTTTGACCTTTTCCCAGGAATGTCTTCGAACATCCGGATGGGCTTCTTCTTCCAGGCCTCAAGTTCTGAGCATGCGAGTACAGCTGCCATATTGTGGGTCACCACCATTCAGACCGAGGGTGAGATATTGAATATATCTGGACAGATAACGATCCAGGGCTGTCTATCCAAAACCCATTGGAGTATCTTTTTGGTCTCTCCGTTACTCGACTTGGCAAATTGTGTGCTGAATGCTTAAAATTTGATTGTTGTCAATGCGAAAGGTCACAATTATGGAAGGTAAATACATGCATCCCGCTAACCTCACTTGGTAGTTCGCGATAATAAACTAAAGTATAATACAAATGTCGCCACTCTCTCCGCTCGTCACAGACTAATAATAGTTTAAAGACAAACATCTCGTAATATGGTAGTCCCATCTGGAAGGTTCCACCCAATCTTCACGATTTTCAACATCAAATAATGAAAACGAAGACGCCTTCATACCCGACCGCCTCTCATAATCTCGATAAAAGTAATAATGGTTGAAGATGGGACATGGTTCGCCCTGAGGCAACCTGTCAATACCGCGAGGCTCCTTTTGGGACCAAGCGCTGGAATTCCATGTCGTATATAGAGTCCTCTTCGTATTAATATGGAAGGCATTGATTCTCTCCGGGTCGTCTTCGGGCGCATGAATGATATGGTGCCATATGATCAGCATTTCATGACGCCAACGAGCCTTGTGGAGGTCGGGGTCGTACTTCAACATGATGTCACGGTTATTGGAAAGATCATGTTCGAATTGCTCTTCGTATGCTGATTTCCAGGTTCTCCCATCTTCGTACCAGTTTTGGAATCTTTCTCGGCGTAGGATATTCGCTGAACTTCCTTGTAGCGTGTCGAGGGCGGTGTCAAGAAAAATGCGAGTATCAGTCAACCACCGCTGAACTTCGCTGGGGTTGTCATGAGTCCACTTTTTGGGGGCAGCATCAAACCCTCCTGAAGTACTTTGCTGAACGTTGGAGAGCTCATGGAAGCCTTGATAGCTGAGAGACTTTTGCTTCTCTGCAATAATGGTCCAAAGATCGGTCGGGAACGTACATTCCCATTTCGTATTCGGAAGGCCAAGAAAAGGCAGTATTGCGATGTCGTGGTCGTATCGATAAGGAAAGTTTGATTTCATATCTCTGATACTCTGTCTTGGCGATCCCCCGTCGTGCCATTTCCCTACTAGCTGTACGCATACATAGGGCCCGGGAGTCTGTGGCGAGGTTTCATTGGAATCCTTGATAAAATCGACGAATTTGTTGATTGTGCGCCACAAATTGATCATTTGGCCAGGGTCTGCTTGGTAATGGTGTGAAATATTCAAACCAAGGCGGTAATCCCGGATTCGGTGATGAGGGAAGTTCTGGATATGTCTTCGGAGGTCCTTGGTCTCCAGCAATTCCCACTCGTCCATGTATTGTAGTCTTTTGGATGATATGCTGACGAGGAGAACAATCTTTGCGGTTGAAGGTCTGTAGATATGAATGTCATGTACCATGTCTTCGTAGACCAGGTAGGATATCTCACGGTAGAGATACCGACTGCAGCAGAGAATGGACAAGATGTTCGATCCATATTTCAGGGGGCTAAATCTTATTTTATTGAAGAAGGCTTCCCATAACAAAAGTCGTACTTCTGCTGGAAATATTGCGAAGTTGCCCAGTTGGGCGAGACATGTAATCTCTGTGTCAAGATTAGAGTAGTCGATAGGCGGCATGATTATAGCTATGAGTTAATAGAAGATTAATTGAAAAGGAATGAGATGATAAGTATGAATGTAGAGTCCAAATGAACAGTAGTGTCAGGTACGGGTACTAGATATACCCGAGAACTGACTTCCCCGATACCCGATCGAGGCTCAGATCTATGGATTAGTTGGCGGTTTGTTTCAAGCCTAGTAGCTGTTGCACTAGTCCTATTCGGGAAGTCTGTATGTCTGATGTTCAACCTCAACGTCATGGTTTGCACCTTTTTTTGTGCCCTGTATATGCTCATGATGGAATTGTTGAATTCTGCCTCAATTGTTTGATTCTATTTTTCTAGGCGCGTTTTGGAATGTTTTAGCCGCCGAGCATGTGTGCCCACAATATATATAAACATGTATCGGGTTAACCTCAACCCTACTCCCGATGTCACAGGTCTAACATATCTGACTAGGCATTGGATTACCGTGAGAATGGGTAATTTCGATAAAGGACTAATCAAGAAATGTTCCGTGCACCAGGTCTTGATCGTGAGGCCTATGTTCACTGGGGTTGATTTAAATTAAGAAACCGGGCTAGGGTCTGTGCGATCGCATAGCAACCTAGGTGGGGAGTTAAAAACTAGCACTAACATTGACCTACGGTTGTAACTAGAAAGGTGAATATTCTATTGGTAAATGGCAGTATTGGCATTGTGAAAGCTATGGTCCATTTGTACGGGGTCTAAAATGTCAGAAATATCGGTCAGAGTCGGGATGAGTCGAGTGGGACTGCGACAACACATCGGGCAGTGAAACCGGGGCCAATCAAAACATAACGATTGAATCACAGGCTAAGACTAACTAGCGAGTATGTTGTGGGTTAGAAGTGTAGTAAACAAGGTAGGTCGTACTTAAGAGTGAAAAGTTCGAATCTGAACCGAAGGTGGCGCGTAGGGAAAATAAACAAGGAGCTCCAGTGGAGCAGTCAACTGCCCGGACCAACAACGCATCTCCGCACTCTCTATCCACCTTTCTTCGATCTGATGGGTTTGTCTCTATGGACTGACATTTAGTTCTTCTTTTCACCTTATCCCCCGCTCATTGGAGGGTGAGCGAGACGCGCACCCAAACAAAGTCAGAAACGCGGGAAAATGGGCCACGAACCATGGCTCGACAGCCTGTCCGACGACTGGCCATCGGTACCTGCCTCCCCTACAACACCTGTGACGCCTGGACCTTCCAAGTCTGTCCTTCCCTCCTCTCCTCGAACGGGCGCCCAGGATACCCCTAGTCGCATTCCAGTGCCCGCCCGTCGATCCGTGGCACAACAGTCTCCCTCCAGCGACAAAAAGGTGACTCGACCATGTCACTTCTATAAAAGAGAGCCTCCAACCCCGAAAACACCACGAACCCGCAGGAAACCCTCCACAACTCAGTCGCCGACCCCAGCGAAAACAAAATCATACACGCCGAAGGCCTCTCCGAAGGCCTCCCCAAAGCGCAGTCCGAGACCCTCCTCCGGCGCGGCTGGCAAGCAGCCGCAGGCCATGGATACGCGCTCTCCTTTGCGGTCAGTCTCGAATGTCTCCAGCCAGTCGGGATATCAAAGCACAGTTCAGATCAAACCGAAGAAGGGCCAAGATGAGGGCGCGGCCACACCCGAATGGCGGAAGCGACTGGTGCACGGAGAGATTGGCGTGGGCGAACAGCGAGATTTGTTTGCGCCTATGGGCCTCGAAAGCGTGTTCAAACCACCGACGCCTGGATCTACGAACCCGCAACAAGACTCAATTCCCTTCACGAAGCAGGACGACCCGCTGTGGGATTTCAACGACGCGACTTCGCGCCAGGATAGCGCGGTGAGGGAAGACGCCGACGGCGCCCTTGAACAAGAACCAGATGTTGTCGACGGCGATGAAACGGGCACTGGCATGGAATCGCCAATGGGCACGGTCAATTATGCACCTTGGGCAAACACACAATTTGGAGACCAGGATCACGACCAGGAGGACGTTTCACAATGGGGATACACCGAGCAGCGAATGGCCAGCGGGTTGGAAGACCTTCGCAACGAGGATATCACGCCTATTACATTCACGCGACCGAACACACTAGAGGGCGAGGCTACATCGGAGGTGATCAAATCCGCCTTGAAGCAAGTCACCAACAAACTTGAGAATCTGTCAATGAACAATGACAGTCGACCAGACTCTGCGGCCAGCGATAGCTTTCTCTTTTACAACCACAGCGAACCCCGCGCCGAAGGCTCACCGCAAGACGATAGTCTGCTGGATGTGACCAGTCACTCCTTGCCGCAGGATCTTTCAATGGGAACAGTGGATTTCAGCAGCCGCCGTGGCAACCGCTCTTTCCGTCACCGATTCTCCCCTTCGCCCTTTCCATCACATCGCATGTCTCCCGCAACTCTTGCAAATACCAAAATTCGTAGTTCCCCCCTCTTCAACCCTTCTCAACAAAAAGTCTCGCCCTCTTTGCCTCGACCTTCTTCTTCCCATGTTCGCCCCTCAACAGCGGGGGATGCGACAAATGAAACCAAAATGCCATCGTCGGGCAGTCCGCTCAAGCTGTTTGGCGAGCATGACACCTTCACGAACAACCGTCTCCTGCGTCGGATGAGTCAGTTCGAGGAGTTCAGTGACGCATCGGATGGCGAGGGACCGCCTTCGCCATCAGAAGAAGCGCGGCGAAAAGGCGAGAGCCGCAGCTTTTTGAATCCCAGACACGAGCCATTGAGAGAAATTTCGTCAAAGCTCAACGAGCGACTCGCTTCTCGGAACATACCTCGACCTCGACTGAACCGATTTGGGGATGGAGAGCTCGATCAATTTGACTTCTCTGATGCCAGTCCATACGAGAATAAGTTAGTTTATGATGAGGCGCAAGGATTTGGATCTCGACCCTCTTCACGGAGACTCCCGTCTGGTAGACAGCAATATCTACGTGGGACATCACAGCAGGGTTCTCTCCGCTATACCAGGACTGCGAGTTCCGGCTTCACTCGAAAGCCGTCAGCGTGGACTCGTCAAAGTTACTTCGACAATGTCCGTGGTACTTCATTGTCACGTCTCAACAAGAAAGAAAACAGGACTTCTCCCGAAATCAAACGAGTTCCCAAAAGTGCAGCCGACCCAACTCCAAAGCGCCGCCGAACAATATTGCGAGACAGCGCAGAGCCCGAACACTCCTATCAGAATGGAGATTCTCCGAAATTGGGTGACAGCATGTCTCTGCTGCAAAGAAGCTTGCTGCAACACGGGGTTCAGCTAGAAAACGGAGACTATCTAGCCCCTCCTGGGTTGTCCCACTCTATGCAAAGACCAAGGACGCCCACTCCCAGTCAAATAAGGTCGACTCATGAAGCCACAATTGCCCCAGCCCGGGACTTTTCCGAGTCCAACTTTGACGAACTGGACTACTCTGATTCGTTCTCGATTGAGGGAGATATCCCAATTCTCAAAGTGACTGGCACGAGCGACACGTCGCGAAAAGGGTCAATCACCACTCAGGATTATCTGAATGAGGCTACCAAGATCATGGATTTGATCCGGTCCAAAGGCCGATCAACTGTTGGCCTGACAAGTGTGCAGGAGTCTGATCCAGACAGTGAAGATGGCGATTTCAGCTACGAGGACGAATCCACTCGGGAAGCCTTTTCTCGTCCTCCAAGTCGAGATGGGACCGACCTACGCAAGCAGCGGGAGCCCAAGGAATTGAACCCCCTCATCATCAGTCATCTGAAGAAATATCAGGAAAGGGAAGATGGCAATGACTCGGTTATGTCATTCAATGGCTACACTTCATACAAGGATGATGGTCGACTTGGTGGACTTACCCCCGACCAGAGAAAGCGCAAGACCAGTGCCTCCATCGATGATACGGCTGAGAACATCGCTCAAGATCTGATGACGATCAACACTCAGATGTCTGGATTCAGCATTCACTCGGTTCCAACTGGCTCGTCCCAAAACTCTCAAGCGAAAGGCATGCTGTCCTCTGACCTGGTATCCCATTTGATTCCCGAGCAAGTCAATGGTTTCACATATGACCGGACAAAGAACCAGTGGATCAAGGACAGCACTGGAGAGCCGCTCCCTACCCCTCTTCGTGAAGTTGAGCACGATCCCTTCCAGGACATTCCAGATCTGAGCGTGGATGAGCTGCAAGAGATGATGAGGGTTCATGGGCTGAATTCCCCTGCAAAGGGTTTGCCTGCGGATCAGAGTGGAGATCATCTTGCGCGTACCGTCGATGCAGGTACTTCACCCAAGAAGACTGATCTTCGGCCACATACAAGGGATGGCGAGCCTTCCATGGGCGCAAGCTCCGTGCAGTCCAGAGCGACTCGATTCACATCAAGTGTACCTCAGTCTGGTACCAGAGCCACATCATGGAACACGGATGAGATTCAAGAAGACCACACCGGCCAAGTGGCTCCTGTACCAGGCTCCCAGCCCAGCGCAAAACAAGCTCGTGTTGCGACTATCACCTTTTCGTCGCCTCTGGTGTCGCATGTCGCGTATGAAAATGAACCCGATGCCCAGGAACCCAATTCAGAGAAAGGAGAAGCGACTGACACGGCCAATTCACCCGAAGATAGCCCAATTCGTAAGGATCAGCCGCATGTTCCATCGCGGACTACCGCACGGCCGATTGGCCGTGAAACTTCCGTGGGCGGCCAGCCATTCATTCGCCGTCCTATCTCTCGAATTGAAGAGAGGAATGAGGAAGGCGCCGAGGAGCTCAGCCTTGTTCATATGGGTGATCCGATGGCTGTCCAGCAGACCCCAGGTGCAATCGGGGTTGAAAACTCCTTGGTCCACGTTCCAAGCCCCGAGCAAACAAATTACAGTTTCCACCTGAGTCCTCTTGCTGAATTTTCTGTGAATCAGCCAGACCACCCGATGAATCTTGAAATGAGCTATGTGGCCCAGCGAACAAATCCCAAATCCCTGAGACAGGTACACGGAACCTTTGCTCTCGCGACAGAGGACCTCATCAAGCACATCACCGATGTGGAGCCCTACGAGCCTTATTGGGATCATGTCCGCCGCTTGGTGCTTCGTCAAAAGGGACTGATCACACTCCACAAGCTGAGCGACTTTTGTCCTCGCCTTGAAGACCTCGACGTTTCCGATAACGACATTGGTCAGTTGAGTGGCGTTCCTTCAACCTTGCGAACCTTGAAGATCCCCCGGAACTGCCTCTCGAGCCTCACGCCCTGGAGCCATTTGACCAATCTGCAATATCTCGACATCTCTGGCAACGACATTGAAACCCTGGACGGTTTCTCCAGTTTGATACACCTGCGAGAATTGAAAGCAAATGACAATCAAATCCGCAACATTGATGGCATCATGGATCTGAATGGGCTGCTGAGTCTGAAGCTGAGTAACAATTCCATTACCAGTGTGGACTTCGAAGGAGCTGAATTGTAAGTTGCTCTGAGATATAATTGCTGTCTCGCATACTGACTTTCTAGGATCCGACTTCGTGATCTTGACATGAGCCATAACTGCTTAACGTCGGTTCGGAATGTTGAGTGGCTCCCGGCTCTCACGACCCTCGATCTCAGCGCCAACCAAATCACACAACTTGAAGCTTCATCATCACTTATCAGCCTACGGGCCCTCCGGCTCTCCGGGAACCGATTGGATCGGTTTGATGTGAAGAATTTCTCTTCTGTGAGCCTTCTTTACCTTGACCAGAACCGCTTGTCTGCCATCGCCAGCCTGGAGCACTGCAGCAATCTCGAGGTGCTATCTGTACGAGAGCAATCCTCGCCTTCGGAGAATAATTCGAGCTTCGCTTTGGATCTTGACCTGGGGCAAGTGAAGGACGTTAGAAAGTTGTTCCTGTCTTCAAACAAGCTCGCGTCTGGATGTCTCTTGCCGTCGGCGCCTTTACTCCAACTGCAATTGTTCGATTTGGCCGCCTGCACCCTGCCTGCACTCCCTGAGGATTTCGCATCGAACTTCCCCAATGTCAAGGTCTTGAATATAAACTTCAACTCGCTCGTTGAGCTGGAGCCGCTTGTGGGAATGAATTGCCTCTCCAGATTGTCTATAGTTGGAAATCGACTGGCCAGAATGAGGCGAATCTGTCAAATTCTCAGCCGACTTGGGCGAACTGGCCGCGGAAACCTATGCTCTCTCCGAAAGCTTGATATTCGCGGTAATCCATTGACCATTGGATTCTATCCCCCGGCTCTTACTGGCAATGGATCTAACGCGGACCGCAAGAAGCTGAAGGACCAGGACAAGGTAGTTCTCCGTCAACAGGAGAATCGACGAGATCTTTCGGATGCTCTCGCCGACCTTGATCAGAATGACCAACTGGCTCAGGCAGTCACTTGGGAGGATGGATCAAAGGGCGAGCGAGATGTCGAAGTCAACGACCCATTCACTCTCCCCCTTGCCGACCCTTGCGCGGATGCGAAGTACCTCAGCCATTTGGACAAAGCAACTCGATTACGCCGAAGCGTTTTGGAGCTTCTGCTCTACGCTGGCACAAGCGGCTCACTCAATACCCTCGATGGGTTGGAGCTTCGGCCATCCTTAGGCGAGGAAAGTCCCGACATGGGCAAAGCTTGGTCGAAACTGGAGGAGCTGGGTGTTCTCAAGAAGAAAGCGATCACCAGCAAGGCTTGAAGGTGGATTTCATTTTACTTAACAGACGAGCGAGTTTTATTAAAGCATTGGTGGTAGTGTCCCGGGATTTTTTTGACTTGACATAGGCTTGGCCGGGCCTGGTGTTGGGAGTCTACGCAACTGCATGTTTGCATCACTGGAGTTTGATTTCTGCTGCCTTGATGGCCTTGGTTTATAGCGACAGCGCTTGTGACTTCAATACACAATTTTTCACAGGAATAGTCATTAGTTTCAGCGCTTCGTGGACGGAGATGGGTTTTTTCTCGTAGAACGCCCGCTGTTGAGGGCCCTGGCCATTCACGCCGTCCTGCATTCCAGACCGACGCACTCTCCTTCTTGCAATATTCGCCGGTGATCTCTCTCGCTTATTTTCCTTACGGCTATCTTTTTCCGGTCCCAATTGAGGGCATCCTCTTCAGCCAACCCCACCAAAGTAATAGTCCCGCAGGAGGGGACCGCGCACAGAGCCGCAAGATCAACAACCAAACAACCCAACCTAGCAGAAGTCCACCAGCAAAGCGACATCCCCCTGAAGATGCCGATAGAATCAGCAGAAGGCCTGGGAACCAAAGCCAGAAGGCAACCAAAGCTCCGGAAAGGTCCTTCAGCATGTCCCATTGGCGCATCTCCCCACTTTAGTACCGAGTGAGTGGTAAAACGGGTGCGGCCCGGCGGATCCGAGCACCTGGGTTCGGCGGTAGTTCGGGCGTGATACGCGAGCCTGCACGGGCTCAGGGCTCTGCTGCACCATAAGAAATTCTCATTGCTCGCGGATGGCGGGAAAGACGTAGCCTTGCATAAGTGTGTTTCGTGTCCTCAGGCATATTCGTAAGGCGTACTGGGCTAGACTTTTCTGGCAATGGATCATCGCGGGGTTGACTGATCTGCTGCATTAACGCTGCGACGTGTCTGGCTGGATTGCAGGCGCTTTGATGCTGCGTCATTCACCGGTATATTCCAGGGGCCTGGTTCTTGGGTCCGCGGTCCATTGTACCGGGTCTTCTTCTTCGCTTATCCCTGATTTTTCATTCGTGCTCGGTACTTGGAAGTGACTGCACGGCTCCGGTTTAGGGTTGTAGGTTCTACCTAATACCTCTGAGTTCTTTTTCCTTAGACTCAACATTGATTGTGCTTGGGGCTGCAAATCATGTAAAGGGAGCATTGTGGGGGACTACGTCGTGTTTCCTAAGTCCTACGCAAACCTTCTATCGGGTTGTTTCAAGTCATCCTTTCAGGGATCTTTTGTACTCCTTCCATGTATTACTCAAATTTCTCTGTAAACGCGCTGTGAGCGCTACGTTGCTCCCTGATAGGTGGCTCTTGGCCGCCTGTTTTTGAAGCATATCCTTGATCTGGCTGTATCTAATAATAACAAAAATTCGCGGGATAATCCCCTCAAGTATGCATTCGTGGTTAGTCACAGACATGGCTATGCGTCGTATTCTCGTCCACTTGAGTCCCACTACATTATTGTAACCCTAAGGGAATTATGCAAGTTCCAAGGAGCGATCTGTCGATTTTCCTCGCATAGGCTCACAGACAGTCGCAGACACTTGTCAGGGTTCTCCCCTGTCTATTCTTCCCGCTTGCAACTCGGCCAGTATCTATTCCCAGGTTTACATAAAGGCGGGCTCTACTTGACAGAAATGGCCCCTTCATCTCTGTTTACCAGAGATCCTTCCTATCGAGATGTCCTATGAGCTCCATGAAACCTTGTTCATTTATGTGGCCATTTTCATTGCCTTCCTTTGGACCTTCGCTTCACAGCCATCGAGTCATTTCCATCTTCATCAAGTCCATAAGAGCGATGGGTCGGTAAGTCATGTTCCGGAGAGCCAGTCAACCATAGACCTACTCGCTGACATTCCTCTCCAATTCTAAGCGGCGGATACAACTAGTACTCCGAGTTCGTGTCTCGCTTTCCAACAAAGGGCTACGCACGCGTCGGGATTTTCAACCATGTTAGTCAACAGCACCATCGGATGAAGTCTTCGACAATTTCTCACATGACTTAGATAGAGACGAACCGTCGTATCGATTTTGAGCTCACCTGTTCCTCCTGTTCCTCCTGTTCGGACGCAAACTCTCGAAACGCACCACATCTTGGTAAATCGACGGAATATGCCCTCTGGAAAGGAGAATCATCGGACCTAGACGGAGGAACGGGACTATCGATCTACTATCGTCGACGGTCATCACGATCAAGACATGATAGACCGACTACCAAGCATTGGCTTCGATTCGTCGAAGAATAGACTTATATCAATAAGGATCACAAGGAGAAAAACAGATTACAAATAATATGAGTCAAGGAGGATATTGTTGTAAAGCCACACATAGTTTCATGTATAGATGTAAATCGAGCATGATAAACTAGCCTTGAACGAGTAGCTGTTTTTCCTTCTTGATGTGCTTAACCACTTCAATGTCCAACTTCAGGACATTGGCAACAGTGTCAGCAGGTGTCAAAGCAAGCCACTGAGCGAGGGAAATGTCGGCCACTCGGTCGCTCTTGTAAAGCTCGACCCAAATGAGCTTCTCTGTTTCCGATGTGTTTTCGATATAGTGACCTAAGTCATGATTGTCAGCTCCTTAATAGTCTAGGGAAGCAAAAATACCTACCGCTGTTATCTGGGAAAACAGCCGTGTCACCGGCCGTGAAGTCAAAAGTGCGGGCCTTAGAGTCGCCAATGAAAACAGTAGCACGGGCATTACCCTGGTGGAAGTAGAGCCACTCTTGCGCCTATTATTTTGCTGTTAGATAATTTTATTATTAATGATTGAGGATAACTCACGTTAGGGTGCCAATGGAGTTCACGCAACCCCTTAGGCTCGAGTTCAACGATAGCCGCAGCGATCGTCTGGGAGATTGGAAAGTTGCGGGAGTCAATCTTGCGGAAAGTTCCACCATGTCCAGGAACAGGCTCCGGATCGTGCTGATAGGTATGATAAACATAAGATGAGTTACCCTTGAGTGTGCCTTCTGGTGCTTTCTTAGCATCTTCGCTGACGGTGCCGTTGAGAATGTATGGGAACTTCGAGGGGACCTTGTCGAAGGCGTCGGGGCTGATGCCAAAGTTCTTGGCCAGGACTTCCTTTGGTGTATGTGAGACCCCTAGGAATAAGTTAGCCCTTATCTAACAGAATCAACTCGCTTCACTTGCAATCACTGATCATGAACGTGGTCCTATCAATGGCTTTTCATCAGCAAAGTTCGTTTGGAGGGACAGAAGGGAAAGCCACCCGATTTTTTCAAAGTCACCGTCATCGAAAGCGAGCAGATATTCGTTCTCATCGTCAAGTCCCTGGACATTGTGGGCAACGCCTTTAGGGAAATACCAAATATCTCCAGTCTCGAGCTTCTCTGTTGTGAAACCACCATCCTCATCAACACCTGTGAGAAGCAGGCTTCCATTATAGACAAATCCCCATTCTGCCTAAAGCATGAATTAGACTTTTTCCAATACTAAAAGTGACTCTTCAAACATACCACTCGGTGCCAGTGCAACTCGCGAATAGCGCCCTTCTTTAAGTGCTGCTGAGCCCCAGCAATATCGGTGCTCTGAGGAAGATCTTGAATGACTTGCTCTCTAGACCAGCCACCCGGGAACAACTTAGTCTGAGACTGAGAGAAGCTCCATTTGACGTTGGGTACGAAGCCGTTGTCTGTCTTTGGTGTGCGGAGCTGGTCGGGGTTCTGGAGGTCCACGGCCTTGTTGGTTCCACCTTTCAGGCACATTTTTAGTAAGATCCTTACTGGGAAGCATGATTTCAGTTCTTACCGAGTAAGGGAGCTCCTTTGCCTTCCTCATTGATGGGCTCTGCATCCCCAGGGACGGATCGCTTGACCTTTGGTACTGCTAGAACAGTTGATGAGAGAAGACCAACAAGTGCAAAGCTTTGGAATCGCATTGTGACGGAACGTATAGAATCGCAGATGTAGAAAACGGCAGGCTTTGGCTTCACATTCTCTTAATCGCGTGAATGATGATCATTATATACCCGTGGACCCAACTAGAATTACAGTTTTTTTTTTGTCAATAGCTCCTCAGCCGAAGAAAATAGCAGAAATCACAACATTCTCAATAAAGATCACGATTCAGGATGCCGATCCAAAGGTCTAGCCGTATTAACATTCCGTGTTATTGGAAGTATACCTCGTCGTGGCAGGAAAATGATGCAATCAAATTGAAGAATAATTTTAAAACCCGCGCTACAGCCTGCAAAAAGGCCCGGACCCTGCATTGGCGACTAGCAAAGACCTGGTTCCCGTGGGAAAACTTTGGCTGTATTGCTCTATCCTTGGCATGTTGGCGAATATCATACCGAGCCCGTGCGGTTGGGACCCATGAGGAATTCTTAGCGCCGATCCCAAGACCCTGACAGGTGTGGAAAAGACCCTGATCGTGAAGCGCCAATAAGGTTAGATGACTGACAATGAACCTGCATGCAATCACCTCATCCGTATCTCGAATGACTGGTTTCTTGGTATTCTTGGCTGTTCTTGGCACCTGTAGGATCGTCTGTTGTATGAGTTAGCTCACGAGGTACCATACTACTCTCTACTTTGGCCTCTTGGCCTCCAATTTGAACTCTCCCATGTTTAGCTTTCTTGGCAATGAGTGGGGTTTAATTTGGCCAGGGCCGAGTTGGTTCTTCATGAACCTTGCGAACTCTTTCTCATATTATTAGACATTGCTGGCAAAGGAAATGAACACCAAGGGATTACCAAAGCTCCCGTAACTAGAATAAGGCGATGATAAAATCATTGGATCCTACTGAGGCCCTTTGCTCAATGATAATTCAAAGTTCGAACTATTGATTGCTCGGATCAAACCCAGCAGGATAAAATGCCGCTCTTCGTGAGCAGCCTTGCTTTGACTTCAATCACGACATTTTGGTTGTATCGGCCTGTCTTGGCTCTAAATTGAGCAACAATAAACAAAGGGATTTGCAGCTTGGTTTACCCTTTACAGGAAGCGTTTGGGTCTCGTACTGTAGATTGCCATAGTGAACTCGCCATATCACAAATGAAGCTCGTCTTGAGATATTCCAAATACCTCGTTAAGCCAAGAAATGTGAACATGGCGTGCTCGATATTGTTTTCCAGGAATGAGCTGAGAGACCTGAGAATAGGGAAACGTCGAGATTCTGGGAGACGAGAGCTATATAACACCATGGAATTTCTCTCAAATCTGCTCATCCGACAACCGACAGCTTTACTACGCCATTCAGCAAGCAATATGAGATACACAATTGCAACGATCATCTCTCTGATCTCTTTCGGAGAGTCGCTTGGCATTTCCCTTCCGCCTCTCATTCCCACTATCCCTGGGGTGACGGAACCTTTGACATCCAACGCACCTCCGCTGCCAGTGTTGCAGGTTCCCACGCCTCCGCTAGAGAGCCCTCCTTTTACTCCCAGTAACATCAAGCCCAAGAAAATTGGATACTTCTGGACTGGGTCTGGGGATAAGTTTCACAAGGGTGAGCGGTCTCCAAATATTTCTCCTTTCTTAACAAATGCTAATCATATTCAAGATTTCTTGGCTACATACAGTCTAGATGATGTAAGAAGTATACTTCTAAGACACTCGATATGGATTCCTAACAGTCATAGGACACTTTTGGCACTCTTCTCTGGGTGACTGATGTTCCCTCTAGTGGAAACGATCCGCATCACCTGGGTCCATCTCTGGACGGCAAGACCCTATTTGGTGGTGGACTACTCTCCCTTCTCAAGACTCAGGTGTGCCTTGCTCTATATCGTAACAGCTCGGTGAGGGTAAATTTCTAATCTGTCTTTAAACAGGACACGGGCTTCTATTTTGACACCTCGAACCCCTATCGCCCCAAGTTCAAAAAGAGCAATCGTGCAATTCTTTCCTCCATTGCGGATGAGGTTCGTGCTAAACCCGATGGTGGCTTCTTCATCACATACATGGGTTCTGCACTGGGCACTTCTCCGGGACGGCTCATTGAAACGGACGAGAACTTTGATATCATCCATGAATGGCCGGAGGATGTGGACGGTACTCTCAACATTCTCGGGGAACAATTTTCTCCTCATGGGTTGAGTATTGACTGGAAACGGAAAGTCATCCTAACTAGCGATTTTGTGGTACCTTTGAGTATCTTGAAACCTAGTTTGGGCGTTGTGCACGCTAATACCCTTCGTTTGTGGGATCTGGATTCACGAACGATCATCAGCACCCTCACTATCCCTGACGTGAGTTAATCCCATCTTTTCAATACAGAATAAAATGTGGCCCAATTGGTTCTGATATTTTCTCTTCTTCCAGGGTGGTGGAATCCAAGATGTGAAGTTCATCCCTGGCCACCTCGAAGGTGCTGCCCTCGCCACTGCTGTTCACCTTGGACAAGTTTGGGTGATCTACCCTCATCGGAAAGATGCAAACGGCAGCCAAGGTGTCATTGAAGAGCTATATGACCTTGGGCCTAAGGCTCGCGACACTGTGGCTATCTAGTATGCAGTCCATTCACTACTCTCGCCAAGTGAGATACTAATCACCCTTCCTTTCACTATAGCACCGATATTAGCCAAGACGGCCGCTTCTTCTATCTCACTCTGACAACCGCGAATCACATTGCAGCTCTCGATATCAGTGATTTGAGCAACGTCAAGCGACTCGACGACCCTGACGAGGACCAGCCCACAGTTGGGCCTCACTATGTCAAGGTTACTCCAGATCAGAAACATCTAGTGGTGACGGGTAAGATATCTGACTCTTTGAGGTCTGGCTCTTTTCTGATTGATACAGACTACTTCGTACAAACCGGCGAGATTGGAATCATCAACACTCCAGCTGACTTCAAAGCGTTGTACATTGACATTAACGACGACGGAAGCCTGAGCTTCAACCGCTCTATCGACTTCAGCAAGGAATTCGCCAATCGCGGTGGTGCTAAGCCCCACTCTAGCGTCATCTTCGATCTTTCCGACCCTCATCATCCGTACTACTACTGATCTATCAGTTGTGTGATTATTTGGATCCTATGAAGCGATGTTGCAGACAGAGGCGGTTGTGCTTATGGGAAAGAACGATGGGACTAGGATACCTTGTATCTAGCACTGCGGGCACTATATGCTACATATAGCGGAAACGTCGGAATTCACCTTGCGTCGCAATACCAAGACTATAGTGCAACTGAAAATGTTATGCGACAAAGCGGGTCACCTCCACATTCCTGGGGAGGCACGGACCAGATCTCATGACAGAAGGAGGGCAGATCGGCCTCATCCAAATTCTTAAAAATGCTTGTGCCGTTCAAACATACTTTATCATGTGACGCAGATTAATGCACCATGAAGAGTTAGGTACAAATTACATAGAGAAACAGCCCCACGAACGTGCCCGAAGAAAGTACAGTTCAAGCGACAAGAGGTGAAAGGTTCTTAGTCATGTCTAGATTTCATTGAAGTCATATATTCTATATATAGTCTTCGCTTAAAATAAAATAAAGGTGGTATCTACTTGCCGAAAACCTTGTAGCGGTCCTCAAGGGGGGCGAAGGTCTTCTCACTGGGCTCGGAGGTGGGAACACCGAAGACCAGCTGGGCGTCGAGCTTCCAGGACTCGGGGAGGCCCCAAGTCTTGCGGATATCCTCATCAATCAGAGGGTTGTAGTGCTGGAGGTTGGCACCGAAACCTTCAGACTCAAGAGCCAGCCAGACTGCGGGTTGTTAGAAAAAAGACCCTAATTGGGGGATAGGAATGGAACATACCGAAGTACTGGGACATGGCGTTGGACTCAATCGCGAAGGGGTCGAACTTGTCGGCGTAGATGGCGAACTTCTCCTTGATGATAGCCAGGGATTCGTAGTCAATGAAGAAGAGGACCTAGACAGCATTAGTCACGTCTCGTTCACGATTGACAGAGTAAGGAAGCTACTTACAGTTCCGTAGGCACCCTTGAAGCTCTCGAGCTTGGGCTTGGTGCTGGTCTCGAACATCTCCTTGGGGACGTGGCCGGCAGCGACGAGACCCTCCATGACCTTGATGGCAATGTCCCAAACCTTCTTGTGCTCCTCCTTCAACAAAAGGACGACACGGGAAGTCTGAGTGTTGAAAGAGCTGGGAACGTGGAGGACAGAGTCCTGGACAATGCGGTCAATGGCATCGTCCGAGATGGGGCTCTCATTTTTGAGGCCGTAGTAAGTGCGGCGGGACTTGACCAACTCCAGAAGAGTGGTAGTAGCCGGGTTCTTGAACTCATTAACGCTGCCCATTGTGAAATAAGAGTAAAGGTAGTAGGTTAGAGGAAGGACGAGGATGAAAGTCCACCGGAGAGGCCAATGTGCGGTTTTCATGTCTACAGAGGGGTAGTTTTAGCGCCTTTTAATGCACGGTAGACAGATGGGGCTATGGAAATAAACACCAATTGAATGAGTGACAGCCAGCTGGCACGATTACAAATTCCACTTTTTTTTCTTATAAAAGAATTCATAAGCAGTGGAAATTGTGTCGGCGAAACGGAGCTAGAAAAGTCCGGCGTATCTTTGTCAGCGGAATAGACAGGGGACTTTGGGCTCTGATTGGACATTGTGGATAGACTGTTTGAGCAGTGCGGAAATCGGCCGTCGCCCAGTAAGGAGTTATTTATGGCACCATTCGATAGCGGTGAAAGCCTTGAACCGAATGTGACTATACAAGACCTTTAATTTCCAAGCTTTGTTAATCACCTGAAGCAATACGCCCACTAATCCCAAAGGTTATGCTTCCCAAACTCAAACCTCCAGTTATCCTCGTATGATTGAGAATCACGCTCCTCCATAAGCGCCAGTCTCCACTTCTTTGCCTCCTCCATAGACGTCGTCTTTCCCAACACATCCCCTTTAATCATCTGCTGCAGTTCCACGGGAAGTCTCTCCGAAAGCATGTGATTCACGAGTTCTCTCTTCTCTCTAGTCCAATCGTCCCTTTGAGGCGGTACATTAGCAGACGATATAATGCGTCTGTGAGGGTCAACCAAGAACAATGATAGGACTTTGCAATGTCCAGGCCTCGAGCGATTTACCAGGGAAAATGGCGATACTCGGCGTTGGAGACTGTTGGGAAACGTGAGCAAGCGACCTTCCCTGCACGCCACATTTCCAAGTTCCTGCGTGATCTGACACCTGTGTCTGCCGTCGACGCCCTCATCGAAGCCAAATATGGGATGTAGAAATCCGTGTTCGCCTTTTTCGTGTCGAATATCCATCGAGTTCCTGACGATTCCATACGTGCGAAAGGCTAGGTGGTTCTCCGTGATGTTCTCACAGTCATAGTAGTATTCGGCGGTGGCACAGATTCGTTCATTCTAGTCATGGTCAGCATGAGGATAACAGATAGGGAAAGCGGGGATTTCTGACCAATGTTCCCTCAATATACCAGCTACCTCCTTCGTATTCAGGGTTATCGGGTGTCAGTTGGATATTGGTCAACTTGACGATGACTTGAAGCTTTTGGTCAGGGAAATGCTCTCGCAAGTCAACTCGGTCAGCCTCTTCTGGGACCTCAAAGTCTCCTGGCTCAGGCTGTAGGATTGGCCTGGAATCTCTCCACGCATTGAGACGTTTTTGATACTCCTCTTCGTCGTATTCTTCTTCGTCGTCGGTATTCTCAATATCAATGCTACCTTCACTTTCCTCCTCATCCTCGTCTTCACTTGCATCCTGAGCCTCAATGGGCATTGGCTCAGAATGCTCTCCGAACTCCACATTCTCATACTTGATTCTGCTCTCGTCGTATCCTTCCTGGTCAAAGTTCTATTCCAAAGAGGAATCGCCTGCGCAAGTATTTTCTCGATAGTCTTGTACAACTCTCGATTCTTGACTGGATGAATATTGTTGATATAGGACACAAATCGGCATCCGGAATCCGTTAGCTCAACATCGCAGGGCAGCCATTGAAACTTTTGGCTGAGCCGTTGCGTAGGGTTGAAATTCCCAATGGCATACTTCCGGATCGTAGCTTCTTCTTCAGAAGGCACTGGGATCAACTGTCGAGACAGTCACCAAGCCCTATGATCCTATCGGGGAGAACACGGGTACGGCCATAAATGACCGGATATAGTGACGGATGCACAAGATCAACCACCGTCTGGTCCGACTCTGGTTGGCAGTCTTGTTTATTATCCAGTCCATTCTCCAGTGGTCTCACTGCTTGTTTGAGTGCCTCTTGCAATTCTTTGGAGATGACGGTATCAGATTTGACAACACCAGGATCAAATACACGAACGTATCCTGTCTCTCTTAGGATACCAACCTTCCACTGAAGCTCATCGATGATCCAGCTCATCATTTTAGGGGGTATTTCCTCGCAGACCTGCTCAATTTCTTCGCGCCATTTCAAGTGGGTAATCTTGCTATCAAATATCTGAGAAGTGTCAGATCGGGGCACATAGCCGTACAAGCTAGCCCGACGTACCGCTCTATCCCATCCAAACTTGTCGGTGATAATGTTCATCGCCCGCATCATCAAGATCTCTCGGCGGGTAACAAGATGACTGCAGCCAAATTAATCCGAGACCGTGTTCCGGATTTCCACCATCAAAACTTACTCCAGACGGCCGCTAGCAAGATGGTCCGAGTCCAGGGCGTTCGGGAAGCCAAACTCCCTCGGTCCAAGGTGAGCAAAGATATGATTCTTATTATCCATCAATACGAATCTAGAATCTGGATAGAAAGGAAGGGCCACTAACTTTGGGCCTGATATTGAGAGGCACATTGAACCCGGGCATTTCGAGCTGGGAGTCTGTAGACGAAGACATTTTGTCAAAAAGCCAAGGGAGACAGCTAGCCCTGGAAAGCAGTATCTAGCGCAATTTATGTATCGTGTTTAGCCCAGGCAGCACATAGTCCATTCTAGGCAGAGGCGGCGCCAAGTCCACATCGCGTGGAGATCGACTGAACCTTGCGCGGAAAGCAGCTGAGTCCGGGCCTCGATGGTATTCTTGGCAGTGCTCCAGAATTCGGACAGCATTGGGGGCGAAATTCTACTTCTACAGACACACTCATTCGGCTTTTGTGACGAGAAGAAACTGACCAAAAATGGCAATGCGTTCAGTTTATGGTAGAATACATACAGAATCATTCATAGATGGGAAGAAAATGTATATGCGACCTCTAATCCCCAAAGCAAAGGGAATTCCCAAATGACAACGAAAGATATACACGATGATCATGCTATGTTGAAGGCAAAAACTCATAGTGAGCCTGTATCTCAGATATAGCTCACCTTGACACCCATTCCGACGGTGCCCTTAACCTTGTCCCACGCGGAGCCCGTGATCCTGCGGACTCGTTCGCGGACGTCTTGTCGGCTGACTGCCATCAATATGCCGAGCACGAAGAGTAGAGTGCGCATTATTGATAGCGGGTTGCCCGATACGCTCTGGATAATGTGCTTGAACAGATTGCGCAAGGTATTGGCCACGGCTTTTGACTTTGCCTGAGGCTCGGGCTTGACCTGCTTCTTGGAGTTCTTTGAGGTAGACGAAAGAGCAGTCCGCGTTGTGGATTTGCCGTTGGGCGATTTGTCCGAGGACTTCGAGCTAGAACCCTTGTTCTTAGAAGCGCTGCGCGGGCTTCCCTTCTCAATCCCATAGTCAACCTCGCTGGTATTGCGCTTATGACCATTGGCTCTCGGAGGGGTAGCCACGGCGGCTTCCTCGGCCCTTCGGCGTTCATCATCACGTTGTCGCTCAAGCTCCATGTCTTTCTGACGTTGCAGCTCGGCGGCACGCATCTCTCCTCTTTCTTTCTCTTCCTTTAGACCTTCCAATGTTTGTATAAATAGTTCTTTGCGCTCTTCGTCTAAAACTTCGCTCAGGTTGACAAACTCGTGCGCGTACTCCCACTCCTCATTGCGGGGAAGGACGTGCAAGACGAACAACTCGATGATACGCACGCGGGCGGCCAGGTCTTTGGGGGTATCTGTTCCGCTTGTCGCGGAGATCCGCGGAGGTGGAGAGCCACTGGCGGCATCTTGTAGACGGTCTGCAATATCAAGGTTGGGTTGTCCGTAGGATGATAGGTAGGTTTCGAGTCGTTGCTGGTTGAGGGTTTGAGAGGAGGAGTGAGTTAGGAGTAACGTTGCTCTGTTTGGAATCTGTCAGGAGGTAGCTCATAGGGCCCGGGTACGAAAGCAATTACTGACAAATTGTAGACAACCTCGGCGTCAACGGAGCCTTCCCGGCCTTGGTATCCGGTCTGCACAACAGTCTGCCAGATATTGCCTTCGCGAACTTGTGTCGCAATGGTCTTCCATTCCTTTTGGCCGAATTGGTTCTTCCCTTCCTCTGCTCCGAGGTCGACTATTGCGCTGAGGAGTGTGATGTAGAGATTCCACACCTTGATTCTCCACGTGCCGGGGGCGGTGGCGATCGGCGCGACGGCCGCGACCGCGGCCGAGTCACCATTCGTGTATTGTTCATCTTGTGATGAGGGAGCATTGATAATTGGCTGGAGAGATGCAAGCGATTCCGGTAGGCGTCGTGTGAGGTACAGTTGGGAAGCTTTCTTGTAGGTCTTGGAGCAAAGCTTCGTGGGGCTGGTGGAGGACGAGGAGGAAAGCTTAGTATTTGTGGACATTGCGTCAGGCGGTGCTTTCCAGAAGCATGGAATGGCGCGATAATCAAATGTTTATTTCTGGGACATGAGGAGAAAAGATCAGAACAGATGGATGGCGAAGGAAGAGAGGAGAGCTGGCGCCGGGAACTCTGCGATCGGCTGCCGTTTTCCCTCGGCTCGCCCAAGTCCGGGGTTGATCACGGGATTGCTGATTGCTTCCCCGTGAAACGTTCACATCGCTGTTATATTTGTACTTTTGGCTACTCTTCTGTCTTGAAATTATAAACTATCCCTTGATTACGCGGCGTTTGATCAAGGTCTCTGAGCTCGTGTCTGCCTACGAAACTTGTCTGCAGAGAGTGTCAAGTAGCCTCTAGCTCGGGAACGTATGGGCGGAGGTCATCAATGAACCCTATATATAAATTCTTTTCTCGAATAATAGCCTCTCACGAAGAAATACTATGCCATTTCCTTCTTTCGTATTACAACTTGAAAATCATCGATAGGACTCAGAAAGCTTGGAAGGTTGCAAGCTAACCTCCAGGGAGTTTGGCAAGATCTATCGGGAACTAACCGGGAAAAGACCTCGGGTGCGAGTTTGTTTGACTCGCTCAAGACCGAGCGCTTGAGAGACCCCTCTAGAAATATTCTCTCTCAAAGGTCCTTTGTATCTGTTTTACGTATCAATCAGCTGCTCTATATATGGATTTCAAGTGTTTGATGGTATTCCAGGGCATTCACAACGTGCCGAACTATATACGGCATTTTAAAGGCCGGGTTACAGTCGCTGACGATAACTACATAGTACTTGTGCTGTCGGGCATGATACCACTTCAATTTTGACGCACTTCTGTCTTACTTCAAGATATCTTTCAAATATGTTATCCATCATTTACTCGAGTGCTGGTGGTCTCGCTAAGCATACTATGACGGGGAGGTTTCGTTCAAAACTCTCTGCAATCCGTGGAGATATTCACTTCAAACAACATTGAATATAGACGCGCAACACACGTGGTCCTAGATACGCACTGATCTTAAAATCCACGGGCATCGCGCTTCCGTCATCAAAAACGGGCCTCGGATGCATCTCTTTTCATTTTACTCCTACCTCTCGCTCTGCAAGCCCATCTTCCTATTTTCCTTCTGATCCTTATTTTGCATATAACTCTCTTCCTTCTATATCTAACTCTCACTCTGTTAGCCCACATACCTCTCGCTCGACAAGCCCATCATTCTCGCGCTCTACAAGCCTATTCATCTCTTCTAAATATTCCGATCTCTAATCTCATCCATCAGTAAGATGGACGTCAATCAGCACAACTTCGAGACCCACCTCCCCTGGCTTCTGAAAGAGCTGGCCCAGAGCTCCTTCGTGGCGATCGACTTTGAGTTTTCTGGCATTGCTCTAGCCTTCCCCGCTCAGGGCCATCGGATCATTTCTCTCCAGGAGCGGTACCTAGAAAACAAGTGCGCCGCCGAAAAATATCAGATCCTGCAGGTTGGTCTGACATTCTGCAGCGAAAATCCAAAAGATGGTACTTGTTTGTATTTGAGGCAATGTTTTTAGATATAATCTGACTTTAGCGTTTGATAGGCACCTACCTGCTGAAGCCATTCAATATCAGCCTTAGCCCCAAACTGGACGAAGCTCTGAAGATCAACCGTGACTGGATGGGCTCAAGCGCATGTATGTATTTCTCGGCGTCTTCCTTCTTCGTACTGATTCAAATCTTTTCTGTAGCTATCGGATTCCTGTTAGGGCATGGGTTCAGCGTCGACGCACTTTTCAAAGATGGTGTCCGCTACCTTACACGCAGTGAAGAGCAAGATGCCCGGGGAATAGTGGATCAAAGCTTCAAGCGCCTTGTTACCTGGGAACCAAGAGATGAAGAGCCCCAGTCTCTGAGATTTCGCCTGGCAGCTCGCGAGGTGATTGACTACTGGTTATTCCGAGGCCGATGCAGTGAGAGCCTGCGAATCCCACCTTTTGAAGGCTTTCATGATATCCCGCAGTATCTGGACTACCAGCAGAAGCACTTCCTGACGAAGATTATCAATATCGAGTACCCACATCTGCATGTCAGCCTACACGGCGGCTTTGTTCGAGTCAAAGAGAGCACGAAAGAAGCGAACAATGAGATTCTTCAGAAAAAGAAGGATCAAGCGGAGCTAATCATACAAAAAAGTATCGGGTTCCGACGAATCACTGACGCTTTGACGGGAGGAGATCTTGCATCCCTCCCCGCAAAATCATTTGCTGATCTCCTGACTACAACCACGAGTTTCACCCTCGAAGAGCTCGCCTACGCGCTGAAGGAACACCTTAGGGACAACCGGGCCGTCCTTGTTGGACACAACTGCTTCACCGATCTAGTATTCTTATACCACCGTTTCATCGGCAAGCTGCCCGAAACCTTGGACGAGTTCCAGATTCTCTTCCATCAGGTGTTCCCACAAGTGATTGATACTAAATATCTTTACACTTCATACCAGGGCTGTGATAATGCCCGCTCTTCATTATCGGAGGCCTGCAAGCAGATGGCCAGTGTGGCATCTCCTACCATCAGTATGTTGCAGATAATTCTTCATCCAATAGGTATATGAGAACTAATATGTATAGCTGTCGAGGACAAATACTGGAAGTACATGTATGGCGAGAGCCTCCATGAGGCAGGCTACGACAGCATGCTCACAGCCGTCTTGTTCCTGAAGCTCTCCGTCCAAATTCATCTGCAGAAACCAGCCATGCCCCGGTGGGCAATGGGCTCGTTGGGGAGAATGCAACTCCAGTTTGCTCATCCTCAGTCGTACGATGCGCAGGAGCTGTTTGACAGTCTTATGAATGCTCGTTCCGGACAAGCTGACAGCGAGGAGAGTGACCTCATGGACTTCACAGACTCGGTCGACTGGGTTGCGTACCTCCCTACTCCAAGAGATTCGCCTCAAGCCCCGGCCGAAACTGAGGACACGGTTGCTAAGATGGTTTCTAATGGTGTACTTCTGCCTCGAATTGATGCCGATTTCTGGACGACGTACGGCAACAAGGTGCGCGTGTTCGGAACCCACGAAGGAGTCGTGGATCTCGTTACTAGAGACATGGTGTGGGAGAATACATAGGTTGACGGTGGAATGAGCATAGATTTATAGCTAGATACCTAGAGATAGCAGCAATGAAGTGCCGAAATGTTCGCCGCATCTATCTAACAGTACACCTTGGGTAATAACGAAGGTACCGCTAGCGAATCAGCCGCGAAGTCGTTCTAGACACCGCTTAATGATCGACTGGTCGTGGGAATTACTAGACGCAGCTGACGATAAGGAAATGGGTGCCTGAAGAAGAGAAAATATTTGAAGCGGAAGTCGCGTTTTTATGTGGCCCGCTCGGCGCTAGTCTCCTTTCGGTGTAGTGTCAACGTGACTTGTGCTGGAACTTTTCTCGGAGTTGCAAAGGGTGTCGAAACAGCATCAACTGTGTCTATAACGATGTCGTCAGGTCCCAATGGCGCCCGGCGCGTAGCCTCTTTGCTGCGTATGTACCATTGATGATTCGTTTGAATTCCCACTGACTTCCCTGATCCAGGCCCGTCAAGGCTCGACACCAGCGTGTGCAGAAGCTGTCAAGAAACCATCGGTCGCCGCAACTATGCCTCTGCTGCCGCTGCGACACAGTCAACGACTGCTGCTCCTGATACCACTTTCCCCGTCGTGAAGCCCGTCTACACCATCAACGCCGGCGTTGTCCTTTCGCGTCCGCCCCAGATTACCCGCGATCTCGAGCCGTTCGAGAAAGCTTACCATTTCTACCAGAAGCGTCTGAACGAGCGTTTGGCGCTGCCTTTCACCAAATACTTTTATTTCAAGCGTGGTACTCCCGCCGACATGGATTGGAAGAAGAAGATCGCCGAGCGCCGGACCCCGGCACGCGACATCGGCAACTACAACGCTTACGCCAGTGACGCATGGAACGACGAACTTCTCATGGGATCCAAGGAGTCCGACCCGGAATACCAGGTGGAGAAGCTCGTTGACGATGCCGAATCCACAGCCAACGCCACCTCCCAAGATACCAGCAAGAAGGAAGAGATCCCGCGACCATTCTCGCGAGTGACGGAGGCCGACAAGAAAGGAGACTTAAAGAGTCTGAACCGATTGCTCCCGCAGACTCTTTACCTCCTTGTTCAGTCGAAGGAGGGTTATTGGAAGTTCCCCAGCTCTCCCGTGGTAGGCGAGGAGACCCTCCGTGAGGTGAGCATGCGCCCAAGCATAATCTGACCCGCAGGCAGTTTTTCTAACCAGGTTCTCAATCTAGGCCGCCGAGCGCACCCTTGCCGAATCCGCTGGTGTCAACATGAACACCTGGATGGTCGGCTACCACCCCTCCGGACACCACGTCTACAAAAACCGCAAGCCCCACACCGACCAGGCCACCGGCTCCGTGTCTCACGGCGAGAAGACCTTCTTCATGAAGACCCGTATCATGACCGGCCAAGCCGACTTGACCTCTAACGTCCAGAACCTGAAGGACTTCAAGTGGTTGTCCAAGGACGAAATCGCGAAGCACGTGCTCCCGCAATACTACAGCTACATCAAGAACATGCTTGCCGACCGGTAAGCGGTTGGTTCGATAAGGAGCGTATACCGGAGTTGGGATCGAGTTGGTGTATGAACAAAGAGCAGCGAGCTCGAAGCCAGGAACCAGGAACTGGCCATTTGCTGCCTGGTATGAAGCGTTATCGACGCACTGCATATACTCTTACCGCGCATGCCATGTATAACTAGATTTTTTTTTCTGTACTGTCAATCGAATTTATTCATCGAGATTGTATTTTAATTACATAGACCTGACCGGGACTCCGAACGCCATGCCGTGATAGGGCACTAAGAAACTGCCACCAAATGCTTCCTCTTCCCATCTGGACAGGGAGATGTAAATCACTTCAGGTTGAACTTCTGGCCTTGCACAACGGGCTGGTCCTTGGCTGATTTGCCAGACATACTCTTGCCACACATGGGGCAGGCTGATAAACCATTAGCAAAGATACCACGAAATGAATAGCCACAAGCACATACCATTCTTCTGATAAGCACACCGCTGGCAGTACTTCTTCCCCGCCTCGGTCTTGGTCTTACAAGTCTCACAAGACGAAGCATAAGCCGCATAAGGATTCTTCGCCTTCGCGCTGAGAAGTTTGCTCTACACTCAAGTCAGCCATGCCATGATATCGGATGGTCGCAGAAAATACAAGTAAGCAAAGAAACATACCTTTCCAATGCCCGTGTTACCCAGAGTTGATTTGCCCTTCGCCGCGCCAGCCGCAGAGGAACCGCCTAAAGTGGTAGACGGAGAGCCGTAGTACATATCATTTTTGCGCTTCACACCCGGCGTAGCGAGCTCAGTGGACTTGAGCTTTTTCTGGCACTTGGCGCACACCATGGTTGAGGATGCTGGTCTAAGTTTGATAGATGTTCGGGTGATGTTATCGCTTTGCCGCCACCGCCTGCTTCGCCAAGACTTTGCGGAGCGTTGTTGGAAAGGACTTGGAGAGAGATAAATAGCTGCTGTTTTCGGTTTTACGAGGCTAGCAGCGACACCATTAGATTGATTCCAAGTTCCACGAAAATAAATGAATGTAGATATAAAATTCAAATTGGGTATAAGCTTCAAAATATGGGTAATTCGTGAACAACATCGTCCAAACAACTCCATGGATATCACTTAGAATAAATTACAGCTGCCTAATAAAAGCGCAACAGAAAACGTACGAGGATATGATCGTAAATCTACCTCGCAGATGTAATGCTGGACCTCACTGCTCGACTTCGTCTCTGTCCAGGCCTCCACCTCGCACTACTTTGAATCCTGTGTTTGGACTTGCTGCGGAGGCTGCTGATAAGGCTGTTGATAAGGCTGTTGATAAGGCTGTTGATAAGGCTGTTGAACATATGGCTGCTGCATATGCGGAGGATGTTGTTGAGGGTATTGCGAGAAGTGTGGATAAGTCGCATGGGCCGGCTACATCGGATAGCTAGCAGGCACAGCACCGTACTGCGTCGCGTCAGGCTTATCCTCTTCGCCGCCAACCTTCCCCCAGTTCATGCAGCAAGTGAGAATGCCGATGTATATTCCGACGCAGAAGAAGAATTGGCAGACGGACTCGGCTGCCGGTAGGTACTGAGGGAAAAGCGCGGGGGCTGGAAGCGAATAGCGTATAGCGACGACTGCCCACATCATGTTAAGAGCGAACCAGAAAGTGCTGCCAATTATGAGAGCGACGGCAGGCATCTGCATGCTATTAGTATTGATTGTCAGGCCAGATATGTTTGATGTGAACTCACTCTTGAGGCAAAACGGTGGGATCCAGCCCTGACAGTCGCAAAAATAGACCAGGCAAGAATCTCCAACGAAATCAACCAAAAATAGATCGCTCGAGCACTTTCGACTTTTGTATAGATTGTTCCGAGGTTATCGTCGAATGAATGCACGAACATCACCTCAGATCCGACATACAAGTTGAACGAAACAATAGCCAGCCCAACTGCAAGCACCAGAACAGTCCAATGTATGCCAACAACGGCGGCGTATGGCCTTCCTGAGTCCGTGAGACGATCGAGCAGCTTGTGGATGATATTGTAGAAGACGAAAATCAGCATACATTCGCTGGTCAGGAGGAAGAAATCGTAGAGGAACAAGTCGATAAGGTAGTATTGGGTGACTACAACGTCAGCCAGGAATAGACATTCGTAGATGATGATTAGAACCATGGCACTGGAGTTGTTCCGTTAGCGCGGGACGTAAATGCAAAGAGCGATCTACGTACATAAGCCAGGTAAATAGAGAAGTGAGCACACCCTCCAGCGCGCCTCTATGGTTGCGGATCATACATGCCCATACGATTCCGCAGATGAGGGCAGCCAGCGTTAACACGTCGAAAGCAAAGCCTGCAATATACAGAGACTTTGATTGCCTCAGGTCATTCACGGAAAGCCGGTACTCTCTGCTCCACGCGTCCGAGCCACTATGGCCGTAGCGAGCAAACAGCCCGTGCGAAGGCATGTTGAAGTGGGGGTCTAGGCCAGGGTATAAAGCCTTTTAGAACGCGTCTTGAACAAGTCTTGAATTTCTCTCTAGATTCTGTTACTGCACAAGGTGTAGTAGAGGAGAAGATTTCCGCAGAAGCAAATTTCACGCGCGGTGAGGCATAAGGCTGGTTTTAAATCTCATTTCCGAGCAGAATGCCCAGAGCCTCTTGGACCCTTAATACGAGTCTAGTCAGCATAGGTCGCGTCCTTAGGCCTACTATTGGGTGGGACTACGTTTAGGGCAGCGTGAGGCGCCCGGTAGCTTGTGGCGCAGTTCGTGGCTGTGGCCCCTTTTTTCTTGTTTGCGAAATATGGATATTTTAACGCCCCGCATTATTTCTTAGTCATGTTGTTAATATATGATGAGTACTTGGGAGAGACCTTTCTTTATACATAGACATCAGGTGGTCCCATCAGCTGGAGTCAAGATCGACCCGAGTGGCGCTTGTGCCAACGCATCCGAGATCGTAAATATGGTGGAGACACTATAATTAGCCACGCAAATCATCTCACCTGCCCTAGGTAATCTAGAGAACCTTACTTAGGAAGGTAGCTTAGGTTGGAGGGCGAGACGAACGCTTTTAAGAAACTCGGCACCTCCGGCCACTCCACCAGCTAACACCAAATTCAGCCGATTGCAGGACAAAAGGCTGTGGCTTAGCATCACCGCCACCTGCAGCTGAGAAGGGTGTGTCCCCAGGGCTGTCAGACCACGCCTATCACGCCCCGATCAGGGAAGGACCTGGGGCCGACTCAGCTCTGGTTCTCCTCAACGTGGTTATGGACCCGACCGATCGTTTACAGATCCACCGAAGTATAACTGTGCTCGCCACTACGTCGCACGCCCGTCGCACGACTGGACAAAGAGTCAATTATCCACCGACAAAGATCCTGCTCAGCTCTGGGTGGTTCCTCTGTTCCAAATTCCCAATACCCACGTTGCCCTAGGATCCACGACGTGATGGATCCCCCTGGATGCATGATGACCCGCCACTTGCAAACCGGTCCGCGCCATCTGTCGAGAATTTGGCGATCCTCAAGTCCAGGGCGGACCCCAGTGCTCCCAAGTGCTTTTGGGTAGCCCGGTAGCTCGGTTATCTCCAGGTGGTTCGGGCTTTGGTCTTACTAGGCTCCTTTTTTGCCCTCCCCTGAGCTCCAGGGGGCAAAGATATAATATAAATAGTTGACTAGCCACGAATCCATCTCCCCTGTCCCGTGTGTCGGGGGATTTCATACGTTTCATACTGTTTTTCTTTTTCTCTTTCTGTCGTGTTGCTTTGATGCCCGCATGCGGCAGCTCATCCGCATAACGCGCACAATCGACTTCATATCCCAACATTTCCCCCGCAAAAGTCGAATTTCCTTTATCTTCGGTTCTTCGCCTCATTCCTCTCACCGTTGAAACGAAAGCTGTGACTCTCCTGTGATTCCGGCTTTCCCGTCTGATGATCCGCACCGACTCAGTTAGATTACTTTACAGGAAAGCGCAGTCCACCTGGAGGCATTGACTCAGCATTGGACAGTCAGCACGATTGGTTTCAACTCTCTATAAGAAGCCTAGGAAGACCAGAAGCTGTCAAGCCCCTTCGAAGACAAAACCTTTGGGGCAAAAAAAAGTTTAGTTCAACATGCCTCCAGTCGGCTCCTCCTTCACATCCTTGAACCTACCACCAGAGTTCAGTCTCCCGCAATGCATGGAATACTTCACTCTAACAGCTGGTCCGAACACCGATCTATGGCGCAAGCCCCCAAATGGCGATACATCGACCGCGCCGATTGTATTCACATCCCTACGACATCCATTCGTCGTGGCCGAGGTGACCGTCAGCGCCGACTGGGAAATGGAATGGGATCAAGGGGGCCTTGTCATCTTCGCCGGCGCAGCACCACAGTCCTTCTCAGGAGCTCCGGAACTCACCACGGGCCGCTGGTCAGGCGCCCGGCCACCGTGCAAATGGGTCAAAGCCGGCATGGAGTTTTCGTCGGGCACCGTCAATGCATCCTCAACTAGCGCGACGGCAGATGGCGCCGACTGGTGCGTGTCACCGGTTCAATCTACCGAGGGACCCGAGGTGCAATCTCTTCGCATAAAACTCGAGCGTGTCGGCGATGCGCTTTGGGTCTGGTATCAGGTTCCCTCTGCTTCGCCGTTTGCTCGGAGTCCGGGGGCAGTGGGGTCCACGTGGACGAAGCTGCGGGAAGTCAATTGGTTTTTTTACGGGGTTGAGGATAAATTTGTTCATGTTGGGATGTATGCGAGTCGGCCTATGAATTTAGCTCGCGGGCAGACTATGTTCGACGCGATGAATGGGTTAAGTCTGGATAGTTCGTTAGCGGCTGGATCCGCGGATGGGCTGCTTGTGGAGTTTGAAGATCTGGAAATCTTTTAACGTGCTATCCCCCTTTTTGCAAAGCATGTTTGTTCGGCTTTTGCTTCCACGTTTAGCTCGAATTGTTTGACTTTCCTGTTCCCATGTCATGATACCTATATCCCAACAGCGTTTGAGCCAGCGAGTCTTGTGGCATGATTGGAGTCGAGTTTGTTTGTTCTGTCTGGATCCATGACTCCTTGTTGATCTTAATAATTCTGATGTTACATAATGGAATACTGGATTGATGTGTTCGATTGAGTTCAATAGTTGATGTGTGTGGCTGATGTGATGCGCTGCCCAGGTGAGTTCGGAGGTTTCGAAATTGCCGTAGCCCCTTGAACGCCCTACGCAGAATGAGGCTGCAGCCTTGCACACAACCTTCCATGTCATTCGCTATTTAAAAATAGTCTGGATCTTCCAACTTTCTAATAAAGCATGATTCCTCTTTCTAGGCCTTTTCCGTACATAGAATCGGAGGTATGTCATTTTCAATGTATGTCAGATAACGTGATAGTCGCCCAATATATACTTGCGCATAAGTGCAATCTGGCATCTCAGGACGCCTATTTCTGCCCAAGTAAGCTGTATACTTGGCTACACTTACGCCAATGAGCCCTAGATAGCTAAATATTAAACACATGTAGTTCTCATAACTTTAGAATAGATAAACGAAGGTGTAGACAAATTCCGGAGCTCTCCATCTCCATGCAGTCCAAGGGATGAACCAGGGACATCATAAGCGTGGAATTGTTGCTCCGAGGCCTCGGGAGCCACATTAGGTTACACTTTGATCAACCGTATTCGTCAAATCTCAATGTAATATCGAATAACTTTGTGTCTTAACTGTTTGCGTCTGGATATCAAACTCTTCCGCAACCTCCAAGTGGCCAACATCGGCTATTGCCACCACGCAGCCACGTCGCACCACAATCACAATTCTTGGAATACAACTCCTCCCATCAATATTCTCGATAGATGATTATTCTGCAGCCACACAGACATCGTCTGGATTCTTACTGAGACAATGAATTCTCATCTCGTTGATGTCATGTAGCTGAGTCAGCCGGCCCATGCGGGAACGCGCTACCCGAGGTCCCGGAGCTAGTGCAGGCTCTGCGCTGGGGATGCTGGGGATGTCGAGCTCGATCGAGCTCGAAGGGCAGCCTCCATAGCTAAGAAATCGTAGACCGAGCTAGCTCAATTGATTGAATGAGATGAGTGGATTCATCTGGTAAAGCATTGACCGTCAATTCATGGTGGATGGGGCGTCGTCGACGGGAGAAGACTACACGTAGCAACCCCGGAGACCGGAATCATCGAACTCGGAACAAGGAGGACCCCCAGATTGAGCAGGAGTGTTTGTGATGATCGAGCTCGGAGCTCCAATTCAGGGATAGCTCGGTCCAGAGATCTGGATGAAATGTCTACTGAAAAGAAGCCATCTACGATGAAATGCTCAGAGGCAAAAGAAGATGCAGGGAGAGCAATTAAGAGGTGGTGATACAGCCGGAGGACTCAACACACAGAGTTTTGGTTTGGCTCTTGGAAGTTGGGATAGGTAGGCCATATAGACTCTATATGTACAGATAGGAAAAGTTGTAGATGACGCTGAAAAGTAGTACATGGTAATACATCACGACCAGATACCCTCCCCGGCGGACAAAAGAAAAAGGAGATCTTTTCTATTTGTTCCTTCAAAGCCCTTGGATCAAACGCTTAGACGTACTTGCACATCATGGCAACCATGAGATCGAAGAGACCCATAGCCTCGACGAAGGCGAAACCAAGAATGGCGTAGGAGAAGAGCTGACCACGGAGGGCAGGGTTGCGGGAGACGGACAGCAGGAGAGCGGCGAAGACGAGACCGATACCGATACCGGCACCACCGAGACCGACGGCAGCGGTACCCATACCCAGGTTCTTGGAGACCTCAACCATGGCGGTGGCGACCTCGGAGGAGTACTGGCGGCGGGCAGCGGACTGGAAGGCCTGGCGGGCGTTGGCCTGGAGGACGGTGGGAGCAGCGACGCGCTTGGGGGCACCGAAGGTAGCGGCAGGGGCCTTCTGGGTGAAGGTGCGCTTGGTGGCAGCGTTGAGCTGGAAGCGGGCGGCAGGGCGAGCGACCTTGGAGGTCTGGGCCATGGCGGTAGCCAGGCGCTGGGTGAAGACACGGGAGGCCATTGTGATGGTTGGAGAGGAGTTTGGAGGGAGGGTTGGTTATGGGATGGATAGGAACTTTTCAGGGAGAAAAAGCTGGGAAACTACGGAAGAAGGTCGTCCTAGGACATAAATACTCTACGGCACAATTTTCGCCCGTCCGCCTCCCGGTCGAGGCTAGTGCGCGCGTGAAAAAAGCCCTACTCTGTGCGGCCGCCTGAGTATTTCACTCGCAAATCACCTTTACATGGAATGCTTACCTCGTATTTCAAAAATCTTTCATTTCTTACAGGTATTGCAGGCTGGACTCGGGTTCGTTCGGATCTACGCCTGTGTTCGGATCCACTCGATATTCGTTTCCCAGAAGCAAATAAATTACACCTAGTTGGTTTCCCCTGCATGTAGGTTTCAACTGATTGTTATGTTTGTGAGATAGACCCTTATTTCCACTGTTAGGGGGAGAGTGGATGGGGGAAGGGGGGAATAGGAATGAGCAAAGAGCTTAGAGTAAGCTTCCCAATCTTTCTCTCCCTTCCCTGCAGTGGATCGTCATGTTCCAGGATAGTGGGTCTCAAACCCACTAGATCCACACATAGCGCACCAATTATAATGATATCGGCAGCTCAAAACATACGCTAGGTGTCCAGAAACCTTCCCGGCGTCGCCCAAACCGGGCCGACTCGGATTCCAGATCCACCAGATACGGATTAACTGGGCAACCATTCCCCCCGGGAGCCACTTAGTCGGTTGAAAGGAAGGGCCGGGTGGATATTCCCACCCTCCCTTTCCTCGGAAACCAACTTCACCGAGTGGTCTAATTGGGAACACGTAATTTAGACAGACCGGACATCACCCCCTTCGGACTACTGGCTTGCTAGGGCTCGTCACTTTTCCCAACGATCATACGCTGGCGTCGCGCTGGGCTCGGAGGATGCTTTTATAGGTTTTCCACAGGAGGGTGAAAATTCCAGGAAAAGAAAAAAAACCTGGATACATACTGTACGGATTCCCAGATTCCAGTCCCACCTCTCGGCCTCCACATTGTGGATTCCGAGTCCGCCAGAACCGGATCACAACATTATCCATCCGGGACCCCCCGGCCAGGGAACCGCTGACAGACTGACAGGCCTATAATAAAGAGCTCTTTTTGTAGATGAAGTCTGACACTTCGTATATACATCGGAGCACCCCTATTCTCACATGCGAGGGCTTATAAAAAATGACACAGGGATCCAGAGGCTCTGAGAGGCTCATTCCGGGATAAATCGAACCGCTGCGTTCGGAACTTGGCGGACCCACACAAGCTCGATCGGGATTGCCGGCATCGTTGCCCTTGCAGTATTCCAGATACTTTTCGCATACACTGCGAAAATAGGAAAAAAAAAAAAAAAAACTGCTTTCGTTTTGAAGGGCAACTCGCCAGGGACATCCGACCACTCTTGACAAGATGGAAGCGGTGGTGGAAGTGCCACAAGGACGTGAGGATGATCCAGGGGCCGCATACCGGGTGTTTTAGGGTACGTGTTAAATTACAATACGGTATCCATCGATCCGGCTCATCGAGGCATCATCGACCAGAGACCCGCCGTGAGGTCATGCCAATGAAATTACTTGGCATAGAAAGAACAGCTGGCCTCTCTTTGCATGTGTAGCCAATCGAGGAATCATTTGTTTGATATGCGCGGATAATATCTCCATGCAGGGGTGCAACCATCTGTAGCTTGTCGCATAGCAACGAATGTCTTGTCTTCGATGTACGGGATATGGGAGTACGGAGACCTGTAGCCGGAATCGCCTGTCCCATTCACGTCCAGGTGATGAATCCACTTGATGGGGCTGTGGAGTTATACAATACAGGGGGTGGTATCAGCTCCGTCAACAGGTACCGACACAGCTGAATTTCAAGAGACGCGTCGCGGCAGAAACAGGTCGATTCAGGGTAATTTCCACCCAAGCTCTGCTGGGGGTGTTTGTATTGTTGGTCTGAGCTGTTGAGCTCCTGGTTCCCAAGGGTAACGGCTCTCTAGGGTTTAAGCTTCCACGAGAAGCCACGGTAGATCTGGCATGCTGAGCAAAACTACTGTAGATCGGAGCATCGTTGAGATAGGGATGACCATGCTTAGATGTACGTGCTTGAGGCTGAAGCTGAAGCCGGAGCTCCCTTCGAGTCTCAATGCCATTCAGGAGGTCCGGACCCATAGGCTGCCTGGGGCAAACATCTTGCCCTACGTTGAAAGCCACAACGGGGGCTCTCCAGGGACAACACTAGTATCGGTGCCACACACATTCTCGATGAGCTTTCCCCAGCTTCCTTGAGATCCACTCCTTGCTACACCTGGCATAGCGTGCTTTGCTATTTTTGATATTTGTGCGATTATTATTTCCCAGTAATTAGAAACGGAGTATGGCCACATGCTGATTGACGGACCCACGCAGCTAAGCTTTGTAGGTGTATGTGATATTTTCAAATGTGTGGAATTCAAAGCTGGGGTGTATCCTGGCCTGATGTAGTTTGATAGCTCTTAGCGAGACACCCCCAAGGCTGTCCTGGCGAACCACGGTCAGTCCATCTAGAAGATGGCAAAACTTTCTACAGTAGCACGTGCTCTTCTAGCAGTTCTCATTGACTTTAATAAAAAAGGAAACGCTCTCACAGACGCTCAATTGATTGGCCATTAAGACCCAACCTGGGGAACTGACATAATATTAGCGCTATCAGCTACGTCAGCTTGTTAACATCGCCTCTAATGTTTCCCGCACTACCTTTCAGGGTCAAAATGAAGGGACATGCACGGAGTAAAGTTCTCGGATAGCCACAACGGGCTGTATATTGTCTGTCCCCTCCACACAAGTCGACCTTTTGACAACTGCACCTGTATTTCGCAGTTTATATTCCAGATTATGATATCCTCTGTCAATATACTGAGTTCCCCGAACCACAGACACCCCTTTGGCCGCAACAGCTGCAAGAACAAGACTTGCACCGGCTCGGAGATCAGTACCGGCTACCTCTGCACCAGAAAGATCCTTCACGCCATTGACCAGTGCCGTCCGCCCAGAAATGGATATATCTGCCCCCATGGCGACCAGCCCAGTGACTTGGTTGAAGCGATTCTCAAAAACTGTCTCCGTTATTCGACTTGTGCCACAGGCCAAAGAAAGAAGAGCCATGAATTGTGGTTGCAGGTCTGTTGGGAAAGCAGGGTATGGCCCTGTCTCGATGTCCACAGCTCTAGGATGAACTGCTCTGTGGACTCTGATTGAACTACCGGACACTTCGATCCGCGCACCAACAGCTCGCAAATTTTGAATCAAAGCCGTCTGGTACTCGGATTTGCATCGATGCACGGTGAGCGGATTGCCGGCCATAGCTCCAAGAATAAGGAACGTGCCAACTTCGATTCTATCCTCCATCACTTTGTATTGGAATGGAGAGAGTGAATCACCACCGTGAACAATAAGATGCGCTGTTCCAGCTCCTTGTATATCTGCTCCCATACTGATGAGACAGTTGATGAGGTCGACTATATCTGGCTCACGTGCTGCATTGTGTATATTTGTTACGCCCTGTGCCAGACAAGCTGCCATGACCAAGTTCATGGTTCCGGTCACAGATGGAGCTTCAAGATGAACAATAGCCCCTTTGAGCCCAGTTGAGTGTACCTCAATATACTCATCCGTCACTTGAACGGTAGCACCGAGCTTCTCGAGCCCATTCACATGCTCTTCGATTGGCCGTCCGCCGATGGTACATCCGCCCGGGAGGCTCAATTTGGCATGCCCAAATCGCGCAACGAGAGGGCCGAGAACAAGGATTGATGCTCTCAAAGAACGAGTGAGCCGCGACGGTGCGTTGCAGCAAGACACGTTGGTCGTATCGATCTGTAGGCCATCACAGACACGTGCGACTTCTGCTCCGAGGCACTGCAGTATCCGTCCCATGTTATTGATGTCCGAGAGTGGAGGTATTCCTGCCAGGACACTCTCTCCTGACGCTAGCAAAGTAGCGGCCATGAGTGCCAGCCCGGCGTTTTTCGAACCGGAGACGTGGATATCTCCCGAGACGTCACGACCACCATCAATGACAAATTGACTTGACATTGCATGTATTGTTTCTTTTTTTTTTTTTTTTTTCCAAAAAATGCTTTTATCCCTTAAGATGAGAATTCACACACAGCCAGGTGTGCAGAGACTTCATATCGGAGATCAGCGCGATGCCTTCCGGTGTAGGCCCACGATGCACTGTGATGTAGTGCAGCGCCATATTAGGACAAGTTCTGTGGATTCGCGTATCACAAACCAATGAAGCCCTCGAGAGTGACCGGAAATCTCGATCTCAGCGAGAAAGTGGATATACGCGTCGAAATCGCGCGATTCATCGAGGTCTCCTTGCTTGGCTGCACCACACTCTTGTTGGGCGATCGCGGGCCGGGCCTCGCGTCGAGTCCGAGGCGAGTGTCCCATGTAAACAACGCGGTCTCACCGAATTAAGTTACGCACCACGATATGTCTGGGGTTATTTGGGAGAAAGATTTTGATCTTCAGTATTTCAACACGTTTAACATTCGGTCGACTGCGCGGTATTTTGTGCGTGTCCATGAAAGCACCGATCTCGAGGCGCTCGTAAAGTCATCCAGGTTTCAGGCAAGTCGCCATTTGATTCTGGGCAGCGGAAGTAACATCCTGTTTTCCGAGGAGCAGTATGATGGCATTGTTTTGAAGAACGAGATTCAGAGTACTGAAGTCCTGTCTCGAGATGGCGCACACACAGTGCTGCGAGTCGGTGGGGGAGTTGAGTGGTCTGCGCTGGTGGAGGTCTGTATCAACCATGATCTCGGTGGACTAGAGAACCTTTCATTGATCCCTGGAACTGTTGGTGCGGCGCCAATCCAGAATATCGGTGCGTATGGCACCGAGCTCAGTGACGTCTTGGTTAACGTGGAGATTGCCGATCTCTCAACCGGCAAAACAATAAACATGTCAAAAGCCGAATGCCAGTTTGGCTACCGTGACAGCATATTCAAGCACACCATCCGGGACGTCTTGGTTCGCTTCGTCACGATCAAACTCACCAATGCTGCCTTCTATCGTCCGAATATTGAATATAGTGGCATCCAACAAGCCCTGCAGGGACAAGACATCTCCCCAACGATTCAATCAGTCAGTGAAGCAGTCTGTCTGCTACGTAGGCAAAAGCTGCCTGATCCCAAGATATTGGGAAATGCGGGAAGTTTCTTCAAGAATGTGGTTGGTGATCAGTCATTCTGCACGTATATCAAAGCACTCCATCCAGATGTACCACTATTTGAGAAGGCAAATGGGTTGCATGTCATACCTGCGGCATGGATGATAGAGAAGTGCGGCTGGAAAGGAAGACGTATAGGTCATGTAGGAGTCTCACCAAATCATGCCCTCGTCCTCGTTAATTACGGTGATGCGACTGGTCGAGAGATACTGATGCTCGTGGACAACATTGTTCAAGATGTAAATAGTCGATTTGGAGTCATCCTGGTACCTGAAGTGAATATAATCAGGTAGACGAACAGGCCACATATTCTGGGTTCACCCAAAAGGAGCTTAGCTGGATTTCCAATGTAGGGATACCCAGTGTAGGGATACCCAATGGTCCTGAGCCATCGAGGGGGAATTTGGTCCATTGAATGGTTGCGGAGTCGCATTGATCAATCCAAACAACATACAACCTGGCTTTCTTTCATTGCACCTCCCAGATTAGCAAGCTCGTACCATCTAGGAGGGGTTCTCGCAGCCGAAGGATGCTCTTTTGAATGAGAGGCCAGTGTATATGCTGTGGGTGCCCCTCCGATGATTTTGACTTAAGATGAAGTCTGTGAAGGAGTCGGGTTCAACAAATACCGGGTCTTTTACATTCTCACATCGCCTTTCGAAGGTCACCAGAAAGGAGCTAATCGCACCCTACGCAGGACCGAGAGAAGAAACATAATTTTAAGAGCAGACTTTCAGATAATTTTGGAGTTCTATCTCTCATTCAAATCCCTAAGTAACGACTCCGATGAGTTTGATATATTCTCAACCTTGGAACCGATTATAAATGTACCGTGGCTTTCCTCGGCTAGACCCCTGCGGCATCCATGAAAAACAGCCTCAATATCGTCATCATCCTCCATATCTTTCATCTGTGTTTTCTTTAAGAAAGGATCCACCAAGGGCTGGCACTAGGAGGCAGTGGCCCCTGCCCTTCTGATTAAAAATTCAGAACCTGAGGTAGTCCGTTTCGGTGCATTGTGAATATTTGAACTGGATGTCAACGCAGATGTGAACTAACTTCCAAGCGTACCACATGTTACGAGGCCATAACGTAACAGATTTTATCGCACACACGAAGTTGTCATGTGAGCTTGTCACGACTCGGTGTCATTCATATGTACCTCGTAACTTCATTCATCTATTAATTTGCGCTTGGCCACTAAAGGCATCTCCTTTACATACCAGCTAATTCAATCAAGCTTCCATCTGCCACTAGTCTGAGTCAAGCGGACCTTTTCTTCCTTGACAGCCGCTAGGACGTCTTCACCATCACACTTCATCGCCCTTTGCGCAGATACCCTCATGTCCTCTTCTGTATCTAGGAATAGCAACACAAGCGTACTATGTCGCCAAGGTCCAACAAGGCTTCTATCCGTCCTCCAGATTGTAGTCACGAGCAGTAAACAGGTGCCTAGAAGCATGACTGCCGGAATGCCAGCCAAGTCCACCGTATCACGACATAACTCTGGTGTTTGAATACAGTTCCCAATGAGGAGTGCCCCCATGTACTCATGCTCCTTAATTCGGATCAACGATGTGCAGATCTTAGCGCCTCATCGGAGGACACTTTCTCAGCTCACTTGCCAACTGAGTCTGCTGGCCCCCACGTTCTCTTCACATATTATTCCTCTTGCCAGAAGTCTCAAGTCTTGGGATATTCCTTCCCTATCCTTCTTTCGCAGCCCGTCTAACAGAAACGCATCGTCTCGGGTGCTATACTTTTTTGGGAATTAGCGTGAACCACCGTTATGCCTGCCACCACGACGAACCTTGGTTCTTTACCGACCTCATTTACTCCTCCTTCTGACTGTTTTGATTTGGTGGGGCTTGCCTTACCACGATACGATCTCTGGTGGTATGGCGTAACGTGCACTCCAGACTGGCCGACTGTGGTCGGCGCCACCGTAGCTACGCATCTTGGATCTCCGAACCCCACGCAGATTACGAAGTCCTCATGCTACCCTGGGCTTATTGCTACGACTCTCACCTATGAGACTCAAATAGTCTATTCCCCCGCTCACAAATGTCCTCAAGGGTGGACCAACATGGCTGAGGTGACTCGTGGCACAACGCTAGATTCGACTCTACTCCAAACTAGCGTTGCACCTATGTGGAGTTTGATGACCCTAGGAGAGACAGGATATGCTTGCTGTCCTAGGCAAGTCGTTTGCTCAGCCTCGTGTCCCAAAAACATTTGACTGACCATCAATCTAGCCAGTACGCTCTGACGGGAGATCCCATGTCCTGCATCAGGTCTGCCGCATCTTTGACAGCCGCCGTTTATGATGGAACCTGCGGTATACACTCAGGCACTTTTAGCAGTGTTACTGCGACTGCCCCACTCATTATGCTTGTCACGGCTGTCCCCAGTACCACTTCTGACAGTACTTCCGTAGGGAGCTCGTTGGGATCAAGCCTAGCAACCAAGACAAGCAGTGCTGTCTCCGCAGTCGATAAAACTTCGTCTAGTATTTCATTTGGCTCTGAGATTGCAATTGCAATTTGTGTGCCATTCGTCATTACCATCTTAGGAGTAATCGCTTTCATTATCAGTCGAAGAAAACTGGGATCCCCGTCTGTTGATTCCGATGATAAGTAGAATGTATAGATTCATTCTCTCGGTCAAAAGTACCACTTGTACCCAACATACCAGGAGTCTTTAAGGTAATCCCACCAAATATATACTAGCAACATCGACCCTTTTTCAATGTGCTAACAGGGCCTCATGGACGGGCCGGGCCGACTTTGCCATAGACGGGCCGGCTTATAGGCCTCTTAGCGGCCCATGATACTTACCTTAGAGACATGACTTGTATAATTCATGTAATAGTTCATTAACTTTGTTAGAGGGTGTTGGTTGTTTACAAACCTACCTTGGGTATTGAAGTGGTAATATTTCATTGATTTCGTTAAGTTAGAGAGTGTTGGTTATTTACAAACCTAGAGCTGTGTCATGAAACTGCACTAGTCCATATCCGGTTACCCCATAAACAAGCTCACCTAAGCCTTATCCCGCCCAGGGAAACGCCACTATTGAGCTGACTACCCTGGTGTCATGATTGAGTCGATGGCGTGAGCTTAACCCCTCTCGGCAAGAGACACTTCTGTCCCCTCTACCCCTCTCTCCTCTTTTTCCTCTCCCATCTCCCAGCTCCCTCAAACTCATCTTTTTTATCAAGATCTTCATCTTAGTTCATCAAAATGGGCTTCTTCAGTGGTGAGTGACACAATTTCTCTGAGGCGCTACGTACGGCATATTATGGGAGTTCACTATCAGTTACTAACGTTTCGGCTCACTGCATGTAGACGATTCCGATCAGGCGCAAAGCTACGATCAGTGGAACAGCTCCAATCCCCAGGAGCATGATCCTTCCTTTGCCCATGAGCTGATTGCCGGTGCCGCCAGCTTCGAGGCAGCCAAAGCCTACGAGAACCACGTTGCTCGGAATGGTAAGCTCAAATCATAATTGACATAACGGGACAAAAAGAGCAACAACAGCTAATAGTCTATTCTGAATTGACAGGCCCGCCTCCTAACCACCAAAAGGCCAAAGAGCTTTTTGCTGGCTTTGCTGGTGCCTTCATCGACCGAGAGGCTGAGACAAAGGGTCTGGATTTTATTGATCGTGAGAAAGCCAAGCGCCAGGCTGAGGGGCACTTTGACAACGTCGACTCCAACCAGTACGGTTATTAGGTACCCACTCGTAAATTACATGATTACCAAGTGAGATACGAATGATCAGTAGGAAGCTCCAAATCAGAATGCATAATGTCAATCGGTTATGAATATTTCAGAATTATTGCGTTGATTCCTTAGTCAGTGTAAATTGAAGTTCATCTTCAGACGGGGGTTGACACCTGTAATTTTACACTCGTACTTTTTGCAAAGTTTAAGCCCAGACTATAAGCATCAGCTTAGAGCTTAATGAATGGAGAGAATAGAAGAGTTGATACACGGTTCAGAAACAGAACGCAAATACGATCTTTGCGATAGCGATAACAGTCGCCGGAAGAAAACGTGTTTTAATGCTACAGAAAGCTTGGACACGTCGGAAGCTACCCAGATCGCTAATAGAGTGGCTTCGATGACTCATGTTTTTCCCATAACTTGGAAAAGTAACATACCATATCGAAGTTGATCGTTGTGGTGGGCCTCACAGGCAATCATGCAAGAAATCATCCCCACTTGTTTCACAGAATCTAACAAATCTCCGATTGAGCAGAGAGGCTCGGTAGCCCATGTCTCAAAGAAGACGATTAGAAGGGGCGCGGTACCACTTGCAACGTCGCCAAAACAGCAGGCTGGGAGGCCAAAGGAGTCGAAGTAGTGGAGGCCAACCTGGACAATAAAGCTTCACTTATTAAGGCATTTCAGGACGCTTATGCCATTTTTAGGAACTATTGATGTCTGGGACACGGTTTCCAACCCGGCTGGAAGCTTCAAGCTTGGAGAGGGCCAGCCTCTTAACGAGTATGCTTTCTTCCATGAGCAACAGTAGGCAAACAACAACGCAAGGACGTTAGGTCTGCAAAGGTGCATCACCAGTGCATTATGCAGTGCCATGTACTGGACAAATGAACGGCTAGTGCATGTTTATCACTTCGATAGCAAGACTCTGGTTGTGGGGCATATTAGAGCGAATATGCCTGATCTGGCAACCAAGATGTCTATTGTCCAGATCGTTTCAGATATGACAGAATGGGGAGCTGGAATACGACCAAGGAATGTGATTCCATTCAATTAACAGATGTCCTTTTTTCACTTACACGACAAAGCAGCTAGATGGTTCATATCACCTTGCTTTGGTTGGTAAAGGGGACACCCCCGTTCCCCAGCTTTTCACGAGCAAGGACACCGGCTACTTGGTTCGTGCATTGCTGCAGGTTGTACCTGGAAAGAATCTGCTTGGGGCTGGTAGCATGCTGAGCCGAGCCGAGGCTTGGAAAGTCTGGTGTGAAACCCGAGGAGGTTCCATATGGGGGATATAGTGAGCTTTCTATTGAGCAATGGCTCAAATACGCCCCCTTCGATCATGTGATTACCCTTGAGTTCGCGGAGATGGTTGCTCTTATGGATGATCCAGCGTATGCTGGTGGAGATCCTACCGTTAGTCACCCACAAAGTGGTAGTATTTCTTGAGCTTGAATGATTGCTTGCTAAAATAGCTGAGCGTTCCCTGTCCGACGACATCCTGGGAGAAGTGGGGGGAAACGATCGATTTTCCTCACATGTCTTTGGATGAGTAGCCAAAAGATTGGCAGTGTAAAATCTGCATTGTCTTTACGCGCTTTACCCATGTTTACTCGAGAATAATGAAATTTAAATTGCATCTGCGTCGTTGCTTGATATCTCAGTTCACCCCCTGCACAACCTATCACCTTGGCCAATTCATCCGCCAGAGAACATCTGAGTAATGGTACACCAGACTCAAAATTGATAGAATCAGGAGAGTAAGACAAGAATGAGATCCCTGAATTATTGAAAATACCATAAGACCCTCTTTCAGGGCTTCACTTTTTAGAATGCGCCCTCTGGATGACATCGAACAGTCTAGAAGCAGGAGTTATCCCATAAAATCCCTTTAAAGCCTTATCATGAAGTGAAAAATTCGACTCCCATGGACCTTTTCTGATTCATTTTTGATAAAATATCACTTCATCGCGTTCAACTGTTATTCATCATTTTCCCGCTCCCGGATACCTCACAATGGGAGATACCGAGCCCACCAACCGCCCCTTTACTCTCCGATCCCACCGCCCAGGCGACTTAGGCTTCATCACCCATCGCCACGGGGTACTATATCACGATGAATTTGGCTGGGGTGAGCGCTTTGAAGCCCTTGTGGGACGTATCGCCGCAGATTTTATCGACCAGCTCGATCCCGCATTGGAGCGGTGTTGGATCGCCGAAAGGGAGGGGAAGTTCCTCGGATGCATCATGTTATTGAAAGGCCGAACGCAGGAGAAGACGGCTAAGCTTCGTCTCTTGTTAGTAGAGCCGAGTGCCCGGGGTCTTGGTGTTGGTCGATGCCTAGTACGACAGTGCACGGAATTCGCAAAGCAGGTCGGCTACGAGAAGATCGTGCTGTGGACTCAAAGCATACTGGTGACTGCTCGGCAAATCTACAAGAAGGAAGGTTATCATCTTACCAAAACGGAAGAGCATGATTCCTTTGGGGTCAAGTTGACGGGTGAACTTTGGGAAATGAAGCTATAGACCCAAAGGGGCGCGGGTGGGGCCCGAGTCGAACCAGGCTTGCTTTTACATTCCATGGACTAAATTTTGAAGCAATTCTACAAGCTGGTTGGAGTCAGATACGAGCATCTGTTGATTTGAAAATTGGATATCCTGTCCCTGATAGAGTGATCTAATAGCTTACCTGATCAAGTTCTAGATCTGTAATACCCAATTTAAGGATCTCATAATTTGTAGTGTAATCTTCCATGCTGAAACTGAATGGGTTGATATGAAGAGAGGCACTGTGAAGGATAATGGGATGTGTTGTTCTTCATTGACTTTTTTCCAGCGTAATCGTTCGTTGTAGAAATTGGAACAGTCGCGGCCGTGATCGCCTACTATGTCGGAAATACAAGGGACGCTCTTGCAAACTCTGATCATGAGAATTTAAAATCCTAGGTTATTTAGTCCCATGTTCCGAATGTCGTTCCATAGACAAAAAAGCAGGGTTGAACCGTTTCGAACATGGAAAAATCTGAGTTAGCTGTAGGACCATGTATTGTTACAGGTGTGAACTCAAACGACTACAAACCAACCTCCCCCATCACAATGCGGCGTGAAACCCTGCCATGAGTCATGGCAACATGGAGCCAATTACCATGTGATAAGCAGTGAATAGAAGCCACCGCAATATGAATTGTCAAGGTAGCGAATTGTACTAAGCGTTCTGAGGCCAATGCCCGCAGGATCATACGTTTATTCGGCAGCATCAGGTCTCATCCGACCCCTCCTAGCCATCCATCAAGTGACCACGCTGATATCTGGCTAATATAGTATCTTCTTGGTTCTTGAAACTCCGATTCTGACATTCCTGAAGCTCGTTTGGAGGCTATTCATTGTTCTTCTTGGGTATGAGCTAAGGTTGGGAAGGAACCATGCGTGGAATGCCCATCATTCGGGCCGGGACGAAGGGACCGTGTATCATGCCCTCTTTCCTATCGACAGAAGACTATTGACAGAGCACGGTACGCTCATAGGGTATTGACATAGCGCTTCTGAGCGCAATTTGCGTCCGCAATGTCGATTTAGATTTTCAGCTGGATCTGCTGGAGTCTGACCAGCAATATTCGAGTCATTAATCGTGTTCTCTTTGTTCCGCATTGACGGGCGCAGCTTGCTCCTTCTGTTGACGAATGGCGTGGCGAACACGTCAGCATGATCAAGGATTGCTTGCAGCTCTCGTTCATGTGCTGTACATGTAGACTATACCCCGGCAGATCAAAACAAGCAGCCGATCCTGCCGCCCAAATTCTTCCCCTCTCTTATAGACGAGTGCTATGTCCCCTGCTGAAAGTTGCGACCACTATCGACGACCACCATCCTTGTGGTCTTGAAACCCATTACATACCATCAAAAAAACGCTCCCATTATTTCTGTCCTTACTCTGTCGCTAATCTCAGATACTGGTAGACATGCCTCCCAAAGCCCGAAAACAAGCAAAACCTACGAAACCATGGTCATTGTATCCAAGACTCCACGAACATGTGGCGAGTACGCTTGAGCAGGATCATATCCTGTCAAAATTCCGTCCTGTCGATGACACAGAGAACTTCACACATTCCTACGACACAAATATTATGGGTCGGTTCGTATGCCACAATCCAGCGTGCAACTCAGATGGGTGGTCGAGTAAGAAAATCGCAATCACCATACGAATGTACCCTGAGACCGAATATAACGTAAGGGTATATCACCAGCGGTGCAAAAGTTGCAATCGTCTGAGCCGGCCAATCCTTAATGAGTCGTACACCGAGCGAGTCGTTTATCGCATCAAAAAGTGGAATGGGATTAGCCTCCGCCCTCCATTCCACGCTAAAAGAAAAATGGGGCTACCTCACAATAGCAGGTTATGTGAGGGCTGCAAAGATGGCCATTGTAAGTCCCAGGAGCCAGATTGGTTTTAGCTGGCCTTGAAACCAGTAAGTAATAAGTACAAGCCTCCCAAAGTCACCCAATCCTCACACGACATGCTTTACCAATAGCTAGCAGGAAGTGGCAGGAGAATGCCGGCTCTGCGAACAGTTTTTCCAGCCACTCTGGCGATGATCAGATACAGCACGCGGAGGGTTCTGCTTTGAATTCTGTGGCGGATGGGGTGAGAATTTATTGGGGCTAAAAGTTTGTTCTTTTGTACCTGAATATTCTGAAAGGATTCGATCTAGTAACTATCGTTATTGCCTTCTATGTCAAAATTAGAAAGACGATCTTTCACCCCCAATCATATGACGTGCTGATATATTTATGGTTATCCATATATCGGAAAAGTCTGCCACGAGATCTACCAATATAATACCAAACTGGTTCAAGCGAGATGAGTTACTGAATATCTTGTGCTATTGATATAGCGACAACAGAAAACCATGCCCCTCCTCGCGTTGATCGACTTGGCGGAGCGAACAGGTTGATCCGTAACGAGCCTTCAAACCATGTCCTGTAGTACTGTTTACCGGCATGCCATTTCTGTTCTCGATTTGATAAGTAATCACATGGTGCTCGATAGATATCAATTCATATATCAGATTAGGCCGACCGAGACATGCCACATCTGCGATGAAGTGAAGAATCATTTCACATGAATCAGAATCAGGAAAGTATCTCGCCCTGTCTTTCCTAAGAGGGCTTATCTTTCTTATAGGCCGCGTTCCAAGTCGCTAGAATCCGTAGATGGATCTTCTGTAGCTGATTTTCCACTTAAATAACCTGTGGATTCTAAAGGATCGGAATCGGATTTTGGCCAGATTTTTTGCCGTGTACTGTAGCCCCGAAAGCTATTACGGAGACAACATAGCTTTGAAACCCCAGATACCTTTGCGTTCGGCCAAAACAAGTGTGCATGCACCAACACGAGGCTCTGACTGGAACGCTGATTAATTAGGTGACTCAGTTGTAGGCGTCTCAAGTAATCGATCATGAAGCATGTCACTTGGAAAGACACGAGTTACCTATAAAGCTTCTACGTCAGGGTCTCGTTCCGGCCTCCAGAAGTTTCAAACTCAGGAACGACATTGTGTTCAGCTGGAGGGCTTCGGATTACCCTGATGTGATGTCCATTACAGATTCATTCACACCGCTTGATGGATCCGGGACGACCTAGAGTGACCCACAAGACTTTGCGCATCTGAACTCGGTTATGCGGTATGAGGAAGAGTAGACCGTCTCCTCGCATGGCTTCTGCAGCATCTACGCCATCGATAAGAATGGCAAGCTTAAGTGGACGTTGAATGTGGGGTTTCCCCCTCTTCATACAGTATATCATACTACTGACCATGATCGTCGCAGGGACAAACAGGAGGGGGTTGTTAGTTAGCGCTCGGAACAACGTTCTGTTTCCAGCATGATGTGCGAGTTATCGAGTCCACGAACAGCACTGTCACGCTGCACTTTCACAACAGCAATAATGCCCCCTTTTCAGAAGGGGCACATGCCACGGTCGGCCTTTACTAAAACTGAATTTGGTCGCAAAGACAGCTTCCCTGGAACGTCGCCTCTGGGACGCAGGAAAGGTCGTCTACGCTCGGTCACAAGGTAGCTACCAACCTTTCTCCAACGATCACGTCCTCTTAGGCCACGGTGCAACGCCCAAAATTGAAGAATACAACGACAACGGCCCGGGCGCCGTCGTCCTGAGAGCAAGGTTCCGGCTACGATAACCTGATGCAGTCCCACCAAGCGTTCCGATCAGCATGGACAGGCAAACCGAGCAGCACACCGAGTGTCTATGCGTGCACGGGATCCAGCAAGGGGCCGGTGAAAGATGTATGCGAGTTGGAACGGGGCAACAGAGGTGCGGATGTGGGATGTATATCTTGACGATGACAAGCAAAATCTTCGAAAAGTGGCTACGGGTGCGCGGAATGGATTTGAGACAGAGATCCGCGTGAGTGGAGCTGGGAGCTTCGTGATGGTCAAGGCCGAATCCGCTCAGACCGAGGTTGTCCGGGTACAAAGCTGTTAGCTTGTGCCGTTAGCTTGAGCTGCTAGACTTCAGCGGGAAGCTAATTCTTGGGGACTGTCCGTAGCTTCCGTAGCTTGGATCTAGCAGAAGGTGTGAGCTAGGATGGCTTATGTCATAGAATCAATTCGAAACGGAGAGCGAATGTGTCATGCCATGCCCCATCACGGACCCACGGAACATGCGATGACGAGCCTTGGACACTCTCGGGGCGCCGAAGTTGTTATTGTTCGATTGTTTATGTTTTATAGCTCAACTTTCGGGCAAAATAGAGCAAAGACAATGAAGCCGGGCGAACCGTCAGGCCGTGTTTTTCAGAGCATCAAATCACGCAGCTATCCATGCAATTGACAGGTGGAGCTCAGTCTCTTCACTGATTTGCCGCTTATTGGGCCCCGTTTATCAGTAATGGGTCCTAGTGATAATTAGTCTTCTTAGTGCGTCTGTAGTACCTACCTGCTTCGGGCTCCACTTCTTTTTTTTTTTTTCTTCGGGAGTTTCCCTCCTGCTCGACTCGACGTGACTCGACTTGACTCGATTTGGTGCGACCAGGGACAAGGGAAGTAATGCACCTCGGGTCCGGGTGTCGTACATAGCTCTTCGTATTCTGTAGTTCCCAAGAAAAGAGGGCATCAACCAAGGTACTGTTCCTCGGACAGCTTCACCGCATATTGGACACCAGTGGGGACCCCAGTGGCCCAAGGCGACAAGGACTGGCCACTGGGCTGCAACGGAAGTCCAATTATGCTGAATCGGTACTAGACAATTGAGCCGGATGAGCAGACTTGGTCAAAATGGAGTAAAGCACGAGTCGGTCACTGTGACAACCTGCCCCACACTGTGAATCATATGCGCCTGTGTTGTACACTCGAGTTGGGCATCTGAGTTTTTTTTTTTTCTTTATCGCGCTCTCCGACCCTTCCTCTACACACCTCGACTCAACCTCTAATAATACCATTTTGCTCTGCGAGCCTTGTTTGTACAGTTGAACCTGCGTTAGTGCTGCTTTGCTGGTCAAGTCGCAAATACTTTGTCGCTTTTCCCCTCACCATTTCACGACCGTTACGATTTGAAGACCGCCACCGCCAACATGGCGACCGCTGCGATCCAAAGTGGTAGGTCTCGAGCTTCTTGTATCCTTTCTACAGCTTGCTAACAATGCTTCCAGTCTCTGATGAGACCCTCCCCAAAGACCCTGTCTCCGTCGAGCCGATCACATCCACAATCGTCGACGAGAAGTCCGCCACCAATGGCGACGCTGAGCCCGACGTTCCATTGACCGCGGCCCAAAAGAAAAAGGCTAAGAAGAACGCCAAGAAGAAGGAGAAGAAGGCCGCCGCAAAAGTCGAGGAGAGTGGCGCCGAGTCCGCCGATGTCTCATCTTCCCAAGAAATCGAGCCTGCCGAGTCGACAGAGGAGACAAAGGATTCCGAGCCTGTCGCTGCGACTGAGGCAAAGGCTGAGGCTGAGAAGCCCACCGAAGAAGCTATTCCCGAGCAACAGCTCGAACAGACCACCACAGAAGAATCTGCTGAGATTACTAAGGAGGAGCCTACACCCACCGAGGCCGAGTCAGAACCCACTACAGAGGCACCCGCCGCCGAGATTCCCACCAAGTCCGAGGAGACTGAGCCCGTTGTAGAGGAGCCCGCTGCCCAGCCGGCCGTGGAGGACTCTCAGCCTGCCGAGACTGCGCAGGAAGCTGTGGCCGAGACTAAAATTGAAGCTGTTCCGGAGGCCGTCCAGAGCCCCGCAGAGGAGCCCGCCACAGAATCTACAACCGAGGAATCGACCCCGGAGGTCATTAAGGTAGCTCCGATTGAAGAGACTCTCGCCGAGGAGCCTGTTAAGGAGACACCCGCCGAGGAACCTACAGTGGAGACAGTTTCTGAGTCTAAGGAAGCTTCAACTGATGTTCCTGCTGTCGAGGAGTCCGTGGTCTCTAAGGAGACCACCGAGGAGCAGCCCGCTGTTGAAGAGCCTACTGCAGCTCCTAGCACCGAGCAGCCCGTCGAGGAAGCTTCTGCTCTGGTGACTGCTACCGAAGAGGCCACCCCCGAGCCTACTGAGGAGACGACTATTGCCGCCCCGGTTGAAGAAAAGGTCGACACAGCTGAGAAGGCCGAGCCTGTTCTTCTGGAAACCAAGGAAGGTGTTGCAACCGAATCCACCGAGGCCACCACCACCGAGCAGCTTACAGTTGCTGAACCTGAGCAGGGGACTAAGGAACCCGAAACTGTTCCCGAAACCGCTGAGCCGACTCCCGCGCCCGAGGCCGAGCCTATCGAGTCTTCTACCTCCGAAGAGGCTGCCGTTGTTGAGCCTACTAAGACGGAGTCTACTGAGGAGACTGCCGAAGCACCTAAGGCCGAGGAGCCCATCGAAGAGTACAAGCCTGTGACCGAGCAGACCACCGAGGAACCCTCCGTGGAAGAAAAGGCTTCGGACGAGACCCCCGCACCGGCTGCTGCTGAGCCTGTTGAGGAATCAACTGAGACTGCTGCCGAGGAAGCCCCCGTTGAGGAGCCTACCAAGGAGGTTGTCATTGAGGCTCCCGTTGAGGTTGTTGCTGAGACCGAGGCGAAGGAGTCTGAGGAGTCTGTTCAGGAGTCTCCCGCTGAGCAGATCATCGACGCTACTCCCGAAGAGCCTTCTACCACGGAGGAGCCCGTCGAGGAATCAACCAAGGAGGTTGTTGCTGAGCTCGTCGTCGAGCCCGTCGTCGAGCCCGTTGCTGAGCCCATTCCCGAGCCTGTCACTGAAGAAGCACCTGCGGCAGTTGAAGAAGCCCGTTCCCAGGAGACTGAGGTTCCCGCGGTCGAGGAACTGAAGGTCGAAGAGACTATCGCCGAGCCCGAGATCAGCCCTGCAGTCGAGGCCACCCCCGATCAGGAGGAGCCTAAGGCCGTCGAGGAGCCTGTTGCCGAGCCTTCCCCCGTTGAGGAGGTCAAGGAGGAACCTGCCGTTCTCCAGGAACCCGCGGTTGAGGCCTCCGCAGCTGAGCAAATCGAGACTGCTACTGAGGTTCCCGCTGTTGTGGAGAAGACTGAGGAGCCTGTTCAGGCTGAGGCCGCCGTTGAGACTGAGGCTCCCAAAGAGGAGGTTGCTGAGACCCCTGCTGTCGAAGAGCCTGTTCACGAGAAGGTTGCCGAGACAGAGCCTTTCGAGGCCGCTGCTGTCCAGGAGGAATCTCCTAAGGAGATTGCTATCGAAGAGCCCAGCACGACCGAGCCCATCGCCGAGGCCCCCGTCGCTGAGGAAGCCCCCGTCGCTGAGGAAGCCCCCGTCGCTGAGGAACCTTCTATCGCCGAGCCCGTTGCCGAGGCCCCTGTCGCTGAGGCTCCCAAGGATGCCACTGCTGAAGAGGTTGTGATGATCGAGGCCGAGCCTGAGGTCCCTGCTGCGACCGAAATTATCGAGACTCCTGTTGTCGAAGAGCCTGTCGTTGAGGAACCTGTCAAGGACGGTGTCGAAGAGACTCCCGCTTCTGCTGCCACCGAGAAGCCTGCTATCGAAGAGCCCGTTGCCGTCGAGGAGTCTGCTATTGACGAACCGGCCAAGGAGGAGCCCGTCGTTGAGCAGCCCGTCGTTGAGCAGCCCGTCGTTGAGCAGCCCGTCGTTGAGCAGCCCGTCGTTGAGCAGCCCGTCGTTGAGCAGCCCGTCGTTGAGCAGCCCGTCGTTGAGCAGCCCGTCGTTGAGCAGCCCGTCGTTGAGCAGCCCGTCGTTGAGCAGCCCGTAGTTGAGCAGCCCGTAGTTGAGCAGCCCGATGTTGAGCAGCCTGTCGTTGAGCAGCCTGTCGTTGAGCAGCCCGTCGTCGAGCAGCCCGTCGTTGAGCAGCCCGATGTTGAACAACCCGATGTTGAGCAGCCCGTCGTTGAGCAGCCCGATGTTGAGCAACCCGATGTTGAGCAGCCTGTCCAGGAGCTGGTTGAGGAGACTGCCGTGCCCGCTTCCACTGAAAAGGCTGTCGTTGTAGAGGAGCCCATCCTGGTTGTTGAGGAACAAACCTCTACTGAAGCTGTAGAGCCCGAGACTACCCCCGCCACTGAACCTATTGCGACAGTGGAGGAGCCTGAGACTCCTGCTCTGCTCGAGGAGCCCGTGCAGACTGAGCAAGTCCCGACCGCGAAGGAAGAAGAGGCTGTTGTTGAGGCCTCTGTGACTGAGAAGGAGCCCGAGAAGCCGGAGGAGCCTGTTCAGGCCGAGGACATCCCGATTGCCAAGGAAGAGGAGCCCGTCGTCGTCGCGGAGGAGACCCCCACTGAGCCTGAGGCTCCGGTCGAGGAGTACTCTGCTTTCCGAGAGCTGATGGACACTCCTAAGGAACAGTCTCAGGAGGAATCCGCCAAGGACAGCGATATTACTGCTGAGGTGATTGGCGCCGGAGCCGCCGCTGCCGTCGCCGGTGTCGCTGCTGTTAGTGCTGCCTCCGCGCTGCACAAGGAGCCCGAATCTACGCCGGCCTCTGAGGCCGAGCAGGAGTCGACGGCTACCGAATTTAAGGACGAGCCTGCGGAAGCCAAGGCGGAGACCGAGGTCCCTGCAGAGTCGCAGCCTGATAACAGTAAGCTGCAGCCCTACGCTGTCTCGACCAACAATGTGTCTGTCCCATCGTTCGAAACTGATCCGGATCTCGCAGCCCTTGCTGTTGACCGCGAAGCCCTTCTCAGCAAGCTAAACCAGCCTTCCACCGACCAGCTGGCCACCATGACCAGCGAACAGCCCCAGACCTCTGCTGCCGCAGAGCAGCCTCAGGCCGAAACCGAGGAGCCAGCTCAGAAGTCTACTGAGGCTGCTGGCCAGCTTGCCCCCGAAACCGCCGCTACCACCGACGTTAATGAGGAAGATGCTCGTCCCATGAGCCAGAACCGGTCAGTGGCTGCTGTTTCTTTGAATAGCGCACCTGACAACTGGCTCAAGGCGTTCCTGCGCACTGTGTTTGTGGGATTCTTTGGAACTATCTTTGCCCCTTTCCGCCGTCATGGAAAGGACCGCAAGTAAGATAGGGACTGGATACCACTCCTCCTTGATGCTTTACATGGAGGGATATCGAATTCAATGAGAAAAAAGCGCGTCGATTCGCCATACTAACATTGATTCACCAGGACCCGGTTTTGGACAACCCTTGCAGTGATCCCCATCCTTGCGATACTCTGGCGCGCGTTGTATCACTGATCATCTCTGCACCCTTCACCTCGTGTTTGCAGGAAGGATTTTGATTGAAAAGCGAAGCAAAGTCAGAATGTTCTTTTGCGCTTGATTCCCCTGTATTGATTACGATTTTCCTTGTCTCTCGGATTTTGACTTGCTTTTTAGTTGCTCTATTTCCTATTGTTTTTATGATTTCCATTTGTCGTCTCGCATGTTGGTGAGCTTGGCCGGTCTTGAGATAGATCGTGATGCGGTCTGGTATCCAGCGTGTATGCAATGAGACAGTAACGATGAACTTAATGAACTGGATGATCCATTTAAACGTGTGTTTGTAATTGGTAGTCCTTCCTGTGGACTGGGGGTTCCCGCTCGTATGCAGTGAAGTCCGCGTCCGCATCTACTGTCCACGGCCATTTTTACGTCGACTCCCACACACTTCACGTTTCTTCTTTCATTTCCCTTGACCTTCCCGATCTCTCCTTCTCCCGCATACATTCACTTCGCACGTGTTTTGTTCCTTCCTCTTCTCTACACTCGTTTGCTGTTCTATCTCTGGACCAGCCATCTATCCAACTGATCTCATGTCATACCAGCATGTTCGGACCATTACCCGCCTGCCGACAGGAGCATTTGAGCCCAAAGTCGCCTAATAAATCACCTGGGAAGTCACCCCCGAAGTCGCCTACGAAGTCTCCTCGACGTAGTACTGGTCGAGATTCCTCGGATATTGTAGGGGTTCCATCGACTGAAGCTCCTCCTCCTCTCGTCCCCCCTCCCCCTCCTCCGGTGTTCATTCTACCTGTTTCCACGCCTATATCGCGTCCGCCATCTGTCACACCCGGTAACGCGTTCTCTGCTGTCACTCGACACAAATGGGAAGAAGACAGGCACGCACCCAAGGGTTTTTGTGAGTCTTGACTATGGGCATGATGCCCGCTCGCGTCTTCACCTACAGTGCTCCAGAGAACTGACAAGATTGAACAGGTGACTCTCTTCCAAGCAGCCCCACTGAAGAACTCTATCGCCCCGTACTCTGTCGCAAGTCTTCGTGTCTTGATTACGACGAGGATCTTGCCCTTCCCATGCCCAAGCCACGGCATGATTTCGTCGTCGACACTCCAATGGAGGATGAGCCTGCTCGGCCACTTCCTTTCAAGAATCGCTCTGTGACGGATCCTGGTTTCAGTCACGACCCTTTTCACTCTGACCCATGCAATTCGGAAGACATGAAGAAGAGGTCCAAGTTGGATCTCATCAAATCCAAGCTGAGCTTCAAGGACCTGCGTAAGGAAGCTTCCATCGAAAATATTCACAGTTCTTCTCTGATGCCTCAAGTTTCCGACGTCCCTGCTCCGGCGTTGAACGAGAGCTGCAATAGGGCCTACCGTCGTACTGCTTCTCCCAATACCCTTCCCGCCATGTCACGGCCGAATTACAACTTCAAGGTAAAGCTGAAGCCCATCGACCAGGGCAGAGTCTCCGGATGCAGCTCTCAATCCAGCACTGCGCCGAGCAAGATTCCGCTGCCTCCTCCGGGGGCATTTACCCATGCACATGGTATCGTGGTTCCGTCCAGAACCCAAAGTCGTCGTGTGTCCATTACTGAGAGCCAAAGTTCTTCCGCTACTCAGGATAGCAACAAAAGCTCGGAGTTTAACACAGCAGCTACTCCTACTGGAAAGCGTCGACCAAAGAACCTTACCCTCTTGCCTACCAGTGTGGACATTGCTCAGAAGCCCCGCGTCTCCTGCGAGGTGCCCAACTATGCAATGATCAAGGACTCACCTTCCATGCTTGGGGATCTTCTCGAGGGATCAGATAAGGTCAAGCACTTGCCGCAAAACTGGCTTGAGCCAGACTTTGGTCCCTCAGTCCCACGCAAGGAAAAGCTTCTCACTCCGACTGCTTACAAGAAGAATGAGCCTCCTGTTACCTCTATTTCCAATTATCTGCCATCCTTCCGGCAGCGTCTGGAGAAGGCTGATCTTCCGCTGGAGGGTCTTGCTCCCCCTACCCGCAGCATCCCAATGCAAGTGGATGACCTCGTTGACATGGTTCGCTCGATACAGAGACAAACTGATCTCGGCGTCAACAACCTCAACAACAAACTGGATGAGCTGTCGAACTGGATCAACGACCAGCTTCAGAAGCAGGTGACTTCTATTTCCGACTTGGCGCGTACTAAAGCCGACCTGAGCAGCAAGCAGCTCGATGTCTCCAAGGAAATTATGAAGTTCCAAATGGAGTGTCGCCTTGAGGTCGGTGTCATGGAGCGACGTCTCAATACCTTCGAAATGAAGGTCATGGATGAGGCGCAAGCTGAGATTCGTGCGTTGGGACGCTCATATGAGGATCTGAATCGCAAGACTGAGAATCTAATCAACAAGTTCTCGTCTGATGATATTCACAAGTTCATTGAATGCCAACGTCGCAAAACTGAGGAGATCCAGAGGGAGGTTGCCTATCTCAAGGCTCAGGATGAAATGTACAAACTTGCTGAACCTCAGAAAACGCAAGTCGTCCGATGCGTCAAGGCTCAGATGGACGACACAGAGCTCATGCCTACTTCGCCTTACCCACATACCCCATCAAAAGTCGAGCTCTCGGATGAACTTCCAGCTGTGCAAGCAGAGCTGGGAGCACCTGCAGACCAGAAGGTAGCTACATTGCACTCATCGATGGATGTGCAGCGCTACAGTGAGTCAACCATTCGCAGCACACCACCCTTAATCATTGAGAGTGATCGTGATCGCGCTTTACCTCTGCCACCTACCCCGGTATCCCTCAATGTCCCACCACCTCTGCGATCCCGAGTATCTTCAGCACAGGGCCAGAAGCCAGTCGGTATGTTATCTCGAAGCATTTCCATGACCAATAAAGGTTTCATGCCAAGCACGAAAGGCACAGTCTCTGACGCCCCTAACCCCAAAGAGAAGCAAGGCGAGAACAACCCGTCGAACGAGGGAAAGAAACGATCAATCTTTGCATTCCTCCACCGCCGTGATCACCGCGAGAACGGTTCAGGACGACATTCCCGGTCGTCCCTCCGTCGTGCCGAGGGCACCCTACTTCTCGACGACGGTAGCTCGCGAAACTCGACCCCTACTCCCCCCATTCCCGCCATCCCGCGGGATATCTCCAAGTCCGCTCAGAGGGAGGACAAGAATATTAGCTCAGTGCATCCTGCACTTCGCGCTGCTACTGTTCAGAATGTCGTGCACGAAGATGAAGTCCTCTCATCCCCACACGGCCGCAAGCCTATCATTTCTCCACAGCAACCTCGTTCCAACCACAAAGATGAAGCCGGTTTCAACTGCTCCCCTCAGGGCTCATTCCAATCCACCTGCACCACTGCCTCATCTTCCGGCGAGTCTAAGGTTCAACCTGCCGCTGATAGCTTCCATTCCGCCATGCAAGAAACCACCAGCAAGCCTACCAAGCGGACTGCATACCTCGCTGACGACGACCACCTGCATGTACCTCTTCTCAGCGATGCTGACCTTGGCTGGGATCAGGACCCAGTGTCTCTCCGTCACCACCGATCTACCGACACCCTGCACTAGGTTATTCTCAGATCACGCCTTTAGCACTTTTCATCTAATTTCTCACTTCCATTTGTTTTGGCATTTAATTGCGCTTTCGAGACTATGAGTATCAAACATTGTGGCTTCCATGGGTGTCATTGATTCGGTGGGAAATGCCGGTGGATGTCTCTTCTGTTCAAAGGCGTTAATGGTGCTCAATCTGTTATGGGGTGTTTGTCGATTCTTGTTTTTACTCCAGGGAGCACGTGGAAAGTATGACGGACATACTGGAGATATCCTCAGGGATGGTTTATCTACTACAAATGTTTCCTAGTTGCAATGAACGCGTTCTTCGATCTCAATACCCTTTTCCGGCTGGACTGTACGCAGTAAATGTTCTTATAGGTCAAAATAGCCAACACGGACCAACAGTTCTATCTCGGGTGTTCTGTCCACCGCAGCCATTATTGTCAAAGGCAAAGGCAAGGTCTGCATGTTCCCCACTCAACTTGATTCAAAGTTCATTTTCATCAAGAGCAGTCCTTAGCCTTGACGACGAATCTAGAAGAGTAAAATGTTATGTTCTCACTTGTGTACTCCTGTGAATATTCCAAGACCAGAGAAGGCGAATGAAATAGAAAAACGAGAATAAAAAGAAATCCGGTCGCAAAAGCAAAACCCGAAAGGCAATGCCCTAGAGCCCTGGATGTCACGGCTCGAGGCTCAGCAGCTTCGAAAATTCCCCATTAGGCTTATCGAGTAAATCATGAGGATGTCCGACCTCCACAATTTCACCACTTTTCAGAACAGCAACCTGATCGAAGTCAAGCAATGTGTGGATTCTATGCGCCACCATTATTACGGTGCAGCCATGGAACGACTCCCTTATGACACTCTGTACTTTGGCATCTGTTTCAGGGTCCAGGCTACATGGTTCCTCGTCAGCTATCACACAACGAATGGAATGAAAAACAGGTCAAAACAACATAAACGTACCTGCTCGTTGGCTCGTCCAAAATCAAGATCTTGCTCCTCTTCAGCAGAGCTCTGGCAAGACAGAACAGCTGCTTTTGGCCCAGGGATAGGATGCTGTCATCCAATCTTGAATCCAGCACCTCTTCGTCGGTACCACTGTGGTTTGCTGCCAGGATGCTCCAAATCTTCACAGATTTCAGGGCACCAACAATCTGCGCATTCGAGACCTTGCCCAAGGGATCGGCATTTCCCCTAACTGTACCGGGAAAAATGAACGGTTCTTGGCTGAGGCAGCTAATGCGCTGTCGAATTGACGATCCGGGCACTAAGGAAATATCTTGTCCATCAATGCGGATTTGGCCGGATACAATCTCATTGAGACGAAGGAGGGATAGTGCCAATGTACTCTTGCCACTAGCTCGAAGTAATCTGTCAGCCCACTTTTTTGATAATGAAAAAGGATGAATTCCACTGAGGACAAATATCACCTTCCAGTTCTGCCACACAAGCCAAACTTCTGTCCAGCTTCAATTCGAAGATTAATGCCGTTGAGTGAAGGTCTCATCTCACCAAAATTCCAAGCAATTCCTGCATCTAAAAATTCGACCTTGCCGCTTGTCGGCCATTCCGAGACTTCATCATGAGTCTGAGTGGCCATGTTACTCTCTTCACGAGGGGTTTCCTCGGCAAATTCTTTGATGCGTGCAATGGCTCCCAGTGACGTTTCAAGCAATGTCCAGTTTTGGATCAGCTCTGATAGGATCAGTCCCAGATCCATCATCAGGACAAGGGCAATTCCTAGTAGACCCGGGTCCAAGTGAGAGCGAAGAGCGACGGATGCTCCAACAAGAATCAATGTTATGCCGGCCACAATCAGGTTCAGCACAAGACTCAGCCAGCGTTGGATACACAGGAGGAGGTAGTATGGTCTTTGGGCGCTGTCTAACATAGAAAACATTCGATTTGTCGTAGCATGAGTCCAGGAAAAGGCACGAATAGTGGTGACTCCTGCCAGTGACTCGATAAAGTGGGTGTAAAGGGGGCTCTTGAGCTCAATTCTGTAGATGATTTGTATGAGTTGTCTGAATCGTATAATCAAACATATGAAGCATGTTAATGTTAAGAATGCACATAAAAGCAACGTACTCTAGTAGTCGCAGCTGACGAGATGTCTGAAGATAAAACCTCTGGATCAGATACAGGACTCCAATTATGATAGGTAAAGCCGCTGCTAAATAGGGCACTGAGGCTATAGCAGTGGCGCCTTGAGCAATAGCTCCGAAAAACTCTAGAGGTTGGCAAAGTTAGCATACCGAACATTTTTCTTTCAAGTTTCATCGTTGCACTGACGGAACCCTGTAGAAATGAAGCCTCGAGGCAGGATCATATCAACTAGCCTCATGTCCTGACTGAAACGAGTTACTAGAACTCCAGTATCGATGTTAGAAAGAAAGGATAAGGGAGCACTATGGTTATTAGCCAATTATCGCAACGAGTATTTAGAGATACTCACCCAAAACAAGTATTCAGCACGGTTGTATGAAGGTTCCTGGAAGCCAATGGGACAATAATAACCCATGTCCAGCTATAACTAGGTTAGAGAGCTCATCGAACGCACGCATTGATCGAAGGGGATATTGAACACACAATACGGCAAGTACAAGAGCAAGGGCTTGGACCACAGAGAATGCTCCATACAGTCCAAGCCAGTAGCCTAGGCGCGAATTGTTGTCACTGCTGGAGGACCAGATACTGACCCATACATCTTAGAAAGAATCAGTTTCAAATTGCCGGGTGCACAATCTCCGTCGCGATTGGGTAGTTCTTGTCAACAACGCACGGTGGGGCATCGTATTATAACTTACAGCGGAACCCGCCCATACCGGCATCTGTAACTAGGAAGAGAAGCAATAAAGCAATTCGTGACCAACCCAGTGCAGAAAAATAATACTTGTATACAGCAAGATCAGTTGTCCGTCGACTGTTATATGTGGAAGAAGAAGGACTAAAAGCGGCAGTCGCAGGCTCTACCAGCACATCTGCGGACTTCTCGCCTTCTTCTGCCTCATCTGTTTGGGTGAGTTGAGCATCATTCAGCCGAATGAAGCCATCAATGTCGTCTCGAATTTGGGCATAGCTGCCTTGCTTGGCCACTTGGCCATTGTCCCCGATGACCATGATCAAGTCAGCCTGGGGCAAATAATGGGCTAGAATGTGGTTAATCAGGTCTCAAGTCTGGAGACAAGGTATACATACCACTGTGAGTAGCCAAAAAGACAGTACAGCCCAGCTGACGCAGGAGCCCAGCCGTGCCGAAGACATTGTTAAATACATATCGGGCCGTGACATTGTCCAGGCCACTTAGAACGTCGTCAAAGCAAGCGATGCGTCTACGAGCATAGACCGCTCGTGCGATGGCCTATACACACCAGAATATAATTAGGAGGCCGAATCTTTCTGGATGTATAGACATAACTCATCACTCACGATTCTTTGTCTCTGTCCTCCACTCAGCTTAGAACCTTTACTGCCAACTTGTGTTTTGTCGTTCGCCGGCATCTTCTCAAGGTCGAAGTCCAGCGCACATGCGCTTACAACAGTGCGATACCAGTCAGGATCAAAGGTAGACGATGGATGTTCGCCAACAATATTACTCCGTATTGAAGAATTTGATAGCCATGGTGTGTCTTCACAGTAGGCCATGTCTGGGTACTTCACGAAGAGTTCCCCTTCCAACACAGGCGTGTCACCTGCCAGACCCTTGAGGAAGGTAGATTTTCCGCAGCCGACTGGACCAACAAGGATGACAAGTTGGCCAGAATTGGCGTCATTCAGAGTAAACGTTACACCATTTCCCTCTGGTATAGAAAGAGGTTTCCAGCCAAATTTGACATTTCGTAGAGATAGGACTACATCTCTCTCGCCGTGTGGAAGCTGTGAGAGGGGAGACAATTCAATACCAGAAATGTCGCTGGATGATGTGGAGCGAGTCAACAATGGATGGAGAAGCTGTCTCTTCTCTGTGTAATTTAGGGTCTTATTAGCTCTCGTTGACAAACTTAAGAGCCTGATTCAGGATCCGGAAAATCCGGAAAACAGTCAAACAATTTGAAGTCGGGGATTGGAGCTCTTACCATGGCGCTTCTGAGTCTTAAGAAACTCCTGTATTCTATGCAGGCATCCTATTGAAGCAAATGTGTCTGGAATCGCCAACAAGAGGTAGCTTAGTGGTGTGATCATCAAGGTAATAAGCGACAACGAGGTGATGGCTTGATTTATAGCAAGGCCCCCAGAGCCCTGCAGTAATGCTACTATCGCATAGGAAGCCAATGTAGCAAGCTGGCCAATGATTATAGGGGTGTTGACTGGAGTTGAATATCAGTACGATCATGTGCTGTTCAGAGTAATCCAATGGGCTTCAGGATAGGGGCGAATGTAAACACGCACCCATGCAGACACGAATTGACTGGATCCGGCGGAACTTTTTCGAAACCTCAAGCTCCTCCACGCGCAATGCCTCGATCTTGGAACTCATTATATCGGCTAAGCCGAGAAACTTAACGTTGCGAATAGACCCAAGGATGGAAGTTGTGAAGTTGATCCGCTTCTCGGTGGCCCGAAGCCATTCCTTTTGCCGAGTGGAAACAGTATTACCCATGGCAAATGAGGAAGCGGTGAATACTAACATGATCTTGTCAGATGATTGGAAGTGTGGGATACTGGTCAGGGAAATGGACAGAACTAACTTGTCACTATCAAAATCGGAGCAATGCAAACCGCACCGACCTGGGTTTCTAGCAACCACGTAGCCAGTGCTAACTGGAGCGCATTTGCCCAAGTCTCACAGACGACTGAATAGAAATATTCGGCAAGCATTTCTATGTCAGAGCCTATGAGCGACATTGCACTGGATTCGTCTGTGCTGCCCAGTGGCAGATCCATCATATGCTGGAACACAAGACTCATCAGGCCTCCTCGGATCATAGTTGTAGCACGGTATCCCAGGTGCTCATAAGAAGCTCTAGAAACCTATAAAGCAATGTCAGTGTTACCTCCAGCAGTGCGACGAGATGACAACAAGCTTACAGCAATCCCGACAAAGACGATTGCAGTGGCTCCAATTAAGCCATAGCTGGCGTCGAGTGAGAAAGAGTCAGTCCGTTGTAAGACACTGACCACTTTTCCAATGAGGAATGGCTGCGCAATACTAAATCCCACTACGCAAAGCCGCGGGAAGGCGATCGCCACCATTTCCCAGCGAAGGCACTTGATCACTGCCCAAAGTAACGCATTTTGTCCAGCCTTGTTGGAGCAGACCCACGCATCTGCGAACCGGACAGACAACCGCGAAGACAAAAGCTTCTCGTGAACGGCAGGGAGATCACCTTCAGTCAGTGACGCTAAGTGCCCTCTCCACAGCAGCCCATTCAGCCAGGTAAATAAGCCTCGGGTGAAAGGCCCGCTCACACTCTCAGTGGAATGATATTTCTCGGTAGTTAGAAGCCATTTCTGCTTTTCAACACTAGCTAGCAATAAAAGGACCAACTTGATGGCCAAAGAAGTAGAAAGAAAAGCGGAGTAGGCCTTATTTCCCGGTAGCAGCCAGGCTGTGCGCACACGCGCAAGGTCAAAGAGCAGTGTGATGAACAGATTCGCAGAGACAAGGAAAGATGGCCGAATTGACCGGACGTGCTCTAAGTCAAGAAGCAGTATAATTCCCAGCGCCGATAATAGGTCGAGAACGGCACTTGCAAGCAGTGTGCGCCCTCCAACGGGGTGTTGTTTCGCAACAAGCACAATCAATGCAACCTGAATAGCTGCAAAAATGACAGAGACACTCTAGTTCAAGATAAATCTTAATGCTCGGTCATCCCCGTATTGAGACCACATATAGGTAGTAGGAAGAGGGGATTACTCACCAGTGTGACCACTCGAACTGTCGAAGAGAGCACCTTTCGAGACTGTCTGAGCAAGTGGGGCAGACGAATAGATGCCATAAGGAGGAAACAAACGGCCGGAACGAGGCTCAGGATACCGGCCTCGAAAATGACAGTGAAGTCGAATCCTCCGCGACAGTCCGCTGCAGCGACGATAGGCCCAAATTGGTCATCGTCGCATGCGCCCGTGGCCCGCGTCAACACCATGGCGAGACCAGTGTGCGGTCAGGGGAAGGGAGAATAGAACGTTGAATTGAGAGAGCCGATGGAGTTCCGGCAAGAATTAGCAAGAAAGTTGCTCTCATCTACGAAAAATGGTGCATATGACGACTTCGAGAATGCTCAGCTGCTGCCCCAGGGCCCTTCGCACAGGGATCTGCAGTTTTATTATCGCCTTACAAACAGCTCGCAGTTTGTCTTTTGAGACCCTAATAACGCGGGCTCCGTGCTAGTGTTACGATGCAGGTGTAGCCCGCTAAGTATCGGGGACAAAAGAGTAGCCTGCTAGAGAGGTAATATTAAGGAGAGGTCCAAGGTGGGAGCTAAATACCTTTATCTGGCACAACTCACTAGCTCAGTTCTAGTTAGTGTTGATAATTTTCGTCTCGATTTAATATTGGATTAATAATATTCAACTTGGGGAGAGAGTCTCTAATTGGCCAATAAGTCGGGCGATAAGATACATAGTGAATTTAATAGTTATAAGCCCGGTTACTGCAGCAATATTGACGAAATATTGTACTTTGTTAGCGAGATCCGTCAGTTGGCATGTGTTTAGGCAACCATGATCTCATTCACTTTCTATGTGCTCATTCGGTATCCTGGGGTTTACACAAAGACCCAAATGTGCCAAAGCAGTGACGACCAATCGAAGGCTCTTGGCACAGGAAATCTCAGCCCCATTAAAAGTACAGTAGCAAGTGAACTGGTGGCGTGATAACCGTTCGCCGCCGGAGATCCGACAGCACCCTGAGTCCAGACCCAGAGCTGTATACGGGCCACATCTTGACAGCCAATCATTCCTATCTCGACGGCATAGGCATATGTGTATACCCTGGTCAATTTGGTTATGTTGTATCCATGGCCCCCAAAAGTTCGCCTTCTCTTTACCCTATCAGTGGCGGGTCTTTTGCCAAGTCTCACTTAGATTCGACTGTGCAGAATTCCCCGCCGGGTGGAACATGCATTGGTGTGAGGATTGAAATTGAACTCTAGTACATTGTCCGGACTTTTTCGTAAACTAGTCACTGGCACTCGCCCCTTCCGAGGCAGGGGTCTGGACAAACAATAGATCTATTAGGCAGAAGACGAACGACCCTGCAAGACCAAAATAAGGCAACCCAAGTGACATACCTCCCAGGCTCATCCCCGCCTCAAACAACCAGGCAAGGACAGGCCCGGCTAATAGCGAGCCTGTTGATACAACTATACCAATGACCGTGTTCAGTTTAGACGTGTCCTGCGGTGCCACAAAGCTTGTTGCGAGTGACCGACACAGCGCGGTCAGACCCGACCCTAAACTATGCACTGCCAGCCCGGCTATTACCATCCCTATGTGTGGCGCCGCCATGCCAAGTGCCCCGACAGCGGCAAATGCAACCGATGCACGTGCAAGTATTAGATCCTTGACGGCTGGATCACGATATCGCAAAAGCAGCTTGGAGAGCAAAGGAAGTATAAACAGCAGGACGGCCATGTGAATGACTCCACGGAGAGTCAGTAGATAGCCTGTTCTGGCGAGTGACAAACCAAAGCGCTTGCTTATGTACTGGGCCATGAACTGAGAAGTGGCCAGAACCTCCGGTGCAACCGTGAGAAAAGTGGCCAAGACGAGGATCATGGAGTAAGACTTAAGCGATGCAAAGGAAGCGATGAGGAGTTGAAAGGACTGAGATAGACGGAACTCGAAAGTGTTGGGATGTGATTCTTCCGAACCGACATCATCATCGGCGGTGGTAGAATCCGGCTTTGATATAGACAGTGTTTCGGGTACGAAAAATAGCAGAATCAAAGCGATCAGGTTGACAAAGAAACTGGCGAAGGTTGCAACCCAAGGAGAGAAGTTTTCCATGAGCTTTGCGGAAAGCGCTGGGCCAAGAGAGGCTCCCGCTAGGCTGGAAAATGCCATCAGGAAGAATGCGGATGCCCTTGCAATTATGTTAGTTAACTCGTAGTTTAGTGAAATCAGTGTCCGTAAGAGGGTACCTGTCTGATTGAGCCACCAAATCCGATGCGATCGAGTACAGATTAGCGAGGAGCACTGTGTTTCCACCCCCAACTACCGTAAACAGCGGACCAGCCAAAATAGCCTGGACTCGAACTATCTTTGGAAACGCAATAACAGCTAGTTCCCAGGCCAAGGCAAGTGAAGCTCCCATCATCGATAGAATAATGATGGGTTTTCGCCCGACTCTGCGGAGAAGTGAGTTCCTGGTCCCCTACAAGTGAATTCGAATATCGCTCTCACCTATCGGCCAAGACACCAAATGGAAATGCAACAAAAAGACCTTGAGCAATGAGTCAGCGGAAATCTTCATGCAAATGTCGATACCAGGGCGATCTATACCGACTACTGCCTCCACGAGGGAGAGGTTGCCATTGAGATAGGCCAACTCGGACTGTATATCATCATTTTTGCAGTCCCTTTCAGTTGGAGTACCTTGTTGAGCATATCGACTGCAAATGTTGTCCTCGATAAGTTGCGTTAGAGGAACAGTGAGAATGAAACCCGCAGCGGACAGGCAGAAGACGACGGTGGACAGCCAGTAGATTGATACCCACCTCGGCGTCGCTTTCTGCTGTCCACCAAGTAATGGGGAGGCCTCTTCAAGCATCGTCACCAGTGATCGTGTTGTGCGAGAAGAGAATGTTGGTGAGGCATGCGACCTGGGATGCGACCGTGACCCTTCACACCCTGCCAAGTTGGGCGCTAGCCAATATTGGAACATGGAAATTCCAATTCCTAATTGGAAGCTGAACCTCTGCTTATCTCTTTCTCCCTTTGTTTTGGAAAGCTCAATTCTTATTCCGATGTCCTCAATCTACTTATCTCTTAGCTTTATATTAATTAATTTTTAATCTACTAGGGTTAGCGAGCGCCTACTTAAGTATTTAATTAGAATACTTAGGAATAGAAGCTTCTAAATCTAGTTACTATCTTATATTTACCCTTTCTTTTCCTTAAGTACTAAGAGTTCTCCGATCTTATCTCGTACGCGCGACTAGCTCTAATAATACTCCACATAACATTGAGACGGTGAGTGGGAGGCCAGATGCCCCCACACTTTCAGACCCCTGCATCTCACATGACGCGCAATACGCTTACATTCTTACAAGGTTGCCTTCCTCGTCACGATCCTCGCAATATTTGCCACGCAACTGACATGTTGTACCACGAGACAGCGCTTACGATCTAACCGATACATGCTTCGAGTCTCTCCCCGAGTTTATCGCACTGGAGATCCTGGAAGCTAGTGCGACCACTATGCTAGGTACTGGAAAGCCTTTGCGGCTACGGTCCGCGTGCACGGCGTGCTATGCTGCTAAGGTACGTCAGTTAGCGAGTAGAGCGGTAGATATACATGCGCGAACGACCTGACCGTGATTCATGTCTCCAGGTCCGCTGCAGCGGCGAGAAGCATGGCTGTGATCGCTGTCGCCGAAACGGAATTACCTGCGAATACCAAGTGTCGATGGTAGGACGTGCGCCGAAGAAACGACGGACGAAAGCGGATGACGAGATCCTACCCTTGCCTCAGGAACCACGAGTCACACCTAGCGCGAATTTATATCAATCGGCTCAGGATAGCGGGTCTCTCTCCCAGCCAGAGGCCAGCATGTCCATGCTAGAGGGTCACTTACCCGCCTTGAATAACTCAATGGGAGGCTTCGCGATGGGGGATTATCCAGCCATATCTGCTGAAACAGAAATCAATAGTTACTTGCAGAATCTATTAAGCGAATACCCAGACCTGCCGCTGATTTCGCCTGGTGCGACCGATCCTTTTTGGCTGTCAACAGGAAACGTGGTGCTCGATCAATCTTCGCATATGCATAAGACCTCCAATTCTGATGGCGCATCTGGAACGACTGGCCCACGACAACCATCTGTACCTAGCTCACATACGTCAGCAACGTCAGTTATGTCAAATAAAAACACACCGAGTTCCGTGGGCCCCTTGCAGACGGCGGAATCCGTGCGGTCCCGATTAGTGGAACATACTGATACGAGGATCCCGTCGATTTATCGTGATCAGTCTATGGTGTCGCAGTACCCGCATGCCGCCGCTCTGATGAGGATAATCGAGTACTTGGAAGAGCAGCTCCAAATCGCCCGAGTCCCGATCGATCAAGCGATGCGGCTGAACCGGCAGGCAATGACAAAGGTACGGGAAGTGAGCAACACCGACGAGTTTCGACGATGCCAGAGTTGTCCGCTCTTGGCGGCCACCGTCATGGATCTAGTCGTGGGGCTATATGAACTCGTGATCCTCTCCATCCAGCGGCCTCGTGGTGAAGGCGACGCCATTCCCTCGCCGGATCAGAACAACCTGCCCTTAGGACAAAGCCCACTTCAACAGGGAATAGGAACTGTAGATATGACAAGTGACGGGTCGAGTCCCGGATCGGCCATCAGCGGCGCGTCAGAGCCCCCTCTTTTTCAATTTGGATGTCTAGAGTTCGATCCAGATGAGCAGGTGATGTTCCGGGCTGCAATGGTACGGCGTGATTTGCGACGGTGTGTCGAAACGATTCAGTTTTGCATTCAAGAAATCATCGAGCGACAGAAGCTGGCCACGAACCCGCGCGACAGTCCTATCAGTCGTGGGATATCTCAAGCGAGGGGGCCGTCGAGTAATGTGCACACACAGTGGTACCAAGAGATGGCATATCGGGCCAAGGAGCTTCTGTCTGCTCTTCCTGCTCAGTGTGGCCATCATTGAAGAATATATTGGATCTATTATTGTCGGACAAAGGTAGTGGGAAAAGGCAACAAAATTCATTTAGATAGGACAAGGATAATATTGTCACGAGGTTATATGACACCGGAAAACCCAATGGTTTTCGAATTCTGAAGCGGAGATTTACCGGCGTGTAATAGTGTGTAATAGTATAGCTATAGCGCTATCATGCCAATCTTTGAGCTGGCAAAAAGGGTAAAATTACTACAATCACACAAAAAGAGAGCCAAATAAAGAAAAATAAATCAAAATTACCAAATCCAACGCTCACGTATATAAGGTGGTATCTCCTACCCAAATAAAATTTACTCGTGCGGGATGGTATAACATCCTCCTAAATTAGTATTTTACATCTCAAGCCGCATGATGGTAGCATCCCACCCCTAGGTAGAGTGAGGTCTTACAGCCATAGGAGCGAGGGAATGATATGATGACTAGAATCTCCTTCGGCTAATTCACGGTTGTTGAGTAAGCATGTCAGAAATGTCCCATAGTAAATGGCGGACCGATACTAGCGCTCCGAAGGACGGGGCTGCAAATCGGAAGCCGAACAGTCGACTAGCAAGGACGCAGCATGGGGCCGTATTTATGCATAAATAAATCATCTGACTAGGGTCCCTTCATTCAGCGGAAAGTGTACATTTATGTGGAAAGCATTTTTTTGGATTCTTGCACCACTTTGCATTCTGACGTTGTTTTTGTGATCCCAGCCGAGATGTGGTATGAGTACGTGGGCGAGATCATACTCATGAAGGTACTGCTTCTTGCCGGCCTTCTTGGAATTCTGGTACGCCAAATCACCACCTGCCTCGTGCCCCATGATCCTGCTTTCTCTCTATTTTTTTCGCTTGTCATTTTTTGTTTGGTTATTCTCCTCTTTGGTCCTTCTGAAAGCTCAGCGTCCGAGTAATGCTAAACGCACTCGTCCAAAAACGATCTAGATTACTTTTCTTGCTCTCTCTGCACGCGATGAATCATTCAAACATATAAAGAACGGCCAGTCCATGATCGAAGCCGCTCCATTTGGGATGCCATTTGTCGGCCACGTATGGGCCTTTCTATGGAATCCTGATAGCTTCCTGCGGTACAGCCGGTATGTTTCGGAAGGGCAGAAAGTTGAAGGCAAGAATCAAGGTTAATTTTACTACAGCGAGAGAGCTATGCACGGCATTTTCAATCTCAAGATGTTCGGCGTTGACACCCGCATAATTCACAATCCATCACTAATGAAATCCTTCTTTGCGCTGCCGGGCTCCGTCATTGAGCACAAGACCATGGGATCGAACATCATAACCAAAATCTTCAGCTTTCCATCGGCCGAAGTACCTCAGATGATAACCCATTTCGATGAGCTGATGAATACCTTTGTCACTCAGCTGATGAAAGGCCCAGGCTTCGAACGGTCGTGGAAGAGACTCTTGATCGACATTGAAGAAACAGTACCGTCAATTGTCAGGCCCCCTTCGGGTCCCGGGGACCTTAGGAGTTGGGAGCGATCCGCCAATGTCCAGGTTCACCCCGACGGGACTATCGAAGCCGATCTTTTCCCTCTCGTCCGGAACTGTGTGGGCTTGTTAAGCTCAACAGAGATGATGGGTCATGCTTTTGTCGATTCTCATCCTGATTTCCTGGAGGATGTTTGGCAGGTAGATGCAAATATAATGGGGTTTGTTTTTGGATACCCGGGCTGGCTGCCATCGATTGCGAAAGCGCGAAAATCGCGGGCCCGCATCGTGGAGAAGCTTATGGCGTGGCATGCGGACATGGAAGCCGTTGGGCCGGTGGCCAACTCGGATGCCGAGTCGGGGCCATTTTCGGACGTTAGCGACTTGATGAAACAACGACAGAAAATCTGGTCTGCCCGAGGATTCTCGATGCAAGCTCGTGCTGCCGTGGATCTGTCGATATTGCGGGCGTAAGTAATCTGCTTCGTGATCCCTCCTGTCTTGGGCGTTATTGTGTGGATTCTCATTAACGTGACGAGGGCAGACTTAATGCAAATTCCAACTCCACAGTGTACTGGATGTTGCGAAACATCTATGCTACCCCTGGCTTGTTAGAGAACATCCGTCAGGAGATTGCCCCTGCCTGTTTAATCAATGACAACAAGTTGCAGATCGACTGGAAGAGACTTCACAACAGTAGTCCTCTTTTCAAGTCTTGTTACTTCGAGTCTCTCCGCCTTGACTCGGCCCCTTGGTCATTCAAGCGCCTCCAAAAAGACTGTACTGTGCAGGAAATGGGGGAAGATGCGCGGTCACCCGAAGCAAAAAGCAAGCCAACAGTATTTCCCATGAGAAAGGGAGATGCCGTGCTTGTCCCTGCTGATCTGCATCATACCGATTCGCGATACTTTCGCAACCCATCTGAGTTCATACCAGAGCGTTTCTTCGTGGACAAAGGCGACGGCCTTGTTCAGTCGGACATCAAGACTATCAGGCCGTATGGTGGAGGAGCAACAATGTGCAAAGGGCGATTTTTAGCAGAGCGCGAAGTCTTGGCGTTTGTGGCTGCCATGCTCACTTGTTGGGATTTAGAACCTGTCAAGGGAAGCTCATGGGATATGGATTCGAGAACAAAGACAAGTGGTGTCTGCAGCCCGAAGGATAAGTTGAGAGTTGGTCTAAAAAGAAGAGTCACTTAGAGGGCTTTTCCTTCTTCTGCCCTAATCAAGACATAAATATCCAAGAACATCTATTTAATCAATTTTTTGGATAAGCAAGTAGTACAACTTGATTATACTGATTACTTAAGTATACTCCCCTCAGATCATTTATCCTTCGTCTACCTTCCAAGGTTCTTCTCTTGAGGATTGGAAGACAGGCCATTTTTTAACTTAGTCGATGAACCCAAATTTGGCAATTCCAAATGAGACATTCGTGGCAAGTACATGGCGAATCTGTACAAGGCCACTTGTGATTCTGATCTACGGCAATCTTATGCAAATATTGATTTTCAAATGTTTTTTGTCTTTCGTTCTGTGTAGATAACAATGGAAGACTGCGTTCCCTAAAGATGTAGAGTGATAAGGCAGAACTTGGTATTCAAGACATGCTAAAGCTTAGTTGCACGGGCCCAAAACAACTGCATCTCCCCACCCCGCGCACCAGGAACGGGCGATAGTCTATTTGCCAACACAAACTTTGACTCTCCACATCCAGCTTGTTTGAAAAGAGAGAATATCTGGTCCTTTGAAAAGCTGTCATGGGAGATGGTATGCGCTGCAGGATGCTTTGGGTTGATTGTCTCATCAACGTGGTGTTGGTGGTGGTGATGATGATGATGATGGTGATTGTTCTCTGAAGAGGTTTGGCCTGTCGCCATGACAGGTTGCTTCACAGTACCGTTCAGCGAATCACGCGTCGCCCAGTCGATGATTAGAAGAACACCGCCCGGTCGCAATCGTTCGGCTAGACGCTTAGTAGCCAAGTCGATATCCTCAACATGGTGCAATGCCATACAGATAGCCACTAGATCAAACCCATTGAGCTCGTCCTCACTCAGTGGAGGCGTCGTGGGTTTGACCGTAGGGGCCAAGAGGTCACCCTGGATGGCTATCATGCGCGACTCGTCAAGGCCTAGATCTGCTGCAGTCGCGCGATACTTGTCTAGCATGCCATCCGACAAGTCCACGCCAATGCATTTGGAGAAATGAGGGTGCAGGGACTTTGGAACGACTTGAGTCAGTATTATATACAATCTTTCCGATAAGCTTGATCCAGAACTTACCCGCGAGACAATGCCATTTCCGCAAGCGTAATCCATCAACTTGGTCTGTCCAGGATTTTCGGCGTCAGAGGTTTGAATACCTATCCACTCCGCGTTACCCTTCAAGAATTCGGAAATCTGGGCCTGCAGATCGTGCACCCATTTGTCCTTGAAGACAAGCTTTGAGGCATCACTAGACACAGTCCACAGTCAGCATCCCTCTCCTCATTTGTAATCATAATCTGACTCACTTCCAATAGTCCTGGTTCTTATCTGCAAGCGTTTTGTCCATCGTCGATGTGGTAGGCAAGTTGAAGCTATCTGTGAGTGTGGTTCGATACCGAAGAAAGAAAGCGAATATAGCCACAAGTACAGCTGCGTGATATCCCCAGGAGTGCATTGGTGATAAGAAGCTGCAGCGGTTAGAACGAAGTATTTAGGTGATGTATTGACCCGGAACCAGCTTAGCTCTTGATTGATTACAAAACAGAACGGAGGCCAGAGGATGAACCACCATTCCGGAATGGTGCTCGGAGTGGGGCACAGGGCAAAGACCTTATTGGCCAATATCAACGGACCGAAGCAACGGGCCGATAGAGTAGCGGGACGCAGATCATTGTTTATTATTCAGCCAAGTCAAAGGACCGTGCCACAATCCAGCTTTGTCAGGGCTAGTTGCAGAGTCCCGAAGGGCCCATTGCGTGAGCCTAATATCCCTTAAGGTCAAGGAGATCTGTACTTATTCCCTTCAGTTGATACACACTTACAGCTTCAGATTGTAACAAAAACCAGAGACCGGTTTTTATCATCATGGCAGACAACGCCTCTTCGGACCTGCCTGGCCCCGGCCGGCTAGCACTTACAATGTTTGCTCTTTTCATGGGCATGTTCACTGCCAACCTCGACTCAACAATTCTCGCCACCGCTATTCCTTATATCACCAACGAATTTCATAGTATCGACGATATTGGTTGGTACGGTTCGGCCACATTCTTGACATTTGCTGCCTTCCAAACGACCTGGGGAAAATTTTTCAAATACTTCAATCTAAAATGGTCCTACCTTTTCGTCTTGTTCATTTTTGAGCTGGGTAGTCTTATTTGTGCTGTTGCTCCTAACAGTGTGACTTTGATTGTCGGCCGCGCGATTGCTGGCATCGGAGGCGCAGGTCTCTGTACGGGTACCTTTGTCATCATTGGGTATACCGTCACCCCGGAGCGTCAGCCTACTTTTATGGGTGTCATGGGGGCTACCTACGCTTTGGCATCGTTTGTCGGGCCTCTGGTGGGAGGAGCGTTCACCGAGAAAGTCACTTGGCGCTGGTGTTTCTACCTTAACTTACCTATTGGTGGTCTGGCTGCGTTCATTATTGTCTTCTTTTTCAAGACTCCCAAGGGAGCAAAGCCGATTGAAGCCACATGGAGGGAAAAGATTCTCCAATTAGATCCAAGTGGCTGTGTTCTCATTATCGGTGCCGTTGTCTGCTACCTCCTGGCTTTACAGTGGGGTGGTATACAGAAGAACTGGTCCAACAGCAGCGTGATTGGCACTTTGATTGGATTTATCCTGATCTTCATCGCATTTGGCTTCAATGAATGGTGGCTTGGAGAGCGTGCCTCCATCGTGCCTCGCCTGTTGCGAAATCGCCGAATCTTTGCCAACTGCGCTGTCGTCTTCTTCAACTCTGGCGGATTCTTCATTCTGATCTATTATCTCCCTATCTACTTCCAATCCATCCGAAATGCGTCTCCCATTGGCTCCGGTGTGCGGAATCTACCCTTCCTCATCGGCGGAATCTTCTCTATGATTTCTGGTGTCATCGTCAGTGCTACCCAGAGATTTGTTCCGTTTATGGCAGTCAGCGCAGCTCTCAGCGCGGTCGGAGGAGGACTTATCTATACAATCACCCAGGATACCTCGACTGGGAAGTGGGTCGGTTACCAGATTCTGGCTGGTGCGTCGACCGGATTTATTTCGCAAATTCCCATCATGGCGAACACGGCGTGTGTGGATATGGCCGACATGAGCACCGTCTCCGCGATGACACTCTTCTTCCAGCTCCTCGGCGGTTCATTCTCTGTTTCTGCTGCGCAATCTGTCTTCGGCAACACGCTTTTGCGTAGAATCCAGGTTACTGCGCCTGAAATATCCCCATCCCTTGTTCTGTCAACTGGTGCGTCCTCGCTGAGGGACAGCTTCCCGGCATCAGCAATGCCAGGGATTATGGCCGCATATATGGATGGAATCAAGGGTGCCTTTGCAGTCGCAACAGCCATGCTAGCTATTAGCTTTCCATTTGCTCTTCTGCCAAAATGGGAGAAATTGAGACCGGAGACGCAGGCATTGAGTAGTCCGAATGTAGCTGATGAAAAAGCTCAAAGCCATTTGGACTCAGAAACTGACAGCAAGTCCATTGTTTAATGTTAACAACTTATCTGTTACTATTTGGACTTCATCACTTGTGATTGCGAGGATGGCTGTGAGCATCTAGCAACCATCCAAGATTGACTTGAAAGACTTTTTCTGGATTAATGGATATCGAATACCAAGGCTTGTACGAGGACACTTCTCTATGGTCGAGTTGGAAGATACATGTTTTTAATTTTTGTATTTGAAATTTTAGTTAGATCATCAATGCTGCCTATACCAAATTGAGATGCGATTGACCCTAGTTTAGTTATGTCTGATTCCACCTGGGCAATCGATGTACGTGTCAAATAATAGTTCAAAATATGTTTCTATTGAATTTGGTATTAGTGTCGACGCCCCAAGGAGAAAAAGAGAGAGAGATATTTATATGGAATGAGCTTGTAAGGTCATATCCAATTTTTGTTCCTCCAATCCCGTCGCGTTTGGAAGAAGGTTTTCTATTCGAGTTGTTCAATATGCCAATTGACTGAATTAGAAAAAGGCCACAGTCGTTGAAAAATAAGACAAGCTCGAAAATAATATCTCCATATTCCAACATTCAAGCCTCAGTCTTCTCATCCGGCAGGTTAGGGACGCAAATCAGCTTCATCTGCGGATGGGTAATCCACGTCTCCTCATCACGCCCCCAACTCTTACCCACCAATTCTTTAGGTAGATGCAACTCCCACTTGTCAATCAACTCTAAAATCAAAGCACGAATGATAATATCTACCACATAACGTCCCATGCATTGCCGTGGTCCAAACCCAAATCTCCAAAAGTTGTAGCGGGCGTCAGTGCTGTTTACTGTCTGGAATCGATTAGGTCGATATTCCATTGCATCAGGGCCCCAGAAACCATTTCTGATGTTGAGCGAGTATGAATCAACCACGAAATTGGTGCCAGCTGGAATGACGTACCCATCGATTATTCGGTCGGTGGGAGCTGATTGCGGTACCGAAAAGGCAGCCAGAGGTTTCAGACGGGAGGACTCGGAAATGCAAGCGGATAGGAAAGTGGTCGAGCTGAGAAGATATTGCTGCTCATTGTTATCTCGGCGTACTTGCTTAATCTCTTCTCTTAGCTGGCTCTGCACTTGCTGGTCAGATGCCAGAAAGACAAGGTTCCAAGACAGACCCCCCATTGTCACGTCGAGATTGGCATACAGCGCCTCGTCCATAGTCTGATAAACATGCTCTTCCTCAACAATTCCCCTGTGAAGGGCATCGTACAGTTGGAATATAGGGGTTTCAGTCAGGGACAGATCACAGGCCCGTTGGTACGCCATATGATTGAACATCTTCCATTTCGCTTGAAATTCGCTTAGCGTCTGGTTGGCTTTTGTTGGAAAAAATAACATGCCATGTAATAAGCTGAAGAAAGAAAAATGGAAAAAATGTGACAAACATTTCGGGCTTCATCCCAGACCAGATTCGATAAATGCTACCATATCGGCTTCCCCATTGCTCACTATTTTCGATGCCATCTAGGAGCTTTCCTATGTCGCCTTGCCCATTCGGCCAGACAAATGGACAGGATGGAAGAGCTGTTCCGCTTTCCAGATGGCGAATTGGATATTTCTTTAGGAGAAGCCACTATTTCGATTTTAGCCTGATACTCTGATATGATCACTATCAGAAGGTGAAATACCTGAATCACGCCTGATATGGCACGATTGCAAGTTTTACTGCCGGCTGCTAATCCCGAAACAATGAAAAGAATCCCGGCTATGATGATCAATAGTCCCATTGTATCACAATTACGCATCCAGTTAATATTTGAATGAAAAGGGTGCTTAGTACCTTCACAAGTGGGCGAAATAACTCAAATACAAAAGGGTTTTGCCATATAGTTAAGGGACCCCCTTTTGGGATGAACCGACAACTTACTCTAGGAATTATACACTAACGCCGGCGCTATTATTATAGCCGAAGTCTAGAGTATTAGTAAATTCTAAGTATAATATATCGTTCTCATATCGACGTTATTAATAAGATTAATCGGTTAGTACCGCTAAATAATACTTATTTAATTCGATATATATTAGGATAAACTTATTAAAGTCGAAGCTAATTAGCGTAATACGGCGAATATACTCGTTATAGATTTCGAAAGCCTAGCGCGCGGAGGCTTCTATTTTCCTAAGATAATATAGCCACTAAAGCGCCTTTTTAGCCGCGGTACGAATAGCTTTAGTATTAGTAGATTCCGACGAGCTAGGTAATAGGCTAACGTCTAAGCTACTAGTGAAACTTTAGCCCCTTTACTTTTTAGAAGCCGAGTTTTTAAGTAAAATATTTATAAGTAAAATTATTATAGCTTAAACTAAGAAATAAAGGACGTTCTACTATAGGACGTAATAAGCCTAAATTAGATCTAGCTAATTAGGAAAAATAGAAAGAATCGCTAGAGCCGAATATAGGTAAGTTATCGCGCTCTCTTCTCTCGCGCGAGAATAATATAGATTAATAATACGCTTTCTACTATTACGACCCCTGCAGCCACCAACTATTTAAGGGACCGCAGCTTACAGATAGGCCACCAAGAGCCAATGAAACCACAAGAACACGTGATCTAGGAAAGGCACGGTTTCCGGCTGCTTACTCACCGTCACGAACTATACTAACTATTCCTTCTCAGAAGATAATACGTACGAGGCTCCGTTAATTTATTACTAAAAACTAAGAATCTACTCTCTACTAAATAATCTACTTAGGAAGATAAAGGTATCCCTAAAGAATAACACCGCGGAACTAGAGTAGACGGAGGCGGAAAAGCACTCTCCTTACCTAACAAATATCTTAGAGGGGGGGCGTTTCCCTAATCCTCCTAGTTTGATTATAGGAACGTCGAATTCACGCGCCAGTGGTTCGATTTTGGCGTTTTCTCAAGCTCTTGCGGCCTCAGAGGCGTCCTCAATAGGCTTTTCAATAGCTGAATACGAAGAAGTCATAGTGGAAGGTGGTAAAATCGAGGCTGAATAACAGCAAAAGTTACGTTGGGCACTGGCGGACCAGCACCCAAAGCGGTGTAGGTACGCGCCACGGGACTATTACAGTAGAGTAGATCTCATCAGCTATCCTTACACCATCCCATGCGCGTAACTGGTTTGAGACTGAAAGGAACATAAAGAGCGGATAATTCTCGTTTATTCCAAAAATTGGGAAATATCCAACGGGGAATGATTCCACGTCATTGGAGAGACCATATTAGTGTCTTCACACAGATGAACATCAGCCGCATTCTGCTCGGGCGCCTCGAGCCCATCGATAGCTCGATCAAAAGCCTGGACCAATTTTTGATACCCCTTCTGGATGGCCTCCGAATTACCATCCTTAAATGATACAATGAGCTCGAGTCGGGCGAGAAAACTGGTCAAGCAGCGTATGATTCCGCCTCGGGGCAAACGTCGATTCTTGTCTTCTGTACGTATTAGGGTTTGAACCAGCTCGCGAACTAGCACATGAGCACTTGGGAGGCCATAAAAGAGGATCTATCCTGTAAGCATTTCTGGTCTGAACACACTGGTCTCGTGAAATCACCTACAATCCATGAGAACTCTCTTGGCAATAATCCGTCTTCCTGTGAATAGGTAGTGATAGTGAGAATGACAGACACAATTCCCTGCGCAATTAAGACTAGAGGCTCGGTAATCTCAGTGAACTGGCAGATCTCCCGTTGGGCTTGGAAGCTCAGGAAGAGGTAGTGGAGGTACGTCGAGGCCAACATCAGACGCTGTCTTCCCGAACAGTTGTCGAGTATCGCTTCCGGATACTTCATATGTCTCGGAATAGCCTCCCAATTCTTTTGGCAAGTCTGAAGGAGATTCCTTGGAATTTTTTTTAGTCTTTTGCAAGATGTCCGGGAAAAAAAATGAATTTTTTCAACTCACTCCAGTGTCCGAGCCAATTGCTGCTTATCCGGTATATGCACTGCCCGTTCCAGCTTCTCTCCAAAGGCTGCCAAAATGAACCTAAGCCTAATCCAGCTTGCAGGACAGTATGTTCCAGCCACTGACCAGCCGTTCTGATCCACCAAATCTAGAGATGGCGGTGTCTCATGAGAGTTTCCAAAGCTTGTAATAAGCTCTTCCACTTCTAGAGGTAGCACGATTGTGCAAAAGTCCTGGGAAATCAGAGGCGGACGCCCAAAGGCAGTACAGAGTGACTTGTCGATACTATATGCAGCAGCAAACAGTGATCGCCGCATCTGCAGCAAGGACCTCGAGACGACTGCCTCGTCGCTGCTTCGATGCAGTCCAGCCTCAAAAACAGCCCCTGAAAGCTCCACTAGCTGTCTCCACGATCGGTAGTCTATCTTGTCAGTAAGGTCTTTTCGGCCATGCCAGTCTATGTTTGACGTCCTTACCAATGTCCCCATAGTGCATAGAAGTGGCGATCAAGTTTTGATAAATACAAAGAACCGAGATATCGCTAATTGATCCCGTTGCACGCCACAGATCGAGGCACTTCGACGACGCTTGAACCGCATGAGCCGTGAGATTGGACCGATCCCCCCTCCCCTCCAGCAGCGGATCTGTAGAGGGAAGCAACATTGTGGAAGCAGCCACGAGCCCGAAAATGATTCCCACCGTTTCCCATCGCATATTATCACCCGTGTACCCGGCATAATATTCTCTGCTGATACTTTGCGAGTAGCGGATGATTCCCTTGGAAGTATTGGACGTCACCTTCCCCGCCCAGGTCGCCAATTCCTCCGGTGTCATCTCTCCAGCGCCTCGAACCAACTCCGTCGTAGAATGCTTCAGTATTTCAGCAAAAGCCCGTGGCACAAGGCGCACTTGGCCGATTTTGAAGTATCGATCAATCAACCCCCGATACCAGAACCAATTGTACAAAATGAGTTTCAACGTCTCGGAACCCAGGTCCAAATTCGTGGCTGCCGCATCCGCCAAGCGCGGATTCAGTTCAGCGACTGGCACAGCCATGGGGGACGTGGCCAATGACGAAAACAGTCCAGAGCCCAGATTCCAATCTAATTCAGGGTCAAACGCCTGTCCATTGCTTTGAGAACTCGAGCTCGGAATAGCTATATCACACGCAGGGAGGTCAGAGCTTGCCAAGGTTGGTATCGTACTGCACTCGGCCGGAGGGTCCCGTCGAGCTGTCATTGGCGCTGGATGGTAGACGCACTGAGATGCGCGTCCCCTGGCGATGCATTTGGCGCATACCGGCCGGTGATGGTCGCATCGTGTTTTGGCTCGGCGGCAGGGCTCGCACGAGTACTCTTTTCCATTGCGGCGACGCATTAGCACCAAATGCACCTGCGTGCGAAGACTGTTCAGCTAGTAACACAGTCAGTCGTCAAGAGATGCGGGTGCAGAGTTCTGAATGACAGACTTTTCGACTTTGTCCTAGGCCCCTTTTAAGCAATTCTCATGCAATCTCTGCCTTCCACACGACATAGAACAAGGATGGACTGAGATGGTCAATGGTCAACGCCAAATCCTGGCTTATCCCTAATAGGTCACTTAAATAGCACGCTATCATTGGTGGCGTACGGCAGATCAGTCCCACGGACGAGTCTCGCCCCTGGCGAAGGTTACATCGGTCGCGGGGTATACGTGTTTCGGCCCCGGCCGAGGCTGATATAGTTTTCTCCACGCACCAGAGCACCCAAATGATTGGCGTTTGCATATATTCTGGGATGGTGATGCAAGATATCGAACTTTGAATTGGTTGTTGAAGCTAGTGGGGCCGGCGGCCCCTGCTGATGATGAGAGATCGGATTCCGCGTGCTTTTTAACTCTTTTTTCAAAGTGCTTTTCATATTTCGATCACTCTACTTGTAGCTATCAGTCTCCGGCCAATATGAAAGATATGCAATTCCGACAAAAAACAAAGGACAAACCTTCGCAGATATGCCCTGAATAGGAGAATATGCATGAGACTAGATGCAGTAAACGTTGGAAACAATGAATGATGCCCTTCAAGCCCGATACTGGAAAGGCTGAGGAGTAGCCTACGTTAAATGGTGCCTCTTGGATTCTCCTTATATGTGTCGTAAACTTGCAGGCTTTGAGCTCGACGACGGTTACAGCTCGCCTTGTGGTGTGGTCGGCGGAGCGAGAAAAGGCCAAATGACAACATGATGTGACCTAGTGCTGTTATCTATATATTGACATATTCAAGATTGAAGGTTCATGCTTTTGATTGAATAAACCTGCTTCTATGGTTACTTAGCGCCATACCACTAGTGTGTCAGTGTCCAGGCATATTCCTAATTAAGCAACAATACTCTTCATGTACCTGGGATGTAGGGTCATATACATAGTACTATATTAGCTAGCCAGAAAATTGGATTCTCAGACAATTTTAATTGGAATCGAAAAGCCCCTTTGCAGCGCTAGAGATGCTTGCACAACCTCGGCACGATCATCTCTCGACACGGTAATGAAGAAGGCTCCAAACGTGACAATTCCTTGTTTCGGCTCTGGAACACGCTGTACTTCACGGAAAAAACATACTGCATCGGTAACACATGCTCCGGTAGCAGATAGCAGTTGCACAGCCTGCTCACATACGTTGCTCGAAGCACATATACCCCCCTTTTCAGCCTTGAAAAAAACAATCTGGCTCCACGCTCTTGCAAAATTGGAAAATCCGCTCTTCGGCTCGAAAGGTTTTGCGAGGATCCGCAAACGCTCGTAATCGTGGAGACATGAGAGAAAGTGCGCGTCAAACATATTCACCCCGTAGCTGCCGCATGTAGCCAAGACGCAAGGGAACCCAGGTGGCCTGGGATTGAATGCAATCAGATGACATTTCGTGGCCCCGTGGGGGGTGTGTTTTGACGTAGGTCGTAGGTCTATCACATCCTCTTTCTCACTGTATTCCATTGATGAATCTTTTAGCAGTGCTTCCAAGTGAAAGACTCCTGTCTTGAGGCCAATGTTTAGAAGAAGTCTGTGTAATTTATCACGGACAATTTCGTATTCTTCAGCTGGAAGTCTAGACGGAAGCGTGTTGGTGTTTTCCCAAAAGTCACAATCGAGACGTCCATTGTCGCCAAGGCTGGGGAAATCATCGGAGAGTTCAAAGAATAACACCTCTCCATGAAGAAGTATAAAGTTAACGTCCAACTCCGGACCATCAATGTAGTCCTCGATTAGTACCTTCTGAGGAGTCCCTTTCGAAACCCGCTTAACACTCTCCAGTAACCGAGCCTCATTTTCACCTTTGACACATATTCGGATCCCCAACCCACATTTGGTTTCACGATGAGGGGATATTCAGGGCGGAGCCCCGAGGTATCCAGCTGTCTCTTCAAATCTTCCATGTCCGTGGCAAGGAACGCGGTGGAGGAAGGATCATCAATAAGTCGCGTCTCATATTTATTGATGGACCGGCTCAGAGCAAGCGAATCTTCAGTGGGAAGACCAAGAATCTGCGCTGCTTTTGCAACCGGGACGATGCATTTGTCAGACACAGTGCAGATTCTATCCACGCTCCCATATGCTTTCGGAGCCATCGCTATGCGCAGGGAAACCCCCTTGTCGGCGGTCATATCGATTGGAAGAAAGCACTTATACATATGTCGATAGGCAGGGTCGAGCAGCCAGTGTCTCGGGTGGTCCAGTATGACAAGATCGATCCCGAGAGCATTTGCCGAGAGGTAAAGCGGCCGGAACGCCTCGATGTCGTCGTGCCCATGTATCAAAGCCATGGTCCTCCGCTGGGGCTTCTCAGAAACTAACCACCCAAAATTGACACGAGCGTGGATTTCCTCCACGATGTCAGCTGAACTTAGAAGCGACTCGGACTGGACGAGCATGAAGACACTGGAATCCAACAGCGAGATGATATTTTCACAGTCTGAGCTTTGGAACCAATTCTTGAATCCGACTATTGGTCAAACCTAGGTCAAATCAACAGAAAACTCCAGACCACGTGGATAAAATCACATACCTGCTCTTCAATAACTGGAGAGACTGGTGTCAGAACTATTTTGGAAATCTCCTCGTAGAGAACCATCAGCTCATCTGATGGCTCATAGCTTTTGGAAGACACAAGCCGCCCATGTAGTGAAGTCACAGACGACACAAATGCGTCGATATCAAAGGCGTCCTGTTTTGAAATACTGCCCATGATTGATGTAGGTCTTCCTGATTTGAGCAAAATAATTTTGAAGGATATAATTGGAAAATAAAAATCTCCTTGCCTTCAAGCAATCTGACTTTCTTTATAGAACTAAATACTGGACCTGGTTTGGAACCGATTCTCGTTCGCAGGAAGCCAAATGCTCAATTCGCCGGGAAACGTTGATCGACCGGAGTTCGGATATAGCTATCGGAGTACATTCAAGCCATGGCACAGATGTAGTTCTGACTCATGGGCAAAAATCCTTCTTGTTTCCTTTGCGACATTTGTTCAATATTATTTAAAATGACTTCTAATGTGGAGAAGCCAAAGCAGAGAGTAATATTGCCAATGTATGAACTGATTTGTAAATATCATTGTCGATGCAAATTTAAGTACATTTGAAAGCTCGGGCTATTCAAAGTTTGGGATTGAACATGCAATACTAGTCCGTAAGATTCGCCATCTTGAACTCCGCGTCGATTACGTTCATGTTGTCAAACAAATCAAACTAGAACCTCTTAAAGCTCGGCTTTATAAGGTCATAAATTCGGAATACCCATGCATCTGATGTTTTCTTTAACTTACCTAGTGTCTATCCTTGCGTGTTATTATTCAACATCCTAATTTCGTATCTAACAATAGAGGCTTTTTACATACGTCTAGCTTTTGTCTTGAACCAAGAATCTCAGAGAGTCGGAGCTCCGGCCGAATTCCGTCTGAACTCCGTTTGGAAACTCCGTGTGATCAAGCTTCCAATTCCGTCTGTCCCCGCTCCAACCCCGCCTGATCATTTCTTTGTTCAGAAGAATTTTATGTTGCGTTTTCACATACCAGGGGCATTTTCCCATAGGACCTTTCCGAGACAGGATCGCGAAGCATGTTGTCCATAAGGGGTTCGACCTGGGGGAAGATCGACTTTGCCCATGGTAAAAAAGATGTTTACAACCCCTCCACCAATCCCAATGGGATTGTGAGTTTTGCAAATGCTGAAAACGTAACCCGTTGCAACCTTTCTTGGAAATGGGAGACTGCTGATAACCAACAGTGGCTGCTTCATGATGATCTGTCCGATTATTTCAATGAACAGGTACATAATAAGAAAACCCAAAAATCAGCTCAGATGCTTATGACTGACCATACAAAGAGCTTTGACAGGCAATGCTGTGCGTACGGTGAAGGCTACACGGGAACCATAAGAGTGCGATCGGCGATGGCGAAGCACCTCAACACTCATTTCAAGCCATTCACACCGATCGATGCCGAGGAGGTGACCTTTGCGGCTGGAGTGACAAGCCTGAATGAACTATGCGCCTTTCTCTTATGTAACCCAAACGACTCTATCCTGTTAGTTGGCCCGGTGTATGGGGCCTTCTATCGAGATCTCACCACCAGGACTAGGTAAGCAGGATCCCGGCCATGAATGGTTCTAGGCAAGCTGATCAATATTTTTCCAAGTGTACACCTAGAATACATACATGTTGGAGACAAGGACCAATTCTCGCCTGACAGCATCGCTGCCATCGAGGCTGGATTTGAAGCTGCGAAAGCGAGAGGAAGAATCATCAAAGCATTAATCATATGCAACCCGCACAATCCGCTTGGACGCTGCTATCCTAGGGAAACTTTGGTCGGGCTCCTTGGCCTATGTGCGTCAAAAGGTATTCATCTGGTCAGCGACGAAATATACGCTCTGTCAGTCTACAAGCGATATGACAGGCCATCTGAAACATTTATCTCCGTCCGCTCAATTGATTTCACCGGTGTCATCAACCCAGATCAGGTTCATGTTCTTTATGGGATGTCAAAGGTAGATCTAAGGGACTTCGGATACCGGAAAGATCCATTACATTGACTTTCATAAACAGGATTTTGGCGCAGGCGGAATGCGATTAGGCTGCATGATATCGCAAAATGATGAGTTGAATCAGGCGACACGAGCGCTTTGGTGAGACGGGATATCTTGACATGAATGCACCGGAGAACCATAACAAGCTAATTCAACATCATCTTTTAGCCGCTTTTCTTCTCCTTCTCAATTCTCTATGAGCCTGGCAGCGACAATGCTGGAGGATCAGGAGTTCATTGGAAAGTTCTTACATAAATCCCACACCCTCCTACTTCAGAACCGCTTGTTAGCAGAAGAACTCCTTAGACAAGCCGGTATCGGCTTTCACGACAAAGGGTATGAGAACGTTCTCCAATGTATAGTGTTCAATTATTTTGATAATCTAACCTCAAAAATTGCAACAGGAATTCAGGCTTATTCGTGTGGATTGATTTGAGTGCGCATCTTCGGAGTGAAATTGCCCAGGGGAATGCATGGGCTGCTGAGAGACTGCTCTCTCACCGCTTGGAACTGGCAGGCGTCATTATGTCCACTGGTGAACAATATCATGCCCCAGAACCGGGGTGGTTTCGACTTGTATTTTGCGTGAGCGAGGAAACCCTGCGGGAGGGCATTCGAAGGTTAGTTCCATTCCTGCTGTGCCTCGGAACCTTGCGAAACTTCGTGCTAAAAATGATGTCGCAGAATGTCCGCTCTTTTGAAGGTATAATCTGGTCGAGCTTTCCATACTGAATTGTCTCATTAGCTGGTCAAGATGCTACTTTATGGATGTCTACATGTGTTGGTATATCAGGCCTCCACTAGTGGAATCAGCACCCAAAAGAGACTGGATGGATAGATCACCCAAAGTCTATATATGTACGGAAAGGAACGATAAAAGAGTTAACTGACCTAGACTGCGCCAAAACCCGCAAAACCTAAAACCCAACCTTACCCAACCCGCCGGCGGGTCAGGTTTTAGGTCCAATTCTTTAACCCGCACGCGGGTTTTAGGTCGAGTTGCGTAACCTACCCACCTATTTTATCTTACATATTGTTGTTGTTGTTGAATTCATTTGCCCGATCTAGCTCGCTCTATATTTATACATGCTGCTATGCATGGGTGTCGTCAAGCCTGCCGACAGCTGAAAGGTGGTTACCAGCCCATTGGATGACCCAAAGTAGCTCATATTTTGAGTCTCTCGTTGGGCTTATCGAATGTAGAAAGATATTAGACAAAGGAGACCAGACTTCAAGTGTTCAACCGCCTTCACTGGGACCCTGCTCTACCTTCTCCCTCAAACCTTTTCAACTGTCGGCAGCCGCTTGCGCGCTCTTTTGTTTCAAGAGGGTAGAATGAGCCTGGCGCTACACATCGAACGGATACCATTTTTCTCCTTCCGGCACACTGTCTGCAGAGTTCATTCTTTCATTACTTTATCCACACCGAGAGCAATTAGGTCTACTGCTTAGAACTGACCCAAGAGACCGGTTCTGATCTTGAACTCGGCCACAGTTGTGCGCGCTTCCAGTCGTAATCGCCGTAATATTACATCCAGTGCTTTGAATGTTGGGCGGTAAACGTTGATGGCCCTAGTACTACCCTCAGGGGACTGTCATACTGTTATAATGATGAGCACTCGTTGGGTCATCGAGAGCAAGCTGATTGATTAAAATAATAGACCTTTGTTGAGAGGGCCTATATATATATTAGTCTTGATATAACACTAGGTATTCCGAGTTGATCCGATTGACTATACGAGATATATATTGTATTTGAAGGGCTGTTGATCCAACCTGGCTTAGCAACATTCTACCATTGCCAGATCGAAGCCATATTCTCCTCCCAAATTTCCTTTCAAAGCCTTATTGTCCTAGTCACATATTTGTAGACGTCCACAATCCTCCCCGACACTATCTCAAATACCCAAGGATCATCACTTCCCACCTTAGAGACAGACTTTGCGGGTACCGCACACATAGTAATAAGAGTAGGACAAACAGGTAGCGTGGAGGAAGCAACGAGGATGACTGTAGTAATTCTGCATACAGCTGGAACAAGAAAGATCTTCGTTCCTCTTCGTGAAATTCGCGCCGCTCAAAGAGCCAGACCCAGAATTAGATTCAGCCGCGTCACGCGCATCAGCAGCAGCCTCAGCGCTAGCCCAGGCACCATCCAGCTCATTGCACAGGTCATCACTAGCGATAGCAATGACCACGTCTTCCATGTCTTTCAGGTAGTAGCCTCCATTCTCGGCATGGAGCATACCGTTCGGATTGATCTTCACGTAATCGTTCAGAGATTGTCTATCGTGGAGAATCATGATGTCAGGCGGGGGTGAGGTTTGGTACCGGGTTAGACCTTCAACCATGATGTTCATGAAGCACAGTATGTACACGAGAGGGATAAAAACGTGTTGCATGTCGATGTCGTGAGGGGTAATGAAGGTCTCTGTATATGTCTTAGTCATCCATCTCTCGGCCCCTGAGCCGTGCTTGCTTTGAGGTTTTATAGCATAGACCTTGTATAAAATAACCTTAAAGAGGTGAAAAAGAACGATTGAAACAGAAGATGTTAGCAATTATCAAGGTTATTAGCTGTAGCCGTCAGTTGATGAGCATAGCGAAGTAGAGAAATCTAGAGAAGATGACTGACCTCTGTTATTTCTAGAAGGAATTTGAGGGAAATTATTGTGAGAAACAGAGACAAAGATGGGGAGAGGAGAATCTTCTTATGCTTTTCAAATTCAACTAGCTAGTCTAACTAAAGCCTCAAACTAGAGCGATTGAACCATGCCTCGCGAGCCTTCTCGACTAGGACCCGAATGATTCGAGGCAGATCAGGTTCCTTCATCAACGAGGTGCTCATTGTGCGCGATTTTCTGAGACAAGTATCCACCCACTAGTGGGAAATCCACCGGGGGCGGCTGCGGCCTCGGGAGATGCCGTAGCACCCAGTTCGTACGATCATAGGCCTAGAGGCAGTCGCGCTTTTCAGTAAGCTTTCTAGCTAGAAATTCATGCGTTCTAGCTGACGTCAGGGCCTTAGCCTTCGTGGTGAGACAGATCGACTCAGAGGCTCGTAAGCCTTTGATAGATTCTCTCATTGGAAGGAGATTTATAACCTGTGATGCAAAGGGAATACCTGTTAGAAAATAGCATTACATCCATTAATTGTTTGCGGTGTGATCAGATACCATTGAAGAAAATCTAGTCGTTTTTCCAAGCTGTAATGCTGTAATGAAGTATTTGTCTAACAGCTCGCTCCCAGGCCACACTAACTCGGCCGATTCGGAAACTGTATTTGGAAGCAATGTGTGCCTCTCTATAGACATTGACATGGGCCGACCATAGACACAAAGTCCGGCCCACGGCCCGCCCATGGGCCGCTGTTAGTTCTCTAATACCGCCCTAACAGTTGAATCCGTAACAACCCCTGTAGGGCGATTATCATCCCATAGACCCTTAAAAAGGAGGTAAGTTGCAACTTGCAAGAAGCTAATGCCCCTGAGCTTAAAGGGGCAAAAAAACACATGTATACTTTGTAGCCCTTTCCGGTGGCTATTCCAACATTAGCGTCAAACGAATCCTTTTCTATAATGACTATTTTTGGACTTCCTAATAATGAGCATGTATGATTATGAAGGTATCGTTCTTTTTAGCCATCTTGAGCACTTCAGCCCCTAAAAATATACGTGAATATTAAAGTAAGCTAGCACAAAGATTTCTTATTTAGGTATGTAACTTGAAAGTCCTCGTCGATCCTTCATCCTAGTTCTGCCTGATACTAGGCCAAAGCCTGCTGTATCCCATAGAAGACTAGGTATAGGAAAGGAACAGAAGGAAAAGTTGGGTTGTTTGAGTTGCACAGGACAATCATCTTCGTGTTTTCGCGAGTTGCGTATAGCAGATCTTGGATGTTGGCAGCCCAACCGTTATCTTTATTGAGCTTCCAAAAAGTGACCTCAGCACCTAACGCTTGGGTAACCTTGTAGAGTTGTTCATAGACCGGATACACGCAGATGATATAGTCACTAGGACGTATTAGTGCAGAAAAACAATGTGATTGGCAGCTACGGCTCCACTTGTTGTTATTATGCACTCGCTTTGCAGTTGTTGGTTTGTGTAAAGAGAAGCAACTGAATGTCGTAGGTTGTTGTTTCCGTTTGGGTCACCGTAGGTCAAAGGAACCGAGGTTAGAGACAACGCTGTTCTAGTTGCCTCAGGGTCTGCTGATAACTCAACCCAGGTCATCAATCGACAGCGGAGGGGACGAGACCGTGGTTGACATGTCCAATGTGTCGTGATTCTCATGAGTAACTATTGATCCACTATTCCAGTTTAGTAATCATAGTACATCAGGAAACGCATTCATACTTACTGTGCTGAGCTCAAATTGTCTGACACGATGCATGTCTATGTAGGATGGCAGGTTTTGCGCAAAGTGAAATGGATAGGGAGTTCACTGAAGTTGAGAGTTGAAGTGGGTATGGAGAAGTTTTTATGTAGCCTCATATGAATCACATGAGGATTGCCAAAGTTGTTAGGATATTCCTGAAGCATAATACCTAAGATCAGGACCAAATAAAAGTTGACAAAGCAGTCAATTATATAATGGTGTTTTAACTATACGAGGTGGGGTAGAGTTCTCGTCCCTATTAAGCGGACCCACACCTAGTCGTGTTCAGCAACAGCTCAAGTCATAAAAGCCCCACACCAAATTTCGCGTTCTTAATATGTACCTTTTGTATGGAACTGCCATATTAAAGATACATTATCGTTGACGGGGTCCTTAACATTGAGGGTGACTGATGACGCCATCAATTGCTGCCATGTCCATTCCAAAGTAATAAATGGTAATTTATAAAAGGCGTTGTAATCTCGGCTTTCGCCCACACCAATCGCCCGAACCCCAATCGTCAGCCGCGCCTCGGTGCTCCGACTTGCCGAGAGTTTCCCCACATAGTTAACAAAAGCAGTTTTAAATAGGCTTATAAATATGTTGGATGCCATCAACCTTTGGGCCGAATGCACTGAATACAACGAATATTGCAGGTCTCATTAACACCATGAGTTCTATCACTGTTGGCATCGCGGGCATTACTGGCAAATTCGCCCGGTGCGTATTGGCTCACCTGCTAAAGAATCCTCGGGTCACTATACAAGGCTATTGCCGTGATCCGGGCAAGTTGCCCCCCTCCTTCCTGTCCTCTCCGAGGATCCGTATCACTCAAGGCCAGTGGGATGACCAGAAGGCATTGCAGACTTTTGTTAAGGGGACTGATGTTGTCGTATGTTGCTATCTTGGGGATAAAAATATCATGATCAACGGCCAGAAGCTGCTCATCGACGCGTGCGAGTCGCAGGGTGTCTCTCGGTATGTGGCTAGCGACTACAGCCTGGACTTCGCAAAGCTAGAAATCGGACAACTCCCTCCCAAGGACCCAATGAAGCATATTCAGGAATACCTGAAGACCAAGAATAATATTGAAGGTGTCCACGTCCTAATTGGTATCTTTACGGAGACTTTATTCGCCACTTTCTTCGATCAATGGCATGCCAATGATACTTCCTTTTCTTATTGGGGGACTGGCGAGGAGATGTGGGAGTCGACAAGCTACGACAATGCGGCCCAATTTGTCGCCGCGGTCGCCCAGGACCTAAAAACTGTGGGTGTGCAAAGATGTGTGTACAATTCTCTCCGTTCTTCCCTTGCTTCGTTATAAGTTGTACTAATTGAGACAGTCCTGGGGGATCGCAAGAATATCCAAGAAATTGCAAACGCTTTTGAAAATCAGTATGGCACGAAGCCGTCTTTGACCAGGCTTGGGTCTTTGGATGAACTCTACGCCCACATGCACCAGGTCCGAAGTGATGACCCTACCAACTTGATGGGTTGGATCCCTCTGTAAGTCGCTCTCCAATTTGAATCACTCTATGAGAGATTTTAACATGCCAGTCATCTAGGTTTTACAAGTTTTACTGCACTAATGGCCAGACCTATATTGCCGCTGACACGGATGCATTGGCGTATCCTGAGATCCCTCGCCTGACATTCGATGATTTCTTTAAGCGTCATTCTCAAGAGACCCTATCAACTGCCTTTGGGAGTGTTGGCTCTGACGTCTCAGTATAAATACTAGCAGTGCTTTGGTAAATCATGTGCCAAAAGCACGCTTTATTGTTAATAGATTAAGGGCAATTACTACCAAGACGAGAGCTCAAACACGGCGCCCAATTTCGAATATAGCTAGTGACCTATACGATCGCTAGCGGCATAAACTCTAATATGTTCACTAAGTGTGTCTGCCTTGGCTCTCCCCTAGTCGTTCAAGTTTTCTTTAAAAGGAGCTCCAGCGCCTCAAAGCTTTTTCATTGGCTTAAATTCAATAAGGCCCTTGTGGTAGGCTAATTGATAGTTCAAGGTTCTGGCACTGGAAGCGTTGCATAATACGACATTGCTCTCTGATTCGCCTCCTTGGACAAAGGCTTTCCTTCCTCGGAAAACTCACTAAGCAGTTTGAAATAATTGATGTAAAATGCCGGAGTGAACGTATTGAAGAACCTCGACTCTTCATCGGATGGATTTGAAAATGTATGGGGACCCTTTGTTGGTACAACAACGTAGTCTCCGGCTTTGGCATCGATGTCTGGCTTTCCGTGGAGATGAAATCGAACAGTACCCCTAGTAACGAGGAAAGTTTCGTCGTGCATCTCATGCCAGTGTAGTGGAGGGCCTCTCGTCCGCGGGGGAATAATCAGTTCCACGCAGCTTAGGCGCATATCTAACATTTCCTGTGAGAACATTTTAACCAAAGTTTGCAGAGTTGACATACCAGTATTTGATCCATCTTCCATGATTCGCAATTTCATGGTACCCAAGGTGATTACATCACCTACGTGGCTGGGCACAAAGCTCACTGGGCGGTTTGGAACTTCCATTTACGCAGTCAATTCTTCCAGGCTCTTCTGAAAATACTGTAAACCTTGCGATGAGTTCTGTATATTTATAAATATATCCAATTTCGGTTTTCGGGATTTTCTGACAGCGTGTCTTCGTTCTAGGCTCGGCGTAAGACGGAGCTTACAGTTTGTCCGATATCTCCGGCAGACCCAATGCGGATCTACACCTCGGCTTCAAGGGCTTCGGGCGGAAATCCTTCCCACCGATCCCCAAAAGATTACGTGATCTCAAGCGTTCCCTTCTACAGTACTTTGCTACAAAAATTTATTCTTCGGTCCAAACTCATGATCTGTGGTTGTTGTGGTCCATCGGTCATTAAGCGCCCACGAAGGAGTTACTGCGCGCGCAGGGGCGTTTCGGGTGACGCCTCAGCGGTTGTGGAGCCTCTCTTTGCAGCCAGCTGAAACAGATGTTTTTTGACGTATTATCCTGTCCATCCTTGACTAGATGTTTGAGCCATCGACGGCGCTAATACTGAATGACACAATATTACGCGTTGCTAACTGGCCACGGTGAGCTGCGTGCGCGAAGGTATACGTATCAAGTAGCTGGGTTGTTCTTATAAGGGTGAATAAGCAGCTGAAACTAGCTCCCTCTCTGGTCACGTGGTGTACTTGATTCATTGGCTCTTGGTGGCCCATCAGTAAGTTGCGCCCCCTCAAATAGTTTGGTGGTTAGGGTTCAGGAATTAAAGTCTAAGAGTGTGATCTAAGTCGAGCCGTATAACTATGAAGGGGGGTCAAGAAGCACTTGATAGGCTGACGGTACGAGCACCCACCGTGCTTGTGCTGATTGGCGGCATTGCAATTACGTAAGTCCTGGACCAGAGATCATCACGTGAACAAAAGAATGCGACTCAAACAATGTGCCGCGGCCCTTTTCCGTCATGCTGACATTCATGCTGACATCCTGAATATTGATCATATCGGACATGGTCTCGTGAGTCGTGACAGTCCACAAGAAACACACAACATAGCCAGGGCTTACTACCACCTGAAAAGCCCATTACTAACGTAGGCGGACATTCCTCTGAGCGTGTCGGATACTGTACCCGCCCTTCTGGTGTATCTGCTTCTCTGACAGCCCTTGCATGTTGGCGATTCAAACCTAATATTCCAATTTAAAGTACAGAGTATGACCGTTCCATGCACTTACTGCGTCTTTTCGATCTCCTGTTCTTAACGGTCATTTAGTCCGCGATAGAACTCCTAAACGGGATCCCCGCCCCTCCCCTGCTTTGGGAGGTCTCTTTTGGCGCCGGCAATGACTCTCAAAAAACCCCTGCCCTCCAAGTCAAAACAAACCCGCACTAGTAACCCGAAAGTACGCACCGGCTGTATTACCTGCAAGTAAGTTGAGGCTTTAATTCCTTCATTATATGAATTTTAAGCAGAGTGTACCATAGAGCAAGACGGGTGAAATGTGATGAGGGTAAACCAGTCTGTGCGCGGTATGTTTATGTGTGCGGTTGGCAAATGGTCCGACTCCTTCCACTAATTAAACGTTAGATGCACGAAGACTGGCGGAAAATGCGAGGGCTACGCGCCGCTTATGCCATTATCAGTGAAACATAGAACGCTAGCCCCTGCCCCGGCCTGGGCCGTCGATTCACCCAATGAACTCCGCTCTCAGAGATCTGCTTGCGCAGGGGGAAGAACACGAAACATAAATTCTTTGGCCTCGAGCGATGCCAGTTCCTGCTCCTTCGCACCGCTAGTAGACCCCAGCCAGGCCGACCTGACACCCAAGGAGCGCTGGTTTCTGGGCTTTTTCCGCCGCATCACCGCACAAACCAATGCAACCTATTTCAATAAGTCATTCTGGGGACAGCTCGTTCATCAAGCGAGTGAGATTCAGCCTGCTGTTCGTCACGCTGTCATTGGCATAAGTTCTCTGCACTGGAGCGGGATGATGAAAAGCAATCCTGCGACCGATGACAAAATAGAGTCGTTCTCTCTTCACCAATGTGGCAAGGCATTGATGTATCTACAGGATAATCTCGTGGCCAATATATCCCGGCGTCAGCGTATGGAAACGGTCCTGATTTCTTGCGGTATATTATTGGCGTTCGCCTTCAGCCAGGGTGATGCGCGGGCAGGTGGCTGTCACCTACGTGCAGGCTATGAGCTATTACTGGAATGGCAAAAGTTCGAAATGGACAAGAGCCCTATTGGGGCAGTTGTTCTTCAGAGCTTTAGCCAAATACACTTAGACTGGCCGCCTCTCATGGATCCTGATGATGATTCCAAGAGCTATTCTTACCCGCTCCAACTCGCAGTGGATTACCAAATGGAAGTCTTGATTGAGACTCCGGAAGAGACATGCGGCATCTTGCTCATTCTTGGATGGCTGGCTTTGCAGATGAAAGCACAGCCATCGATGGGCGTGGATGCTGATAGCGCCCCATTCGCAGTCTTGAAAAGGCTCCAATACTGGAAAGGCTTGATCTTACAGCGGGAGCACGATTCGTCTCAGCCTAGGCGTGACACAATTGCCATTCTTAATATATGGAGCGAGGTTATTTTGATCAAGGGCCTCGCTGATGGACGGCTTCAGGCAGGGGAGTTGAGATATGATGATTTTCTGTCCCACTTTCAACGGACAGTTCTATTCGGAAAGGGACTTCTGGTCGAAGGATCGTTACCGAGTTCCTGGACCCGTTCAGGAATTGTGGCACCGCTCTTCTTCTGCGCATTTAAATGCCGCGACTGGGTTACTAGACGAGAGGCCCTAGGCCTGCTGAGTGGATGGGACCGTGAACAAGGGATTTGGTCGATATCAAGCGTCGCTCTGGTGTTGGATCGTTTGATCCAGATAGAGTCGAAAGATTACCAACCTGGGGAGACCATTGCAGAGTCTGCCCGGATCGACGCTGTCCGTGTTGACTTTCTATCAGGCGAGACAAAGGTACGATTTTGGTATCGCCGACCAATTTCCTCGAATCAAGAGAGCCACCGAGATGATTTTAGGGTATGGGACAGTGAACTTATTCCTTATTGAGTTGTTTCAAGTGCCTTTACTACCTTGCGTATTGAATCGGGGGTAATTAGGTCTTTTTCCATCGCTCCGTGTCTTTGCCAACGTGGGCTTTGCCCTGTGACGATGTGCAATTGCCTTGCAAGCTGTATATCGCATCCGTGGAGAGTTACTTGAACCCGCAAAAACGTAGATACCCGCACGTTGAACACATTTCACTTGAACGCGCCGGGCCTGTTTCAACGGTCTTGCGCAAGTGCTGACATCCCTAATGGTGAAAGATAGAGCGTTCAGCTCTCGCTTTTATACTTCGGGACATTGCAGATACCAGCAACGGTTAACTGGCCAATCACGTTTTTACTATTGTGAAGACTCCAATTACAGTATGAAAGTAGCTAGATTGCCCAATGAATCCATTTCTCACAAGGAATGCTGCCGAGCTCAACGGCAGGAAAAGGAGGCAAGCCGAATACTGCTCAATCAGACTTTTCTCCCAATCACGACGTAAACATCATAGCAATAATAGCAAGGTAGACTGTGCAAGTCACTTAGCATAGCCTCCCTCAGACCTATAATCCGGTCCATGGATTGTATTTCATTCAACTTGTGCATTTTGAAAGCAGTAGTCAGAATATGCTGGATTCCAACAACGACTGTGAGATTGAGGTCTTCCCGCGTGTCTGGGTTATCAAGAGTGTAGATACGCTCTTCACAAGATTCCAGTCCACTTTTCTGGAAAATGCCATAAAGAGCAGCAATACTAAAGAGGGGTTAGCCTCTTTGTTTAGTGCTTTATATTAGTTTATATAGCAAGAGGGTAGCCAAACTTACTTTGGTGTTTTCCCAAGCGAAATAAGAGTCCTACGGAATAAGTCGAGTCCATATCGTGCATTAGCGGCTCGTTTCCCCTCGGGCTCTCCTCTAATTACACACTCATGTGCGGCACAATCTGTCCATTGTAAATAACCCCCTGGCTCTGTTCAGTAGTATGTTAGACCTTGAATCAATCGAATATAAGCTAGGAAACTCCGTACTGAGAAGTGTCATCAAATTTCGCACGGCAGGCTCCCACTCGTCAGAAGACAAAGCCACCACCATAACTCGAACATTAACGACATCATAATCTCCTATATACTCATCCGGAAATGGCTCGAGGAGATTTTGATGATGGAAAGTGATGTTTTCCGGCAATTCATTTCCGCGGGGAAACATGACGTCTGAGAGGTCAAACCCGTCAAGCTGACAAGTACTTGGAAGAACTGCTGCGAGCTCACGTAACCAGATCCTTGGGAAACGCTGTCAGAGCCTTTTTTTTCTTTCCAATCGAGCTGTTACTGACCCAGTCCCTGTACCGACATCTGCAATGCGCATACGATCATGTTTTTGGATGGCTGGATGAAGCGAATACCCAATATTGGCCTGCCAGGCTTTATATTGCATATCCAGTCTGTATTCCATGTTAAAAGGTTACTAGAGGGTAAAGTTGCTGCTAGGTTCTTTACCTGTCACGTTCGGCCATGTTTCTAACCAGTAAATATTCACCATGAGATTGGACCTGGTCGGATTGGTTGGACATTTTCAAATGCTGAAAGGGATGAAATCTCGAGTCGTTTTAATCAGATTGACTTCGTGCAGAGTTCAGGTGCGGAATAAGCTCCTTATTATGGCGAAGTTTCCATCCACATCCAACAGCTTTGATGCGAATTTTGAGCGTTAGGTGGGGGGCTTTAGCTCGCCAGTAAGCATAAATGGAACTAGTTAGGCCTCCCATTCAGGCCTCCCATTTAGGCCCCCCATGCAGGCTTCCTATCAGGCCTCGCACGGTCTTCTGGAAATGAATCATAATTTTGGGTTCCGGCCTCTGTAACAATCAACTAGTTGATTTACCCTAATCGAGCGAACACTAATGATATTCGCTAGACTACACTTGCGACGAGATCGTTTACGATTTTGTTAGGACTCACCGCCTTTGCCCTCTGGCTTCCTCACTTCTTCGTGTATCCTAGCTTTCTCTTCTACACTCATCCATAGTCATCAATTCAATAATATCTATTATCTCCTTTCTTCCTTCTCGTCAGATTTCAGCCTCACTTTGGCTGAGCTGGTGTCATGGAACAGCTGGCTGGCAGGAGACTGTGACACTGCCCTCCATGCTAACCTGAATGCCACAGATGAGTGCGCCATGTGTATTGGTGTTGGGCCTGCAAATGAAACTGCAACTGCAACTGCAACCACAGCATCTAGTACTGGAGCTTCCACCCAAACCGTATCCACCACAGGGCCCACCCCGACAGACACTGTGGCTGGATGCGAGCAGTTCTACACGACTGCGGATAGCGATGACTGCGCCGCAGTTGAGACTAAGTTCGACATCACCCTTGCGCAATTCTATCAGTGGAACCCCAGTGTTGGTTCTTCCTGTACCAATTTATGGATAGGAGAGCCATACTGTGTCAAGGGGCCGACCTCAACCTCTACGACTAGAGCAACAGCAAGTGCACCCACCTAAACAGGGATCGCGTCAAACTGCTACAATTATTACACGGTGGTGGCCAAGGATTCATTCGCTAAGATCGAGAACACCTATGATATCACTTTTGCAGAACTATACCAGTGGAATCCTGCGATTGGATCGGACTGTGAATATCTAGGGGTCGGGTACTCGGTGTGCGTGGGAGTTTCTATATAGGAAGATGAGTGTTTAGTACCTAGGTAGCTATAGTTCGTGAACTAGACTTGATAAGACCCCTGGGAACATACAGGTTTTGAGAAATTAGAGCGTTTGAGAGAATAATTAGATCCCCACTTTGAAACCCTGCAACCTTAGAATTTCCTAACTTGCCCCTAGGCCACGCCCAACTCCCTAACCGATCCAGCCTCTCTTTCCCACTCCTACCTCTCGTCGCCTCATGACAAAATAGGGGCCTTCACACCTATGATTACAAGAAAATTCCTTCGAACTACACGTTTTCCACGCTCTGTGTTCCCCCGCTTTTACAGCCAATCTGCCCTTTCCAGCAGCCCGAGTATTGTTCGCTCTCCTGCTCCTATTAGCCGCTTTGAGCGTCTCGCGAAGCCCGCGTTTATACCACCATATTTCGGGAATACTATTACCACATTTTCAACAATAGATACCGGTCGGAATACGGCGGACCGGCTCGAGAAGCTCCTTCACGAGGACGGATTTAAAAAATGGGGCTTTGTGATCTATCGATGCACATACCAAAACAATACTGACTGGGAGAATTTTATGGCTCGCTTCGTGAGCGCCGTCCCAGAATACCTTGAGTTTTATAATAGCCTTGATCTCCTCGACACATTCACCCCAACGGTCTTGGAAGACTCCTCCTTTGAGGGCGCGACAGTCGCTACTCTACGCGAGCACTTTAATCAGTGGGCTAAGACTTCGTTAAAAGAGGAACAAGGTGTTGCTAAAGACTACCGAGCATATACTGGCCGCTACCGGTTTTTTGTTATGGTGGATAAGGAAGCTATGGATTCGGTTCTAAGCGCCCCCGAAGATGAAGATGAAGCAGCATTTGTTCGTGTGGTTTATGCTGAATGGAAACCAGAGATGCCTAATGAAGAAGATATTGCGAATGGCGATGTGTCTGAGCCAGAGGAGCCTGTTGAGGGGTGTACCCAGAACGATGTGGGTTGGATGAAAATGTGCTGGCGTTGGGTAGAGCTGCCAGGGTTTTATAAGATGCGGGATTGGGATGACTGGGAAGCGTACTATGTTCGGCCCCCAGAGATTGGAGACATTCCCTGATGTCTGGCTTAAGTAGCTATTAGGCGGAGAGGGATTTTAGCTTGCTACTAGGTACATTCTCAAGTCCGCATGGTCCCTTCAAGTATTTCAGACATAATCCATCATCTTTGAACAAAACCACTAGATTCACACCAAATTCAATCTCGGGATTCACCTGGGCATAACCTTGGGAAGGTTGCATTCATGGATTGGCGCGCTGACTGGAGAATCCAAGTAAAATCTACACAGGCAACGCCCTTTGGTCTATTTTCGGCCTTACCTACCTGGGTAGGTAGTCCTTCTAAGGTCCACAGATTCACATTGGAAACGCCCCTCTTGCTGAGCTAGGCTCCGAGGTAGAATTATGAGAACATCAACGTAGACGACAATCGTCAGTTCATTAGGATTATCAGGGTAGCTCCCATAAGAGAACGTCTACCTATTCTCGTACTAATTATAGCACCGGACACAAACAGTCATCTTTAACTCGAAACATATCTTGGCGCAATCGTACACATTCCACGGCGTTGCTCACTGCCAGTATCGGGGCTCGTCAAACACATGGTAGCGGTGTCCACGTACACCCTCGCCGCGGAATAAGGCTGAGCTTCAATGGCATCTAGCACAGCTTCTATGAACTATTATGGAGAAGCCAACAAGGTAACAACGGGAGAGAGGTTGGAATGGGGCCTGGAAAATGTGGCATGAAATAGCTTGACACGGGTGAGAATAAATTTTCGCTGCAGACTTGGGGGGTGCCTAGGTATTACGAAAAATGCGCGTGACTTGGAGTGGAGACTGCTGTCTACCCAATTATGTTCAATAAACACCCTACAACTTCTTTCAATGTATGTAAAAGCAAAATGAATTAAGTTTCTATTTTTTCTTTTCAACCCTCAGGTTTCTGACGCAACCGGTTGTTTAATCAACAAGTGCAAGTTTGCTTGCCGTTGACCTTCCTTTTTCACCACTATGGGTCGTGTACCACTCGTCGATGATGTTGTACAGATTATGTGTGTATTCATAAAGCGGGCTAGATATATACATACCTTCAAAACCTTTTCAGCAAGATCCTCCCTCAAGACGGTGGATATCTCGCTTGAAGCAAAGATCCACAGATCCGAAAAGTTCGTCGATCTGGGTGAAGTATATTAGCGTATGAAGGTCACCAAATGCCCTCACGCAACTGACATTGAGCTTTCATCCAGCTCCAATGGCTGAACAGTGAAGCTTTCGAGGTTTCGGAGTCGGCCTTCGCTCGTTTGTAGTTCTTTGTTCAATGTGACCTGCGAAGATTACGACGACGTGAACGGTCGTGAGAACTGGGATGAATTTGAATATCTCTCAGGCGACCACCCTTCGTACACGCGTGTTTATAAGATGATACGACGGACATGTGCCGAGTAACAAGAGATCATAGAGGTAGGAAAAGATTTGACTTTGATAAGTCTTGCCTTCAATCTTCTCTGTAACTTGAAAGAATTGATATTGGTATTTTGTGAAACAAAGGGCGGCGAGGACTGGGAGAGTGATTACCACCAGGTCTCGAGTATGAGAGAACCAAAGTCTTATTAAAGATCTCACTCGGGGACTTGTCGCGGCCAGTAAGGTCCGTGGCCTAACCATGACAATAGCCGTTCAAGCTGCGCTTATTGTCGCTGTCCGTCCCTATATGGTTCCTTTGGACGGTCGACTGGTCTGCTTTAACACATATGACATCCGTAATCTTGTACCGGCGCCATGGAGTGGGTCTAAAGAGGCAACCGCTCTGTATCACACAGGTCGGCCCTGTAGCATTGACTTGGGTATCAATGAAGACTACGACGCCATCGCTGCAATGTTGACCTCACATTACCAGCGCGATTTGCAGCCACTTTTTGAAATTATGCCATATTTCGTACAGTATTGGTTCCCTGCTGGCAATGCCACTAGAACTGGCGATCCAAGCACCGGGTGCCGCGCATCCTAAGCTAAGCTCGCTCGGTGTCATTGACGACCAGTTGCCGACCACTTATCGTGGCCCAACAACCACACTGAATATTGAAGACTGGTGGCTAGGTGTTCAAATTATCAACCGAGTTTTGCAGACGTACCTATGGACGCGCGAGGGTCAGCTACATCTCACTTGTCATTTAATGATGCCTTTTATGAGAGAAATTTGGTGGAGAAACTTTTGGAGGAGTGGAAATCAAAGTTGGTGGGGGAGCTGATTTCCTAGTCACGGGTTCCCTGTGGATGATCAGCGAGTCCATGTGCCAAGGAGAAGAATTGAATACAACATGGTCAAAGATTGAGCCAAACAGACAAGCTTATATTCGGGTCCAGTAAACCTAAAACTACAGGGTGAGTGATAAGACAGAAATTCCACATTAGATGATGAGCACGAACTTAGTTCACTGAGCGGCTAAATGAAATGCAAATGGACACTGTCTATGAAAAATATGCCAAAGCAGTAAATGGTATCAACGCGTACATACAATAACCCAGTCACTTTTTCTATTATAGACATCTATACACAAAGACACGACTACTTCGAGTCGTTCATCAACTTCTCAATGTCAATGGCCGACTCCCGCACTTGCGGGCAGTAATGCATACGGAGAAGCTCGCCCTCCCATACGGAGCCTGCAAAGACGTTTGTGCTCTCGATGTCGTTTGCATATGCGTTGAACACACCGTCTCCCTTGCGCTCGTCACTGTGCCATAGCGATGAGATGCGGCGCTGGTTGTGCTTGGCGAGCTGGTTCATCAGCGAGAGAGTCGCCATGGCGGACTTCTCGGGTAATTGGAGCGAGGTAGTCATCAGACGCTTGGCGAAACTGGCTAGGCGGATGGGTGGCGGCATACCGTGTGCACGGGAGAGAAGGGAGGACTGCAGACAGCGGAGGAGCAGGACCATTGGGGTCTGGAAGTTGACCTTGTTCTTTGATCTCATGCGAGCCTGGGCATCATCTCCGCGTGCGTTGGGGTCGGGAAGCCGCAGAGAGGTGCTGGGGTTGTACTCGACATCGGGGTTGACGGCGAGCGAGTAAAGGGATCGGTAGAGGTGTTTGATGAAGAAGCTGAGGTCAAGGTGAAGGGTTGCTGCGGCCTTGCTGGTGTCCTGGCCTTCCAATAGGGCAAAGGCGGTCACTGTGCAAAGCAGTGTCTCACGGCGCGCATCGCGAGCCCTGCTCTCTGATGCAGGGGCACGCTCTTCATCCTCGTCTTCCTCCTCATCCTGTTCCTCGCCCTCTTCGCCAAGTTCCTCACGCTCGGCGTGGCCGATGAGATCCTTCATTGCTTCCAACAGATCACCGAAGAAGTCCTGGTTGATCAGGCGGGCATACTTGGCCAAACCCTCAAGAACAGGTCCCATCAGGTGAGGAATGCGCGCCTTCAAAATGCGGAAGTAGATACCAAAGACGAGCTTCAGAGTCTCGGCCTGGTTCCTGTCACGTTCTTCGTGAGACACAATTGCATCTGCCTGCTTCATATCCTTTTCGACAAGCTTGCGCTCCTTCTGCACCTTGCGCTCCTTCTTTGTGCGGAATTCTCGCTTCTGTTTCTGCTTCTTACCGTGGGACTGCTCCTCCTCTTCCCGATCCACTCGGTCTCGGGAGGCCTTCAGATTGAACTCGCCAAGTAGACGGAGATGAAGGAAGGTGTCCAAGACAGTCTCGTTGATATTGAAGTCTCTGGCTTTCATCATCTTCGCAAGCAGGCGCACGGCTTCTTGAGAAACGACACCGTCATTGTCCTTGGCGAAAATATCCTCCATAGTCTCACGACACTTAATTTGGTCCGCATCAACTAGTTTCTTGGCGAGGCGGTTCACAACAATCTTGAGCAGGTCGTCACGGAAGTTGAAATGCGGGACAGCCTGAAGCATAGTACAGGCACAGTTGATGGCAATGCTCTTTAGGCCAGGATCGACGTAGACGAATCTTCCGGGCTTGGTGATAGCAGAGAGCTTGTTGACGTAGTTTCTATAATTGGAAACGAGAGACTGCTCGAAATCGCGCAACTTTCGCACGTCCTTTGAGACTTTGGCGGTCTTGTCCTCCTCGCTGAGAGGACGAATTCGGTAACCGGGTATGACATCCTTGAAGATAGCAGCTTGAGCCGCCAGAGCGAGCTTCTTGACGGTGACCGGCGACTCTTTTCTGTTCACCATTTCAGCCATTGTCTTGAACAGCGCAATATTCTCTTCGGGGTCCTCGTTGATCAGCATGGCGATGCGGGCAAGATCCTCCTTTGCCTGTATGATCTGAACCTTGATCGGAATCTTAGGTTTCTTCTCCTCAACAACCTCTTCTTCCTCGGAATTTTCGCCCTCTCCGTCATCGTCGGTACCCAAGAAGCTGTCGGTTTCTTCCGCTGCATCTTCGGGCACTTCAGTCTCCTTCATAGGTTCGACAAGTCCCTCGGAGGTCTTAATCGGCAATCGGGTTTGCTCGTTGGCTTTCTTGGTGCCTTTTCGCGGGCGGCGTTCGTAGTCCATTTCAACATCCCATTCGTCGTCGCGGTTGAAGGAATTGTCTTTGCTGCGAGAAGCAGCGCCCTCCTCCTCGGCAGGAGGGCTCAAACGCCTCCTTTTCACATTCGCACCACGCGCCATTTTGTTGTTTATCGGTGTTGTAGCGTCGGAGACTGAAGGGTCTGCGGCGAATAGGCGGTCCAACTTTTCCCTCACCGCCTGTGCACCGAGACTTTTTTTCTGCCAGCGATATCGCGTTTCCATCACGTGCTGATAGGTACAGGTGGGCCTTCTCATCATGTGATCTGTTATCGTCCGGGAAAAAAATGGCGTCTCTATCAGCCAGGTTCGCTCGGTAACAGCGACAATCACGAGTCAAGATGCGTCAACTCACCGAAGAAGAAACCAAGACTTTGTTCTCAAAGCTCGCCCACTACACGGGGCGTTCTTTGAACAGCCTTATTGCCCCCACCGATGGCGGGCCGCAGATGGTTTTCCGTCTGCAAGGAAGCCGAGTAAGAGCCTGCCAGGATGCGCAATGGCCATATGGAACACACTTTTTGCTCACATATCTTTCTTAGGTCTACTATATGCCCCTAGCCATTGCGAACCTTGCGACCTCAATTCCTCGCGACAACCTCTTGTCCGCTGGTACCCAGATGGGTAAATTCACAAAGACCGGAAAGTTCAGGCTCAACTTGACCTGCCTGGACGTGGTGGCTCCCCACGCCAGATACAAGGTAATTGAATCTCGTATTCGCGGAAATTGGGCATTTGCTGACTTTAAACAGCTGTGGATCAAGGCCAATGGAGAGATGCCTTTCCTTTACGGAGGCAACGTCGTGAAGGCGCACGTTGGCCGCTGGTCCGAGGACTGCCCTGAGCACAGTGGTGTCATTGTGTACAGTCAGGATGATACCCCCCTCGGATTTGGAGGTAAGCTTTTGGTTGGTCCCATGGATTCGTGGAAATATGCTAATGTGCGACTAGTCTCGGCGCGTTCAACCCAGGAGGCTAAGAAGCTGGACCCTACCGGCATTGTCCTGTTCAGACAAGCGGATGTTGGAGAATATCTTCGCGAGGTGAGTCAACCCCTGTTTAACTCAAAAGCCTGGTCTGCATATAGTACGGTTCTAACATTCCACAGGAGGATACCCTTTTCACTACTTAAGGACGAGCTCTGGGCAACAAAAACCTTGCATGTTCGCATACTTGACCAAGGATGGGAGTTAATGGAGTCATTTCTGTCACGTAAAAAGTCTTGCTTTGCAGTCAAATACCATCGATCTCAATTATTTCCACCTCATAAATCATTCAAGCCTCGGAAGTTTCCATAGAAGCAAACCCAAAGCAAAATTTTCACATTCTTACTTGGGGAAATCTTTCGTATTACGTTCCTAACAATACCAAAATTACGTTCAAGAAGGTCTTTGCTCAAATTCTTTAATCCAAGCATTATGTATTCTTTAACCGTGAGTTCACTTCCAAAGTTATTGGCGGTCCGCATCACCGCCTAAAGCACCACACTTAGTCAGCACGTTATGCCTGCGGGCGGTGATCCGTTGCCTCGACGGAAGGACAATCCCATCACCATTGTGCAGAATCAGGCTTTGTTTTGAGTATCACGGCGCCGCCAGCTATTGAGCAGGTCTTCAGGCCAAGTTCCATTAATCCGGTCGATTCATTTCCAAAAACCGCCCAGGGCGACACCGCGGGGCATTAATATCAAACCCCACCATGCCGGCCTACACCGCGGCGCAGAAGGACGCCATCGACCAATTTGTCGATCTGACGAATTCCCAGCGGACTATAGCTTCGAAGGTGAGTTGATCTTGTATAGTTATGTGCGATGCTTGTCTGGGTTTGTTTGGGGGGCATGCGCGAGATTTGACGTTTGAACGCTGGACTGACAAATGCTATAGTATCTGAAGCAAGTAGGATGGAACGTTGAAAGGGCAGTTGATAGGTAAGTTCCACATAAAAACTTCTTGCATGTTACGTTCCTTCAACTTTTATACATTTTTTCTGTTCCCCTCTTAATCCTGCCTTCCAAACACCAACGTTCATCAACCATCCACAGCCATGGGTATCAAACGACGACTTGCTTCGGGTTTTAAAAAGATCTTGAAGACTCCTTCAAAAGAGGATACTCCTCCGAGCAACCCAAGCTCTCCAAGCCGCCGACCCAAACACACGAGCCTCATTGCCCGGACAAAGAAGCTGACCATCTCATCGAAAAATAGTTTTTTCGGCAGCGATTCTTCCCGCGGGGGAGCGAAGAGCTCACTCAACACTATCTTCGATAAATATCGAGGTACCTCTTTCCAAAAACTTCTATTACGGATCTATACTAATACACTACAGATGACCCACAAGAGAACCCAGATGGCATCGGCATTGACGGTGTGATGAATTTCCTAAATGACCTGAAAGTCCAACTCGACGAGGTAGCCTGTCTCGGCGTCTTGGAATTGTGCCAAAGCCCTTCAATGGGCGAATTCACTCGCGATGGATTCACCGACGGATGGAGGAATGTCCAGTATGTCATCCCCCTCCCCTTTCCAACCCTCTAAATGGCAACAAACTGACCCCTAGCAGCTGCGACAACGAAGACCGAATGAAGGAATACATCAAGTACCTCCGCAAGCAAATCCCCAATGACCCCAACCTCTTCCGACGCGTGTACCGCTTCGCATTCCCTCTCTCGCGAATGCAAGGCCAGCGCAACCTCCAATACGAAATCGCTGCCGACCAGTGGAAGCTCTTCTTCACATCTGATCACGGCGGTATGATGTGGAACACATCCCGCACGCCATGGTTGGACTGGTGGCTTGAGTTCCTTGAGGCGCGCGGCAAGAAGCCCGTTAACAAGGATCTGTGGGAGCAGGTTGAAGTGTTCATGCGCAAGTCTCATGAGGATGAGGACTTTGGCTGGTGGAGTCCTGATGGGGCTTGGCCTGGAGCGTTGGATGAGTTTGTGGACTACGTTAAGGAAAGAAGGGGGAAGGGGTCTGAAATGGATGTTGAGTAGGGCTTCTTTTACTCTAATCTGAAGGTGTCCACATGTCTGTGGATACCATTTGGAATCAAGATCCACTTACAAGGACCATGGAGTTTTGATGTCAAAGACCAAGGGCTAGCTGTATTATGCCGGCTTTGGTTTACTTTAGATAGAAATCAAAGCATATGTGCACCTATCTTCAGGATCCAAATCCAGAGTAGTGGTATTGGGAAGGCCATTCGTCGTAAGAGTGAAATAACATCAAGCGAGAAAGATATCTGGTGCAGAGAGATCTGGATGTGTACAAGTTCGAAACACCGAGGAGAAAAGGACATGAGATACAAAAGAGAGGGTTTAATAGCCGCAAACGGGAGGGATATCGTGGTCCACGCGCGCGAGGACCTGCTCGACTCATTTGCAGGGTGCGATGATCGCTTAAGGGTAATCACGCTTCTCGTACTCGGGACCGCGGCGCTGCTGCGAGTCATAGCGCTTGCGGAGAGCCTCCAGACGCTTCTTTTTGGTGTGGGTGTTGACATAGGTGCCGATGAAGAAACCGACGATGTTGAAGAAGGGCACCCAGGTGTGCTCGGGGAGGAACTTCTGGGCAAAGGCTAGGGCCAAGGGGGAGGTGATCCAGCTGACCTTCATGACGGGCATGAAGCCAGCCTTGACGGTGGCGCGAACCTGGTGGAAAGTGCGCGCACCGGCAATGACGGCCATGGAAGAGAGATAGACGCCGTTCTGGATCGGGGAGATCTACGAAAATGGGAGTCCCGTTAGCATTGTCGCGCGGCATGTGGGATATCGCGTGGGGAATACGTACGATCAAGTTGCTGACGAGGATCTGGAGGATCTTGGCCTTGAGACTGGTGCGACCAGCGAAGATCTTCTGGAGAATGCCGATGAGGACATGGCCCAGCGGGGCGGAAATGAACATGCCGTAGAGCGACATCTTAGGGATGCGCGAGCTGAAGTAGTGGCCGTGCTTGCCGACATCGTGAGCGAGCCACGAAGCGAGAAGTTCTTGCAGACCGGAGAGCACACCCGAAGTGAGCATCTTAGTGCGCAGCGGGTTCTGCTGCAGCTGCTTGAGATAGGCCTGCGATCCACATTCTTAGGATCAGTGGGCGCGTTCATCGGGGGATTTGGGCACTTCTACATACCTGAAGGTAGCCGGTCTGGGTCACTCCACCGGTCAATCGCTCACCGACGCGATGCGCCAGACCCTCGTGCTTGCCACCGCCAGCAGCATTGGCGACCGTGCGGACAGTCTCCTCCTGGAACTTGACGGACATGATTGATATGATGGGGGGATTCGAGATTCCGTCGGCGCCTATGGGGATGGGAAAGCGGTCAATGGAGAGACACGATAACAAGCTGATGTATCGCGTGGGAAACAAGACTAGGGGGGGGCGGTTGGGGTGTCAGGATGTTTGTTTATGACATGTCCGAGGGGGCTGGGCCTCGGTTACCGGGCCCACGAGGCTGATTGGGCCAATTTTGGGCCGACTTACCTGGGGTATTCGTGATACAGGGCTGGTCCGCACAGAATTTCGTGAGTGGCAAGGTGAAAAACTGGGGTAGAACCGTATAAAAGACAAGCGGTCGGCCCTCAAATCGGCAAATGTGATGGGGCAGTCCCCGGCGAGATCCATTGGGCGGAGGTCGTCGGAGATCGGGGGGTTCCGTCGGCCATGGCGCAATTTCACTCCAGTTCCGTCAAAACGGTGTGGACCTCGGGAGCATTTACCCGTAATTATCATGCAAAGAATCAGGTTCGACATAGGACCGTCTATACTTCTTTCTTAGGATCAGTTCTCCAACCTATATTCCTTAATGGACTATTTGTCTCTGCATCCGCTATCTCTACGGCTATCTTTATATGTAGCTGCCCTAGTAATCCGACCAACAAATACGTAATTTAATTGGACCCAACATTTTCATTCACGGAATTCATCTTAACATCCAAGGGAGAATTTGCTGAAGGTTTCATCGACCATTCCCCTCCTTTAACATCAACCTAAATGTGGATTTGAAAAGACAAGGTACGACTGCTTCCAACGCTTTTTGTAAGTGTATATCCAGTGTCCTTTGTCCGGTTGTAACACATGCCAGGTGGTCGTTTGTCTCTATAGCATTCTAAGTCCACTTTTTAAGACGTATGCCTAGTGTATACAGTTGCCGGACTTTTAATTACTTTGCTCAGGTAGCAATTGCCAGAATGCACCTATGGACGGAACGGAACCGTTTGAAGTCGCCTAGAACCTAGGAACCCGATAACAATACACCCTCCCTTCAATGTTTCCCAATTCATGGAAGATTGAAATCCCATTGTTTTAGGTTGACAACCGGTCAGTTTTGAAGTAAATGTAATGCACTCGCAGAAAACGACACCATGAAATAATATTTTCTAGCGGATGTAGTGCTAGAGGGTATAGACATGCTTGGGTATGTACTAGCCCCGGCACTTCGCCTTGGAATAGAATCGTGATCTCTTGATGGTGAGGTGTTTTCACAGCAGGTTCACTTATAGGTTCTCTTCAAGAACCGCAATAGAACATCGGCCAGTTCGGCGCCTTAGCATGGCACTCGCCCTATATCAGAACAACACGCGGCTCAGAAGATTCAATTAAAGAACACACGCAGAGCATCTGGTTGCGGCGACGCTGTTCGTCTACTATTATTTAGCATACAGTCAGTTACAAGGGCCCAGCCAGTCCTGTATGAGGCTGGAATCACTCTCGTCAGCGCTGCATAAGTGATGATAGCTATAAAGATGGGTCAGCTTGCCGTTGAACTGTTCACGGCGGACCGTCCAGGCACGTAACGTATGAGACAGGTTCCAACTAGAAGTCGACGAGAGCATAGGAACACGTCGCAGGCATGTGAAAGAAGCGCCAGTGAGATCGATTAGTCGTCGCTCGGTGGAAACTCCCCATTCGTGGACCCGCTTGTTCATGTTATTCTTCATAACTTTCCTTCCCTTCTTCTCTTACCTTTCTCCCCTACCATTTCTCTTGGAAACTTCACGCATACTTTTCCTATCGCTTATTCAACCACGTCTTTGCCTTCTAAGAGTTCCTCGAATCATCTGAGATGTCTTCCGAGCATCTGGACGAGATTGTAGACCAAGAAATGGCCGATCGGGCTGACGCCGACGAGCTCACTTCGCCGGAGGCCCACTTCTTTCCCCACAATACTCGAAGATCTCAAGGTACGTCTTCGGACACTATGCCAGTGGCACATTGCCTTGAGTCTCACCATAGACGCAGGATTTCCGGGAAGGCTGACACGAGAGTTCCACAGATCCTGGCGTGTCAACTCATGCAGCTTCTGAACAGCAAGCACCCAGTAGTAGGCATGAGATCTTCGAAGAGAACATAGATCCTGGTAAGTCTTGTCAAGTATCGAGTGGTCGGCTCTGGGATTGCCTAATTCATCTGATCGACAAGAAACCCATCCAGCAGGGCATGGAAGTTTGTTGGACCACGTTGATCCATGGCTCAGCAGTGGCGGCAGTGAACCAGCCGGACTACTGAGGCATGATTCGCAATCGAAGACTATCAGTAGTAATATCGCCGGACCGCCGACGCCCTCCTCAACATTGAACGACTCGACCAGTGCGACATTGTTTGACCCGAGCATCATGGACGAGCAAGACTTGCTCTTGCCCAGGATGATGAATGAGCAAGACGTCCCCGGGTGGGTAGTGAATGATATTGTGTGGCCGGTAAGTGACATCGGCCTGTCGTTCGACAGTAGCCATGAGTTGTCCGTATGTACTTACTTCTTGCAGCTGGAATGGGCCAGTGAGAGGATATGGTTGAGCTATGAGAGATGGTCGGACCGTGAGAGATTGTCGAGCCGTGACGTCTCATCAATCTCATCAGAAATTCGTCCGGAGAGTGAACAGGAACCCGGGAAGCAGGAACAGCCAGTTCAGACCGAGAAAGTTCCCACCACAAGAGAAAGAGAGCTTGTCAGGCAAGCATCCGATTCTGATATCCTTCAACCCCAACCAACAGACATTCTTCTCACACACGCTTCCGATCCTCACATCATGGTATTGCCGAGTGACCGTCGCCGTTTTCAATACTCCTCAACTGCACCAACGTCAACTGAAGAAATGCCTGACCTACGGACCACACCTGACATGAGTGAATCTCCTGAGTCAATCCGCCATGCACGCTACCAGGCTCGTCCTGGTAAATGTACTCACAACTCTGTCCTCAGATACTGGATCAACGAAGAACACCCAGAGCGAGTCTGTGATATTTGTAACGGCACCGGTCGATTCTTATGGTCCTGCACCGCAGACACGCCCGACTGGACAGATGCACGCCCTAGAGCTGCAAGCTCTGCTCCTGATGGCCCCGCTGCTGCTTCCTCTGCTGCCAGCGAGTCTGCTTTAGGTGTATTTTCTTTCTTGAGCCCTGCTGCCAATGAGCCTGTGCCAACTGCACCTAGTCCCACTGCCCTTGCTCATGCTGCCCTGGCCCCCAGTGGTCTTCCTCCTGGCTCTGCTCCCTCTGACGATACTACCGGCGAGTCATCTCTCTGTGGATTCTCCTTTTTCAACCTGGCTGCCAGTGGTCCTCCTCCTTCTCCTTCTGGCCCTGCTACCCTTGGCCTTGCTACTGACGTGTCTTCTCTCGGTGGGTTTGCCATTTTCGATTCGGCTGCCAGTGGCCCAGAGCCTGCTGCCCCTGCTGCTGCAGCTGCAGCTGGCCCTGCACCCACCAGCCCCGACACAAACACCGGCGCCCCTGACACCAGCATCCTCGCAGAGTGGATGCAGAAGGCCATTACTAGGGGGGAATACACCCCAGCACAGGTGCAGAAGCTGGTGAACCAGAAGCTGCGAGTCCTTGAATGTGCAGCAAGAGACCGTGCCGTGCAAACAGAGCGCGCCGCAGAGGCTGCACGCGCAGCACAATCGTCGACCAGGGGGGATGAGGCAACAGTGCGTAAATGGCTCGCGCGACAAACCGACAGGGAAAGTCACCCCGACGACAACGTTCCAGAGGACCCCTGGAACGGTAGTCCTTGCAGAGCCGTCTTCTGCATCCTGTGCCATTGGGAGTTCACCGAACGCTCCATTGGCCACATTGACCAAGTCGCCAACGAGCCATACGTCGCGCCGCCCAACATCCCCGAGTACCTGAACCGTCCGATCTCCGACGCCAACATCCTTCGGGCGATGCGTCCGCAGCACTGGGTGCGCAGGCATGCATTTGGCCTCTGGTGGCAAGAGAACAGGTACTCGTCTGGCCATGACATGTCTCCAATGCTCCGCCACGCCCTTAATGGGGGGTGGACCGAGGAGCAATTTAAGCACACCGCCTGGTGGGTTTACTGGCAGCGCCGGTCAGATCGCGACGTTCACGGGCGTGTGAGATGGCTTGAGGCGCGAAACCTCGACCAAATCTCATCTTTCAGTCAGTCTATCGCTGACTCTCGTCTCGTTATTCCCCGGTCGAGTGAGCGACAAGGCTCTCACTTGAGCATGAGCCTCGACCCCGTGCTGTCTATCAGTCGCCACCCGATCTGGGAGGAATGCGAGAGCCAGGAAGGACTGCTGGTGCTCCCTGGCTGGGAGTATTCCCTCGAGCACCGTTGGCAGGCACTGGGCCGCCTGGAGCACAGGAAGCTCACGCTGCGCTTCATTGAGCAGCGAGACGCATTGGCCAGCCAGTCGTCACCCAGCTAGATCGCTGCTTCTTCCCAGGAATTGCTCCAAGAGATCGAACTCCCTCAGCAGGCCGATAATAATCTCAACAACCTGTATCATGCCTCTGATATGGAGTAGGTGAGGTGAGGTTTCTGGCGATAGCATGATAGATGAGATTTCCATGTACATGAGAGAAATAGCAAAGGGGGGGCATGACATGTACAATAAAGATCTCCAGACAATACCCTGTACAATTACAATGAATCCGAGAAACTGAATTCCCGATGGGGACAAAAACGTGAGAATAGAGTACATACAAAGTGTGAAGTCCGAGGTCGTACGTGAGACCCGCAGTGGAGCCGGCCGAGTAAGGAAGTCCCAGCCCAGTTCCGAACCTCGGTTCCTTCCGTCCATTTGCGCGACTTACCGATATGCGCTTTACTTTACTTTCTTTCCGATGACGAGAAGCTGGACTTTCTCATCCTCACATTCATTTACACTATGGATCCCGAGCTCCCTCCCTCCGACGCGAAGGCTGCGGAACACGATCAACATGTGGGGAAAGGCCCGATAGCCGCGGGGAAGACAGCAGCACGGCGACAGCTGCTTGCGGCGTTGACGGCGACAGACACGACGATACGACGATTAGATTTGTAAGGAACCCGTCCTCTCCCCTTTCTTGCGCGTTTTGCAAAGAAACAATGTGGCTTCAATGCACAAGCCCTGAATTCGTCTGATCCTCCGCTGACCGACTCCGCGGACTTTTGTCCTCAGCTGCTGGCGAAGAGCGAGCATTAGCAACAGTGAACTATGTCGCCTCGATTTTGCATCACTTATGCGCGTCTGCACCATGGATCGCATTACAAACGCGGCTTTCCCTTCTTGCACGCCTGAAGGGCCGAGCGGCATCGCAGCATGTGAAACCCGCCCCGGCGGGAACGAAGTCAAAGCTCGCGGCCCTTTCTTCTCTCGCCTCAGAGACACGATACAACCTGCGCCTTTTTGGCCTCATTCCTCTCTGGGTCTGGGGGTCTGAGACACTAAGATCGCCGCCTGCCGACCCGATCATTCGCACTCTGACTATCCTACAAGTCATCTCCAATGTGATCTACCAGTTCCTGGAGAATGTGTCATACCTTGCGTCGAAGGGCGTTATCTCAAGGAAATTTGTCGATAAACATGGAGGACCTGCGATTTGGGAGATCTGGAGTACACGCGGCTGGTTTGGGCACATATTTTTTGAGTTCTTCGTCCTCTGGCGCCAGCATGTCCTGCGCAAGAGACGTGTCGCAGCTCAGCGCGCCGCGGATGGCACCACCGAGTCGAAGGAAACCAAGGCCGAGGACGCTGAAGCTATGCGCCTGGAGATTCGCTCATGGCGAAAAAGCCTCGTCAACAACACTTTATGGGCCCCTTTGTGCCTTCACTGGTGTTTTGAAAAGGGCATTGGTGTCCCGGACCAGCTTGTCGGGGTTATCAGTCTCGGGGCTGGCCTTTGGGGCATATGCGACATTTGGGCGGCTACCGCCAAAGCATGATCACTTTCTTTTTCTCTGGTCCCCTGTTATATACCATGTGTACCTGGATATACTATTTTGTTCTTTGAATATATACATATTGCCCAAATTTCTAATTTGAGAGTAGAAAGAATACCTCCATGTCTGATTTTTACACGGATGTCGAACCCTACCCGATCCGTGCCCGTGCGAACAGGACGACTTCTGTGCATAGCCGCTAGGGCTAACACCCCGCCAACATTTATGCCTTCAACACTCATCCCAAAATGTCCTTCAAAGTATACACGGTCGAATCCCTCGGAAACGGCCCTCGCAACCACAAAGCAATCTACATCGAAACACACCCCACCGCAGCCCCCACCGCCATCAAAGGAACCCTCTACCATGTCACCGGAACAATCCTCAATGGAATGACCTACGACCCCCGCGACACCCTGGACCCAGCACATCTCCCCGAGCACATCCCAGGCACAAAGAAACAAATCGCGACCATTACGCAAGCAAACCTGACAAGGTTCGAAAATGAATGCTGTCTGAGCGTTCCGCCGCCTCAAGCCCAGGTTTCGCTGAGTGGAACACGACTGTTTCCTGAGATACCGCTGTATCGGTGCACGGAGTGGCTCGACGATGTGGAGAAGGTGGCGGTTGAAAAGGGTATCTTCACGCGATAGAGTATTTCCGATTCCGATCGATACGGGACATGGGAGATGGACGGGGAAAGTCTTACGTGAATTGCGGAGTTTCGGTGTCAATGGCTTCTTTGATGCTTCGATGGATCTTCGTGCATTTGGCGGACTTGGATGGGGCTGTTGGACTTGCCGCTTTGGGTTCTTTGGTCGCGTCCCGCTATGTTTATTCACCCAGACGGTTCGACTGGCTCAAGTTCTTATGCTCATGATGTCGCCTTCGATGTTGTCAGACACTCTGGAATGCCATAGTATTCCAATTGGACTTTTTTGGCTGTGGCCGTGGAAGTGCGAATGTGCCAACCGGAGTCCTAAATCGTAATTGCTGGTGGGGAAAGCTCTTTGAGCCGCATCCACTTTCTAGAACCCCACTCCCTTCACACTTGCGGCACGAAGGGAGATAGTATGGATGGCATAGCGATGGATACATCCCTAGATATTCCAAAGTAGATGCCTAGCTCTGCGAGGGAATTCGATCGAACTCCACTATGTTGTCATTTCATCCGCCCAGCACTAACGATCCTGAGCTTCCCGGCGACTGCCCTTGCTACAGTATATACTTATAGGGTGAGTGACGAGCAAACCACCTCGATAGCATGGGGACATCCAGCCCAACGAAGTCAGCTGATGGAAGAGCTAAGAACGGCTCTGCTTGCATGGGTTTCCAGCACCTGCTTTTGACTAAGAGCCTAAAGACTGCGTGTATGGCTTGTTGACTATGGCATCTATATCATTCGGCGATGAAAATTCGGGGTTCCAGGTGGGGATTAATTAAGGAACGATAAATCTTTCACAGGGTAAGTTTCCAAGGGCCTAGAAGATAAATCTGGGTGGTTCGAGCGACTGATTCAGACTGCCTCTTACTAGAGCGACTAGAACCCCGTCTAGAGCCTCTTTCGACCGTTCCGTTCCCTCGTAACCTAGATGATGTCAGACGCGATGATCTTCTTGACCATATTCATGACAAAGCCTCTGCACTGGAGTCTATAATAGTCCTCGTCGGTCTCGGCGGTGTTGGGTTAGGGCAGGACCGCTTAAGGGCACTGCGTTCAAGTTAAGGCTGACTATAGGTAGGAAAACATAACTTGCTATTGAATATTGCCACTACACCTAGGGGACCAAAAAGCTTTGGGCAATCATGTATGGTTGTCTTGAGGCCGCCAGCCTAAGCACGCACTCCGTGGGTGACGATGAGCCTCAGCCGGAGAAGGTATTGACGGTGAAGTTGAAGAATCTCCTCCCCCCAACCGGGACACAGAAAGTCTGTGTCCCGGTTGGGGAGGATATTTATGACGACGACCCTCCAATGGGGAAAGACTCTGACCTAGAATCCTTAAATCCTTTCGACTCTGAGCCCCCAGTTGGAGATGGTATAGATGATGATGAGCCGCCAATTGGAGATAATACCGACCAGGTCCCCGAGAATTCACCCGCAAATTATCGGGTCGAGCAATCCAGATACACCAAGAGACTAGCAGATTTTGAAGAGACGACACCTGTCAAACGAGCTCAAAAGAACTGTGCTCCACCCCCGGTGAGTGTTGAGTGGGTGCGCCTTTCTTCGACTATGTCGCCACATGGGTTGAAGCTATTTTCGAAGGAGAGCCATAGATCTTTAACAAAGAGATCTCGTCTGCATGATCCTCACCAACGTACTCCGCAGGAGCGACGCGAAGAGATCAGGGCAGTTGTGGAGTCATGGCCCAGCTCGGAAAGAGACGAAGGCTCTGAGAGTGAATCTGTAGCTGTACTGCACGTCCGATTTGACAAAGCTTCTGCTGCAGAGGAAGAGAATCGAGATTCCGACGATCTTGGCTCTTCTAAATATGGGGCCCCCAAGCCGAGGTCGGTAAAAGAGCTTCCGAGAGAGCCCCCGGAGTGGCCCCAAGAGAGGCCTGGCGTTGAAGCGCGCTGGGCGGGGCCTAAGAAAGCATAAACCTGAAGACTCGGGCAATTTCGGACGAGGCTCCAAAGGTAAGGGTCTCCAAGGGAGCCCTTAGAATCGACAGGAAGGCTTGTAATAATGAAAAGGAGCAAGAGATTGATGCATCCCCCGTTCTTGAAGAATCCAAGATTGAGACCCATGGGAAGGCTCAGGGGCAGGGAAAGGCAGAAGATATCGAGGGCTCTGAACATCCTGACACCGATTCCCTTAAGGTGTCATTCAAAAAATGGGTTTGGATATTCTAAAGCTCTTGAAGAGGAAGGATCGTCTATTAAAGGCGATGAACATGCGAAAATGCTCTGTCGGTTAATAAAATTAGATTCCTATTCGAGGTTGTATTGGATTTTCTTGTCTATTCCATGATTTTAGTATTGTCTACCAAATTTCATGCACGTTCAATTCATCAAGTAAACCGTGGGGAGAATCAATGTGATGAAAGGAACAAAGAGGCCTAGATGTATGCGTTCAAAGAATAAATCTCGACAATGCCCTGGACTCTTGTTAGAACCGTCGACGTGTTGAGTGATTTCGTACGGAACAGCTTCAATACCATAGACTGAATATGGATTTTGGGTATTAGTCTTAGCCTTTCAAAATCAAGATCAGACCGAAGGCCCTCCCAGGGTAATTATCTTACAGTCACATCGAGGAAGATGTCTGGGCATCCCTGAAGCACTGTTGCAAATGATTTTTTGGAAAATGAAAATGGAATGTACAAAGAGACCTGCCAGTAAATTATTAGGAAGACATTTTGGGACAATCAGGGAATACAATGTCGTAGTCGATACATTGATTCCAGACTGATAAGGCAACAAGGCACCGATCGACGCACTTCCATCAGATTCGCCGTAGTCGATGACATAATCCGAGCTTAAGTCAGCGGCCGGGCATATCGTCACTCAACGGGTACCTGGTAGCTCCAACACCTTCTCTCATCTCACCGTCGCCGCCAGGTCTGCTTCTTGATCTGCCGGTTCTTCTGCATCTCCATCGTCACTTATTCCATCTTCGCTTTTAGTTCACCTTTCTCAGCTCTTCAGCTGGGTCGTGAACACCTTGAATCTTCCCTTTGCCCCAGCTCGGTCCCATCAACGTCACACACCTCAGATCCTTCACAATGTCTGCCGAGCCCGATCACACTCACGAGAAGAAGAGGGTTAACCTTCGGTGAGCTCCCTTGGCGCATCTATTTCTTGCCCTCGATTATCTAACAGTGTCACCAGGGACGCCTCGGGCGCCGAGCACAAAGATGTAAGGCGAAATCAGCACAGCTTGGCCACCGCGCGATTGCTAACATCTCACAGGAGCTCGACACTTCGACCGCCATCCTCAAGAAGAAGAAGAAGCCCAATTCTCTGATGTAAGCCAACATTGAGTTACTGTGGATGGTTATTAGAGACAAGCTGACACCTCACCAACAGTGTCACGGATGCCGTCAACGATGATAACTCGGTTATTGCTCTTTCCAACAACACCATGGAAACCCTCCAACTCTTCCGAGGTGACACTGTACGCGATAGCCACTTCCCCACCGCCTTTTGAATGCCCGCTAATCTCCATCTCCTAAACAGGTCCTCGTGAAGGGAAAGAAGAGAAAGGATACCGTTCTTATTGTTTTGGCGGACGATGATCTGGATGACGGAAGTGTCCGCATCAACCGTGTTGTGCGCCACAACCTGCGTGTGAAGCACGGCGACATCGTCACCGTTCACGCCTGTCCCGATATTAAATACGTATGTCCCTTCTTCTTACCCCAGTTTTGGGGTATCTGCTAATATGTAAATCTCCAATTAGGCCAAGCGCATTGCCGTCCTCCCTATTGCCGATACCGTTGAGGGCTTGACCGGCTCTCTCTTCGATGTCTATCTCGCTCCCTACTTCCGCGAGGCCTACCGACCAGTCCGCCAGGGTGACCTGTTCACAGTACGAGGTGGCATGAGACAGGTGGAGTTTAAGGTTGTGGAGGTTGACGCCCCCGAGTTTGGTATTGTTGCACAGGACACAGTGATTCACTGCGAGGGTGAACCTATCCAACGAGAGGATGAGGAGGGCAACCTCAATGAAGTCGGTTACGATGACATTGGTGGTTGCCGGAAACAGATGGCTCAGATCCGTGAGTTGGTCGAGCTGCCTCTTCGCCACCCTCAACTCTTCAAGTCCATCGGTATCAAACCCCCCCGTGGTATCCTTATGTACGGTCCTCCCGGTACTGGTAAGACCCTGATGGCTCGTGCCGTCGCCAACGAGACCGGTGCATTCTTCTTCCTCATCAACGGTCCCGAGATCATGTCTAAGATGGCTGGTGAGTCTGAGTCGAACCTTCGCAAGGCTTTTGAGGAGGCCGAGAAGAACTCCCCCGCGATCATCTTCATTGATGAGATCGACTCCATCGCCCCCAAGCGTGAGAAGACCAATGGCGAGGTCGAGCGCCGTGTCGTTTCCCAGCTCCTGACCCTCATGGACGGCATGAAGGCCCGCTCCAACGTTGTCGTTATGGCTGCCACCAACCGTCCTAACTCCATCGACCCTGCTCTCCGCCGCTTCGGTCGCTTCGACCGTGAGGTTGATATTGGTATCCCCGACCCCACCGGCCGTCTGGAGATCATGCAGATCCACACCAAGAACATGAAGCTTGGTGACGATGTCGATCTTGAGACTATCGCCGCCGAGACTCACGGTTACGTCGGTTCTGATCTAGCCTCCTTGTGTTCTGAGGCTGCCATGCAACAGATTCGTGAGAAGATGGATCTTATCGATCTTGATGAGGATACCATCGATGCCGAGGTCCTTGATTCTTTGGGTGTCACAATGGAGAACTTCCGCTACGCCCTCGGTGTCTCCAACCCCTCCGCTCTTCGGGAGGTTGCCGTTGTCGAGGTCCCCAACGTCCGGTGGGACGACATCGGTGGTCTGGAGGAGGTCAAGCGCGAGCTTGTCGAGAGCGTCCAGTACCCCGTCGACCACCCCGAGATGTTCCAGAAGTTCGGTCTCTCACCTTCTCGTGGTGTTCTGTTCTATGGTCCTCCTGGTACTGGTAAGACCATGTTGGCCAAGGCTGTCGCCAATGAGTGCGCTGCCAACTTCATCTCGGTCAAGGGCCCTGAGCTCCTGAGCATGTGGTTCGGTGAGTCTGAGAGCAACATTCGTGACATCTTCGACAAGGCTCGTGCCGCCGCTCCTTGTGTTGTCTTCCTTGATGAGCTTGACTCCATCGCCAAGTCCCGTGGTGGTTCCGTCGGCGATGCCGGTGGTGCTTCCGACCGTGTTGTCAACCAGCTTCTCACTGAGATGGACGGTATGACCTCCAAGAAGAACGTTTTCGTCATCGGTGCCACCAACCGTCCCGAGCAGCTTGATGCCGCCCTGGTCCGTCCTGGCCGTCTCGACACTTTGGTCTACGTTCCCCTGCCTGACCAGGCTTCCCGTGAGGGTATCCTTAAGGCCCAGCTCCGCAAGACCCCTGTCGCCGGCGACGTCGATATTCCCTTCATTGCCAGCAAGACCCACGGCTTCTCCGGTGCCGATCTTGGTTTCGTGACCCAGCGTGCCGTCAAGCTCGCCATCAAGGAGGCTATTGGTCTCGATATTGAGCGCGTCAAGGCTCGCGAGGCCGCCGGTGAGGATGTCACCATGGACGACGAGGAGGACGTCGAGGACCCCGTCCCCGAGCTTACCCGTGCCCACTTCGAGGAGGCTATGAAGTCTGCTCGCCGCTCCGTCAGTGACGTTGAGATCCGCCGCTATGAGGCCTTCGCTCAAAGCCTGAAGAACACCGGTGGCGGTAGCTTCTTCCGCTTCCCCTCTGCCGGGGAGGTGCAGAACAACGACACGTTCGGCGAAGCCGGCAATGACGATAGCCTCTACGACTAAATGGGTACTTATTATTGCTTTCTATGATTTGATTTCTAGGCCGCTCAGTTTCGGCCGGGGTTCCTGCGCTGAGATTTACGGGTAGACCGTTTTCGAGGTCGGAATCTGCTTTAAGAACTGGGCTTTTGTACCTCTTCGATTTGTGCTTTCCTTTGCCTCATACAATGTGCCATAATAGCCAATACAAGTGGAGCGATCTCTACGTTATAATCTTTCCTTCGTAGTCCTTAATTCATTTGATGTTGGACCGGCCGTGGACCTGCGTTTTTGTACGACGCATTCCCCGTTCAAGCGTTTGGTACGACAGCCCGAGGCATATGTGCCACGTTCCATCCACGCTTAGATTCATCAAGCAAGAACCTCTAGCGAAATATAACAATTCAGATTAGGAAATTATATTAATACATTAGTCTATCAATGCACGTAAGCTCTAAGTCATAAGATAAGATGTAACGCCAAACAAAGGCAAGACCAGAAACAAAAACAACCGTGAGTAAGACACCAGACTTCTAAATCTAGCTTTGGAACCAAGTCAAACAGACTTGGATTAAAACTTCGGCGAGAAGCGACTCATAGCGCGAATCTTGGCACCATAAATGAAAAACAGAATAGGAATAGGAATCATGGCAAGCGTGATGAAACCAAGAACACTCGAGGCCCACGCAACGCCCAGATTATGATACATTTGCGTTGCGAAGAGCGGGAATGCACCACCAAGCGTAGAACGAATCAGAGTATTCGCCGCGATGGCAGAGTTGGCGTACATCATATAGACATCGATGATGTAGTTAAGACCCTGCATGAAAATCACCAAGATGCCCATTCCGATCGGCACACCTGCGATGACTTGTGGAACCCATATGATGTTCTTATTGGAAGTCCAGCCGAACCAGAAGAGGCCGGCGGGGAGGAGGACGGAGGCGATCATCATGGGCACGAGACGTTCTTCAGGAACGACGCGGCCGTGTTTCTCCATTTTGCGGGCGAAACGGGTCTTAGTTGCGAAGACAATTAGGGCGACGCCCATGACGACACCGATCATAATTCCGATAAATGGGAGGGCGGCGACGCCTTCGTGGGTCCAGCCACGGACTTCGCCGAAGGAGATGGGATAGGCCTCGAAGAAGAGGTACAGGATGCCGTAGATCAGGGCGAGGTAGAGGGTCATGCACATGAGAATGGGTTCGGTGGCGAGCATCTGGAATGGGCGCAGGAGGTACTTGTTGACGATATCGGCCATGGTGGGCTTGTGCTCGTCAAGGAATGAGTGGTAGGCCCAGTTCTTGGTCTCAAGGCGCAGACGGGCAGCGCGATCTTGCAGGAGCTTGGGGGCGTAGGTCTCTGGGACGAGGATGAGGGCAACCAGGCCGAAGAACGAAGATGCAATGAGGGTGATCCAGGCGGTCCAGCGCCAGCCTAGGTAGCTGTCTGTGATGAAGCCACCGACGATGGGACCGAGGACGGGACCGAGGAAGGTTGCTGCGCTGAACATGGCGATGGCCACGGCGCGGTCAATGGGGTTCCAGATATCGGCCATGGCGCCGCCGACGCAAGCTAGAGGGGAGCAACCAAAGACACCGATGAGGAATCGGCAGATCATGATCGTCTGAAGGTTCTGGGCGACGGCCACGGGGATTTGGAAGATGGCGAAGACGGCATAGCCAGAGAAAAGAGGCAGACGACGGCCGTATAGTTCGGACAATGGGGCCCAGAAGATAGGGCCGATGGCGAAACCGAAGACGGTCAAACTGGTTCCTAAAGTCATGACTTCGGTGGAGACGTTGAATTCCTTTGATGTGACCTGTGTTGCAGTGGAGAAGACGCTACTGGCGAATGTAATCCACATGGTCATTAAGGACATAAATACTGTGATGATCCATTTGCGCGTCCTCGAGAAGTTTTGCGGGTTCTCAGGGTCCTCGGGGCCACTCCATTCAACGAGATTGGGATCCTTCTCGGTAGGCTTCTCCGTGACAGGCTGGTTCTGGGCGCTCTCGACGTCGGTATCATCGTGGGGCAGCTGGTTTTCCTCGTCTTTGACGGACAAGACGGGCTCAGCGGGTTCGTGGTGCTCCATACTTAGACGTGGAGTTGTGACAGTCGAGTCAAATGGTTGGGTACTCATGCTGAATCCAATATGTATAGTAACTGGCAATTGATACACACTCGGAGTGTGTCACTAGCACTCGAAGGAAGCGCTGAAAGCTTTGATAATCTTGATCCAGATCTAAGATGCTCCAGTGGGCATTAGAGGGCATTTAAGCGGCATGAGAAATCTACACTGGGTCTTCCAGAAGAATCGGACCGGAGCTAACACCACATGAAAGCGCGGAGCCAGCCAAAACCCTGGTGGGTGGATCCATCTGACTCCCCTCGTCTCCACTATCTGCTATGTCCGTCCATGGGGCGGTGGATTAAAGCCCGAAGATGCGAGATGCTGAATGATATCTTGAAACCGGTACGGGGGATACTGGCATACTTCGAGCCGTGATCGAGCAAGGAAGAGGGGTGGGGAATATACTATGTCGTTATCATTAGTTACCGGATTCCGTTGAGCTCATAGTTGGATCACAGGAGCTCCTGTACAGTGATGGCGTCAGTCGCCACCAAAAAAAAAAAAAAAAAAAAGAAGGTTCGGCCTCGGTCTTCGCGTGGCCCGAACGACCGAGTGGAGCTCGGCAGATGCCGTGGAGTTCGCTTCCGATTACTGTATTCAACTACGGATTCTAATCAAGGTTGTTTGACGCTTATTTCTACCTAGCCTGATGATGTTACCCCATAAGTAAGACCTGGTTTCTGAGATCTCTCCCAGGCTGTGTCAAGCCTTTATCTCCGTTTCGGCGTCGGCTTATTCTTATATCGGCCCCCGATGAGATTTTAGCCCGACCTCCCCGGGGCTCTGGTCACTTTCACCGCTTTTTGAGGCATGATGCAGGCACCTAAATGAAGTACAGCGCGAGCAAGAAGAGAGTTTACAGGCGGCTAAATACATTGTTCTCTTGGCCCGTCTCAAGTCCTTCCTAGAAATGATGTGACATGTCTTTGAGACATCTCTTAGGGGCTTTCAAATTTTTTTCTAATGCATTATTCGGAAACACACCTATAAATACATCAAGGAAGATGATTCATGACCGCCTTTCTAGGAGTATCTCCTTGATCCCACGAAGCCCAAGGTACCTAGTCGGTGTCAGGGTGCTGGTGGGGACTCGGTTCACCTGCCTAGATGCCCAGGTGCTCTCTATTGACGATGGCAAATACGTTGTGGAGGTACATCAGGTTGACTGACACGAATGTTAACTCAAGAGTCCGACGAATTTATAAATGCAGTATCCAGTGAATATCACCCAAAAGAATATCAAAGGTACCTTAAAATGAGAGAAAAGTCGAGCCACCAACATTTGTAGGGCAGACGCGGTCCCGTGCGACGCGTCTGGGCGGTCAACCTCCTCCACTCCATCCTTTTGTACCGCGTCCCCTCCTTCATCACATCTCTCATGTGAGATTTGTTACATCATGCCGTCGCGCACTCGTCCTCCTGCCGACGCGGATGAGGACTCTGGGCTTCGCGGCCTGTCCTTCAACCAGCCGTTATCGTGGCGCGTGGGGCGCTCCGCCATTCCCATCGCCGATTTACTCGAACGCCTCCAAAGTCTCGCCCAGGAATTGCGCAAGCTCGAACAGGAAGAAATTGACAAGGAATCTCTGCGCAAGGTCTCTCAGGAACTTGCAAGTGCTCATTTGCTTGCCCACAAGGATAAGGGTGTGCGGGCGTGGGCTACGTGCTGCATCGTTGATGTCTTGCGACTCTGCGCGCCGGACGCGCCCTTCACACGGAACCAGCTTAAGGTGCGCATCGGCAGATGGGGAACTATGCTTGGAAATATCCCCTATCGGAGGACACGCGCTGACCACAGACTTGATAACAGGATATCTTCACATGTATCATCACGTCCATTATCCCAGCACTGGCCGATCCGTCCAATGCCTACAATGCCCAGCACATCTACGTTTTGGGCTCCCTCGCTGAGGTCAAGAGTGTGGTTCTCATGACTGATCTCGATCACCCCGACTCGCTCATCGTCCCTCTCTTCACCAGCTGCTTTGACATCGTCTCGGGTTCTTCCAAGGCCTCTACCGGCGAGGAAGTCGCAAAGGGTGTCGAGTTTGATATGACCCGTCTCTTGGTCACAGTCATTGACGAAACGCCCGTTCTGGCCCCGGAGGTGGTTGACACCATTGTGGCACAGTTCTTGCGTGTCGACCCTCGCGTTCTGGACAACCCCAAGAAGAGCAAGCGTGCGGATGCCCCAATCGATGTTAAGCAAGACACTCTGTTACTGAAGGATTACCCGCCTGCCTACAATATGGCCAAGGCTATTTGCCAGGCTTGCCCCGAGCGAATGACCAGCCATATTAGCCAGTACTTCAACAATGTGATTATCGATGCTTCTGCCCAGTCCGGTCAGGCAAATGGCAAGCATGGCGCGCGAAAGACAGGCCTGGATGATTCAGATGAAGAGGGAGAAGATATCAAGGAATTGAGCAAGGCGCATCGTCTCATTCGAGAACTTTGGCGCGCTTGCCCCGAAGTCCTGCAGAATGTAATTCCTCAAGTTGAAGCTGAATTATCTGCAGAGTCCGTGGCACTACGTTTGCTCGCTACTCAAACCATTGGTGATCTTGCAGCAGGCATTGGTGTTGCCGGGCCCCCTCCTGCACCTCCCATGGACCCTGTGGTATACCCGCCAGTGACCATAGAGGAATACCCGCAGACAATTCCTCAGCCTAATGTTCTTCTCACACCGGTCTCCCCCAAGCCCTTCTCTCAAGTTCACGTCTCGGCGTACGATGCGTTTCTAAGTCGCCGAATGGACAAGACCCCTTCTGTGCGTGCCGCGTGGGTCACGGTTGTGGGACGCATCCTTGTGACTTCTGCTGGAGGCTCTGGTCTGAGTGAAAACGAGGAACAGGGTCTTGTCCAAAGCCTTGCAACCATGCTTCAAGATGCCGACGACAAAGTTCGTGTCGCTGCTGTGGATGCTGTTGGACAGTTCGGCTATTCCCACATTGTTCACAAGGTGGGTATGAACGGCGGCTGCTCAACAGCCGGCTCTGTGCTTGCAGTTCTGTCGGAACGACCGAAGGATCGAAGACAGCAAGTACGCGAACACTCAACTAAAGCGCTGGCTCGTATCTGGGCGGTGGCGGCGGGTGATATCGAGGAGAACACCGAACCCGTTGCTTCTTTGCTGAAGGACATCCCTTCAAAGATCTTCGACGCTTTCTATACCAACGACCAGGAGATCCATCTCCTCATTGACCGGGTGATCCACGAGACTCTCCTCCCTCTCAACTATCCTCCCATCAAGACGAAGCTGTCGCGGACTACCTCAAACCAGTCTCAGAAACAGAAGGACAGCCAACCATCTGAGGAAGAGACCGATGTGGACAAGATTCGTGTGCGTCGCATTCTCACTTTGCTTCGGGGTTTGGATGAAAAGGCCCGAAAAGTTTTCTTTGTCATGCTGGCTCGTCAGTTGCAGCTGAGATCGGCCGTGACAATGTACTTGGATGCTTGTGAAAAGTACAATGTAAGCATCGCGAGCTCCATGCTAGGAGCTTTCACAGTAAACTGACATTCTCACAGGGCGGCGTGATTGATAAAAACGAAGCTTCTGTTAAGGAACAACTATCACGCATTATTGACTCGATGTCCAAGCTCTTCCCAGACCCTTCTCGCTCGGCTACCGACCTCTGGAAGTTCGCCAAGGTTCACGATCGGCGCAGTTACCAATTGACCCGCTTCGCTATGGCCGCTACCAGCGATTATCGTACTGTGGTTAAGGCCATTAGGGAGCTTCAGCGACGTGCACAGAGTGCCAACAATGCCCCTTTGCTTGAAACTCTGACACCCTTGCTATACCGAGCCGGTTCAATCATCTTCAACCGGAGTCACATTCCTGCGATCATGAGCCTTTCGCGAACCGATGAGAATGGCCTGGCTAACGCCGCTCAGGAGATGCTGAAGGAGATTTCTAATCAGAACCCCGAAGTCCTAGAGGCGCAGGTGCAAGAAATGTGCAAGGATCTCGAGGCGCAGGCTCCCAAGGCCAACTCTACTGGCGATGACAATAATGAAGACATTCTCAAGGCTTGTGCGGGCTTTGCTAAGAAGCTCCCGGAAAAACTCCCCAAGGACCGCAAGTTCTTTCAAGCGCTTACAGGATACGCTCTATACAGTACTTCGCCGCGGTCTGCAAAGCACGCCGTCTCGATTCTCATGGCGACGGCTGACAAAAAGGAGATGTACGCGAAGGATTTGGTTCAGAAGTGCGTCAAGAAATGGGCCTACGGTTCTGATCACTTTATTACTCGCCTTGCCGCTCTGTCGCAATTAAACCTGCTCGCCCCTAGGGAAGCAGACGAGGAGAGCGATGCTATCATTTCGATTGCTATTAACAAGATCCTTCTCACCAACCGTTCCCCTGAGGCTGAGTCCAACTATCTTTGGTCTGACGCAACTGATGAGGAGACGCAAGCTAAGGAGTGGGCCCTTAAGATTATTGTCAACCGTCTCCGAGCAAAGGACGGAGCCGATGACGAAGATGACTTCCGTGCGCATGCTGAGCCTGTCTACGATACTCTGAACAAACTCGTCACTGGGGAAGGTGAACTGTCCAAGAAGAAAGATACCCCGGCGACCCAGAAATCCCGGCTGCGGCTTCTTGCTGCCAAGTCTCTGGTCAAGCTATGTGCTTCAAGCGTTCTCTGTGACTCACTGTTGACTCCAGCAGACTTTAATTCAGTTGCCCTGGTCGCTCAAGATCCTCTTCTGGAAGTGCGCAGTGGGTTTGTCAACCATCTCAAGAAGAAATTGGTTCAAAAATCACACCTCGGCTATCGCTGGTACATTGTTCCCTGTCTGCTTGGTTTCGAGCCGAGCAGGGGCTTCAAGGAGAGCACGCTCACCTGGTTGCGATCCCGGGCCGCCTATTTCTCTCAAAAAGCCAAGGAAAGTGGCAAGCGCACAGAGCAGAACATGGTGATGGAGATGATATTCTCTCGTCTTTTGTCTCTACTTGCTTATCACCCTGACTACCCATCTGACGACCTGGACGAGTCGACCAAGCTTGGTGATCTCAGCGACTTCTCTCAGTACATTCTCTTCTACCTCTCCGCAGTCGCCAACGAGCATAACATGTCCTTGATCTTCCACATTGCTCAGCGTGTCAAGCAATTCCGTGACGGCATCACCAAATCCGATGAAATTTCCACCCGTCTTCATACCCTCTCCGATCTGGCCCAGGCGGTCATCCGTCGATTTGCCGACATCTACTCCCAACAACACAAATTCGGTGGCGCTGCCGGCGGAACCAACATCCTGCAAACTTACCCCGGAAAGATGGGTGTCCCCAGCACACTGTTTGCCGGCATGTCCAACCACCGCGAGGCCCAAGATGTTGCCGATAAGAATTTCCTCCCTGACGAGATGGACGACTTGTTGGACCGTGTTGTGCGCGCTTCGATGAAATCCAAGGGCTCCTCAGGCGCACAAACTTCTGTCAAGAAGCGCAAGCAAGAGACTTTGGGCACTAACGGCCACTTGGCATCCACCAAGAAGGCGCGAAAGGAGAAGTCTACTCGCCCAGCCCGCAAGTCTACTTCATCAGTGGGTGTGTCGAGTAAGGCTCCTAGACGCAAGCGTAAAGATGGAGACGACTGGTCATCCGACGGCGGGGCTGGAAACGATGTTCCTGCCTCCGCTCGCCGACGCAGCAGCCGAGGCACCGGAAAGCACGATGTCAGCTATGCTGACAAGGACACTGACGAAGAAGATGAAGAAATGCAGAAGTGGGACGAAGCCAAGGCCGAACACGATGATGACGCCGAAGAGGAGGACGAAGATGAAGAAATGGAGGACGAAGACCAGGCCGAGGAACAGGAACAGGAAGAAAACAACGCCGGAGCCGAAGAGGCCAGCGAGAAGGAAAATTCACCACCGCCCCCGCCTCCAAAGCGAGGCAGCAAAGCCTCCAAGGCAAAGGAAACAGCCAAGAAACCGGTGACAACCACGCTGCCCACGCGCCGGTCATCTCGGCGAGGCTGATTTGCAAGTTTAGACGGATGGAAATACCTCACTTTCTCAGTTCTTGTTCTATGATTTCATTCTTAGGTCCCGTCGTGTTGAATCGCAGATCTATATTCATACCTATTGCGCGTGTTACCTGCAGTCGATAACGTCTGAGATGTATACCCAATCTGCTTTGATGTTTTCAGCCTGTTCTCTTGTATTGATACTTCTTCCACGATTGCATCTGTCGTTCAAATATTGTCATCATGTGCACGTCTTATTCTGGAACTCTGTAATCTCTTCATGTAAGTGTAAAGCCCTCACTGGATTGTATGGCCTCGGTGTCCTCTTTCTTCCCCGGCCACTCCCCCGCACGGATCCCCGCGGCATTCACCCACGCAATCTTGACTGCTGCTCATAGTTCTTGCGCTATATTGTACCAGATCAGAGAAAATTGCGTCACGTCAAATAACTCAACCATGTCAACCACACACACTCATGTCTGTAAATTCGCAGACAACTTATCCCTAACAGTGGACATCACGCCACCGCCCAGTTTCCCTAAAGTTGGAACCCCGTCCTCCGCTTCCAAGGAGAACTCCTGGCAATTAGCCTTAATTTCAGCTGAATTCAAGAAATTTTATAAACAGTTGAGAAACAGAATCATTGATAAGACTGGGTAATTGGTGTTCCATTTTAGCCAAGGGCGTGTTATTGAGTTCTTGGAAAAGTCCCCTACGAGATAAAGTATGAGTGATGAAAGGTATATGTCAAGATACCAAGCTTCATTCTAGATGCCCCCTGCATTTCTTCACGACCTAGAGATCGTTGTCTCAAAATCTTCCGGCTCGCGTCCCAAAAGCTCTCCAAGTAGAGGGGAAACAAAAGCCGCCTCTCCACGACGGAAGGCCTCAAAGGTTGTCGCCCACATCTTCGAATGATCGACCCCATGGTAGGTGAGATTGGGTGCCATCTGAGGCTGTGCCGCATACTCGTCCACGGTAACTGGGCGAATATGCACTGGGTGATTCGCAATCTTTCCCAGTATAGCGACAGTCTCTCCCAGAGTCAGTGTCTTGGATCCTGACAGCAAAACCTTTTGTTTCTTGTATTTGAAGTTTGCCGGATCCTTCACAAATCTCTTCAAAAGCTCCGCTGTACCTTCTCCCAGTTCCTCGCGCTTGACCCAAGCGATTCCAGGTCCTGATCCATCGTGTGGGATTTTAATTTCATCCACTGGGTGTTTGGGATCATAAAAGGCCGTATAGAGAGGGTACGACTCGGAATACAGCCCCTCGCGAATCACTGTGTATCCAAAGCCCGTGTGCTGGCGAGTGCACTCATCGAGATATTTTTCAGTGTCCAGATGCGCCTGCATGACATGGGCCACCGACTCATTGTTCTCCGGCTTGCCACCGTATCCCAAAGAGCCATAAAAGATATATTTCACACCGCTCCGGATTGCCAGGTCAATCGCAACACGTTGACGCTAGGTAGACCAAATATGCTGTTAGCCTGTTTCATAGCCTCACTTTTCTTTGTCTCATGCGGATCTCACCTTGGACCGATGCTCATGCTCCACCGACGCGTATGATATAAGGAACAGAGTATCTACTCCATCAAATGCATGCTTAAGACTCTCATCATCATCATAGTCTGCGTGGCGAAGGGTTGCGTCTGCGACAGGCAGAGACTTGAGCTTCTCGGGGCTTCGAGCAACGAAGACTAGGTTTGAAGGCGGAAGACGGGACAGGAGATGCTTGACTGTTCCACCACCAATGCCTCCTGCAGCGGGAAACACTCCAACAGTATGATTCGCCATTTGGAAGAAGGTTTTCTGCCTTTAAATTGGGCCTAGAGAAGACTTACGCAGTCTACAACAACTGCGGTTAGTCTGTGTGCTTTTCGATGATTCTCGGTCAATCTTCAAGCCGGCTCGGAGTCTTTGTCGTCTAATTTGTCATCGAAATGGCAATAAAGTCGTGCAAGGAGTTGTAAGCAGATCCACCGATTTTGACCCCATGATAATAAAGATGCGAAGGTGTCCATGGATCTGCATCAGTGCTGCGTCATCAAGATTCATTGCCGAAGTTGCTATACTTTTCACCAATGGCAACCAAAGACCAGCTTTCGACAACCACATTATACCGTAAAAGTTTCCGACTATCCCGGCCGTCCCGCGGGCTATTTATCAGCTGATCGCTCGAATCTGTCCCTTTTTATTGCAACAGCGTGAAAGGTGTCATCTCTCAAACTTGACCCAACATATATCCTGCCCCAAGAAGGAGAACGGGGTTCATACCGTGAAATCATTCCATAATGCACTCTTAATGTTATCATTGAACGGTTAGACTATGCTGCCAAAGAAATCGCCTACGGGAGACGGTCTTAAATTCCGAATTAAGTCCGAGTCCACCGGACTCGGGATTAGAACTCACTCTACTATTTGCAGGGTTTGCCTCCACTACCAGCAATGCGAGCTTTTATGGAACTCACCAGGCCAAGCTTAATTTTGCGATCTAACACGTAAAGACAAAAGAATCAACATTCTCGGAGAGATCATGAATGGAAACTCGCCGTCAAAATTTGGAATGCAGCCTTGGATTAGTAATACATCAAATTAGCAGTTTAAATAATCCAAAATTTGTGGGTCGAGCTGTAGATACGTACAGCAAACGGTTGACAGGAGATTGGGCAAGATTCTAACCTTTAATCACACCTTTCTGTGACGAGACTAGAGTGTACGCCTCATTCATAGCTGAAGCAGAGGAGTCCTCCTGGCGAGGTTACATCCGCCAGTTCCTCGATATATCCTGCCATCGCTGATACCCACATTGCCCTTCCGGTTAATTTAGAGAGCTTGTCTCGGCATGACTTTCTCATGATAATTCATCGTCCTGTTCACCTTGCTGATCTGTTACACATAGCAAAAACACTGTATGATTTAGGAGCTACACACAAAAATCAGGCGGTTGCATCTGACTTTGAGCAAGGAACGTGGAGAGAATGGATCTGGAAAGATGATTTTATCAGGTCTGTGTAGTCACCAGCAGGATACAAAACGATCGACGGACTGAGCCCTCTACTCAAGACCAATCAACTACGTTTTGTGGCTCAATTTCACGCTTGTGGGCTTCTCAGGTCACTATTTGACGGTCCCCGTGGACAAAACAGTGCTTTTAATACCTATGACCAGGCTGAGCTTAGTCAAGTGGGGGAACTGGCATTGGCGATGGAGGAATTGAACCTCAACGAATAGTACTAATGCTTAATTACGGATCCAGCTGTGGATGAACCTGGGATTTCGAGTATTAAGTGACTAACAAGAGGGGAGCATTGAGGTAGATTTAATTTCGAACATTGCCCTACAGGTGCACGACACTAGTATTCACTACTTCTTGGATACTTCGCCAAAGTGCGCCGCCGGGTCGAATCTGAAACTTCCACCACTATCCCACTCCAATTGCGAAATACGACCTGCAAAGCCCTGTGATCCCCAGCGCGTAAAGTAATTATCAACTAAGTCAAGCGAACAATGTGAGTTTGAAGCCGCTGGACATCCAATAGTAAGCTATGTGGTCCAGTGAGACATCCCCAGCCGAGATGCTACAATAGCCCCTCAGCACAAGCCTGCACAGTCATCCAAATGGCCGCACTTATTCCAGAATTTTCGGGTCCCCGCGAATGCTCAGTTATTGTACCAAGAGGTTAAAGAATCAGGAGATCAAACCGTCTGTCACATTCTTTGCGGACCTTCCACCGTAGTCACCCTTGGTGTGTCAACGTACCTCCACCCCGCCGACCATAAGCCTCGATCAACATCTACCAAATCCTCACCACCCTCCGATATGGCTTGTACCGCTGCAGACCTCCCCGCTCTACCAGAGATCGATCTTCAGCCTCCTCCGTCTATTCTTGCATCAAAGGCCTTCACGTACGCAACGCAGCATTGCACCGAAGCAGTCTACAATCATGTGATACGCTCCGCATACTGGGCGATGATAATCGCCAAAAAGATTCCCGAATTTCGCAACAATCCAAGCCTAAATCTAGAGGCAGTGTTTGTTAGCTGTATCCTTCACGATATGGGATGGGCCAAGACACCAGAACTACTATCAGCCGACAAGCGGTTCGAGGTCGACGGTGCCAACATCGCACGGGATTTCATCGAGGCTGAACAGAGTCGTCTAAGCACTGAGCCATGGAGCCATGCCACTATCCAGCGTATCTGGGATTCGATCGCTCTACACACGACACCCTCTATTGCCAAGCATGCGGCGCCTGAAGTTGCTCTCACCAACCTGGGCATCACGGCTGATTTTGCAGGCCCGGCGCTGACAGGGCCAGATGGGAAACCGCTTATCTTGATCGAGGAGTATCGTGCTGTCATGAAGGCTTTCCCCCGTGCCGGTTTTAATTCAGAGGGGTTCAAAAGTATTATGTGCTGGCTATGCCGTACAAAGCCGGAGACAACCTACGATAACTTCGTGGGAGAGTACGGATGTCAATTCGGATCTGATGGTACTGGAGAGGGGATTGAAGAATTTAGAGAAGCATGGACAGCACGTCAGTCTAGTCACATTTTACCTCCGGGTCTAGATATGTTGGAGACGCTTGATCCCAAGTAGGGATCTTGGTTGAAGGTTAAGTAACATGATACCTAAATTGGGGCTTGCACTCTTAGATTGCACGATGATACAAATTACCGTCCACAGGAGCTGTTATTGCCCTACAACTAGACCTTAATCCGTCGACTCAACTGCTCTGTACCAGCAGATTTCTCATAATCAATATCTTTCCCAAGGTTCACTCGACGACCAAGGGCCCGACGAATGATCCAGTCTTTGCTGTTGATTTCCTCTTCAACCTGGCCCTGCTCAATAGGAGGAATAAGAGCTGAGCCATCCAGTCGCCGCAGCATGACACTATCCTCTGGTCGAGCAAAATACACTAGGCTGTATCGCGTTGAGTCGCCCTGGATTCCTGGCGGTGCAGCGACACGGTGAATGTTGGAACGTAACAGACCGTTTGTAAACTTCACCATGGCATCTCCCAGGTTGATAATCGCGTGTCCCGGCAGCGGCCGTACATACACCCATTCCGCATCAGCGCCTGGAGGAAGTACTTGAAGCCCACCGAGCCTGTTGAAAAGCACAGTGACACTTCCAAAGTCGGTATGCTGTCCTAAAGCTGTGCGACGGTCGTCGACAGGCTGGGGTGGTGCCTTGATGAATCGTACTTGGTCGCCACCAACGGCTTGCAATCGATGAATGCTGGAAAGTGTGCCCTTAGGCAAGGCGAGTTTGTTGTTGAGAATGTCAAGAACAAGAGATACGATGCCGTGAGAGCCCCGCATATACGATTCCTGCTGCGCTCGACTGTGATTCAGGAGCTCGGGTGCCGGTAGAGGATCACTAATTCCCAAAATGTCGTCCTTGGAGGCCTGGTTACATATTTGTTCAGTCTACTATTTCCAGTGATGAAGCCAGCCTTATGAACCTATACCAGGGGTTCGATATTATACACTTACATTGTAAAACTCATTTCGATCCAAGTTACCGTTCTTATCAACCACGGCAACTCCTTGCGCCTTGTATCCAAAGTACGAATTCTGAGCACTGAAGTCATATCGTTTCTTCTCTTCAAGACTGAGCTCGAACAAATTCTCCCCAACTGTAAATAACTTGTCGGCATCAGCAAGCAAGGAGATTCCATGATCTGAGTCCTGAAGATCCAGATAGAAAAATCCGATTTCAACGCATGCCTGGAAAAGTCTTTCACACTCCGTAGAGTCTCCTGCAAATAGCTTTCCTAGCGATAACCGAAGCAGGGGCGCGGTGGGTACATCGTCTGGGAAAGGCGGTAGTCCCGGGAAATTGTTCTGAATTTCCGTGTAATTTGCGTCGGATTGCATAGTTGATTTTAGATCAAAGGGGATACTTGTAGATAAGTGTTATATGAGTAGAGTTTCCAAGAGTTTTGTGGTTACTGACTTAGAACTTGAGTTGCCAAGATTCGGATATTTATGGACCTGTGACGATTTGCGCATGCGGGGAAACAGTATGAGCCGAGGGACCCCAACGAATCAAGTTTGCCTTTGTAATCGGATGCAATTCAAGTGAAGCAATGAAGGTCATGTAACGTCGCCTGTCTCACCATTAGCTCTGCGGGATTGGGCCTATAGCAATAAGTACCAAGTTGATCGTAATTCGTTGCTATTGGAGTATTTGTTCGGATATGTAAGCTTCGACCGGTATCTAGACTATGGACAAGCGCAGAGCATTTGAATATTGGCTGAGCGCTATGACTCGAGGACCTTACAACAAGAAGCTCAAATAGCATCACTATTCTGTATATCTGTTTGTCAACCTGGACGCCAAATCTGGCCCTAATGTGGAGTGCAACCCCGCTGGATAGATACTTGGCCGACTCACCCCAAAGGTACGCCGATCCCTTAATTCCTCTCCCACACACCAACCTGCGAGCTAGGAATTATCTCGATATGACGGTAGAGAAGATCTTATCTATTTCAGACCTTGAAGCAGTTGCTTCCGAGAAACTACCAGGTGCAACTCGAGGTATCTCTCAATGCCAGCACAAGTGTCCTATTTCCCCACCTAATGAGGGGCACTGATAACCAGACTTCTTCAACTCCGGGGCAACGAACCAAGTCACAGTACGCGAAAACTCGTCAGCGTATCAGAAGTATCGCCTCCTACCGCGAGTACTAAAGGATGTCTCTCAAGTCAACATGAAGATCAATCTTTTCGGCCGAGACATTGAATTCCCGCTCTGCGTATCTCCAGCGGGACTCCAAGGTATGGCGCATCCAGACGCAGAGCTAGCAACGAGCAGAGCATGTGCCAAGGCTGGTGTCAACATGGGGGTCTCATCGTATGCCAATCACTCTGTCGAGCAGATAACCACTGCAGGCAACGAAATCGGGCCAATTCACCATGTCATGCAACTCTACACCATGACAGATCGCGAGAAGGAAGCTCGTATCGTTCGTCGTGCAGAAGCTTCAGGATGCAAAGCCATCTTCCTCACTGCAGACAGCCCTGTCCTCGGCGTTCGATACAATGAATGGAGAAACCAAAGCTTCAAACCACCAGCAGGTCTGGCGTACCCGATGATCGAAAAGACATCGGAGCAGATCCAGTCGCAATCGCATGACGATGGGTTTTCATCTTTCAATTCGGATTCCCATTCTTGGGCAAAAGAGATCCCTTGGTTGCGCAGTATCAGCAACATGGAGATCTGGATCAAGGGGGTCTTAACGCCCGAAGATGTTGAAACGGCAATTGAATATGGCTGCGAAGGTGTGGTCATCAGTAATCATGGTGGGCGGCAGTTGGATGAAACGCCGGCGACTATCGATGTTCTTCCTGCTTGTGCGAAGGCTGCACGTGGAAGAATCAGGATTCATATTGACGGAGGTATTAGATCCGGTAGTGACATATTCAAGGCCTTGGCTTTGGGAGCGGAGTGTTGCTGGGTTGGCCGTCCTATGCTTTGGGGACTAGCGGTGAGACTTGACGCTTCAAAATGACGAATTTGAAAAATTGCGTGCAGGCTAACTCGTTGCTTAGTATAATGGTCAGGAGGGAGTTGAATTGATGCTCAATATCCTCTACCAGGAGTTCAAGAGGTGTATGCAACTGGCAGGCTGCAAGTCAATATCAGAGATCAGTTCTTCAAGCTTGGGAATTGTTCGATCAGACGGCCCTCTGGCAAGGCTCTAGAGATATAGAAATCATAAATAGAATTCCATCCCTTCAAGAACTGCGGAGAAGGACTGCGGAGTGAACAAAGGCCAAAATACGTAGATGTCCCACGGCGATAGCATCTCTTATCGGGTTGACATCAAACAATTTTTCCCAACTCCGACTCACCTCCGCCGACACTCCACCTTCAACCTCTAGAGCTTTCAGATACCGCCAAACATCTCTCACCCCCTTGGCCGAAAGGCCAAATATCTCCAAGATGACATCTTCTCCTGCACCGACCACACACATCGCGCAAACCCTCCTCGCGCGCGCCCACTCCCCCGACACAGCATCCCAGCAATTCACCGAGCGCATCAAACAAAAACCCCTCTTCCTACGCCCAACATCCCCCGACGCCTCCGACAACCGCTCAAGACGACGACTCCACCGTCTCCGCAAGAAGGAATACTTTCTGCGACACCAGCGGCCACGCCCTCTATCCGCGCGCGAGAAGCGCACGACAGGCCTCTACGATCTCCCTAAAGAAGAATGCAAATACGCCATATTCAAGGGCTTGCATGATCTGTGGGTTACTTATATGCAAGAGGTCCTGGATCTGAAAGCCGATGGGAGAAGCGGTACCGTGACGCCGGCGTCGCATGGCGCTAAGCTCGTCAGTGCAGATTACCATGGTGCGGAGATTGAGGTTGTGAGGAGTCGGTCTGCTGGGAGGGTTGGACTTAAAGGATTTGTTGTGAGAGATACGAAGTTTACGTTTGTTATTGTTACGGAGAAGGATCAGGTTAAGAGTGAGTCTGGTCTTTGCCATGAGTGGATCGATGGGTTGAATGCTGATGCTTTGATAGCGATACCGAAAGAGCATAGTATTTTCCGGTTCACGTTACCATTTCCCAAATCTTCGAAACCGTCGGATGGAGCGCAGCAGACAGGCAATATTGAAGAGCCGAAACCGCTGGAGTTTGAGCTGCATGGGAGCCAGTTTGAGAACCGGCCTGTTGATCGAGCGAACAAGAAGTTCAAGTGGAGGAATGTCGATTATCTGTGAATAATGTATTCGCAGGCTGCGATGTGGCCTTTGCGTCGGGATTCTTTAGTCCTAAATATGATACCCTTTGACAATGTCCTTCAGGTCTCCGTTTCCACGCATACAGTAGACTGCCCAGGTAGCTCGACATGAACAAAATGCGACTACAATAAAGGATAATTGAATTTGCCCAGGTGGTAATAGTACATAAAAGTACATAATTTTCAAAGTGTTTATTGAAATTTTGTTCAAATCTGTTATGTAGGGTATCTGGTCATGGCCGAGTCACATTCACAAGCGTCGGGGACAGCTAGAGCCATAGATCTAGGCAGAACCTCGAAGGCCATCATGTTAGGCGACATGGACCCAAAAGTATTTTCTCGGAGCGTGACATAGATCCGTTTGGATAGATGGCTCAGTTTCTGAGAGATTCCCCAAGCCTTCAAGCCGGAGTTTCAGGCCGTGCATCCGTCCCTTCTTCAAGCCGAGATTTTGGTCGGAAATTGAATAGGTAAAGGAGTCGAGATGTCCACCATCGCGGCCCAGTGTCGCATCATCTCACGAATGAAGGCGGTGGACGCACATAGCCCCGTCCAATGGATAGGTTCAGTCGGTAGTGGCTGCATTGCAAGCCATGAAGCCGCAAAGCGGCATGGTGAGATTGAGAGCGAATGCGACAAGTAATCACATTCCAGCCCATTCAATACTGAATGCGCGAACGCTCTCGACACGCTCAGCTTCAGAGTCGACTCCTTCGCGGGTCTTTTCTGGACCACCGAGAAGGAAGCCCTTCTTCACACCAGTGCCGAGGCGGCCCCCATTAATAATGTCCATCAGGTCGATGTTCTCGTCCCACTCTGCCGACACGACGAGGAAGTGAGAATGGAAGCGAAGAGGATCGCCGGGGTACGCCACATACTGGCATCCAAAGCGCAGTCCAGGCGAGAGGAAGTAGCCTCGCGAGTGGAGATGGGCGAAGAGTGGGTACGACAAAGGCACTTCAGGCTTTGAAAGGATCATGCTTGACGGCGTAGGACGTGGAAGAGGGGGGTAGGATGTTGCAGGTGTGATGCCCAACGCCAGTTTGGATTCAGGTGTTATGCTCGCAGAGCGAGATGAGGCCGCATTGCTGCCATCCCCGGCGAAAAGATCAACCACCGATGATGGCTCATCCTTCTGCGCTGACGGAGAAGCAGGAAGGTTGTCTGCAGCTTTAATAGCCTTGGCCTTAGCTTTAGCCTTTGCTTTCTCGTCTAGCTTCTCCAGCGCCTGCTCCCGTTGCTGGTCCCTGCGGTCCGAGAGGATGCGCGAGGCGTGGAGACCTTGGGATTCTAGTTCGCGTAGATACTGTCGGCGGTCCTCCTCTAAGAGCGACTTCATGCCATCATGGGCCTTGGCTTCGTCTACAATGCAAGCTACATCCCTGTCCACCAACACCCGCGCCTCCTCTGGCATCAGCTCGAGCGGCAGACCCAGAAACACATTTTGCTGCGGGATTTGAGGGAGGGTCCCGATCAGCACACCGCAGACGTTGTGCTCGCGTCGCAGGTAGGTCACGGCATCGATTGAGAACAGCAGGTATCTACCAGATATGTATGAGATCGGAATGGGAAGGGTGGGTTGAGAGTCCATCTTGGAGGTCTTTCATAGATTCTGAAGCAAATGCGACGTTAGCAGTTGCTCATAAACAGCATTTGCAAGTTTGAAAAATGGAAGATTTCAATGCAGGTCATTTTCAATACGTTTCTCATTCACCGACGCTCAATTTTTTGAGATTGTAACGAGCTTTCAGGGGATTGACAGATTTGTAGATGGATAATCATGCAAAAGGGGAAGAATAATAAAAAGTTGCAAGAACTTACCATTAGCGACACGAGTCTGGGATTGACCAGCAAAGCCAGAGACTCGAGAAGTGGAAGGAGGGAAAAAGCGAAAACCGAGTTTTGTGAAGCTCCGCCCGCGCTTGTCCCGTTTGGGAGGCGGTCTTGGCTCCCCGCGGCTTTCCTTCTGCCGTTTATCTTCAGCTTCAGCTCCAGAAGATCGCATATCGTCATGAACTTCCTTCTCTTGCTATTTCTGGTCTTCTTAGTGCCTCTGCTGCTTTTCGCAGGTGCGGCTCTATATACTATACCCCCACTGGACACCATATGTGCTGACAACAAACAGCATGGCTCGCAGCTTCGTCCTGTCTGGGGAATGGCTTTCGTCTGGGAGGCTTGTCGGCGCGACCAGGTATGGCATATGGCCAGAGCTATCTCCGGACAATGGCAAACTCAGGACCAGCGATGTCGGAGCAGATTGAAATGGAGGACATGCTAGCCGAGCCAGGAACTCACCGTCAATTTGACGAAGAAGAGTATTGAGTTTCCAAGCTGCTGCGCATTCTCAGAACTCCAGATCAGATTTCTTAGGCATGTTCCCAGATGCCGGTGCCTCCTGCGCTTCCTTGTCGCCCTCGTCTGGTGGTAAGCTGAAAGGCTTAATCTCGAACCGCCGACGACTCAAGATAAATGCCCAATCCAGTCCTACATTCTGATCACTGCCACCGCCCCGTTCATGCAGCACTGGAAGACGATGGGTCTTGAGCATTCCTTGCGGTGGCTCTTCCGACGACGTTGCACCTCCAGAAGCTGCCAGGGCATCGGAAGAGTGGGGGAAGGGACAAAGTTCAATGACACCGTCGCTGAGTAGCTCCATCCAGCGCACTAGTCCGGATGAACGGGGAAATAACGACAATGGAAGGGTTATCATGGCAGTGACTCGGGTGGCATATGCGCTTATCAAAGCTTTCAGTCCGTGAAGGAATTGCAGCACATATTCGGGGTGGCAGGCATTCGGTGGATACACGGTGGGATTGAGCAGGAAGGGAATCACGATTCGGTGAATAGTACTCGGACTGTCTGAGGCAATGGTGGTCTGAAGTCGCTCCAAGACGGCAGTAAAGGGCGACTCCCTCGAAGGCATCACAGGAGTGAAGCTCATGTTTGTGATAGACGGATGAGCGAGACGTTTAGTTAGGTCAAAGGCGTGACAGAAAGCGGTTTGCGGCTTCCCATCTTGTTCTCCCGGCGACGCAGGTGCAGGGGCTGCAGATTATTAGTACTTATAAGCAAAAATAAATGTATGGAAAGCTCACCATCTCGTGATCCAGCAATACCTGCGCCAAACTCGCCCAGTCGCTCGTAACGCCATGCAATCTTCATCTTCTCATCTTTGCGCTTGTCTGACCTCTTGTCGTTCAGTGACTCAGCCGTGCCGATCAGTCCAGGGAGACTGCGACCCCATTGCTCGGGGACTCCAACAACATGGACTTTTTGTTCTTGGACGACTCCCTCCGCCGCATAGTATCGCAGCAATGCACCTGCAAAATCGGTCGTTCCGTTTTCTTCAATCAGCAAAGTCTTTCCCATAGGTAAGCCGGCATGACCCGCCAGTAGATTATCTAGCGAAGGCGTTCCCGTAGAAGTAGTTGGGCGTCCGTCGTCGGGGGAGGGGCGAATTCCTGGGTTGGTCTCTTGAGCTGGCTGTGCGGGGACATTGGGAACAGCCGTGCGGTCGATGCCTGCTGACAAGCCGATATTTCGCTTCCGAAAGGACATCGTATGCAATGAATCAAATGGAATCAAGAATAATGGTGTTCAGACGATGCGCCGCAGTCGAGTGCAAATCGTTATCGGCGGGGAACCAAAACCGGCAGAAAAAAGAAAAGCTTCAGGCCCTCCGACTCTCCACATTCAAATCCTACCTTCCTCCTCAATCCACCCTGCCAACCACTTCCACGTCCCGGACCGTAGGGATCAAGTAGGAAGTGCTTCAGCGCAAAGCTTCCGCCTTCTTTTATCACCCATAAACCTCGTCACTATAAGTCACAATCTCACAATGTCGGACCCGCTCCTGTTCGAAGATACCTTCACGATCACTGCGATCAACGCCCAGAAGTACGATCGCGTGTCGCGCTTGACTTGCACCTCCAACGATGCTTCCCTCACATTCACCCTCGACGTGAACTCGGAGCTCTACCCGTGTGCGGTGGGCGAGTCGCTTTCTCTGGCTCTGGCTTCGACCCTGTCTCTTGATGGTAAAGAGGACACCCGGAACAGCTGGAGAGAGGTCGCCAATGGCGATCAGACTCTCGCCGACGACTACGACTATGTTTGCCACGGCAAGGTTTACCGATTCGAGGAGGGTGCTACTAAGGATACCATGTGAGTTTTGTGTGCAAGGCCTTTGTTTGGGCAGATTCTGTTTGTGAACCCTCGACTGACAATCATTGTTTCCAGGGCTGTCTTCGTTTCTTTCGGAGGTCTGCTTCTCTACCTTGAGGGTCCCTACAAGAAGCTTGCTCCTCTGCGGATCGACCATGTCTACCTGCTTCTGAAGAAATAGACCAATTCTGTTGAATTGGTGTCTGGCTGTTGCCGGTAATGGTTAAAATTTGTCTGGAAACATATTACATAAGGGCAAAAAGTTATGGGGTGTACTTGATCTGGGCAGATGTTTATATCTTCTTTGTCGGGTTGTGCAGCGCTGGCGTTTTTTTGCATTCTGGTTTGGAAATACCAATAGATGATCGTCTATCAAAATCGATCTTCATTCAAGTGAAGAGCACTCCCAGTAAGGAATTCCAACCATTGGAGAGCGAAAGCTTAGATACCAATGGCCGCTGTTTCGGGGCTCGTATGCTTCCTGCACATAGCGGACGTCTACGGGTAGAAACACGTGGTGAAAGCTTCGAAGTAGTGGTAGTATAAATGGAGTTCAATCCTGAGATTCATCGAGTCTATGGTATCACATTTCAAAATGTATGTACAAAATGCAATTATTCACCTCTGGGCATGGGATGCAGTCGGGTATTCCAAACGACGATGCAGACGCGCCTGGATATCCAAGAAATCCGGCTCCGTCTCCGCTGTGAGAAGACCATGCCGAATAAAGAAATCAATCATAACGACCGCACAGTTAGGTTTAAACTCACCCTGCGCAAGAGCCTCTTGAACTTCAGGGATAGTAAGTAGCTTGAACTCCTCGACCTCATTGTCGCATGGCTTGGGAATCACCGACGCATCAAGTTGCAAGTCGTAGATGTACTCGACCTCAGGCTGCAGAAGACCTGTTTCACCGCCAGCGCGCACATCACGCACGTGGTGATATGTCACGCAGCCTCGGGCGCGGATGAGATGGCGTACTTCGGCTTCGGGGAGGGAAGCTTCTTCCATTGCTTCGCGGACAATGCATTCGAATGGTTTCTCGCCGGTGCACATGCCGCCGGCGACGGTGTTGTCTAGCATGCCGGGGTATGTTTGCTTGTTCTTTGCGCGGCGGGGGATCCATAATTTCATTCCAGTTTCGTCTTCCACGTAGGCGGTCATATGGGCGCCGTAAGTGACGACGCCGAAGAGGCACGATGCGCAGCGCTCCATCTCGAGGAGGTATTCGCCGCCTGGTCCGAAGACGGGGTAATTTTCATTGCGCCATCCTTTCAAGACCTGGAAGCTGTTTTGCTTGACAGCCTCTGCGATGCTTTCCGCGATCAATTTGCTGCGGAGAGCGGGGTCTGCGTCTGCAGGAGTCACTAGGGTCAATGTCTTTGCGGCGGAGTCAATTGCCCAGTGCTCGGTCCACGGAAACTTCTCAATGACCGAGTTTAGCACATATCCTAGCGTCGCATCGCAACCGGACACTCGGAAGGCGTGGTAGTTGTTGAGGTTCTCCGCGTAGGCGGCACGGTTGTCCTCGTAGTATGGGAAGCTGCGGCCGTGAGACAACGAAATACAATATCAGGCAGGATGTTTATTCAGTACTTATCGCATTCGCGGACGAGCTCTAGATTCGACTTGCCCATGGTGAAAAGTCCCTTGAGGGATGTATAAGTCGACTGTAGGTAAGCAAGTCAACTGAAGATCAGCGCCAAGCCCTTATCGGACCGATAAGGGCAGCTCCCCTCTCTTATGTCACCGAATCCTGGAATCTCTTAGAAGCTAGACAAAGAAAGTTCCATCCTCAATTGCTTCCTCTACCGTACACAACTCGGTCTACCGCCATGTTTTCGGTCGTGATCCCAGGTCGTCCGTGCCTGACAGACATCATTCCAGTCGACGGCCAACCAAATGGCCAAGCAACCAAGTTCGCATTCAACATCCCGCTCAACCCATCCTTCAGCGAGCTAGTAGTCTTCTTCCTTCCAGGCACAGTTCTACCCCCAGGTACAGGCGCCGCAATCTACGTGCAAACTCCGGACCCAAATACCGGAAACCCAACAGACTTCCGCTTCATCGGCGCTTTAGCCAACGAAAGGCCCTCCGGCATCTTCAGAATCAAGGCACCTTCCAACAATCGCCGCTCAGAAGCCGAAGAAGAAGACGAGATGCTCGATGAGGGCACAGCCGGTCCAGCGGGCCCATCAAATGGCGTCGTGACTTTGGGAATTTCAATCGAGGCTGCTGAGAATATCGCGCCACAGCTTTCTGCGCTGGAAGCCGAGGCTCCGCGCGAATCTCAATCCGAGTCGCAGTCTACCGCTCTGATAAGATTGTCCCCGGAACAAGCGCAGCAGAAGCAATTGTCGACGAAGGTTCTTGCGCAGCGTATTATAGGAAGCGCGTTCAACTTCCTTGCTAGTTTTGCCGAGTCGGATCCTGCGAAGAAGGGCCAAGATGTCGTGCCGCTTAAGAGCTTCCGGGACTGGTGGACGAAGTTTGAGAGGCGCATTGAGATGGATCCTTCCTTCTTGGAACGACAGGATCCCAATGCGGCGTGAGAAGCCCTCTGTCTGTTCTCTGTGAGGGAATTCCTTGCTTTTGGTTTCTGGAGTATATTATGCATTAGGATTGAGCGACTTTTTTTCATGGTCTTGATATGTGTCACGATGTTCTAATTGCCGACTGTCCCTTTATGGTCTGAGGGAAGTATACAAATAATCAATTAATTGAAAATTCAAAAGTATTTTCTATTTGTCAAGTACAGGGAATGTTTGATATATACAAGCGTAGCGTATTCGCAATCGATCATAAGTACAGGTATTTTGTTCTCCAATGAAACTCCAATCCAGGTATCCTTCCAGCCGTGCCCATAAACAAGATCATAATTCGGATTTGCGCTGCATGTGTTGCAATGTGGAGCCCGGACGGAGACGAATGCCCGGTTCATAGCAAAGACTGTATAATTCATCGACGTATGTAGTCGGTGTGGTGACAGCGTCACCCGCGGCAATGATAGCATCATGTGTACCCACGAGGTTGTGAGCTGCGTTCTCATTGAGTCGGCTAACGTCGACGCGAACTTCCTTCTGCACGGTGATATCACCAAGAGCCATGGGAGTCTCGACTAGCGATTCCCGGGAGTTCATTGTTCCGGACGTAGATGGCTTGCGAGGATGGGGCCACATACGAGAGAACGCGTTCTTGGTCGTGGCGAGAAGGTCTGCTTCTGAGGCTGTTGAGCCAGAACGAACGTCGGTGATGAAGAGTTCCTGACTCAGTTCGCGGGTGAACCCATCTCGGTCAGCAATGGCGTCGTTTACTTGCTGCTGGACGCGGAAAAGACGGAAGGGAGTGAATGTGAAGTCGGGGTTGGGGACCGGCGTGTCAAGGGTGCCGACGACACAGAATGTGAGGAGGGTACATTGTTGGGGTTTCGATTCATCTTCGGAGAATCGGGCTGCTGTGCGGCAAGGTGTTACAAGAGGACGGGCAGAAAAGCGTGCGGCGGCACGCATATCTTCAGGGAATGTTTTGGAGAGAGAGGCGATTCCATCCATGAGTTGTCGACGGAAATCGTCGAGTGCGAGGTCGGATTGTTTGGTAGCTGGGGATGCGAGGTATTTCAGGCAGGTGTTCATTGACCAGCCCTCCATATGAGAAATGAGATCGAGATGCTGCACCTGCAGCCGTTTCATGGGCAAAGTGGCAGATGGCAATGGGTTACCGGTGCCCTTGGTGGTGAGAATCTCGAAGTGGTCGGCGACGGTGGGACGCATCACGAAAGAAATAAGATGGACACCCTCTCCGAAGGTACGGTTTGAGGATGCATAATCCCGCATATCAAGCAGGCGCTCGCGGAGAATCGGTTCGGGGACGTGAATACGGCGAGAAAGGGTCGAGGTGACGTGCTCAATAGTCGCGAAACGGAATCCCAGCGAGGCGAAGCGGGTTGCTTCATGTTTCTGTAGCAACTTAACGCTAAACATGAGCTGACCCTTGCCTGTACGCAACGACGAGCGGCCCATAGCCCGAGAGAGTCGTGAGACGGGAATAGCCGTGGAGAGGACGTCGTCGTACAAAGTTCCCAAATCCTGCAGGGGTTGTCGAAGTTCGTCGGAAATTTCCTGGGCTGTCACACAGAAGAGCTGCTTGAAAAGGGTATCAAAATCGGTCTGCATCTCGGTGTCTTTGTCCATGACCACGCCGCGAGTAACAATGTGTTTTCGGATGGCGCGTTGTTCGGATTCCAGACGGTTTCGCATGAAGGGGATCATATCTTTGACAACGGGCCAGTTTCGGCTTGCTCTAAAGGCCCAAAGGAAGGTAGGGTGAGTGCGGGTCAGATCATCATCTTTGAAGGTCTGTATTTACAGTTAGCCTAGGATATATCAAATAGCTTGTTCGAAAAACGCACTCGTCCGATATAGTGATCGACGACCTTCCGAAGAGGGAGAAGTGCCTGCGGCGTTACCATTACACGACCAGCAGGATCAAAGTACGCGCAGGCGAGAACAAGCTGGTGCGCACGAGTAGTCGATCGTCGTCGGTTTCCACCGGCCACAATGGCACAAACAAAGAGAATCAAACAGGAGACGCAAGCCTGGAATATTGTTAGCGATCAATCTATCATCAAATACAGAGAAATTTACCAATACGGCGCAGACAATGACAGTCTGACTTCGCGACAACTGGGATCCATGCTTGATCGACTCATCACGTTCTGTGTAAGTCGTGCCAACTGACGCAGTCCAGTGCATACCCGAAACCGCAGCAGCAAGTAGACAGGCACAGCAGCCACGTCTCCACCAGCTATCAGTCCACGACGCTCTCCATCGAAAGAAAATCCCCAGAGCGGTAATACTTGAGAAGATGGCGATAGCTGCGGATCCGACAACGTTGGCGACATCGTAGGCGCATTGGTAGTTTGAAATGCCGAGTTGGCCGACATAGTGCATACCGCAGACCGAGGCTCCCGTAAGAAAACCTCCGATCAAAATACGGATATAACCCGGTTTCTCTTCGACACCGACTGAGTAAAAGGCGGCAAGAAGGACGACGACAGGAAGTACGAATGAGGTTCCGGTGAAAGCGACATTATAGACAATTTGGATCTGGGGTGCTCCGTCGCCGAGGACGATGGCGCGGTTGCCAATAAAATGCATACACCAGATTCCAATACCGCCCATGGTAATGGAGGAGGTGAGGAGTAGATACCTTGAGAAGGTCTTTGTCAGTCGTGACCAAGAGCTAGGAAGATGACGAAACGTACCAATTGTAGAAACCGGATCTGGAAGTTCTGCGATGCAGCATTTCGAGGGTAGTTGCGCATCCCATGGAACTGATCACATATGAGAGGAAAATGTAACCTGCCAGGTACGAGACATGGACGGGGTCCTCATCCTGAGCGCCTGCGCTCGTCATGTTGCTAGGTGCCATATCGTAATGCTGGGCGATCCTCGCATTGGTTTATAACGAAGGTTTGTGGAAGACTGATGAAGCCGGACGATCGACCGGAGTGGATAAATCTCAGATAGACATGGACAAACGTGGGAATAATAATGGGTATAGATTCGCGACTGTAAAGAGTGTTTCGATCAGGAAAAGATCAACTAACGAAGCGACGGCAGTGATATCTTATAACCGCAGATCAGCGGGCACAGTCCAAACTCGCATATTGCAAATGGTTCCAGCACAGTTGACTAAGTTATGCATGGGGTCGAACGAATCGCGAGCTCCGCATGCTAGTGATAGGGATGCCGAGCCGCTCCTAAGAAAAGAGGAGGCCCACACTCCGGCGCGCATGGTCCTGTATCTGGCCCGCCCCATCATTGCGCGGCATTACAACTAGAAAAGTGGATTCGGCCTGATCATTGCACACAGGAGGATAAACCAAGAAAGTTTCGGATTGATCAAATTGTGGACTATCGAAAAAACCGGCATGGGTCCCTGAGCACATCCTTGTCCAAACGGAACTCTCGAAGCGAGAGTGGTTTTGCGCGCATGAGGGCATAGGCCAGGCTAGATCTAGATCGGATCGTAGTGGATAAGGAACGATGGGCCCCGGGAGTCGATCGGAGCGTATCACAAGCGAGTTAGTGTTGGCCCCCGGCTCTGTCGCCATCTTCTGGCTTAGCTTCTAACAATAGGGTCTTGGAGACTGAGAAATGAGGCATGAGAACAAAGGCCCAAATCCTCGCCACATGGCGATAATGCGTGTTTCTGGAACTTCCTGTGAAGTCAAAAGAGGCGTCTGATACAATACGAGAGGTACGAGAGGCTGCCTCGGTGTGCAGGGTGCAAGTGCAGGTTGGCCAGTGTCTCATGCTAGTGCGTTCGGCCCCTCCGAGGCGTTCATTTGAGGCGGCCCCAGCACCACCATCGGCCTTCAGCTGCGCCCTTTCGTCACTTTACAAATGAAGTCTGATAGATTAAAAGGCCCCACGCGACTGGGAAAAATCGGACCTCTCGCCCGCTTAGAGGCAGTCACAGAGTTCGCGGTCGTTCATCCGGATCTACATACTGTACGGGACGATCAGTCATACCGACATGCTCTCTTAGCGCTGGCGTCTATCAGTGCATGAGAGACAGAGGCAACGAGGTCGTGGCGTGAGTTTGGGAGTAATTCCCCGACAGAGACCCTTTGAGCCGCACGGTGAAACTCGGTTCTGGACCGAACAATTTGTAGAGATATAGAAACGATTGCGCTAACCCGTAGCGAGCCCATCGGGTGTGATTCGGTAGCTGAGGAGGGTTTCAGGCTTTGAGGGGCACAATGTCCGGTGGTCCCGATCTATCGCACTAGCGCCGTCCTGTGAAGTTGGTTCACACTGGACGTGTTTTGGCTCGTCCATGGCTGATGCGACCGATAGCTCGATCGTCTCCCAAGAATGAAGGACCGATCTGATCCATCTCACCGGGACAAACAATCTGACCCGAATCACTTTGGTGGTGCAAGCCTGGCACCTGCCCAGATCCACTCTCGAGTCGCCATCGGCTGCCTGGACGAAGTCTGCCGCCGTTTAAAATGTCCCCATCGAGGAAGGAGTCACTTGCGGGAAGGTTTTCGGAAAGCCAAGCTCGACACATAAGACAAGTGGGGAGTGATGAGTCCAACCCTAGAAGGCAAACAGGGCCCTGAGGAAGCATGGTAGTGATACATGTGGGTGGGCTCCACGGTCAAGGTCATATTCTCCGTGGCTGTCAAGCAAACCTTGGAACCATCCGGACCATCTTCCAGGATCGAGAATGTCGCCGACGATAGATTAAGGGCGTGTCACGCAGCCAATGGACCCTCGGTTATCGAAGACAGTCATATTTGAATCGAGCCAATCGATCAGTCCAGGGAATACCATCGGGCTGGCCAGGTACGATCTGCGTGGTTCGCAACCCCTGCAAAAAATCCTGCTTGGGACAACTGGTCCGCGCATTATGGCATTGACCTAGGCACCAATACTTGCTAGGGTGCAGAGAAATCTAGAGATGCCATCACTTCCTAAAGATCATCCCAACATAGAATTCCCTTTTTTTTTTTTTTTCTTTTTTCTCCATATCATCAAAGATGCTCCTCGAAGAGCCTGATTCAAGCAGACTATATATTTCTTATCGGCGCATTGACAGTCGAGATCCAGGGTTCGCAGGGTTGGTTACCTTGAGTAGAAAATCCGGTCCGCCGTGGCGCAGGAGCCGCTCCAGCTGACTGGTCACCGTGATTCATAGCATTTACTTGCATATTGCACGACCGCAAACTCGGGTCTTGGTTGATTCCCTATACCCCGGTTCCACGGATCCACGATTTGTTGACTCTTGCTTCCTCTAGGTAACACCTGCAGTGTCCTCTACCCTTCCTCTTTTTCCAGTCTTCATTGAAATCTAATCAATACTATCCACTCTCCACCTCCTAGAAGCTGGCACGTCGCCTAGCATAGATATAAGTATGGCATGCCTTACCCACTTCTCCCCGATGCCAGATCCACTCCTTGGCCCTGACCCCCTTGACATCTCCACAACAAAACGTTACCTAAACAATCTGATTAGGAAAGGTCTTGGCACGGGTCAGATCCAACCATAATGCTTTTCGGCAATAGCAACATTTGGTATTTCGGTCTGTTTGGATTCTCTGCGTTGCAAAGACGGCGGAGAAAACACAACAGCCGTTCCAAAATTTAGGGCAGCGAGCTACATAGCTGAGTAGACGCGGCCCCACGCAATCAATCACGTCACCTCATCCATCGGCCTAAATTAGTTGGGGCCTTCCTTGTCGCGGTCACACGTGCCGCGAATCAATGTAGAACGCGTCATACTGAGCGCGTCGATGAACGATGGTTTCTCGATTATTATTACGACGTCGTAGCCCCCTGAAGCTCAGCTCCCTCTAGTGTGCTTACGGGCTGTCCTTATCCTTGCTAGCTTTGTCCCAGGCGATTAGTACGTCTTGTCTGGATAAGCATCTAATTTAGAATAATGTCCGGTCAATATGCACTAGCTAATATATTTCGGTGTAATCGATTTACTTTTATTTAAGTTATCACCTAAGGTACACAAGACTATACTTCCTAGCCGCTTCCCTAAAGAGTAATATTTAAACCCTCTTGATCGATCGAAAACTCAAGGTCTAGCGGTCCGGCGACGACATCTAACGCTAAAAGAAGGAATAATAAGATCTTATTAGACCGACCGATAGCTGATATCTTTACTTTTTTTTTACTTCTAACTCACTTTGTTCTCACTTCTATCTTAGTTCTGTCTTACTTCTATCTTATTTTTATTAGAGTAGAAAGAGATCTATTATAAAGAAGTACTATAGTATATAATGTATACTATAATCTATAAGTATAGTTTAATAGATCTCTTAGTGAGAGAACGTTTATATCGAAGCTATATAGCTAGGCATAGGCGAAGTTCAGACTAAAGCTAGGCCACTTTAGTTATAAGCCATTTCCGGGAACTAGATCTCTCGGATACTTCCTCTAGGAACGAAACTGAACTCCCCATACATGTCTTGCGTATCTTTCCATTTCGGCATTCGTGAAGACAAAATCAGTCTTATTGCCCTGCTTGGGGCGAAGGTATATGTCCTCGTAACTAATCGTCAGGGAGCCGCTAATTCGGGGACAATTTAGAGCTGGGTTTCGGACAATCTCCATCTTTTGGGTGGGCAAAGGATCTGCTCCAGGTGCTGGACGGTCCCATTTCTCGATGGTAATCCTGCCTCGACGGTGGACAGAGATTGAGAGGACCACCCTAAGGTTGCCATTCCCCTATGTGTGCCACCATTGCATATCGTGTTTAAGATGGCGTCTGGTTTGGAAATATACGACTTCGCCGGCGATAGTGGGCCACTTGGTTCCCCTCTTAGCTGGAACTTGGTCAGGCCTGAATGTGAAGTCGCCTTTCTTCTCTTGTGGCTGACTTCCAACTGCACCCCTGTAATGTGAATAAACATGCATAAGTATTTCCAATGAGCGATACCGCTTCCCGTTGCGGAGATTTACGGCGCCCCATAAGAGCACACCTAGGCTCGATTTTACTTTTTCACGCGTAGGCGATCCTATTAGCCGCCAGGCGACCGCGGATGATTAATAAGCTGACCGACCCGGAACTTCGGCCTCGGAGATCGGACACTCTCCAACCCGGCTCCGCGACGTTCGTGACGTAAGTTTAGCCAAGCTCCATTCAGGTGCGGTATATGTAAACTCTCAATCGCCCTCTAGAGATTAGACTGCTAACTGCGAGTTCCTGAGAACACACCATTGAGGACCTAACATTAAATGTTTCATCACTGCACACATTGAAATTACAAGATGAGCCCCGAAGTAGATGCTGTGATCAAGCAATGGCCATGGATCAGTCTCACTGTCGGCCTGGCTCTTGCTGCACAGCTACTTTTCGGCGAATGGAAGACTGCGCGAGGACCTAGTGATCTCCGATCTTTCGACTCCTGGTATCTGAGGGTGCACGATCCTCGCTGGTGGTGCTACGTTTGTGGACCGATGTACATGATTCACCAATTCGAAGAATGGGGATACGACATCAAAGGCGTTCCTTACTCCTTCCACCGATCACTGTGTGAGAACCTGGTATGTATGCTCTAGTGGTTGTTTGCAGTACTTGGCCTCTCGTGCTGAACATGTGCTGCTGTAGGGCTATCCAGACCTCAACAACTGTCCGGCTACTCCTCTGCCAGTCTGGGGCGTCAATGGCATCATGATGTGGATCGGCGCCTGGTCTCTACGGTATGCCAGCCCTTCTGTCGGAGGCGCCAACTACTACGGAATGGTTATGTTCAACGGTCTCACGCACGTTATGCGAGCCATTCTGGACGGTGAATACAACGCAGGCCTTCTCAGCACTCTAGTCAATTTCATGCCTGCCTCTTATTACTTCTACTCTGCCATGTTGGCAGACAAGAAGCTCAAAGCAGCTGGAATCGCGCGCTCATTCGTTCTTGGAGTCGTCGGTCACCTGCTCTGGATTCTTCCCTACATTTGGATCGACAAGGGTTACATCAGCGAGATCACAGCTTGCGCTATCCAATTGCTCAACACCCTGATGTTGCACGTCGTCAATGTGCCTATTTGAAGCCTGCGATCTCAAGTGGCGTGTAGCTCCCTATCCCGCAACATATACTGCCAATCTTCTTTCATCTTTCATTGGAAGGGTACTAGGGGGATCAATAAAGTCAGTGTGACACTCCCAATTGCTATCCCATGCCTACCCAGACATGTACTCGCTACTGAACCCTGCTTACGCCACTTCACTCTTCTCGTCAGCTTACTGGCTTCTGACAAAGCCAAGTAATCAGACGCCAGGTCCTTCCCTGCAAGCTTGAAATACATGTCTCAGCTCACCATGGTCATCTGCAGTCATACAACAAAGCTCCTCCAGTGGCGGGAAGACAATATCCCCCTCAGAGTCTAAAAATTCATTCCTAAACCCTGTAATAGTCAGAGTAGCGTCGTTTTTGTCGTGGGATACATGGCCTTTTAAGCTGCCGAATTTAGGGTAAAAAATAAGGCAATTTTGACTCCGTCATGGAAGGGCAGTGAACCGGTTTGTTTGCGTTTGAATTTAGCATCGAGCTTCTTCTTTCGTCTCCTAGACGATGTTGGCCTTGGTCTTTTGAGGATATCATTCCATGATCCCGCCTCTCTAACTTTCCATGACCCGGTTCTATTCCTATTACCTCTGCGTCTGGGTTCAAGTGCAAATCCAGCTTCAAATTGCTGCTCATAGCGAGTAGGGCTGTTCTCCTGAGTAGGACTTCCGGGTGGATAATCAGTTGGGTAGGGCATAGACCCCCATTTTGCCTGCAACGTAGCAGGATTCTCGGCGGTATCGCCGGCGTTTATAGCCAAATAGCGACATCTTCCTTGTCGGTTGCCACAAAGAGCGCAGCCCGCCATCTTGTACAAGGTGCCTGTATCATCCGTTAGGTAGACGTAAGATATCTAGTATCTTATATAAATTAAAAGATTAGTTAAGTCGATTAACTAAAAGTTCGAAGATAGCGTCGTTAGCTACTATAGTATCGCGAGAATACATTATTTCCTAGCTCCGCTCCTAGAAGTATAAGTAGGTAATAGTACGGTTATTATCAGAGTATATAAAAGAGCGAAGAATTATAATAAGATCGTATAGGCCGATTAGCCTAAGTATTAGGGTAAGCGATTATGCTACTCAGAGAGTAACTTAGGGTCGGTCACAGAGTAGCTTAGGGCGGCGGGGTAACTAACTCACCCTATACTCCGGGAGCCGATTACTTCGCGAGGCGGCAGTTTTACCGTCACCATTATTACGCATAAATGATACATTCACAAGGACCCACTCTCTCCTAACTACGAATACCATATACTCAGTAGCACCACAACCGCTTAGGAAAATTCATGTCAGCTATTTCCTCGTGTATATGCCAGCCCAATAAACTACAGTGTAGCTATCCTGTCCATTTCAGCTCCCTCTTCTGCAACGATATCCGACCTCTGATCACTGGGCACTGATTTCCTCTCCTGAATTGTATTTTCCCTCAATTTCTGCATGTGTTCTTCGGACTCAGCAGCGTATTTGCACCGCCGACGGACGGAGGCTCCATATTTGTAGAAGAGGAATGGGAATGGCATGCAGAGTACCGATAAAAATGCCGGAATCGACGGCGCCAGTGAATGCCAATTCCGTCATACATCCATGTGGCGATGATAGGAAAAATAGCTCCGAATATTGACCGTAACACGGTATTAGCTGCCAGCACAGACGCGGCATAGATGGTGTAAGAGTCGATGAGATAGTTCATGATGCCGAGGTAGATTAAAATCACGCCAAATCCAAACGGAGCCGTGCCGATAATACAGACGGACCAATGGATGGAGGGATAATTTGTCCATGCGAACCAGAATTGGCTGATGGGGATTGCTAATGCGCCAGGCATGCATTGGATGAGTCTAGTCTCTGGAGGTGCATATCCTTGATGAAGATCCTGAACCTTCATATAGTGAAAGTTGGCAGGTATAGTGCAGATAACACCGATAATCATACCGATCATGACTCCAAGGAATGCTAAGCCGCCCACACCGGGGTTCCATCCGCGGATATCCTCAAATACGATGGGAAATGCAGCAAAGAGCATGTATAGCGTTCCATAGACGATGGCGACATACATCGCAGAGAGCATAACGATAGGCTCCTTGAATAATAAGACTAGTGGCCTGGACAGGGATCGTCGAAGCAGTTCACTTAGAGACATCTGTCTTTTCTGTAAAGCAATTTTGCTGCGATAGACCTTGCCCGAAATTTCAGATAGACGCTCTGCGCGTCGAATCAAAAGAACAGGCGCATATGTCTCTGGAATGAAGAGTGTCGTCAAGACCCAAACAAACCCAGAAGTAGCAGCGAGGAAACCCTCCACCCATCTCCAACCTGCCTTCATGCCGAGAAAGCCACCGATGATAGGGCCCAAGGATGGACCAAGGAACGGGGCGGCGGCATATAAGCTTAGAGCAAGCCCTCGTTGTCTGGCTGTGAACAAGTCCGAAATGGTCCCTCCCGCATTACTCAACGGTGCTGAGCCAAAAGAGCCAGCAAAGAAACGAAGGATACACAGCGACCAAATATTTGGAGCGGCTGCACAGCCAGCCAGAAACGCCGCCATGCCTATTAAGCTGATAAAAAAAGAAATCTGGCGACCGCATACTTCGCTCAAAGGAGCCCAGAATAACGGACCAATCGCAAAGCCCAGGACGTACAACGATAAGCCTAGTGTTGCAACCGGAGTAGAGACATTGAAATCGGCAATAATCTCATCGAGACTTCCGCTGTACGCAGAGGATGCTAAGGATACGATCAGAGTCGAAGATGAGGCGACAAGCATGATGCATAATTTTTTGGGAAAGCTGAAGAAATGGGGATCTCGACAGTCGTTTGGCATCCAAGTCACCGCAAATGGGTCTTCTCCGGTGCCTGATCCTGAATACTCGTGGTCGAGGACTTCTTGAGTAATGGCGCCATGATCAACGAGGATACGCCAAGACGGAATCTTCCCAGGGTGAGTCTGGAGAACATTTCCAGTTCCTCCTGGCATTTTTGAGGGGGAAAATTGGAAACAAGACTACTATGATAAGAAGTCTGATTAAATCATGAATTTTCTTTAACCATATCGTTTTCTTACCCCTAGTAATAGTCATTCCGCGGAAATGCCTTTTTCCAGGCGCATTTGGGTGCGGGAAGGACGCTACGGAGTTCGGCACAGCCGTATTTGGGCTTTCTGTTACCGCCGTTTACAATACATAATAGCACTAGTTGTATAGGAACTGCGGACCAACAGGTTTATATTCAAGCTCGGGCAATATAGAAATTGCAGGGAAGTTTGGTAAAGAGGATGCGGTTGCCTTTTATCAGCAAGAACTGAATAATAGTGAGTTAGACGAGGTGGATGACTGATAACAAAACCACGAGCGGCCTATCTGTTGAGATGCTGGAGGAAGCCTAAGCCCTTAAAAACAGATCACAGCTTCCAGACTGCCATCGCGACCGGAAGATGCATTGGAACTTGAATATGAACAAATGCTTTAGTATGCGTGAAAACTCAGAGCCAGCTTGAGTCTGGAGTTTGTTGTGCCGGTGCTAAGAACATAGGAATTCAGCTACCAAACTCAAAAGTAAGTTTCTGTCAAATATATCCATTGCTACCGAAAAATTTATAAGACTTTCCTCCCAATAGCTGATCTTCTAAATATCCAGTTTGAATTATTCCGTCTCTTCTAAATCCGGAACGTAGGGCCCTGTCGAAGGCGTTGAAGTTGAACTGGCCAAGCAACATCCACACCAAGGTGAGGCAACCTTCAAAACCCGATCTGGCTCTCTAAGCACCTGCCGGCCAACCGAAATGTTAAAAAACAAAGGCCGTCTTCTGAAACCACATTACACCAGATTGCGGGCCTGCTTGGCCTTGAGGATCAAACCGAGAGTGCTAATTAGCAACTCACTTCCTTCTGCTTTAAGGACTTGTTTGATCTTCAAAGCGTCTTCACTATGCTTATCGGCCCCTTTCAACACGTTGGACTGGGCTTGGTCGTGGTTTTCTCCTGAGCTTACATTAAAGAGATCGACACCAGGATCCAGTAACAGCCTAGCTAGCTGAAGGGTCGACTCTTCTGTCCAGCTTTTATGAGAGCATTCTCCTATAAAGGAATATTAGCTTATTGTTCAGTATTGGTATTTCATCACATTGACTCTCAATACAAAAACTGGCTGCAGATACCAACACAATTGAAAATGCCTGCCCGCGATCCACACGGCAAGGAAGCGATCATTACTGGCGACGGCTCAGGTAGGTATATTATAATATCGCAATATAGAATACCCTTAATTCATCACCAGGCATCGGTTTGTCTTTTACAGAGGCATTATACAACAACGGCAGCTCCATTCTCCCGGTCGACCTTAGCCTCTACGCCTCGGCCAGAGAATGGCTCCAAAGTATATCGAAAGCCAACCCTTCCCGAGAGTACGATGTTAGAGTACGATGTTAAGGAACCCGACTTTACAGACTGGAAGAGACTCGAATCGGCACTTGTCGCCTTCGATAAAGAGCTCGGAGGAACCCCCGACATCGTCGTTCCCGGGGTGTCCTCAGGGACGATCGACCTGCTAAGACTGAAGGTTAGAGTTGCTATCAAGCTTGTCAAAGTATTAAAGGATGACGCAGAGTATAACGAGATGCTTTTAGCTAAGCCACGTTTGTATTCCATGACAAGGATTCTGAATGTATAGTTGGCATTATGAGCAACTGACATGCGTCGTAGGGATAGTATGATGAAGAACGATAGGCGATTTTGGGAAATTGACAGACAACGGCGACGATCAAGTCCATACTACGCATACGTTGAAGAAAGAGAGCATACACATCGAGCCGAGAAGCTCCAGGTCGTATGATGGTGTTCAATTCCAGGTTTCGGGCTACGGGGAACCTCGGACGCCAATTCAGCCAAATTGGAGCATTCGATTAACAGACTCCTCAGAATGCACTCCTATATAGACTTCCGAGGCTCAGGCAGACAAGCTACTTCGCTAAATGATGCGCATGCAGCTGTAGGCGGATCCATCAATGCACATGATGAGTCGCTTCTGCCTGCATCATGCAAGATGTCCGATGCAGAAATCTCTAGCTCACTACATCTTTTAGGTGAAGCACAAGAGCAAGACCATTGAAGTTTCAGGCTTGATGGTTTGAAGCTCAAAGTTTGAAGTCAGAAACAGGGCTATTCGCCCAAAATCATATTATGTGTCCGATCTCAAAAAAAAAAAAACATTAATTCGGAGCATTTCACCGTCCAATGCACATGTCACATTTAAAGCAGCTTCTGGACAGCGGCCTGGATAGCGGGAGGGTTGGCGCCACGGACCATCTCGATCTGCTTGCCGTCCTTGAAGAAGAGGAAAGTGGGCATAGCGGAGATACCGTTGTCAGCAGCGACCTCGCCGAGCTTGTCGACGTCGACCTTGTAGAACTTGATGCCGGTGTGTGTCTCGGACATCTTCTCGATGGCAGGGGAGATGGCCTTGCAGGGACCGCACCACTCAGCAAAGAAGTCGACGAGGACGGGGTCGGTGGTGTCGACGACCTTGGACTTCCAGTCCTCCGGGCTGTGGAGAAAGGCATGTTAGCTTGTTGCTTGCATTGAGGTGGAAGCAAAGGCTTCCACTCGGGGAAACATACGAGGTAATCTCGATAACGTTGCCACCAGCCATTTTAATGGTCGAGCTTGAGAAGCTTGAAACGGGAGTAGATGAGAAGGCGCGAGGAGCGATATACGGGAGTCGCGAAGAGAGAGGCGTGCGAACGAGCAGCGGAGTAGCTCTTGTCAAGGAGTTGCGTGCGAGACGGAAAGCGGGAGATTTGAACTGGGAGCTTTTAGTTTTGAAGGAGGGGCAGGTACTGAGGGGCGGGTGGTTTTTTATAGGGCGATGACGTTCCGGCCTCCGGGGGCTTAGGTAAGGTAAGGGCCGCTGAATAATGGGCTGCCCACCCTTCTTTCCCACACGTTCTGCCTGAGATATTGGGTGGTATAATGGGATGGGGCGACTTACGGCCTGCATGGTAGGATTTGTCAAGGAGAGATGTGCTTGTTTCGGCTCGAGCTGTCCAATTGCGCGTGGTTTGACGTCCCGAGGGAAAAGAAGATGGGGCGGTGAATTATGGCAGTATTCGTGAGTGGAGATGACGTGATCGGCTGCTTACGAATTGGACGCTTCTGGACTATAAAGATTCTTAAGAAGTGAAGGGGTTGAAGAAGTTGAGTCAACTGGATGGATGATTCTTGAAGATTATATGCAAGTTGAAGTGATACACGATGCAATTGTCTTGATTTCAAAGCGTCTTGCAATATTCTCTGATAGATTTCAAAAGCCGATTCACTGTGTTCGATCGGAGTAAACACCGGTGCTCGCCTGACCGGCACCAATAGTTGAATGCACATGGCATCGCCTCGAGGAAAGATGAAGAACGTGGAAGAATGGTCTATGAACTAATATCTGACATGGTGCTTGTGTAAAATCACATGAGGGGCTAGGGTAAGGTAGAAGAAGAAGAAGTACAGACGTGGGATCGTTCAGCAATCACAAAGAAAGGTGTATATTTAAAAACAACCAAAAACCCATCGGGGACGGTACAGAAATGAAGATAGCCTGTGGAACAACCACAGGTCTATGTGCATCGAAGTAAACAGATATGGGGAAGGGCTAATAGGCCCGGCTATTGAAACAGAAGGCTGGGATTGATGCTGGGGAAAATCAAAACATGGGGCGAGTTGGGGGTATCAACAAATCGAATGGGAACAGCTTCAAAATGCAAGCTCGGCAGGTCAACTGGGATGAAGGGGTATGGGAAACAAGGGTTTTAGGGGAAGGGAACATGGAGCACCATGGGGCTGATGGGCCCGACATCACATCGTACAGTGTAGATAGCATCGAGAACCCCAAGGGTTGGCGCGAACAAAGGAAATAACAAAGGAAATGTCTAAAAGAGTGACAGATTATGTACGACCAGACAGGCCAATGGCCTGAGGCTGGTCTTTGGGGTTTAATCCTCCAGCTCAACATGACTGATGATGCCATGTTGACTGGCCACTCGCTTGGGGGCCGGGGGAAGATCAATCTCTTCGTCAGAGACATGATCCTCTTCCGCCGAGATCGGAGAAAGAGAAGGGATGCTTTTCAGCATGCCCTGGTTGGACTTGGGGCGGACAGTTGGGTTGACGATCATGGGACGACGACCAAATTCACTGTGATGCCACATCTCCGAAGAAGGCTGGTCTGCGTTGGTGACACCGCATTCATCATCCAGCTCCGGCTCCGCCATCACATGGCTACTCGCTCCACGAAAGTCAACGGAGTCCCGTGAGTCTTCGTGTGTATCAGCAGGGCCATCCATAGCGGCTTCAAAGGAAGTCATATTTGCACGGACAGGGCTACCGGGGCTACCAGGCTTGTGCATTCGACGGAAGAAGCTGCCAGACATCCACGATCCCTCCGAGTCGATCGAAGCCAGAGACTGGGAGAGTGGCACATTTTCGGACTCGGCGTCAATGCTCTCATTCCATGACTGGTGGCGGCGTCGACGTGGGTTGATAATATCCACGCCAGCACTGGGAGTGGGTCCATGGAGGAAGGTACTTTCCTCATTCTCCAGTGAGGATTCGGGAACCTGCTCGGGAATATCGGGAGACTGCAGTCGTGAGTCCGGAGGTGACAGTGGCTCGTCGCCAAAGTCAAAGTGCTCCGTGAATTTGGACTGGGAACGCATGACAGTTCCGGGGGGCATGAAAGATCTCGGCGGGAGTGCCGCGGGGACTGGAGGCGATGATTGGGTGTGAATTTTGTAGAAAGACTCGTTCGAAGGCTGTGAGCCGTGCGCAATTGCAGGAGCTGGGTCTTGGAACCGTTCGCGATAGCGTCGCTTGAGGCGAGAAGAGCCGCGTCGGAATAACGAGGTAATCCCCTTCCCTTGGCGACCACTAGTATCAGATAATCGGCGTTCAGAGATATCGGAAGCTGAACCGACACCAAACGTTTGTGAATGGTTGGGGCTGCTGATTCCTTGGCGGATCGATGAATGAGACGGCGAGAGGGTGGTTCGCGACATGCCCATCTCATGCGAAGGCGCAAAGCTGGGACGGGTGGAAAGCTTGGGGATCTCGCGGATGGATGAATCGTCGATAGTTCCGACGACGTTGGCGCTATCCAGAGATTCACGTTTGGGCACTTCTCGTAGCCAAGTCTCGGATTCCCCTGCAGGTACAGGAGTGGGCTTGTCGATCTGGATCTGAATGTGCCCCTCCCTCTGTTCCCTGTTATCTTCCACAGCAGTCGAGACCTCAGCTTCGGGCTCGAGCTGTGGTTCTGTAGTTTCCAGAGTGGTTGCTTCGATCGCTTGCCGCCTCTCTTCCGCCGCTTGCTGGTCGGCTCGTTCCTGCAACTTGCGCCTCCGCCTCTCCTGATCGTCGCTTTGCTGCTTTTCTCGGCGCCGACGATCTCGGTCTAGTAATTCGCGGAGGCCCCCAGCATCTAATGAATCGGCGAGTTCGTTCACGCGGCGTCTGGAATGATAAAGGTTCTCTTCGGAGGTATTTGAAGCCTGCAGTGGATCTTTGTCGCGTCGTGCGGGATCCTTGTGGGCAGGATCCTGGCTTCTGGCCGTTGCGAGTCGAGGAGCCTCGACATAGCGCACAATGGGCCGAGGGGTAAGCGCGGCGAAGGCGTTGACCTTGTATGTGAACGGGTCGGAGACGTCGGATATGGAGGAGGCAGCCGAATCTCGAATAGAAAGACTGATGTCTGACATATAACGGTCAGCGCGACGACCGTTTGCCCTCCTCTTGCGATGTTCTAGCACATAGTCGCCGTCGGGTGCGAGGGTTCGGTGCGGTACATCGATCGGGGTGGACGACAGCACGCGAATCTGTCGCTCGCGCAGAATCTCTTCCGTACGGCGCTTGCTCTTTTGGAGCTTTTTGGGCACATTGGGGGGCTGTTTCTTGAGCATGGAGCCGGTGTGGGACAGGCGTCGGTGCGGGATCGGGTCTGGACTGGGGCGGTCGTGTTGTTCTGACATTCGGTGTTGAAGCGAGATGGGTCGAGTGCGCGCCGAGTCATTCAGACTATCTGAGCCATCGCCATTACGCGTCCGGGTGTTCTGACGTTTTGAAGCACGGCGAGAGAGTTTGCGGCCCAAGGTCGGCTCGGGGGGCTGATCGAGGGAGGTTTGGAGGGCGGCGGCCTCGTCGGGACTGACTTGGATGGTATGCCGCTTACTCTTTCGGCCAAATGGCCACAGCGCCATAGCGGCAGGAGGGCACGATTTCAGTGTGTAAAGGTGAAACTCATGGAGAGTGAGGCGGGTCGGGTAAAAGAGTTGGCCACCGGCGTCATATGTGGGTTTGATCTTTTTTAGGTTTTCGAAGGGTAAATAAACAGCGAACGTGGAGAGGATCAAAGTGGCAATGTTGGGTGGCTTAGCGCATCAAGACAGGGAAAGAAAGAAAGTCCATGAAGATGGAAATTGGAAATGTGAAAATGTGAAAATCGGAAATGGAAATGGAAATGGAAATGGAAATTAGTCAAATTAAAAATAAAAAAATAAAAAAAAGTACAAAATACAAATACAAATACAAATGGGAAAAGCGACCCAAAGCCCCAAAGCCCCAGAAAGGGCCCAGAACACCCGGACCGAAAAACTGCCCCCAGGCTAGAATCAACCCTGGCATTCTTCACTTCCTTTGTGTCCATCCACAATATGAGAGTCACACTGTACCTGGTACCTGCTTGCCTCTTATGCATGTCACCTAGGCCACGGGTACAAGATACGATTCCACAACATACGTACTCAGGGGATCGGCGAGGGCCATTCCGTCATTGGACTATTGAAGGGGGTGAATAACCTCCACTACACCGTCATTATCTGTGCGATCGGTGCCCACCCCCAAGACCCAAAAGCACTAGTTCCCAAGTTCCCAAGCACTAGTCTTGACTATGACGAGTCTACCCTACCTGACTAGATTTTGGCTTCCCCGGATACTACGGCAGGGAATTTGATCTCGTGAACAGCGCGCGTGCCTTGCGAGTCAAGACCGTTGGGCGCCCGGTGGAACCCGAGCGGGTGAGTTGACAGAAAGGGCACACTTCACACTGACACGCGGGAATGGAGCCGATCTTACGCAGCTCGTGGTTGGCCCCACGTCGACCGTGGGCTTACCGTGGGTTTGCCCGTCACAACACGCCTCCTTAATTTGACTGTGTGCACTTCTGCACTTCTGCAGACTGGGATTCTGCAGGGACTTGGCTTCAGTGGGGGGACGATCATCGATGTTTTCGCCGATTCGATTGGAGCTATACTCTACTGAATATAGGTAAGCTTAGTTTGGAGCTTTGCTTTTTGGGGAGCGAAAATTGGCTGGGAACAGCCATCACTATTAATCTCTCATCTCGTATTACATAGTAGTGTGCCGACGGGGAAATTGCGTGGCTCTTTCGGATTTCATTCCCTGCCGCCACACTCATCTCTCTCTCCCGCGGATTGGACCGTCTTCGGTCATCGCAAGGGTCTCAAAATCAACGCTAATTATCCCCGGTTCTCAAACCGCCCGGCATTTCTCTCTGTCCAAAGGTAACACGAGATCACGCGATTAGATCGAGGCGAGGCTCCGCTCTTCCTTCTTGTAGTTTGATACATCCCGATCTGAGGTCCCTGTCAGCATCAGCAGCCCATTCACCACCGGAAATACATTCCGGTGTCAGCAGAGACCGGAGACTTGCCACTGTCTTCCTCCTGCCCTATGCGGTACAATCCGACTCTAGAACCCCGGCGCCAGATACCTAGAAGACAGTTCGGGTCTCAGTTTATCCCAGTCCATCTTAGTCTAGCCAAGTCCCCCGCTCCAGACTGAGACACATCCTCAATTCCGTCAATCACAACAACCACTAGCTCTGCATTCATGTATCTCCTATCGAACTACTCCTTCGCCCGATGACTCCCCAAAAACCACCCTGATATAGAAGCCAATTACCTTCTGAGACAAACTTGGGCATCAGGACATGTAGCGCATTTCCAACCGGATTAAATGCCCGGCCCCTTCCTAGCCTAACCCTTTTGGCGTCAAAAGCGCGGAGGCGGGCCGACCTTATACCCAATAAAGCCACGCCAGGACCCTGCCTCAATCTGAAAAAATAAAAGTAAAAACGTCGCGGCTTCTGATTGAGCCTCCGATGCATGCCTCTTTGCTTATCGGGCCTATTACTGCTGAATGTGACAGAGATCGTGGCGTTCCTGGTTGGCTATGAGCCATTGGTTATGGAGCCTACATAGGGCTAGCAAGGAATTTCCCTTGCAGCCGGTCGAAACCCGACTCGGCAATAAGCAACCGGTGGAAACATTTCCCCAAATCTTGTAAAGCAAAGTAAACTAAAGTAACTGAGTAAGAGGAATGAATTCAAAGTCTTGGAAAAGAACAGATGCAAATTGATTCAAATACCGTCCCAGTCCCTCGTATATCCCTATTTTCCCTACCCAGTTTCAGTACCCAGGTTCCCTCTAAGGTAAACGCCAAAGATGCAAAAATCACTCAATCTAGCCAAGTCTCCAAAAGCCCTTAATTATCTCCTCCTTCCCATACCCCAGCCAGGATAATGGCAAACCCCCCACCAGCTCCTTCCGCCCCGCCCCTTACCACAAGTACCTAGGGTAAGTACCCTGGCCAAAGCGAGGCACGGTGAAGACCCGCCACCTCAAACGTCCCACACCCTAACCGTTTCGTGCAATATCAAGCACTGACACGTTTTCGCAGCCGATTCGGCTCTCTTTCCAAGACTCGATACCGCCGGCTCCCGCGGCTCAGGAGTCTTTTCAGCGACCACGACCTGCGGACTTGGACCTCGGGCTGGTCGGCAGATAACGGGTGTACCTTGGATTCCGAGGGTAGGTGGGATGTTAATGGTTGGGCATCCATTATGCAGAGAGTCGGTGTGCGTTGGTGTTTAAGAGTATTCGGGAGACTGCGTGGACTGCGTAGGTATCGAGTGGAGGGATTAGAGATGTGGGGACGAAGTGTGGTTCAAGGTTTAATTTAATGGCTTTAATGGCTGAATGTAGTTTTCTTTGACGGTGAAGGGTATTGTGAGGATGGAGGTTCCGATGTTTGAAGTTCAAATGTTCAAATGTTAGATCAGGAACCGGGGAGCGAGCGGGGTTGAGCTGGTGGGGTAGTCGACATTGGACATCCTCCGACCTACTGTTTATCTGATTTCGAGAGGTTTGCATGTATTCTTCGCCCAGGGAGATGATCCTGGTTCTGTCTTGCTCTTTACAGGGCGCTGGGTTTGGGGTTCATGTCGACCTTTTCCGGGCTTTCCATTTACCCTGGTCGTGTCTATCTCCTAGAGTGAGTAGATACCTTAGACCGTGTCTCAACGGCGGTTACACGGTTGCTTCCGGAGGCTATATTTAAGCTAGTTGTGTAGAATTCGCTAGTTTGCGTTGTTTTATACTTTGATTCCTTGGCTTGCTCGATCGTGGAGTGAGGCGTTCGTTAGTGTCTCCGAGTAATCACGCGACACGACAAACGCGCTTGGGCGCGCTCAAGCCGCTCGGTCTGCGGCAACGGCTCGTCAATATATCAATGCGGTAATATTTACTCTCTGGACGCTGTCTCCACGAGCGGGGCGCTCACTCTGGGTCTCTATAGAAGGGTAAGTGATAGCTTCGGAACCTTGGTATGCAACGTGGCCGAAACCATGAGTACAACCTTGGAACCGGAACGCAAAATGTCGATCTATGTACTCACCAATTTTAAATACCTAAACGTTTAAAGTTTTACATCTAAGTGAATTAATTCCGTGTGTAGAAATTTTCACGACTTAGCCGAAGCCCGTTAACCGGGACACGTGCGCTGGACATCGTTTCGTAGTTCAATGTTTCGAAGTCAAATCGTCATGTGGGCCATTTAAGACAGGCCACGAGGTGTCTGTCTCTACATTGTTGTGTCAAGTCGCTGTGCGTTCTCCAGATTCCAGATCTCGATAACCTAGACCGAGTCGTGGAATCTCCCGATTTGGGAGACCTTCAACAAGCAAGTTTCCAAGTTGCTACTCAGGGTATATATTTAGCTTTGCATATAGTGGTCAACGCCCATCTCACACCAAGATCATTTGAGATTCACTCTGCATCGGCAAAGGCTGTCAGCTTCCTCATGCAAGAGAGCATTCCCGGCTGGGGTCTCCAGGTAGCAATCGGGGAATAATCGTACGTGTCATGAGTGATGAGATTATTGGTTTCTCTGTAGCTCTGCATGTTGTCTTTTAGTAAATCTCATGGTGATTGATTGATGAATTTAATCATAGTGTTGTTTTTGAATAGATTTCAAATGCCAATAAATTGTCTGGATCCGTGGTCTGCTCAACTTGAACTTAACCTGGCCTGGGCGCCCTCAGAAGAGGGGCTACAGTCTAGTTCAGAAAGGCCTCACGTGAAAGATATTATCTCGTCTAGGGGCATTTCCCTTGATCTTTTCGGGTCAGACGTAGTCTTTCAGTGCTCAGTATCATTTGACCGATCTGTGTTCTCTGAATCCGGGTTGGGTATGAGCCAGCCCCTAATGTGTGTCAAGATATCAACCAAGCCCCCACAAATAAGGCTTTTAGACACAACCAAAGATAAGCAACGAGTGTAAGATCTTTCATACCCCTCTTACCCCTACATCCTTGTCAGCTACATAATGACAGTCCAGACCTTGATCGTCGAAGGCTTACTTTTGCCTTCCGTTCTGTCAATTCGCAGTGGCAAAGGACAAAATGCGTGTGGTCAATACCACCTGATCCCAACCGGCTGAAAGGCCTAGTTCCAATGGAGATGAACTCCCATCCAAAGAATGGCCTGTGACGATCACCATAGGATTGTTGACGTGCCCTTCTAGAACCCCGTATCATTGCCGTCGTATCGCCCGGAATGGCCTCTCAATGGCCGGAAGCCCGATACACAATCGACTCGTATTGGATGGAACATCTCGGGGATGATGGGATTGTGTCCTGAATCATCATTTGGTTGGGTTCAAAATGCCCGAATGCAGTTTCCTAGCCCGAAGTGACTTCACTTTTTTTTTCAGTTCCCACAATATTTCCGCACGGACAAGCTGGTATTGTCCCGTCCCACCTTGTGAATCATTTTAGGAACGGCAAGTCCCGGCGAGAAGTTCGCAGGTTGTCTCAATTTTCATCCTCGGCTTAAACACCGAATCGCTGTTTTTCACCTTCACCGACTTTCCGACCTCTCTGTTATCCATATGGCTCCGCTGTGGATATTCGTAGCTCTCGGGTATTTGCTTCTGTATGCCTTGGCCTCGGTGCAAGCGCAGTGGCTTGATTGCGCTTCGAATCGAATCACAGGTTGATATTGGTGCGAAGCGGTCTCTCGGCTTGACTGAATGTTGAGAACCATTACTCATTCAGACCGCCGTTCCAGGTTCGGCACGGTGCTTTACGTCTTGAAAACTCTGCAGAATCAAGAGTTCTGTAGGGTTGTCGACATTCGACTATGAATTATGACTCAGCTCTCGTCAATGATACCCAAAATAAATATCGACCCGGCATGACTGTGTCTACTATCTACCCAACTTGTTTCGCCATATTTGAAATGACCGGTACGAACGATCAATCTATAATTGAGAGACTTGTCCGATAAATGATGACCATGACGGGCTTATGACTGGGCAAAGGCGTTAATTGATTTCATGAGATTTGTTCTTTTTCCAAAGCAGATTGATCAAGAGTTATGAATTTCTGCTGTGATCTATCAAAATTGAACCAGACCATAACCGCTTGACAATATCATAGTGGAAAATGAAAATATCAATTGCCACGGGTGCATGAGCACAGATATTCTGTGACTCGTCCGATTTTGTTGCCCAGGATAGACATCCCATGGAGTTCGCCTGAGACCATTTTCATGGAACAAGGATACGAAGCGAGGACCGAACCTCACAAAGGTCGTTCCCATCATGTCATCAACTCGTAAAAGCCTTCGGCCAAAGGTCGAGCGCATCAGCTTAGTAGGGGCTCTTTAGAGGCTCTTTAGAACCAGATCTTGATCAATTCCTCGCTGACAGCACTGGGCGTCAAGACACCGCTATCAGTAATGAGTGCTGAAATGAGGTGCGGCGGCGTGAAATCCACCGAGTCGCAGAGCGGCAATTCGATCTGTCGGTCTCCGTTTGTAGGGGTGGCCGGTTCCTCTTTCTGCTCGGTAATATCATCGTCTGACTTGAAATCGATAACGTGCTGGTTGATCGGCAGGTCATACTGGCCCAAGGGATAGAGTCGGACGAACTTGTGGCTCTCAGCTACCACATAGAAGGGTTTCCCAATGGCCTTGGCCAGAAGACCAATCTGGTAAGTGCCCATGCGGGAGACAATACCGCCGTTCTCAACGACACCCTCAGCTCCAACAATGACCATATCTGTTTTTCCAAGTGCATATGCGACTGCCGACTCTGGGATCGTCGAAACGGGGACGCCCTTGGCTCTCAGGGCCCGCACCGTCTCCATACCCTCCGGCTCCCCAGAAGCATCATCGCCATTCTTGAACGAGGATAAGACGTAAATCACCCTGAAGCGCACCGCTGAGGGGGAGCCTTCATCCGCTGTGGCCTTTTGCAACAAAGATGCAACAGCTCTGGATCCACCGTTGGTAAGCACCGTGCAGCCGTCACGGATGAAACCCCGGCCAAAGGTCGCAATCTTCTCTCGGCTTTCCTTTGCGCGTCGAATGAAGAGTCGGCCATTTGACAAAAGATGTGTACGGATAGCCTTAAAATCACCGGCAGGACCTAGTTGACCAGGGCGTTGTAATGTGGTAATCAAGTATCGTTGGAAGAGATCGGTTCCGGCGGAGAGACCAATGGGATTGGGGTTGGCTTTTTTCAAGATTGCCGTGGACTTTTCGAGGAGGTCAAGGGTTTCGGAGATAGTGGAGGAAGGCTCCTTTGTAAGAAGCAGCACTAGAGCTTCAATGGCCGCGATGGGCATTGTGAGATCGGGATCGGAGCGCAGGAGCTCATTGTATGATGCGACGATGCTGCAGAGAGGATGAGTATGGCACTCGGGGGATACTATGGACAAGAAACTCACTCAAAAGGCTTCGCGCCGGCCGCAGCCGAGCTTCCCGTCTCTGTAGCCATGGTGTTTTGTTCAAGAGCTCTGGTCGAGGAGTTCAAGGAACTGAAAGAGTCACGATTTCTTTGATGGCGTTTGCTATGTTTGCATTCTGCCCCTCCAGCGTTGCGCTAGCCCAATGCGGGTGCCGTGCGGGCTCCTCTCCAAAGTAAACAATTGTCGCAAATCACAACATCGCTCGCCTCTTCGATTTCCCACGCTGCCAATTGCTCGACATACTACCCTGAAACCTGATTGCGACCACTCTGCCCGCTTGACGCGATGGCGTACAACCACCGCATGAGTATGGCTGGCTCTCAGCAGCAGCAAAATCGGGGTCGCAAGAAGGAAGACGATAACGACGCATTGATGCGCCTGGTCAGTCCCGCCCTCGGTCTTGCGGACGAGCCCAATTTGTTCACCAGGGAGACTGTTGCTTACAATACCACAGCCCGACAGAGAAATTGCAGGATGTATCAACGACATCGGCATCCCGTTCACCGCGTCCGACTTGGCCAAACCGAATGCTCAGCAGATCCAGATGGTTTTCGAATGGTTCGCCGAGCTTCTTATGAACACGACGCGTGAGACCGTCGAGCCAGCTATGCATGCAGCTGCCGAAGATACCTGCGGCGACTACCCTGATATCGTCCCCAATGACACACGAAACCTCATGGGTTTCTTCATAAGCTTGCGGAGGTTATTGATGGAGGTACACGACCACTCTCATGAAAGACTTGACTTCAAAACACTGGAGCTAATCTTTTATTCTTGGACAACAGTGCGGTGTGAACGACTTTACCTTCACAGATCTGACGAAACCAACCCACGACCGACTTGTCAAGATCTTCTCCTACCTCATTAATTTCGTGCGCTTCCGAGAGTCGCAAACCCCCATCATCGATGAACACTTCAACAAGACCGAAAAGACAAAAACGCGCATCGATGAGCTATTTGTCGAGAACCAAGAGATGGAACAGCGCCTAGCGGAGATGCGACAGAACCAACAAGCCAACGAGGTTCAAGTGCGCGAGAAAGTCGCTAGGAATGATGAGCTCAAGGCCCGCCTGATTGAACTGGGCCGAGAGCAGTCACGGGTGGCAGAGACACTTGACCGAGTCAAGAGCGATAGGCAACGACGGCAGCAACAACTGGAGGAGAAGATGGAGCGGACTGTCCGGAGCCGGCAAGAGGCTGAAAAGCTACGACCCTACGTTCTCGAGTCTCCCGCTACACTGCAGTCGTCTTTGACGGAATTGGCTGAGAACCTGATGCGCGAAAAGGCCCAGATTGATGCTATGGAGAAGCGCGCACGAGCTCTGCAGACCTCCTCGGACACGTTCACAGTTGTTTCCAACGACGTGCAAGCGTGTGTCAAGCTACTCGATGACATTTCATCTGAACTCCAAAAGGAAGAAGAAGAGGAGTCTCGTGCGGCTCGCAACAAGGAGGCTATTTCGGATAGAGGCAACAGCGTGCGGGAAGTGGAACAGACCGAGAAACTCTTGCAGCGACAGCTGGCCCGTTGGAATGAGAGAATCGAGGGTCTTCGCAAAAGCGCACAGGAGAAGGCCGAGATTGCTCAGGCCCGAATGGAAGAGCTCCGCAATGTCCAGAAGCAGCTTCGCGAGGAGCGAGCGGAGAAACAGCGTGACATGGAGCGCAGGCGGATTCGCATTGAGCAGACCGAGAAGAAGGTAAGTTCATGTCATTAAAGATGCGAGGTATTCCCGCTAACTTCTTTCTAGATGGTCGATCTCAAAGAAAACATCGAGAGTGAGATCCAATCAGCCCATGACCAGTATCTCAAGCTGGAAGCCCACATCAAGCTCTACATCAATGAGGTTGAAAAGTCCCTGTGAGGAATCGATTTTATGGCTTTACGGATCAGGAGTTCAGAGGTCAAGTCAAGGATACCCGGGCAGTACAGATTCATTTTTTTGGAGTTTCATCATGTTGCAAGTATTTGGCTTTCTCCCATTTTCAATTTACATAATATCTTCTCATGAAGACATTTCCTCGTCAAAGTCGAACCAGCGTTGGGCTATCTGTTTGACGGACACGCCTCGTCCGCCCCAATTGCCGTCTTCGCCGCGGATTCGAACCGAGCCGCTCAGTAAGGGAACTCGTGTATCCCAGAGTCTTCCGCCCCATTCCTCATTCATAGGAGTCACGGAGTTGGTACATTCGCAGAGCATCAGGTCCAGCCTTGCCCGGAAAGATGTTTCAACTGCTGCTGCAAATGTCTTCGAGAGACCTTGCGCCGAGAATTCCGTAGTAGTGCCATGTAGAGCCACCATGTCCAGGATGACCAGCAGACCCTGTCTCTCTGGCTGGTCTTTAGCACTTGCTCCCAGGGCCGCAAGATAAGCCCGGAGGCTCTCCAGAGTTGAGCAGAAGGTAAGTTGGATCCGGCTCGAGTTGGCAAGCAACCCAATTGTTGGGGTGAGCAAGTCATGGCGAGACGTAGCACTCGAGCCGGCGCGTTGTGAGCGAATGGCTGCTGCTAGTTGCACCAGAAATTCTGTTCTGGTGCCACAAACGATGAGACGGATATCTGCACCGGTATCGAGCAATTGTTGTAGCAGATCAGTTACCAAGCTGCAGGAAGCGACGGTTCGCGTCTGACCCATGATGTGAAGATTCAGCTTCTTTGCAGCCCTCGAGTCTTCGTTCTGCGATCTGTCATCTCTCCAGGAAGAATTGTGTCGGACTCCAAATCATGGTGTTAAGTTGTCATATACTTGGAGAGTGGTTGTGGTAGAGATCAGCGGAGTCCCTTTTGCGCCGCGGAGGTCATGCTCCTCCGCCTTGCCTCCCCCACCTGTCTTCATCACTCCCAGTCAATTCTCGCGCTACCTGGACTGGGCTCCCTGGTGACTGGAAATACAATGGAGACAATATCCAGGATATCCTCGATGCTGGAAACAGGTATGTTATTCTATGTCAAGCACACGCGCCCCTCGGAGACTCGGAGCTGATCGGTGGTCACTGTGCGCATAGCTCGAGAGCTCACCCTGGAGGCCGCCCAGTCCGCGGCGAGCACACGGAGCTCCAATGCCGACCACTCATCGCGATCCTACAATGTTGCCAACATCAAGAAGCTGCTGGACAGTCGTCATGAGCGGGAGGTCCTGGATGGAATGCGGCGGGTTATCTCGGTGCGGTGGTACCCCAATACAGAATAGCGAAAGGGTGTATAATGGCTAACACGGCTCTTTCCACGATTTTTACAGTTGATGTACCGCTCTGAGCCCTCTACGACCTTCTTTTCAGCTGTCGTCAAGAACGCAGCCAGCGCCAACCTTGAAGTCAAGAAATTAGTTTACATCTACCTGGTTCATCATGCCGAGGCCGAGCCGGATCTAGCCTTGCTATCCATCAATGCGATCCAAAAATCTCTCACAGATTCAAACCCACAAGTCCGGACAATGGCGTTGCGAACCATGTCTGGCATCCGCGTGCCAGTTATCAGCCAAATCGTATCGCTGGCCATCAAACGCGGATGCGGTGATATGAGCCCCCATGTGCGGAAAGCGGCGGCTTTGGCTATCCCTAAGTGCTATCGTCTGGACCCAAACACGTTGCCGCAGTTGACTGGGTATATTTCAACCCTTCTTGGGGACTCGCAATACTTCGTGGTTGGTCCGGCGGTCGCTGCATTCTTGGATGTTTGCCCCGAGGAAATTGACCTTGTTCACAAGCACTACCGCAGCTTAGTCAAAAAGCTCGTGGATATGGATGAATGGAGTCAGCTTTCTACTCTACGACTTCTCACGTTTTATGCTCGCCAAAGCTTCCCTCGTCGGACCAAAATGGTCAAACAGGCGGTGTCAAAGCCATTCTATGATGACGAGAAGCTGGAGCAGGATACTCAGGATGGTGGCGAAGAACACGAAGTTACGGTGCTCGATCCAGATCTCGAAATATTGCTTCGAGCATGCAAACTGTTATTGCAGAACCGTAATTCGGCCGTCATTGTCAGCGTTGTTCGCTGTTTCCTTTACTTGGCACCGCCAGAGTACCTCGCCTCGGCCGTAGGCCCTCTGGTGGCTTTGCTCCGAAGCCCTCAAGATATGCAGCTCATTGCTCTCTACAACATTGTTGTGGTGGCCTTGAGAGACCCGGAACCATTTACAAAATACGTTGCTCGCTTCCTGGTTCACGCTAACGACCCGCCCCATATTTGGCGGTTGAAGCTGGAGGTATTGACGATTGTCTTCCCTCACTGCGGCAAACATTGGAAGAGTGTGATCATTAGCGAGCTGGAGCATTTCTCCAAGGGCGCCGACCCTGAATTGGTCCGAGAAAGTGTGCGGGCCATTGGACGGTGCGCACAAGGAGACGCTAGTACTGCCGATATGTGCTTGCGAATCCTGCTTGGTCAGATCTCCAGTCTGGACGGCAATCTTGTATCTGAATCCTTGACCGTCATCCGCCATTTGATCCAGCAGGATCCGCCTTCGCATAAGCAGACTGTTGTTCAACTCGTCACACACCTTGGCACGACAACGAACGCCGACGCGAGAGCTACCATCATCTGGCTAGTGGGTGAATTTGCGGGTGTGGACCCAGGAAACAACATCGCACCTGATGTTCTCCGTATACTTATCCAGAGCTTTGCCGATGAAAATGAAGTTGTCAAGCAACAAATTGTCCTACTTGGTGCTAAGGTCTACCTTCACCATTTGCTACAAAAGTCACCGGAACAGCCAAAGAATGGAGTTCCAACATCGCCCGAGCGTGCGGCCACCATTGCGCAGGAAATTCGCAACGAGTGGACGGAGGAGCAAAAAGAACCCGGCCAAACTCCAGATGACGAAAACAATGAAAATGGAGAAGACCAGGCAACAGCAGAGGAAGAGGAAGATCGAATCACCCTTCTTTGGCGCTACATTCTCCTTCTCGCACGTTACGACAGCTCATACGATCTCCGCGACCGCGCCCGTCTCTACAAAGCCCTCCTTGCCAGTCCTGCATCCACTCAACTCGCCAACCTGCTACTCCTAGCACCCAAGCCAGTGCCTCATGCCCCGAGCCCCTCGGAAACACGCAAAGACCTCCTCGTCGGAACAGCAACGCTCGTCATTGGCCCCGAAGCCGGCTATCACGGCATCCGCGGGTACACCAACATACCCGAATGGGTTGAGTTGGGCCAAGAGCCTAGCCCAAATCTGCGTACCGATGACGTTAAGCCCGAATCAGCTACCCTCCAGACCTCGATGACTGCCGGTGAGCGCTTGGACCGAGCGCTCCGCGAGCATCAGACAACCGCCCCGCCGCGTAGGCATAACGGTGCACCAAATGCGGGGCCAGCTAATAAGTCTCTTGATCAGTGGCTTGATGAGGAAGAGGAGGAGACGGAGTCTGAAACGGAGTCGGAAGGTGAAACTGATTCCGACGAGTACGAGACTGACTCTGAAGAGGAAGAGTCTGGTGAGGAGGACGAGGAGGATGATGAGGATGACGAGGAGGAAGCTGGGACTGATTCCGAGAGCGAAGCTGTTCAAAATGAGGCTCAGCAGTTACTTGGTTAAGCTCCGAGGCCTTGGGAATTGTATAGCGGGAAGCTTGGGAGGTTGCATAGACTTGATACTATATCGACTAGAAATACCAAATTCTGTCTGTATTCTGTCTGTATTCTGTCATTATTCTGTCTGTAGTTCTGTCATCATACTACAAGTCTTTGACTCGCGCAACTGGAAAGTAACCAACAAACATGAGGCTCAAGTAGTCTTAGTGCCGAAGTCCTCGCGCATTCTATACTCATCACATGTGCTAGGCTGTTTGCCCTTCTTCACATGCTGCAAATCCTCCCAGCGTGGGAGGAGCAGATACTATCACCAATCTAGTTCTTGTAATACCTTTCCTCTCTTGTCCTTTCCATTCGGGGGAGACCAGTTGACTCGGTCGGGGCATAATTCGGCATCGTGCCGGTCAGTCAAAGACAGCACCCAGTCGCTTAAATATCTTCAGACGGGATCAATGTTTCTATGCTTGGCGCGATATGCCGGGCTATGCCCGAGAATTCCCAAATTATGCGAGACATGATAACCAAAGAAATTAGATGGATAATCTGAGATTGAGCGGTCTTTTTATGCAATTCCTAAACCTACAGACTAAGATTCTATACCCTGATATACTAAACTCGCGTAGGTTATACTTCCCGGTCAGGAAGCCAGTCACGTGCATCAAGCGGTGTAAACAGGCAGAACATACCCCAGTCTCCAGCTCGGGGAGGTTCCTGGCAGGCTTTGGATCTCTCAGCTTGAGACGATACTTAACATCTATCGGGGTGATAAATGTCTGCGTGATCATGATGCCCGCTGTGCACCAACCCTCCATTCTCATCTCTCATTGATCTCTATCGTCTCCGTCATCTCTACTTGGCTCCCCTCTCTAGCCTCGTAAAGCACCGCCGGTCTACACCTCGCACCTACTGCTGTTCACCGGTCGCCATTATTCGCTTATACCCCCGAAAGTCTCAACAGGAGCGTAATTGCATTCATTCAGGCGGTTCCACTTACTTTTGTCGCTATGCCTGGCCTTCCTAGTATGTTGTGCGCTGCAGCCAGCCGGTACTCCGGCCCCGGCCCCTCCGAGCTTCGGTAAGCATTGCTGACGTCGCAACAGCCAGTATCGACCTGGATGAGTGCATCGAGAGACTTTACCGCAAAGAGCTCCTTGCTGAACCGGTGATTGAAGCCGTCTGTGCCAAGACTAAGGAGCTGCTCATGAAAGAGAGCAATGTCGTTCATATCAAGGCACCGGTAACCGTGGTTGGGGATATTCATGGCCAGTTCTTTGACTTGCTGGAGATCTTTCGTATTGGAGGCTTTTGTCCCAATACAAACTATCTTTTTCTCGGTGAGTGCTTGTCTGCTTGTCCGTGCGGGGCAGGTTGGGGTTGATTTCCTGGCTGTGTGCGCGGCGTTGCTAACCATGGGATTATAGGTGACTATGTCGACCGTGGATTGTTCAGTGTGGAAACGATCTCACTGCTTGTTTGCCTCAAATTACGCTATCCCCACCGAGTACACCTTATTCGCGGCAACCATGAATCCCGCGGCGTTACCCAATCCTACGGCTTCTATACCGAGTGTGCGCGCAAGTATGGAAATGCCAACGTGTGGCATTACTTCACAGATATGTTCGATTACTTGACACTAAGTGTCGTCATTAACGATGAAATCTTCTGTGTGCATGGAGGCCTTTCTCCTTCCATCCATTCGATCGATCAGATCAAGATTATCGATCGGTTCCGCGAAATTCCACACGAAGGACCTATGGCCGACCTGGTTTGGTCTGACCCAGACCCAGATCGAGACGAATTCTCTCTGTCGCCACGAGGTGCTGGATACACGTTTGGTGCGCAGGTGGTTCGGAAGTTCCTCGAGGTCAACAATATGTCCCACATCCTACGGGCCCACCAGCTTTGCAACGAGGGCTATCAGGTTCTATTTGATGACCGGCTGAGCACGGTTTGGAGTGCGCCCAACTACTGTTACCGCTGTGGCAACCTCGCCAGTGTGCTGGAGGTGGGCGATAAAATGGAGCGCTTCTTCAACATCTTTGACGCGGCCCCTGAGAATGATGTGCACCGCAGTGAGCAGCAAGCACAGCAAAGTCGGGACTCGCAGCCAGTGATTGACTATTTCTTGTGATACCCCTGAATTCTTGTTTTTAGCTTGTTTAATTATGCCATACATCGTACAGGATAGGAGTTAGGGCACGGGGAAAAAAAAACATGACTGCACATTGACAGATCTGATCTCGCAAGGCTGGCTATTTCGCATTTGAAATGAAACATGTCACGCATAGAACATCTGCATGGAAAAAATGGGAGAAGGAAAAGACAAAAACAATGCCCAATATTTGGGGGCTTCAATCCATGCAAAGTAAACAGGCCCGGGTCGGGTCCATCTCTACCAGGCCTTTGGAGTTAAAGGAAATTCGTCACGCTTGGAAACAATGGAGCCGCTCAAGAATTCAACGCAGTATCAGTCCTAGAGCCTCGGACTGTTTACCAGTCCTTGGCAATGTCGAAAGACCACTCGAACTGGAGGTGAGTGTTGTCATCGTCATCGACGAAACAGGACACGGCGTTGTAGTGACCGCGGGCAATCATGCCAGAAGGAGCCTCCTCCTCGGCGACTAAATCAAAACAGTTAGCCAATGCGGGTTAATGGAAGAGATCGTCCAATACTCACAGTCCTTCTCATACATGGGCTTGTCGGAGGTGCTCGGGGCATAGCTGCCCAGCATCTCTTGGTCCTTGCTCACACGGATACCCTTGCGCTTGACAACCTGGACGTACTTGAGACCACTCAGGACATCGTTGTTGACCTGGAAGACAGCTCTGATGTGGAACTTGGCGCCCTCCTTAATCTTGAAAGGGTGGTCCTTCAGAGTGTTGAGAGACGCGGGGTTGGAGAGGTCGATCACGACGTTCTCACGGCCCGGGCTGACCAGGGCGAGGGACTTGATGACACAGTTGGGGTCACCAGGCTTGCCAATGGGGTTGCCGGGGTTGAGACCCAGCGAAGCCTTCCAGCGGTTCATGGCCTCATCGTCCTTGTCTGCGGGGGAGGGGCATAGTCAGTATAGGGGCCGGTGTATTGTAATTGAGCACGAATGGGAAGGACACCAACCGAGTTCCTGGTACTCCTGGAGAGTCTTCTTTTCTCCAACCTTGAAGCCCTCGGTCTTGTCGACGGCGAGATCGTCTTCGTGGTCGGCCATTGTTGATTGTTGATGTTGTGGTGGGGGTGGTGAGTTTAGGTAAGAGGGGAATTGGGTCAATTGGGGAAGGAGACTGGGAAATTCACAGTTGAACACAAATGAAGGAGGGGGATGGGACAAGACGGAAAAGGAACGAAAGATATCACTTGTCTCCTGAGTCGTGGTGGGGTTACAGAAAGGCGGTGGAGGAAGAGGGGCGAGGCTATTCGGATCTTCGAAAGGTAAGTAGCCGTTGCCGCATACATACGCGGCGCATGTCTATTCGGGCCATATGCGAGATTATCTCTACATTGTCGGTACCTGCTATGAAAACAGTGGTGGGAAGGTAGTGAAGCCCATTGACACATGTTGACCCCGTGGGATGGCGTGGTAGTACCTAGTACACGTAGCAGGGATGATCTAGGCCCCGAGGCAGCCAGGTTGTCGGAACCCCTTAGGCTTGTCATTGGAGTGCATAAGACATGTTCTCCACCGCAGAAAATAGCATAGTCGTAGAAAAGGGCTCTCCGCAGCAAGTACTTAATACCCAGCCGAGTACGCAGGAAGTGTTCTTTTTCGAGGTAAACAGAGTTGAATGCCTCAGGATTCAGGAATGCAGATGTCACGGGGCCAACGCCCCAACGGAGTGTTTCCCTGTAACACGGTAACTTTGACATTGTCGAACCGTAGCCCGTACTATCGAGCCCCGTACAATACCAGAACCGGTCCATACCGGAAACAGGCAAGGCCCGTACATGGCGAACACCCATTCCGTCGCGACGGGCGTCTCCCCTGATTGTCTTCTCTTTAATCGTCGTCTTTTGGTGAACAGCTTCTTTGTGCTAATTGTCCGATTCTCGGCGCGTTTTTTCGCCCCACCCTGCGTTTGTGTTCACCGAAGGTGCTGATACCCGGTTTCGATCGTCTATTGTCTATCTGCGACGCGCCTGCTACGTGGCCGCCGTTGGCGCAGCTTTCTCTTCGCCTCTGACCGTGCTCATCTTGTCGCCTCACAAAACTCATCCACCATGTCGCGAACTCTCCCCAAGAAGACCAACCCTTTGATCCTCAGCGACGCCTCCCCGGCCTGTAAGTCTCACCTCGAAGCGCGTGGCCGCGCGCCCGCGCCCGCGACCGTTGTCCCGCCCTATCGTATTTATCAATCCTCACGTTTTCCGCGTCCTCGCTAATCATCTCCTTCTACTATCATAGACGAGGAACTACTTGCGCGCCGTCGTCTCGGCAAGACCAATCTGTCCGTTAAGCCTGGCTTGATTGGCTCGTCGAACGCTACCAAGCCCGAGAACCTGGGTGTCTTCGAGTATGCCCACCTCCGCGCTCCTTTGCCCAAGGATCTGAAGGGCTCTGAGATCTTCCCCTCGCACTCCCCGGCCCAGCACCCAGAGACCTACTTCTTGATGGTAAGTGATTTTGATATATAAATAATTGTGATAAACAGCCATTAACTTGCGAAACAGCGGAGGAGCAAGGACGGCTTTGTCAGCGCAACTGGCATGTTCAAGATCGCATTTCCCTGGGCCAAGACCGACGAGGAGAAGATAGAGAGAGAGTACTTGAAGTCTCGAGAGTACACTAGCCAGGAGGAAGTCGCTGGCAACGTTTGGATTTCCCCGGCTTTCGGTACGTCTACCAGCCTCACTATCTCATAAGCATCACTTAACCGTTATCACCAGCTCTTGAACTTGCGGAGGAATACAAGATGTACGACTGGGTGCGCGCTTTGCTGGACCCCAAGGATATTGTGCAGAGCCCATCGAGCGCAAAGAAGCAGATCACCCCGCCGCCAAAGTTCGACCTGCCCGAGGACGATCGAGCTCTGGCGCAGCGCCGTAGCCGCCGCTCAGTGTCGCCAAGCAAGAAGCCCTCTTCGCCTCGCAAGTCCCGGAAGGCCTCTTCCAAAGATGCTCCCAGTACTCCTTCAACAGCAGCTGCCAACGACAGCCTTCAGGAGGCTTTGTCAAAGACAACCACGATGGAGTCAGATGGGGTACCTGTGGTGTTTGAGACGGAGGAGGTTGAAGTGAAGACCATTGAGTCACCGAAGAAGAAGGGCCGCAAGCCCAAGAAGGCTGAGGAGGCCGAGGAGGAGAAGGAAGAAGAGAAGGAGGCCAAGAAGGAGGAAAAGGAGACTAAGAAGGAAGAGAAGAAGGCCGAGAAGAAGAAGAAGGCTGCTGCGAAGGAGAAGGAGGCTGAGGTCAACGAGACCACCGAAGCCACGCCAAAGAGCAAGACGTCCCAGACGACCCCTTGGGACGACATGCCGTTTAGTCTGGCGGAAATGCCCGTTCCCGAGCTCGAGGATATGGTCACCCAAGCTAAGGAGCAGATTGCGGCGATCAGTGGCCAGACCGAGGGTTCGTCATCTGCTCAGGTGACGAAGAAGCGCAAGCCCGAGGAGGATGACGATGAGGAGACTGCGGCCGAGTCGGCCCAGCGTGTGAAGAAGGCCAGGGTATTGGAGGAGAAGCTCAAGCGCGAGCGTGTTCGCAACCGTGCCCTCTTCGGTGTTTCCGCTGCTTTTGCTCTTGCGTAAGTGAAACTTGCCTACTTCTTTGATTCCTGTGTGCTAACCAAGTCCAGTGCCACCATCCCCTACTTCTTCTAGATCAGGCTTCGGTCTAGCCTGGATAGTCATACCCAGGCAGCTCTCTTCCCTTCTCAATTTCCCTTACCGCCCACCATTGGACTTGCTGAACGGCTGCTCTGTCTCCAACAGCCTTCCATTCATTTGCACTTGTCTGCCACAGACAGAGCGAACTAAATCCCCTTTCCTCCCCGATTTTCCGCCTCCGTTGTCTTGATGATAAATATATTCTTCCCCGGCCCTCCTCGAGTGTGCACTGTACTTCCTTTGACACCATTTCCTTTAATATGTTCCCTGACACTGAGAAAGACACTTTCATGTCCACTCTAATCCCCGAATGACAAAAGAGACACGTTCTGAATCCATCCTCTCATCGATTTATTCCCCCTGCTCCCGGATACCAAACACTCGATGCCGCTGTTCCGTCTTCTGACTGCCCTGCGCTGTAGTGAAGAACGCTTTAGCTTAGCGATAATCAAAGACTTCAAAAGACCATAATGTTCAAATTTAAATGAAACTGGAATTATTGGTTTAATACCAGGTCAAGCAAGAAGTGTAAGAAGTGTAAGAAGGAAAGCTGCACATTCAATCCACGCATATCTCCACCTGATGGCGTTGTTTGCGACGGGCGGGAGTGCAAACACGTAAAACAGCTCCGGAGCTCTCGACCTCCGCCGCATTATCTATCCTTGACCTGCTTCCTCCCACCTGCTCTCTATATTCTTCTCTGGGCTTCTCGAAACGAGTGATGCAATGTCGCTTCCAGGGCTAGAGCTGACACAGCCTTCGGAGGAAAGGCAACTCGCCGTAGCCCCGCCGTCGCAAATTGCCTTGAATCCTGGCTCGGAGTGGAGGTTCGAAGTCGCATTCGGGCATCTCGTCAAAGTCAAGGTGTGTGGTAATCCATAATGCTCCACAGAAGGCACTGCTATCTGGAACATAAGATTGATTCTCAAAAAAGGCGCTAACTTGACCTCGCAGCTTCTCACCGGTACGGCAGAGCTCTTCGGAACGGAGCTCGCCCTGTTGCAGACATACACCTTCCACGGCACGAAAGGCGCAATCTACACATGGCATGGCTGTGAGCTGGAAGTCAGCGCAGGAGAGACGGTCTCTACGACGTCTGATGGAATCACCCCGACGGCCGGACATGGCGCTGGCGGCTGCCAGAGTGAATATACCGCCGAAGAGACGCCCATGATAGAATACTCTAACGTTCACTTTGCGCTGGAGACTATGAGAGAAGAGGCACAATCAGTTGGCAACGACGGACCCCGAGTCTTGTTACTTGGCCCTGAGAACGCTGGCAAGACCAGTCTCGCCAAGATCTTGACTGCCTATGCTACCAAGGTTGGCCGCCAACCGCTAGTTGTCAACCTAGATCCGACCGAGGGCATGCTGAGTGTCCCTGGTACATTGACTGCAACTGCCTTCCGAACCATGCTGGACATCGAGGAAGGCTGGGGCAGCAGTCCCATGTCTGGGCCCAGTCCTGTTCCCGTGAAGCTCCCCTTGGTCTACAGCTACCCAATGCCTAATCCGCTCGATGCTGAAGGCTCGGTCTATAGACCAATTGTGTCGCGACTGGCACTTTCAGTAACAGGTCGCATGGCTGAAGATGAAGATGCGCGAGAGGCAGGAATCATCGTCGATACCCCGGGTATCCTGAGCAGCGGCAAGCCAGGCAGTCTTGAACTGATCAACCACATCGTGACTGAGTTCGCCATCACTACGATTCTAGTCATTGGCTCCGAGCGACTCTACAGCGCCATGGTCAAACAGTACGATAACAAGCCTAGCTCTAGCGCCACGGCAGCCGTCTTCGACGAGCGCGTCTCCGTCGTGAAACTGTCCAAGTCAGGCGGTTGCGTCGACCGCGATGCCGCTTTTCTCAAGGCTACGTGCGAGTCGCAAATCCGGTCTTACTTCTTCGGCAACCCAATTCCCACTACTGGCACGTCGGCGCTCTCTCTATCCTCATCTTCTGCCGTTACTCTCTCTCCACACGCCCAACAACTGGATTTCGCCGCCCTCCCGGTCTACAACTACACCGTAACATCGACAGACGACGAAGACGAAGACGAGTATGACCCATCCCAACTCGACTCCTTCCTTCCCGGTGGCGGCTCAGAAGACTACACACCTCAAGAAACAGACAACGGCACACCTCTCCCCGACGCAAACCAAATACCCCAGAGCAACGTCCCCTTGAAACGAATCTTCCCACCCGCCCCCTCAAATCTCGCCAACACCCTCCTCGCAATCACAAATGCTCCCACGACTGCATCCCCCTCCGAAGTCCGCGACGCCAGCATCATGGGCTTCCTCTACGTTGCCGACGTCGACGCCGACAAGGGCAAGATTCGTGTGCTTGCACCAGTCGGTGGACGCGTCCCGCCGCGCGCGATCATCTGGTCTAAACGGCTGCCTGGTGAGGTTGTCGGACTTGTTGGATAGGTCATTTCGGTTTCACATATGCATTGTTCGTGCCCTTTGGTTTGCGATGGCGTTTTGAATTCGATGGGCTGGGGTTGTGGGTCTGCTTGCTCATGGTGTATATATGCACCTACAGGGTGACCAAGGAATAAATGTCAGTCTCCAATATTATTCTGCCAGTATTTTGTAAATAATCAATGTATTTAGTAGACATCGTCATGGGACTCCCATAGGACTAAGGTCGGTCCCGAGTCCCGTCCCGCGGGTCCTATAGGACGGGAGGGGCTAGTCCTATATGGGAATTCCTATAGGAATGTCATAGTCTAATCTCACAGTTTACAGTCTAAAGTGGTTGACTAACTTATTAATGTAGCAAGAAAGAGCGCCATCAGATGCGATACCCCTATTACCGCTATCAACCCAAGCGTTCTAGCTGAGATGGCGGCTCTCGTGGTCATAGGTCAAGCATCCTTCATACGCAACCAGGCAAAGCAACAGCAATCAATGAGATTACCGCATCTTGAGTGATCCCGCTTCTGTTGGCACCCCAGACCAAATTTGAGTCAAGTATTCGATACTATCATCACCTCCAACCAAGGTCACATTCAAGACGTCACCCAACAAGCATATATTTCGCTCTTCCTTTATTTGTAAACTTCACCCACTACCACACCAACGATTGAACGTCAAAACAGGCTCCGAATCTGACTGCGTTTAAGTAACTGCAACCCGACCGCTGCGTACGGATTCTCCGGCGGTTAGGTGTGGAGGGGCAAGAGCCGGCCGGGCTTTCAAGTGGATTTGCAGCTTGACTGCTGTGTTGTCTAGTACTATATTCTATTTGTCTTCCTCATGCATCTTGTCGTAGAGCCTTGTATCCAGATGTTGAGCAGTTCGAAGAGATGGCCGTTAGTATTTACAGGAGAAAAGTAAGTCTACTTCGTTTTGCGTGACAGTATTTCCGTGACAATCTCCCGGCTGCTTTACATGCTTTCCTATAACTTTTTAAATAGTCACGTTTCTATTCTTTATCACCGCATCTACATTCGAACCTTCTTAAGTGCAGACTATATACAGGAAAAATATTTCACCAGAACTTCTCTTTAGGTGCTATATTTATGCTACGTTGTCCATACTACCGCAAATCCCGTCATTAAAGTCCAACTGTCTATGCTTTCAAATCTAGTTGCTCTTAATCATGATTGTTGATCATGAAACACTATGCATAGCTACTCCAGCGGTTTATACGAGCATTTGTTTAGGTGGATCATTCAGTTTCGATGCTCCAGCCCTGGGAAAAAGCCCCCTGACCCACATTATCGGCGGTATATCAGTACGGTAATATGTAAATAATGGCATAGCTACCGTATCATGGTTGTATGGGCTATGCCTGTCTAAAACAACTCGCTTGCAAACAAACCAAACAGACTAAAGTTGGAGGGGCTAAAATTGAGGGGCAACGTCGTCCCCATGACGGTTTAGTCGCACCGACACCCATCAGGGCAAGGCCTTCTACTTGGCCTACAAATAATCTCGTACCTCTCAATCGCTTTCCTGTTGTTGAAAGTATCTTGTTCTACTGCCTGCATCGCGCACTAGGGTCAGGACGGCGCCATGGACCCCCTCACGGCCCTCAGCCTTGCCGGCAACATCCTTACATTCATTGATTTTTCCTATAAAGTCATTTCCGGAGCAAACAAGGTCCTTTCTACTTCGAATGGCATGACCCCCGAGAATGAACGCCTGGGTGTTTTGGTGGAAGATTTGAATGTTGTCACACAGGACTTAGTCGCGGACATCCCTGCCCGGACCGAAAACGAAAAGCAGCTCTGTGCCTTGGCTGCAAACTGTCATGCATTGTCAGGAGAGCTCTATCAGATCCTTCGACGTTTGAAAGTCGGAGATAAGAAATCGAAATGGGAGGGCCTAACGGTGAAGTGGCATAGTATGCGGAAGGAGAAGGAGATTGATTCGATTGAGCGACGACTGAATGGGTATCGATCTCAGATTTTGATCCGATTGCAAGTCATGTTCAGGTACGTCCTCGGGTGAAATGATTAAGCACGGGGAGATACTGAGACAAACATAGTCAGAAAACCGATGAGCAGAACTGTTTAGTAAATTACCAACTGGAGGCCCTTCGAAGTGAGGGCAAAGCTCTTCAAAATCAGACGACATCCCAGCTAGATGAGTTGCACCAGACTATTTTGACGCTGGTGGATTCCCTGCAGTCGGCTCCAGCACAAGATAAACAATATGGGTCAAAGGAGGGACCGTTGGCCAAATTGGGCACTTCCTTGTTCGAATTCCAGACCGTGACGAGTTCAATCTCACGAGAAAACAAGATCCTAGAGCGTCTGGCCTTTACGTCCATGTACAGTCGCGAGAACAACATTGAAAATGCCGAGAGTGGGACTTTCGCGTGGATGGTTGACGAGGAATCTCAACCGGCAGAGGATCGGAGCGACTCTTGTCTCGAGTCTGAAGAGTCCGGAGAAAAGCATGACGAGGGGAGGGCAAAGAGGAAGCGGTATGCGGAAGCGAGAAAAAAGCAGGAGGCCCTGCGAAAGTGTACTCGAGAGAAGTTTCTCACCTGGCTCAACTCTGGCCGTCACATCTTCCATATATCGGGCAAGGCAGGTTCTGGAAAGTCGACTCTGATGAAGTTTCTTTCTAAGTCGTCTCGGGTTAAGAAGGGATTAGAAAGCTGGGCTGGGGGTCGACCCTTGATTTTTGCCCAATTCTTCTTCTGGAATTCGGGGGATGAGATACAGAGGTCTCTCGAGGGCCTATATCGAAGTCTACTATTTGAAACATGCAGACAATTCCCTACTTTGATTCCTCGGGTCTTCCCTGAGTTCTGGGGGAATTCAAATTTCGGAGTGGCCCCGATTCGTTTTGATGAACTCAGGAACGCATTCAATTGCCTGATCAAGCAAGCAAGCTCTTCAGAAAGCTATTTCTGTTTTTTCATTGATGGACTGGACGAGTTTGAGGGTGACGAGATCGATCACTGGAATTTTTCTCGCGATCTTCAGTCTTGGACAGCAGGAGCGGAGAATATCAAGCTTTGTGTCAGCAGTCGCCCTCATGTTCCTTTTGTTCAGACCTTCACGAATGACTTGAATCATCAAGGTAGTATCCACGAGCTCACCCGAGAGGATATTTCCAAGTTTAGCGTGGCCATGTTTGAAAAAGACCCCAACTTCCATCGCATCAAGGACTCATATGAAGACTTGGTCATTGAGGTTGTGGACGCCTCAGATGGGGTATTTCTCTGGGCACGGCTGGTTGTGCGCTCCCTCTTGAAGAGCATAGGATATCAGGGTAGCGAGAAAGACTTGAAAAGGAAGCTTCACTTGATGCCCAAGGGGCTGGATGAGCTATTTGATCAGATCCTTGGCTCCATAGACCCGGACGACCAGCTGCTCTCGGACCAATTATTCCTCTTGACGACTCCCAATTTCTGCCGGTGGCAGCCAACAGTCCGGAATGCGATAGCCTACTCATGGCTCGAGGACCTTGAGGATCCAAGTTTTCCTTATGAACGACCGATGCGATCATGTACAGAGAGCGAGATCAATGAGCGACTTGAGCGTGTCTCGTGTACTCTGGATTGCCTTTCTCGGGGCCTGCTAGAGATGTCCCGAAAGCGCAGCCGTGAAAGAGACGGACATGATTATTTCACCTATGAAGTGCGGTTTCTCCACCGCAGTGCCCGCGACTACATTGTGAATACCCGAGAAGGGCAAATGCGAGCCCGTAATCCTGACTTTGATGTCTACTCCGGGATATTCCGATTGTTACTTGCAGAATTCAAATTTGCGCTATCCACACTACACGATACAAAACCGAGAGTATGGGGGGCAATTGGGGGAGAAGGCGGTACTTTGAGAATGGCTCTCCATGCGCTTTTTACGGTTATGTGTGCTGCTCATGAACATTGCGGGTACGACGTGCCGTCGCGTTTCTTCGAGGAGGCCAGCCACATTGTCCAGCATCATACCCAAACTGTAGAATCAAGAACAAAAGTTCTCCCCAGAAATGAGATCCTAGAGCCCAAAGGTCACATCTGGGGGGAGAATTTGCAACGCATTGGTCGTGTATGGCTCTATCAGAGAGAGTCGAATCATTCCCCCGATTTTTTATGCGAGGTTGTCTATCGCGGTCTACACCAGTTTCTCTCGCCTGATCTGATGAGCCGCTTGAAACAGCAGAACTCGGCCTCGGGTCCAAATTTACTCCTTACTGCTGCTGCTCGATCTGAAAGCTTAGAATTTTTACAAGAGCTCCTACATGAAGGACGGACCCCTCAAGAGATGGTGTCCATGGAGCCGATCCGCCCGCTTGACAGCAATTTCGAGAGTTCCACAACAATACCAGCTGCGCAAGCTACCGTTTCTGTGTGGTTGATCTTCCTATATTGCTTCATCGAGGATTACTTCTTGGCTGGTTGTACTAGTGACCCGGCTAATCGATGTCTTGAGGAGTTTTTGCAGTACGATGTTGATCGCGAGGTGCTGTTTGTCGTGAGAATATTTGCCTCGTCTGACGAACCAAACGAACCGACGGACGATGACCTGGCCCCTGAGGAAAGCAGCGGTGAATCGGACGAAAGAGTGGCATTTGAGTTGCTGGAATTCCTAGAGTTGGTGGAACCATCCAACATAGAGATTCTTCGCATGAAACTTTCGAGCAAGGGAACCCAAGAAGATCCACTAGAAGTGATGCCCATTTCCGGGCCTCCAATTCCCTATCAACGAGGCTCTCTGTCTAAGGCCCTTGAAGCAATTGTGGCCGCGGGCAATATCGATCGTTATTTTGCCTTTGGACCCCATCTCTGCCTTGAAAGTGTCACAACCCCCTCCGAGCGGCTGGACGTGCCGTTCGGTTTCCGGATCACTTGAACCATTTTTGCATTTTATACGATCTCCTCGATTATCAATTATCAACAGTGATAACGATTCTATCTCTTATATGCTCTTATATGCTTCTTGGATTTTTTTTTTTCATTGCTTTGACGCCAGTAGAAGTCGCCCGCCACGAGAGCAGCCTCACAACGGAAACGGCAAACTAGGCCTCGGCGAGGCTCCGAGTTCGTTCAAATGGGACATTTCACAGGTACGTATATGGATGTATCCAAGCCACAAAATCTCGCGAAATAACACGTTACTATGCCCCTCGATGGTTGACACACACTGTCTGGTGGCCGAATCCCAGATCCTGACGGGGTATTATCCCGGAACGAATACCGCGGAGTATCGGAGATACTAATCCTCCACATAGTTTATTTCTTATATAATCTAGTTTCCCCTATAAATTACCAGATTCAGGGGTAATACCAATTCAGAGTTATTGACATCGTTGATTGGCCATATATACCTTTCGTTTTGACGTTTCTTCACGTTTGGAATTACCCAAGCGAGATTTTCTTTGTCACCGAAACCGATAAGAAGAGTGAGAAAGAGCGGGAACGACGAACACGAGTGAAGAGAAAAGGGTCGAAATTCCCTTTCCTCACGGCACTTCGCAGGATTCTTATTCTTTCGCAATTCACCATTCACATCATGGACGACTTCGCCCTGAAGAAAGCGTTCAAGAAACGAACATACATCACTGAGCAATGCACTCAGGCTATTCGTGGCCTCGGGATTCCCCAATCACTGGGCTCCCCGGCATCCCGTGCTTGTGTTGCGCGGGGAATTCGCTACCATCCAGGGTTTGCACTTGAACTCCAATGCCAATATGATCGAGATCGATTCTTTACCCGGGCTATAAATGCTCGACGCATCATGAGCAATGAGATTCCTGATTTTCAGAATGCTCGCGAGATTCCCTATTGTATCTGGTATCCGGAAACTGCCAGTGAAGCCACATATCGAGCCCTGGTCCTTCAATACCCCGGCCTCAAATACCATGTCGGCAGAGCGTGTGCTGTAGCTGGGTATACAGATTTATATCGGGAGCTAGATCTGCTGCCTGAGGCGCATATTGCCGAGGAGGCTCGCGATAATGGCAGTAATGCTATATTCGAGATGATCATGGCGAGTCCGGTCAGGTATCGAGTGATGAACGACTATACTCGCACGGTCAATTTGGAGAATCCTCCTATTGGTGGCATGAATGGAGACACGGCTGTCCGGTCCTTTCTAGAGAGAAAGCAAAAGCATAGCGGCCTCGCCAACCGTCCAGGATTGAAGGATTTATTATGGAACATCACCGAAGATATGAACGCGGATGAGTTTGACTCAGAGCAACCACCTACACAGGATGTGTCGGAATTTCTTTATACACCCCTACCATTCGATTTACCAAATATCGATAAAGATCTTCTGATTCTAATGGCTGCTTGGAATGGCAATGTGGATCGATATAGCCGTTTACGCCGTCATGTCATGATTGAGAAAGAGTTCGCATGTGTGATCCGCGGAATCTGTCACGACACATTCTTCGCTAAGTGGTGGTCAAGACAACTCCCATTAGAAGACGAGTGGAAAGACAAGCGTTTACAACGCGCGATCACTGCACGCTTCATCATGAGCAACGACTTATCGCGTATTCCTTTAAGGCCTGCCTCTGAGATTCCTTCCCCCCCTCAACCTCACCGAGGGCCTCGCGACAATGCGTTCTCTCAGGAATTTCCATCCTGCATTTGGTACCCCAATCTTGCCGAACCAGAGACCTATCGTGAACTCGCCTATCGGGAGCCCCGTATGGCATTAACAGTCGCACGCGCCTGCATTATTGCGAATTACCAGGCTGTCTACCAAAGCCTCGATTTCTTCCCGACGCGTGCTCTCATCTGCGAAGCCGAGCAACAGCCTAGCACCTTTTATACCGAGGATCTCAAACGCCGGGCCGAACTATATGGAATTATCGAAACTGACGAGGACGAAACTTGGGAAGAGTATCCAATGGTCGGAAATATGAGACTGTTCTTTACAAAGTTGAGCGAGGTGACCACAACCGATGACATACGCATGTCCTCCGTTGGAATTTTCAATCGGGAACAGGCACCTGATGTAGGCACTATCCTACTCAACGTGTGCGCCCCTAGAAGTGTCAAATCCGGACATAGAGCCACACCATTGAGTGAGGTTTACACAGCAGCGGGGCCGCCACTGGAGATGCCATTGGGTATTGATGCAGATTTGCCAACTCGTGGATATCTTCGGACAGCCCTTTTCTGGAATAATAGGCCCTGGGTTCCTCACCCACCTGACGAGGGAAAGGATGCCGAATGATTCTAAGTAGAATTCCGTTGAACGTCTTTCTCCTTACATACTCAATCTGATATAACCGTTTCGCTCTCTCCTCTCCCCCCTCCCTTGTCTTGTAAACATTTATTTCCATCTAGTCCTCTTCTATAAGCGAAGTTTTGTTTTATTTTACAAAGTTATGCGGCCACTCTTTGGAAGGTCCAAAGTACATGATCCGCAAGCAAACGCCCAGTGCTACCATAGTAAAAGGTAAAGTTCTCCTCCAGACGTAACGATATTCGTCCGTCTAGTAGTTAGCGAAGCGCGAGCACAGTCGGATCAACATACGGTCAACCCAGCGCAAGGCATCCGGGCCATCTTCCACCTCAGCCTCGAAGACGGCAATACGGGCCATAAGCATAGCTAGCCTAGAGTACTTCTACGCTTATCGTATAGACTCTTGATTTAGCGATATTAAATTCCGACGGCCGTCAGGAAAGGCCGTGAGGGGACTGGGATCTATCGCACTGGCTTTTTTTGACGGCCATCAGAAATTATACCTTTTATAATTGCGGATAACACTATACCTACCCGACTTGATTTTTGACGGCCGTCAGATATTATTCTCCTTAACTCTTGCGGTAGTTTATTCTTGTGCATTTCCGACCAAGGGGATCTTATGCAGTTTGGACCAACGGGATCCTATGCATTTTGGACTAAGGGGATCTTGTGTGACGCGTAGGAACGGATTTCTGAAGGACTCAGAGTAAATGGGCTATACCCAACCCCGATCGGGACTAGTTCCGCACACGGGGGTGGGGGGGGTTGTTTACGAGCTCGTAGACGCTCAGAACTTAGTCTCTTCTTCAGTTTCGTACTTCCGTTGAATACTACATGTTTCCTAGCATTTCGAGTTGTAACACACAATGTGGAATATATACTGACTGTACTCCGGAGAAACCCTATCGCTAGGAACTGCTTGGTTAAGGTTTGACTAAGATAAAGCTTTATACGACGAGCCTTAGCGGAGCTTACTATATATAACTAAATAATTTCTGTATCTACCGAGGACAATAAATAATAAGAAGGCGGATTTCATGCGATATTGTAACTATTCCCCCTTCCGGCTCGAAAGGCTATCTTCAGTGCAGACCATACTTGTAAGACTGTAATCACTCCGCTTTCTAGACCGCTTCCTTGAATAGCTCAGGTATTTTATAACACGAATCTGAAACGTCAGATAGTGTGATGTACACGAAACTCCTATATAACAATCTAGCTTCGATCCGGGAAATGCTTGCCGCGCCGGACAACACTTCCGCCCCGACTTCCGACATGTGTCAGCTCCTAGGGCTGCCGAATGACTCACTACGACTCATGCTATCGGCTGCAGCATATATTCCATAGCTGTTCCCAAGACTATAGCCATATGTTCTGTTCATGTCCCCGATCACAATCCGTCTCTAACATTTTGAGTACATACCACACCTTCCAGACGACAAACATCGCGCGGCCGTGGGGAACGATCCTTGAAAATGACGAGCGCAAGGCAAATTTGTATCCGACTTGAGACAGAAAGCGACGTGCCGGCAATAGAAGAAGTCACCTCAACCGCATTTATGAATGCCGAGCACACAAACCACAACGAGCAATTTATTGTCCGCGGCCTCCGTGAAGCGAACCATTTATCAATCTCGCTAGTCGCCGAAGACGAAGTCACACATACTATCGTTGGCCATGCTGCAGTCTCACCTATAAATATCTCGTCTGGCTGTGAAAATTGGTACGGGCTAGGGCCAGTGTCCGTTTTACCTCAATATCAAAGAAATGGCATAGGGTCGTTGTTGATAGAGCGCGCGTTGGCAAATCTTAAGAGTCGCCATGCGGCCGGTTGTGTTGTATTAGGAAACCCAAAATACTACACGCGTTTTGGATTCAAGGCAGTTCCTTCTCTGCAACTACCTGGGGTGCCACCGGAATATTTTATGGCTCTCACCTGGCGTAAGCCAACACCTACTGGGACTGTATCATATCACAAGGCCTTTGAGGCGTCGGCATAGCTAGCATAAGTGTTCTATTCAGCAATTTAAGAGATTTACAGTCTTCTTTTAAGAATATATTATACACTAGTTAATGCAATTTGGGTTACTTACACATCATTACTGTATGGCCTAAGAAACAAACGGTGAGTGTCTGAGGAGTAATCTGTTTTCGAATTCTACGGAAGAGTTCGATATCATCAGAAAACGAGCGGCAAGACTAGCTCTGGCCAATGGCCACTTAGCCATTGGGAGGTTCTTGACGGCCTATCGCAAATATGCCTGGAAGGCATGAGCACGGCATAACGTTCGTTTTGCGATGCTACTACGGGGTATGTCTGATGTGGGATTTGAATAAAAGCGCAGCGTTTTCCTTTTCTCCATTTATATTTCTCGTGATAATTGAAAGAGGACCCCCCAAGGTCGATGATGCTTCTTCGTAAGAACTTGGAAACTTAGAACAAGTAGCTAGAGCGCTTCAGTATCTATTCAGGGCTTTGACTCCCCTGTAGAGGCACTAGCGTCGGGAGCTCTAAATGAGACTAGATTTACCGGTTATAACCATGAAAACAGAAACAAGTACTTACAAGGCACCAGAAAGACAGTGGAGAAGAATGCGGAGAAGAGAGAAATAGTCAAGCCAAAATCGTACATAGTCCTAATTTAATGCTTCATAATGCTAATGCTAATGCTACCCTTGCGCGCCAACCCAATGCCCAAACTTTTTGCAATATACAATAAGATAGAACCACGAAAATATCCATACACTTCAGATTCTACAATCCAACTTCCAATCACTCCCACCTCCTCCACTCCCCGACAGCCTTCCTCATCTCCTCCTCACAATCATACCCCTTCCCCTCCGCAACAAGCAACTCCTCCCTGCGATCCTTGAACCTTCTCTCCGCCTCATACCGTCTCAAGGAAACAGACCTCAGGCCTGCAAAATCATCATTCGCAACCGCATCCCTGAACCGTGCCCTCATCCGTGCGGAATACAGCTGACAGCTCGCCTCGCGACAACTTCGCGGCCCATCACCCGGTAGCAGGCGCATAGAAGTACAGAACAACCGAGCAACAGGGTGGTGTGATTTAGCCAGTGGCCAGACGACCTCATCGTAGCAGTCCTCACAGACACTTAGTTCTGGTAGAGAGGGAATATAGTGCCAAGTACCGAGAGTCGGCCTATCACGACGACAGTCACGGAGCACGACCTTTCTGCGAGCATAGTTTAAGAACTCGCGAACATCAGGTCGACGGGAAGGATCTGCCTCCGCGCGCGAAGACGCATCATCGAGAAGATCAATGAATTGCACGAAGCGCGGGCTTGTAGTGACGAAGTCACAGGTGCGTTCCTTGGGTTCTGGGCAATGTTGGAAGGTGTCTCGTAGAGCAGGCATCAAGACGCGTACATTGCGCGCACAGGTACCGCAGATGTTGAAACGGGGTAGGTAGAGGTTTGTTTCTGGGTCGACGATGCGGTGCCAAGTTTGGTCGGCGATGACTCGGCCTGGGCAGGCGCGGGTTCCCGGGGGAGGGCGCGTCATTTGGTAGAGCATTTCAAGGCTGTCGTGTTTCTTTTTGATCATTTGGGTCCACGAAAGACGGGTCCATGGATTTGCGAAGGCGCACCGGGTTTTCTGCGTGGGGGGTTTGGAGAGGCTTGGAATGAAGAAGTCGCGGAAGCGAGAGTGCGCAATTTGACCCATGCAGGATGGGCAGATGTCTAGGTGGGTGAGTCCCTTGAGGGTGTACCAGTCTGTTTGACCAGCCGTGGGGACTGAACGGGGGCATGGGGTGATGCATAAACCGGTGGGGTTTGAAGGCCGCGGCGGGCTAGTCTGTCGGCTTGGAGCTTGGACTTGAACTTGAACTTGAGACGAAGTAGGCTTCTCTGCAGGTAAATCCTGAAACTTGACAGACCCCGGAGTGCGCGGCGGTTGGTTCGATCCAGACTGAGTGCCGTTGACCAAAATAGACCTTGGGCGCTCACCAGCCTTGGACATCGAGCGAGATAAAGTAGGTGGCGGAGCTGAGCTCACAGTTGCAGCTCTGGGCCGTGAAGCCGGGGCCCGTTCAGTCATAGGTCGGCCCGGGGTGACCGGAGTGACGAGTTCACGAGAAGGCGAAATGGGCGCGGAGGCAGGAATCGAGGCCTTTAAGATAGACTCTCCAGGTCTGATTGTTACAGTCGCAGCTCTCGAGCGGGTCTCTGTATCTGACGAGACTCCCGAATCACGGCGCTCTTGACGCTGACGAAGCTTTTCCTCAATTCGCTCAGCGAGTGTAGGGCTAGTAGGCTTATCGTGAGATATCTTCTCTCGCACAGGTGGCGCAGGCGGATAATGGTGAGAAGATGCTCTGTTGCATGCCGCTTTCGAATCTGACATATATCCCGGGGGCGATTCACGTCGTGAGTGGTCCTGTACCGAGGATCTTGGGTCTCCAGTGCTTCCAGATCTTACGGTGTTGAACTTATCGATAGATGGCGCGGACTGGCTGGACTGGACCCTTTCATTCACGGGCCCACGAGACCGAGAACGAGGTCGCTCAGGGCGCACTTCTCGTGATCCATAAGGGATGGTATGAACAGGAGCCTCATGCCTGGTAGTACGGTTATCTCGCGAGTATGATGTAGGCTGTGATTGGAGAGGGATATTCATCTCGGGGTCGGAGTGCCGTGGAAGTGGAGGCAGTGGTCGACCTCGCGAGCTGCTGGAGCTAGACGAGGCCGATGGCGCCGCGATCTCATTCTTGGAAATGCTATCCCGCGAGTGCGGTTGTGATCGGCTGTGGCGTTGGGGGATCGGCTCCCGGCTAGACTGATGATTGATATGAGATGTTTGGCCCCGAGATTGGCTCGAGGTAGCTGAAACAGATGATGACGTGTTTCGAGAGCGTTCACGCGACTGGGGTCTGGCACTTTTGAGAATGGGTTCTTGGACCATAGGGGGTGGTGTCACTGGTCCGCTGCTGTCGTCCGAAGAAATGTTCTCCAGCCCGGGCACATTGGAGGCGTCGAGTGGAGGAGAAGCAGAACCATAGGAGCCCATGTTCACGATGATCGGGTACTGGTCAACAGCACCTCTCACGCGAGTCCCCTCGAAGCCAGGCTTTTCACCAAGCTTGGTGAGGCCGTGTAGCTCCCGAGCAAGCGAGGTAGGCTCCTCCTCCACGCAAGGTGGTGGAGGGTATGCCACCAGCACGCTGCCTCGAGAACGGCTGCTCCGAGTAGACGGCATTGTTTCAGGTTTGATCATGCACTGGTTGAGTAGTATGTAGTGAATCAAAGAGTTATCCGGCTGCAATGAAGGCTCGATGAGAAGCTTTGCGGGCAGATTGGCTCATAGTAAAAAGTTGAAGTGCAGTGGGAAAGATCGCGCGGCGATCAATTTAAAAACAATAGAAAAAATTTTCGACGTCAACAAAGATGGGTGGTGTGTGCGCGTTACCCGGGTCGGGGAGTGATTATATGGTCAATGACATCGGGCACCATCTTGCCCCTGATAGGGCCGCTATGGCCATTGGGCCAAAACCGACCTATCAATAAGAATAGTATCAGGCCCAACAGCATCCGGATCGTCATTGAAACAAGGGGACATGTCAAGGGCACCAGTCGAAAACCACGCCACGCGAATGAATACGGGCGTAGCTGTCTTTGTTATTGGGCACAAAGACTGGTGCATGATGCCTCTGTGTTGCAGTGGTTGGGTTTGCAATCGCCGATCTGATCGTCGCGAGATTGTAGTTTAAGAATAATGCTCAAACGATGCTGCCTGCTCGAAGGGGGAGTGCAATGCGCGCTGAACGATCAAGAGCCGAGTAAAGGCGCCCAGTACCGGGCGTGTCGCCCAAGGGTTTCAACATGATGTCGAGGTCAGCACAAGCAGCGCCGGATGCCCCATCGTATGACCAACAATGAATACCGTGCATGATGCCCAGGAATCGACCGGGATTCAGCGGGAGGGCGGCTGCGCCCCTCTTGTGGCTGTCATTGTTTGACGTGACTTGTCGAGATGCACGGAGCGACGTCAGTCTAGACATTTATGGAGTACAAGCCACTGGGGCCCAAGTCTCCAGTTTGGAAATTTGCTAGGCGGCCAAAGTGGCTGGAAGATGATGAATTTGACGGCCGACATCCATGATTCCCAGGGGCCATAGTATAAAAAGCTATGTAAGGGGAAGCGCCGTTGGGAGACATGTAGTATATACAAGAACTCGGCGACCCGGAAGTACAACGCATACGCATCGGAGATCATCCGACGGGTCTGAGCCGACGGAATTGCGTCAGTTCAACTCCACTCGGATGCTCCGAGTGCAATCGGCTTTGCACCCGTGCAGGTAGAGTCATTGAATAAGGATAGAAATGTCGGGTAGCGAATAACATCGATATCGATTGGAATCTATGATCTTGTAACTTAAGCAAAGTAAGAGGAGCGAGCAAATTCCGCGCTCGGAGAATGCGGGGATACGATGACAAATTGAAGGTGTTGAAGCTGTGTACTTAACTCCCCGAAGCTTCCCCCACTATTTCTACCAATGTCTACTTTCACACTTCGCAGCAGTCTTCGTCTAGCAGCTCTGCGTAGCCAATTTATTCCATCTACCATCTCTACGCCCCGCCCATTCTCATTTTCACCAATTCGCAACATGTCCGTCCCCACCACTATGAAGGCCGTCGTGGTCGAGCAGACCGGTGGCCCCGAGGTCCTCCAATACAAGACCTCTTACCCCGTGCCCACGCCCAAAGAGGGCCAGCTGCTTGTTCGCAACAATATCTGCGGCGTGAACTACATCGACACATACTTCCGCACTGGACTATACGCCTCGCCCAAGCCTGAGATCTTAGGCCGTGAGGGCGCTGGTACTGTCGTCGCACTGGGCCCTAATACCTCTGGCTTCCAGGTCGGTGACCGTGTTGCTTGGCTGGGTACCGGTGGATACGCCGAGTACACTGCTGCGCCGGCCGTTAAGGCCGTTAAGATCCCTGAAGGTGTGAGCGACGAGGACATTATGGCTTCCTTCTTGAGCGGATTGACTACTCTCGCCTTTGCGACAGAGACTTATGCTGTGCAGAAGGGCGATTGGGTACTTGTGCATGCTGCTGCTGGCGGTGCTGGATTCCTCATGACTCAGATCTTGAAGAACATTGGCGCCAAGGTCATCGGCACTGCTGGCGGTCCGGAGAAGTGTGCACTTGTCAAGAGCCTCGGCGCTGATTTAGTTATTGATTACCGCAGCGAGGAGGGCAAGGACTGGGTTAAGTTGGTGAACGAGGCTACTGGCGGTCGTGGTGTCGACGTCGTCTATGACTCTGTTGGCAAGGATACCTGGGAAGGCAGCTTGGAGGCTGTTAAGCGCAAGGGTACTATTGTCTGGTTTGGCAACGCCAGTGGCCCTGTGCCTCCTATTGCTCTCCCGTATGTATTGAAAGTTCCCATTTTTGATGTTACGTCTAACTGGTGTCAATCAGTAAACTCTCGCCCAAGTGTGTTAAGATTGCTCGCCCTACCCTCTTCGGCTACATCGAGACTCGCGAGGAGTTCGAGTTCTACACCAACAAGCTTTTCAGCATGCTCCAGTCTGGTGCGCTCAAGGTTAAGATCCATAAGGTCTACCCGCTTGAGGATATTGCTCAGGTTCACACTGTAAGTGGAATTAAATCTCCTGCTTGGATCATTTCTCACACAATTCACAGGACCTGGAGGGCCGCAAGACTACCGGCAAGCCTCTTCTGAAGCCTTGATTGGAATATGAAGTGTTGAATAAGTACATAGCTTGAATGTTTACGACTAATTAGTTGAATGCCTCAATTGTAACGAAGGATATCATTCATGAATTCTCTTTATCGCCGAAATACGAAATCGGGTGCAGAATGTTAAATTTGTGGCAAATGAAATGCGATACAGCTCAATCCCGTTCCCTGCTGCTCGCCCCTTTTCGATCGTCCTTCTCGGAAGCTGCGTACAAGAATTGCGAGTCGGAAAGATAAGTAGTCTTTGACTAATCTTCTTTGTCAGAGTTGTCCTTTTTCTTCTCAGCCTCAACTGTCCACTGGACCGTGTCGCGAGGCTCCTCGTCCGCCTTCTCATTTTCGAGAGTCAAATCCCTCGGCCACTTCCACTTCATCATTTGCCCATTGGCAATAACCGTGTAGAAAGTGGGATACGTTGACACGATCTCGTCGAAGTAATAAATTCCGCAGTTGACCTCCCAAACCCCCGAATTCACTTTCAATCCCGGATACATCAGCGGAAGCAGGTTCTTGTCCACAAGAAATTCGAACTCATACTTCGGAGCCTTGCCGTGATCCCACTCATAACGCTCCTCGGCGCTCATGTCGATGTCAGGCTTGGCCGGGTCACGAAAGGAAAGAGCTTTAACTCGACCCACGGCAGAGTACTGAGGTGCGTATTTCTCATAGAATTCAAGAACTCTATCATCCGGCTGGGCGATTTCCAGTACCTCGAAACCATCGATGTCGGGAACCTTTGTGGCCGAGATCTTGTTTTGGCTGACTAGCTCCTGGAACTTGCTGGCTTGCTCGAAGCTGGCAGCACCTGCGATGGCGTACCTGACGACATCACGAGCACCTTCCATAGCTTCCTTGTGAGTTCCCTCTTGCTCGCTTCCTGGGTGGGGAGTCATAGATTGAAAGAACGCTCCACCGAACAGCTTTGAGCAGGCTTCGCTGAATTGCCCGGGGCCTTCACGCACCAGCTGCACGCTCAACCATAGCTCCTTGGTTGCCAGGTCGCATGTTTTGCGTCCTTGATATAGGTTATTGGTGTATTCTGGGCATACACCGCGCTGGAGCAGGTAGGTGTAAAAGTTCTTGATGGTTTCAGTCGCCATTTTGATGACCTCCTCAGTCTCCGGGTTAAAGTACCTGATGAAGTACGAACTCCTGTAGTGAATTAGTTGGGGTCTTGAATTGAGAATACGTCCTGCTCACATGAAGCCCCGAAGAACCTCATCAAAATCCACATCCAGTGTCTCGCGTTCTTTGGCAATTCCAGCCATAGCACGAGCCTGCATCCTTTGGTCCTTGGTCATGTTCTTCAGATCCTGGTCATTTGCTCCACTGGTGATATTGCCCCCGATGTCGACACCACCATATTTGAGGTATTTTGAGAACATGTTTAGTCTGGCGGGCTCGATACGACGACTGAACTGGAAGCGTCTGACGGCCTCCTCAATCCGGCTGTGTGCAAGTTAGTATGATAGAGCGTATTAATTAGCTTTTTTCTTACTCAACGAATGGTAAGTCACTGGAAAGGCTGTTAGCTTGTATCAATATTTTTGGAGGGTTGTTCCACGTACGGGTTGAAGATCTCGAGCATCTCCGAATGCTCCTTCGGGGTGAGGGGTCCATCAGCGTAGTATTCTTCGAAGCCGGTGGGCTTGTCCTGCAAAAGTTTGCACGTTAGCTCCGGAGTATGAGATTTCGAAGATTATTGTCACCTTTCCACGCTTGCTCTTGGGACGTCTCTTTTTGTTCCGCTTCTTACCCACGACAGAAGCTAGCGCGTCAGAGAAATTCAGGTTAGGGTTAGTTCTGGCCAGATCAGTGGCATCTCGGATCTGCTCATTCGTTGCATCTTGCACGTCTAGCTGGGGAATATCAGGCATCTCGACGAGAGGAGAGATTGCTTTGGCGGAACGAATCGGGAGGTCACAGGAGATCGCGGAGGTTGTCGAGGTTGAAGGCTTCATAATACGATGGCGACATGCAAGAATGAAGCGTGAAATAGTGACCGCAAAATGAAGATGGGAAAACAAAAAAGCGTGGTAGGTGTGAAGTAGTTTGAGCAAGTAGTCAGGAGATAGGAAATATGAGCATTGAAGATGACTGAAGTGAATGTCGACACAAATAGTGGAATATCAATTCTAAAATGCCGACGGATCAGTTTATTCTTTAGCAAACTTGGCGTATCAATAGTCTTCTCCTTTGACAGGACACCATCTGGTCGAGGACGAAGCCCTGACTTTTGCTTCCAAATTCTAAGCTTCTACGTATCGTCATGACCTTTACCTCTTCCCTGTCCTCTGTTCACATATTCACAAAAGCCTACTTTGACTGCGATCTTTACAGCACGTCATTAGCTATGCGTGACTGATAAGATTTTATGAACAACTGATTCTCGCTCATCGTTGTGATGTTAAAAGGATTGACTTGGGTTCCATGGTGCTGTATTGGAGACTCAACTTGTATAGAAACAAAAAGTCTCGGCTCACAATCCCCGATTACTCAGCCGGTATTCCTATGGGCATCACTTTCATGTCAATAGCCGTATGAATCTGTCTAGCAGCTTTTTTGAAAGGCCTTTTGAGACATCTTCACACATCGCTCTAGTGACTTCATTATAGGCATCTTTCAATTCACTCGAAAAGATAAATCATGGCCGCCTATTCAACCTCTGTCTAATTTTTTTTGGACCAGCTTGATATCCTGAAACCATGTCCCTTGGCAGAATGAGTTCAATGAGTAAACAATTTGCTCTTTTCCTTTAAAGGGAAGCAATGACTACATTGACACTCGCTGGTAGGTCATGATGGGTGATAATCGCTTTCAAAGCTCCGGTGCCTGCACTATATAGTCGCGGATGAAGCTGACTGGCCCCTGCGTTTTGCCCGCCCGTTTATCATAAAGGTCGCTTCCCTGACAGCTCTCCCCTTTCCCCCCATTTCAGTTCAGTTCTCCAATTCATGTTTGCTTGCATTACGCGACAACCAGCTACTCGGCTCTTCCAGTACTCAGTGCTCGCCTGTTGAGTCATCCGGCATGCTGTGAAAGTTGCCCGTCGCACGAGACTCCCCATTCAACATGCCGCCCTCAAGATCAGAGAGTTTAAAAACACCGCAACTGGGCAGCGATGACCTGGTCCCATTCGACCACGTCGCCGCAGGCCAGTAAGTCCGCCCTTTTCTCAGCCCCAGCTCCGACTCCCCACGCGGTCACCTGCAGCCGAGGCCGATGGTGTCCTGCGTGGGGCGGATCGAGAGCCTCAAGCGCGTAACTTTGCTGTTCTCCGCATCAAGCTAACATTGTGGCTCGCTACAGCGACGGTGTCCGCTGCACTCTATCCGGAGCCCTGATCGCCAAACCTTGCGTCCAGCAGGAGGTCGATTTCTACGAAGCTAGCGCTCTGCATCCCGGGCTTCAGGAATTTATGCCTCTTTTCATCGGCTCACTCTCGTCGGCCGATCAGCAACAACCGCTGGCGATTGCTGCTGCCCAAGGATCTGGAGCTGTCTTTCTACCTCCCGCTGGCGATGCCTCGACTGCTCCGAACACTTCCGCCGTCCCGTCACAACAAACTCCCGCCGTACCGAGTGCAGTGACTTCTTCTGGAACAGACCAGCCGTGGGTCCCATCTGGTGGCAAGAAGCTAGAGACGGGCCTTTCTATCGTGTTGGAGAATGTTGCCGCGGGGTTTCGCCGTCCAAATGTGCTGGACGTGAAGCTCGGGGCCCGACTGTGGGCCGATGACGCACCTCCTTCCAAGCGCAACAAGTTGGATGCTGTGTCCAAAGAAACCACTAGCGGGAGCTTGGGATACCGGATAGCCGGAATGAAGGTATGGACCGGTTCAAACGGCGAGACCGACGAGGGTTCCAAGACGAATCCTTTCGCGATCAAGTATGAAGGAGCGGAGGGGGCAAGAGGAGAAGTCATTGAAAAGGATGGCTATCGACGTTACGACAAGTGGTACGGGCGATCTTTCAGTGCCGACAATGTTAAAGAAGGATTCGAAACATTCCTTGCTGGAGCCAAGGCGGGCTCTGTCGATCATTCGAAGATGGTTGCGCGTCGACTTACTGAAGAGCTACAAAACCTACAGCGTGTACTTGAGTCCGAGGAGAGTCGCATGTATTCTTCCAGTGTGTTGGTGGTCTACGAGGGTGACCCAGAGGCAATGGCAATAGCCCTGGAAGAAGAGAAAAAGATTCCCGAACAAAGGGAATCGGAAGACGAGGATGATGACGAAGAAGAAGAAGAAGAAGAAGTCAATTTTGGATTCACAGAAGAACCGCTCGAGCTAGTCGATGTGCGACTTCCGGATGGGATACCCCAAAAAGCCATCAACATCAGCTTCGACCCCCAAACGACGCAGGTTCCATTAGAATTGGGCGAAGACGAGGATGAAGAGGAAACACCGAAAGTACACGACCTCCGCATTATCGATTTCGCGCATGCGACATGGACGCCTGGGGAAGGACCAGACGAGAACGTTCTAATGGGAATTCGCAGTCTGGTCAAAATGTTTAACGAGCTGGCCGAGTAAGCATCTTTTATACCATGGCTCCGTTGCCGGCAACGGGGTCAACATACGCGGTTCTTTCTTATTTATATGAAATCATAATGCATCTCAAGCCAGTACCATCTCTCCATTCATCATTTGATTATTATAGACAATGCAAGCTCTGGCCAGTATTTTCGTCATCTTACCTGGCTGTGGCCACTCCCGGTCAAATTCCTCCTCAATAACAGGCCCAAGTACTTCAATTGGAAAAAGCCAGAACCTGAACGCGGGCTTGACTGCCTCCTCAACATCCTCATCCCTGTAACTTTCATGCAACGCGCCAACCTGGCAAGCCGAGAACCGAGCCGTCGATCCTCAGTACCGGAGAGCTCAATCCCAACTTTCTTTATCGTCAAACCACCATTTCCCAGTGTAGTCATTTTCTTTAGTCTGAAGTCAAGCCTCTGCGCTCTTGCGATCAGAAAAAAAATTCTTGACGGGCAGCGAAAAGCCCCGCAAAGAGTGTGACAACGTTCTTTAGTTGCATGATTGTGCCGGGGACCGACGGTTCATCTCACGCTCGCAATCTCAGCGCAAACATGTTGCGTAAGCTTCTATTATCAAAGCATACGCTCTGGATGAACATTGTGTTTCTGGATATGCTATACTCAGCTTTTTGTGATGGAGCCATATACCTGTCAAAAACAAGGCCTTATAAGACCCAATTTCAAAAAAAAAATTCATTTAGCCAGCATTAAGAAAAGAAGATTGTGATGATATCAAGTAAAGAGGCCCAACTAGCTTGACACGCCGCTAAAGAGAGGTAATGCCTCTTGATGACCGGCTGTGCAGAGACAGATCCGAGAGCCCGAGCCACAAAGCGTTTTCATAACTAATTTCATATTTCAAAAAATGTATAGTATTCTAGACAGGTAGCAAGAAACGCAACCAGATCGTGGCCTTAACTTTCCCAATCGGGGGGTACACCCGCTGACTAATAATTCCAAGTCGGAGGCCGTCTTTTCAACTTCTCCGGATTCAAGGCTTAATCGACTGCACGCCACAATGTTTCCCACACGAGCCCTGCTGGGCCGATCGGTCTGGAAAGGTAAATTGGGATACCCCTTCAAAGTCTACAATGCCTCTAATTGAGAAGAAACCCGTTGCTAACACAATCATCCAGGCCCGAACATCGTCCCGTACGTGAAAACCCGCCATGCGCAATCCCATACGCCCGCTTGTCCTTGCAACTTCGAAACGAGCGCAAGACCCGACTTTGGAATGGATACTAACTGATTTACGCCGAACAGTCTTCCTCTCCCACGCACCCTTCCCCCGCCGCCAAACACTCCCCCGATCCGCACTCAGAAGCGCGCAGCTACCATTCTGCCCAACTTCGTCGGCCTGCGCTTCGCTGTCCACAACGGCAAGACATACGTGGAGGTCCAGATCACTGAGGAGATGGTCGGCCGTAAGCTCGGCGAATACGTTGCGTATGTCTCCGGGAAACTACAAGACGATAGTGGTCTTGCCAAACTGAACGATGCTAACTGGCGGCGTTTTTAGAACACGCAAGCGCTTCACGTACAAGCAGTCTAAGAACAAATAAACGACTCGCCTGACTTGCGGATTCGTGAACCTACTTTTGACTCGCTTTGTTCTCTCGCCCTCAACATTCCGCTTCACGGAGCGTTTCTTTTGGCCCTTTGGCCGTGTACAGATATATCCAACACTTCCCTTGTGACATTACTAGTGGGATGGAGTTAAGCATGGAAATTATTCAATATCATTCATGACTGGTTTTGCAGTTCATCAAACTAAAGTTCCAGCCTTTTTTACTAGCTACCCAGATAGTTAGGATGCAACTATGATGTAGTAGAAAGGGACAAAAACTCCATTTTCTAGATCCTTGGCTTCCCAACCATAAATGCCCAGGGCCATGGGCAGGATATTTATCCGCGACCCCTTTCTCAAATAGTGTACGCCCAGCGCCGAAACCCATAGCCACGAAACAAAGAAGGCAGAATGATAAAAACGCGCATATCCGGATCCCCGTCTTTCCATCACCTCTGACGAATGCAAATGTGCAAATTACCGGTAGAACTCGCCCCGCTTGACTGTCACGCCGTACTCCGAGACAGCCATACCCAGGTCCTCCATTGTCAATACGGTCCGGCCCTGGCCTGTACCGCCTGAACCACCGCCGCCGAATCCGGCGCGCTGGATCCCAAGGTGCGTATTGGCTTTGTTGCCTTTTCCTCCGTCGCCGGCTACGGGGGCTGCGGGGCCTCCTGGGCCACCGAGCCCAGAGGCGGCAGTTAAGCTGCCCATCGGGTTGTTAGCGGAGGAGCTGTTGGAGGCGCGGATGCGGGCGAATTGATAGGAGTCGGCGGCGATGTCGGAGACGAATTTCTGGGTTGCGAGAGCGAGGAGACGGGCGAGGTGAGGTGGGGTTTGGTTGGGGCCTGTGCCCGGTGGTGGTAGGCCGGCGAGGGTCAGGTAGTGGGCTGTGACTGCATCGGGGATCTGAGAGGGATGTCAGCTTTGGGGTTCTGGGATGGGCTTTCGTCTGGCCGTTTGGTCTCATCGGTCGTTGTCCCGCTCCAGGCTCATGTGAGGTTCGGAGGAAAGTGACAAAACGGACGATTACACGGAGATCGAAGGAGAGAGTAAAGTGAGAGAACATACGATCGGCGCATAGTCATCCATCTTGCTCAAAAACTCGCGGAGGCTGGTTTCCCTCTTTGACGGCGTCGGCGCGGCGGCGATGGGTTCAACGACCTCATCGGCATTGGCGGCCTGTGCTGTCCCGTCGGCGTTCATATCGATGTCCTGCTCGATGGAAGGGTCGAGATCAGGTTCGGGTTTGATAGCAGTGTCAGTCTCAACTGGAGTGGAGGGCTGCTCTGACCCGTCGGGTTGGGAAGGTTCGGCCATCATTCCCCTGCTCGTTACTCGTACACACTTTGGAGTTGGGCTGCAGGGACCGGGGAAGAAGGGTCCAATCAATGCAGTTGAGTAGATGGAAGTTCTACTGTCTCGCGCCAGTCAGACGCGGGCGGAGAAGCCGCGCACGGCCCACTTTTGCGGAACTACCTCATACACATAGTACTATAGGGTACCCGTCTGTACTTGGTTTGCTCCTACAACTACACTCCACAGGGAGGTACTTTCCGGTATCCGTGAGGTATGCAGCTACACTACACACAGGTGCTTCGGGGTATCCTTATAACCTGACAATCGTATCGTAATTCACATGCGCTATCGCTATGTACTTGTACAGTAAAAGGGAGAGGAGACTCCCTAGGCATCGTAAGCAAATCTATCTCCCTTGGAGATCTCATAGTACATTCCTTCCTTGACTCCGAAAAAATATGCTAGACAAGAATCGTCACTTGTCTACTGTCCCAGCTGCATGTGCGGATCGATATGGTGATCTGGTGTCTGCGAAGCGTGCTGCTGGGGGTTATACTGACTGCCGTGGACTTCCTGGCTGAGGGTTTGCATCAGGTTCTGCTCAGCAGTCTGGTCGAAAACAGACTGGCTGTTGGCATCCGGCGGCAGGCTGTGGCTTGGCGAGGCCGACATCTCATGACTGCCGACAGGCGACTGGTGGGCTCCTGCCAGTGCCATCATGCCCTTGATACCTTCCACGTGAGCTTTGTCTTCTTCACCCTGCTTCTTCTGGCGCTCGCGAGCCTCGCGCTTAGCGGCCTGGGCAGGAGCGCGGGTCTTCAACTCGCCAGTAACGAACTTGAGGTAGTAGGGAACCTCAATGCCGCTCTTCAGGAAGAAAAGCTTGAGGTTTCGTGCCTTGTCCTTAAGCTGAACCTGGTTGCGGTCCTTCAAGGCTTCACTGATGGTACCGCCAGGGCCAAACATGGCCAGAATCTGACTCCAATGAGGGCCCTTGACGCGGTCCAGACCAGCCATAAGCGCATTCTCTTCTTCAGTCGTCCAAGGGCGGCGCTGGCTCGGTAAGCCGGACTTGCGGCTTGTCGGAGAAGACTTTGCCGAGGCGGCTTGGCGAGCTCGCTCATAGAGGACTTGAGTAGGTTGCGACTGAGAATAGTGGGGAATCCCTGGCATGTAGACGTGGCTGGCAGACATGCCGTTGGCTCGTGCCTGCATAGCCTGAGCAGCATTGGGCTGGAACTGCTGGAAGTTAACCTGCAGTGGGCTCTGCTGGAAATTCAAGCCGTGTGGCTGTTGGTATCCACCAGGCGGTGTAGGGCTATGGTGATATTGCTGAGGAGTCTGCTGTTCGGGCTGTTGGGCAGGGGTGTAGCCCTGGAGATACTGGTTCTCAGGCTGAGGGGTATGCTGCTGTTGTGGTTGCTGGTGTTGATGCTGCTGCTGCTGCGATTGCTGTTGCTGTTGCTGTTGCTGTTGCTGCGGCTGCGGAGGCGGAGGTTGAGAAGGTGACTGGCTCGCCTGAGACGGTGGTTGCTGTTGATGCTGGTGTTGCTGTTGAGATTGCTGCTGAGAACGGCGGAGCCCATGACCCTGGAGGGCAATCTGCGCAGCACGAGCAGCACGAGCCACAAGATCGCCATGCATATTGCGATCAACAGGAACCTCAACAGGCTGGGTGACCGCGAACTGGCCCTGATGGGTGGTAGTTGGGGACTCGTGGACGTCACCGCTGGAGCTTGAAGGCTGTCTTCCTTTGATCGGCTTCTTCCCCTAGTGCTCATTAGTAACCGTTCAGACAATGTGGTATGGTGGGAACAAACCTGTTGAGTGTTGATAGCATCAAAGTTCTTAGATATGTAAGAGCTGAGCTCCCGGAGGAAGTCCTCCCAGTGGTAGTTGTCAGGCAATGCTTTCAATGCCTCTTCGTCATTGATCTTGCGCAAGAGAATGTCGCGGCGAGAGTTGAGTCGGCTGACAAAATCAGTCTCACTGGGGGCTAGCTGTCGGGAGCCTGGACGTCTCGCCAGCAGGCGCTGCTCCATGTCTTCAGGGAAAAGCTCATACAGGAGCTGTGTCCGGGTGCGGGACTTGTTATTCATCGCCGCGATGAATGCCTGAGTCTTGAGATCCAAGTACAGTCCACTTTGGGCTTTCAGCAAGCGATTGCCCTCGGGAACAAACACGTCGAGGAAGTGGTCGTTGAGCTCTGCGAATCCAATCTCCTGTGAACCAAAGATGCTCGACACAAAGGAGGCCAAATTGGCCTTGCGAATGACATCAAGTTGGGCGCTCTCCGTGATTTCAATATCAGTAGGTTGAAGAAAAGAGTGCTTGACTGTGTAAACACGCTTGGTGTGGTCGAACAAGGATCGCATAGTTGCATAGGCCTGACCATTCTCGGAGTCCGGCTCGGATACCATGGCAGTGAGATCTTGGTAGCTGTTCTTGGACAAGAACGACAAGATTTGGGTGGACTGATAGATATTAATACCAATACATTGCACTTCACACAAGGCGATTGGAACTGACCAAGTTATCCAGGATGGGCAAACTCTGGATCTTCAAATGAGAATTGGCCTTGAGGAATGCATAGCCTCGTGCCCCAGGGAATTCAGTGGTGGCTGGAATATCCTGCGGGCCCATCAACACAGTACTCTCCTGGCGGTCGGTGTGGTCCATGATCTCAGAGATGATGGAGGTGACATCGGCGTTAACGTTGGAGCCTCCATCATGCGATGATCCCTCGGGATGGTTGTGGCCACTGTCAGGCTGATCGGTCGGCTCGACAGTGTCGGCGACATGTTCGCCAAGAGCATTGGCTAGTTCTTGCTCAATCTTGTGGCCTGCGCCATGCTCCTCTGACATAAAATGTTGGATTGACAGGTCTTCATCGGGCCCAGAGTCGGTGCGGCGCTTTTTCGCAGCGGGCGGCGACCCGTGATCTTCATCATCAAGAGGATGAGAGGGTTTCTGGTCTTGTGATCAATCAAAAATGCGTTAGTCACATCTATACCGAATTGCGACATTCAAGATAAGGTTCAAGGCGGTTGCGGATGGTCTTTGTAGCTTGCGACAGCATGGACGGGAGGAATTAGGACTCACCAAAGTCGCCAACGCCGTCAAATGAAGGAAGCTCGTTCGAGCCGTCAAAAGACGGACGATTGTCTCGTCCTTCGACCATTGGGGCGCAACAAAAGATAGGGTTGGGTAGTCAACTTCCAAGAGCAGAAATGAGGGCTTAGGGGTAGGGCGCGTTTGTAGGGCTTCCACGAGGGTTGAGATTTGCCGCTCGGGCGGTGCAGGGTTTTTCTGCCACTGGCTTCTTGTGATTGGTGAATGTCGAGGGAAACTCTCACCGCCTGAAGAGGGACTCGACGGGCTGAAATATGAGATTCACTTTCCTCTTAAGAAATTTATTCATTATGTTCGATTTGACCTCTATTGTCAAAAACAGAATATTGTTCTTTTCTACTTCATGAGTAGCTACATTGCTCCAAAGCTGACCTTGACGCTTCCGCTGACTCCTGAGGCAGAAAGGCAACTTGTACATCACCCCGGATCTACAAGCTCAGCCCTAGCTCCCCACTTTGGCTTTTGGAGCTCAGAAATAAATTCTGGCCGCTTAACCCTGGCCACTCAAAAAGGCTAGTGTCTGGAGAACTTTTTGAAAGGAATTCCGGCATATCCACTTCTCCCCACTCCTGATGATCAAGCTTCTGGACTGTAAGGTATTTGTGCGCGTCATCGACCTAGAGCCTCCTTGGCCCCTCCAGGTCCCTGCGTGTAACCCTCCAACCACACATCATAGCGATACCAAAGCATCAGAATACGGTTCATTACGTCTTCTGTGAGAAAGCCATACTAGAGATGTCAAACTACCAGACATCCAGGTTTCCTCCTGGGCTAGTTTAGTCAATCTGCATCTTGAACCACTTTATTTCATAAGACTCTTCATATAAAAGCGATGATTTGACTGGACACATTATGGACTTGCTCTATGGGCCCACGGATTCCGAGATACACGCCGCTCGTGAGCCGGGGATCCCGAAACTCAAAGCTACCTAAGATTTTCCCGTCTACAGCTGTGTTGTCTAGTGGTAAGACTGCTTTCCGAATGCAGATGATCGCCTTGGTCCGTTCCCTGATTTCCCTGAATCCATAGACCATACTCCAGGGGTCTGGCCCATGCAACCTATCCTGCGATCGAGGTGGACTACACCCTGCTAGCTTTATTATCCGCGGCCTTCCCGAGCTCCGCGACGAGCGGATCACCTCTTCAACGTGCCTTTCTGCTTCTTTGATTAATTAGTCTTTGAAGTGCCGAGACCACCCTTGATTAGCGCTCTATAGATCGATTTCAAAGATCGTTATCGCCATCATGTGTGCAAATCGACAATTCCTCGCCGTTGGGCTATGCCTTCAGGCCTCTCTGCTAGTCACGGCGCAAGACTACGGCGAGACGGTTTGGGGTGTCTTCGCGTATACTGTTCACGGCGAAAGCATTCCCGCTGTTCTAACGGCGTTGCCCGGGTCCAAAGTCTTGACAGAGTTTGGCGCCAATCAGCTCCAAGCCGCTGGGTCGTCATTTCGGGACCGTTATGTGCCGACCACCGATGGAAACAGCAGCGAGACTGCCATCATGTACTTGATGCCCGGTTTCCTTGACGCAAAAGACGTGGATATATTCTCAACGACCGATCAATACGCCTCTGCGTCCGCTCAGGCTTTCATGCAAGGCATGTATCCTCCCCTCGGCGACTCGAACATAACTAGCCCGGGCTTAACCGGAAATGCGACAATCGATGTAGCTCCGCTGGATGGATACCAATATGCTCATATCATTACACTGGGCGAGGCGGACCCTAGTTATGTCATGGTGGACGGATCTGCTCAGTGCAACATGCATCAGACAGCCGAAGAGGAGTATAAAGACAGCAGCGATGCCATGAGGATTACAACGGAGTCGGTGGATTTCTATATTGGTCTTCTTGATGTTGCTCTTGGTGAGGTGTTCAGTGCAACTACTGCGACATACCGAAATGCCCCCGAGGTTTCGGAGTATATGGACTACGAAGCCATTCACAACAGCTCGTTCATGGACACTGTCAGTGATAGTGACCTGAGCCGAGCTCGTTGGCTGGCTGATCAGTATACATATGCAACGAATGGCCAGGACTCCTCGGCCACCAGTAGTCTTTCCAAGACTGGTTTGGTTAACCCAATCGCTGGTCAAACTCTGGCGTCCAGTTTGTTGAACGCATTTAATACGAATATTGAGCACTTCGGTACTCACCAGCAGATGACTCTGCTCTTCGGAAGTGATGCACCTGCAGTCGCACTTGCTTTTTTGATGGGCATGGCCTCCGAGCGACAGTCCAACTTTTATTCTCGCCCTGCCCAAGGTGCTTCTCTGATTTTCGAGCTATATAGCTTCGAGTCGGATGATGTATATCCTACATGGCCAGGATCCGACAACTTGTACGTGCGTTTCTATTTGCACAATGGAACAGATTCCTCCACCGAGTTTGAATCCTTCTCGTTCTTCGGCTACGGGCCCAGCAACGAGTACGTCCCATGGACCGAGTTCAAGTCGGAATTGGAGACTTTTGCTGTCTCCTCGACAGAGGAGTGGTGCACACGGTGCAATGCACAGTCCATTTTCTGCAATGGTGTGCTCAACAACGACAAACCCGCCCCAAAAAAACAAATGAAGCCTGCCGTGGCTGGTGTTATTGGTGCCGTAGTCACCCTGGTCGTCGTTGGTCTACTGACTATCGTCGGTTTCCTGATCTGCGGTTGCCGTAAGGGCAATAAAACTCACAAGGCTAGCATTGGTGGCTTCAAAGGCAATGGCAAACTTGCCAGTGATACCGATTTGACGTTCCGAAACCCCATCTGGGGTGGCTCCAAGGTTGCCGGTGCTGAGGAGTCTGATGGGGTTGCAGCAGGTGCCGTTGTTGTCTCCGGGCATGAGCGATTGGGTAGTTGGGAGATGGGACAACAGAGGAAGGAACTTGACCATGCTGAGTCTGTCAGTATGACAAACAACCGCGTTCCAATGTCTGTTGCATGGGACGACATGGAAGAAGAGTGGAGGTTTCATAGTGGACTCCAGCCTGTCAAGGTTCGAGAGAGCGTTTGATAGAAAGGCATTAAGAAAGACTGGTGGTCTCTCGGCGTGTTCACATCATAATTGAGTCATCTTATGGCGCTTAGTTGTCAAAAAAAAGCGGTCAACAGAACTTTTTGCGTGGCATGATAGGTTCAAAAGAGTCCTCATTATCGTTCTCCCCTTTTCCTCGGCAGCGCATGAAGCCTCGTCTTTCTTGTCCATCTACACTCTTGCAAAAAGATAGGTCTTGGGATCCATCTACGAGACAGTCATCAAGAGCTTAAAGAATCTCAAGCGCAGAAGAATGGCGGGGTCATATCGCAGCTCCCGCTCAATTCCTTCAAAGGTTGATGCCAACTTCTCTTCCCCAACCTTTGCACTTTCTTAACTTGAATTTTACCCTCCATTCAGCCGAAAGTATCGCTTTCTTGACTCTTTTTAAGAGATAGTCTCCATCATCATGTATCTCATACCTCTATCAAAATTTGAACCCCAACATCCTGACAGTTCGTTCATAGAGTCGCCTTTTCAAATACAATGGAAGGGGAACGGAACATCGTTGTCCGTGGAGGAAGACGGCCCTCAGCCAGCAACCCGGCCAACACCAGTAAGTTTTCCTGTTCACTGCCCTGCAGCGTCTATAGACGCATCTTTCCGAGTCCCAGCCCAAATGCAAAGAGCCCCCAGTGCCCACTGCTCAATATCTGCTGCCCTATTCCCACAAGCCATGAGCCATGGACCAATATCTTGCAGCTTTTGTGAGGGCTGGTGAGCTTGGTCGATGGCTCACGTCTCATTCCATGAGCCATTACGCAGGATGTCAGAAAGATGCAACTGCACAATCTAGGGAAGCCTCTATGCAGTCGGCCTCCGTATGGATTGGGCTTCATACCCGCATGGTTTCCCTATGAGCCGCGACCGTCCAGGGCATGCTCATGAGCGACGGGAGAACCAAAAGCCTCGTGTATATGGCTTGCCATGCGCTGGAAACATCATCATCTGCATCTTCTTTGCATCCGGAGTTTTCAGTAGAGCGAAAGATATGGAGAAGACGATCCCGAAGACCGTCCGCCTTTTTTTTCTGTCACAAACAGAGATTGTATGAGCAAAGCTAATCACATATCTCCAGCAGTGGCAGGACAGAGACAGCTGCCGGCAAGTCAACGCCGTCGTGCCCGTCTCGCCTTGGCCCTTTCCACCCCGGCTGTCGATCGAGATCTTGATCGACCTAATTGGGGAAGCTCAGCGCACCAGTAGGTCGCAATGTTGCGACATCCGCCGAGGCCATGCACCGAGAGAAGACGCAGATTTCAGGCCATTCTGTGGCTGAAGTCTCGGCAGTGCGTGCGCTCGATACTGTGACACTCTTCTTTGGCTCTGTTGCAGCACCAAGAACAAACGTCCCTGTCCAGCCCCTCTGAGGTTGACAGCACGCGCCAGTCAGGCCCTGCTGAGGCTGACATGTCAATAATGCGTGAGCTCATCGTCGTGAATCTTTCCCTAGTTCTCTTGCAGTTCATGCTGCACTCCCGCCTGTCCCGTATTTGAATCGTCGAGACTTCTTTCTCTACGGAGCTCGGTTGACGCATATCCGGGACACTTGCTTAGCAGTGACTGCGGTTTTGCTCATTTTTTTGGTTGTGAGCGACCTCGTTGGCCTTGAGACTCCGGTAAGCGATGAGACCCCTCTTCGCGTGATGTACCTGGTGTATCTGGAGATTGAGCTTGCGTTGGTCACAGCTGTGCTCGACAGCTACCTTCGCATGGCGGACGATGTTTTGTCCAGAATGGCCTTGGGCACTGAGTGGGAAAGTCTCGTGGGGATAATATTCTACTGGGGGTGGCTGAGAGAGGTAACCCTGCGGGTGATGATTGAGTGATCGAGGACGCTTCTGGGGCCTGACCTTTCGGGTCGTCACCTTTGTCGTGAGCACTGGACAGCTGTGGAGAACATGCTTATGCATGTCGTGGGTCTGTCCTTCATTCTTGACCTTCGTCCTGAGAATCGCCATCATGAGTATTCCCATGAACTGTTCTGAGCGGCCACTGTGCGACCAGGACGACCTGAGCGTTGGGTTGAGATTCCGGAGGATGTCTTCTGGGCTCTGGTCTGAAGTGACGGACCGGACATGGACGAGGGGCGCAGGGATCCACACGAAGTGGCCATCGAAGCGGATGCCTGGCGCCGTCAATGCGTGATTTCGTGAAGCATGTACGATAGGGTCAGAGAATGCCCCTGTTTTATTATCAGTTACGCTTTATATATCTTCTTTTGGCCGACACTAAGTGATAAGGCTGATTTTGATGTAATGTATAGTTTCGAGGAATCGGAATAACGAGGGGCCTGATAGGGACTAAGAGAAGGACACCAGGCCGAGAAGATTGTACTGCATAGATAGAGGGATTACTAAGTCCGTATTTCCGAGCCATCCATATCACGTGTTGCGGATGGCGACAGGTCGCCACTCAACGCTTCGATTTCGGGTCAAAATAAACATGGGAAAATCTCATTCAGTACTCAGTGCGTCGTCATGTTCTCGTCAATTAATTCTTGTCTTTTCGTCATATATGACTGTCAAGATAGACAAAGCTGTGTAGAACAGGTTGAAAAAGATTGCAAAACGGCAATGATATCAAGGACCGCAATGATATTAGTCAGGTCTCCCCCGGGGCCGCGTCCATCTCCACTTTCGACTCCTTCTTCTCTTCGCCTCCCTCCAATCTGTCCTTGCCCATTCTTTTCTGTTCGGCTCTAAGATGCGGCCTTCATGAGCCTCGTTGCGCGATACTGACTCTCCGTTCATTTGGGTGGATAGCCCTTGTTTCCAATCTACTTGGCCAGATTGCCCCTCGCGTATCCCCATCTTGCCCGGCTCTGAACATCACCCCCACCGCCCGTTCTTTACTCCGCGCACCTTGCCCTGTGAGCCCGACCTCCGCCGCTCCAGGGGACTGTCATTTTCAACCTCCGCAACTTGTCCGACATGACGCAGCTTTTCGCGTCTAGCCCTTCGGCCATGTCTACTAACGAAAAGCGCGGGAATTTCCCTGGCCTCTCGCTGCCCTCTCGCAAACACTCCAACGAGTCAGGTCACCTGCCTACGAAGATTAAGAACTTCTTCCGGATCAACAGCTCCAGCAGCCACTCATCAGCGCAGAGTGGGAGCCCGTCCAACAATGAGCGCGAGCGGGAAACCACTTCTCCCGCAAAGAACGAAAAGACGTACCGCCAGTCTCGATTCCTGCCTACAATCGGCCGCAACCGCTCAACAACTGTTGCCAGTGAAGGTAACCCCCTCGACGACGGAGTCTCGCCTACTGCAACTGCCAACCCATACTTTGCCCACCAAGGTCAACCTGCATTGCGACATCGGAACGATGGGTCCGAGCCTTCATCCCCGCCTGATACACCTGAGCTGCAGGTTACCGGTGTTTCGGCTGTAGAGCAGGCTACCACCGCAAACAAAGAAGAGCTAGCCCGCAAGCTGCGGCGTGTGGCGTCTGCTCCCAATGCCCAAGGTCTCTTTGCAAGCGGAGAAAACCGCTCTGAGACTGCTGACATGAGCAAGGAGACTCTTGCTGAGTTCCCTGGTTCGATTTCGGCCAACGAAAAAGAACTTTCTCTTTCAGTGCCCTCGATTGGCGGTCTGGGCCACAAAATCGCCAGCGAGGATGGCAGCTTCCGCCGCACGTACAGCTCGAATTCGATCAAGATTCGCAACGTCGAGGTGGGACCCGCTAGTTTCGATAAGATCAAGTTAATTGGCAAGGGTGATGTCGGAAAGGTATACTTGGTCCGCGAGAAGAAGTCCAGCCGCCTCTATGCCATGAAAGGTATGTTTCACTCTGAAAGTCGCGTGCGAATTGTAAATGCTAACTTGGGTCTAGTCTTGAGCAAGAAAGAAATGATCAAGCGAAACAAGATTAAGCGTGCTCTGGCAGAGCAGGAGATTCTGGCAACATCGAACCATCCGTTCATTGTCACCCTATACCACTCGTTCCAGTCCGAGGATTATTTGTACCTCTGCATGGAGTACTGCAGTGGAGGAGAGTTCTTCCGAACTCTTCAAACTCGGCCCGGCAAATGTATCTCGGAAGATGCTGCCAAATTTTATGCTGCTGAGGTGACCGCTGCACTGGAGTATCTTCATCTGATGGGTTTCATCTACCGTGATCTTAAGCCTGAGAGTATGTCTCGTCCTATAAATACCGACTTTTGATCTGGCCCGAACATATACTAACACTTTTAAGACATTCTCCTGCATCAATCTGGTCATATCATGCTTTCGGATTTCGACTTGTCAAAGCAATCCGGCCCTGGTGGTGCCCCTACTATGATCCCTGGGCGGGCTGGTGGAAACGCCAGTGCTGCTCTTCCCACCATCGATACGAAATCTTGTATTGCAGACTTCCGCACAAATTCCTTTGTTGGAACCGAGGAATACATCGCTCCCGAGGTCATCAAAGGCTGTGGACACACCAGTGCAGTCGACTGGTGGACTTTGGGTATCTTGATCTACGAGATGTTATACGGCACTACTCCCTTCAAGGGCAAGAACCGGAACGCGACATTTGCCAGCATCCTGCGAGACGATGCGCAATTCCCCGAGCACTCGGGTGTGCAGCCGACCTCTCACTTGTGCAAGTCCTTAATCCGCAAACTCTTGATTAAGGACGAGACCAAGCGTCTCGGTGCCCGTGCCGGTGCATCGGATGTCAAGACTCATCCCTTCTTCCGTACGACGCAATGGGCTCTCATCCGCCACATGAAGCCACCCATGATCCCGAACCAGGGCCGCGCTGGTACAGATACAGTGAACTTCCGCAACGTCAAGGAAAGTGGCAGTGTGGATATTGGTGGAACCAATCCCGCCAAGATGAAGGGAGTTCCCATGGACTCCGGCCTGGCCACACCGAACGGCGAGTTGAACGACCCCTTCGAGGAGTTCAACAGCGTCACTCTCCATCACGAAGGTGACCACTGAACGTGCTTGCGAGCATAGCCCACATTGTATTTTGCTTTTCTTCATTTTCTCCTGCTACATGGGGGACAGCCGCCTGGGCATCGGCTCGTTAACGACCATGATGCATTGACGACTGCATTGAAATCTTTTTTTCTGCAATCCACACGGTTGTAAGGAGTGCCACGGGGCCTTCTGCGTTGATTTATGTATGCTTTCTGCTCTACGGAGCCCTGTTTTTCTGGCCATCTCACACCTTGCATTTTGCATTCTCATTATCGCCGAAGAACTTGGATTACTTGCGTTCTTCTCTCTCCTTATTCTCACACTCATTCTCTCACGATCACATGTGCTTCTGGATTTTCCTGCGCGGTTTTTCTTTTCTTGTTTTGCGTAAAGCTGCGGTATACATCGGTTCACTTTCTCTAGTGTGCAACGGGCGGCGTTATGGATATCTTTTCTGAATGCTTGTGATACTTTCAGTTTTCGCGTTGGCTTGCTTTGCTCTGCTTTTGCTTTTGTATTTTCAAGTCTCATGGCGTGGTCCTATTTATTAACGCAACTCGGTTCTATCTTGGCCTCTCGATTTGGTTGGTATCTGATGCGAGAGCGGCCTGTCTTACGCCGGGTTTAGTGTATCTTTGCAGCGATCCAAAATTTCGATAAAATAATCATTGCCACGAAATCCTCTTCCTGATTCCCCGTACATGGGTTGTATCATTAGATTTTGTTAAAGATGGACTGTATAGTTCGGAGCGGTGGAGTGGAACGGCTCCGCCCAACCCAGCCTTCGAATCGGGCCTTTAATCAAAACACCGCGTTTCTTCCGCTTCACCCTCTCCTTTCAATTCAGACGAGCAATTGTACCTCTTCCACACACCATGTCCGCCTTCGCAGCCTCCGACGACCCCGACGCCCAGGACTACTCCTTCGCCGAAAACGACCCCGCAAGCGCAACCCCTCCCGTCCCGCAAGAGCAAAACATGAGCTCCGACGCGGAAGCCCCCCAAGCCCGCAACCGGTCCAACAACCCCCTCCTAGGTACCGACAACCCGCTAGTCTCCGAGCTCGAGCAAGAAGTCCTAGACGAATACTCCCGACTCCTCCGAAATGTGAACGCTGTATGTATCCCGGACTTCGCATTCCACCCCGCACGCAAGTCAATCCTACGAACACTTAACTAATCCCATCGATTCCTGTCCAGCTCTCTGAAAAAGTCGCCGACCTCGCCGGTTCCCCGGCCTCTATGACTCTCGATGGAATGAGGCTGCTGGAGCGCAAGACTGCGACTGTGTGTACACTGCTGAAGGCTAGTGTTTACAGTATTGTTTTGCAGCAGCAGATTTGGAATGAGGATCAGGAACAACAGCAGAGTGAGCAGGATCAGTTTCAGGATACCGGGTTTCAGCATGGTGGCGGGTATGAGGATGTGACATTCCAGTGAAGTTTTTTTTTTTTCTTAGTGGGACTGGGTGGGTTGTTTGTCTGCGTATACCCTGGGTGTTCTTTTTGTTTGGCGTGTTATTGGACATATATGGAGTTCCCTCAAGGATGTTAAGAAATGGTTGATGTTTATGTATAGCTGGAATGAAATATTCTATTGATTAGTGTCTAGATTGACAATCGTGGCTGTATCTGTCTGGGCATATTGAAAGATATGGTCAACTAGAAATATTCCTTGAAAGAGGGATAAATCAAGATCCGGATGCCCAAGCAGAACTTTCCAAAGAGAGGTTCTGGTAGATTCAGATGCTAAGCGACAGAACGATTGGACACATTTCCAATATCTCTGTGTTCCCGCTGTATACCACCAGCCTTGGAAGTTTGCATACAGACTCAACATTGGAATCTCGAAAACAATGCCGTTGATGATTGGTCCTTTTAAAACATATCATGAACAGGTACAAATACAAGTACATGCAAAAGAAAGGAGAAGAGAAAAGAGACATTATATACACGCCGAGGGAATATGCACGACTCGACAGCTCAAGTGAGCTTAGACCTTGCCCGCGTAGTACACATTGCGCACATCGACCATCTTCCTGCCGCGCGCCCGGGCAACTTCCTCGGGGTTCTTCTGGCTCATGAGTGCTTCATAGGCGGCCTTGACGGTGTTCATCTTGTTCCGGGAGCGGCCGACCCGCGCAGCGAGATCGTGGATACCGGCGGCACGGCACATTTCATAGATGAGGTACTGAACACGGAGACCGAAGCCTAGAGCAAATTAGTAAAGGTTTCGTTTGCTGTGGGGGGGAATGAAACATACCAGGAGGACGATGCATCAATTGCAACTCCACGGCTCCGACCTTGCCTTCAACATCACCGAAAATGGTGCGGTTCTCGTAGCGGGGAATGGGCTGCATGTTGCGGATGGCACGGTACTGAGACTGGATCTTCGCATCGGAGGCTTCGTCGGATTTGCCCTCACCAATACCCAAAAGACCGTTGCCATTGCCAGCGATGGAGAGACGGTAAGCACGACGAACCTTACCCAGACGGGTCTGGTTCACGACGCTGTGGGACACCAGGGTCTTGGTGCGGAGATCCCTGACCTGGCGCTCCGTGTAGCCCGTAGCAAGAAGAAGGCTCTTCAGAGCATCGGTCATCTCCTCAGCTGCCAGCGAACGTTCCTTCTCACCACGCTCCTCGGCGGTCTTGCGCTCTTCAACACGGGGCTCGTCGATGGTCTCGCCGGGGCCGAAGAGGTCGGGAACTAGCACGCTGTGAGGATCCAGCTCGGCCGCCTCCTTTCCTTTGGTCACGCGGAGCGATTCCGCGAACCGAACGAAATCAGCACCTGTCGGGTCTTCCGGACCCTCGGCGAAGAAACGGCCGAAGTCCTCCATGAACTCGCTCTCGCTCTTGAGCTTCATGTTGTAGTCCGAGTTCGACTTGGGGGCGCGAACATTGCGGTCGACGCTGGGCTCGATCACGGAGAAATCGTCCAGGTATTTCAATGCCAGCGGGTCGGCACGCTCGTGGAACTGCTCGGCGAAGTCCTTCGGGTCGATGGCGGCCTCGCCGGCCTTGATGGCCTCCAATTGCTCGGGCGAGTATATCTTTGCCAGGTTGGCCTGTTCCTCCTCGGTGTACGAAGCGGCCTTGATATTAGGGAACTTCGGTGTCCGCTTCGACAATGAGGCCGGTGTCGGGTGGAATTGGCGACGGGGAACTCGCGTGAGCGGAGTGGCAGCACGGGAGAAGCTGCAGAACAGACATTTCGCCGGCCGGGCAAGACTCATGGTGAAAGGTGATAATACTCGTCAGCCAGCAGTTTGCTAGCCACGAGCTTCGAAACAAGAAAGGAATGGAAACGCAACAGAGCCTCGACGCGGACAACAACGAAGTTCGGCGATGTTAAACTCGGGAGGAATTTCTTGCTCGCGGGCGGTGAGCCCACGACCAATCAGTGGTGCCGCAGATCGCCTTTCTAATAAATTTCCAGAATTTCGACTTTTTGTATCTTCGTTCATGTTGGCCCTGCGCTCGTCAATTCGACGGTTTTCTTTTGTTCACTCGGTTCTGCCTCGTCCGATTGTTAGACGACAGTTCCTCTCGAATCTTTCCACCCCGCCCATGGCCAATGCGCCAGTCCCAGTCGCAATAATGCAGAACACTCCGAAGAAGCACTTTGGCGGCAAGAAGTTCAAGAAGGCCAAGGTCGAGCGCAAGGACAAGGCTAGTGGATTCGATGAAGTCCTTCAGGCAGATATCGATTCCCTCCTCAAACGCAATCGTCCCGAAGAAGACCAAACTGGCGAACAGAGCCCCGCGAAGGCCATTCTCCCGCAGACATTCACCGAGATCGACGTGACAGTATCCGAGCTTTCTTCCACTGGTGATGGACTGGCGCTCTCAGAAAATAAGGACCACATCTTTGTGGTGCCGTTCACTGTTCCTGGAGACAAGGTTCGCGTGAAGGTGATCCGCCATCACCCCGCGCTGTCATACAGTGTCACCGATTTCTTGAATGTAATTGAACCGGGTCCCCAGAGAAACGATGCGTTGATTGGATGCAAATACTTTAGCACGTGCTCTGGATGTCAATTGCAGATGATGTCGTATGAGGACCAACTGGCGCATAAGCGGCGCATCGTCGAGAAGGCATATGCCAACTTCTCTGGACTGATCCCCGAATTGGTTCCTACCATTGGAGAAACATTTCCCTCTCCAATGCAATACGGATACCGCACAAAGCTCACACCTCACTTTGCGAATGGTGCTAGTCGGAAGAAGAAGCAAGAAGCTCAAGAGGAGGCCGGCGAGGTTGAGATTGAGGTTCCTCCCATTGGATTCACATACAAAAACCGGAGGACAGATCTTGATATCGAGGACTGCCCTCTTGGAACGGACGTTGTGCGCCTTGGTCTCAAGAGTGAGAGAAAGCGCGTTGCTGCAAACATTAGGTCCTACAAGAAGGGCGCTACTCTTTTGATGCGGGAGTCAACCAGCCGCATCTCGAAGACAGCCCCAGAAGATTCCGAGACCAGAATCAACAACGGCTTAGTACCAACTCCCGGCGCGGATACCGGCGATGTGATTCGCATTGAGCGCGAAAACTACATTGAAGAGAAGCGCTGTATTACCGACAACAACGCGACTTCCGTCGAATTCATTGACGACTATATCTTCAGCAACAAAGCCGGTGGCTTCTTCCAGAACAACAACTCCATTCTTTCTGGCTTTACCGAGTTCATTCGCTCGCAGGCCATACCTCCTGGAAATGACGAAGATTCCAAGCCCATCAAGTACCTTCTTGATGCCTACTCCGGCTCCGGACTTTTCACCATTACTCTGTCTCCGCTCTTCAAATCCAGTCTCGGTGTAGACATCGCCGGTGACTCTATCGCCTGTGGACGCGAGAATGCCAAGGCCAACGAATTGCCTAACACTGGCTTCGCTGCTGCCGATGCCGCCGTCCTGTTCAAGGATGTTCCTTACCCGCCTGACCAGACCCTGCTTGTCATTGACCCGCCGCGCAAGGGCTGCTCCGAGGACTTCATTAAGCAGATGCTTGACTACAAGCCTCGTCGCGTTGTCTACGTCAGCTGCAACGTGCACACGCAGGCTCGTGATGTCGCGCTCATGGTCCAGGGTGACGAGACGAAGAATGTCCGCTACGAGATCGAGAGCATTCGTGGCTTCGACTTCTTCCCCCAGACTGGGCATGTGGAAGGTGTCGCTATTCTCAACCGTGCCGAGTTCCCTCCCAAAGAGGTCTCTGCTTGAGTCTATACACCGGGGTGGTAATGTTTGATTATAGTACTTAAGGCTGGATATATGATACGTCTGATACCTGCATCTTGTTTACGGCGTTGGGTTTGGAAGGGAGATGAAAAGCATGAGGAGAAGGATAATTTTTGCATTTTCATACGCTTCTGAAACAAATCGAAGAGTCTCAACCAATCTCCTTCTATCTACTCGGGACATTCGGAACCAGATGTAGCATCCTAGGACCCAGCGCCATGCCGCCCGCTTTAAAAAACAAAAGGAGGAAAGTGTCACGAAGAGAGAGCAGAAAGATATGAGGAAAAGCTACGGACTATGAACAAAGGTCCAGCTACACCGGCTGACAAAAGGACATGAGATAATAAAGATAAAGACAACTCACTTTACGAGCTTCCGGGACCGCCCAGCAATGCGAATCTCCGCACAATGCTGGGACCAATCTCGTCGTACTCGGCCTTGGTGTGGCAGTAGCTTCGGAACTCGGGCGTTTGACCCAACAGGCTGCCTCCGAACCAGGGTCCGTGTCGCTGGCGCTTGTGTGTGACAACTGCGACGTCCAGACCACCACTGCGAGCACCGCCGCTGCGGGCCTCGGATGCGCGAATGCGGGCGTCCACCAGATGACGGATGTCACGCTGTAGACGGCGGCCGAAGTCCTTGTACAAGGTGGAACCACCGGACAGGACGATGTTCTTGTAGAGACCCCTTCGGACGTCAATAGGTGAAGACTGGATCACGCCGTCGACAACGTTGGGGAGCGGGGTCAGGAAGTCAGAGGAGTAGATTTCGGGGTTGAAGAAGATCTCCGGGGCGAGGAAGCGCTCGTAGCCGACGTCGATCTGAATGCTGCGGCCATTCGGGGCAGTCACGGTGTGCTTCAAGAGGCGATCGGGTTCACGGTCGTAGCGGGCGAACTCTTTGACGATATCGGGGCTGACGTAGCAGTACTCCTCCTTCACTTTCTCGGCGGTCTTCAAGCTGCTGTCGGGCTCACCGCGGTCACGCAGCAAGCTCTGCACAAAATATGTGATGTCACGACCGGCAATGGGAATGCTCTTAATAGAGGAACCAATTACGTAGCCCTCGGCTACGGGAATAACGTGTGTAACACCGTCACCAGAGTCAATAACAGTTCCGGTCAGGGAGCGGTCGGTGACCTTGGAGGAAGTCCATGAGGCGGCGAGGGCAAGTACGGCTTGAACGGCAATGTAGAGACCAGCACAGTTGAAGGACTCGAACATAATTTCTGCGGTGTTCTCACGATTCTCGGGCGGGTTCAGCGGCTACATTGATGCTGGGGTTAGCATTCTAGGCCACTCTGACCGCCTGCGGGGGAGGTGCATATTGGGGGGAGGATGGCTCACAGGTTCGGTGAGAAGGAAGTAGTGATCTTCGGGCTCAACACGGAGGTACTTGAAAATCGAGTTCGACCAGAAGCGCTCCATATAGTCCCAGTTCTCGATCTGTCCGTGTCGAATGGGGTAGTTCACACCATATCCGGGGCCAGCGCCAGCAGCCAGAGCCTCATCACCGATGAAAAAGTCCAGGTCCTCGGTACCGCGTTTTCCAGACAAGTGTGAGCTGGCGCCAGCACCACCGGAGAGGAACGAAGGCTTGCTGGCAACAGCAGGCCGAGAACCCGCGGAGCTTCCAGCGCTCCCGGCACCGGCCTTGGTCGCAATTGCTGTAGGGAAGACGAAAGACGGCGAATCATTACCGGCGAATCCTGCAGGCGAAGAGATTTTGTTAGTTTTCCGTTACTGATCGATCACCGCGACCGATTTCGTTGCCTAGCATGCGTCACCTACCGAGCTTGGAGTAACCAGTACCGCTGGGAGAGGTCGGTCAGCAATGTGCCAATTCCAGAGGAGCTGCGCGACTTACTTGTCCATGACAACGGCTGGTGTTTGGGACGCCATGTTGGGCAAAAAATATCAGGACCAATGCGAACACAGCAAGGTATATGAGGTCCGCCTTAGAAGGGGGGTGATGAAGTCGTGGCGGAGCTCAGGCAGACAAGGCGGGGAGCGTGCTTACCTAAGAGGGGGTCACGTCAACATCATGTGCCCTCGTTGATTGCACTGAAGACTGAATGGGAAGTAACGATCCATTCACTTCATAGAGATGAACAGGCAGGCACGCTAGCATGAAATGGAAGGAGTATTTGACGCGACTCTATTGTGGTCGGGAGAACCACATGCGCTGAAGTTTATGTTTGTTGATTCTATGCCCTAAACATCTCTTACCACTCCATCTTATCCTTCTTCACGCACAGTGCCATAACTGGTGACTGGCTTTATCATTCCTTTGCATTCATATCCTTACCTCTAGTCCTTCAACATATTTGTCCATTGGTCCCCTGCCTTCACTTGACACTCGGAGTCAGAACTGCCGCCATCGCCGCATTGTCGGACCATCGTGGTGCCGCCAGTGCAGAATATCGTGGAAAATTTACTTAATTCACGCTCTCTCGACCTCACTTCAGGCTTCTGGGGCATCCCTTCACGTCTGCCACCTTCCCTTCACAGCAGGGTCCATGGCACCACACAACGATTCCACACGTCCCTCCAGCTCCGGACTTGAGCAACCTACTAACATGGGACGAAGCAAACGAGACAGGGTTCCGTGCGCTATGTTCGTTCATGCCGGTGCTGGATATCATAGCCGAGAGAATGAAGGGAAACACCTTAACGCCTGCTCGGAGTATGTGCTTCTCCGTTCCACTTGACGAATCGCAGCTGACGACTTGACATAGATCCACCAGGGCTGGGATGGTCATACTGCGGTCTGGGGGGACTGCTGTAGAGGCAGTGGAAATGGCAATCTCCATGCTCGAGGACAATCCCATCACCAATGCCGGCTATGGCAGCAACCTGACCTCAAAGGGAGTTGTCGAATGCGATGCGTCCGTCATGGACCATCTTGGTCGCAGCGGTGCTGCTGGAGCCGTACCCAGTAAGTACATCAAGTTTGCTGAAGGCCCTGAACTGGTTCTAAATTTTGATGCAGATGTCAAGAACCCGATCATGCTGGCTCGTAAGATCTACGACGAGGCGTCTAGATCACCAGGGATGTCCCGGGTTCCTCCCAACTTCCTCGTGGGTGAAGGTGCTACTGATTTTGCATGGAGCCACAACATCCCCACTCTCCCTCCTTACGCCTTGATCACCGACGCCGCCAGAGAGCGTTGGACCATCTGGACTCGCGAAATTCAGGAATTCGAGGCAGAAAATGCACAAAGCCAGGAAGATTCCGTACCTTTTTGGCTTCGTCCTCCAGCTGGCCATGGTTCTCCCATGCCAGCTGGTGTCACCAGCAGCCCCCCTCCCGGTCTCGGGAGACCCGATATTAAGATTCATTCCACTGCTAAGCTCAATCCCGACAATGATATCGAATCACTATTAAATGGACCAACAATGGATGGTCTACTTCCCCGAGTCAAGGCACAGTCAGCCGACGAAAGTTCTAGCATCATGAAGTCTGGTCGGTCAAACTACACAAAGAATCCCACCGACGGCGAGGCAGGTGAGGATTGTATCACCGATACCGTTGGTGCGATTGCGATTGATCGATGGGGCAATATTGCTGCCGGATCTTCATCTGGCGGCATTGGAATGAAGCATCGAGGCCGAGTCGGACCTGCAGCTTTGATCGGCATTGGAACCCATGTCATTCCCGTCGATCCAGCTGACCCGGACCAAATCACCACGGCTGTTGTGACGTCTGGAACTGGCGAGCACATCTCCTCAACCCTTGCAGCCAGTACTTGTGCAACCCGAATCTACTACGGCCAGAAGATGGGTCCAGGCGGCGTCTTCGAGCCAGTCACTGAGGAAGAGGCGATCAACTCAATGATTTCGAGTGAGTTCACAAGTAAGCGCGCCTTCTTCTAATTATTGATTTGTCTAATCTGACAATCTTAAGACCATCCTGCGGTCCAGAACAGCGAGGTAGGTGGCTCCATTGGTATCTTAGCTGTGAAGAAATCAAACGACGGCATCGGTCTGTTCTTCGCACATAACACAGAATCTTTTGTAAGTCAGTTCCCAGTTGCCTGTGACACTAGATACTAATATTGTCTAGGCTGTTGCGTCAATGGCTGCCGGAGATCTTGAACCTCAGACTGTGATGTCCCGAGGTAGAAAGAACGGATCCATCGCTCAGGGTGGGCTCATGATCCGTCCCAGAAAGTGCGTGAAGACGATTCAATTGATACGAAGTCTGAAAGTTACTAATTACTAACCAGGACTCGGTCATCCCACAACACCCGGCAACAGGCAGCTCAAAACTAGGCCAATCCTGCTGTTTTCAAAACACCCACGATACCTAATAGTTCCATTGTCGTGGGCCGCCTACCATCGCTCACTCTATGAATTGAATTACAGGGCACCGAAAGCCCCTCGTGCAGCTCAAACCTTGGCTGAAACCATCGACGGAATGCATGCGCACTTCCACGTTGAATTCTTGATTTGCGTTCGGCCCAGGAGTATCTATCCTAGGTGTTCTCTGTCGGCATAGCGAGCATGGCTTGTCTCTCTTGAGCGTATCTAATTTTCCTCGCCTGCCTCTTCTCATGGTTCAGTCGGCCGCGCATGGTGGGCCAGCGATCAGACGTGCTTCTTTACGTCCCTAAGAAATGCAAAATTCCAGAAATATTCCTAGTCCTTGACGTAATAGACTTCTTCGAAGTAATAGCTTTCTCGAATCCAGCGAGAATGAGGTCTAGATGACCTAAAGATATGTCCTTTTCCTCCCATTCCTCAAATATCTCACGAAATCAAGGTCCCGGCGTCGGAGTGGACACAGGCGTCCCCGCTGTAGAAGTCCCATTGACCGGCTTCTTCTTCTTCTTTTTCCTCTTCAGGAGAGCAGGCTTAACATCATACTCTCCCACATCCAGTTCCGTCCCACAAGTGAGACACACGCCACCAGGTGGAGCTTCACAGAAGATGCTCAAGCAGATCGAGCAGACATAGCCGATATTGACCACTCTCCGATGACAGAAGCAAGCCGCTCGAAAATCCACATCCTCCCTTGTCGGAAGAACAAGGTGTCGACGGGAACGCTGGTCTGGTAGGAATGCCATCATCAAATACTGTAGAAGCCCGCGCGGCTCGGAAAGAGCCATGTACACGCCCTTGGTGGCGTCACAGGCTTGTTGTAAGAAGACCGCATCGCCACTCAGTTTGCACACATCGATCGGGATTTGTAGGCGCTGGCAGGCGAAAATGCTATTCATCACGGGGATATATTGGTGCGCCGAGTCGCTGGACCCGCTGACAGAGACAATCAGAATGCGGCTTTGGAGTCGCTCGTCGTCGTTCGACGCGGAATATCGATTCGCGCCGCTTCTTGCGTTTGCTTCGGCTGCATCGTCTAGATTCGCTCCGCCATGCTCTTCTGCCCAGGCTATTGTGCGCCGGTTGATATGGCTTAGAGCGAGTGTTAATGCGCCGGCTAGCATGGTAGATGTATTGCCTCGGAGATCGTCGCTGCTCGTTGAGTCCATAAGAGCCTTCAAGTGTTTAGTGACTTGTTCCTCGGCGACGCGGAATGGGCGGTATTTGTTCATCTGCGCGGGCGCGCCGGTGGCGCCGTCCATTGTGAGGTCTCCATCGCGGTCTGAGTTTGAGCTCGGGACTGGGTATAGCCACGCTGCTTTTTGGCTGTGAGATGCGACGACAGCGACTTCATTAGCGTAATTGCAGGCTAGGTGAGCGTTGATGAAGACGAGGATGTTCGCGACGGCTTTGGAGAGTGGGAGGGATTCTTCGAGAGCTGCCCAGGCGTGAGGGTTTGTGTCGATGATAACGGTGAGGAGGGATGGGGCGAGATCTGTAGCCGTGGGATTCGAATGTCAGTGAGTTTCTCTTGCGGTAGTCAGCTGCAGCAGGGGAAACGACTGACCGGTGGCGCCTAGCTCGTAGTGCTCGGAAGCATCGACGGAATTCATGATGCCAGGACTAAAGGTTGTCAAGGACGGAAGCTCATGGCGAGATGGCCCGGGCCAGAGATGATTCGGGAAGAATCCTAGCTGTGACGCAATGGCAGCCTTGTCTAATTAATGCCCAGGTTTGTCTTGAGAGAGATTAATGGCAAGAAAAGCGCAGCGCAAGGCGGAGGAGGAAAGAACGAGCTCCGTGATAAGGTCAGTCACGGGACGATAACGATGCCTTGGATCTATGTCTTTACTTCACGCTGATTTCTCATTATTCTACATGCCATACGTGGTAAAAAAATATATATATATATATTTTGGGCAACTGTTTGAACCTGGGAATAACGAGGATCTCCTATTCAGACATAAATGGGTTGTTTCTCTTGGCAAATAAAATAATTGTCCTGGGTGGGTAATATGTTACGGCCAAGATATATTTGATTGATCTATAACCAGGATGATCAGCTTGGTGGATTCTCTCAATCCACCATACCACCCCCTAGAATGACTCGTTGAATCCTGGGGTCCTCTAGGAAGCATCGGAAGAGAATGTAAGCCGGCAGCTAGGATCCTGTGTACTCTGTATGCGGGAGAATGGATTTAAGGATGGCGCTACGCGGCGGTTTCCTCGAATAAGAGACAGACAAACTGTCCCACATGCTCGGCCCTCGCGGGCGACAGCTACCGCGTTTAGCTCATCCTGTTGGGACTTACGGATACCGCTATCTAACGGTACGAACAATCTAGGAGGTCAGCTAAGTCCGTATAGGTAACCTACAGAGTATATGGCGAGTAGTTTCGAGCAGATTGACGGCGTGGCCAACTGGCTGGCTGTGGTTGGCCTTATCAGCGGGATTGATAATGGTGTTGACTGAAATGAAGACATCGGTTACTAACCCAAAGAGCCAAGGGGGTAATGGGTAATTTAATACCGTACATGGAGATCTAAACAGAAACTCTTACTTCCCCTTATCCTTACCATTGCCGTGTCTCTTACGTGGCTCCGATCTGATAAAATCGGCGTCGCCCACCTATCTTCCTCTCTTTCTCACCCGCTCCGCACCTCCGCCTCTCCGCCTTCCCCCCTCACAAAAAAAAGTCCCGCCTTCCTCGCGAGTTGCAATCTTTTTTTCTTACCACCCCCCCACAACTTTGATAAACGGACTGTTATTTGTCTTTGGTGCTGATTCTCAGCATCACTGCAATGGTCCAAGCAACAGGCGAAGAACGTGCTGTTCAACTGGCCCGCGAGGCTGTCGAATTGGTCGACGCCGGTCATCGCGAGGTGGGTGATACGAGATAACCCCCGCGGAACGCAATCCGGAGTGACCTACAGAAGGCTAACTGACCTTTGCATTCATAGGCCGCATCACGAAATCTCCGAGAAGCACTATCTATTGCGCCCGATAACCTTGACGTGAAGGCCGCCTTCCTCAAAATCCAGCAAGAAGAAAATGACGGTCATCAGCTACTAAATCTTTGTCGACGCTACGCCGGGCGCAAGGATGAGACTGCCGGGAAGGAGGCTGCGGCTTATCTTCGTACAGATGGTCTGAAGCCTCCGGAGAATGTGGCTCTGGAATCGCTGAAGCTGCTGCTGGGTGAAAACGCCCACACCCTGTCCGAGCTACAAGACGACATCATCTCGGGACTGGTGCGACAGAGCACTAGTGTCCGACAGTACTTCTCGAACCAGCTTCAGGTTTCCGTGACCGCTTTCTTTGATGAAATATATGACCGCGGCGATGGAGCAGCAGTTTGCCTGGACACCGTGGTCTTGGACCCTAGTGTCTGGCCATCTGAGGACACACGGTCTCACTGCGAAAGTGAACTGTTTCAGCTGTTCTTGGCGAAGCTGATGGAGTCAGGCCATGATCTGGATGGCCGTTCTCTGAAGGGAATCACGAGACTCCTAGCAGTTGATGCGGAGAGCCTTCACCATTTGATCGACCACGAGGGATTCGAAGTGATTCTGTCGTCTTTGGACAACAGACTACCTTTAGAGGTGCGGAGTCAAGCCACATTGGCAACCGCCAAATATCTAGAGGTCGCCAAGGAGAATGGCGCAAAGCAATTCTCTGCCTTGACTGCAGCCAAGGTCACCAAGGGTCGCCTGGATGATCTAATTACTGCTTTTTCCGCCGTGGGGTCTATTTTCCCCGTGGCTCCCGCGGCTGCCGCAAGCGTGTTCCTTTCAGATGAATTCATGAAGGCATTGATTCCTCTAGCCTCGCGCGATGCGAAGCGTAAACGTGTGGAGGTTACGATTGCTGAGCTACTCAATGCAGCCTGCATAAACCGTGCCTGCCGAGAAGCAGTCACCAAAGACTTTTCCGACTGGCTGTCGCACACCCTGACAAATGGCAGCGACGAGGGTTCCGAACTGGCAGCGGTGGTATTGGCGAAGATTAGAGCGTCTGAGCCCAACACGGCCGAGAACGGTAAGGTCGAGGATGCGGACACCGGTGTCTCTGAGCTGGTTCAACGTTTCAAAGGACTGATGTCTGAATCCAAGGCTGAAAACATTTCCCACGCTATCGAGGGATTGGCCTATTCGTCGGTCAAGCCCATTGTCAAGGACGAGCTGGCCAAGGATCCTCCTTTCCTTCGCGAATTGATGACAGTACTGAAGAAGAACATCACCGACTCCTCCGTGCTTTATGGTGGCTTGATGGTTCTTTCAAACCTTACCAAATTCCTTCCCAACCTTTCGGAGGAGCAGAGGAAGATGTCTCAGCTGAAGGACTACGCGGATGCATCGGCTGGCAAGACCAAGGCTGCTGCTGCTCCGGACCCGCTGGACGAGGATGAGGTGGTACTTGAACGATGCAGGGTCATCATCGATGCAGGCGCCATGGCGCTACTGGTGGAGTGTGGCCGAGTTTCTATGCCTTCAATTCACGATCTCACAGCCAAAATTGTCCTGGCCCTAGCACGGCGAACAAAGTCACGAGGCACCTTGGCCCAACAGGGTGCGGTCAAGCTTCTACTCGGCCTGGCCATCCCCAAACAGGGCAACCCCGGCCTTGCCTCGGAAACAACACAGAGTGCGTCTCACGCATTGGCTCGAATCCTCATCTCTGTCGACCCTGCACATGTCTTCCCATCCTCCGGGTTCCCTCAGGTTACGTCCGCTGTGCGGCCGTTGCTTTCCCTTCTGACTACGCCCGAGTCAGCACCCATCTCGGTAGACCAACCGCGTGACCTTCTCCCCGTGTTCGAAAGTTTGCTTGCTCTGACAAACCTTGCCTCTTACCCACATGACGATACACCCGCCGAACTCATGGTGCGGGAAGGCTGGCCCGCGGTGGAAGATCTTCTTTTGTCCAGTAACCCTCGTGTGCAACGGGCCGCGTGCGAACTGGTCTGCAATTTGATGACCTGCGAGTCCGGCATCGTCAAATTTGCCGACGGCTCTAAGCGCGCGTCTCAACGCCTCCACATTCTTCTGGCCCTTACCGATGCCGACGATCTCCCCACCCGACGAGCCGCTGGCGGCGCAGTCGCCATGTTGACCGAGTACGATGCGGCAGTCGCCGCCGTCTTGGAACGCCCGCGCGGAGTGGACCTTCTGCTAGGTCTATGCCAAGAGGACGACGATGCTCTGGTCCACCGAGGCGTGGTGTGCGTGCGCAACCTGACTTGCGCGGCATCCGGTGATATCGGAGCTCGCGCAAAAGACACGGTTCGTGCTGCAGGCGGAATCGACATTTTGACTGCTTGCATCAAGAAGACATCGGACCAGGCGGTCTTACAGGCGGGTGTGGAGGCACTGAAGCCTCTGGTCCAGTAATCGGTCTTGGCATGTTTCCACGATGGCTCTCTGGAGAGCAACCGCTTCGCATATACACTTCGCCGGAGTTTATCTTATGGGGTTTTGAATCCTCATGATTATGAGCACGTCGTTTAGCGTTCTTTTTCATTGCTTTCAGGGGTAAGGAATATGGCGTTCTGTTTGTCCCTTGGGGACGGGGCACTTGGGGTTTTGCAATAGCTATAGAATATGAAACATTTTTTGATACATTTATTCCTAAGGCTATGCTTATGGTTCATTACATGCAGGAAGGGTTGCATTTTATGGCTGATAACGGGTTGATAAGGGTGGAACTAGATGTATTGTGCAACCCTGTATAATCACAAGACTCCCTCTTCTAGCCTTTTAGGATGCTTGCATACCCGCGGTCTAACGAAGGTTTACGGCTTATCTCGAGCAACCGGCGAAGGAAGCACACCCTCTTGGCGGAAGGTCACGGGAGTCTATGGTGGCCACTAGAGCCACTAGTACGGCGTACTCCATCGACTATACCGACTATACCGACTATAACCCACATTTCAAGACAAATAGCCCTAGAAAACGGAATTAGATGTGCATGCACAAATAGTCACATGATCCCCAAAAATTCGATGCTCTCATTGGCCCCGAGCTTTCTGTTGAACCGCGCGCGGGGAGTTTAGGGATCGACAAATCACCGTTTCCACTGCGGGCACGAACTTCAACAGCCTCGCATCAGTTGCTCAACACTTCCCTGCTCCTTACCTTTTCTACATCATATCGCTCTATCTCTTCTTTCAGACCCAATCGTCTCCACCATCCCTGAACAGAGTTTTCTTGTTCTTCACCGCTTCGCCTCCTCTTAAGCCACCAGGTACAGTCGGTCTTTTGAAGCTACACTTCTACCCCCTCCCTCATGGCGCCTATGAACACTCTCCTACCTTGCGTACGGCCGCTCACCTGATCACTTCCTGTGACCCTCAGGACGCCGACTCGACCCGCCTCTGATCCCGTGTACAGTGTGGAGGATCTGGGACTCGCAAACGTGGTGGAATAACAGAGACCAGCGCAAGTGGTGAAAAATCTCACACACAGCTCATTCAAGATGAAGTTCGGTCGCAACCTGTCCCAGTTCACCGTGCCGGAGTGGAGCGCTTCGTACATCAAGTACAAGGCTTTGAAGAAGCTCATCAAGTCCGCCGCTGAGCAAGTCAAGGCTGGTGAGGAAGCGGATCTGGCCGGTAAGTGGGGTTCTTCGTTGCCGCAAGCTCTCTGGCATCCCTCGGAGCACCCTTCTAACTAGGATGCTCGTCGGTTGCCTTTAGGTTTCTTCTACTCGCTCGACCGAAATGTCGAGGACGTCGACTACTTCTACAACAAGAAATATGCCGAGTACGCTCGCAGGTTGAAGCTTTTAGAGGAGCGCTATGGATATTCTATGGAAGGTCACCATCCATTGGAGCCCGAGGACAGACATGATTTGCGTGAAGCTCTACTCGACCTGCGCTACCATCTGCGCCGCTTACAATGGTACGGCGAGGTCAACCGCCGCGGGTTTATCAAGATTACGAAGAAACTAGACAAGAAGGTCAAGGTTCAGGCACAGAAGCTATATCTGGAGACCAAAGTCGATCCCACTCCTTTTGCGTCCAATGCTCGCGTGTTCAGGGCCCAGGAGCGCATCAATACTTGGATGGCCGTTATTACCGACCAGTCTAAGGAGCAAGAAAAATTTGACGATGCTAGCTCGACCCACTCAACTCTATCGATGAAGCGTGGCGCAGCCCGCCCGTTTTTGAACCTGCCCACCGATGTTGTGACGGCTGTGGATGATGCTTTGAAAAAGGACGACATTCATGTTTTGCTCGAACTTCTTGAGACTCTAAAGACCGCCGCAGATGAGGCTGGTGAGGGTGTCTTCAGCAAGGTTCTCAAGACCCTTGTTCAACGAGCCATTCTGCACCGGGCTCAAACTTGTTTGTCCTCTCTCCTGCCTCGCATTGACTCGCTCGAGGAAGATGATGATATCAACCGTCGCAACTGTCTGCATCGTCTGGTCATATCAATTGGACGTGAGCAGTCTACCAGTGACTCCGAGCCGACAGCATCGTTGGTGCTGGACTTCCCTTCGGAGACCTCCCGGTACATCACACCCGCAGCCCCACCTACCCTGCAACCGCCGCGTTCTGTCGTCAAGGAGGCGCACATGCCACAGCAAATGGGTCGTGATGATCCGGCTGTCGCTCTTCTGAAGCATTTGCTCGGAGCGCTGCGCCCTAACCAGCGCGAAGCCCTGATGGCAAAGGATATATCTGGACGTACTCCGCTCCACTATGCAGCCCAGTATGGCTTCAAGGTGGTATGTGAAGTGATCATCGAACACCTGAGAGAATGGGAAATGTTCGATGTCAGCGAAGGAATTGACGGCCCTCTGTGGCAAGATGAGGATGGCTGGGCCCCCCTTCACCTGAGCGTTGTCGGTGGTCACCCCGAGACTACCCGGTGCTTGCTCGACGCAGAGAACTGGAAAGCATCCCATAGAGAGGAGGATCAGGTTCGCAAGCAGGCTCCTAAGTCTAGCGCAGTCCTTGCCCTAGCAACAAAGGCCAACTTTGTGGATATTGTGCAGCTTCTGGTGGATGCCGGTGTTGATATCAACTATCAAGATGAACAAGGCGAGACTGCACTTCATGTTGCAGCCCGCTTCGGTCATGACGAATGTGCCCGGATACTCATCGAGGGCTCTGATGCTCAGAAGGCGAACACCGATCTTCCCGAGAACACCTATGCGTGGACGCCTCTATTCATTGCCTGTGTTGATGGTTCTCTGAACGTGGCCCAGCAGCTGGTTGCCGCTGGCGCCGATGTGGAACGGTTTGACTCGTCCGGCTGGACTGCCAAGGAGCATGCGTCGCTGCGGGGCCATCTTGATATCGCGCGGTGTCTTGCTGAAGTGAGCCCTGCGATTCCGGCCACTGAGCCTGAACCCTTTGCAGTTACTACCAACACTTCATCCGCGTCCTCTTCGCCCCCCTCCCAGTCTTCTTTGACCGACCGTCGGTCGAATGCGCCTGGTCCCACCTCCGCTGGGAATTCTGGTTTACGCAATACTGAACCTATCAAGACTTTTGGACACCGGTATCTCACCGATGAGACCATGATCCTGGTTAGCCTGGGAACAATGGATATGCGCAAGCCTTTGGAGACAGTCAACCTTGACCGTATCCCCATGGAGAACGCACACGCAACACAGCTGGACACGGCTCTGTCTCTGGTAGTCACCGCTAGTGGCGCTCACGGAGAGCCCGAGGTGATCGATCTGCCTGTTCAGGATAATATCTCGACTGAGCCGATTGTCTTTCACACGACTGATGCCAGCAAGGTCCGTCTTCTCTTTGATCTCGTGCCCACTTACGCTGGTTCGAAGGAGAAGGTTGTTGGACGTGGCGTTGCGCTTCTTTCCAGCATCAAGCCGACAATCGGCTCTCAGCGAATCAATCTCAAGGGCGATTCTACCGTTCCTATCGTCGCTGCTAATACCCTGGATGTGATTGGGTCCGTGACTTTCAACTTTCTAGTCATCACCCCTTTCAAGCACCCGAACATGTCGATCACCGGTAATCAGACTTACTGGCGGTCCATGAGCTCGACAATGGTTATCGGACACCGTGGTCTGGGAAAGAACATGGCCAGTCGCAACTCCCTTCAATTGGGTGAGAATACCATTCAGTCTTTCATCGCAGCTGCAAACCTGGGTGCCTCCTACGTTGAATTTGATGTACAGCTTACCAAGGATCATGTCCCCGTCATCTATCATGACTTCTTGGTCAGTGAAACCGGTATCGACGCCCCGGTGCACACCTTGACGCTAGATCAATTCTTGGAGCTCGGCAAGAGTCGACACCGCAACGTCTTACCAGACAGTATCGATGTTAACCGTGACACATTGGGTCCCCGACAACGCTCGATGTCCGTCGGAGGCTCTGAGTATAACCCAGCCGAGCTTACGGAGAAGATCAAGCACACGCGCGACTTCAAGAAGAAGGGTTTCAAGGGCAACACCCGCGGCGAGCACATTCAAGCCCCATTCGCCACATTAGAGGAATTATTCAGAAAGATCCCCAAGCCAGTCGGCTTCAACATAGAGCTGAGTGAGTAAATACCGCTTCTAAAGAACAGCTACCTTTCGACGATCTAACCAAGATCGCCAGAATACCCAATGCTCCACGAGAGCGAGGAGGAAGAAATGGACACCTACGCAGTCGAGCTCAACTCCTTCGTTGATACCATCCTCACTAAGGTTTATGACCTGGGCACCGGCCGTGATATGCTTTTCTCCAGCTTCAACCCTGACATCTGTCTCCTGCTATCTTTCAAGCAGCCGTCCATTCCGGTCCTCTTCCTTTCCGACTCTGGTGCCTCGCCTGTCGGCGATATCCGCGCTAGCAGTCTGCAGGAAGCTATTCGATTCGCTTCGCGCTGGAACCTCCTGGGCATCGTGACTCAGGCCGAGCCTCTAGTCTTGTGCCCGCGTCTCGTGCGCATTGTCAAGGAATCCGGTCTCGTCTGCGTTTCATACGGCTCTCTTAACAACGACGGTGTCAACGTCGACGTAAGTCCACTTACCCCTGCCTGCCCGAATACCCAGCTAACCGGAATCGATGCATTAGTATCAAGTCGCCGAAGGCATCGATGCTGTTATCGTCGACTCCGTGCTCGGAATTACAAACGGCCTCATCCAGCGCCAAAACAAGAGCGAGCGCACGCCCGGTCCCTCACCCAATCCGGTCCCCGTGGGCGACAAGGGCGCGATCAGCATTTCTATCGTGGAGCAGTCGAAGCACAATGCGGCTAATCTTGATTTGGACCCTGCGGTTATTCTCTGAACGACAGATATTTTGTCATTTTTGCAGTTCTTAACGTTCATATAAATACATGCATCGTATGTCCATAGTTGCATATGTATGGCTTGCCGCCTGCTTCAACAGCAAATATTATTACTTTTTGATTGGCCTCTAAATGTTCGCAAAAAGCGTCGGAATCAATTAGAATAAGTTGGTTACACACACGTTGCATCTTTAGACCACAAGCAATCGATCCGTCTTGTCAAGTTCTTCTATCTTCTGGCCAACAAGGAACACCGCGAGATCGACCTCTCTCGATGCGCTGGCTGCGCGTAATAGCTGGTTCTAAGAAGACGTCCTCCATCGTCAGGGCCCCTTGCTCTAGTGACTTAGCCATAAGGTACTACCCCCCTGAATCGCTACTCAGTATCTTTCGTTGCCCTGCCTCGATCCATCGAGAGCCTGATGACCATGCTCTACGTAATGTTTCCTGCGGGCTAGATAAATCTAATTCACTGGAGCGTCGAAGCTTATCTGTCAAAGGAAATGTGTGCTTTTGTCGGATACTTGCTGTAGCTCCTCAGATGACTGTCACCCTTTATATTGAGTAAATCCATGGACCATGTTATTGTAATGCTACGATATACTTTGCAAAGCCGTTGCAGGGTTGGGAGTCACTCTGAAGCGTGAGAGCACGCGAGCAATGGCCCTCCTCAATACGAGCATGGGTCAACATCAAGAAATTGTATTAACACAGAAAGAGTGTGACTGCCAGGGACTTTGAAGACGCGTATAAGTCGATCAAGTCGATCATAATGGAAGAGCGATCTGGGCATCGAAATACTCGTTTATGTAATAGAAAGACTGATCGGTTCTGCGTCCGAGACTCTCTTTCAATTTCATCTCAAACCCGCCTTCTTCTACTTCCACTTCTCCTCTTGCTTCTCATCTCCTTATATCCTCTCATCAAGCTTTCAACCTCAGTTCCCTCTCATGTCTCCCTGAACCTGAGGCTTCTCTTTAGGTCACTATAAAAAGGCCTCGTGAGTTCGTCAGCTCGCTGCAAGAATGCCGTTCCAAAAGCTCACAGCAACCGGTGGCAGCATTACGGAGATGGGCCACACAGAGCCTCTCAACCGCACGGGATCTCGCATTCAGGTGGTAACCTTCGATATCTCAGCAACTATCGACACCATGCCAGCTTGTTTTCCTCAAAACACCGATACTGGCAAGGCCCCTCGTTGGATTCCATTCGAAATCCGACTGAAGATCGTAAAGCAAGTCCGCGATATGCAGACCCTCGCGTCTCTCCGGCTCGTCGATCGATCTTTCAAAATGGTTGTGGAGCATGGTCTTTCGAGTTGGGTCGGCCTAGGCTTATCCAAAGCGGCGATTCGTGACTTCCATACCAAGGTACAAGACAAGAAAGCCAGGAATAAGGTCACTGACGCTGTGGTAATTACTCCAGATCGTGACTACTGGAATGTAAGTGTAACCCAAGGGACTCCTTGTGATGTGATAATGGAGACTAATCGGGGGTCGAAGATTTTCTGCCAAAAACAGTTTGAAATGAGGGGAATTTATAGGCGCTACACGAAAATGCGTTTTTTATGGAAGACCCGCCTGCATCTGTTTTCGAACATCAAGAGGCTCACAATTCATGTCCGGCCAATCAAAGTCAAGCCTACCACACGTACTGGTGAACTCTACCAGCAGAAGAGCCTTTTGAAAGACATGTTCTATGATTTCCTCGACTCGGCACAGTCATTCGGAAACCAGAAACCATCTCATAGACACCTGCAAGATCTTTCCATTCAATCGATTCCTATCAGCCAGGAGCTGCCTGTCACCGCATCCAGAAACATATGGAGCAGGAGGTTCTACTATGAGGTCGCTAATGTCCTGCTTGTCCCCATGAGGGATCTTTGCTTGACCTCCTTGAAGATTGGTCTGATGACTGATCAGGCCTGGATGTGTGACGACCAGAAAGAAGTACGTTCCACTTTCTCGATATGACCGACTAATACTAATGTAATCACAGCACTACTTATTACGCAATAAATTTGAACCAAGGGTGTGGATTGAAGGATCGGTAACTACCCTGCGCAGACTTTCCCTTACCTGCTGGGGCTTTTACACCAAGAACGTCGCCGGATGTGAATACAAGTGCCCTGTTTTCCCTCAACTGGAGTTCCTGGAGCTGCGCGGCTGTGGATTCACCGACGCCAAACAGCTGGATTGGATTATGGTGCACACGAAGCTTCAAGTCTTAATCCTAGAAGATTGCGCAATTGTTCGGAACCTGGCGACCAGACGCTGCAACGAAGGACCGGATAGCTCGCACTACATCAAGCTCGGGAAAGTCCAGCTTTACGAGGTACAGTGGGCCCAGTGGTTCGAGAAGTTGAAGGAGCTCCCAGACCTCCGGAACTTTCAAATCGGCAGCAGTCGCATTCGTCTCCCAGGAGAAAGAGGCCCTCGGTTTTTATCCGAAATCAACGAGGGACCACCCTATGCCATGTCATCTGATAGGTTCATGTTTGGTCTCTTCCCTGATCGTTACCTTACAATGGCGGAAGGACGCGTCGAATGCCCATGGGTCCTAAGGTATTACACCCCTTCACAGCCCGGATATCCGGAGTTTGAAGATTCCGACCGCAACGCTCTACGTTCCTTGCTGCAGAAGATCAATCAGTCCGTCAAGGAGAACGCAGACTCGAACCATGCTGGGCGTGTTAGGGAGTTGATAGGACATGTGGAGCCTAGGGCCGATGGTCCCGGTGGCCCAATTGAACCCGAGGTCAGAGGATGGGATGGCATTAGAGGCTGGGATGGGATTGGAGTTCGGCAGGGGTGCAGCTTCAGGAATTAAGGGGTGCAGCGCTGGGCTCCTTCTCGTTTGAAGATCTAATACAAGGATCCAGCTCACCAAGTTCATCTGGTCATTGACCTTCAGCATTCAGCCTGCCTTTCTGCTATTTCTTTGTCTTGTTTCTACTAAGTTTCTAGCCTAGCTTGCGCCACAAACGCCTCTGGGATCTTAGTTGTGAGACAACATACGTAGCTTTCTTACTTTAATAAAAGATATCGCGAAATTCTGACATTTTGTCTGTCGTAGAGACCTCGAGGAGCTATTTAGATAGCTATTCAAGGAGAGAAGATCTTAATGTCTATTGACCACGGGCTAATGCCTGGCGACGGCTAGTACTGTTCGGGTCCAAGTATGGCTTTTCTCCGAGTCCAACAGCACGATGCCCTGTACGCGGGCCAAGTTCCTCGTAGTCCTTAGTAGCAGCGTGGTAGACTGATCGGTTATCCCAAATAGCTATGAATGTATTAGGAAGACAGTCGCATGTACAGACAAAAGGAAGAAAACTTACCAAGATCGTTCGGGTTCTGCCAACGGAGGCGCACTTGCAGATCGTGGTTCTCAACAATAAGACTCACGAACCATTTAAGGAGATGGGCACTCTCCTCTTCAGTAACTTCATTAATCTTTTGCACATGGTGACCAACGGCGAAAATACTCTTCCATCCAGTCACTGGGTTGGTGCGGACCACAGGGTGCTGTGCGCTTAGTTCATCGCCGACATTCTCCGGAGCACCGCGAGGGCCAGGGTGGACTTCGAAGTTATTGTTCTTGGCAACTTCGTTAAAGCGTGGTTGGGCATAGGTGGCAGTAAAGCCCTCGAGGAACTTTTGGTATGGCTCCGAGAGGCGGTCGTAGACCTCGTATCCGGAGGCCCACAGTGTATCTGGTCAATCCATGAGCGATGAGCACCGAAGATTGAATTGGTATTGTTCACTTACCACCTCCAGTCTTGGGAAGTTCAGTCAATCGAAGGAGAGTGTAATCGCTCGGAATGGGCTCGAAGGTGATATCGCTGTGCCATTCGCGACGAGCTGACTGCTTGAGAGTTTCGCGGTCGTTGTACAATATCTGCCGTTGCTGGGAGCTGATAACGCTGATCTCGTCGTCGTTCACACTTTGCTCTCGACCAGAGTTGGCAACGGGGTGAATGTGAAGTCCGGAAGTCTTGGGCTTCCCAGAAAGCTCACCCAGTCGCTGGACGAGTTCTTTCTGCAAGTCATCGTCAAGGCCGTCTTGCTTGCGGAAGAAGACCACCCCACGTTGCGAGACTATACCACGATGTGAGCAGGAGTGCATTGCAAAGATATTCATACACAAAAAGTCTACTGACTGGTCAAAGCGAGCTCGCGAAGCAAATCATCCGAGTTCGGAGCACGCAGGAAACCCTTGAGGCTGGCATTGGGAAACTCGCGTCCAATTACTGGGGTCACATCAAAAGACTCGAATGCGTCTAGGATACCAGTGGGCTTGAGAGGAGTTCGCTCAAGGCCTTTGAGTGTGATATTCTCTTCCGCGATGGGAACCACCGGGGTTGTTTCGGTCAAAGAAGGAGCCATTTGGGTGAAGAATAAGCAAAGACGTCAAGTGAGTGTTATAATGGTTTCTGAGATTAATTCTTTTGTTCCACACATCAATTTATATGTTTCTTTGAAAAATATTCGTTGCCGGTTACCCGATTGCGACACTTAGTATGGCGTCGCAACCCCGCGACACGAGGAATACGCACGCCTGTCAAGAAATCACGAATCGAGTCGGAACTAATGCAAAGCCCGCATTCGCAATTATATTCGTTGATCATGTCAGATCCCAACAGTTAGGGTCTGTCTAGGGGCCTTGACACCTGCGGGGTTATGGGGCAATCTAGGAGGAGAGTTACGCAACATGGCGCTGCGATTACGAATGAATCTCCCATCAGTGGTCTCAATGCTGGGTCATCTAGTGCAGCTGTTTATCATCGGTATCATTTGTGCATTATCTGGGAAAAGGTAGATGTTTTCAATGAACCACGTCAACAAAATTCCAGCCCAAACTAGATTTAAAACACTAATTGAATCTGTCCACGCCGAGATCAAGCGCAAAGAAGCTCTCATGTGAAGAATCTCGTATCTAGTGCGCAAAGCGGAAATCCAGACGTCGACTTCCCTCATCCTTGGTATTCGCCAAGTAATACGCCTTTTGCTCATCGGTCATAGCATTCCATTTCTTATCGCGGCTCGAGTTGCGCCATACATAGTACGCCTTGGCACCGAGGTAGATGAATATGTTCGCAACAACCAAGCCAACAAGCACGCGATTTCCTCGCTTATAGAGGGGAGCATCATCTGAAAGTAATTAGTGGAAACTATAAACCTTGAAGGGATTTCTAATACGAACCGGCTCGATAGATGTTCGAGGCAATAATAGACGAAGCCTGTACAGCCATGTTATACATGGCAGCCGAGACTGTCCGAGATCGGACGGTATTAGAGTTGCGAGAGTTCCAGGCGACTTGAATCGGGTGTGCTTTAGAGGTCATTAGCCTGTGCCCCTAGAAGTTGAGGTACGCAGTAAGTATTTAACACTTACCACTTGGGTAACCCAGTAGCAGTGTCATAACAGCCCAGACAGACCATCTGTTGGCAGTGTCGATATCCACAACGTACAAGTATACCAGGAAAGGAAGAGCCCAGATCTGTCCAATGATTGCTACTAGACTCAATTCACCAATAACTTCTGAGACATATGTGAGAATGAGCATCATGATAATGGAGATTGCCGTGCTCGGAATGGTCAAAAGATTGGTGAGGAAAGTGCCGAATCCCATTCTTTTCAAAGTAAGGGTTAGGTATTGCTGTGGTGTTGTCATAGGCGTCTCGAATGTAAGCCCGATTATGTAAAGAGGCCAGAGGTCGAAGTCGCAAAGACTCTTCCAAAGAAGTTTGGGTGTGATAGGCTCGCGATTGTGCATCGTTCCCTTGCTGGGATCATCCCGGATGACTCGGTTCACGAGAATTGTTTCTTCGCGGGGAGTGAACCAGCCCGACTTGCCTCGAGACCAATTGGCCGTTTGGCACGGTCCTGGAGGCATCAAGACATATGCAGCGAGACCAAAGACTAGAGTGATAATACCCTGGATTATTTGTCAGATTTCAGAGTCTCGTAAGTGGTGCGAAGAGTATTATCACCTCGATCAGGAAGAGCCAGCGCCAACCTGCCTGGCCTTCAACACCACGAAGATGCAACAGACCAAAAGCCAGAAAGCTAGCAATAATATCCGCAAAATCCATAGCTGTCCAAAAGAAGCTCAACCTAATAGATAGCTCGTGGGACTTGTAGAAATAAGACAGGTAGAGGATCACCTAGATCAGTATGTGAGTGGGGGCTCAATTATACTCAGGCGGAAGACTTACATCAGGGATAAATCCACCCTGCAAAATTCCAAGCAGAGACCGGCACACCAAGAAGGACGTTCTACCCTTGAGTCCATACTGTCCCATGGCTACCGCAGACCATAGAACCATCTGTGTGGGGATCCATCGATCTGGCCCGGCCCACTTACTGACAAGCTGAGAGGGCAATTCAGCGCAAAGGAACGAGAGACGGAACACGGTGTTTCCAAGGTTATAGTCTATATTCAATTAGTAACAAGTAAGGCAGAACAGGGAATAGAAAGCTGATCACCATTTGTATTCATGCCCAAGTCGGATAAGAAGTCGTCCGTGAGAGCTTGTGAAAGATTACTACGATCAAGTTCAAGAGCCATAAACATGAGGCAGGCAAACACCATGATCCGCAGATCAATCTTTCGCACGAGACTGTATTCTTCGGCCCACGTCCATCTTGCAGAGGGATCGAAGCGATGGAGATTCTCCCAGTCTTCTCTTGGCTGGTATTCCTTTGCTGTCTCCGGATTATCGTAGACTGATAGCTGAGTGGCTATTGCCTGAGGATTATAGCCTTTCGCACGCTGGAACCAAAAGCGACGCTCTTCGCTTGGCTCACCCAAAGGTGCAATGTCATTTGAAGAGTCCGAAGCGTTAATCGAGGTCACCGATTCGTGAGCTGCTTTCTTGGAAAGTGGCTCGGGAGATAAAGTGCTCATGTTGGCTAGCCTTCGTTTCCTTTCTATTTTGTTTCAGGATATTGTTTTTAAACAAGAATGATTCTTGAATTATTTTTGAGCAAGAACGATTCTTGAAGTCCGATCTTTATAAGTGCTGTAGTTGGCTACGAATTCCCATTTCCTCGCGTGTATTGCGACACACCCCATGCTGCAACAATGCTTGGCAGTTGCATCATCTGGCCAAGTATGGGATGCTATTTGCCTAAGGTCTCGATAAGAGAGCTGGGCCGAGAGGCAATCCCCAAACTACTGCTAGTGGGGATGACATCTTGACGGTGGCGGATCACATCATTTCGAAGGTTGAGTTGACACCCCTCGGGGGTCCTGATAACTTCATTTTGATAACCTCATATCTCCTATTCAAGTAAACTCATGACGGCAGCAAAACAGATTGAATCTTTTTCTCAATCAAAATGACTATATGCACTATGACGGATATCGATTCCGCCTCGTTGACATTGTTCACGAATGATGTCTTGAATCCAGCCAAGTCATTTCTTCCTGAGACGCATTACCAACAGAGCAAAAATCATTTGCTTCAAACTCACTCAATCTCACAGGCTTCACCTGAAGTCTGACGCGACTGAACATCCTTCTCATTTCAGGCAATGCACCCCACCATCAATACTCCTGCCAAATACGACAGAGAGACAGCTTCATCAGCCTTTATCTTCATTTAAGAAGTCGCCATGTCTGATCAAAGAAAGCCCCGATCATCCAGTCTAATGAAAAGAGCACAAGACGCGCTCGACGAAACACGCGACTTCTGGATACTATCGGACCCATCCCTCTCCCCCCACACACTTCGCCTCCACCCAGTGCCAGATGAGAACGTCGACTCGAGCAAAGCCATTTCCCACCAAGGAGTTGACCTCCCAGACATTGACAGCTTCAAACTTCCCAAGATGGTAATTCCTCTCCGCGGGCCCTCTGATCTCGAAGACTGGAACAAAGCAGTACGGGAGGTCCTAATCCGATACTCACTCCACAATCTAATGGACTGGAAGATCCCCCGACCCCGATGGAACGACGTCACCTCCCTGAGATGGCAGACACAGTCCCGCCTAGTCCGAGATTGGCTGCACGATAACGTTGTTCCCTACCTGCTCAAGCATATCCTGAAACGCAACCCGCGCAAAGAGTTCGCCGACGAGTTTATGGAGGATTTACAAAAAGCCGTCATCGACTTCGGTATCAAATGGGATAATGAGGCGCTTATGGAAGTCATCCGATTCAAACGCTCTGATTGCCTTGATGCTAAGATGTTCATCGAATCGCTTGACATGATGTACAGGAGTTTGTGGGTGAGTGTCCCTGCGCACATTATTATTGCTATTCTGTTGAAGGAGGTCCAGGAGGATATGCCTAGCCGCACTGCCATGATTCTGAAGGATATCGGTACGCGAAAAAGCCCGTGGGACCACCTGACCAAGACGGATTTTGAACATATCCGGGATTTTCTTGTTCATGGCCTGGGCTAATGTTTGGTAACTGATCTGCTTATCTTCGAGCTTCGAAGCAACTTTCTGTATCGTTCTGCCACATACCTCTGAACGGCTTCCTCAAAAGAAATGAATCTACTACGAGAGAACGATGGAAGCCATTAAGAGCGATGATTGTTTATTTATAAGGCAACCAGCAGATACATCCACTTTAAACGGTATAGCCAATGATGACGGGTAGGGGCATAGCTAGACGGACAAGAGGAGAGAAGATCAGCACTGGATGGGAGTGTTACATTTGGTATATTAGGTGCTAGTCCTTGTTGGGTAGGCCAGTTGTACCGTGGGGGCTAGAAAGGGCGCGACCGGGGCTGATTCTAAGGCTCGGCAGGGATCTTGAAGCTATAACGAATTAGGGAATGGGTGCGAACCCCCACTTAACTCGGTTATACTAGTGTCGTGCTTAGCTTAAGCCCGGAACACATTGGAGCCAGTGAAACATGAACCGGGCGGGTCCTCTTCGAACCGCAGATCATGGGGGAGCCCAACCACGACAGCCCGGAAGCCCAGAGACCGGGAATGCATCCCGGTTCGACATTTAGGAGAAAGCTCGAACCATGTCATCCGGTTTGTCCTACAAGGTTCTGACCCGGGCCCAGTTCCGGCGGTCCAAGGATATGCAGCACTCAGCCCCAACTACCCGTGGAATCTCATACGTTTACTATAGGACGCCCTGGGCATGACCCTGAACAAGGCAGATTTTGCGGCTCGATTCATCGACCTTGCTGAAGATGGACGACTATGTGATAGTCAAAACCTGCCCAGTCGATAAAAACGTAGTGGATCCAACCGGGGCAGTCGATCACTAACGATCCCCGGTGGACGCTACTCTTTCATTTTTTCATACTTTTTTATTTTCTATGTTATTTAGAATCTGGATTTCGGAGTTAAAATGCTTTTACTCTACGCAGCCGATCTTGATTATTTTGCGCGAATTTCCAAAGGAGTTATAGACACCGCGACCCCCCCTCCACATTCAGCTCACCTTTCTTTCCCTCAGCCTTGCTCATCAACATCCTAACGTGCTGCATCCGTGCACTTCTTTAAGCTCGCAATTTCATCAAGTCATCCAGAGCCTCTGATGAAGAATCAAGCCATAGTCGGCCTGCGCTTTACATGATCCCTGTCCTTCAACGACATAGCTGGACTTTGACGATTCTCGATACTAACGGCCTGCACCATGTCCCAGCTCCCAGTTCCTTTCGTGAAACCTACTCCGGCTTTGATAGAGCCCCAGGTCCCTGTCTCTTTACTGTCGCCACCCATTACGAATGACTTGTTTCGAGAGTCCGCAAGCCCCAGTCCTCGGGCTCTTCCTCCCTCTCCAGCACCTTCTCATGGAGAACATCGTGTGAGCAAAGCCAAGAAGGGGAAAAGGGTGCATACATGCGAATTTCCTGGTTGCGAGAAGGTTTTCACTCGAGCCGAACACCGACGACGGCACGAATTGAGTCACAAGTCTAATAAGCTCTATACTTGCACTTATGAAGGCTGCACAAAAGCCTTCCACCGTTCTGATTACATATCTCAGCACTTGGCCCGGCAGTAAGTAGCTGAAAATATGCAGAGCCGGGATTTTAAACTAACTTTATATACAGTGACCCCGAATACTCCTCAAGTCGATCTCCTTCAGCGAGAAGCATCACCCGTGCTTCGTCTCCAGTTCATTTCGCCCAGCAACACCAGCCCTTCCCCAAATCTCCCATTTTACCTGGATTCCAATCTCCTCCAGCATCGATTGGTACGGCAACTTCATCCAGCCCCGAGCAATCCGTGATGTACACCTCTCCTCCTTGCCAGGATTGCCAGCACCACACACAGAATGGTGTGACCAGCAACTCCGTATACAACTACCCATCAAACATGGGCCACATACCGATCTCGCAGACTGGACTAGGCATCGGCTCGGAGACAGCTCTAGATCAATATTTACGGAGTGTCCTTCGACCTGAAGCATTTTTGGCGCCATCACAACCCCAGGCACAGATGGACTCATCTTTCTGGGCCAATCTTGATCCGGCTTTGCCATCGGTCAATCCTTCGTCTTTCCAAGACCCTATAAATTACTCCTCGTGGACCTCTGCGCCAGACTCCATGCCGACAACTGTTATTACACATGAAATATCCTGCACGTCTCCACCCCCGCCCCATCAATGATCTGTGTATTCGACTCGTGATGTCTCTCGATTTTGACACTTTCAGCGCATCTCATGTTCATATATGCACCTTCTCCCCTTCGTCCATGACACATGTCTTGAAATCATGTCGCTTTATACCCTCGCTATAATACAATTTAGCATATCGTTTTGTGACCAGGATTTAACACGACTTCTCGACGTAGAACCCAGCGTTCATTGCCTTCACCCTCTAAGAAGTCTAATGCAGCATAAGATACTTGACGACTAAGAAGTCTGTTCATAAATTTTGCCATTTGGGCTTTATACGGAATCAGTCTTGCGGCCCGCGGCCTTTGAGTGAGATCGCTGTGTCGATCCATACTACGCAAAGCCAAGCCTAGACTAGGTAGCTTTTTAGGATTCTTCGGATTTCAAGATTGAAATCTTAGACGCTGGCATGATGCAGATCGGCAACGACCGGGCGGCCCCACGGGGCTCGCGCCCATTACCGATTCGGTCTTAAGACAAGACTGATCGGCAACTCCCTTGAGCCAACAAAGTCCAGACCTCTATCAGATGGAAGTGTTTTCCTTTCGCGGTCCTATCGATCCATACTGCAAGTGGTGAAGTGGGTGACGAGCATCTGGTCCCTCGGGACCCGCACTTATTACCAAATTCGTCTGAAGATCGACAAATCCCTAGAGCTAACAGAGCTCAGACTCTAACAAGCGGAAGATTTGAAGTACGGTTGATCCCCATCAGACGTGTTAGGGTCGGCAAAAACGTTACCACCGCCAACTCGAATGTGCACGGAACAAATTCGGCAATTACGCTCATCACTACGTCAGTCAAGTTCTTGAAACACCAAAACAAACAACCATTATTTCACTAAATATAGTGGTCGGTTGGGAATATACAGAGATTCGGATCCCACCCGACATCATTCCCAGGCTGTCCTGTGGCCCCCCCCCAGTCAACTGTTGGCATATTTCAATCAGTCGATCTCCACGATCGGACCATCATAGACATGACGAGCCCGCACAACATAATAAATCAAACTGAGGATAACCACACCGACAGTACCAACCACACTGAAGTTCATAGTTTGCACGGTGACCGCCCATGACGGAGGCCAGAAACTGAAGAACACGGCAATAGTCATGTAGATCAACGCGAAAGAATTGACCGCAATGCCCGCAACCCCTGGAAGGTGGAATGGACCCCAAGTGCAAACGGATCCTGGAACGTTGACCAGTCCGTTATCGCTGCTCCGACCGTTACTGATGCCACCTGTGCAGCGGCGGTAAAGAAGGAGACCAGCCACAACCATATATGACAAGTATAGGCCGGAGATCGACATAGCGCACAAGTCATTAAAGGCAACAGCTGATCCGATGTTGATGAGAGCGAGTAGGCAGGCGATGCATGTTGTCAATAAGACAGAATAGATCGGAACCGCGGTAGTGCCATGAACCTAAAGACGTCAAGGTGTGAGTATTCTCCAAAGTCCATTAACACAGAAGACTACGTACCTGACTCCAGAGACGCCAGCCAGGCATTCCACGGTCGCGTGAAAACGACCAGAGTTGACGAGAAGTAGAGGCAAGCATGCCGACTGAAGTAGTGATACCCATGGTGGTGACTATGGAAGCCATCACCGCAGTCCCAGCGACGGAGTCGGTAGCTTGTAGGAAAATATCCATGAACGGATAGCCGGTGGCTGATTCGAGAGCTGCGTCAATATCACCCAAGCAGAACAGCATGGCGAGGAGCATCCCAAAACCCAAGGAACCGTTGATCAGCACCGAGAGCATGATCGAGGTTGGGACCGCTGTCGAGGCATTCACGATTTCTTCGGACATCTATTCGGCAAATGCAAAGTGAGCGACTTTCGATATCGGGTGAAGTATATGGGAAACTTACGTGAACCGCTGCATCTCCACCGGCAAATGCATAAATACACCCGACCATACCGACGAAGAACGAGAGACCCTGAGACGGAAATTCGCCTAGGTTGAGGAACTCGGTAAACACCTCCTTGGCAGTTCCGTGGTCGGCCATGTAAGTGAGCGGGATGAGGATTGCGAAGAATCCGAGGATGTGGAGGATCAGGATGAAGCCTTCGAAGCGAGGTAGCAGTTTTCCTCCGACGGAGTTAATCGCAACTGAGAATACTGCTGCGGCCCAATACAACAGTGTTCCATGCCAGCTCTTTGGTTCGTAGGAGCTATTTGTCAAGACAATTAAACCCTGGATGAGGGTTCCGCATAGATAGCATGATGTGGCGTATGTGGCTTGCCATCCGATAACCGTGAGCCAACCTCACCCGATGTCAGTATGGAGGTGTGGAATCTAGGCAATGTAACACACCTGTAATATAGCTCATTAGCTTCATCATGGAGCGTGGTGCAAGCATTGAGCACCAATGGTACTGTCCGCCCGAGGTCGGTGCCCTGTTATAATTTAGTAAAGACTAATGTAGGATGATCCGGCACATACATTGATGCCAATTCGGAGAGCACAACGAAAGTGCATGCCACGCCAGCCCAGACGAAAAGGTATCCGTACACCGCACCAGCAGGACCACCACTGCGCAATACTTGTCAGAGATCTCTAGGATCGACGATAACGTTTGTTGGAGCTTACTTTTGATAAGCTTGCAAGAAAAGTCTATTGTGTGAACCTCGAGTCAGCAAATGCAAGCCACAAAGAGCTAAAAAAGGAAAAAATGTGAGGTATCCCCGACTCACACAACAATTCCTTCCCAGGTAATCAGAATAGTACAACTGAAGCCAAGCATGGACATTAATCCAAAGTTTCGCTGGATCAATACAATCAGCAATTAGTTCTCGATTCTATTTGAGACAGAGTATATCTTCACCTTCAACACCGGGCGCTTTCCCATGCGCGCCAAGTTGGCATTGTCTAGCTCTTCGCTGGTCGGACTTTCAATCTCCTGCGTACCAGTCGAAAGCATTTGTTTTGCCTGGTAGGAAGACATGATGGGCAGGGGATCAGCAAAAGACGGAGCAAAAAGTGTCTCTGCGCGAGAGAGCAGAAGATTGAATTGTTGTCTCGCGGAGGAAGAGAAGTTTCAGGCTCTAGGGTTGCATGAGACTAATGTAGAATCGGTTCTGGAACAATGGCACTAGGTATAGGTAGGCGCTTGGCATTGTCTATTCAGATACGCTAATGCATCCTAGGGGGAAATGCTGTTCTTGCCACGGTACAGTGCTCCTATCAATGAATCGTGTACGAGGTCCAAATAGTGGAGTCGACTAGCTCCCTTAGTTCTCAATCTTGGCGATATCATTCTGGAACAATCTAAGCAACCTCACCCCGCTTAACTCGCCACTCCTGGTTAGCGGCCCACTCGTCTGCTGCACTAAACTTTGCTATCCCTGTTGTGTTCCGTGGTTTCATTTTAGTTCTCGCAACCTTAGAAACCCAAATTCCGCTTTGTAACGCCGCGGTGGTAACTGTTATTCCGATTACATTGCGTTATGGATTGCGTCTTTTGAGTCAATGTTGCGTTTTTCACAATTCCTTTTACATAATCTAATTTGATTTGGACACAAATTCTGCTTGCCCTCTACGCTCTATAGTCTAATACCCGTATGAAACAGTCTCGAAATTATTCCCCTTGTGCTGTTACTGTCCATGTACGAACCTCACGAATGATCTGTGCCTGACTGGATTGACTTTCCGCGTCGCAGTCCACCGCCGAAGTAACAGTCGTGTAGTTCGTGCTGTCGGCATTTATTGTAATCAATTCGTGAGTATCACTCCGCGTGTCGCGCGTATGTCCAGCGCGAGATAATTTGTGAGAAGAGGTTCCACCATATGTTCGCTGCTTGCTGCCGTAGCCCGAGTCTCCAAGACTCATTCCGGATGATCGGAGACTATCGAGGAAAGGCTTGAATTGAGGCGAGCAAGATGTGATAATGCTGAGAGCCTGGGCCATCTGGGTTGAGATGGCAACAGTCCAAGTATCCCATGATGGGTCTGTTGTGTTTTTGGTCTGGCCGGCGTAGGCCAATTGACAAATGATCGCAACCACGACGCTGGAGGCAATTAGCTAGATGTTTTACTTCGTAATGAGGATTCACAAAAGCTCACATGACTCGTAGCAGGAATACACTGGCTAGGACAGCCCTTTTGTGAAAGTTTGCTTGGATTCGTAAGATGACCAACAATGCCTGTGCGACTATGCCAACTTCTGACAGGATGTTGGTGATTCCGAGGTAGTTCCACCAAGCAACCTAGCAGTTGTGTAAGTATTTTGCGATATGGTATAGTCAATGCCGCACGCACCAAGTGAAAACATTTTCCATGCAGATAGTCCCAAGTATCCGGCACCGAGCACTGGAACGCCGCTGTGAAAGCTCCTGCAATCGTCCATAGTACAACGAATGTCCCCAATCCAAGTGCAAACCGTCGGTCCAACGCAGTTGGTGTCAGACTGCGGATAAACAAGATGAGCGCAAGCTTAGAGCAGGCCATGCTGACGATGAAGATAATGTTCGCGGCGTATTGGGCCTAAGGGGCGACACAGCATTAGCATCGTGAACGATCTCCAAGTCCCTGTTTTGGGCACTTGAAAAGACACTCACTTTCATCATGCTCACTCGCTGCCCCGCCGATAGCAAAATGAGGTGCTGTCCAAGACCCGACTTCGTCGCCATTGACACAGCAATGGATTGCCCAACACAGGTGACCATTGCACCGATACTTATAAAGTCATCGAGGCCCCATTTTCTCACCATAAAGTACTTTGTGCCCAGACGTGTGAATACACTCAATATGCTGGCGACCAGCAAAAAGAAGGTCAGCACATTGATGGCAGGGGTCCATGTAGCCTTCAATTCAGCCTTCATCATGCGTGCCTTGATAGAATAACAAAATTAGGAGCTGGAGGGGTTCGAAGCAATCCAGAAGCCAGCAAGCCTCACAAGGGGGGTTCCATCGTTCTAGAGCCTCCCACAGCCATAGCCCCGGACAACCCTGCTTTTACAAAACAGTGACCAAAACGCATTCAATACCACCGTGGAGGATTAACTCCACATTGTTTCGCGTCTTGATCCAGGCTCGTCTGCGGAGTAGTGATTTGGTGACCGGAATCAAACATGGGTCAAAAGAAGTCTTCCGCCAGTAACGGGCCATAATCAAACCGGGATTGTAAATGGGGCCGAAACCTGTCCCCTACCATAAGATCGCGATCCCGCGGTCGGCGTTGGCCGGGCCGGATGATCCCTGTTCATCCTTCATGCACGAACCAGGAACCGCTTAGTCTCTGGGCGCCGGGAATATTCCCTGCCGCGGCGCACGCGAGTTAATTTAGTTGGTCATATAGCGCGGCTAGGGCGAAAAGACATTTTGATTGAGTTTCGCTAAGGAAAAAAAGAAAAACTCGGAGACCCAAGAAATATTCTGGACGTAGTGGGTATGTTCCCATGCAAAATTGTTCAGTTCAATGCTCTTTTGAATTCCAGGCGTCCTTCGGCTAGACAAGCCGAGAATTCGACCTCGGCACCCCCGAATACTCGCCAATCGAGCCAAAACCCCATATCCTCAACTCGAATTATAATTATTACTGTGGCTTCCACATACGGACTGGGCACCGTGCCTTAAATAAGATTGGCTTTATCGCAGGCCAATGAGATCTCATATCTCCTATGGCGAGACTAGATGGCCAAGATCGCACGGTAAGACACGCATATTCGCGCTAGCACGAATTGATGTTGCATGTGACACAAGATCATGCCACGTCTGGCCTTCATAAGATCTCATTAAGAATTTTGTTGGCTGTCCGATTCTTTAGACTCTTCAAGGCTTGCGACTAGTCCTTAGTTTGGCGGCTCGAGAGGCCCGTTTCATGGTAAGCCAGTTTCGAAGGTTTACCAGCCGGGTGGTCCATGGATTGAACAGATAGCAATGCCTTCATCGCCTTCACTCTTTAAAATGCTTCTTTGGGATGGAGCGGAGAATTTGGAATTATTAGTCCAGGCTCTCGGGACCCTCGAGTACAAGGCTAGTGTAGGTGGGCGAAGGATTCAGAGGTCACAAACGAGTCATGCGCCACGAGATGGGGCGATTGAAAACCCTGCCATTACGATAAGATGGACTCTGGCTCACTATGAAGATCAACGTAGTATTCTCACTGCAAGTAAAAGGCCTTTGTAATAGCCGTTATATGCGGTTCATCATATCTATCGGTACCGCTCCCACAGACTGGAAAGACTCAAATTGCATCTCTTCCGTGAAATACGTTAAAGGTCCATCAGGGCCATCGGGCTTGCTGACAAATGTCACATCATAGAGCTCAGATTGCACAGATGATGTGCGCCGCGCAGCAACTGTGAAGTGGTGGATCCGTTTGTGCTCTGGGGGTACCCAATTCTCCTCTGGTAAACCACCTGGTGGTAGATTCAACTGAGCTTCTTCGATTTCCATGATGCGCGAGAAGATTGAATGGTAGTGCCTTGTTTCATAGATCCACTCCCGTCTAGGCATGCGAGCAGCTAGGTCGAGTCCGCGGCGACGCAATGTCGGCCAACGACACTTCCATGCCACAGCGTGGAGGGCAGGAAGGATGACGAGAGTCAGAGCGAACATGCTAGAAACGTCCCCGGAGATGGGGCTTTTCTCGGAAAAAAGAGACTCGATAAGTTGATTCAATTCCTCGTACTCGGTGCGATAGGCGTCCCACTCGCATTCGCTTTTTATTCGGTTGGACATGGAGATGAACCAAAAGCCCAGTTTTACGATAAGGAGGCTAAAGCCGACTTCCCTCTCCCATTTTGTCCAGACGTGCTTCTGTCGACTGACCAGGTCATCAAGGCCATGCATCCATTGCTCAAAATTCCGCTGAGCCCTGCTGGAGAGCTCATGTAAATGATCTTTATTTTCTTGACCATTGTCCTCGAGGTTCAAACTGTATATGTCGATAATCCCTGCGGCAGCCTCGAGGACGGTATCGAAATGACTTGGCAGAACTGGCCCGCCTAAATCATCGGCCGGGTTGAGCAAGATGTTGGCACGCTTTCCAACCCCATTCCGGATCTGATGCCCATTAAACAGAGATATCAGCGGAACGATTTCACTCTCCATAAAGTTCATCTCGGGAGACGTATACTTCTGGCCCCAAGGTTTGACAGGCTCTCTGTTCCTTTCGCGCCATGTCCGTACCAGATCCATACCGTTTTTGGTGTGTACTTCAACAGCGGCAATATTTCCTTGGAGCATTTCCAAGCATATAAATAGCACATTAGCGGCGGCGACTAAAGGGAGTGCACCGGGTCCCGTAGCTATTTTCTCCATGATCGCCCGAATAGATCGATTGTATAACTGAAGGTGGAAGTTTGGCGCAGACATCATCTTGCTCGTACCGGACTCCTCCATGACTGACTGTGTCTGTAAAGCACCTATGGCAGCCATAGCCTGGCGGATACTTGGCTCTGAGAGACTGAGTCGGAGAATACTGCCTTGAAAGAAGGCCGATCCAAAGAACCCCGACAATTGTGGCGCGCTCCTTAGGAAGAAAAACTCCAAGGCCTGGGGTTCATGCGGTGATTCAACATATGGCGTAGGTGCCAGTGTTCTGGGAACCACGGTGTTTGATTGCTCAGTCAAGTACCCGTCGCAATGTCGCCCGGTATTTATGCATCTAGAATAAACCACGAGATACATTAGTCGGTCACGCGCAAATGCATTCGCTTCGAGTATCTTCTAACGGGAATAAATTACCGAGAACATGCTGGCTTGCCTTCATCACATTTAACTCGACGATACCTGCGAAAGAATAAGCACATATTCCTAGATTGATGTCGCCCGGACAGATGCATGGGACGCACTTGCATGTAATACAGCCGGTGCGCACCTTGGGCTTGCCGGTGCGTGTATGCTTTTTCTTCAGCTCTGTAGAGTTTGGAGAAGCCTCATTCTCGAAAGTCATCTCGTTGTTCCTCTTGCGAAAGGACTCAATGTAGATTCGCCCTGGACGGGTATGCATAGAGGGAGAGTACCGGGATTTTATTGCTGTAGTATTTTTCAAAACCTGAATGATACTAAGCCTGCTTTTCCGGATTAATCGGCCATAATTATACTTGGGGGAAGGTTTGACTCCCTAACATATAACGGATGGAAAGGACATGAGCTCTGGAGCGATGTTGCGTATCCTCAATGACGCCCAAGAGGCAAAGGGGGGAAAGCGGTATGCTTTGGTCTTAGTAAGCACAAAGCGGTGGGCCTAAGCACAGATAGGAAGGGATCGCCGAAGAGTGGGCTAACTACGATCTCTATATGGGAAAGTGTTAAATATGTGATTGTTATATGAGTTTTGAGCTTCCATTTTGTGCCTAGCGTGTGCACAGCCCCCGAGCCGTTTTTACCACTGATATTCATCATCACCAGGGCCCCTCGGTCTGCCGTCAAGCCACGTACCGATAGGTAGGATAGCAATACCAGTCCATAGCTAGCTAGAAACATTCCCAGCCTTTATCTGAGAGATTCCGACCTGCGCCAATATCTGCCGCTCCAGCCGCGTCAAGCTTCCGATTCCGCCGTCGCAGCGTAAAGTGCAGCAACGTCGCCAAGGAAATACACACGCCACAAAATGCAACATTAGCAACGTCCGTCTGCCAGTATTGAGTTCCTTGACTAGAAGGGTAGAAGTAACTAGCATAAATAGAGGCAAAATTGGACCCGGCATTCACGACTGCTTATGCAACCACACGCTTGGATCGGGGTCGTGGGAAAGAGATCAACCAAATGAGCCGTAGATTGAAATCATCATGAATGTAGAAATATATCGAGTTGTCGTATAAAAAAACCCTGTACGATGCGGTGGTCCGATAAGAATCCCCAGGTTTTGGCCCGGGTCCGGGAACACACTTTGCCAGTTCGGGTAACTGAGCGATCCCGTTCATGCGCGACGTCGACTCCTTACCCGATATAGGGCGCAGTCGCCGATTATAAGGTTTTTCTTTAGGGCTCATTTCCAAGGTTTGCTGAGCTGCAACTCTAGATCTCCTGTTTAATTGTTCAGTGACTTACACCTTGCGCGAAATTACGCGAGACAAAGTATCGTAATTGCCGATTCATGGGAAAGGCAACGCTGTTTATTAGGTTCATAGGGTCATATCCACTATTCAATGTCAAAGGATCCAATAAGTGGCCAGTCGTTCCTTGACAGCCCCATCGATTATCTATTCAAAGTAGATAACTCAGATGCAAAAAGAACGAATAGTGATTGGTACGTCTATACGTGGGCTTCTCCTCTTAAATATACAATATTCATTGCCGGCGAATATAGAACATATTACAGCTGGAAGACACCAGCAATGATAGCCACGATAGAAGCCGCGAACACGGAGGAGACCATGGAGGCCGAGGCACCAGAGTAGGCGTAAGCAGAAGCCGAAGCAGAGGCAGCAGAAGAGGCAGAGCCGGAGGAGCTGGAAGACAAGCTGGACGAGCTGGACGAGCTGGAGCTGGTCGACTTGGTGGAGGTAGAGTTGGTGGAGGTAGAGTTGGAGCTGGTGCCGTTGTAGGCCTTGATGCTGGTGTAGTCGCCGGTCTTGTCGGTGTACTTGTAGTGCTTGGCAGGGTTATAGTTGATGATCTTGACGGACTCCACGTACATGTTGAAAGGACCGTCATCATAGTCGGTCTCACCACCAGCCCACTCAATGGTACCCTCGCCGTTGTCGGGGTCACCGCCGGCCCAGATACCGATGCGGATGCGCATGGGTGTCTGGGGGTAGTTCTTGCCGCTAAGAGCATCGTCATAAGTCAGGGTGCGGACAATGGATCCATCAAGGAGCCAGTTGATGCGCTTCTCAGTCCAGTCGATGGAGTAAGTGTGGAAGGTGGTCTCGGGGTCAGTGACATTCACGGTGGTGGCACGGTCCCAGCCGGTGGTGTTGTCTTTGCCGAAGTAATCGGTCTCGATCTCGCCAGTGTAAGTGCTGACTTGCTCCTGTAGATTATTAGTATCTTCATTTAATTGGACATGTTTCTCACGTCTTACCCAGTCGATCTCATCAAGGTCATCGGACTCCATGATCCAGGTAGAGACGATACCGGTGCCGTTAGCGGCACGGAGCTTGACATCGACGTGGCCGAAGAAAATATAGAAATCACTCTCGATGGTGGGAGCATCTCCCTCCTCGGCAATTTGGAAAAGAGCACCAAGGTCAGTGCTGTTGACGGTACCGGCGGTGGTAGTCCACCTATCGAAGGCAGATGAACCGCTAGTGAAGTCGACGTTGTACGACCACTTGTTAAGTCCGGCGTCGGCAGGGCAAGTCTCTAGATAGATGACCTGTTAGAATTCAGGTTGAGCGCTGGGTTCGAGAAGATGCATACTGTTCAGCGGGTCGCAGTCGGTATAGGTCTGGGCAGCACCAAGCTGGGCAGCCGCCAGGAGCATAGCAGCCCATTTCATGTATGAGGCAACCATTTTGAAGTTGAACGAGTGTAATCCAACAATTAACGAGTGAAAGAATGAATGAAACGAGCAAAACAAATAGAAGGACAGAGTCTTATATTATAGGAGCCGGGGAAACAGACAATCAAACTGACAATTCCATCTATTTTTAATGAATCGACCCATAAAGGACGAACCAAGTTGATCAGTGCGCTCCCATCCAAGAACATCCTCCGGCCCAGCGGCGATAACTTAGGTGCCCTGGTTAATAGGGGCTAGTGATTGGGCTACAACGCTGCGAGGTGGACATTCGCCTGGAGATGAAGGACAAGCCGTTGGTCAATGTAGTTTAGATTGATCAATCGCGGCTCCATCAAAAAAGCTTGGGTCGGTAGATGACGGCAGCGTCTTACGTGGTTGGTTCTCACTACGACGGATCGAGCCGTGAGCCACGCAATTCGCCTATTATCTTTTCCCTAATCACCACACTCTTACCCGAGCCCTAAACACCCCTAAATACCGGAATGCTATTTCTGCACTAAGTCATAGAATCAAATGAAAGTCGATCTACAGGCATTTTTGGGGTGGCAACCCGTGCAATGAAGCTGAAGAAAACGAACGCAGAGTGTCGACGCTAACCGGTTCAATCTTTACTTGGGGACCCACTTGCCACGACGCCCTGACGAACGCACCACAGGGAGACGAATCAATATTCACAGCCAAGGAAGAAGAGGATCATGGCCTGCTTTTGTCTAACGTGGCACAATGGAAGTACAGAACGCTAGCAGCCTTAACCATGGGAGTGAGGCGTCACTCGTTGGCGTACCTAGGCCCAATGTAAGTTCCAAGCCCACAGCGGGCATTCCTATATGGGCTAGCCACAGTCATTATTGCTTGAGAGTACTATTTCTGTCGCCGGCTATATTTTGTTAGAGCACCGGGAAATAATTACCACCATGACGGTCATGTGAGCTACTGTGCTAGAGGCACCATCGTGAAAGTGTAATATATCATGGTGCAATATAGCAGCCCTAAGCTTGGAAGGAAGGTCTTGTTTCATGCCATAGATAGCGGGATTCTGTTCTTTTTCTTGGCATTCCCGTTTCATTTTAGTGCCCAAATGCAACCTAATTCTGTGATTTTAAAAGCCAGTGCTTTTTAACAACTGGATTGCCCGGTCGCTAGGCGGAAGCCATCTTAGATCCGTGTCGGATGATCAACCACTGACATATAAATAGCGGCACAATACTTGCTTTACAGGCATTGATACTTAATGATGGCCATTCCGATTAAATGTGTTAGAATGACAGGGCATATGTAGTCATTCAACGTTCGGAGAAACCTGAATACTGAAAATCGAGCTCGTTAAACACGCGCCATGCCCAAATTCTTATGTATCAATTGAAACAGAAGTCTTCCGTTCTTTCTTTTATCTTAATGTCTACCTAGCCCTTCTCTTATTGGTACAGCAATTGAACATTCCAAATGACCGACCATCTGGACCGAGGGCGTCTTTGCCCCATCACTTCCACATTTTCACCGACTAAGAGCCCAAATGAATTATTCACTGAACATACAGTAACACAAAATTGGAATTTCAATTTCTGCACCGTACTACTGGCCTTGAGGTGTCGGCCAATGGAGGGTTTACCTTGGTACAATTTCACTACACGCGGAGATACTTTCGTCTTGAATCAGTTCAACCCTACATTAAGTATCATATCGCTCAGCTGCTGTGCTTCTGTCATTTGGCAGCACATTACAAGTAGTACCCGTCAATTGCCCCTGACTATCTCGATTGATATCAATCCCGTCATTTGTGTACAAAGAGAACCAACGCAGTCATTTACCCCGCTGTTATCTGGCCCAGTCGTGTAGCTGTCCGCAAAACCAACTCTTTGATTATACTCCGGTCTGTCAAGACGTCGGTTATAGTTATCTAATTGTATTCCAATTCCAGGTTCTTCAAGCCACGGGCGTTATCGGCGAAAGAAAAACAGGGAATTCCTTAATCACCTCATACACGTAGTAGTTGTACGGGAACTCTAATCATACGTGTCGAGATTCAACAGGGGTAGTGACTGCTCAATATAAGGCGCACCCAATGGACAAAAATTAATATCCCCTGCGAATCCTAAGCGAACATCTTTGCGTCGAGCAGGAAGCCTGTAATTGCCCGGAATAAGGACTCCCTTGTTGTCGATGACGGACCTGCTGAGGTCAGGGTAGTAGTATTCGTCTTTGTGTGGGCCACTGTGGTATGTCCACTTTTCAAGAGACTCCATCAAACATTCAATGTAAAATCTCGATATTACCGAAATAGGGCACCGGAGTAATGCTCCGGGGAAACATATTTTTGCCTCTGGCTCTATATGTATCAATACAATACCTGATGAGAACAGGAAATTGACGCGAGCCAATAGATGATAATATTACCCCCGACACGAATAATATCGAGCCTATTAGTAATAAAGAGAATAATAAAAAGGAGAGAGAGGAGGAGGAAGTAAGGTTATTATTAGTTAGGGCGGGGAAGAGACGAAAGAGCACTGTCTCTAAGGATAGTAAGAATAATAATAATAATAATAACGATAGATTACCTACTATATAGAGCTAAATACGGGACTCAGGGCGAGTCAGGAAGCGTCTAAAGGGGATTAAAGGGTTTAAGGTTTAGTTTTATTAGAAAAATAATATAATAAATCCTTACTTTTATCTAAATAAATCTTCACTTTTACTTTAAATAATTACTAGATAAATACTAAAGTTACTATATAATATATTATAAATTTATTCTATACTATATTATAGACAAACCCTCAGTGCCCATAGACGTCTATAGACTATCCATGGACTGTCTATCATAGACTGTCTATGGACAATGCTGATGTCTAGTCGGGACGGATACGCGATATATCGGAGACATTGATATTCCGTATGGTTTATTTCTTATGCAATCTAATTCTCCCCTTTGAATTGTCAGATTCAGGGGTAATATAAATCGAGAGTTATTGATATCGTTGATTAGCTATATACCACACATTCCGACATCAAGTATGGTAACAGCAGACCCATGTGGGGAAACTTGGGGCTTGATGATTTGGTGAAACAGCCTTGCAATCAGACGATGTGCACCGCTGGACTTATTGTTCGGATCCATGACGAGAGCTCGAAGATGCTACGAAGGGCCGTATAAGCCACTTAAGCAATAGTAGTCAATCGCCGTTGCTCGGAAGAAGTGTCACCCTCATGCGCTGGTTCACGCGGAGGGTTAGAAGGACGCAGGAAGGATGTTGGTGAAACAAGAGACGATTATTTGACCATCGGACAGTGTCTGCTTCACTCACCAACAATGACCATCAGTCTGTTCGCCCTGACGATGCTTCAATTCGAAACGAACGTCACGGGAGCAAAATTTCCTCACAACTTGCTGAGAATAACACGTGTACTTTACAGTCAGGGAGTATCCTCTTCCCAGACCTGGTCGTGTGGACGGGCTCAATGCTACGTAATGACCGCACAAATCCAAGGTGGTCATTCAAGCAACGCGGTGGAGCAAAGCTATATTGTTGCGAGGAATGAATTATTCGACTCGAATCCTCCGCGCCATTCACTCCTTCTACTTCTAATAAGATTTAAGGTACCTGCAAACTTCCACTGACAACTTCGGTACCTCCTATATCAATCTCAGCCAATGACGATGGTCTCCTCAGATGGGAAGCTGTATTGAGGCACTTCCAGGTTCAAGGGCGCGGGGCCCTTCCTCGCTCGACCGGATATATCATAATGAGATCCATGACACGGGCAGAACCAGCCGCCGTATTCTCCGGCTTCGCCAATGGGTACACAGCCGAGATGCGTGCATACACCTAAGTCATTGTAAATATTCCGCTACCAACGCGCGATGGAGATGTCGCATTAAGAGGGCCGGTAAGTGCTCACCCAGCATGATTAGCCACTCTGGCTTCTGCACCCGGTCCTCGTCGGGCTGAGGGTCGCGCAGTTTCTTCCAGTCGATTTCCTTTGCTTCCTTAATTTCATCGCTCGTGCGATGGCGAATAAAAACGGGCTTCCCACGCCACTTGATGACCACCTTTAGTTCGAGTCAGAAACAATGGACATGCATATTGTAAAGGCTTCGACGCACATTTTTCCCCTCTGGAATTGATCCTAGAGCGAGTTCCACTTTCGCTTGGGCAAGTACGTCTGCTGAAGCAGACATATTGACTAGGAAATCTGTAAAGTCAACGGGAATTAGGAAACCAACTTTTAAAGAACCATGGTATGAAAGAGTCGTAGGCGGGACACTTGCCATTTACAGTATTCTTTGCACCGACTCCTGTCAACAGACCCATTGTGCCGACCATGAAGTAAGAAAAGACCTGATTGGTCTGAGGATTGCCTTTAGATCTCGAGGGGAACTTGGGAATCTGCAAGGTTGACTTGGCGAAGCGTTCGTGAGGTCCGTTCAGCGGAGGCGGATGATTTGCAAAAGCTCTTGTCCATTGCGGGCTTGAAGCAGGCATGGAAGTGGCAAGGACAGGCCTCGAAGCGCCCGCGGGTCGCAGCGAACAACTTCTTAAAAGAGCCATGGCGTAAGCTCCCTAAAGGCGTCTATTTCTTCGAAGATATTTAGGAAACAATAGTTGGATCCTGAAGGTTCTACCGCAACCGATCCAACGCAAAAGTGGTAGTGGCCATGATTCATCACAACATTCGTCATCACGAGGCGAATCTGTTCGTTATGAGGCTCTACTGACGTCAGATGCTCCTCCCTTTCCAGCATAGCACTGATGTGTTGGTAGGTATTTCTCGGCCCGGTATTTTTTTTGGGAATATGCGTGGCTCCGGGGGCAATGGGCGGATAATGGGCGCGAAACATGCATATTACCTGCATGCAAGTCGTCGATGTCGCTCCGAAAGGAATAAATGAATGCGGATATAAGCCGTATTGATGTCCGCACTCCGCGAATATGAATAAATGGATCTCTCATTCGCGCGAATAAGCGCATTACTCATATTCTCATCCATATTAACTTCTTTTTATTCATGTTTCGCGCATTAATGGATTGTTACGTTACATTTGTTTTCGTATTACCGAAATGCCTGTTCGACCAGAGACTTGCAATATGGCTCCGGGACTTCTTCCCTCGAAGTTGCATCTCATCCGTGATATGATTGAGAGCCGGTCGCTAATCACAAATTAAATGGACAAAGAAGCTGAACGCCTCGCAGAAACTCGCGGCGTTCGGAAGCGTCCATTTACCACTAACCGAAATGGGCTAGAGACAAACCGTAACACTACTGATGATTGGGAGGCTCTGCGACCACTTTTCTGAAAAGTCCTGTCTGTACCTTAATAATCGCTGTCCTCTTCTGCAATGAGCTCCACGCCGTGATTACAACCTCCAGCATCAAAAGGCCTTTGTCGCTAAAAGACGGCCTGGCTAGACACCATTATAGGACTCCTATAGGACTAAGGTCGGTCCCGACTCCCATCCCGCGGGTCCTATAGGACGGGAGGGACTAGTCCTATACGGGAATTCCTATAGGACTGTCACAGTCTAATATCGACTAGCCTACTCTCTTTAACCTCCCCTACCGAAACCGACCGTAATCTCTATATCTAAAGTTCAAAGTCCGACCTATACCCTAGTGTTTCAACCGCTACTTCCCTACTATAATCGACACCTAAAACTTACTAACACCGCCCTCCTCCTAAACCCACACACTATTAAAGATCTTCATCGCCGACTGCACGATGATCTCCTACTAGCCCCTATAGGAAAGAGCTACTCTCTTCTCGTCTGCCTACCTTAGGAAAACGGGGTTTCTAATATATTTTGCTTTGAATGTTTAGCGCGCGTGCTATAATCTATAATTACGGTTTACAATCAGCAAGGCAGCTAAATACAATAGCACGCTTTACTGTCTCAGCCTTGGAGGATTTCACCGTGGGGGCGATCCGTACCCTGCTTAATCTTTCCCCTTTTTGGTTCTAGTCCTTTCAGCCAAGTACAACTATGGAATGAGCTGATGGCTATAAATATCTGCCTCTCTGGCCGAGTTATTCCGTAGTACCCTAGATTCAATCTAAGGATCCCAAACAAAATGAAGGAATCGGAATTTGTTGCCCTCCCTACCAAATCCTCGGCGAAGCTGAGTTACACCTTTGAAGCGCCCGAGGCCACCCCCAATCCCGTGCTCGTCCGTCTTTCTCGACGGCATCGGCCTTCCGCAGACCTCTTGGCACCCCGTCAGCTGCTGATCTGGATCATCAAGGAAAATTTGCACGTTTCAGACGTCAACTCAGTCAACGTCATCTTAGTGGCCAACTCTATCGGCTGTGCTCTGGCTCGCTGGTATAGCCGGGAGTACCCTAACACTGTTGCTGCCCTACTCCTTCTTGATAGCGTTCTTGCAAACTCAGACTTTGTCTCCATATTCCCCGACCCAGATACATCCGACATTGATCCCATTCAGTTGCAGGGCCTCCCCGCCGATATGATCCGTGCAGTCCGAGCTGGTGCCCGTCGCGTGTTCCACCCAGATGTTGGAAACAAAGAGGGACTTAGTCGGCGGAACCTGGCTCATTTGCTGCCCGATAGTGACGGGCCTCTCCTTAAGGGTCCTGCGGGCCATGGCCCTCTTGTTACTGTTGTCGGCCATGACTTCGATACATTTGCTGAGGAGTCAACCCAAATGGGAGTCCCTAAGCTGGTGACGAATGCTTTTATTAATCCTTTCTGGAATCGATATAATGAGGCTTTGGTGAATATTACAGAGTCAGAATATAGACAGGGGCCTATTCTTGCCCCTAAGGCAAGCCATTTTGTGCAGAGAGATAATCCCTCATTTGTGGCGCAAGAGCTCGATGAAATATTGGAGAAGGTGCTATAGGACATAATATGTTTGCGCATTAAATAGCATTCAGTGCTATGCAAATGAATCCAAAGCCGTCTTGATCACTTCCACGACCCTCTGGGGTTGACTTAATTGGGCGGTATGGCCACCACTGCACCGTTCAATCCTGCTACTTGCTAGTGTTGCCAGTTGCTCCTGCAACGAGGCTGGCAACAGCTTGTCTCCTTCACATACCAAGTACACACTCGAGACATCTTCCCAACCAGTATAAGCAACCACCGAATCCCATCCCTGCGCAGGCTGAGGCTGAAGGTCAGCCAGCCATCTGACCTTTTCCTCTTCAGGGATGTCATTGAAAAGGAGGGTTTCAGGCTGTATACAATAAGAAGCTCCGCCCTATAGAACAAGATAGTTAAGTAATAAGTAAATTAGATGGACGAGGTTACTTACCTCCACAACGGCAAACGGAAGGGGCTGATGCTGATGGCCCACCGGGAACACAGCGCCGGCTATGAAAACGATCCCGATAACCCCGCCACTGTAACATTGTTTCTGTCGTTGACTTTTGCTGAGCCCCTCCATGGCTTCACTTCCGATAAAACCACCAGCAGAGTGGAGCACTAGCAGGATCTCATCGCCTCGGGATATGAAATGCTCAATTTGCCGGCGTACAGCAGCAACATCGTCCTTCATAGTTGGATTCCCGGGCGATGTCGTCCCCGTACTTGGGAGAACTGCAGTTTGAGTTGTAAAGCCATCTTTAATCAAAAGTGAAGAAAGAGGACCAAAGACTGAAGGTCCCTCCCAGAATCCAGGGACAAAGAAGATTATGGGAGCCATTCAAAAAGCCACAAACAGTGTAGTTGAAGGGAAAAAAGTGTGAAGAGGGGTAAGGTAAGCCTCATGTTGAACGTCTTCAAGGATAAGGTACCAGTATTCGCGCTCACGTAAGATCCTCCGGATCGCCCAAGCTTTTACATTCACGCTTCGTCCACGTGAAACTTACCTGGCACCAGCAAACTGATCTATGGTCTGGTCAATGGGTTCCTGTTGGGATGCGTTGGTTAATGTTTTCCGCATTTCCAGCCTTGCGATGTCTGCGCTAGTCAAACACGGTTGGCGATTAGACGGAGTTCGCGCTCACCCATTACTTGCCCGTTTTATCCAAGTACAGTCCTAGCGATATTTGATTGGTAGTATGTACTGGAGACATTTCAACCTTTAGTCACAAAACTACGATTATAGAATGGACATTTGATTGTACAACTTAAAAGCCACAATGATTCATCGGTGAATCTTGCAGCAGCCTCGGGCGCACGATACTGCGACAAGACTACAGATCAAAATCAAACGATTTCAGAACTCTTTGAAGAGACGGGAACGTCCAATTTGACCAATTTCTCTCCAGAAGTCGCATATAGCTTGACCTGTATCTTCTAAAATCAGTCACTCGCTTTAGTTCTCGCTGGTCTCAGGGGTAGCGGGCTCTAGCGGGGTAGAAAGGCCGACGCGGTCAGCGGTGCGGGTGTAAACGACACCACCATTGATGCGGTCCTCGCGCACAACCAAGTCCTTGCGGTTGGTGTCGACTAGAAGACGGATGAGATCGGGGCGCATATAGTGACCACCCTTTTCAAGACATTAGTGTCAAAATCGAATGGAAATCCTTGAAAGGCGGGGATATACTTACGAAGTCAGCCAGAGCTTTGCTTAGGTGGATCTCATCAAGGTCGATCTGCGATAGTCGGTCAATAACAGCTACGCTTTTTGGTCCGACTAAGGATGACTTACATCAACAATTAGAAGACCCTGGAAGTCCTTAGCGGGGTGGGGGACCAGGTTCTGTCCATCAGGTCCGTAGATACGGCCGTTACCGTTGAAAATGTTAGGGTCATCCAGCTCCTTTCCAGGAGGAGTGTTCAGCTTAATGCCCTCGGCAGTAATGGTCTGCCAGGGAGCAAGAGTAAAAGATCCAGTCTCAATAGCATAGGCAGGGGTGACAAGCTGAGGCAACTTGTCAGTCATCAGATCAAGGATCCGGGCCATCACTGATCACAGGAAAACTTACATCGGCATTGGCTTCAGCAATGTTGGTGTACGGGTCGGGGTACTTCAAAGTCTCCTTTCCAGGAAGTAAGGGCCAGGCAGCGACGTGAACCTGTTCACCCAGAGAAGCGGCATAGGCCTTCATGAACGGGTTCATGTTCTCCCAGCAGTTCAAATGACCGATGCGACCAATCTCGGTGTCCATAACCGACTCGGTGGTGTCACCGGTGCCGTCGCCAAAGATGAGACGCTCAACGTGGGTGGCGCGGATTTTGCGGCGGTGATTAATTATCTCACCAGCTGGGTTGATCATGACCTGAGCCATGTAGAGACTTGCCAGGTCAACCTCGGAGTATCCGAGAGACACGAAGATCTTGTTGGCACGGGCAGCTTCACGGATACGGTGCATCTCCTTGGAGTTGGATGGAAGACTGTTCTCGCGGTATTTCTTAAGAAACGGTAAGCTCTCCTGGTAGTTGTACTTCCAGGCCCAGTAAGGGTAACCGGGGATCCCTAGGACACATTAGCAGGATAGCATTTTTTTCGGTCAATCCAATCAGTAAACTCACATAGCTCCGGGAAAGCAATGAACTTGCATCCAGCTTTGCCAGCTTCGTCAATCCAGTGGATGGTTCGTCGGGTTGACTCCTCCAGATCAAACCAGCCGGGCTCGGCGTTGACAGCTGCGGCCTTGTACTTCTTGAGAACGGGTGCCATATCGATGGTTGTGTTTTTGTTAGAGCGAACTTGAGGTGATTCGAGGGAGACGAAATATGATGGTTGATGAGCTCCTAGATCGGAGACCATGGGCCCTTTTATAATGTTCACCACGGAGATATGACCGAGCCATCAACCGTGCGAGTGTAGAACTTCCGTAACAGCCGATTCGGGTCTTGGTATCGGGGAATGCTTCTCAATTCCTTTGATCCACAGTATTGAATGATACGAGTTGTTGATCGAATAGTGATGACGGAGGAGATGTCTTATCTCTTCGGGATTTGGTGTAGATCAGCCACGGGACGCTGATCTTCAAGTCACTAACGCGATAAACACCCCGCATGCGGGGTTTGCCTTGGGAATTCTTCACACCCCGAACCCTTGAATTGATTGTCGGGGGTCATGCATTGGAAGCTCGATGACTCTGCACTGACCAAATGCTGGTCGGTGGAAGCCCAGCTAGATTTTCCAGGCGGTTGCCCAGATCCCGACACGGTGCGGGGTTTGTAGATGCAAGTGCGATACGAGCGAATTGAAAGATGTGGATAGTTTCCACTCGGGGTCTAATCGATTTGACTCAAGCCAATCAACTCACAAGTGGGAGAAAGCATTGGTAGCTGGGATGTTTTTCGTACAGCGATTGGGTGATAAGGCAAATCCCCGGCAAAGCCCGTCGAGATGGCCAGGCCCGTGGTACCCAGTAAATTTTCGGAGAACAGATGGAAATGAGAATATATGTAGATGTAGTGTTAATGTGAGTTTATGTGCGCGCGCGTGCGAGACAGAAAGTGAGTGGGAGTGAGCTAGACACTTTGTTGTACTCTCGACCACGTACGCCGCTTTCGCGCTCCAAGTGCGTCCCTTTCCCAACATCCAATTTATCTCTACTACTACTTTTTTATCTATAACTGCATCCAAAATCCACCAATATACAAGATCTACCGTTCTTCTTGTTAAGTGTACAAAATATAGGGTTTGAACACCGAAGACGTGTTAATTGAAACACAGCTTCAACATTAATCTTAGCCGTTGTGCAAATCAACGCGGCCATTTTAGCGCAATTCTTATATTGAAACTTAACATCGAGATTAAATTCTCGTGCTTCGAGGTACAAGCATCAAATATTTACCTAACGAGCTTGCTACTCTCCTGGAGATTAGCTCCCTGGTCTGACAAAAACCAGCACTTCTCCGGCGCGGGGGCCGTACACGCTTAGAAATCGAGCCTAGAAGCTTGAAAATCAACCAGCAACCAGGGCTTTCTGATTAGAAATTCAACGTCCAAGGATTGAGTACAAAAATGCCTTGATTTATTCCGAAAGAAGTCAAACAAAAAGATCGCATCCTCTATTATAGCCCGAGAAGGACTCATCGCCCATTAGAGCGCCCGCCGGTAAAACCCAAAGCCTCCAGACATGGCGACTTTTGAGAACAACGCGGCTTGGATTGCCGCCGCCCAGCCCAAATCTGAAGTTGGAAAAGGCCCGACGCCGAATCCCTCTGAAGACGAAGTCGTCATCAGGGTTGCATACGCCGCCGTGAACCCTGTCGATTGGAAGGTGAGAAGCCCGAGTGAGATCATAATAGTCAGTCGAATTGCCTGACACCATCAATTTTTGAAGCTTCAAGATCATTCTGCACCCCACATCAAGTATCCTTACATCTCCGGGACCGATGTGGCAGGTACAATTGTAGCACTTGGCTCCATTGCTGGTAGTCGCTTCACACTTGGCCAAAGAGTTATCGGGTAAATTGCACTTGATTCTCATGGATGGCGACTCTAACAAATTGATGGTCCTAGGCATTGCGACGGCCTTCTCTCACAAAAGCCCACCAACAATGGGTTCCAGCTCTACTCAACGTGCAAAGAGATTTTAGTATCGGTCATTCCGGATTCGCTGCCTCTGGTAAACGCCGCAGTCCTCCCGTTGTCAATCTCCACCGCTACTAGTGCGCTTTTCCTCCAGCTTGAGGCTCCGCTTCCATCCCTGAATCCTAAGCAAACAGGAAAGAAGGTCTTGGTTTGGGGAGGAAGCTCATCTGTCGGAAGCTCCACAATACAACTTGCGGTTGCGGCTGGCCTTGAAGTTGTCACAACGGCTAGTAGTACGAACCACAGTTTCGTGAAGAGCCTGGGAGCCTCCCACATTTTTGATTACAAAGATACGGATGTCCTTGAAAGAATAGCTGGTCTCCTCAAACCAGGCGATCTTGTTGTGGACACTATCAGTAATCAAGATACACAGGCCAAATGTGCACAGATTTTGGCTGGGATTGGAGGAGGTAAGCTACCTTTGATGATGCCTCCACTTGTGACGTTTCCTGTCAACGTAGAAGCTGTTTTTGGTAAGTGATTCCTTCCAATGGCTGATACTCTACGTATTCACGCTTCTTTAGTGAACTCATTGGATCCGGGGCTTACGGCTGTTGAAATCGGAGATGCTGTTTGGCGAAAATACATTCCTGAGGCTTTAGCTGCTGGAAAATACCAAGCAAAGCCTGACCCCTTCATTATTACTGGTGGTCTGGAAAAGGTCCAAGATGGGATAGATCTGCTTCGCAAAGGGGTTTCGGCGAAGAAGATCGTTATTGAACTGTCTAGAGAGTAGGAAACGACCTGCGAGTCTTCAAAGGAGATAGGTTTTCTATACCTACTAGTCACATACCCTGGTTATAATCTGTACCCGTTCGAAACGGGTTAGACTGGACCCGGGAACCTTTCTTGTCTGGTATTCAGGTCATGCGTAGTGATTTTGGGCTATTTATACAACCTTATTGTGGCTTTATGTGTGTCTATATCCAGTAGTATGCGTATCAGAGGCTCTTCAGAGCTAAGTGAGGAGTTGAACCCTCCCATAATGATGTGCAGTTTAGGGCCCTCTAGTGGGATCTCTTCCAAGGAGTACCAGCTCCAATACAGCCATCAGCACGCTCGAAGTACCAGTGGTGAGCGGAAACAGCTTCAATGGTCGGGACACCAGTACCGGTGTTACCATTCCAGTTGATAGCTCCATCCAGGACCTCGACATCGCCAGTGGTAACGGTAACGTTGTTCCCGGAAGCAATGTAGTACTCCGGGCTGACGTGGACGTATCCCATAGCAATCAGAGGCAACTTAGGAACCGGGTCATTGGTGTGGGTAAATCGGTAGTTGTTGTCCTGGTCAGTGATGAACTTCGCCAGAGCCGGGTTAGCCACACGAGGCGAGGCATATGCGTAAAGCTTGGCCGAGGGGTGACCACGGCCTCGGATGTCGGCGGCAGCGAGAGTCGCAATGCCAGCGCCAAGGCTGTGACCCACAACAACAAGCTCGTAATCGGGGTTCGCGGAGACGATTTCGTTCAGATTCTTCATGATGTCGTCGCGGACAACGGCCCAAGAGTTCCAGAAGCCAAATTCTGCCTCACAGCCAACGCAGAGTCCAGGGTCAGTATAGGGGAATTCAACATCAGCGATCCAGTTGCGGACGGAGTATGAGCCGCGGAAAGCCAGCACAACGGCCTTGTTGGTGCTGTCTACGGCGATATAACCCGCAGTGTCGGTGGCGGTGGTGCTGTATTTGTTAGAGCCTTGCTTGGTTCTCCAGTGATAAAAGGTAGCTTACTTGGAGAAGTCATAGGCAATCTTCGTGTCAGCTGCCTCGACCTGGGGGCAGTTACCAGCCCAGCAGGCCAGCTTGGTACCAGTTTGACCAGCATAGTTGGCTTCACAGTAGGAGGCAGCAGCATACTGAACCCAGAACTTGAATTGAGACAACTCATCGGACGGGACATCTAAGAAAGATTGAGTAAATAGAAAATAGTCCATGAGAAAAGACCATACCTCTAGCTGGCAGAATACTTGGAACTGCGTGGCCCAGCGCAGTGGCCGTAAATAAGGTAGTCAAGATGGAGAAACGCATATTGACTGTTGACAAGAGGTTGCGGTTTGTAAAGTTCAAGTCGACACACGGGCAGGTCTTTATATCACACTGCCGTGCCACGAGGTAAGGAAATTCCCTGGTTCCTGATTTCGTCCACCGGAAACGGTTATCTATCGGTCAGTAGATCACGAGCTTCAGGTGTGACCTATGCATGGCTGAGATGATCGTCGACCAGAATAACTGACTGAGGGAAGAACCTCGGCGCCTCGGCGACCTTTCCATTTAGCTCTAGTTCCATGAAGATCAAATCGAATCTCGCATGTCGTGTCCATGGTAGCTCGACGCCGGCTCCGGCAAGGCCGAATACCGGTAGCATGAATCCAACAGCACCAGCACAATTCCGCAGATCCAGAGACAAAGTCCTCGGTATCTTGGTGGCATTGCAAATCCCATGTGCTGTTCCCACAAAGCGCCGATTCCGACCCATCGGGGCCCGATAGGTGAGCTTGGCACTGGCGAACCGGTGGATGACGGGGCTCCACGGTCGTCTAACTCTTTCCGGGGACCTGGCCCGTGAGGAATGTAAGACATTGCCGATCAATAAGTGACCATACGGTTGAATCGGAGACCCCGGCGTGGTCATCACTGGGCTGGAGAAAAGTCAATTGGAATGCTAGTGACATGGACAAGTGTAAGATGTGTGAAACCGAAGCGTGGGTTTCCAACGCCATCCGCTCCGTGCACGAACCACTCGGCCCGATACCCTCACCATGAACCGGCTCGCTTCTCAGGCACGGAATTCTGGTGATATGATATGGCATAGATTAATAAAAACCTCGGCAAAGGTACTGTGGTCCTCCATCGCCGATCAGGTGGCTGAAAGTTCAAGTCATGGTGATTGACCCACTTGTGGAATGTTAGATCCTCATGTTATGGTCACTCCGAGCCCATCAGATAAACTTGGCACCTTTTGAAAGGTTCAAGTGGCAATGGAAAAGTTCGATGTCTGCCGTATGATGGAATTTTTCCTTTTTAGAAATGACGCTGCATTAAAGTGCATTTAAGGTATGTTTCCCGCTGTAGATGCGATTCCACGGAGCCAGTCTTATTCGAGGCTCCAATACTCAACATTTGGGGCATTCAGACCGTTCCATGTTTTCCAATTCGATTCTTCATTTTCCAGTCTATGATCGGAGAGATGAATTAAACTAAATAAGCCATTTTCCTAAGTAACGCATCACGCTCCTTGGGCTAGATATCCGGCAGTGCCTAGCAACTCTATCAATATTATTTTCTGTTACCACTTTCGTCTCTCCCTTGGTTGTCGAAGTAGAACAGAGGCAGATTCCTCTGGGCAAATTTTGTAGACGAGTTTCTTTTCATCGCTAGTGAACAATGTCTCATTTTTGAGGACAGTGAAAGTCTTCCGATGGTATCTTCTCGCTATTTTCGAAGTTGAAAGTGGCATTTGCGGAACTTACTCAAATAATGAACTCGCACCTTATCATGTCCATCATCAACCCTAATTTCGAATATATAGACGTAAAACGAACTACATCAGGCATCCCTCTTTGATACTCGAATGCAAGTCACTCAATCCCACCCGCACACGGCGGTAACCAGGACGAGAGCTTCCACGCTGGCTATTATCCTTGTTCTTCAGGCTTGCGACACTGGGAGAGACCGAGCGCGCACCGCTCATAGCTGGGGTGGTAAGGCTGGGTGCAAGTGCAGTGCGTTCCAGAGCAAAGATCTCCACCATCCACTCGTACCAGACCTTCCGGTCGTCAGTTTGGCGGTACATGGTAACGACAATCTCGCCGTTGTCAGGAACGTTAAGAGGTGTCTGTTAAGGCAAATCAGTTTTTGTAATAGAATAACAATGACCAGCATTGAGGTAAAAGTAGAGCTCACCTTCAAGGGGAAGTAGATCGGGAACCAGCTGATCATGCTGGCACTCTTGGCATCCATGGTTACTGGATTCGTCGAAAGCTCGACGTCACCATAGAGCACGGTCTCAAAGTATCCAGCCAAACCGTGGCAGACACCACGGTTTTGAGCGGGGAAAGATAGGCGAGTTTGGCGCACGTTGTGCGCATTAGAGATGGTAGATTGCGACGTAGACTGTGTAGGAATGTTTTTGTTTGGGTGAGAAAATGACCATGCAGTTTGCACGAATGGGCTTGCGAATTCAGTGGCGGCAATGGGCGCTGAAGAGCCTGAGGCGCGGTTTGCCGTGTTTTGATTCCCTCCCTCAACAGAAGCAGGTGAGTCGGAAGTGGAGAGGAAGTCGATCGCATGTAGCATGACTACGTACGGTGTTTCCGGGGCCGCTGGGTTGGAAACAGTCTGGTTTGTGACATCGGCGTGCAGCTTGGGAGCAGAAACCGGTGTGAAATGGGCTGTGTATGAAGCAGGAATTGAGATACCATGGATCGGGTTGACGAGATGGTTGACTCCATCCAAGCATTCGGGGGAGAGTTCGTTGTCGGCAAATGAGCCGAGTAACTCCGACACGATGATATCCACATGGGTGTGTGTGTGAGCATAGGTTTGGGCGATGGTGAGATCGGAAGCCAGGCCTAGGTCATTCTGACCCTCCTTCGGCGAGTACATCAGGGTGTCCTCGATGCCAAGAGATTCGCCGACACGTTCCTGGCTTCCCTGGGCTGCTTGTCGGCGCACGCGAGGCCCTTTCCAGCTGCGCATGTCTGACTGGACCAGCGTAACCTTATTGTTCCAAATGGTCTCGTTGTGGCGCTGCAACAAGACGAACGCGTTTTGGTTCTTCTCAACAGCCCACAGATCAATTTCTACGCCTGCTTGAACGCTGGCCTTGATGGCTCGAGTGACCAATGGGCCTCGGCCAGCACCCACAACTGCAAGAATTACCTTGCCGTCGGGATGTGAGGTAGGCTTTTTCTGCTCCGCCCAATCTCTCAGGGCTTTCTCGATCGCACGCTCATACCACTCATACTTGATTGGGTCTTTTTCAAAGACCTCGTACGTGATGCTCTCCAAGTTGACGGTCAGTGGTTGCAAGGGGGCCTGCAGGTAATCCTGATAGCCCGTTCCGAATCGTTCAATAGGAGTACGTGCAGGTTGTCGCTGCTGCAGATTCCTAATATAGGAAAGATGAGGAGTTGGATCATGATGTTTCTTGGCACCAGCACCTAGAATTGGGTAGTCCGAGCCAGCAGTGGTTTCCTCGTCCTCAAGTCCTGGGATTGGTCCAACATCGCATAGAAGAATCCACGGAGGGGTTCGAAGGCGCATCAGCTTTGCAATCAAAGCCTGGTGACTCTTGGACAGAACAGGGTACCCTTTCTGGTTCTTCAGGAATGTAGAACCCTCAATCGTAAGTAGATGAACTGGCTCAGAATGCCAGCGAGACTGCACAGGTAGGGGAGGCAGCTGTTTGGGCATGGCAAGAGCTGAAGTCAATTTTAGCGACTGCGTTTTCAACTGAATAAAGTGGCCGATACTTACCAACGAACAGTCTCGAGTGGTACTTGCAAGTTTTCCGAAGCAAGTCCCATGCATCCCATGTTCCAAACAGATCAACCTTGGGCGATACACCGTCATCTGGGACAAGGTACTCCTCCCGCGCAAGAGGAGCCAGATCACCCATGGTGTCAACCTCGAGCTCGGGGGTGTCGACCATACGGAACCAGGTATGGAATTGGATATACGGGCCCAAACTTAGAGCATCTTGAATGGCTCGTGCAAAGTAAACCACACCTTCCGAGTGAATACCACCATGGTGTAGCTTAGGGCCCGGTACCAGAAGATATCCAATGCCACAGAAAGCAGCGTAGGCCACCTCAAGCATGAAGACTTGGCGGGACAGGTCTGCAATCAGTGGATCGGGTGAGCACATATCAATCCAGCTGCTGATCACTCCGACAATCTGGCTGGTAGCATCATTTGGAGTAAGAGTAGAGTCCAGCTTTGACAGCGGCGGCACTACCAAAGGTCGCGTGTTCTGCGACGTTCCCATAGTTCCAATGGGGTCATATTTGGGCGGCTGTAAGCTAGATAAATACGTAGACAACAGCCCCAAGACCCGCGAATGGAAATGCGGTGTCGTAATTGAGACTGTCAACATATCATACTAGACCATCTTGGTTAGCTTGGGGGAAAAAAAAGTAAAACACAAATAAGAGGATGAGAACCCACATTGGTTTCATGGACCCGGCGGATCATCTGAGGGGTAACCGTCACGGACCGATTAGCCTCATGATGACCGATGCAAAAGGTCGGGCCCGGATCTTCAGAAGCACTGTAGCTTTCCATATTGACAATGGCCTCGTGGGATGGTGGGGGGAAGAAAGTCCGAAGAGAGCCGGGTCAAAGTCTTCCAACAGCACCACAGAAGGAGGTCACTGCAAGGGTGCAGATACCGTAAATCAGCCCTCGGAAGACAAAAGGCCCAAGTTTCAGCCCCTGCGTAAACGCATCGCGTCCCTCGATCCCTTTGTGGGGTGCGGCAGAATACACCGGGCGGTGAGCCACGATAGGCAGATGGGCGATCGGCGGTTTGACTTTCCTATCTGAGTTTTTTTATCGGCCGCCGAGTTTTTGCTCTTCGCAACCTTCAACTCCCATACAACGCTATGGCTGACCGCAGAGAACCAACAGACGGTACGCGAGCTAAGCGCCAAAAGATGGATGCCGGCGACCCCAAAGACAACCCGTATCTCGCCCACATGTACGAGGACAGCAATGGCGACGTGAACAACTCGGCCCTGGCCAAGTTCAAGCGCCACCAGACAACGGCGGCGATGGCCAAGAAGACCGAAGATGGCGAAATCAACCCATTCAACGGTCGACCCTTTTCCAGCAAATACGTTTCGATTCTGCACGGTCGTCGCGATCTCCCTGTGCACCAGCAGCGGTAAGTCTCTACTCGACAACGCCTTCGCTTTCTTAGCCTAACGATACTTTTTTTTCGCGCAGTGATGAGTTCCTTCAACTCTACCAACAGTCTCAGATTCTGGTCTTCGTCGGTGAGACCGGTTCCGGAAAGACTACACAGATCCCGCAATTCGTCCTGTTCGATGACCTCCCCCAGACGCAGCGCAAGATGATTGCTTGTACCCAGCCTCGTCGTGTGGCTGCCATGTCCGTCGCTCAGCGTGTCGCCGAAGAGATGGATGTCAAACTTGGAGAGGAAGTCGGTTATAGCATTCGTTTCGAGGATATGACGAGCCCCAAGACCATCTTGAAGTACATGACTGACGGTATGCTCTTGCGAGAGGCCATGAACGACCACAACCTCACACGCTACAGCACCATCATTCTTGACGAGGCTCACGAGAGAACCATGGCTACTGATGTTTTGATGGGTCTGTTGAAGGAAGTTGTCGGGCGTCGCCCTGACTTGAAGATCATCATCATGTCCGCTACTCTGGATGCCCAAAAGTTCCAGCGTTACTTCATGGATGCGCCGCTTCTCGCTGTTCCCGGCCGTACCCATCCCGTCGAAGTCTTCTATACCCCCGAGCCCGAGCAGGACTACGTCGAGGCTGCTATTCGGACCGTCCTGCAGATCCACGCCACTGAAGATGAAGGAGACATCTTGGTGTTCTTGACTGGTGAAGAAGAGATTGAAGATGCTTCGCGCAAGATTTATATGGAGGCAGAAGAGATGGTTCGAGAGGCCGATGCGGGCCCTCTTAAGGTATACCCGCTCTACGGTTCTCTTCCTCCGCATATGCAACAGCGCATCTTCGAACCTGCGCCGCCTCCTCGCCGCCCCGGCGGCCGCCCCGGCCGCAAGGTCATCATTTCCACCAACATCGCCGAAACATCCCTTACCATCGATGGTATCGTGTACGTTGTGGACCCTGGCTTCTCCAAGCAGAAGATCTATAACCCCCGCATTCGTGTCGAGTCTCTTCTGGTCTCCCCCATCTCCAAGGCGTCCGCCCAACAGAGAGCCGGTCGTGCTGGTCGTACTCGTCCTGGAAAATGCTTCCGTCTTTACACCGAAGAGGCCTTCAAGAAGGAGTTGATCGAGTCAACATACCCTGAGGTTCTCCGTTCCAACTTGTCCTCGACTGTACTTGAGTTGAAAAAGCTGGGCATTGACGATCTCGTTCACTTCGATCTGATGGACCCCCCTGCGCCGGAGACTCTGATGCGAGCCCTGGAGGAGCTCAACTATCTGGCCTGTCTGGATGACGATGGAAACCTCACCCAGCTCGGCCGCCTTGCTTCCGAGTTCCCTCTTGACCCGGCTCTTGCCGTTATGCTTATCAGCTCGCCGGAGTTCTATTGCTCTAACGAGATTCTGTCTATCACAGCTTTGCTTTCCGTGCCACAACTGTTCGTTCGTCCGGCTTCTCAGCGCAAGCGTGCGGACGAGATGAAGAACCTCTTCTCTCACCAGGACGGTGATCAGTTGACCCTGCTTAACGTCTACCACGCCTTCAAGAGCCCCGAGGCCCAGGCGAACCTCAAGCAGTGGTGCCACGACCACTTCCTCAACCTGCGGTCGCTGCAATCAGCTGACAACGTCCGCAAACAGCTCCTCCGCATCATGGAGCGCGAGGAAATTGAGATGATCTCCACTCCTTTCGACGACAAGAAGTACTACGAGAACATCCGCCGCGCTCTCTGCGCTGGCTTCTTCATGCAAGTCGCTAAGAAGGACGCCCAAGGCAAGAGCGTCTACACCACCATCAAGGACAACCAAAGTGTTCTCCTGCACCCGTCCACTGTGCTGGCTCACGACGCCGAATGGGTCCTTTATAACGAATTTGTCCTCACCACCAAGAACTACATCCGTACCGTGACAGCAATCAAGCCTGAGTGGCTCCTGGTATGTTTCCCCCATCTTCTCACCTCTAGTAGACACCCGCTAATCGCGAACAGGACATCGCTCCCACATACTACGATATCGAGACATTCCCCAAGGGGGATATCCGTTCGGCCCTCATGCGCGCCGCGGAACGACTTGCTCGCAAGGAGAAGATGCGCGCTGAGAAGCGCCGCTAGAATTGCTTTCATGGATCAATGCGTTAGATTCCCTCTGAGCTTGCTAAGGCTTTGCTTTACAAATTACAATAGAAGTGTGTTCCAAGCTTAAAATTCTCCCGGTGATAACTACATCTCGTATATTGGCATTGAACCTCTTAATGAGAGCGTAGGTATATTGTAATGTACAAGACTAAGTAATAAAAACAATGGGATCTCCCGCGCTAGCGCTTTGCTCATCTCTGTCGAGCGGATTTCTTCGCCATGGCAGTGGCGATAGTGCGGAACCCCCTTGGTCGATTCATTTGGCCTGGGGTATCGGAAGTCGGCGTCTCCTTCTTGGGGAATCTCCGTGTGAATGGCCGGGAGGTCACTTCGGATGAAGGTAAGGTGCGATCAATGTCGATCATATCGGATATCCGTTCGAACTCGACGTTCTTGGGAGTGGCGAGGGGTTCAGGGGCGGAAGTTGATGGGGTTGTGGCGGATTTTGAAGAAGGGGTTACTTGCTCATCTTCATGGACTTCTTCTTTGATTGAAGATTCGATATGATGTTTGCGCAGTTCGAAGACCAGGCCACGAAGCTGACTGACTTCTTCTCTCAGGGTAGCCATCTCGTCATGTTGTTCCTTGCGTGGACTGTTCAAGGATCGTAACGTGGTTGATGAAGAGACTGTAGTAGGCTTTGCAATTTTTCCTATGTTGTCGTGTGATGTGTTTCCTGCAAGAGTAGTGGAGAATGCATCTTGTCCGTGAAGGGCAAGCCAGCTAGCACGGTCTAGCGCTAATGCGTGGCTCTCTGCCTCGAATTTGTTCAGTTCTTCACCGAATTCGTTGACAAAGTCGAAGCACTTTTTCCACAAAGGACGATAGGCGTTCTCTCTAGGTGCTGACTTAGCGGCCTCTGTCCATCTAGCGAAATCGCGATCTACTATGGGCAGAACATCACTTTGCGAGGACGGAATAGCCGGGTCAAATCCACTGCGCATGGCAGCTGTAATTAAAACCTCTGAAACATCCTTCTTGCCGCAGGAGTCACATAGATGGACCATCAGCATGAGCAGACGCTCGACCATGTGGCTTTGGTGGTCGGTTGAAGAGACCAAGAAGGTGGAAGCTCTCCTCAATGCGTTGATACCCTTGTCCCAGTCTTGTCTGATGCTGTAGAATCGGATGTAGTAGAACAGTGTTGAGAAGTTATCAAAGAAGCCGACGCTCCGCGCCGCTTGGAGCCAAGCGTCCGCTCGATCCGGTTGATCGAACCGTAATGCAGCCGCGATAAGCTCGCAATAAATGACAGTGTTGTTACTGTCAAGCGGTGGAACAACAATCTCCAGCCCATTCACCTTTCGAACCCGGTAACGACCGAGAGATCCGAGGTTTAAAGTGTAGAAGCTGTTGCCACTGAGCATCCGAAGAAACAGATCAAAGTCCTTGAGGTTTTTAGACTTGCGGAAGAACGAGATAATTGTGATGATGAGAGACGTGCTCATGTTGAACCCGTTCGGAAGGAGGGCGCGGAGGAGAAGGTCGTTTATGTCGTTCTGCTTAGCTTGCGAGAACGCAATGAGAATATATCGGAAAGCAGCGGTTCGGTCCGGTTCAGCCGAAGCGAGAAGATTGCTAGATACCCGCATAAGGAGTTCTTGGAGAGACATTTGCTCTTCCGCGTATAGTTCAATATCCCGGTTCAGCTCTGCGTCAAGACGCCCGGTGTCTTTCCGACTTTCCTCATGTTGTATTGAAGCATAATCGCCAATCACATCGTCATAATGCGCATATCTGTCAGATTTGAGAGCCCTGATTCGATGTCGGACGGTGTTGAGTTCCTCCAAAAGCTTCTGGGTGTTAATTTGGGGCAGATCGAAATCGGCAGCGTAGCTCATCGAAACTCCGGAATAACGATGGGCGATAATCGGCCGCAAAAGAAGGCGGATCGCAAACTGCCTTACTGCGAGCTTTTGTATGGCTTTGACGCGCAAGGGTTCGTCATGGGCCCAGCCCGGTAAAGCTTCGTCCTCCACGCCAATATCATCATTTTCCGCCTCGGCAGCATTCCTGAAGCTGTTGGTTTCGTCTGCTAACGCAGACTCGTGCAATTGTGCGTTAGCTGTGCTAAGTAGACTGCGCTCCGTGTGGAAGGACCTTGTTGGCTGGTTCGGCGTGACCCGTCGAGGTGCGGGAGAAAGGTTCGTAACGGCGCCGAGTCCTCTGGATTGTAGGAATCGGTTGATTCCCGGGGTGTTCTTCCTCCGGGATTCCAATGATTCTAGAAGTCGTTGTTCCTCATCCACCAATTCATTCACCTCGGCCTTTACAGCCGCAATCTTTTCCTCCCAGTCATGTCGGCGTTGGGTCTTGGCTCTGGCGTCGGCAAGGGCGGCGGCGGCGAAAATACTCGTGTATAGCGCAGTCACAGAGTTCCCAATTCGAAGCTTCTTCTTGCTGGCAGCGCCTGCCGACCGCGAAGTGACTCCGCTGGCAGCCGTGCTCAAACACGATACACAGTGGCAGGACGACTGCGACCGAGCAGCGCGGGACCATAAGTTCTGCATTATTCGAACATCTCTGATGGAAGCAATTAGAACAATGATAAGGAAAAGGGTCAATTAGACCCCCCGCGGAGTCCGATGCAGCAATGGAGTTAAGAAAACAATCGATCGTGCAATGCGTGAAATTCCGGCAACGCAAATTGCCGGTGCAAACACAGCAAACAAGCTTGGCCGCTTGCATCTCCTGTTCCGGGGTCGAGGATACATTTCCCCGGTTCCCCGTCAACCACCTTCTACAATGGCCGGTCGCTTAATCTGCTTCGTGGCTGGGGTGCTCGCTATTGGCAGTGGCCTCGCGAATGCCCATGGCTCTCATTCAAGTGACCAACCGTCGTCCGACGATTGGGCCACGAGACACATGATGGGTACGGACTCCCAAGGAGCTTAACTTGATACGGTCGCTAACAATTAATGAAGCGGAACATCACATCGAGGCCTTCGACGCAGGCTCATTCTTCTTGCTTCATGACTACGATTCCTCTGGGTCATGGACTGCCGACGAAGTACGTAAGACGTACGGTCTCGACGACGAATCCAACAGCGGCGTAAGCGAATCCAGCAAACAGGCCGCCGTCCGCACTGTCTTCGACCTCTTTGACCCCGGTCACCTTGGCTATATTACCCGTGACGACTGGATGAAGGCGGTTGCCGATGGCGTGCGTTTGCCCGACCTTGGATATGGACCAGGACACCATGGCGACATGGAATATGAATACGAGATCCACCACTTTGAGAAATTCCACGGAGACGACGCCAAGGAGGAGGACTTGACCCACCCTGAGGATATTGAGCACTTCAGGAGGCACGATGAGGAAGAGGCCGCTGAGATGAGGCTCGAGAAACTCGAGACGATGCAGATTGTGGAGAGCAACATTCCTCCTAAATTCCGCCGCAATTTCTAGAGCTCTTATGGGAAAGATGTCTTTTTTATGTATATAAGTCCTGACATATTGGGCTTTGGAGAGGTCTTGTGGCTATTGGCTGCAGGTGATGCCTTCCGCCTACCTAATGATACGTACCATGTTGAGCCTCATTAGGGGTAATGACTGGATGCTTGACGTCAAATATCATGACCGCCCGATTCTTTGCGGTCTACCCTATCTGTCATTCAACCGTAGATATGAAGTTGGTGAAGCCTATCAGAAGCTTCTCAACTCGTCCCATTGGAAGGTTATCTCCCTCTCTGCATGTACCTCGGCCGATCACCAGCCGACTATATATTAGAGCGTTCTATTTCGAGTTCGTATTCTAAGCTAATAGGAAGCACACGCCCCACATGGCAATTGCGGAGGGCTGAGTCTAGAACCTCCTGCTCTCGATGATCCAATGCGACTCCAAATGTCAGCTTCCTGCCAATCACATTTGTTTGACCAGTTCCGGTCCTTCGGACCAAGTAGATAATCCAAATAATCTCAAATAAGCAGTGTCAGATTGTCTTCCCGAGTGTATTCTACACTGTCATTGAATGATATATTGGAAAGAAAAGCAAATAGATGTCTAGAAAGACCTTTAGCAATATTTCTAGGAAGAGGTTGCTTACGAGGTGAGAACGCCACCTAAGCGAGATAAGACCGCTGCATAGGACAACTCAGCTGGGCTTTATTGTAGGATTAATTGAGAAGTCTATTGGTTTATCTAGGCCTATCTGGACGTTGGTGTGGCAGCTCGCTTACCGTTTACATGACTAGATGCCTGCTTTTCCAACCACCAGAAAATACCAACTGTATACACAGCCACCATGTTCTAAGCAGCCTATTATAACGGTTACTCGGCTAGATTATTGTTATTTACATAGTGAGGCGGTTGAAGCAAAGCCCCGCTTCTTCTCACCAAGCTGCTCATATGACCGCCTAGATGACTTAACCAGCCCGTAGCCTTAAAGAATGCATCATCTTTCCATCATCCACAAGCCTTACTCGTATCTTTTCTCCGGCTTTAAACTAGTATGAATACCTGGAGAGGCCAGTGCCAAATAATTGAGCAACTTTATCTTCATCATTTTCTAGGCCTCATCAGTCATTTCCAACTTTTGTTTACTTAAGTTGGATACCATCTCGCTCAGAGCCAAGAACCTACCGAACGACCATGAGTTCCTCAATCGTCAGTCGCGTCCTCTCCTAACTGGACCTTCATCTATAATGGGCATTAATCTAGGGTCCTTCTATAGACTCTCCCCAGCGGTGCAGTTGAATGGTACCACTCTATCTACAATTACGATTCGGACTGTCCTGGATGTTACGGGGCAATACCAGCCGAACAAAAGTGTTGGAGTTGGAGTCAAACCCAAGGCAAAAATGTTACAGGTGGTGGACCTTATTGTGGGGATTGTGTGAGTGGCGCTCCCTGTTTCCTTTGAGATTGGAATTAGGAGTTGGCGACCTACTGACCAGGTATTTGCGAAATAGTATAACAAGACTAAGAGGGCTAATGACACGGTTCGAGGCGGTGGGGCCTGATGATAAAGAGTTTATAGCGTAAACCACGCTTCCTGCTTTACGATGGACAGTTCGATGGACAGCGAGGTATGACTGTCGGGTAGCGCTAGTAACTCGCGATGGGGATAGTTCTGCTTGTGTGCTAAGAGGGTATTGAGAATCGGTCGTGATGACTATATGGCTTGAGTACAACTTAGCGGACGGAGAGCGCTCTTTCTCACACTCTTGGTCATATGTGATCTCGATGTAATAAGAGAGAAATATGTAACTGAGCCCAATACAAGCTTCTGTCTCTTCCGAATCGATCGCTTCATATTACAGACTCAGACGAATCAACAAGTTGTGGGATGCGTAGAGGCTAAATTGAATCGAAGCACCTCGATCAGACAGGAGTTTCTCGAAGAATGTATTGGTCAGGACTGATGTACGTAACGCAAAAGTGACAGCCACGGAGTAGATGTTTGCAGAGTGATGGAGCTCAGGGTTGTCCCATCGATGAAGGCTGGGTAGCATTGATGGACTCACAAAAACACCGTATAGAATTGAACTGACTAAGTAAGCCAACCAGTGCATCTTGACATCCTTTCACAGGCAGGGTTTGCCTTAGTAGCGGATCATGGGTAACGGTACTTTGGGGCATAAACCGGAGACCAGCGGCGATCAGACAGTGCGACAGCTTGGTTTCGCTACGACTGTTATCTCGTGAGCTAGATGTTAGGTCTATAAAAGCATTCTAGCTTTATCTATCAGCGTAGGCACAGCTCTCTCGTTGACTGAGACAACATTGGAGCATCCGGGAGAAGAGTCATGTTGAAGTTGATATGTTGTGCTATCAAAGAGAAGGCATGGGAGAGTACAAGTCTCTAGCGAGACCTTAACATAGCCACCCCACCCTCCTCGTTTATCTCACCTTCCTTGCTATCGTGGTTTCATGCCAATCGTGTCCGGTAGAACAGGGGACAGGTCGCGTGATGGGCATTTCTGTCGAATGTGCCCTGCCAGACGGCAAAATCACTGCAACAAGAAGGGGTGACTAGTGGAAGAGGGTAATGAGCTTGAATGACGACCTGAAGACCACCTTCGCTCGTGGGACTTTTGAGCGATCAGGATCTAATGAGTAGATATATTCCATGAGAGTCATATGTAATCATGAAGATATACCTAGACTCTAGATTTTTTTTCTAATTTCTGCTAGTTAAACTCATGACAGGACATGTAGTTGTTGAAATAGATTTGACTCTCTTCCAGTCAGAAATCAGCTAGCTGTAGCAGAGGATAAGTATGTATTCTCCTTGTGAAAGGCATTTTAAGCTCATGAGGTGAACATTTAAATGTGAAATTGGAGATTTCTCAAATGGTCTTGCGGCAAAAACATATCTGGGTGGGTGGAGGATGATCCGGTGGGTACCTTGACAAATATACAGCAGAGCATCTAGGCCGAGCCCCAACGTTTCGATCTTTGCGGAATCAAATTGAATTACCAAGAACCGAATGTCATAGACATACAATCAACTGATCAAGCTTCTATCAAAAGAGGACTTTCAGACTATCAGAGAAGATCGGCTACATGCGGACTTCGGAGAGGTCCTACAGGTTCGAGCCATTTCCTTGACTAATATCCCGTCCGGGGGATCCGACTCCCATATTTTGTACGTAAGGAAATCAAGATAGATGGAATCATTGTGATTAATATTAATCATGAAGAGCATAGAACCACCTCTATCGAAGTGTGGCAAACATGACATTGACCGTGCACGCATCACGAGACGTAGAATTAGCATCGTCGATTACGCCAGACAGGGGCTTATCTGCGATACAGTATCACAATAGGGGCTCAGGGGCTATTGATTGCCTTTCCCGTTACAAACGCAGAACACTAAAGATCGGAAATCCGGGGAAGCAGAAGACTAATTCTATACTCTAAGAATGTCGTCCACGATATGCCAAACAAATTAAGCAACAAAATAAACGCAACTAAATTCGCCGATCGGCCAATTTGGGCAACTTCCACCCGAATCTGGAAAATCGGCCGAGCGGAGGAATGTCCATGCGCTAACTCAGCTTCCAAGAATTTCCGGCTATTGTTCAAGATACACTTTTCTAGGACCGCCTTCTTCAGCAAGACTATACTGACGGCACAGCTCCAAATTGGGATGAGTGTTATTGACGATCGGATTGGTTTTGAGGTATAAATACACTAAGAAACTAAAATATAGTCCTCTACAGAATTGAAGCGCGTAAGATACAATAATCCTATCAAGATATTCACCTTCTCAGTCAGATCGTAAGCCAAGTATAGAAGGCGGTCCCGAAGAAAGGTGTGTCAAGCAGAAAAAAATGTGCTAGCAGCAGGACCCACAACAACCAATGGGGTGTTCCATTTCCGTTACGTTTGTACCGGTGAACCTGCGCAGCCAAGGATTGTCGCATCTCGATTGCCTAATCGCGCCCTGAAACTCAATATGGTGGCTTATCTTCCCCAGCATGAGCTCGATGCCAAGGACGATCATCACTATCTAGAGCCAGCCCAAAACCCTTTCGCTGGGCGGCTCGGCGGCAACCAGGACTTTGTTGTCGATCGGAATGATCCCCGGAACGATGCAGTCTTGGAAAAGGTGCCTGATGCTGCACCATGCATGACGCTGGCGGAGGTCTTTGATTTGCGCGGGTTTCTCAGTCCCGATCTATACAAGTTTGCAATGCTGGAATGTATTGGTTAGTTCATTTCCTTGGGGGTGTTGAGGGCATTGAAAAGTCTTCCCTCTTCTCTGAATCTTGATCTTGACCCGGGACGTTGAAGCTAATGGATGGTTGCTATTTAGCTAGTATGATGAACGTTTTTATCTCGTGCTGGGTCACGACGCATCCACTCGCTGCAACGACTTCCCCGAAAACCCAGGCTGGTGTTTACGCTACTGTCACCTTCTTCTCCCCACTCTTTGGAGGCATCACCAATCTCCTCTTGACTCCGCTTCTGATCTATACCTTTTCGCCATCGAGTGGAGGCCATATTAGCCCGACTATTACACTAGCTACATTCTTTGCGCGCATTATCTCCTTCCCGCGCATGGTCTTGTATTTGGCTGGACAGACTTTCGGCGGAGCCTTAGCTGGTTTCATGCTGCATAGTGCGTATGGAAGTCGCGAAATCACCATAGGAGGATGCCACATCGATACATCAATGGTGGACCCCACAGACGGACTGGTGATTGAATTTATTGCGTGTCTGGTTCTTATTTTCTTAGCGTTTGGTGTTGCTCTTGATCCACGGCAGGCCCAGGTCTTCGGCCAAGCCACAGCCCCGTGGTTTGTAGGGATCGTCCTGGGAATCGTCAGCTGGGGCACAGCCTTCACCCGTGAAGGGTATATTGGAGCGAGTAAGTTCTAGAAAGAAGTGGATTCGTGGGGGGTGGCGTTTAAGTAACTCATTCCATGCAGGTCTTAACCCGGCAAGATGTTTCGGTGCTTATGTGGCGTCGGAATTCCCTTCCTATCACTGGATCCACTGGGTAAGGTTGCCTTTCGTTCCCGTCTATTGGGTTTGTGTTATACAGAGCTTGGCTAATTTCCCGTAGGTTGGGCCACTTGCCGCTGCTATCGGGCACGGGTTGGTGTACTTTATTGACCCACTTTGGAGTTCGCCGTGATAAGCCCGGCGGCGTCCGCCGAGACGGATTATAAGCCCGAGAAACCGCCGCTTGCCGCGATGCATTTTCACAAATGTTAATAGAACCTTGGACATAAACATAGACATACTGATAGACGTAGATAGGTTAGATTGAGAGATAAGACAATGCTTGGTTCGATCCGCTGAATATAATTGGCCATGTCACCGTCCTCAAACCTAGTGACCTAAGTAAAGAAAAAAGGCCACTTTGAGAGCCAACGCCAGTATAAGGCCCGTGTATTTTGGATAGTGTTGTCCATTACACAGGGGGATTATTAACTGGAAACCTATCTTGGACTAGATACTATTCTTGCTTGGAGGCAATTGGAACATTTCAATTGTCATATCAATTGATTGATTCAGAGGAATTCATATGAACATAATATCGAGGCCTGCAATTAGCCACCACATGTGCAAGAAGCGTTCCACCAGAAGCCAAAAACCACGAACTTACGCCAGAACAGAATAAAATCGCTAATGCTCAGAACGAGGGGAATGTAGCCAAAGAGGGCTGGGAGCAATGTGTAATGAAGTCATGAACGCCTGCGCGGGAACAAAGACCCGAGGAGTAAGACTCACGTCCTTTGGTTGCAAGGTGATGGACCAGGACGAAGGAATGCGAGTAGGTAGTCTCTTAATTGTGAGGTTATTTATAGAGAGTTGCCAGTTGAGGTGAGCTAAGAAGCCGTTATCCGAATTTGCAAAGAGACGTTTTCATCATGGAGTCAAGGTAAACCTTGTCCTCAGAAATCCATCGCTGGATATCCTAGCCGGTCAATCGAATCTACAACCCTGGGTATCAATTAGTGAAACCATGTCAATCAGTGAAGTGTCTCACACTTACGAGTATTGCTTCGTGAGGGTTCCTTCCCCACCCTTCGACAGGTCGATGTTGAACACGTAGAAATTACCATCACTAGTGACAACCATTACTTGCGGGGAGTTATTGCTCATAGCAACAACACTCCGGAGAGGCCCAGGACTCCCGTTCCCACCCTGAGCTTGGTTGGATCGTGGGATCTTGATCCAGGCAAAGTCTCGCGCCGGTTCCCACATTTCACTTACGCCCTTGGGGAGGTATCCGCCCATTCTTGAAGCAACGGCTCCTCCGACATTCTGAGATGTTCGGCGGAGCATACCTATCAATGTGCCGTTGTGCTTTCGGGATGCTAAATCTGCACCAGTGTCGCTGCCTCCTTCGTCGGACTCATGTGGACTTCCGATCTGGCTGGTTCCGAGAGACGACTCGCGGCTGATGGAAGAGTGTGACGGGGCAGAACCTTCGGAGGGCGGGCCTTGCTGGCTCAGTTTGAAGAGATGGATGGTTTCGGTTGAGGAGGAGACACAAAGAAGGGTTGATGTCGTGTTGAATGACATGCTGAAAATGCGCGAAGGCATGGAGCCACGTCGGAATTGGTAGAGCTTATGGCCATCGGGAACTGAGAAGACGCGGATGATGGTTCCCTTATCTGAGGCAGTCGCAAGCAGAGTTCCTTCGCTGTTCAGTGTGATACAGGCTAACGGGGAACGGTGAGCTTCGATGACGTTGATAGCTTCGAGCTTCTGCGCATCGAAGATGAGAACATCTCCTGTAGTTGGTGAGACATGGGTTGTTCCCGGTGGCGCATGGGCTGGAGGCTTTATCGATGCTGGGGCTTTCTGAGGTAGGGGATATGCCATGTAGCAGTTGTCCGACGATGGTGCCAAGGCACAGATGGCTGGTACTGTGTCAGTAACCATGCAAACTTATAGGACAGGCGTCGTGCATACCGTGCGGGTTTGGTGACGTATCGATCGTGGACAAGAGCTTCATGGTTTGAATGTCGTAGAGGTAGATTTGATCTTCCAGGACGATGACAAGGCGTTTTCGATTCAGCTTAACGGCCAAGACCGTCGTCGGAAATGTTAATTCACATATTGTGCATTGGCGCTATGAGAGAAAGTTATCAGATCAGTTTCAATAACTTTTATATGGCGGGCGCCTTGACAAACTTCGACGAACCTTGGTGTTTGTGATCTGTAACCGGCGGGGCGATAAGATGAGTGCTACCAGCGAAGTGGAGAACAGCATCTCAATCACCGCGATATTCCCTTCCTTGGTCTCATAGCTCTTGGCGAAGGGCTCAGTAGTGAAAATGCGAAATCCCTTGGAGGTGGCTGGTTGATGTCAGTGAACACCGAAATAGAGGCCACTCCGCGCAGGTGAGGAGCTCACCAACAGCCAGGTAGCTGTAGTCCTGATTAAAGGTCACGAAGTTCATCGCCATCTTGCCGGTAGACACTAGGCGCAGGTAGTCGGGTCTCCAGTAGGTGGATACAAGCGCGGCAGATGGTGACCCCGCTTGGGGGAGCTGGATGGGGGCGGAAGGGGAGTAGTCGCCCGTCACCGGTCAGCGCGTATCATCTCTTGCGAGTCGTAGGTTATTTCTGCGAAGGACACGGAGGTGGAGAAGTGAAGATGCGATATCCGGAGATCCCAGGAGAGAACTTTGTCGTTCGCAAGCGAAAGTCGCCGCGCTTGGGCCACACCTTGATTACCCACCGCCTACGAATTCACTGCTTTATCGATAACACTTTTCGTTCACGAACACCTGGGCACCCCCTCATGGATCCCGCGTCTAGCCATGGCTTGACCTTGGAGACCTTGGAGACCTTGCGCATTGATGCCTTGATCCGAGCCTGTGACCTACACTGGCTTACAATATCGCTGACAAACGGCAGTATTGCCCCCAAGCGAATCCTCCAGATGATCTACCTCGAGCCGCGGTTCAATCGTTTCGAGACCCCAGCCTCAGCGCCGATCGCCGATTATCAATCGCGGATAATGACTCCAAATGAGCATGCCATGTCAGAGAGTTTTTTACCATGGTTCAAGATCCAGACATATTTGTGGAATCTAGGCTGCTAGTAGCGAGTTGTGTCGCAGGCAAACCGTTGGATATGACACTGAGATAGCATCGTCCTACCTTCCGCAATCATTCTTCATGAGCAAAAATGAAAGCGCAGACCCGCCGGAGTCGTCGAAACTGACCATGATTAGCCCCTAGGGCATGAGAAGAATGGCATTAGCAATACACAGGCGTTTAAGGGGCGCTTGGGATATTGAATACTCTATCCTTTAGAGCAAGGCTTCATGGATATCTGCGGTCCTCGGTATATCACGGTGCTGTGATCTCAAATTCCGAAATAGTTCACTGCAGTTTAGAACTGCCCTCAACCGACCGCCCAGGTGTATAATCCCCTTCACAGTCAATGTTGACTTCCGCGCGTCACACCGGCACGTCACTGGGAGATATCAATGACGAGCTGCTGGTCGAATAGTGAATATACCCGTTCCTTCTCTCGATCCCTTCTGGTGCCTACAGCAGAACGCTGTCGCTTGTGTGATTTTACCCTATACTCGAGTCTGTGTTTCGATATGGCATCAATGGTATGTTACTCAGCGGTGACTCAAGCTTAATCCTTGCATATGGAGGCAAATTCATGGGCAATTTAGCTCGGGGCGGCTTGCGTCTGGATAAAAAGGATAAACAAGGGTGGCGGATGCCTGAGACAACCTGCATCGGACACCAATGAGGCATTGACGGCATGAAACCTTTCTCGATGATGTCGAGGCTTGTTGCCTCCGCGTTGGCGCTTCTACTCCAGTGGAAATTCTAGTGGAAGGAATAGACCAGACTCAACTAGTGAGATGTTCCACCGCAGTTTTATCAAGGCTTGGGCAGACTCGACTAACAACCCAACGCCGAATGACCTAATGGTCACTTAGGCTCCATACCACGCCGACTGGTGCCAGCCAAAACAGAACCTCCGGCCTCGAAAGCGGCGTCAAAATATGCAGACGCAGCTGGCGACCTCATGTAGTGACTCTATCGTATTTGCCAATAAAAATAGATTATGCATTCTCCGAATGCAAGCTCATTATCCACCGGCCACGTCGCCTGCGCAAGCTGCAGTACTGCAGCAAATACTAGGCAATGATCAGCTGGTTCATCGAAGAATCAGAGATCGGCCTTTACACCCAATTCGGGACAGGAGCACCTCGCAAGCATCGGCGAAGATCGCAAGATACCAGTTGACAGCAGCTAGCCGCATCACATCCCGAGTAGGCCGTTTCGAGCAGAAACAGAAGCCCTTAGCAGGCCGTTTACCGGTCGACATCGATGAAAGTCATCTAATTCAGGAGGACCATGAGTTCATGTCGGTAGCCGATATACTTTAGAAGATCGGATTTGTTGTTTACGGATACTCGCCGTAGTTGTCTACCCAGGATCTCGGGACCTATTACGATGTGGCTTTTATGAAGATGCCTAACATGACCCTTCTGACCTTATCAGTGGAACCTAAATACGCCGAGGCAAAGAAAAGGGCTTGGGATGTATTGACCAGTGTGCCGGGTCCGGCTCACGACCCATGTTCCTACCCGACGACGTGCAGTACGTACATGCATCGTAGTCGGGATTCGTCGACATATTAAAAACATATCTGATAACACAGGCCTAGGAATCCACGTTCATCGTTAGTTCATTGTTACACTAGTTGGCGATCCCATGACCGGGCCGAGTCTTCCGGCAACCTCGCGAGGGGAGTTTGATGTTGTCAGCATCAAGATCCAACCTTGACACTACTAAACCTTAGCAAGGGCTAGTCCAGCACGGCTCACACCCAAAGACAAGATCAGCAGAAAGTAGGGCCTTGGTTCGACGCAGTCCTGCCTGACATGTCCCCCATCCGCATTTACTGCTGTAGTCCGGCGTGAAATAACCAACCAATGATCGGATTTGTGTGGGTGAAATGGCAAAGCATAATGCGAGGGGGGAACCCATCCCTCCCCTCCTCCCTGTGCCACCTTAGACACCCGTCTGGGTTGATTCGGGCACCGGCTCGTTGGTCGTTGGCTAGATAGCCGTTTTCTTGGGCATCGTATTTGCGAAGGTTGGTGAGTCTTTTCTTGGTTTGTCTTGGGTTTCGCATACTATCCTGTTTTTTTTGACGGCCAGGTCTCAGAAAGATACTGTAACTCTCCTGCATCCCCCACTTGAAGGTGGATCAGACGGACGATCCGGGGTCGACCCATCAACAAACGTACGTATGAACTTTCCAGATGTATACTTTAGTACTACGGACAATGAACCCACATTATCTCCCAAATCAATATTTAGCCCAGAGCAAATTGAGTTCAAAGATGCCACCATTCCATGGATGGACGGCGCTAGGTAAATTGCCACTGGAGGGTAAAGGTTTCCGAGTGGGTATGGAGTGTGCGGGGAGGAGGGATTGTGGTGGAAGGCCGCCGCACAGACGATGGCCGTTGGATAGGAATCCAGACCGAGCAACGAGGGGGGGCATATGTATAGTATACTGTAGGAATCTCAGCGTCATCGGAACCCTCCCCGGGCCCAGTGATTGGGCGTGAGCTTAGATTGCAGGTGCCGCACAAAAGTGGCCCGCGGATGAGAGGAGTGTGTTCCAGGCGGGGTATGTCTTTTTCGGTTCAACGACCAACTAGGGCTAACTATGGCGAGGGTGGAAGCCGGTTCAAGTACTTATCGCGATAACCAAGTGGAGCGGTGGAGTCTCAAGCCCCGGAATGACGATGGCGAGAACCAAGTACTCCGTAAACCCAGCTCGTTAAGTAAACTCGACTCAACAAAGTGGTCGAGTATCCCGACTCATTCCTGGCCCCTTACTGGCCTTATCTCCGTCGTATGATTGCTCCGAGATACTTGTACCTCGAACTTCCCCCCTTCACCATTCTATCTTTGTCTGAGTAGATCTTCATCTTCCGTTTTCTTCCATTTCTTCGACCAAAGGATGTGATCGACTTGTTGCGCAGCTGCCGAATAGTGTTACTATTGATCCCCTTCAATACTTGCCAACACTTGCGACCGTCCATTCTCCGCCCATCATGGCGACCGTTGTTGTTCAGCAGGCCCTGCGCCATTCAACCCCTCCCCCTTCTCCCATCCCATCCGCCATCTCCGTCAACAGACGACCGAGCCCGATTCCGTCCAGGCATCTGCCCATGTGCCCAACAGGGCCGTCGCCTTCCGATGCACGGGAACCTCCTGCACGCACCGCCACTGATCACTCCAATGATCAGACAGCCTCACTTCTGTACCCGGCAGATGGCTTCGTGCGCATTTCGTCCCCGCCAGCACCCAACGTATATGCCATCGATGCCGAGACCCTGTCTTCGGCGCTCGATCATATGGCAGCGCAGCCATTACCCGATCCATCGCAAATGTTCCCTTGGCTGCATGGTCTCCACCCGGATAACCACTTGCAGTTGGGCTTCTTCTCAAGTCGTCGGAAATCACTGCGCCGGGCACCGAAGTGCTGGCGTGGTATCACCGTGGTCAAGATGGGCGGGGACCTGAGTAAGGCGCGCCTTAAGGGTGCCGTTGCCCCTAATGAAGTCATCTCGCCCACCTCGCGCTTCCTCATGTCCGACCCGCCGGAGGGTTTCTCAGTGCGCAACTTCCAAATCCAGACAGCTAAACTGGCGGCAATGTCGGATATCGTGGTGTATGCCGAGGATCAAGCCAGCAAGTCGGAGCTGCTTGCCCTGGCAGAAGACTTTGCGATGGCCCAGCAGGCCTGGCGTATGAAGAATGATCCCATGCAAGAACATCCCCCTTACAACACCTTTGTGGTCACGAGCTCCTTCCATCATATTGAGAAGAAGCGCCCGGAACTGGTCGTTATCAATGCGAAAGGCCAGCTCACTGGCCGGGTCATGGACTTCTCTCAATGGGAGCGCCTTGAGATGTGCAGCATGTCTCGTGCATCGGAGATCTCAAAAAATGTATGGCTTGGACCGACTCCTGATTATATGTTGCGACCTGGGGCATGCGATAAGCCTGCAACAGATCCCTATGATCTGATGATTGAGGCCAGCGATTTGGCAAGTATTCCTGGCCCTCGTTTCTTGGCTACAATCGACGCAAAGCTTGAAAATGGACCCCAACGAATTGATTTCCCTTCATCGGGCTCAATTGTCCTCCCATCTGGCAACACGCGCGAAGTGGAAGACCTTGTCGCTACCATCCGATGGATCTACTACCTCGCTCACCCAGAGCCGGATGAGGTAGCTGACCATGATGGCGACGTCGCCATGACCCATGCTGGGAAGAAGCCTCGTCGAATCTTCATCCATTGCGCGGACGGCTACACCGAGAGCTCTCTGCTAGCAGTTGCGTATTTCATGTTCGCCGAAGGCGTTCCAGCACACGAAGCTTGGCTTCGTCTGCATTGTGAGAAAGGTCGGAACTTCTTTGCGTACCCAACGGACGTTTCCTTTTTAAGCCACGTTCAGCCACGTCTTTTGCAAGAAAGCCCGACGAATCACAACATTGATACATCTGAGATCTGGGATCCGAACTGGTTTTTGAAGATGGATGGATCATTGCCCAGTCGCATTTTGCCTTACCTTTACCTGGGTAACCTTAACCATGCCAACAACCCGGATTTGTTGCGGGAACTTGGAATCCGCCGTGTTTTGAGCATAGGAGAGCCTGTTTCGTGGAGCGAAGAGACACGTGCTAAATGGGGCAAAGAGAACCTCATGTTCATTGACAATGTCCAAGATAACGGTATTGATCCGCTCTGGCAGGAAATCGACAGGTGTTTGGAATTCCTCGGTGAGTGGGATGCAACGGACTCGTCTTCGTGTTTTCGTTTTGCTTTGAATGTGTTACTGACGAACCCCTAGAACATGATAAAGAAGAAGGCAAGGCGACCCTGGTCCACTGCCGTGTCGGTGTTTCCCGATCCGCCAGCATCTGCATTGCCGAAGTGATGAAGACCATGGGTCTTTCCTTCCCTCGCGCATAGTACGTCAACTCCTTACACCATAAACCCGAAGTCAAAGCTGACCTCAATCTAGTTGTTTCGTCCGAGCTAGACGTCTGAACGTGATTATCCAACCTCACCTCCGCTTTGTGTAAGCAACTCCCGCCCATCGTTAAAGCTCCAAGCCACTGACACCTCTCAGCTATGAACTCCTCCAATGGGAAGAAAACCAAATGAAGAAGCGAGGCCCCCTGAAACGCGAACTCGAATGGCCAACCGTCGCCCGCGAGATCGCCCTACTCAACAAACCCTACTCCCGAACCTAGGGCACCTTCCAATACATGCCACCATATGAGTTCGACCACGTTATTCTTAATTTTTTTTTTGTTTCTCACGCTGCCGCATTCGCACACCCGAGCCGGAGCATGCATTTATGTTGAACGATTTGACACACGACTGCTATGAGGGATGATTTTTCGCTGGATTATGGCCCTTGGCGTTGCTGGATTTGATATGGGAATATCAACAAAGACGCAATGCTTTCACCATCCTCACCATGTCGTGTTTTTATTTTATCTTTAAGCCTTACCTTCTATTCTTGGACATTGTCCATTCGGATTTTTTTACACAATCATCATTTCTATCGAATCCTCTTCGATCTCATTTTCTTCTCGGTTGAAACAAGAATATCGATGGTCTTCATATGAGCCGGGCGATGCTTCTGTATCTTTTCCTTTCTTCCATCTTGGCCCGGGATTACGCATCTACATCCGGACTTAGGCTTATTTATCTTTCTACTTCCTTCATTCTGTCTTGGAAAACGTGCTTAAGATACTACGGTGGACATGGCGTGGTCTTAAACTGCGATCACTGTTGGACGATCACTGTTGGGTATTCTGCTACTTGCAACCTCCGAACATGTATGAGGTTTATTTGAGGCATGCTCCATATTGATATATATTCCTTAAACCTACTCCTTTTCAACACTCGTCGCCACCTACAGTCAACTCCTAGCATCTCTCGAACACCCTGTAGAGACCTTTCAAATCGGCGACTTCCACCACGCCTTTTAGCATCCGCGATGTAGCGACCAGCCGGCCGCGGAGGGCGGGGAACACGGCGTATTCTAGCATTCGGATCATCTGTGAGCGGCGGCTTGTGATGATCGGATCTTCTTCTGCAACCGGTAGGTCTGGGCTGGAGGGTTCCTTGGATGGCGAGATGGGGAGTTGTTCTGGGGTGTAAAAAGTGGCGAGTTCACGGAGGAAGCTGCGGAAGCATTCTTCCTCGCCTGACCAGTCCACGTAGGGACCGAGTCTGAGTAGGAAGCGTGGAAGTTTCGCTAGGGAGGGCATGTAGCCCTTTAATAGGAGGGGAATTGTAAGGAGGTCGCCTTCCGGACTGACTTTTAATGAAAAGTATTCGTCCAGCATTTCCCGGCGCTCGATTAGGGTCTTGGTTATCATTTCTGCGGCATTGGAGAATATTGTTTCTGCGTCTGCGTCGTTGGTATTGCAGTCTTGTTGTTCTGCTTCGGTGGCGATCTTGAGTAGATCCACTAGCTTTGGGGGAGGGTCGAGGCGGATGATGCCGAAGTTTCCAAAGTCTGTTAGGCCGACTTGGTAGAAGAACTCGTTGCAGGCGAGACCGTAGTCTACTAGGTAGAGTTTCACTCCCGATTGGATGGCTGCTAAGCGGCGTCGTTCATCCACGAGTCCGACATAAGTGTGTGAGGCGAACATCTCCGTTAATGTGTTGTGCATTGTCGCACGGACGGCACTGCGGAGGTTCTTTACGGATGTGAGGGCGATGCGGAGGGGCTGACGGTCTGTGATTTCGTACTGAAGGCTGTCTTCCAGTATAGGTGATGGCTGGTTGCCCGGGGCGGTAGGTGTATCGGGCTGTGCAGGAGATGGGGCAAGCATAGAAGTGATTTTGCGGACCTTGGAGTCCGTGCGGACGAGGTTGTTTTCGTATGGTCTTTTGGTTGTGGCGGGTGTCTTCGGTGTGCTTGCAGTCCTCCCATCTGGTACACCATCTCTGGTAGAGCCTTGGTCCAGCTGGATGGTATCAATGGTCTGAACACCAGGCAGGAGACTCTGCGTGAGGAATGTCCGACTTGAGTCAACTTGGGCAAGCTTGGATCTGATCTCATTGCAGACCATCTCAATGATCTCGTCTTCGTTCAGAAAATTCACTTCGCGTTTGGTTGGGTGGACATTGACATCCACGCGATGCGGCTCGATTTCCAGATCAATATACGCGAAAGGATGTCCACCTTTTGGTAAGAATGCGGAGTATGTCTGTTCCACGGCGCGCTTGATAGCAGTTGACTCCACAGCACGGTGGTTGATAAACAACAGAATCACGGTTTTTTTGACATGATAGTTGGCATTGGTAGCTAAGCCCGAGGCACGGAAGCCAAGCTTGCTGTCTGAAGCCTCAAATTCGACCACTTCGTTCGCCACGGCACTACCGTGAATTTGGCGGATTCGGTCGACGATGCTCGCACTGGAAGGTGTTGAGATGCTTACTCCCGAGTCACCATGCTTGCGACACGAGAAGGCGACGCCCGAACAGTGTACCGCATATCGGCCGACGACGTCGAGGATCTTGGCGTACTCTTCGCTCGCGGAGCGGAACGCACGGCGGCGTGTAGGAATATTATAGAACAAATCTTCGACCTATTGCTTCCGTTAGTAAGAGGGCAACTGAAGACAAAAGGTGGTATTTACCGTGATCTGTGTTCCTCCACGGCCTGCAGTCGCCTTGGGTTCAGCATTCTGTCCTGGCTTTGCAGGAACCAGTTTCCCATCCCCGTAATGTGCTCGCCAGGCGCAGCTGGATCCGGCAGTCTTCGTTGTCACCGTCAAATGAGCGATATGACTGATACTGGCCAGTGCCTCGCCACGAAATCCGTATGTGCCGATCGAAGAGAGATCCTCAAACTCCTTGAGCTTGGACGTAGTAAATCGTTCGCAAAGAATAGGTAGATCATCGCGCTTCGAACGGTCAGCCAAAGTACTCATTTCTATCAGAGCGGGTTGTGGACTCACATCAATTCCATGTCCATTATCCGTAATCTGTAGCAGCTTCAATCCTCCATCTTTGATCAGAACCTCAATCGAGGTAGAGCCCGCATCGACGGCGTTTTCGATAAGTTCCTTCAGTGCATGCATTGGAGCAACAATAATCTCTCCGGCGGCGATTTTGTTGACGACATTGGGGTCGAGGGCCTGCGGAGACTCGTTAGCATGTGCATAGTGTGCAACTGGAAGGCGACAGCTGTTCGTACCTTGATTCTCTTGGGCTTGGACGACCCGGAGACTTCTGGCTCCTCCGCACCACGCTTAGTGCCATGCTGATCAGGAGAATCCAGATCCATGTTGTCAGCCATGATGCTCTGGGTTCTGCGTCGCGTGCGGCGGCGTGAAGTGGAGAAGAAACGCGGAGCTCGAGTTGGCGATAAGACTATCGATAAGCCGTCGATCTCGCGTTTTATGGGGATCAAATCAATCTTACATCTCGCGACCCCTTCACACCTCTTTTGCCCTGAGCCTCCCTGGGCTCTGGTTGACTTGACTTAGATTTGGCTTAGGCTCAATGCTCATTGCAGGTATCCTGGCTTCAACGCCGCCCGCATTATAGCATGGCCCCCACGAAGATGCCTTTACGCGCCGATGAAGAGCTAGGCAAGAAGGACGATGATCTTCACTCCAACCAAGCCCGCTTTCGTCCTGCGCAAAGTCGTGTGTACCCTCGTCCTCGGCGCATTTTGGTAGCTGTGATCGCCCTGGTGGCCCTCTACCAATTCTTCAAGCACATGCCCACAGACATCTCCCCGGCCGCCGAACGATACAACCCGACAATTGCACGGTTGAGACACCCTCCTCCACAAGCGCCTCCAGTTCAGTCTCCAGCCGGTTCTAAGGCTGATAAGGAACCACACCAGTTCCCGCAAATAATCTATGAGGAGAAGTCTTTCAATGGGGCGATCAAATTCTACGAGCTGGCTCGGTCTCTCCCCCACAGCAAGCACCCGGAGCACAAGGCTAGTCATGCTGTGCTTTTTGCAGCATCTAGCCTCCATAGTGTCTCGGACATGCTACCGTTGGCCTGCCAAATGGCGCGCAAGAAGTTGAATCAAGTACATTTCGCTCTTATGGGGAAGGATGAAGTTTCCATCGAAGGAATCAAGACAGTGAACGGGATCTCAGATGCAGAGTGCCCAATGACATGGCATGGTTCGTTCATAGGCCGTTTGTATTGAATCTCTGGACAGTTCTGACATCTTTTCAACAGACAGTCGACCGGATCATTTGACAGAGTCTTCTGATGCTCGCATGGAACAAGCTGTGCCGGGAGGTCTTGGTTTGATTCAGGCATACGTGGCTCCACAAGTTATTATCACGCAGGGTAAGGGCTGGGAAGACGCGTTCTTCTGGAATGGAGTGAAAGCCCATAAGGAGAGAGCTGCGGTTCCACATATCGCGCTTCCCTCGGCTTCGATAGACATCATGTGGATATCCTTCGTCGATAGCACCGCCTTGAAAGGTAATTCCTAAACAAAGGCAGTCTCTTGATCAGAAACTTTGATACTAATATACTTGACAATAGTCTGGAATGATGTTCGCGTTGATATGGTGGTCCACGCTTCAAAATCTTCAAGTTCCTTGATTAGACTCATCCGGTCTTTGGATGCTGCAGACTATCTGGGATCAACACCCAGCTTGACTATTGAGCTCCCGCCATCTCTCGACCCAAATTTGCGGGGAATCTTACAAAATTTGGAAGGATTGACCCAGCTTGCGGGACGCATCACTCTCCGGCGACGTATTGACCCCCGCTATATGGACCCGGCTGAATCGTCCATTCGCACGGTGGAAGGCTTCTACCCAACGAATCCCCGATTGTGTCACTTGCTCATTCTATCTCCTCAGACAGAGGTTGCTCCTTCATTCTATCACTACCTCAAGTACAACATCTTGCAGTACAAACAGTCGGCGCGGGCTAAGTCCGCCTCGATGGATCTCATGGGGTTTTCTTTGGAACTACCATCTGCAAAGCCTACGACTGACGGAGGACAGTTCAATCCCCCTTCCATGCTATTGGCGGATGATATCAAGAAACCTGGGCTGAACACCATTCCGGCCTTCCTGTGGCAAATGCCAAACAGCGACGCAGCTCTGTTTTTCGGCGACAAGTGGACTGAATTCCATTATTTTCTCTCCAGTCGTTTGGGTGTTTCAGAGACGAAAGTCAATATTGCTTCACAAGACAAGATCATGTCCAGAAGGTACCCAGCCTTTATGGACTACCTGTTGGAATTGATGCGGGCCAAGGGATACTACATGCTGTACCCATCATTCCCAGGCCACTCGGCAGCATCTTTTGTCACAGTTCATCATGATTTATACCATCCTCCGGAAGAATTTGCTCATGAAGTAAGCCTCAATAAAGACAAGAGACCGGTTCCTGACATTGAGGACCCCAACGAGCCCCTTGAGCCACTAATGGATGATGCTTCTACGGAGAAACCATTGACCCAGGCACTTTCTATCATGCCTCTCATTGATCTCTTTGATTCTGGTCTTCCAGACATTGAAGAGTTGTCCTTGATGTCCTATGATGGAAAGGAGTTGACACCGGAAACATACCTGCGGCAAACCAGGGAATACGCCGACATGTTCCGGCTAAGATATGGCCATTGTACTGAGGACAGCAGAGTAACTGAGGGTCCTGGCTTAGATCTATTTTGCCTCGGCTGATTTCTCACTCAATTTCGTTTCTAGCATGTTCCGCGATACGGATGTTAATTCTGCAAATTTAGCATTATTGCTCTAGAGTTGGGTGTGGTGAATATCAACAATGATATTCCTCTCAACGGTATTACTAGGTGAAACAAATAGAATTGTCTTATCTAAGTAGAAGGACGTTCATGTTTTCAAGGTGTCGAGGCAAAACAATGACGAAGGCTTGGCGCTGACATAACCAGGGAGCTGCACTAGCCCGAGCTCTCTGCGCTTCCATCACCAGCTTACAGTCAACTGCATCACCCGTTGTCTGCAGGTCCCTATCTCTCTTTTCCTTTGTGACACTGCATAAAACATCTCCCGACCCTTGAATTCGCCGTTGCACCCCTTTGATTCCTCACCGAACCGGTCGCCAGATACCCGTCAGAAATGGCGAACGAGGGCGAACGGTCAACCGCCGCCGACAAGGGCAAGGGCAAGGTTGAAGACATTCGCGAGTTGAACGGCAAGACGCCCCAAAATGAGGAGAAGCCCACTGAAGACGGAAAGAAGAAGGGCGAGGAGCCCCAGGACGGTAAGTCGCGACAACACGTTGCAATCAATCTGGAGCAGAGCGTGTAGCTTCCACGGCATGCTTCCCTGCTTGGACTCAAGTGCTGACCTTTAGAAGATGAGCTCAGTGAAGAAGATCAGCAATTGAAAGATGAGCTCGAGATGCTCGTGGAGCGGTTAAAGGTACGATGACCCTCGATTTCATCCCAAGCCGACGATGACGTTAATGCTAACATCTGCTCTCCATAGGAGCCCGACACCTCCCTTTACGGACCTGCCTTGGATGCGATCAAGAACTTCATCAAGACCTCCACATCTTCCATGACGGCTGTTCCCAAGCCGTTGAAATTCCTCCGACCGCATTACGATGATCTGGCAGCACTCTACGAGAAGTGGACAGCGGGCCCTGTCAAGGTTGGTTTGGAATATCAGGTCGTTTTGATAAGCAATTCCTAATGCTAACTTTCATTAGGACTCGATGGCCGATATGTTGTCAGTCCTCGGTATGACCTACGGAGACGAGGCGAAGCTGGAGACCCTGAAGTACCGCCTGTTGGCCAAGTCGGAAGATCTTGCCTCCTGGGGCCACGAATATATCAGACATCTGGCGCTGGAGATTGGACAAGAATATCAGAACCGGTTGAATGCTGAAAAGGAGACTAAGGATCTGGTGGACCTCGCTCTGTCGCTGGTGCCTCACTTCCTTAGCCACAACGCCGAGGCTGATGCAGTCGACCTTCTGAGCGAGATGGAGATAATCGAGGAGATTCCGCGTTTCGTGGACGAGAACACATACTCGCGAGTTTGCTTGTACATGGTCAGCATGGTCAACTTGCTCACTTACCCTGAAGACCAGCAGTTCCTCCGCACCGCCCACGAGATCTACGTCCGCTACAACAAGCTATCCCAGGCTATCGTGCTCGCAATCCGATTGAACGACATTGATCTCATTAAGAGTGATATCGATGCCACCGACGACAAGTCCCTCAAGAAGCAGATGGCTTTCCTCGTCGCTCGACAGCAGCTTTGGCTCGACCTGCCGGCTGAGGACGAGGAAGGTGAGGCTCTGAACGACTGCCTCAACAACACCTCCATTCCTAAGCACTTCAAGTCTCTTGGAAAGGAGCTCAACATTCTGGACCCTAAGATGCCGGAGGATATCTACAAGACACATCTGGAGAGCAGCCGCGGAGCCGGTCTCACCAACCTTGATTCGGCACGACACAACTTGGCTAGCGCCTTTGTCAACTCCTTTGTCAACGCCGGCTTTGGTAACGACAAGATGATGCTGGTTGAGGGGGAGAAGGGCCCGTGGGTGTGGAAGACCAAGGACGATGGTATGCTCTCCACGACAGCATCGCTGGGTATGCTTCTTCACCGGGATGTTGAGGATGGCTTGGACAAGATCGACAAGTTCACATACGCATCGGAGGACCAGGTTAAGGCCGGTGCTTTGCTTGCCATTGGTATCCTGAACTCCGGTGTTCGTCTCGACTCGGATCCTGCTCTTGCGCTCTTGAGTGACCCTGACAACCTCGAGGCTAAGAATGTGCCCATGCGAGTAGCCTCTATCATGGGTCTTGGTCTGGCATATGCTGGCTCTAACAAGGAGGACCTCCTCGAGATTCTTCTTCCTATTGTGGAAGACTCGTCTTTGGATATGCAGCTCTCTGCCATGGCAGCGGTCTCGCTGGGTCTTATCTTTGTTGGCTCATCGAACCACCAGGTGAGCGAGGCTATTGCCACGACTTTGATGGACGAGGAGCGTCAGAAGCAGCTCAAGGACAAGTGGACACGATTCATGGCTCTTGGTCTTGCATTGCTTTACTTTGGCCGACAGGAGGAGGTTGACGTCATCCTTGATATCCTGAAGGCTGTTGACCACCCCATGGCCAAGCCCACCTCCGTCCTTGCCTCAGTCTGTGCCTGGGCTGGTACCGGAACTGTGCTTAAGTTGCAAGAGCTCCTTCACATCTGCAATGACATCATTGAAGAGAAGGAGGAGAACAAGGGTGACGAGCTCGTCCAGTCCTATGCTGTCTTGGGTCTGTCGCTCATTGCTATGGGTGAGGATGTCGGCCAGGACATGATTCTCCGCCAGTTCGGTCACCTCATGCACTACGGCTCTCCCAACATTCGCAAGGCCGTGCCCCTTGCTATGGGCTTAATCAGCCCCAGCAACCCCCAGATGAAGGTTTATGACACCCTGTCCCGATACAGTCACGACAATGACAACGATGTTGCCATTAACGCCATCTTTGCCATGGGTCTCTGTGGTGCGGGTACCAACAACGCTCGTCTGGCACAACTTCTGCGCCAATTGGCTAGCTACTACCACCGTGACCAGAACTCCTTGTTCATGGTTCGGATCGCACAGGGTCTTCTTCACATGGGTAAGGGCACCATGACGCTCAACCCCTTCCACACCGACCGCCAGGTTCTTTCTCGAGTCTCGGCGGCTGGTCTGCTCACAGTTCTTGTTTCTTTGATCGACGCCAAGGACTTCATCCTGGCTGATAGCCATTACCTGCTTTATTTCCTCATCACCGCCATGTTCCCCCGATTCCTCGTTACCCTCGATGAGGACCTGAACCCCCTCACCGTCAACGTACGGGTGGGTCAGGCCGTGGACGTTGTCGGCCAGGCTGGTCGGCCAAAGACTATCACCGGCTGGCAGACCCAGAGCACGCCAGTGCTTCTTTCATACGGTGAGAGAGCTGAGCTGGAAGATGAGCAGTATATTCCTCTTAGCAACATCCTCGAGGGCTTGGTCATTCTGCGCAAGGTAAGCAATTTTGTTCCAATGCTCCATTGAAGCCTGCGTGCTAACGGACCATTTAGAACCCTGACTGGGAAAGCCCAAAATAAGCAAATGAGATAGTACCTGATCTATCATTACGAAGGGCCTCACATAGTGGTCGGGCTCTTGTTGGATCTAATGTATTCAGAACGACCGAGGAATAGCATGGGATTCTTTTCTCTCCTGTATTTGGTATATGGACTGCTTATGCTGCATCGACTGGGAATCTTGTGTAGACTACATCTCGATCATGGAGACATTGATTCTGTGCTCTGTTAGATGTGTGGAATGGTGAATATTTAATTCCTTCGATATCTTTTTAACAAGCCCAAAGTCGATTTTTGGTTTAGTTGTTAGTATCGTCTCGTAGATCGATGGCGGCGTTCAGCCAAGGTACTCGCCCAAATAGGAAATAGGGCATAGGGCTATGAGCTTATCACTTTTTTCTCTCCGTTACTCTTTCCAGCTGCCGCCTTGAACTTTGACGCCAAAGAATTGCCTATTCTCAGGTCAAGAACCCTGAGACTTTGCAAAGATGAAACTCGACGCCAAGGCAATTCGCTACCTCACAAGTGAGGATTTCAAAGTTCTTGCGGGGGTACTTATCAGCCCCTCCACCCCGCCGTGTTTAGAACGGCCTTTCGCGATATTACTCAGATAACTAATAAAGATTTCCTCTACTAGGTTGAAACCGGCAGCCGAAACCATGAAGTTGTTCCGACCCCACTGGTCGTGCAGCTTTCGGGTCTCCGAGGCGGCAGCGGCGTGCACCGCGCCATCTCGAATCTGGCCAAGATTAACCTGATCGCGAAAGTGAAGAACGCAAAGTGTACGCCTTTCCTCCTCATACTTGGCCATTAAACACCCGCTTATACTTCCTTTCAATGCAGATGACGGATACCGTCTCACCTACGGTGGTCTCGACTACCTCGCTCTCAACGGACACCAGAAGCAAAAAGTCGTCTACTCCGTCGGCAACCAGATCGGCGTTGGCAAGGAATCAGATATTATTGTGGTCGCGCATAGCACTGGAGCGCAACGCATTCTCAAGATCCACCGTCTCGGCCGCATCTCCTTCCGAACCGTCAAGACAAACCGCGACTACCTCCGACACCGCCACACTGGATCCTGGATGTACATGTCGCGCCTGGCTGCGATGAAAGAATTTGCATTCATGAAGGCACTCCGCGAGAACGGATTTCCTGTCCCCGAGCCCATTGCACAGAACCGCCACACCATCGTCATGAGTCTAATTGACGCTTTCCCGCTGCGCCAGATTGCCAAGGTCGCCAAACCCGCTAAGCTATATTCTGAGTTGATGGATATGATATTGGAGTTGGCGCGCTTTGGTCTGATTCATGGTGACTTTAATGAGTTCAACTTGCTCATCAAGGAAGAGGTTATTCCGGATGAGGATGGAACTATTGCGGATATTGAGGATGCGGATGATGATCATATCAAGTTGACTCCGATTGTCATTGATTTCCCGCAGATGGTTTCTATCGATCATGCCAATGCGGAGATGTACTTTGATCGTGATGTGAACTGTATCAAGCGGTTCTTCCAGCGGAAGTATCACTTTGTGAGTGATGCGCCTGGTCCGTTCTTCAAGGACGCCAAGAAGAATTTCTTGAAGAACCCTGGCAAGCGACTTGATGTTGAGGTTGAGGCTTCTGGATTCTCGAGGAAGATGGCTCGCGAGCTTGAGAAGTATATGGAGGAAGTTGGCGCCAATGCTGGTGAGGGCGAAGGAGATGAGGAGGATGACTCCGAGGAGGAAGATTCCGAGGAAGAGGAGGACAACGAAGATGAAGAACCAGAGCAGTCTAGTGCCGCGGACGAGAGTGCCCAGCGATTAGAAGCACTAGAGATCTCGGGGTCATCTGAAAAGTAGATGATCTGGGAAGCTCAAAACTACGCATGAATGTACTTTAATGACCACGCACGAGTGATGAATCTAGACTGTAACAATAGTCCCTTGAATTCCGTTCAGTCCCAAGTTCTTTGTTCGCCACGAAACCTAGCAAGGTCCCTCGAGTTAGCTACACATTTATCTCATCTGGCTGCAACGTAAAGATAACCATGGTAACACCTACCAAATGAAACAGGGATTTTGTGAAAGCCAGTGCGAGACAAGAGCAGATCTATCATATGATTTAGCTTGTTTAGAAACACAAGAGGGTGGACTGGAATCTATTGACCGACTCCAATAATGTTGTTGGACAATCTAGTATGCCAAACTTAGGCATGTGGACAAGCATACGCACGGTCTATCAAATATCCTCGAGTGAAAACACAAACCCCAGAACCAAACTCAATTCGACTAAAATCCTGAAAGAGAGAGCCTCACGTGTCTAAATGAGAGGCTTCAAATTCCATTGCAGGGGAAGCCATCTATTGAATGAATAAGCCCTTGATTACCCAGATCAAACCTGGGTTGATTCTTCGTTAATTCTTCAAGGCTTCCCTTGCGCATCCGTACTGATAGAGATAAAATCCAACTCGCTGCCAGTCGATCGGGTCCATGTCCACGTAGTCTGATTCCATTGACCACCAAAGCAGACACCCGGGTGTAAAATCGTCAAACATAAGATAGCGATCACGATCATGGCTCCCTCCAGGACCATGAAGAGAACTTGGTCATTTGCCAAAGCACTGTGGAATCCGCCCTTCAGCTCTGCAACTCGGAAAATGGACCGTACAAAGATAGCAACGGTTGCTAAAGCCAGGCCTGGAGCCGTAATCAGTGCTTGGTCAGTGAAGGGAAGGGAAATTGACTTACCGACAAGGAAGACTTTCCATCTAATGCCATTTCGAAGTTCATGCAGGTGTTCTGCCCTGTTCAGAGCGTCCGGATTCTTGTATACTTTCCATGCATATTGGAGACAAAGGGCCATGAAAAGAGCGAGAGAAGCCACCTGGAATGAGAGGCCAGCGATCATGATATTGATGCCAGCTTGTGCTAGATCTTGCTGATCGGAGTTGGCGACTGAGGTGATGGCTCCGCCTGCGGCTTGAAGGATCAGGGAAACCAAGTCACAAAAGACGAAAATAATGGTGTAGGTCTGAGGCCGGAGGAGCGATATTTTCTCCCCATATATTATCACAATTCGTCCCAAGCAGATGTAAATTGAGGCGCTGAAAAACGCAGGCGCGATAGTGAGGCAGATCAGGTATCTAGATATCTACTGTCAATATGGATGGCCTCTCGTTGACTGCGAAAGCAATGGGAGATGATGCACTCACTCTAAGAATGGGTTGAAAAGGAATGGATTGTAGTGCATTTGTAGTCTTCCCGCATATCCAATGATTTCGAGAACCAGACCTCCGAACAAACCGACCAAGAAGCCCCAGGTCTTGTATCGAATACCTAGCCCCAGTTGGATGATCAGGAGAACTGCAAAAACGGCCAAATAGAAGGCATTTCCGGCAAGCGAAGGGACATAATTGACATGCGCTTCGGTGAGGGGGCACGTATCTAACGTGCAAGCATCGGAGTTCGTTGAATTGCTCATGGCGGTGTCCAGTGATTGTTTGATTCTTACCCGTCCTCTCTAGATTTGCGCAGGTAGAAATTCGGATGCTAGGATTGGTGACTTTATAGTGACTGGTCATCGTGGCAGCCTAGATATGTCTAAAAACAGACCGTCTAAGCTCTTTCTCACGATTGGCGATTAACGGTATGTTGTCCATGCCCGCTGGACACTTCGGAGACTCAGCCATGCCCTAGGCGTCGGGATTCACATTGGTCACAGCCGTCTTACGCCTTCTGGTAGTGCCTATCTACAGGAGTAACAAGATTAAGGCAATAAAGCCTCCACTTAACGCTGTTATTGGTTCTCTGTTCTCGGATCAGGCTGATTTTGCGCGATGCTGGCCCAGTGCCAAGAGAGCGGACGCGTGAATCGGACATGGACACGGACTTTTCCTACGGACACGGACACGGACATACGGAATTTCGTTACGGACACGGATGATTTGCAAAAAAGACCTAAAAATAAGTGCTTGACTTGCTCTTGGATTTTGTGTTCCCGCGCAGCAGCTAATATTGAGCCAGGTTGTTTCCGTGCACATGTTATGTTGTGTGTCTGTTGAGTTACCTTTGCTGCTAAGAACACGCTAGATAGTAGGATAACCTAAAGATAAATATTCGGCCACTGAACGGCCGCTGAGGAACTATTTATTCGACTCTGTTGCAGTTGATTCTCTTGTCAGCAAGCTACTCAGTCCCAAGATGAAGAGCATCAGTGTTCGCATTCTGAGTCGGGCCACTAGACGGACAGTTTCCGTGCCAGTCGACTTAATATCGCCCAACATTCACCATAAAATTCCAATGGGGTTCTTTCTTTCTTGTTCTATTCTCTATATCTTTTTCATATGTGTCTCTTCACTTCATTCATGGATTCAATTTTGTATCGACCCTGCAAAACAACTCATTCAATCCGGACGCTATCTATGCGGATTCTAGTCCAGCAGACGGCAAAGGCCTACGGCTTGCTCCTGCTTTGACCTTAACAGCACCAACAACTCAACATATCACATCCATGCCGCCCAAAAATAGGTCCGAGGACATCTCAAGGGTGATTCACCGGATGTGGAGGAATATTTTCTTCGGTACGCCAGATGCATGGATCGATGCCAGCGAATCCTGCCAGAAGCAGAATCCCTCCTACGACGAATATATTTGGACCGAAGAATCCGCACGTTAGTTCATAGAAGCCAGCTTCCCATGGTTTCTTCCGATATACATGACGCGTCTACTACCGCTGCAACAGGTCGACGCGTTGAGATATTTTCTACTTTGGCATTTTGGAGGAATTTACCCAAGACCCAGAGGTCGGATGTCAACTGCCCATGGAGTCTCTTCTGCATCATGCGGAGGCTCTTCTGCCTCGGAATTGGCCATACGGGGTTAGTCAAAGGTTGATTGCCAGCAGGCCAAATCAGCCTTTTGTAACGAAACTCGCAGTCTTTTTGACTATGAGCCACTTTGGCCCCGATATGTCACGGCCATGTTTAAAACAGGGCCTATTCTCATCAGCCGTATCCTTGCCGGTTGGTTTCGTTCTATGAGAGGGAGCTCAGATATTGATATTCTGCCCTCTGAGCTTTTCGTTGGCACAAAGGACGCCTTCTTTTCGATTTGTGAACCTCCAGTACCCCTTGGTGATGAATTTTCCGTCTCTCAATTTGTACTCCAAAACCCGCTCGGGTGGTGTGGAGCGGTTCTAGCGCTCGGTGTGATGGCTACGGTGATTTCCAGTTTCAGGATTGGACCTAAGGGTATCCAAGACAAGACTTCCACAGGCCTCATTATTTGAGGAATATATAGCAAAGCAATGGAAGGAATATTGTAAAGTACTTCAGAAATCTTTTAATAAGTATAAATATCGGAGAGAATGTCTCTGTGGCGAGCTGGGAGAGGAACTTTGATGATATTGGCTATTCACCCCAAACGCTGATCGAAAGACGACATCGTCTGTTCTACCCAATCAACGAAGATGTCATCAATCGAGGCGTCTGGAGAAAGCCCCGACCATTGTAAATACGGATCAAACCCGTCTCTCAATGGCTGCGAAGTCGCAATTTGCCGACTTCCAGCTGGCGTGGATAAACCCACGCCCCCCACAAGTTGAGCACCGTACCGGACAGGGTCATTATCGAGACCAGATAGAGCCCGGTTCTCAAGCCACCATTGAGCACGCTTCAAGCGCTTTTCGAAATGGTAAAAAACGTTTCTATCCCCAGATGCATCCATATCTGACGTGACTAGTGCCTGAATACGGAGAATACACTGGCCCAACAAGTGGCGGATATCAAGTGCTTGACATAACTCGACCACGTGAGGATGGACTGGAGGCTCTGTTGCTGCAATAGCCAGCTTGCAAGCGAGAGTGACTGCGAAGCCGACCTGGACCCATATCGCGTTATTGAATGCAACATCACGGCGCAAGGGGAGAGAAATGTAGAAGTCAAGCAAAGTCTTAGAAGCGGCAAGCCCCATGCATAACGCATCAATCTGACAGGAGGAATAGTGACGTGGGTTCTGGGCGTTCTTTTTGTAATCAAAGACAGTGATTTGGCACAGATATAGCTTGACGGCATGGAATTGCATGAAAAGAGCGTCTATGTATGGAAATTAGAAAAGTTTTGGTTAGTGGGATAAGATTTTTTTGAACAACTGACGGTTCTCATTCAACGTAAATGGTAGGTTGGCTTCGTATGAAACGAGTTCTGCTTTCAACTCGCCATAAGAATCCTCAATGCGCGCCTTAGTCTCATGAGTACTAGGGGCATTCGGGATCGAGAAAACTGTAGTTTTTTCCGCAATTCGTTGAAGTCGAACAATATGAAGGAGATATTTGTCCGACGGATATTCGGGATCTATTGCCAAATGCATGCCCAGGCTTTCAACATACGGTACATATGGGAAATAGGACCGCTTTTCTAGGATTTGTGAAATTCTAAGTCGAGTTAGCTGAGGATTCGCCATTTCGTAACGTAGAGGAGAGATGTACTGACGCGGTTGAGAAATAAAAACATCCAATAACAGCTCTTTTCTCTTGTAGTCCCCAGGATACCATTTCCTTGTCGTCATCGCCATCAAAGTTGACTCGAGTTTTCCCAAACCGAAGCTCGGAGGAACGATCCAGTTGGAGATCAGTGATGATGCTTATTGCAAGATGTAGATACTGAGAATATCGACGTGGTCTGGAGTGATATTGGCACCTGTTTCGTTGTCAAAAAATACGTACGAATTGGGAAATCATCTGTGTCCTACCATGCAATATGGACTAGAATGCCCTGTAAAACCTCAAATGAAATTGAACCACCCCAAATCATGCATTCAGAGGTAGCCTTCTTGACTTCCATTTCTAGCTTGCGCTGCAAAGGCATGTTGTCGTATAAGGCGGCAGTGATAATCGCAAGGAAAAGAAAGGGCTTTTCTCGACGCAATTGGTCAGCAGTCACCTGTGGTGGAACTATCACAAAAGGACAGTAGGGCGCAAGCGTCTTTCGATAATCTCTCAGAAGAGCATTTGCCGCATCGATGGTGAGAAGGCCTTGCTCAACAACATCTTTGCAAGGGGCAGAGGCGCTTGCAGCAGCATTCACGAGACTTCCATCGGCCTCGCTACCACATCTCTATGCACACGTTAGTCTGCATTCGATTCGGGTTATCAATATGACCAAGTTCTTACAAAACTTTCAGTCTCCGACCGAGCCAGTAGCTGATCGATCTTGGCTTCCAGTGCATCTATCCTTTTTTGGCACGCCCACCGTCAGTATGAGCATAGGGACCATTTTTTTGAACACCCACCTATCCTTACTGTGCACGAACCCTCCATCAGAGTTTGTTCTTCCATTGTCTCTAAAATGACATTGTTTTCCTAAGCGGACGCATCTATACCAGGTCTTAGCATGCTAGGCGCATATCACGGGTATGGACTCACCGGTCGCAGCTACCGGTCGTCTCTTGTCGGTTACACCGTATCTTGGCCTTGGCGCAATTCTGACAGGTTTTGTAAGAGCCCTTGTTTGATTTAACTTTCTTCGAAACATCAGACATGAGTGCTAAGTTCACCACCCGTAGCAACAATCCGAGGAGAAAATAGGGAGGAAGTAAGTCGTTGAAGTTAGAACCTAGGCAGCTACTTGTAGGTCAGGGATAAAGGGGCCTGTCATTGTGCATTTGGTGGCTATGGGGGCCGAATCTCGATCTTTCCAAGCAGATGTCGTTTAGATAGGGGTGCTTCTGATGCGTCAGCGCGAGTGGCTGAGCAGAGCAGGATGCCAAGGCTGGGCAGAGCAGGATGCCAAGGCTGGCGCCTGAATCTACCTTAGAAAGGTAGAGATGATAATGGCGGTCAGATTCTAATCAAACAGCTAGACTTACTTAGGCCAGGGAGATTGAAAGTTAGCTTTACTACCTCGTCTATGTGTATAGTCATTTACTTTGAATTTTTTCATATCCATCGAAATTCAAGTACAGTGCCGACCGTTATCGCCTTCCATGACGGAGCTGTACGAGATGCTCTTTCAAACCCTATTCTCACGATCAGGGAGGCTAAAGATTGCTGCGTCAATAAAAAATTGTGAAAATAAAGCTGTGATTCCATGCTGTCAACTTTTAGGCCCCGGACAGGTCTCTTGAACCTCAAGTTGCAATACGCAACATGGCGTCGAGTCTCCCTCTATCAAAGCTACATCAGGATGGGAGCTTACGAATCAAGTTTGATGCAGGTTTGAGGAATTAGATACTGCCAACAAGTGGGTTTCGAATCGTACAGTATTCAAATAGCCGCTCTAAGAGATAGAAATGTTCACTGCAGGATTGTGCGACACGACGCTAATTTTGAATTCTTACGACATTCTGTGGGATTTTACGGTATTATAACAATGCCTGATTGGCGATTGTCAGCCATTCTAATACGAATAAGCAAGGGTATCTGAAGTCACCCTAATTTTAGGGTTCGGGAAAGCAATTCGTGAGGAGAGTATGGGGAGAGTATGGGGTATTAGAATGAACGCTATATTCCTCTAGAACTAGCACTTATAAGATATAGGATTTATTTTAATCACTACCGGGATAATTAAAAAATAGTATTATTACTCTGGCACTACTTACTCATGGCGAGGTTAATTCTTAGTGGACAACCACTGCTTAACCCCGCAATCCCCCTTAAGCCCGGCGTTGGGCGCCTTACCAGCCGGGCTATATAAATAAACTGTGCTGCCGCTGGTATCCTTATAGCCCGCTCTCTTCCCGAGTCTTAGATCCCAAATTTCAAATCTCATACATACAAACATGAACCGTACCGTACATATCTATAACCCACTTCAGCCACCTGTGGAGCTGGACCTAGTCGCTTCCACCCCACTTGAGCCCTCCAACCCTCGGCCAACCTTCATTTTCTTTCACGGCGGCGGCCTTGTCAGCGGCTCGCGGCGTGGCCGCTTCCCGCCACTGCCAGTGAAACTGCTACTCGACCGTGGATGGGCGGTAGTTGTCCCGGATTACCGCCTGCTGCCGGAGGCCGGCATCGTTGATATTCTCGACGACCTGCGCCAACTAGAAGCGTGGATGGTGCAGTCTGCGTCTGCAGTGGGAGTTGATATAGATCGTGTCGTTGTCGGGGGTTCGAGTGCAGGCTCCTTAGTGTCAATCCTGGCTCTCTCGGTGTGGAAGACAGTCAAACCGCGCGCTTTCCTGTCTCTATGGGGCATGGCGCAGACCGAGGGCGAGTGGTATCGTCGTCGCCGGGCCGAATCAGCCGTGCTAGGAGGCATCCCTGCCAGCCAATTACACGAGGAAAACGTTGCTCACTATCTACAGCCCGGACGGCCGCATATCTCCGCCGATGAAGCGGACATGAAGGACCCCGGTAGCCGGGCATCGCTTTTCTTGTGGCTGCTGAAACAGGGTATGTTTTCTAATTTGGACTCCCCTTGTCGGTGTCTATACACATAATTGTTGACTCTCTAGGCCGAATTGGTCCCCTGATTAGCGACTCGGTGAGTGCAGCCATCGGCACAGAAGCCCCCTTGGACTTAATAAGCTCCTCGTATCCACCTACTGTTATCGTCCACGGCACCGCCGACACAGTGGCGCCGGTGACGGACTCACAGGCGCTAGCGGCCGCGCTACATCGGGTTGAGGTTCGGGTGCGCTTGATCGAAGTCGATGGGGCGGACCATGGACTGGCGCCGCAGGAGAAATATCGCATTTCCTTTGAGGAGGCGATCATGGCTGTGGAGGAGTTTACTAGAAATTTAGAGTTATCTAAAAGGGGACAATTGATAGTCTAGCAAAGAATCTTGGACTTGAGATAGAAGGTCTGTGGCGAAATATATAGCATTTAATCGCTACTATAAAAGATTCACCTCAGGCTTTTACAAAGCTAGAGCAATCGCCTCAATAGCCTATGGGTGCACGATCTGTGTTACTATTGAAGGATGTCTGGTCTTGTATTGTGACAATATGTACTCTTTAAATGGTCGGATTGGGTCAGTGACTTTGTTTGGGGTGTGGTAGTTTCCCTATCATTGATACTGACCGATACATATATCTATGAGGGCCTTCAGAACCACTGACCAAGCTATCCGGATCCAGAATTTCCCTTACCCTAAATAGCTAATTCTAGCCCGTACCTCCTACCAAAGGTCATATAAATCAGAAAACATGCAACAGACATGTAACAACGCGTTCATCTCGGCGGTTTCGACGCGTTGACAGTCGAGACATATGCGCATTTCCTATTATGGGCACGTTGGTGGTGTGATTCGTTCCTTTGCTGATAAGACACTTCTCTTCCGCAGGGCTGGGCTTTCTGAAGCACCTGTATGACCTCCACCACGTTCGCTTTCACGTGAACGAGCTCACTTTAGTCGAGTCGCTAATGAGCGGCTGCTCTCGAGCTCTTCCTGGAGTCGTTCGATCCGCGCCTGGCGCTGATGACGCTCACTTAGGACCTCGTCTAATCGTCGGTGGGTGCGATCGAGCTCCAGACTCAGGTCGCGACCTTCACGTTCTAGTCGGTGAATTGCTTTCGTGAAGGATTCGTTTTCCTTGTGACAATGTGCCTGCTGTACCTGCATTCCATCCCTCAGCACGCGAGATGGCACCAAGATAATCTCTGAAAGAAATGACCAACTTCTCTCTCTGGACTACAGTAGGAAAAGAACTTTGGGAAGGAGTTGACGGGAGCCTAGGGTGATGTGGGGTCTGTTTGGTTTACCCCTGCGCCAATCTCTTCCAAGGTTTCGAGCAAAATACAGTATCTTAGTTGTCCTGCTGCCGAACGGGACATATGAGATTCACGCACGAGCAGCTGACCTACAGACCGGACTCGGTACATTCGGGTGTCAAATTAACCTTCAGCCGGGGAAACACCTCTCGGAAGTTATGACCGACCGGCAGAGGTGATGCATGCTGTGCAGCTTGGTAAGGAAAGTTAAAGCCTTGGTGACACTGTAGCTTCCTAAAAAAAAGGATCTCTTTTCTGAATTGACTCACTCGTCTCCACCATCAGCCCCCATTGCCGCCAACATCTCTTCCGGGCCCTCAGCTAAGAGCATATGATGGGTCATCCAGTGACCTTTCTGAATTGTTGCCACCGCGCGCGGCCGCATCGCCTCCTCGTATGCTAATGTTGCCGACTCCAGGTCATTGATGCCATGAGAAATGATGTGCCTCGCCAGATCGGCGCTATCATGCATGGCATTGTTGACTCCATCTCCAGTTGGTACTCTATAGAAAAAGAAACAAAAGTCAGCGGGAAAGATTTTCCCGTGGCGATCTAAGAAGAAAAAGAAACAGTTCGGTATACACTTACGTCAAATGTACAGCATCACCAACAAGTGTTACTCCCGGAAACATGATTCCGCGACGGGATTGCATCCTCGGCCATGGTGTATAATGGCCATAAGCGAAACTTGCCATCGCATGACCGCACGAAGTCTGTCAGGTCATAATCCCAGCCTGCGAAATATTCTTGCAGCACGGTATTCCATAGGGCCGATGCACTCGCGAGGATAGAATCTTCAGGTATATTTTTCTCAGAAAGCCTTAGACCCACAGAAACGTGGTACGACCTATCACCGAGGTAATATAGGAATATTTGCCGCTCTTTGCCAAAGGCCAGATAATTTCCCTTCCCTGCCTTTAAGGCAGCCAACGGGTAGATTGGGTTCTCGGGCTTGTTGTAAGAAGAAAAGAAATGGATACCAGAAAACTGCGGCTCGGAGGGCATAACCTATGACAATGGTATAATGAGCCAGGAATCCGGTACCTCTAAAGCCATATCGAAATTGGAGGCTTTACTCACTGTCGCTCGAATCTTAGACCAGGCGCCATCTGCGCCAACCACCAGACGAAAACCAGATCTAGATGGCTGGTTTTCGAAATGCGTCGTGACAGATCCATTGTCAACTCTCTCAATGCGTTGTATCTTGTGATCCCAAAGAATCCTAGACGCCGGCCTGAGCTTAGAAGTAGGTCTCGCAGATCCTTTCGATCAATCTCTGGCTCTTCTGTGTCTCCCTCGCGGGAATGAGAAACATGGACCTTCCCTTGGGAATCGACTATAGTGAGTGGAATACCAAAGCGCGCAAGAGATTGGAATCTTGGAAATAAGCCGGCTTCAAGGAGAGCGGCCTGGCCAGTGGTAGGGTGAAGATCCAGGGTACCACTGCTCTGATGTTCATTCGCCCACGTGGCAGAGACATCTCGTTCAAAGACAACATACGGTATTTCAGCGACCTCCAAAAGCCGTGCGAGAGTAAGACCTGCCGGGCCAGCGCCGACGATGGCGATGGGTGCTTGTGACTGCATCATGTTATGAGTGAAACTCGAAAACAAAGAAAGAAAATTTTGATGCAGATGCAGACGAGAGGACGAGAGATGACATTTTTATAGATTTATTCCACGTCAGTTAAATGCCGGAACTTTTGACGTCGGATGTTAGAACACATCGAAGTTACTGTAAGGTGTTGCGTTTCGGAGTTTTAGTCCATGGCTCGGAGGTTACGGACCCACTCTAAATTCACTTTACTTATCTGCGAACTTTCGTAACCTCCGACTTTCCTAACGCCCGGGATTCTTTACCTTCAGTTACGTCCGACATCGAAATGGCTACAAGCCAGGGCGATGAGAATACTGCCCTCTCCGAATATGCTTGCGACTCATGCAGATCAAGCAAGGCAAGCTCCGCGTTTTCACTTACTTCCGCGATCTAGAGATAGAAACAAACTAAACTACCTCACTAGATTACTTGCTCCCGTGAACGGAATAGTTGCGAACGCTGCACGAAGAAAGGAATTTCTTGTATCTACTCGCGAGTAGGCATCATTCGTGCTAGAAAACGCAAGCACGAGACATAGCAGGCTAGCGGCGCAATCGCAACTCCTCGGCCCGCGCCTGGGTCTGATGATGGCTCGGCTTCCAAGATCCTGCGAAGCGACGGTCGCCCACAGTCATATCTTGCCTCTGAAATTGAAATGACCGAAGAAAGCTTAGGCAGTTCTAAAAGCCCGGATCAGCGAGGTTCATTCAACGCGCTGCTGATGCTGAACGAAGCTAGTACAGCCACGACTGTTAACACCGAGCCAACTGTGCTGGATAGTGCGAGGTCTAGAAAGACAACACGACTTTCATTCAAGAAGCACTCTATAGAATGGTCGAAAAGTATAGAGTTCACGAAAACCGTCCACTGCGCATATGGTTCCAGCTGCTAATGATGCCATTAGTTTTTGAGAACGCCTTGCGAGATAAAGGACCTTTGCTCAGTCCGGCACCTCCTGAAGTGGTACGCTCTCTGAAAGCGTCTCGCCAAGATGAGATTCAAGAAAAAGCCTGGTTAGTGATGTACTACTGCATTATATTGAAAGCCACCGACGCTGTACATCTTGAAAGCCAGCTGCGACAAGAGCTCTGGGCCTCACTCGGAAATATTAGCGTCCTGATGAAACCGAGCGACGCGAACATCCAGGCTATTCTCATAGTTATTGGTCTCGTACCGGACTTGATAGACCCCTCATTATGCTGGATGCTCTCTACAAGCGCTTGCAGGATGTTACAAGCCCTGGGTGTTACCCACGGAAGGATCGACGCTCAGACTCGGGAACAGCGGCGGCTGAGGTTCTGGCAGCTTAATCTCGTTGACAAGGCACTTGCTGTCATATTCGGTCGATCTCCAATTTTCCCTCAGAGGATGGGCATTGAGGTTGGTCTTCCGACATTGGAGCAGATCCGACCATCTACGCAGCACCGGACGTCAGATGGCAGTAAAGGGTATTTTGCATCGCACCTCATGTATCAGAAATTTCTGCTCTCAAAGGTTATGCCAGATATCTGGCAGTGCCTCTACGGTGGAATAGAGAGTCAAGATCTCGAAATAGAGAGTCAAGATCTCGAAATAGAGTCGATCATTGCCAATCTCGAATCTTGGTATGAACAGGCACACAAGGCATGACTCAATCCTGCAGGGTTTGCATTCAAATGCAATTAATGACACTTTAACCCGTTGCAGACTCTTGAAGCTGCTGCGATATCCGAAAAGCCATTTTGCAATGCACAAGATGCCAAGTCGATAAACATCGGTCTTCGCAGCCAGGATTTCCATTACCTTTATCTGAAGATCCTTCTGTTTCGAAAATCCCCACCCCGGCGCTCCCAGTGCATCACTAGCCCTAAGGAATTGCTCAGCCTACTTCTTCATCTATCTCCAGAGTCAGACGAGCCATATCACCCTTTTCTCTGGCAATTTCTATACTCTCCATTCACTGCATTTTTGTTGTTATTTCGTGACATCTTACTCAACCCCGGCCGTGAATCTAGGGACAACCAACAAGCTCTGGCTGCTATGAAGAATCTTCCGGAGTTCCTGGAAAAGATGGTCTCGCGGAATCCCCTTGCCACAAGGCTGAGGGAAGTTTCAAGAGTGCTCATTGGCCATGCGGAGTCTGTGTTGACTCCAAGTGGACAATCTCGGGCTGGATCAGATGGTCCAGTGGCAGAATCGACTTTCACATCGAGTGAGACAGCGAATTCGTTCGACCTGGATCTATTGTGCAACCTAACCGCAGATGCGGCAAGAAATCCTTTCTGTGACTTAAAAACAGATGATATATTCGAATCACTCACTCAAGGTTTTGAGGGAAATGGACTATTTGACTGGACGACTTGGCTGGGTGAGACGTGATGAGATCATGCGGATACAATGAAGGCCGGAAGACCCGGCGAAGATGCGCTTCGCAAAGATAGCTCTATGCAGAATCACGGCCCTGGTTTTCTTTCGTGGACGCTAACAGGCCGACTGGGCTAAATTTGAGAGTTCAGGCCTGCGGGAAAGTGGTCATCGAACCGGCTGTCAACTTAAGCCATACGCCGGCAGCTACCAAAAGCAGACTCGTTCCGCAAAGCTCATATAACATCCGCTTAGAGTAAATTTGACCCATGAGACAGATTGAGTGCGCTGGACAAGGGCCCTATGAGAACAACAGAAAGGCAGGACAGCGGTGGACTGAGCTAGACCGCCAGGGGCAACGACCCCGCCTTCAGAGGCCACTGCCTAGAACATTCTGTACAGGTTTACAGTATCTAACAGACGCCTTGAACCTAATACATCACAAGACACAAGAGAAGAATACAGCTTACGTGTAGATAAATCTGTTCACTTGAAAAATGTATTTGGAGTCATAAGCTAAATTGTAAACCATGGTATCATCGAACATCTAGAAGAAGAGGTGATGCAAGCAAAGCCGCAGTGTAGATTGAACGGGCTAGCCGCCAATTCAATCAGCTGCTCACTAGTGCTTAACACTTAGTGCTTCATAGCCTCTGTAATTTGCGTTAGATGTGTTCTAATCAAGGGCCTCTGGTGTTTGGCTTACCCTTGTGGACATCGGCCTTGGTGTTGTGGACATGCTCGTCCTTCTTGTCACCGAGAGCATCGACGGCAGCGTTGGCGCGGGTGTTCAAGGTGGCGTCAGAGTCCTTGGCGACCTCCTTGTTGGCCTCCTTGGAAGCGGTGGCACCGGTGCCCTGAACGGTCTCAGCGACGTAGTTGGCGGCTTGCTGGAGGTTTGTTAGTATTGTTGTTGATGGAGGATAGAGGACTGAGGATATTCACGAACCTTGATGGTCTCCATTGTGAAGGTTGGGTTGAAAAGGTTTGTTTGTTTGGAAAAGTGAGTTATTGAGATTGTGGTGATGATGATGATGATGGGAAAAAGTATTGCTGTGAGGGAACTCGCGAGCTATTTATCCTCGATTAGAGCTCAAGGGCCTTTACGTTGTTGGATGGGTTCCCTGGTTCTTGGTGATACACTGCGTCATCGGCGTTCAGGTCTATGGATCGTACGCAGTAGAACCCCTCGATGATCGTCGCGGGGAAGTTCCCTACGAGGAGCTCGGGAGGTTCCGATTGTCGTCAGTGGCTTGACGCCGCACGGATCAGACCACTCCCGACCCTCGGCACCTAACAGCAGGTGAACCCGAGAGAAAGGTTCAGAACAGTTTCAGATCCATTTTTGGGTTCAAACGCCACAGCATCGTCGTTGAGTAAGTGGCTGCTGACTTTCTACCCTGACAACGGTGGCTGTGCATGACTGAAATCAAGGAAGCGCCCCTGCACGTAACAGATCTGGCTTTTCGGCGCGGGCCGAGATGGTCTGGATCAGTCCTAAGAAGACTGTGTCCTTTCTCATGTCGTGCGAACTGCTTATTCTGTGTGGAGACCTCGCTGCTACCTTCCCTCTAGCCTCGGCTGCCATAGACTTTTGGGTAGTTACAGTAGCCCTCGTGATTTCCCACCCCACCCCGGCCACGTAACAGAGGGTGATGTTAAAACGATGACTTGGTGAAACCTTCCGAGGCCAGCCCTAGGGGACATGGAATAATCATTCAAGTGCAGGACATAAAGAAACTCCGGTAGACATAGTCCAAGTCCTTTTGAAATCGCCCTCATGCGCGTGCAATGCATACCCTATTGCCAAGCCCTCATCCGCCGACCGGACTTTTGTTTTACTACAGCTTTTGCCCCCTCTCCGTAGAGCGTTTCTTGTGTATTCTTTCTAATTAGCTAATTTGAGGCCATTTCAACCGCTTGGGATTGCACCATCGTCCAAGGGTGGCTATGCCATACTCGCGGGTATCCGGGTATTCACCAACATGGAACCCCGAGTTCCCTCCACGAGACACGATAAAAAAAAATTACAACAGTAGGATATAAACAAGCAAGATGCATAATATACCAACGTACCACATAATTATTGAACTCTGATTTCACGACTCGTGAGAATTCACGAAAGCAACCAATCCACACCATGAAGGCCATCCAGATCTTAGGGGACGTTTCATCTCCCAAAATCCGGACCAATTACTCCACACCCAAGCCCACTCCTCGGAAGTCTGAAATCCTCATTCGAGTCTATGCGGCCGGTGTAACCGGCGACGAGATCCTGTGGCCCGAGCCCTACGCAACGCCATCTCGCATCCCAGGTCACGACATTTCAGGCGTCATTTCCGCATTCGGCCCCAACTACGGCGGTCCTTTGAAGCAAGGACAAGAAGTCTATGCTATGATTGCAGCAGATCGAGGCGAGGGTCAGGCTGACTATGTCATTTGTCTGGCGAGCGAAGTCGCGCCCAAGCCAACTTCGATATCGCACGAAGAAGCGGCGGCATTGCCGATACCGATTCTCACGGCCTGGGAGGGACTCATTGATCACGGCGGACTCCAGTCTGGCATGAAAGTCCTTGTGACTGGGGCTTCTGGTGCAGTTGGGACTTTTGCTGTGCAGTTTGCGACTCGGTTGGCTGGTGCGCATGTTATTGCGCTGGCTTCATCCAAGAGTCATGAGCTTCTGAAGCAACTCGGTGCACATGAGGTTCTGGATTACAACACACCAAGCTGGCAGAGACAGGTTAAGGATGTGGATTTGGTCTTCGATACAGTCGGTGGTGATGTCTTGACCAAGTCCTGGGAAACAGTCAAAGACGACGGGGCTATCGTTACTGTAGGAGATCCGGCTCCGTCATGGGCATTTGAACGGGGCAAGGCCGCGGAATCTACCGAATATCCAAACGTCAAATACATGCATTTCGTTCTCTCTCCAAATTCAGAGAGAATGCAGAGGGCATCTGATATGATCGATGCTGGCTCGATTAAGACCCTAGCAGTGGAAACATTCCCCTTCGAGAGGGCAGAGCAGGCCTGGACGTATGCACGACAGAGGGGCCGGGGCGGGAAGGTGGTCATGAACTTCCTTGGATCAAAAGTTTCCCAAGTGTAATATATCCTGACACAAACAAAACCCTTCTTTTCGACTTCAATCGGGTCGCACACGGAAAGAAACGCTTACTGGATGGTCGAGATGACGTGAATAGTGTTGATTTCACTCTATAAGTTACGAGCTCATCACGAAAGACACATTTCAAGAGTTCCCTCACTTGAATCGAAGCATGGATATAGTGTAAGGCATCTCAGAGTGGACTTGTAATCGAGAGCCAGACTCTGACGTATCGAAATTCCGTAACTTTTACAATGAATGGGTAGCTACGCGAAAATCAGAAGGGGACTTGGAACGATATCTCAACGCACCCACCCGGCTTACATAGCCGGACCTACCAACGGCGCCCGACTTCAATGTACCGTTTAAGCTAGGCAAGACTTCGGATGGAGAGCTAATTTTGAAAACTCATTTTAGCTGGAAGAACTGGTCCAGATCAAGTATAGATCAAGTACTCATTTGGACTGTCATTCTTACAGGCATTAGTCGAATGACTTTATTCACTCTGTTCCTCGGACGTCCCAGGTTATGTTCGGTGTCAATTTCACAGGTGCTCGTATTCTAGTTGAGAAATGCGACCGTCATTCAGACTTAATATTGATACGCGAGGTAACCCTGTGCAAACATAATCCTCTAGTCAAGTCTATCCCACCACTTGCATCATTTGCTTCAATAGTTGATCCGAATCAGGCCCAGCCGGGTTGGCCGCCACCAGTGCCTCCTCGGCATCACCAGGAGGGTAAATCAGCTTCTGATTGATGAAGCCTTTGACGCGCTTTGCCGAATCCCCCGTCAGCTTGACCTCTCTCTCCCAGCCTTCGGACACCACAGCACCGTACGATCCAAGATCCAAGCAGCATGTGTACGCAGCTTGAGTGTACTCTATCAACGGCTCACCAAGAATATCAGCCGCCGCATTATGACCTGACACGCGCCCAAGCTGAAGAGCATGCTGACAGGACATCAGTGCATAGTGGCCCTCGGTGTCGGCAAGAGCAGCAGCAGCATCACCAGTAGCAAACACATCCCCGACCGATGGAACGCGAAGATACCGGTCGACCTCTAGGCGGCAATGACCATCCTTGGATCCGGCAATCTGTTGCGTGAGAGACGTGGCCCTCACTCCAGCGGTCCAGATTGCAGTCTTGCTCTCGATATGCTCACCGGATGCTAGAGTTACACCGTCCGCATCAATCGCTACAACAGCAGTTCCGAGCTTGACTTCAACTCCGAGATCCTTCAAAGCTTGATTGATGATAGGACGAGGGCCAGGTCCAAGTACAGGGCCAACCTGATCTGCATTCCCAACCAAGACAATGCGAGAATTGGGATGTGGGTAAGTCGCTTGGGCAACTCCGTTGCGAGCTCGATGCCTGTGAAACCCGCGCCGCACACAACCACAGTATCACGAGCTGGAGTTGCTGGAAGCGAGGAAAGGCTTTTAATGTGAGCCTCGAGCTTCATGGCTGAATGTAGGGAGTCAGCGTCGAAGGCGTGTTGCTCAGTCCCAGTTATATCTCGAGGCCGTACAACAGAGCTGCCTGCTGCTAAGATGAGCCGGTCGTAGCCGATGCTTGATTCCAGACCGGGGGCTGATTGGATGGTAACGGTGCGTGTCTCGGTGGTGATTGTCTTGACGGTCCCTTGAATGAATTTGATTCCTGCACTTTCGAACAATGGTGTGAGACAATGGGCCATGCTAGAAGCGTTGGCCTCATAGAGTCGAGGACGAATGACCAAGGACGGCTCAGGAGAGATGACAAGAACCTCAATGTCGGCATCTTTGCTCGTAAGATTGATGAGACGCTTTGCTGCGAGGGCGCTCCAGACACCGGCAAATCCAGTGCCAATAATAATAATTTTGCTGGACATTGTTGAAGATTTATAAATTTTAAGAAGTAGATCTTTGAAGAAATTGAGGTGGCGATGCGATGAGGCGAGAATGTGAAGATTGATCTGCTACATGCAATGCTCGAAGGACATCAACCCGTCTTTTAATACTTTCTCTCAGCGGTAATATCTCTCTAATGGGGATTCAAAGGAATCACAGTCGCGGGATCTCGCCCATTGCCATAGTTCTAAACGGATTCCCGCATCGGAAGGAGTGGGTCCCCGAATACCCGAGTACCCGCACCACTTCAAACTCAACTCCATTCTAGACTCTCTTCTATGATCCAATGAATATTTCTTCACAAGACGGCCGAGCTACACGCTCATCTCTAGCTTGCTTACCCTGTCGCTCGCGCCACCTAAAATGCGACGGCAAACAACCGTGCTGTACCCGCTGCGCGGAGTTCGGCAAGCAGTGCAACTATGCTCGCTCGCGCAGAGGCGGACTCGACCGTGCAGCGCTGGCAGAGCGGCGGAAAAGGCTGAATGTGATCGAAAAACCGGCAGTAGCTCATGGCACGAGCCCGCAAGGATCAGTGCCTGCTCAGCAGGATCCAGAATGTGCACCTCAATTCCATGAGACGGACTTCTCGAGTAGCAACGATCTACTCAATGAAATCGGCGTTGGTGATGGCCTTATTGTAATGACTTCACCAACAGCAACGCAAGTGGATAAAAGTAACATCGAGAAAGACGCCTTGGTCGACGCATACTATAAGAACTTCCATAAGCTGCATCCGTTCCTCCCGCCACAAAGGCGCTTTTACAGACTTTGTCAAGACCCGAGCAGACAGCTGAACTTCACGCCGCTTGTTGCTGTCATGCGCTTACTTGGACATATATTCCATTCGCGAGAATGGTCAACGACACTCAAAGTCTATGCCGAGACGTGCATTTTACAGACATTACCGACGGATCCAATTGTAGTCCAATGTCGACTGTTATATTCGATAGCGTTGTTCTGGTATGACCGTAAGGATGAAGCCAAGATTCAGATGGACATGGCAATTCGTCTCGCTGTTAATCTGCAGATGTGTTTTCAAGACTTTGCGGCGAGAAATGGTGGCGATGACCCCGTGTTGACGGAAAGCTGGAGACGAACGTGGTGGATGCTCTACCTCGTGGATGCATATTATGCTGGAACCCTCGGAACTATGAACTTCGAAGTTTTGGATGTCGGGGCTACAGTTGAACTGCCCTGCGAAGAGTCTGAATTCGTGTCGGGGGTGGGTAATGTCTATTGTCTTTGGTATCGACGCAAATTTGCATAGCTAACTGATATCCAGAACATCCCCCTGCCTAAAACCCTTGAAGAGTTTGACTGCCGTGAATTCACTCCTGAAGCCACATTCTCATCTTTTGCTTACCTCATTGGCGTTGCCCGCTGTGCGGCGTCGGCAATAGCATCTGCGCCGAAGATTGCGAATAAAGAAGACTCGATGCATATCATCCAGGCTGCAGACTCCGCTCTCGATGGCTGGAGGCTTCTGCTACCGGACGATCGCAAGCAAGTCATGAGCAAGACAGGAGACATTGATGAACTGATGTTTCAAGCGCATCTGCTAGTCCATGTGTAAGTCATCCGGGGAATCAAAGAAGAAATGGAAGCCAACAAACATACAGAGTCACTATCGGGCTACACAGGCCGTTCTCAGACCTCAAATTCAATGCCGTGGAAGACGTCTCAAGTTGCGCGCGAGAACCACCTCTCGACACTCCCACCCCAGATCTCGTCAACGTACACACAGTGCGAGTCCTCCGCTCTGTAGAAGCACAGATCCGCCTTCTGGCACTTCCAGTCCAACTATTCCACCACACCCCTTTCACAACCTGCATGGTCAGCGAGGGCGCGCTGGCTCTCCTGTCAGCTTGCAACTACCTGTTCAAGGGAAAGGATCTTGCAACTGCACGAGACCAGATCCGCATGATTATCGGGTGTCTGAAGGCAATAGGTGAGATCTGGCCTCGGACAGCAAGGAACGTTCGAGAGATCCAGACTATTGCGCATCATGTGTTAGGCATTGGATCGAAGCTTGCTGGCAAGAGTGATACTCCTGGCTCTAGTGAAGTGCCGCCTCTTTTTGGTGGTCAAGAGGGAAGAAGTTTGGGATCGGATGAAAATACAAGTAATGGCACTGATTTGTTGCCGTCGCTTGGGTCTATTGAAGATCTTTGTGGATGGTATAATTTGGGGGATCTTGATGATCTTCCGTGGGGGACCACTGGTCAATGTTAATACTCTAACTGTAACAATGATAATGAATAATGACGCCAGGACAACTACAGATCCCGTGGTGGATGGTATTGCTGTTCTCAATTTCGTACCTTCCGGCTCAATTTTGGTTGTATTCTGCTCCTCCGAGAAGAAAAGGGACCAATTTTGTATGAGGCAGATGCATGATTAATGGTGGCGCTGCACAACACAAACTAAGCGAATTTTTCGTTAGAGCTCATGGTTCTAGTAGGTAGAGCCCATTGCCCACGAACTCCTCCAAAATGGAAGTAGTAGTAACATTGACAATGCCATGTGAGGACAAGCCAGCCGTAAAGGGTAATCGGAAAAATTACGGCGGGCGAGGCGGCCATCCGCGCAAATTTCACCGCAGCAAAAGATCACCGACGCCCTCACACCCGGACCATCAACCACCAAACACCAAAATGGTTCGCAAAACAATTGGCCTCCCTTCAAAGGGTCTAGGACCCTTCGCGCCCCTGTCCGAGCGCAAACAAATCTACCTGTCCGTCAACCCCCACCCTCCGAGCCTCCCAAATTTCACCCCAATTCCAACCCGTCGAAGTCTTCCGACCACAAGAGAAGCAATTCACGATATCCTCGCAGCCTGCTAACCTGTTCTCCCAGGCCCGAATTCGTCATCTCCCTCGTCCGAACCCCCAACCTCTCAAACCGTTATGCCCAGTTCCGCGTCCCGCTCAACTTTAACAAACTCGACATGCGCGACTACCTCGAGCGTGCATATGGCGTTGGCGTCGTCAGCGTCCGCAGCTACGTCCAGCTGCAGCCCCTTACCCGTCTTTCCAAGGATGGAAGGATGTTGGGCGCGTGGCGACGACCTAAGTCCGAGAAGCGCATGACTGTTGAGTTGAGGGACCCGTTCGTTTGGCCCGAGGAGCCTGCTGATCTCAGCAAGTACGTTTACATTTACGGATCTGCTATTACAGCGATCCGTCTCATGGAGCACATCTGGAATAAGATACTGACGCAATTACAGATGGGAGAAAGAAGCCTGGGACTCCGCCGAAAGAATGCAGACCGAGCAGCGCCGCGATAACGTTATGAAGCCCCATGCTGCCCAGAAGCCCGATGAGAAGCTGCGTAAGGCGTTCAAGGAGCAGGCTGAGGAGTTGAAGAAGAATGAGAAGGCTTGGCGGCCGACTTGGAAGGTGCTTGGCTTGGATTTCGCGCATAAGGAGATGGCTCATGGTAGGGGCACGGGTGTTTCTCATCCTAAGTGGCAGCAGAAGCCTTGAGGGCTGTGCCTTTCTTTGCATTTTTCTGTGCTGGATTTCTGGCAAAAACCGGTGTTATGTGTAATTTCTGACCCATGAGGTTCGAACTTTTCGTGATTGGGCCGTTTGTATTATATTTTGAGGTCGGATTTATAGATCTATTTATGCCTTCGGGCCTGGTTCTGTGATTTTTGATTGCTAATTGTAGATTTATGATGGATGACTTGTTCCTGAATGGGTAATATTGGGATACAGAGAAGGAAAAGCTTAATCGCATGACTGCTTCAGAGACAGATTAATTACAGACAACGTTTGTAGAACAGAGTGACGCTATGCAAACCGATTGGAGTCGAGAGGGCTTGATGGACGCAAGATAAAACAGCAGGTGGCGAAAGCCGAGGGTATTTACAGACGGCTCTCGACGAAGTTCATGTGGTGCTGACCGGGCCAGTGAGCATCCGGCCAAATCTTGCCAAGTGCTTCCCAGATGTGCCTATAAATGTTAGCAGGTGAATGATGTTAAAGGCGTCGAGTAACTTACTGCACGTAGATGATCTCCAGACCATCGTGAACCTCTTGCGGGACATCCTTGACATCCTTGCGGTTGGGATAAGGCAATAGGACGGTCTTGACACCGGCGCGCAGGGCGCCGATGAGCTTCTCCTTGATTCCACCAACGGGCATTACACGACCGCGAAGGGAAACCTCGCCGGTCATGGCGATCTGTGGAGGAACGGGCTTGTTGGAGAACAGGGAGATAAGCGCAACGGTGTGGGCTAGACCGGCGGAAGGGCCGTCCTTGGGAATGGCGCCAGATGGGCAGTGGACGTGTAGGCTGCGGCTCTTCATGACATCCTCGTTCGGGTCGTGAGTAAGTCCCAACTCGAGAGAGTGAGCCTTAACCCAGGTGAGTGCCACCTCAACAGACTCTTTCAGAACGTCACCGAGCTTGCCTGTGAGCTGAACACGTCCGTTACCAGGCATGTCAGCCACCTCAATGAACAAAATACTTCCCTGGCCACCAGAAGAGTAGGCGACAAGACCGGTAACAACGCCAGGTCGGCCGTGTTTCTCGGCAATCTCTTCCTCAAAGCGCTCGATGCCCAGAATATCTTCCAGGTCATCGACAGTAACGACAGGGTTGTACTCATCCAACCGGTCAGCGTCACCGGCATCGGCGAACTGGACAGCCTTGTGACGGCAGATCGAGCCAATTTCACGCTCCAGATTACGGACCCCGGATTCCCGAGTGTAAGAAGTGATGGTCTTGTCAATGACTTCATCAGATATATTGACCTGTCCCTCGTTCAATCCGTTGGAACGAATCTGCTTCGGGATCAAGTGGCGCTTGGCAATGTGTCTCTTCTCAACGGTGGTATATCCGGACAGTTGAATGGTCTCCATGCGGTCGAGAAGGGGCGCCGGAATGGTATCGAGAGAGTTGGCAGTGGCAATAAAGAGCACCTTGCTCAAGTCAATCGGAATGTTGATGTAGTGGTCGGTGAACGAGTTGTTTTGTTCAGGATCCAAAACTTCCAGCATGGCCGCGGAGGGGTCTCCCTGGAAATTAGAGCCACCGACCTTGTCGATCTCGTCAAGCAAGAAAACAGGGTTGGCGACACCGACCTTCTTCAGTCCGTTGACAACTAGGCCGGGCATAGCGGCAACGTAGGTGCGTCGGTGGCCACGGATCTCAGCCTCGTCGCGGACACCACCGAGAGAGATGCGGTGGAACTTGCGCCCGAGAGAGGCAGCCACTGATCGCGCCAAACTAGTCTTTCCGGTACCTGGAGGCCCAACCAGGAGGAGAATCGGGGACTTGTCAGTCATGCGCTTAGACTTCAGAATCTCGAGCCGGGTTTCCAGCGCGACTCGGTCGGTTTCGGAGAGCAGAGGAACGTCCGTCTCAAGGTCCCCGGCTGATGAAGCGTCAATTTCTTTAGAGAGACCGGTAATCTGGCGTTGGACATCATCATTGGTAGACTGCTTCAAGCGCAGCACGGCCAGGTACTCCAGCAGTCTCTTCTTGATACGCTCCAGACCGTAATGGTCCTCGTCCAGCTGCTGCCGGGCACGCTTCAAGGTCTCAGGGCCCAGTTGGTCGGCGGTAACCTTAGACCATGGAATCTCTGCGAGATTCTCCAGATAAGTGCGGCAAACACCGTATTCGGCATTCGCGGGGTTCATCTTGCGGAGGCGCTTCATTTCCTTATCCGCGACCTTTTGAGCCTCAGGACTCAACCCCGCATCCTGGATCTTCTGTTGCAGCTCATCGATTTCATTTGGCTCCTTCTCTTCGTCGCCACCGCGTCCACCGGGCCCAGGGGGCGATAAGCCCGAAAGGCCTTGCATCGCACGCCTGGCAAGCAGCTCACGCTCTCGTGGGTCAATGTTGGAGATATCCATATTCGAGGTTGGCGGGAATGATGTTGTGGAGATAGGTGTCACCTTCACACTACTCTTGATATGATGGGCTTGGCGAGAAAGAATCTCCACGACACGTTCTAGACGCTGTTTAACATCGAAAGAGGCCAATATCCGCAATTTCTCTTCGAAGCTTGCATCGGACACATCGGCCATGAAATCGGCAAGCTTTCCGGCCTGGGCCAAGTCTGTCTTTGATATATAGAGTTCGAACTTCCTTGCCACTAGTGGCGACAGACGCGACGAGGCCGCCGACAACAACGACGATAGACGCAATAGAGTTAGGAGCTCACGGGACAGCTGTCTCAATTGTTGGAAGAGATCAGCAGCCTCGGAGTCACCGTGAATGGATGAGTCTAACAGAGGATTGGTTAGTCACGGGATTGGTCTCCGGTAGTCGCATCGGTGGCACTCACTGTTCTCCTCGTGAATGAACACCTCGGCCTCGAAATACGGTCGGTCCTTCAGGACTTTCTTAACAGTAAAGCGTTGGGAGCCTTGAACCAGCAGGAACGGCTCGGCGTAGGCGCGGCGCTGAACGCCGATCACCTTGCCCACAGTGCCGTGGCTGAACAAATCATCCTTACGCGCCTGGCCTGCGTCGATAGAATCATAATCCTCCTTTCTCTCCTCGTCAGAGTCTTCACCCTCGAGAAGGTGTTGACCGTCGCGGCTCAGGAACGGGGAGCCGAGTGGAATACATCCGAAGGTTATCGAGTTGCCATCGCGCTTAGGTCGGTCGACCAAGGAGGACAATAGGTTAGTTAGGTCGGGACGGTTTGAGACGGGAATTCGCAGAGTGACGCCTGGCAGGAGGACAGAGCCCTTGGCCAGAGGGACGAGAGGGAGCTTGGTGGCTCTACCGTCGTTGGAACCCATCTTGGGGGGAGTATGATTGAGGGTGAGAAGACCGGAGAACAGCGATAGAACCGATCAAAGAGGAGAAAGAAAAAGAAGTAGAATGGGGTAAGAGCAAGGTAGATAGGGTGGTGCCACAGATGGACCGGGGGGAAAGTGAGGAGAAGTTCCAGAAGCCTCTGTGTACGGAGCAGCAGTACTTTGGGGGCAAGTCCGGGGGAAGGCGATAAGAGAGGTCGCATGTCTCGTAATCTCCACGTCCCGAAGCCGAGGTTGTGTCTACGTCAGCCTTGCAGATCAACTGGGGAAAAAGGTTCTTGTTCACTCTATTCTGTACCACCGGCACGATCTGTACCATTGCGTGATGATCGGCCAGGATTCTTGACCATATCTGATTGCGCATCCTGGTCTGATTGTACTGTAAGTACCTGGTCCTGTCTTGTTTCGGGGTCCGCGTCCCGTGATCGGCTTGTCCCGCCATCGCTTCTCGCCTCTTTTTCCTCGGCTTCCTTTGCTCTCGTGATTGGCATTGCCCTCCAGACAATCATGGCTACCCCCGCCCCCACTAGAACGACCTTCACCATCGGCACTCGCGCATCCAAGCTCGCCTTACTCCAGACCGAGTTGGTGCAAGCCGCTCTCAAGAAATCACACCCACAATATGAATTTAAGATCTTCTCCAAGGAGACCGCCGGCGATCTCAACACCACCATTGCCCTGAAAGACTTCACCAGCAAGAACCTCTGGACTGAGGAATTGGAGGAATTGATGATTGCTGGCCATGTCGATTTCATCGTCCATTCTCTTAAAGGTTGGTCTGCCCCGCGTGACGTTTGGTCGCTGCCGTTGCCGCTGCCCCTCGTCAAAAAGCAACTCGCTTATATGCCTTGAATTTAGATGTCCCCACCCAGCTCCCCTCGACATGCACATTAGGCCCGACAATGCCACGCGAAGACAGCCGGGATGTCCTTGTGGTGAAGCAAGGGCTGACGTACAAGAGTCTTGCGGAGCTCCCCGCAGGCTCCGTGGTCGGAACTTCCTCCATTCGCCGCACCGCTCAACTGGCTCGTAAATACCCTCATCTGAAGGTGCAGGATATTCGTGGCAATATCGGAACCCGTCTGTCAAAGCTGGACGCCGAGAACAGCCCCTACACTTGCGCTGTCCTCGCTGCCGCTGGTCTGCTGCGTCTGGATCTGGCGGATCGCATCACACAGTACCTCGACTCGAAGAACAGTGGAATGCTCTATGCTGTTGGACAGGGTGCTCTGGGAATTGAGATCCGTAAAAATGATACGCTTCTGCACGAAATATTGGATAAGATTGGCGACTGGAACACAACTTATGCCGTTTTCGCCGAGCGGAGTCTGCTTCGCACTCTGGAGGGCGGCTGCAGTGCCCCTCTGGGTGTAGAGACCGAGTGGGTTAAGGGTGCCGAGGGCAAGAAGCTGCGCATGCGATCTGTTGTCGTCAGTGTCGATGGCCAGAAGTGTGCTCAGGCGGAGGTTGATGGTGATGTCGACTCTGTTGAAAGCGCCGAGGCTTTCGGTATCACTGTGGCCGAGGCTCTGGTGGCTGATGGTGCTGGTGAGATCCTTGAGGAGATCCAGTACAACAAGGTGACCAAGGAGAATGTTTCTTCTTGAACAAAAGTAACTATCTGATAGACCATGCGCATATACTACGCAAATACCCTGTGAAATGACCGGTATCAACGAATTTATTTTGAACACTGAACTCGAGGAGATTGCAATCATGCATTTTGTATTGTAAATTGGACAAACCACATCTATCGCGTTTGACGGGTACTTGCATCAACACTACATCATTCTAACCGTTCAACCCCGATTCAGTGTATTGCCAGAACCCTTCGGATTCGCTTCTGTATATTCATCCCAGGCGCGAGCTTTCATCGTTTCCTCATCCGCCTTATCCAAATCATCCTCGTCAACTTCTGGTATAATGCCGGACTGCTCTCCTCCTTGAAGTACATTTCCTCTCCGGTGTTCTTCCTCGAGATATTCATCAATGGTCATTGTCGGCAGATTGTGGCCTGAGCGGAACACTCCCTGTTGGAGCTGTGTGCGGCGGTCAAGAAGAGTGAAAGGCTGCATTGGCTTGCCTTTGCTATTCAAGATAGGGCCACCTCGTCCCCTGCCAAGTAGCTGTGAAATTGAGGGGTCCAGGCGGTCTGAATAATTGGCTTCTCCCAGGCCACCCACTCGTTGTCTGAGGTCTTCCGGCTGCGGTTGAGGAGGCGGGGGGGCGTTTTTCATGAGGGCCAGCATCGATAGCTCCTGCATCAAAAGGTCTAGGGCTTGGAAGGTCTGATGGGTATATAGTTGCAATTCTGCTAGATATAGTCGTCGCGTGTCATCGTCGTCGCTTTGGAGTCGGGCCTCGTTCCGTGTGAGGTACTTCATAAAGTGAGCAGACATCCAGGAAATCTAACACACGAGGAACCATACCTCAAGTTTCTGCTTCAGTTCTTTCTCTTCCCTGAAGCGTTTCACCTTGACATCGCGACGAGCCGCGGCATCATTCATCGGTGCCAGGGTGAATGTGGAGGGATTGGCCATGTACTGCTCAAGAAGCTTCTTGTCTCCCCCCGAAAGTAACTCGTATTCATCCAGACGCGTAAGGAATGTCTCATATTGTTCCAGGGCTCGACGAAGGACCGCTTCACGATCGGAGGTGGGGCCTCGCTGGACCAGCTCAGCAAGGTGATATTCTAGGGTCATGTACCTAAACATAGGTCAGCCAAGATAGCGGCAAATAGGAAATGCTGCACTAACGGAAGATCCCCCGTTGAGACATCATCAAGCGATTCATTTGAGCTGAACAGTGACAAAATGCTGATCTGGCGCTGACATTCGTGAAATTTCGCGGTCGTCGCATTCACTGCGTCTCGGTAGGCTTCTGTGTTGGTATCCCCTCTTGTTTCCAATTCAGTTTTGCCATCCCGAGCGGATTGAAACAGCGATCTAAGACTCTGAGACTCCTCCATTATTTCGGTGTCGGTGCGGTAAAGCGAACGATGAATAGGTCCCCGCAGTTCTCGCCTGAGTTTTGGTGAGCCGATAAGCTGATAACCGATAAGAAGCTCCATCTTATCGCGTGTAGTCCCTTGTAAACGAGTAGATTCCAAAGTTGATTGACCTCATTGCCCTGGACCATCATTGAATCGGTCTTCTATTATTTGGCCCAGCAATTTTGGGGGCCCGTATTTATCTACCTATACAAACGCTACTTCGGCGGTTACAAAGGAATGATCATTCCAAGGTTCACACCACTGCTTATATATTCAATTGGAGACTACAACAGTATCTCACCACCACCCTCAGCAGCATAAATTCCTTCCCCTCCTTTTCTCTTTCCTTCAGACAACATACTAATATCAGAATGCCTCATAAACGTGACCATACAAGGACCGCTACCTTGCTTTCAAATGACTTTGAAATCCAAGTGTCCAACGAAGTGAGAGCATGCTCCACCAAAGAGCATCCCGAGAACCGACCACAGAGCGGACGGAATGATTTACCGGCAGACAATGTGAATAGCGAGGATGCGCACGGCTCCACAGATGACGATGATAGCGAGGATGACCAAGGCGTCGCTGAGTCAGAAGCTGTCATTCGACGACGTAGGCAGAATGCCGAGTTTGAAACCTTGTGAGTCGCGACGTGAGCAACCACCTGATATATAACACAATATTGATAAGGCTATAGACTCTCGGAACATGCTCTCCAGGACCTCGTTAGGATAGCAGATGCCGATAGTTTTACCAAGCCTGACGATGAGCTTCCTATTGCCTTGTTACTTGCGAAACAAGATCGCAGTGGGGGTAACTTGGATCCTCGCGAATACCAGATTGAACTCTTTGAACGGGCAAAGAAAAAGAATATAATCGCGGTACTCGATACTGGTAAGGAAATACTGCTTGTTAGTTATTTAGAGGGCCGTATTTACAATTTACTCAGGCTCCGGAAAGACTCTGATCGCAGTTCTTTTGCTCAAGCATATCCTCAATCAAGAACTTGTCGACCGAGACAATGGGCAGAAACCCCGAGTGGCCTTTTTCTTGGTACTTATTCTCGAGGGATTAAAGTGACACCCACTAACGATTAGCAGGTGGATAGTGTGACTCTTGTCTTCCAGCAGTCAGCGGTCCTCCGAAACAACCTTGATCAGAATGTGGCACATATCTTCGGCTCTATGGGTCCAGATTTCTGGGACTCTGAGGTGTGGGAAGATCAGCTGGCTAGGCACATGGTAATTGTGTGTACAGCTGAGATCCTCAGCCACGCTTTGCTCAACGCATTTGTGAGGATGAGCCAGATCAATCTGTTGATCTTTGACGAAGCCCACCACACCAAAAAGGATCACGTCTATGCCCGGTTAGCATGATTGCACATTCTTTATGCTATATTCTGTGTGACTAAATGTGCTCTAGTATCATTCGAGAGTCATACCTCCCTACAGAAAAGTCCAAGCGCCCAAGGATCTTTGGGATGACTGCCTCCCCCATCGATGCCAAAGTGGACATCGCAGAAGCAGCCATGTAAGTCAACGTCTATTAGTATAATTGACCTTGCTAACATGAAGAAGAGAGCTTGAAACACTCTTAGATAGTGAAATTGCAACAACATCTCATTTTTCCTTGCTACGGCAAGTCGTGAGACGGCCGAAAGAGGAGGTATGGACATACAACAAGCTTGATTCACCGTTCCCAACAGAGCTGCTCAGGACGATGGAAAGAGACTTTGGAAATGTCAAAGCTCTCAAACCAATACTACAATTTGCATTGAATGCGACCTCAGAGCTGGGAATATGGTGCGCGGACCAGGTTTGGGAGTATGTTATGGCAGACGAAGTGCTTCCAAAGCTTGAAGGCATTCTATCCAAAAGTACAGATCCAGAATATGCTTCAGGCTCTCTGAAGGACAGTCCGGAAGATGCCCAACGGGACATCGTGAAGGCAAAAGAAGCTGAACAAATTATCAAAGCTCACCATTTCAAACACCCTTCAGAGCCAGGTCAGCTAAGTCCAAAAGTTGAACTGCTGATCAAACGTTTGAGTGAATCATTTGCAACATCTAAGGATAGGAAATGCATCGTCTTCACCCAGCGCCGAAACACGGCGAAAACATTGCTCCAACTATGTCAGAAACTGGATATTCTGAATCTTCGTCCCGGAGTACTAGTCGGGATCAACCACGATCTTACTGGAACTACAACTTTTCGTCATCAGTTTCTCGTTTTGGCGAAATTTCGCCAGGGTGAGATAAATTGTTTGTTTGCAACATCTGTTGCAGAAGAGGGTCTCGATATCCCAGACTGCAATTTTGTCGTGAGATTTGATCTTTACAACACACTGATTCAGTATGTGCAAAGCCGGGGCCGGGCGAGACATGCGAACTCAACTTACGCAACCATGATCGAGATGGGCAATGATGCACATAAGGCAAGACTTCAAGAAGTTCAAGAAGCTGAGCACCTCATGCAAGCCTTCTGCAGATCTCTGCCAGCGGATCGAATCCTGGGTGGGAATGATCACGATCTGGACGTTGTTCTGGGGAAGGAAGAAAAGAAGAGAACATACACTGTCCTCTCAAGCGGCGCAAAGTTAACTTACGGCCATGCAATCAATGTCCTCGAAAAATATGCCACATCCTTGCAGTACGAGGATGACCATTCTGCTGCGGTCAGATATGTCATTTTTTCACAGGGCCATTCATTCATCTGCGAGATCATTCTCCCCGAGAAGTCCCCCATTAGAGGGCTGATTGGAAACCGAACCTCCAATAAAGGTCTGGCTAAACAGTCTGCTGCCTTTGATGCCTGCCTACTGCTCCGCAAGAATGGCCTGCTTGATGATAACTTTAGGTCCAAATACCACAAGCGTCTGCCAGCCATGCGAAACGCTAAGCTAGCAGTAACGAAGAAGACGGATGCGTACGTCATGATTTGCAAGCCTTCAATCTGGAATCATGAAGGTGTCCTCCCGGACACGCTCTATGGGTTGCTCATAAAATTCACCCCAACGGAGCCTTTGAAAAGAGAGCATCAGAGTCTGTTGCTATTGTCTCGAAAACTGCTTCCTTCATTTCCGTCTTTCCCGGTGTTCCTGGAGAATGATACTAACACTGTTATTCAAACTTTAAACCTTGACAAGTTTGTGGTAACTCATCAAGAGCTTATAGGGCTATCCAGTTTCACACTTGCAGTTTTCCAGGAAGTGTTCCACAAGAGTTTCGACCCAGTGCCGGAAAAGTTTCCCTACTGGTTCGCCCCGGTGCGAGCAGAGTTAGGCGATTATACTCCAGACACTGCGCCTAAGAGTGTAGTAGACTGGGAGACGGTAGCCTTCGTGAAGGATCATCCGGACTGGAAATGGTCCCCCGATATGGATAGCAACTTTCTCCTTAGTCGTTTCATCTATGATCCATGGGATGGCAGGAAACGATACTTTCCGATAGCTGTTGAGCCTGATCTACGCGCATGGGATCCCCCACCAGACTGGGCGCCTCGCCGAAGGTGGATGGAGAACATCGCCAACTGTTCGCTGAGTCTCTCGAAAAATTCCCGACCCAAATTTTTCGAGCACTGTGACTGGGATCAGCCTGTGCTGCAGGTGGAGTGTCTCTGGCCTCGAAGGAATTTCCTCGACAAGGCGACCAACTCGGAGAAGGTGGACGCTACAAAATGCATTATTTGCCCACAGCCCTTGGTCATATCATCGGTAGGTTACATCTGCAACATTGCCTGGGCAAAAAGTATTCAGCTGATACTTCAGTAGATCCCGTTGGCGACAGTGACTTCATGCCTCGCAATCCCGGCTATCATCAGCCGACTAGAGTCCTACATGATCGTGATGGACGGCGTCAAATCTCTCGGCCTGGAGATACAGCCAGACCTGGCCTTGGAATCCTTCACCAAGGACTCCGACAATACCGAAGAACACCGAGCCACACAAGTACATGTACAGCGTGGTATGGGAAAGAACTACGAGCGTTTAGAATTCCTGGGTGATTGTTTCCTCAAGCTGGGAACCACAATATCGCTTTTCGCTAAAAGGCCAGACGATGACGAGTATGACTACCACGTTCATAGGATGTGTCTCATTTGCAACAAGAACTTGTTCAACACTGCCATCAAGCTCCGCATCCATGAGTATATCCGCAGTCGCGGCTTTTCTCGACATACGTGGTATCCGCCAGGTCTCACGCTCTTGCACGGGCGAAACTACGTTCGGCACATTGATTCAGAGAGCTCTCATAACCTCAGCGAAAAGACAATTGCCGATGTATGTGAAGCATTGATTGCGGCATCTTTGCTTACTGGAGGTAAAGGTCATCGATTTGACTTGGCCGTTCAAGCAGTCACTCTTCTTGTGGACAGTGAAAACCACACAGCTACTTGTTGGGCCGACTACCTTGCGTCTTATACCAAGCCGGCATACCAGGTACAAGCATCCGATGCAGCCCAGCGGGATCTTGCCAATCAGGTCTTTGAGAAGCTTGGGTATCGCTTCAAGTTTCCTCGTCTGTTGCGGTCTGCTTTCACGCATCCTTCTTGGCCTTCGTCTTATGCCAAGGTGCCTTGTTACCAAAGACTCGAATTTCTCGGCGATGCGCTTCTCGATATGGTGTGCATTGAGTTTTTGTACCATCGCTTTCCTGACAAGGATCCGCAGTGGCTCACTGAGCACAAGGCAAATAAACTCACCTTCTTCTCCCTATCCCAGTCATAATTGCTAATATCATGACAGATGGCCATGGTATCTAACAAGTTCCTTGGAGCTTTGGCAGTGAGACTGGGCCTGCATAAGCATCTTCACTACCACGATACTTCCATGATAGGGCAAATCGGTCACTACGCAGAAGATATCAAAATTGCAGAAGATGAAAGCAATGGGGTGATGGACTACTGGCTTGGCACCAGGGACTCTCCGAAGGTGGATTTTAACCAAGTCTTTTACATCATAGGCCTCTTAGCTGATTCAATCGCCACCTAGTGTCTTCCAGATATGATAGAAGCATATCTCGGCGCCATCTTCGTGGACTCCGAATTCGATTTCACCGTGGTTGAGGCTTTTTTCACAGCCCATGTGAGGCCGTTCTTCGAGGACATGTCTCTTTATGACACATTTGCCAACAAACACCCGACGGTAAGAGACCTTGCCCTATTACCAATGACATATACACTAACAGCTACAGACCTATCTTCACAACCAATTAACCAACGTCTACGGATGCACTAACTACTGTCTCAAGACCGGCGAGATTCCCGGAATCGATGGAGACAAGCCGCAGATTCTGGCTGCCGTGATGGTGCATGGCCACTCTGTCGCTCATGCGGAGGGAATGTCTGGTCGGTATGCGAAGATTCGGGCGAGCGAGAGGGCATTGGTGGCGATCCAGGGCCTGCTTAGGTCTGATTACCGGCTCAAGTATAGCTGTGACTGCACGCCGGTGGGTGTGAAGGGTCTAGAGGAGATGGAGATCGGCACTGCAGTGTGATCATCGGATAGCAAAATACAGTAAAGAAGAAGATCTGAATCTGAATGGATCAGGAACCCGCGTTGTCACATGGTTGGGCGACCGCCCTAGACCCAATTGGGGAAGGCGCATCCCCTGAAGTAAAGTGAGCTGTTCGGCCAAACAGCGCGTATTGGCTATCGACAACCTGCTCTTGTCGACTTCTCTTCTCTATTGTTTAATCTAGATTCCTTTATTCCCCCATTACCACCCCAAGGACGCGATCTATCGCCAGTCTCCGTCCTTGTACCCCGCGTTGTGCCCGACGCGAACCGTGTCAACATTTATCTCGCCCGCTCCGATCGCGCTTCGACTTTCTCCCATCCATGATCTCCCCGTGCTTGTCGCTTTAAAACGGAAAACACAATGGAGGTCGTCTCCACAGGGGTGCCAAATGGCGTGTCGACGCCAGATACGGCAGCTTTGGTGGATTCCGGCGCTGTGATTCAGTACCTGACCGAGGTGCTCCAGGTGACACTGGGCGCTCTCAAATCCGAGTTGGAGACCGCCGGGAGCTTGCTCTCGGAGGCTAGGTACAATGAAACACTGCAGAGGTGTACGCGATTTGCCTCCGAGTCGCAAGTCGCGCTCTATGTACAGAAAGATATTGCGGACGCCGAGGAGACAAACGGCGAGACCGAGGGTCAAGGTAAGTTGATACTCGTCTTGTTAGATGCTGCGGCCATATGTACTGACCGGGATAAAAGACTCGGTGCAGTATGTCTATACCATTTCCTCCGAGATTTCATCGTCCTCAACCACCGTCTCGTCGGTGGCTTTCATCAAACGTCCTGCTCCCATCGATCCAGCTCTTCCGATTGCCTCGCAGATCCAGGTCATGAACCTGCCCGGTGTCGCCTCTCTCAACAATGCTCAGGCTCAGCAAGGAACTACTATGTCGCCCTACCAGGTTTTACATCTGCTGCTCCACCACGGCCTGAGTCCCTATTTTGAAGCCTACGCCCGTAACCAGGAAACGATTGCTGGCGCGAAGCCCAGAGCCGATACTGAGACCAAGACTGGTATTCCAGGAACGAAGAAAAAATTTGCTGAATTGGAACTGGGTCTTATGCACTTACAGCAAAATGTCGAGATCCCAGCTTTGAACCTTCCCATGCACGATGTGGTTCAGGGCGCATTGAAGGAGGCCGAGGCCAAGGGCGTTAAACCCTCGGTTGAGCTGATCCCGGCGACAATCCTGGATAACAGTGCTTTTACGAACAGCGTCCAGAATACTGTGAATGGTTGGATTCGGTCGATTCAGACGATCACCAAGATGTCTCGGGATCCGGATAGCGAGTCCGCATCTCCAGAGATTAACTTCTGGCTGTCCATGGAGTCTGCTTTGGAAGGCATTGAGGCCCAGCTCGCAAGCGATGGAGTCAAGTTGACCATGGATATTCTCCGCCATGCGAAGCGTTACCAACCGACCCTCAGTTTCCAGGCGGATACTGGACTGAGAGATGCCTCCGAGCTGGTTCAGAAGTACAACCAGCTTATGCGCGACTTCCCTCTGGATGAGCTTCTTTCTGCTACCTCTCTGAGCAAGGTGCAGGAGTCGCTTGGCTTGATCTTCAGCCATCTGAATAAGAAGCTGAAAATCTGCCCGTACCCCATCAAGCGTGCGCTCTCGCTTGTCGAGGCCATTTCGGGTGATCTCGACCGAAAGATCCACGATCTTATCCCCGGTCGTGATATCCTGCACCTCGATTACCGTGATTTCCGGTCTTTGATGAAGACCACCCAGGCCATCTGGCGTGCGTGGGATGAGAATCTGAAGGAGTTCACCAATGTTGCTCGTGATTCGACTAGACGTCGTAATGAGAAATTCATCCCGATCAAAATTAATGGGAGACATGAATTGACCCGTGAACGCCTCAAGTACATTGACACCTTCCGTGTCAACCACGAGCAGCTTCAGAGGACCATCATCAATGTCCTCGGACCTAGCAAGTCTTCCGCAGAGACCGGCGCTGGCGTTGACTCTGACGAAACTGTTATTGTTGAGGAGATTGGTGATGTCGATGCTGTCGAGGAAGTCACCCATGCTTACGCTGCCTTGAAGAATGTGGACGTTTTGGACGTTTCCCCCGAAGGATCTCGTACTTGGGAACAAGCCGAGATTGGCTACAGCGAGCGTACCTCTCGTGTTGAGAACTCCATCATTGCTCGTCTGCGCGATCGCCTTGCGACTGCCAAGAACGCCAATGAGATGTTCCGTGTTTTCTCCAAGTTCAATGCTCTTCTGGTCCGACCTAAGATCCGTGGTGCTATTGGAGAGTACCAAACGCAGCTCATCGACAATGTCAAGCGTGATATCTCTGGCCTCCATGAGCGTTTCAAGCAGCAATATGGCCACTCCGAGGCTCATGCTATGGCTCAGCTTCGTGATCTCCCACCCGTTTCCGGTGCTATTATTTGGGCTCGTCAGATCGAGCGTCAACTTGATAACTACATGCGCAAGGTGGAGAATGTTCTGGGAGAGGATTGGCACTTGCACACCGAAGGCCAGAAGCTCCAATCCGAGAGCAATATGTTCCGTAAGAAGCTCGACACTCGACCTGTCTTCGAGTCATGGCTCTACGATGTCCAAAGAAGACATATCACCATTTCCGGTCGGCTCTTCAACATTGTCCGCAACCGTGCTGCGGGTAATACTCTGGAGCTCACTGTGAACTTTGATGCCCAGATCATTGCTCTGTTCAAGGAGGTCCGCAACCTTATTTGGCTCAACTTCCAGGTTCCACACGCTGTCAGCAACATCTCGAAGGAGGCAAAGCGTGTTTACCCCTACGCCATCAGCTTGATGGAGAGCGTTCGGTCTCTGCTCCAGACCCTCCGCATCATTGCCTCTATGTCTGATGTTGCTATCCTACTCAATGGGTACATCAATGATTCGCAAGCTATGGTCGGAAAGGGAATACCTCTGCGCTGGGAGTCTTTCGTTCATTCTTATGAACTGCATGTCAAACAGTCACTCCCTAACGGTGCCATTGACAGCACTATGCCCAACCGTACCGAGAGCAAACATGTCCAATTTGTCCGCGAATTTGCGGGGTCAGCATCTGTTCTTCAAGACAAAACCACTACCCTGTCTACTATCAACGAGAGCATTCAAAAATCCACCCATGAGCTCAAGACCTGCGCATATGACTCCGCCGCATTCAAGCAGCGCTTGGACACTATCCAGTCTTCTGTCGATAAGCTTAACCTTGAAAACTACGTGAATCTGGACCATTGGGTTTCGGAACTCAATGGAAAAATCGAGGCAATCCTTCGTGAGCGCCTTCACCGTGCGGTTCGTGAGTGGATCAGTACCTTCCAAGAGTCTCGCACTGAGCAGACAACCTCCTCCCGCGCTCAAAACAGCACTGAGGATGTTGATGGCCCCACCTACAACATCTCATTTCCTGAACTCTTCCATGAAATCTCAATGAAGAACCAGGTCCTTCACCTTGACCCGCCACTGCAGTTTGCTCGGGCTAGCTGGTTCTCGCACTTTGATACCTGGCTGGGAGTGATCTGCAACCTTGAAAAGATCAAGGCCTCACGCTACCAAATCTCCATCAACGTGCAGACTGTCCGTCAATCAGAAGCCTGTTTCTCAGAGCTTCCTCAAGGCTGCACCGATGAGCTCAACCAAGTCTATGGTGTGATTGAGTCCAGACTTGGCGATGTTTCGGAATATGTCGGCAAGTGGCTGCAATTTCAGTCACTTTGGGACTTGCAATCTGAGCAAGTCTACGAAATCCTGGGAGACGACCTCTCTCAGTGGCTCCAGCTGCTCCAAGAGATTCGCAAGAGCCGTGCCACCTTCGACACCTCCGAAGTCGGCCGATCCTTCGGTAACATCCGAATTGACTACGAGCAGGTCCAGACGAAGGTCAATGCCAAGTACGACCAGTGGCAGCACGAAATTCTACAGAAGTTCGGCGCCAAACTTGGTGGTCGTATGAGAGAGGTCCACACCGAGATTGCCTCTGCCCGCCGTGATCTGGAGGGTCAGACTTTGGAGGCTTCCTCTACTGCTCATGCAGTTTCCTTCATTACCATTGTCCAACAGTGCAAGCGCAAGACTCGTGTATGGGAGCCTGAGGTTGACCTCTTCCGGCAAGGTCAGACTACTCTCGCTCGTCAGCGCTACCAATTCCCTAGTGACTGGCTTCACGTTGAAAATGTTGACGGAGAATGGGCTGCTTTGAACGAGCTGCTTACCCGCAAGAGCAAGATTGTTCAAGATCAGACTGAGGGTCTCCGCGCGAAGATCATTGCTGAAGACCGTGTCATTAATGACAAGATCGCCGAGGTCATTGCTCAGTGGAATGACGAGAAGCCGGTCTCCGGCACTATTCCCCCTGATGAAGCTTCCCGCACTCTGAGCTCATTCCAGTCGCGCCTTGAATCCCTTCAGTCTGAATTTGAGATGGTTTCAAAGGCCAAGGAGGCCCTTGACCTTCCTGCCAGCTCTGAGTCATCTCTCCCGGCTATTCTTGAGGAAGTTCAGGACTTCATGTGTGTCTGGGCTGCTCTGTCTACTATCTGGAAGAGTTTGAATGACCTCCGTGATGGCTTGTGGACTAGCGTCCAGCCCCGCAAGCTGCGACAGGCTCTTGATGGCCTGATCAAAATGACTAAGGAGATGCCAAGCCGAATGAGACAGTATGCTGCGTTTGAGCATATACAGAATGTCCTTCGCCAACTGCTGAAGGTCAACACTCTTCTATCTGATATGAAGTCTGAGGCTGTGAAGGAACGCCACTGGCAGAAGATCTACAAGACTTTGAAACCTGGAAAGCGGTTCTCACTTGTGTCGTTGACTCTGGGCGATGTCTGGGATTTGCAGCTGGCAACCAGCGAGACTGTTATCCGCGACATTATCGCACAGGCCCAGGGTGAAATGGCCTTGGAGGAGTTCCTGAAGTCCGTTCGTGAGACTTGGCAAAACTACTCTCTGGACCTTGTCAATTACCAGAACAAGTGCCGTCTTATCCGTGGCTTCGACGACCTGTTTGCGAAGTGTAGCGAGAACCTCAACTCGCTCCAGGCCATGAGACACTCTCCTTACTACAAGGAATTCGAGGAGGAAGCTGCTTCCTGGGAAGACAAGTTGAACCGTGTCCATGTTCTCTTCGATGTTTGGATTGATGTCCAGAGACAATGGGTCTATTTGGAAGGTGTCTTCACGGGCAATGCTGATATCAAGCATCTCCTTCCCCTCGAGTCGAGTCGATTCCAGAACATCAACTCGGAGTTCTTCGCTGTCATGAAGAAGGTGTACAAGTCTCCATTTGTACTTGATATCCTCGCCATCAACGGCGTTCAGAAGTCTCTGGAACGCTTGGCTGAGCTGCTTAACAAGATCCAGAAGGCACTTGGTGAATATCTGGAGCGTGAGCGTGTGTCCTTCCCTCGATTCTACTTTGTTGGAGACGAGGACCTCCTTGAGATCATTGGCAACAGCAATGACATCTTCCGTGTTGCCAAGCATTTCAAAAAGATGTTCGCTGGTCTCAATGGCCTCCTAATGGACGACGATAACAACATTGTCGGATTCACCTCCAAGGAAGGCGAAGAGGTCCGTTTGAAGAAAGAAGTCAACCTCGTCAAGACTCCTCGCATCAATGACTGGCTCACTGCGTTGGAGACTCACATGAAGCTGACTTTGGCTGAGCTTCTCGGGGAGGCTGTCGAGCAGTTCGACACCCTGTACAGTAGTCCTGATGTTGACCGGACTGCTTTCAGCGACTTCCTTGCCAACTACCCTGCCCAGGTTGTTGTCCTTGCCAGCCAGGTCGTTTGGACCAACTCTGTGCAGAAGTCCTTGGAAGACGCTGGCGCCAACCTTCAGGCTTTGTACGATGCGGAAGTCCGGATCCTGGAGCTCCTCGCTGCCACTGTGCTTGGAGAACTCGATGCCATTACTCGCAAGAAGTGTGAGCACATGATTACAGAATTTGTTCACCAGCGTGACACTATTTCCAGGCTCATTCAGCTCAACGCCACTACCCCAACACATCATCTGTGGTTGCTCCAGATGCGTTACGTCTACCAGCCTGAGGGCGACTTCCTCCAACGCCTGTATGTCCACATGGCCAATGCCAGGCTCAACTATGGATTTGAGTACCTCGGTGTTCCCGAGCGTCTTGTTCGCACACCTCTTACGGATCGTTGTTTCCTCACCCTTACTCAGGCTTTGTGCCAGAGACTTGGTGGTTCTCCCTACGGTCCTGCCGGTACAGGTAAAACCGAATCCGTCAAAGCTCTGGGCCTCCAGCTTGGTCGCTTCACTCTTGTCTTCTGCTGTGACGACACTTTCGATTTCCAAGCCATGGGTCGTATCTTCCTTGGTATCTGTCAAGTCGGAGCTTGGGGTTGCTTCGACGAGTTCAACCGTCTGGAAGAGAGAATCCTGTCTGCCGTTTCTCAGCAGATCCAGAACATTCAGATTGGTCTGCGCAAGGGTGAAGAAGATAGTAAGTCTCAAATTGAGTTGGTCGGTCGCAAGCTTTCTGTCCACGGCAACACTGGTATCTTCATCACCATGAACCCTGGCTACGCCGGTCGCTCCAACTTGCCAGATAACTTGAAGAAGCTGTTCCGCAGTGTTGCCATGTCCAAGCCTGACAAGGAGCTCATTGCCGAGGTCATGCTGTTCTCTCAGGGTTTCAAGCAAGCCAAGCCCTTGTCTAAGCAAACCGTGCCGTTCTTCGACCACTGTGCTTCTAAACTTTCTAAGCAAGCGCACTACGACTTCGGTCTTCGTGCTCTCAAGAGCGTGCTTGTCAGCTCTGGTGGTCTTAAACGCGCCCGTATTGCCAATGCCGACGGCGAAATTGGCCCTGATGAAGTGGTCGAACCTCAGATCATTGTTCAGAGTTTGCGGGAGACTATTGCCCCTAAGCTTGTACAAGAGGATGTCGAGCGGATGCTGGAGATCCAGGTGGAAGACTTCCCTGGTGTCGACTACGTGCCCGCCAACTACGAGAAGCTTACCCAGGCTATTCGTGACATTGCCAAGGAGCAGCACTTTGTGGATAGCGACATGTGGATTGCCAAAGCCCTTCAGCTGTACCAGATTCAAAGTATCCACCATGGTGTCATGATGGTTGGAAGGTCTGGATCTGGTAAGTCAGCTGCTTGGAAGATTCTCCTGCAGGCCATGCAGCGGATCGAAGGTGTCGAGGGTGTCTCCCACATCATCGACTCCAAGGTTATGTCCAAGGAAGCCCTCTATGGTAACCTGGATAACACTACTCGTGAGTGGACGGATGGTCTCTTCACTGGTATCCTGAGAAAGATTGTCGACAACCTTCGTGGAGAAGATGGCAAGCGTCACTGGATTGTGTTCGATGGCGATGTTGATCCTGAGTGGGTTGAGAATTTGAACAGTGTCCTCGATGACAACAAGCTTCTTACTCTGCCTAACGGTGAACGTCTCAATTTGCCTTCCAATGTCCGTATCATGTTTGAAGTCGAGACCCTGAAGTACGCGACCCTTGCTACTGTCTCTCGTTGTGGTATGGTGTGGTTCAACGCCGATACTGTTACTCCCGCCATGATGATCAACAACTACGTTGAGAGTCTCAAGACCAAGACATTCGAGGACCTGGATGATGACAGTGCTCCTGCTGGATCCGCTGCCGTCAGAACCCAGATTGCACAGGATCAGCTTTCCACCATTCTCAAGCAGCACTTGGAAAGCGACGATCTTGTCCTCAAGGCTCTCGAAGAAGCTAAGAAGTACAACCACATCATGGACTTCACCGACATTCGCGCCCTCAACACTATGTTCAGTTTGTTGAACAAGGCCTGCCGCACTGTGCTTGAGTACAATATCCAGCATGTAGACTTCCCTCTGGACCCTGAGCAAATGGAGTTGTACATCTCGAAGAAGCTCCTGCTTACCATGGTCTGGTCATTCACTGGTGATTGTCCTCTTTCGGACCGTAAAGCCTTTGGACAGTACGTCTCCGGAATGTCTACCATTGACCCGCCACCGGACGGTGACTCGTCCCTCATCGACTTTGATGTCACGCTTCCCAAGTCCGAGTGGACTAGCTGGCAGTCGCAGGTGCCATCGATCGACATCAACACTCACTCGATCACTCAAACCGATGTCATCATCCCAACTGTGGATACCATCCGTCACGAAGATGTGCTGTACTCATGGTTGGCTGAGCACAAACCTTTGTTGCTTTGTGGTCCCCCTGGTTCGGGTAAGACAATGACACTGTTTGCAGCTTTGAGAAAGTTGCCCAATATGGAGGTTGTCGGCCTCAACTTCTCCAGCGCCACTACTCCCGATCTTTTGATCAAGACCTTCGAGCAGTACTGCGAGTATAAGAAGACTCTCAACGGCGTGGTGATGTCACCTAACCAGATTGGTCGCTGGCTCGTTATTTTCTGCGACGAAATCAACTTGCCCGCTCCCGATCGCTATGGCACTCAGCGTGCGATCTCCTTCGTGCGTCAACTTGTCGAACAGAACGGATTTTGGCGCACATCAGACAAGACATGGGTCAGCCTTGATCGCATCCAGTTCGTCGGTGCCTGTAACCCGCCCACCGACGCTGGTCGTACCCCAATGGGAGAGCGTTTCCTGCGACATGCACCCCTCATCATGGTTGACTACCCTGGTGAGATCTCCCTTAACCAGATTTACGGTACATTCAACTCTGCGATCCTCAAGATCTTGCCTTTGCTGCGCGGATACTCTGAGGCTCTCACCAAGGCCATGGTCCAATTCTATCTCGAATCTCAGACCAGATTCACGCCGCAGATCCAGCCTCACTATGTCTACTCGCCTCGTGAGCTTACTCGCTGGGTTCGTGGTGTCTATGAGGCCATCAAGCCACTTGAAAGCCTGTCGATCGAAGGTCTGGTGCGAATCTGGGCGCATGAGGCTCTGCGCCTCTTCCAGGACAGGTTGGTTGCTGAAGATGAGCGAGCCTGGACAGCTGATGCTGTTCGCCGTATTGCTCTGGAGCATTTCCCTACCATCGATGATCAAGAGGCATTGAAGGGTCCAATTTTGTTCTCGAACTGGCTGTCCAAGAACTACGTGCCCGTGGAGCAAGAGAGACTTCGTGACTTTGTTAAGGCACGTCTCAGAACCTTCTGTGAGGAGGAGGTTGATGTGCCTTTGGTCTTGTTCAATGACGTTTTGGAGCATGCTCTGCGCATTGACCGAGTGTTCCGTCAACCTCAGGGTCATCTCATCCTTATCGGTGTCAGTGGCAGTGGAAAGACTACTCTGTCTCGCTTCGTTGCTTGGATGAACGGTTTGAAGGTCTTCCAAATCAAGGTTCACGGCAAGTACTCTTCGGAAGATTTCGATGACGATCTTCGAAGCGTTCTCCGCCGTGCAGGCTGCAAGGGTGAGAAGATTTGTTTCATCATGGATGAGGCTAACGTCCTCGACTCCGGTTTCCTGGAGCGCATGAACACTCTGCTCGCCAACGCTGAGGTCCCGGGTCTCTTTGAGGGCGATGAATTCTCCTCTTTGATGACTGCTTGCAAGGAGGGTGCCCAGCGCCAGGGTCTCCTTCTCGACTCCCAAGAGGAACTCTACAAGTGGTTCACACAGCAGATTGTCAAGAACCTGCATGTTGTGTTTACCATGAACCCACCCGAGGAAGGTCTCTCCTCCAGAGCCGCAACAAGTCCTGCTTTGTTCAACCGTTGTGTGCTTAACTGGATGGGTGATTGGTCTGACCAAGCCCTGTTCCAGGTCGGCTCTGAGCTCACTCAGTCGGTCGATCTCGACAAGCCCAACTTTGTTTCTCCCGACAGCATTCCTGTGGCTTACCGGGAGTTGTCTCTTCCCGCGTCCTACAGGGACACTGTTATCAATTCGATGGTGTACATCCACCATTCGCTCCACCGGTTCAACCAGCGCCTACAGAAACAGCAAGGCCGAAGCACTTTCCTTACACCACGTCACTATCTTGACTTTGTTGCTCAGTATGTCAACCTGTTTAACGAGAAGCGTGAGGATCTTGAGGAGCAACAGCGTCACTTGAACGTTGGTCTCGAGAAGCTCCGTGACACTGTCGAGAAGGTCAGCGATCTGCGTGGCAGTCTGGCCCAGAAGAAGACACAGCTAGAGAAGAAGGATACGGAAGCCAACGAGAAATTGCAACGCATGGTTGCCGATCAGCAGGAGGCAGAGCAGAGAAAACATGTTTCGTTGGAGGTGCAGGCTGCTTTGGAGAAGCAAGAGAAGGAGGTGGCAGAGCGCAGGGAGGTTGTTTTGAACGATTTGGCAAGGGCGGAGCCCGCTGTGGCGGAGGCACAGAAGAGTGTCAGCAACATCAAGCGTCAGCATCTTACAGAAGTCCGATCTATGGGTAACCCGCCGGCTAGTGTCCGACTCGCCCTGGAAGCCGTGTGCACGCTCCTTGGTCACAAGGTCGATAGCTGGAAGACCATCCAGGGTCTCGTTCGCCGCGATGATTTCATTGCCAGCATTGTGAACTACGATAACGAGCGCCAGATGACTCGCAACCACCGAACGAAGATGCAGAACGAGTTCCTGTCCAAGGAAGACTTTACCTACGAGCGTGTGAACCGTGCCAGTAAGGCATGTGGTCCCTTGGTCCAGTGGGTTGAGGCTCAAGTCAACTATTCCGCCATCTTGGATCGTGTTGGACCTCTGCGCGAGGAGGTTGACCAGCTCGAAGAACGAGCTTTGCAAACTAAGGCCGAGGCACAGGCTATCGAGAATACCATCCACGGCTTGGAGAGCAGTATTGCTACCTACAAGGCTGAATACGCTGCTCTCATCAGTGAAACACAAGCCATCAAGACAGAAATGTCCCGTGTTCAGTTCAAGGTCGACCGCAGTGTGCGTCTGCTTGACAGTCTGGCATCTGAACGTGAACGTTGGGAGGATGGCAGCAAGTCGTTCGAGACCCAGATCAGCACCCTTGTTGGTGACGTTATCATCGCTGCTGCCTTCCTTGCATACGCTGGTCTCTACGATCAACAGTTCCGTAAAGCCATGATCGAGGATTGGGTTCATCAGCTGGCTCAGTCTGGTATCAACTTCAAGCCTCACAATCCAATCACAGAGTATCTGTCCAATGCTGATGAGCGTCTCACTTGGCAAGAGCACTCTCTGCCTGTCGACGATCTTTGCACGGAGAACGCTATTGTCTTGAAGCGTTTCAACAGATATCCTCTGATTGTCGACCCGTCCGGACGTGTCACCGAGTTCTTGCAGAAAGAAAGCAAAGACCGCAAGCTTACTGTCACGAGTTTCCTGGACGACTCCTTTGTCAAGCAGCTTGAGAGCGCATTGCGTTTCGGAAACCCCATCCTTATCCAGGATGCCGAATACTTGGACCCGATTCTCAATCATGTTCTCAACAAGGAATACCAGAAGACTGGTGGCCGTGTTTTGATCCAACTGGGCAAGCAAGAGATTGATTTCTCGCCCTCCTTCAAACTATTCCTGTCGACCAGAGATCCCTCTGCTTCGTTCCCGCCGGATGTGTGCAGTCGAACCACCTTTGTCAACTTTACGGTCACTCAGAGCAGTTTGCAGACGCAGTCACTCAACAATGTGCTCAAGTTTGAACGACCCGATGTTGACGAACGCCGCAACAATCTCGTCAAAATGCAAGGAGAGTTCAAGGTTCATCTTCGTCAATTGGAGAAGCGTCTGCTGCAGGCTCTTAACGAGTCTCGCGGTAACATTCTCGACGATGATAATGTCATCGAAACACTCGAGACTCTCAAGAAGGAGGCTGCCGATATTTCCAAGAAGATGTCAGAGACTGAGGGTGTCATGGCCGAGGTGGAGAACATCACTCACCAGTACAGCACCATTGCCCGTGCCTGCAGTGCTGTATTTGCTGTTTTGGAGCAACTCCACCACATCAACCACTTCTACCAGTTCTCGCTGCAGTACTTTGTTGACATCTTCAATTCAGTCTTGTACCAGAACAAGCGTCTTGCTCAAGAGAAGGACCACTCTGCACGTGTACAAATCATCATTCGTGACCTCTTCATTACCACCTTCCAACGGACCTCACTGGGTCTTGTTCAGAAGGATCGTGTCACTCTCGCTATTCTTCTTGCTCAAGCCACTCCGTTCCCCATGGACAGGGCTATCCTGGACCGCATCTTGGACGAGTCCGTCGAGGACAGTGATCTTTCCACGACCACTGAATCTCGCGACCAAGTGATGAACAAGTTGCTTAATATTTCGCTCTTCAAGGAATACGTCCCCAGCATTCCCCAGGATCAATGGGATCGATTCTTCGATGAGGAGCTTGCAGAGAATGCCGTTCCTGTTGTCTGGGGCGAGAACACCTCAAATCTCGACCAACTGCTCCGCTCCTTGCTCCTTGTCAAGCTTTGCCGCATGGACCGATTCGTACCTATCGCCGAACGCTTCATCGAGGCCGTCTTTGGTCGCGAGCTCTTTGAGGGCAGCAGCGATCTGAAGGATGTCGTTGAACAAGTCACCGCAACCACCCCGATTGCCCTTAGCTCCAGCCCCGGATTTGATGCCAGTTACAAGGTTGACGCCCTGGTTGAACGCACTCACGCAACCTGTGCCAACATTGCCATGGGTTCAAATGAAGGTCTCGAGAGCGCCGACAAGGCTATCAGCAATGCTGCTGCCGCTGGTAACTGGGTGCTTGTCAAGAACGTCCACCTGGCGCCTTCGTGGCTTCAAAGTCTGGAAAAGAGACTGGATTCGCTCAAGCCTCATAATGAGTTCCGTCTCTTCTTGTCTATGGAATCCAGCCCCAAGATCCCGGTCAACCTAATTCGAGCCTCCCGTGTTCTTATGTTCGAGCAACCTGCCGGCGTTCGCGCCAACATGAAGGACTCCCTGTCTTCATTGAATACCCGCGCCAGCAAGGCTCCTGTCGAAAAGGCCCGTGTTTATCTCCTGCTTTGCTTCCTCCATGCCGTGGTCCAAGAACGTCTGCGTTACGCGCCCAGCCTTGGATGGAAGGGCTTCTGGGAATTCAACGACAGCGATTACGAGTGCTCTGCCTTCATTATCGACCACTGGGTTGACACCGTTGCTCAAGGCCGCTCCAACGTCGCTCCTCAGAAGCTTCCTTGGGAGATGATCCGCACCCTGGTCACCGAGATGTACGGTGGCAAGATCGATGACGCTGGCGACTTCCAACAGCTTGAGAACTTGGTTAACCAGTTCCTCACGCCCGCAGCCTTCGAGGATGAGTATAAGCTTGTCTCTGGCGTCGAGAAGGACGACCTCCTCATCCTGCCGAGCACGACCAACATCCGTGACTTTATCAACTGGGTCAACAACTTGCCTGAGCGTGAACCCCCCACTTATTTGGGTCTGCCCGCCAATGCAGAGAAACTGCTTTTGGTTGGTCATGGCCGCAAGATGATCTCGGATCTGTCGCGCGTTACCACGCTGCTGGATGAAGGCGAGCAGCTGATGGTCGATGCCTAATTTCTTTTTTGTTGGAGTTTTACTTCTAGAATATGGTTGGCGGTAGAATGGTGGTTTTATACCCAAAGACCGCTGGATGAATTCTTGTTTACTATCATTCATGCCTTGAAGATTTCGCATGTATTCTATTGAGATTCTTTCGTTGTATATTTTTCTTTTCTACTTTGTTCGAGGACTTCTTTTCGTCTTTGATGCCCAATAATCCCCTTCGTGGTACATTATTTCCCATTCTCTCCCCCAGGTGCTCTTGGATCAACTTGTTCTTCAAGATAAATGTAAGGAAATTACCTCATTTCCTGGAGCGTCTTGATTTGGGTCCCGTCTTCGCGGAAATTGCTCTTGTCCAGCCACTTCTCCATTGCTCCCGCTACATTGTCTTCCCACTCCTTTTTCAAAAGCGAAAACCAATATCCCGGCTCCTTCCTTTAACGATCATATGTTGTCTGAATGTTCCCTCGTATGTATGGCCCAATCGCAGAGCTGATTGCCGTGAAGGTGTGTTAAGAGAGTCACACTTCCACTCCAGCCTCCGGTATCCCAGGTCCTCAAATGCATGTCGCGCCAAAAGATAAATCGCTTCTGTTGCTCTAGCAGTGCGTTGAAGAGCGGGGGAGAACATCACATTTCCAATCTCAATGCACAAGTGCTCCGGAGTGATTCGCATTAGAGACAGGTATCCAATTGCCTTGCCGAAGCTGGGCATTTCGCTGCGCTTGTCGATAATTGCGAAGAAGAACGGGTCTAGAGAAGCCGACTTGGAAGCGATCGCTTTCTCGAATGCATCTAGCTGAGGGTATGGTCCGTCGCCCATATAATCCCACAAAGACGTGCTGGCAGGATCAGCACCGCCCACAAGATTGAAGAGGTCTTCGGCGTGTTTTGATTCAAGCTTCTCTAGAAGAATTGTTCGGCCGGGGATACTGGTCTGGCTGGATGGCAGAGATGCCTTTGTTAAGGAAACGATGGGGCCGCGTGGTCTTGCAACTGCCATTGTGTAGGATAATTATTTGATACTGGTTTCAATGAGAGGGTGTCGAAGTCGCCTTTTAAGCCGTAGATTTCGTCTTCGATGTGTATGACTCTTATCGATACGCTCAAATCGTGTTAGCGTAATTGGGTAGTCGCTCCGATAAGTTATCCGGTTGCCTTATGAACGTACGATAGGCTTATTAACGTACGATAGGCTGTTTCTCCGCAAGGATCTGTCTCACTCCCAAGCTCCATCACTGATCGATTCTCTACGTTATGGTGAACCTATAGATTCCCACCTCTACAATCTCCAATGTACGCTGAACTTCAGATAGGCTTCTCTGCTTTTTCGTTAAAGCTCGAGTATTCTTAAGACAAGCTCAGGTGAAGCATCATTAAACATGCTCGCACTTAATTCATGCCATACGTTAGCACAAGGCAAATCCGGCGACTAAGGAAAATCCAGAAGTCAGCGAGAGGGTAAATATGGCCTGAAATAAACCCTCAATGTTGAGACGGAGCTTCTAGCCCTGTATCCAGCTACCGAAGGGTTGCCGCTCAAAGCGGGGTAGTCGGTTACTGAACTATGCCAACCGAGATTTCGGATGGTAGCTCATTGTTCCTAGCCCCAAAGATTTGAATTACTAATTATCATGGTGCAATGATCGACTAGTTGAGGTGATGTTACCTTGTTCCCTGACTCCAATATCTGAGGTCAGTGTTATGTGATAGGGAATGGTCTCGGAAGGAAGATGCCGGTACCCTATGTTATATCTTCAACTTGACCCACTTTGGCCGTTAATCTTTGGACTCGATTGCTACATAAGGCAACTGAATCCCACAAGAGAGATTCAGAAAAGTTGCAGCCATTATGAAAGTAAATATGGACACAGAATCGACTGCTGCGAAGTTGCCCGAAAATCATGCAGTGTCGAATTTGGAAATCGAAGAGCCGCCTGCATCCTCTCCGTTAGATGCTGAAGAGAATGTACGCGGGCCTTTGCGGGTACTGGGTATATTCATGATCATATTCAACGTCTGGTAAATTCCCGTAGAACTTTATTACAAGGGGGCATAGCTGACACATTGCCAGGGGTCTAACTTTTGCGTACGGGTCCTTCGAGAGCTTCTACGCTCTAACGTACATGCCTACTTTCTCAGCATCTGCAATAGCATGGATTGGCACAATACAAAGCTGGCTGCTCATCATGTCTGGGCTCATCTCGGGACCTCTATTTGACCGCGGGCATTTCTCAATCATGCTGGGCGCTGGTTCCTTTCTAGCCGTCTTCGGCTTCATGATGCTGAGCCTTTCGCATAACTATTACGCAATATTCCTCAGTCAAGGGGTATGCATGGGCTTGGGTTTTGGTCTCTTGTACATACCCAGCATTGCGCTTATTAGTCGATCATTTGTTCGCAAACGAGCCGTGGCTTTGGGTTTCGCGACGAGTGGTGCCCCTGCAGGAGGCATCATCTATACAGTCATGTTCGATCAGCTCATTTCCAAGTTGAGTTTTGCATGGACTGTACGTGTCATGGCATTTGTGATGCTGTCGATCTTTCTCATTGCTGCCGTTTTATTAATAAGCCAAGGAAGAGGTGCAACAACGACCATGAACAACCAACGAAAGAAACTTCTTGATCTACAAGCCCTCAAAGACCTTCCGTTCTGGAGCTTTACCGCTGCCAACTTTCTTCTCTATCTCGGTTATATGACGCCATTCTACTATATCCCAACTTATGCACAGACTAAGCTTGGAGCTTCACGGACTATGGGCTCTTACGTGCTCATTACATCCCAAGCGTGTTCGATTGTCGGCCGTGTTGGTACCACTATTTGTGCCCACTACTTTGGGTCAATGGTGTCTTGGATAATATGCGGCATGCTCTCTGGAATCTTGTGCTTTGCCTGGATCAGTGCAGATACTCTTGTGCGGTTCATTCTTTTTGCAGCATTTTACGGTAAGTCAGATCCGGTGCCTTGATCCACAAAATGATCATGATCATGCTGCTCACGCTCACAAACAGGTGGTATCTCCGGTGCCTTGATTCCCCTTCCACCCAGTGTGTTCTTTCACGTCTGTCCAGACGCTCGGATTCTTGGTACATGGCTTGGAATGGCTCAAAGTGTCAGCAGCTTTGCATCTCTTTTAGGGCCACCCATTGCAGGTGCGCTAGCCTCGCTTGGCTCTCACGGCAGTGCCGACCTCAATTTTCTCAACATCCAGTTGTTCAGTGGAATCACAATGAGCATCGGTGCATGTGAACTGTTGCTATTGTGGTATTTGCTTTGGAAAATCAGGGATAAGAAAGGGTTTTTCTGAAGAGAATATGGCTCGAGCCTTTATCATGCGGTTTTTTGAGTACACTGTGTCATAAAGCGCTCACTCTTACCTCTTTGAATTATTTGAGTTATACGAAAGAGTCAGCGCCGCGAATATCACCAATCGCTAAAACAGTCTTTCCAATATTGCCCCCACTCTCTACAGACCGGTGGGCTTCACGAAGACCATCTAGTGTCAACCCAAGTCGATTCGTCAGGTGACAACGGATTTTTCCAGAATCCAACAGTCGGCTCAACTCTTCCAGAACTCGATGGTGAGACTCCACATCCGTGCCATATACAGGTTTGGTACCAATCAGGCACCATATGAAGGTCAAAGACTTTGCCATAAACTCTGTGCCGTACATTTTGGCCTGCCCTTGTACAATAGAGCATACCTTACCGAATGGCGCACAGATCTTTGCACACACGCCCATATATTGGTCGGTAGAATGCGTGATGAAGATGTACCTAGAGATATGTTAGTCACACCTAACGATGAAAGGTAAGAGAAACACTCACTTCACAGGAACATTGAGGTTGAGGTTCTGAATTTGCTTCTCCAAATCATCCCTGTGGTTGAGGACATGTGTTGCTCCCATTTTTTTCGTGAAGTCAATACTCTCCGGGCGGGAAGCGGTCGTAATCACAACTGGCAATTCAAGGAGCTGGCGGGCTATTTGACTAGCCACGGCCCCAACACCACCTGCTCCGTTGATTATAAGCACTGCCGCTTTCTCCCTTTTTTCGATCTTCATTTGCTCAACGAGTGCCTGATATGCGGTGACATACGTAAGCGGCATGGCAGCAGCCTCAGCCATATCCAAGTGTTTTGGCTTGTGTCCCACAGAGCGTTCATCCACTAACTGGAATTCTGCGTTAGATCCGTGTCTGACTGGACTACCGGAGTAAAAGACTTCATCTCCTTCACTGAAGAGCGAACAATCAGGGCCTTTTTTTATCACAGTTCCCGCGCCATCATAGCCACAAATTTGGTATGGACGGGGAACACGATCGTAATAGTCTAAAACATCGTTAACATGAATTGCTATAAACATACAAATCAGGATACATACCTGGATAATCATCGTATTTACCAGCGCGTACCTTTACATCGATAGGATTCACAGAGCACGCCTCTACCCTAATTTTATTATCAGACAATTTTATATAGATTGCAGCATCAGCCAATATATTTACCTTATCAACAAATCGCGGCCCTTAGGTTCCCCTGCATCGGGAACGATTCGAGCTTCTAGACTTTCGATTGGCCCGTAATTGTCGACAACGATGGCTTTCATAGCGAGCGTGAAAGGGCTTCCGTATGAAGCAAGACTTTCAGTTGAATTAGAACGAAGAATTTAACGTCTCTCAGTAGAGCAATCAGAAATGGAAGTCTGCAATTTTTCTGGGGACTTGGAAAGTAAATACTGGTTTGACATGATCATGTTTTATTATGGACGTCATAAATACATTATTATGATGTAAAAGACTTATCGCAGACATACCCTGAACAATGGCTGAAACCGCGCTTCGCAGAGTATCTTCATTGTCCTCTTTCAAAAAATATTTCGAAATCTTGTGAACAGGATATGTAGCATAGCAAGTCTCGTCATTCCTGAACACTTGAAACATAATAATCGCTCGTAAAGTTACGTGATTATAGGATGACGTTTTATACTGCGGTTAGTAATCAATTATTATACCGGTTGTGGATGCAGTCAGTAACCCGACCCGACCGACGAAGAGTATTGCTAATTATAATCGCTCTTTGGTTATACTGCGTAAGTAGACCCTAGATATAACCGGTCAATAGATATAGCCGTAGCCCACATCCTCACACCGAAAACCGTCACACATGTAACTTTGTCTATCAAACAAGTGTTCCCTTAAGCTCCTAGTTTTTTCATCGATTCCGCTATCTGTATTTTCTAGTCTCACAGATTTTTGCTCGATGCGGACTTGATTTGAACGGCTGGACTGATGTTGAACTGGTGTCGAATACCGGTATGGAGGTTCAAGTGTGGCCCTTCCACGGCGATGAATCGAATCCCACTTCTGCGAAACTCGAACCCGAATTGACCGATTCTTCCGTGAACAGTGACCTCGATCATATTGTCTGTGTCTCGCACCGCTTGAATATCATGTGGAAACTTGACGGAGATCTTTGTCTCGTCAACTCGAAGGCTACCGGCTTCCCACGATTGCTTGACTTTGCGATCTAATAAAATCTTGAAAGCGAGGGAGCATTATTCAATATAATGCTATTGAATTGGAGTCTCTTTCTGGGCATGGATACAAACGAATTTTCAATAGTCGAGGGTACCATTCTGCTTACTTATGAGTAATATTTGCCCCGCTTCTACTGCCTGTTAAATGATTCTAATGCTCATGGCGTTTTGAAATAGCTACCAGGAGAAGGGATTGTTGGTGATACCAGCAGGCGCCTCTTGATCGCTTAAAACCTTTGAATGGGGAATGCGCCCGATTTCAGTGACCAATAGCTCCAACACAACTCGAAGGAGTATTAGGAAGAAGATCTATTCGAACACTTTCTTAACCAGACCTCTGCAAAAGACACAGTCATCAAAGCTGCGCAAAGTGCAGTGAAAATTTTCAAACAACAGGCAGTTGCGACTATCAATGGGTTCTGTTGAATTTTTTGCTATAAGTAATATCTGGACACAGGAGCCGAAGCGGTTGAAACATTACTGCCAGCGGTCTAAAAGGATACCAGACAGTATCGGACGCCCTGCCCCCTAAAGACACTTGCGACGAAGCCAGTCCCTGAAGAAACAGCTATTTCAACCCAAGCATAAGCCAAATCCGCATAAATCATGCCGCACGGGGAATCCGGGATTATTGACATATCACCATTGCCAACGCACAAGCCATCAGCAGATCGCCTGGCTCACTATAACTCTTACGGTAGGAGGGTCTCGGCACTGTCAGCCCCCCGGCCTGCCAAACCTTAACGGAATGAAAGCGGTCGTTTCCTGCGAATCAGTAGTTGCAGACCACCTCAATTTTGATTCCAGAACCCCACAGCCCGGTCATGACAGGCCGTGTCTGTGAAGCAAGTCGCAACTAGTGCCTAGCCCTGGCGTCTGCCCTGGTATCTATGTAGGTTGTGAAGGAAATCGGCATACAGCGTATTAGACCGGTGGCACTGTCCGGATAAAATCCTAGTGGATACCGAGATCGTGGATTGATGTGCCAAGAACCGAGTGTGGTAGGAGACTTGTCAGGGGTGCGTATGTATCCTTATTCGGAGCAGGGACAGAGTCGTACTGAAGTAGACTTTCATTATCCATGTCGATCGAATCGAGTCGATCATCGCACATAGAGGGAATCCTGAGATACATGCAGGCCCACGCAAGCGCGGTCTTCTCGACGGTAGTCCGGCGGGGGTATTAACCAGATTATCTGGCTATAGAAGCAGATAATGATACCAAAGCACATACCAAAGCACATACCAAAGCACAGTACTACGGCTGAATCATGGGATATCGCAGTCTAGCGATCTCCATCCTGTCTAGACCATCGGAAGTGGAGAATACCCATCGAACAGACCTCACTTCCATCTCGATCAGGCTAGTCGACCGTTGCGACCCAGACCCATCAAGCATCCCCGTCCCCGTTCCCGTCCCCGTTCCAGTCCCAGTCAGTATTCACAACCGGACCAACCGGATGAAACCATGATTTCCAGCAGTCCGGATCTATCCTCACCCCTTACTTCAGATGTGACCCTTGTCCGACCCAGCATGTTCCCTTCTTTCCGGGTAAAAGGCGTGCGATACATCGTAACCTTACATAGCCAATTACAGGCTCGGGATATAATAATACCAAGGTGGACATCTTTACTCAAAATACTGTAGGTATCTGATTCAACATTCAGGCGACCCGCTCCCTTGGGTCCTCTGTTCTGCAGGGGTTGACAGCGGGGTTACCCTTGCTATCCTTACTTCAGGACGCGGTGATCTGTTCTCATTTTTAAGCGGCGAGACTATAACATAAAATATGCAATACGGTAATAACAGTATAGAGCGACAAAGGCGCCAGGCTCTCGGGTGCATAACACGATCTAGAAATGGTAAGAGAGGGGGAAATGTGTCCTTATGCAACGCATGCCGACACATTGAAATCCCATGTAAATCCAAATACCACGAAAAACGGATACGAGAAACCAAAGCAAGATAGCAGAACCTACAATCCCAAAATTCTACGCAGTATACAAAGACATCTAATAAAAGTTAAAAGTAAGATCTAACAAGCCCCAAAAAAAAGACACCTCGGCCGTAAATATAGGAAAGCGTCCCGAACCAAAGCCCAAAATCCAGACCCCGAGCCCCCACGCAAAGTTCAGCCCCACCACGTCTAATCCCAAGAAGGAAGCAGTCTCAACAGGGCCAAAGCGGGTATGGCGTGTTTCTGGGATTTTACTTCCGACCAATATAATGGCCACCTGTCAACATTGCCGCCCCACGTACGTACGGAGAAATGTACTTTGGTACTGTAAGGAATTTGGAAAGATGGCAATTACCTGAGTAGGACTCACTGAATACATAGGGTAGGTGTCATTGAAACCTTGAATCCACAATGAAACGGCTCGGTCCGTCCGCAACCATTGGAAATGGTATTTCGAAAATGGAGACCTTCGGTGGAATGCAGAGGGACTCGTACGACGATGGGGATGTGCTTAGCATTACTCGGAAATGGACGTGGTATGATTCTTTGGATCGTTGTACTACAGTACTGTACTTGGTGTACTGGATAGGGGTACAAGGTACAAGATGTTCCAGGAGGCGCCGCACTTCAGAAACAGCAGAAATTCGCGACAGCGCACTGGCCCACAAATGATGTCGTGGGTTGGACGCGTCGTAGGAGATTAATCAAATAGGCGTTCATGCCTGTCCCGATGCGGGAGTCGCCGTTGCAAGTGGGGTGAATGTTCTGCCCGCTGTGCAATAGATTGGTTTCTGGTTCCCTGTTATTAAAGCACAAGCCAGAGGCTTGGAAGTGTAGTCTAGACTACTTGTGACCTCGGCCGTAGTGAGGGACTATCGGGATGGAACCTGGAACCCGGAATCGGACTACTGTCTCATTCGGATTTCGTGCGGTAGGTGATGGTCTGGGTCTTCAAGTTGACAGATGGGGTTGAGATTGGGATTTAACACTCGCGTATTGAGAGGTTGGTCTTCCGGGGTGTATCTAAGCTGTGTGACCTTGCGGGTAAGAATCGGAGAGTTGGGTTTGGGAGTTGGGTAGGAGAATCGGGTGACCATTGCTGGCCGGAATACGATTTCCCATTCTTCGGGGCGATCATTGCGTGCTACCTTGTATCTGTCTGATATGTAAAACGAATTGCTCGGAAAGTGAGTCTGTGAACCGTGGAAACAAAATGCAAATTCATGTAGATTGTGGGTGCGAGTCTGTGCACGTGTTTGCTGTACTAGGCGCATCGCTTCATGCTTGAATGTCCAAAGCAGCTAATTTCTCTTCGACGCGCCGTACAACTTCGGCGTCTGGTTCTCGTTTGACTTTCTTTGGCCTGTAGACATTGTTAGTAGTCGAATGTAGAACACAGGTTGGGATGAACCTACGGAATCCGTATAGTTTCCGCACACTTCGCCTGACCGCACTTGCCACAAGTACCTGCCCCCTCATTGAATCCCGTGTCGCAGACATGGCATACGTAATGAACCCGACGACGGGGTTTCCTGAAAGCGCGATCGTACTTTAGCTTCAGCGGATCTGGCGGGTCGACATCGCCAGGATAGCCATCGGGGTGTTTGTCCAGCTTGGCCGGATCACGGGGACACTTCTTGCAGCGGACATGCATGCAGTTCTGGCATTCTTTGGAACCGCCGGCAAAGATTGTCCCGCAAGAATGGCAGTGTCTCCGGACACGCTGTCGAACAGGCTTGCGAATCAGATCCTGTCCACCTGAAGGAGACTGCACCTTCAGCGGCGCATTGGGGTCGCCAGTTAGCTTGAAATTCCGATTGAGCGATGGTCCATGCTGGCGAGCACGGATCTCGGTGATCTTAGGCTTAGCAGTACGTGGCTGCTCTGTAGCCCTGTTGAGCTCGCTCGGAGGGTGTCGAGGACATTTCTTGCAGCGCGGGTGTTGGCAATTGACACAAATCTTGTCCAGGCCGAAGGTGGTGTCGCAGCGGTGACAGGTGCGACGCACGCGCATGCGGACCGGTTTGGTGACTCGGACGAGTTGTAGATCGGTAGGTGACTTCCACTCGCCGGGTTCGAGACTCAGACCGTACTTGGAGAAGAGAGCACGCGCCTTTTCCTGTTGCATAGCGCTGTAGTCGCTCGGCTTCGCGGGTTGCTCGACCACGGGCACTGGGGCCGGAGCTATGGCGGAGGCACTAAAATATTGTGCATGTTAGTAATGGGCCGATAACGAATTGATGGTATAGATGGGTTGGAAAGCGTACGCTGCAGTGATGGATTGGCTGACACTTGGATAGGTAGCCATAGATTGGCGCTTAGAGCTGGAACGTGGGCGCAGAGCGGTCTTCATGCGCCTCAGATACTTGGACAAGCCTTCGGGCTTGTCCTGGGCCGGGTGGCCTGGGGTGTCTTGTGGAGACATGTTGAAGATAAGATTGAAACGAGTTTGAGTGGCGCAAGAATGCAATGACGAATGCTCGGTCGCAGATCGAAGCTGGAAAGTGCGCAATCACTTCATTCCATATACCTCGAAGTTGGAAAGTCGAGAAACCAAATGGGGTTCGTCCCAGTTCCGAGCCAGCGAGTTGGGAGACCCGTCGGAGAGGGTCTTATTGACAGGGAACACCCGGGTGGGATGTATTGAAGTGGGCGAAGTTGTCGAATATCGATATAGTCCAAGTCCAAGTCAGAGTCGAAGAGCAAGTCGGGGGAGGCGGTACTTGAATGAAGAGAGATCCCGCTAATAATGAAACGGGGGAAGACAATACGGTAAAATGGGCAATACTAGGTATACCAGGTGGAGGCAACCCACGCCCGAGCACATGGGGGCAATCCCGACAGCCTGGGTCAGTATGGTAACATCCTGTATGATACCCTTTCTTTTCTCTGATACTTCAGAGCACCCTCCTGCTGGGACCCGGCTATCAGGTACTGACTCGGACGCATCCCTGGTAATTTTACCGCTCTGGGCCTCTCACTTATCCTGGAAAGGCCCCGGGGCTGCATGGACCACCGTGTTTGCGCCTAGTACTTGGTACTTGGTACTTTGCTGGGCTATGGGCTATGTGTTATGCTGTCCCCGGACCTCGCCCGGCTTCCGGGGCCGTGGACAGACTCGCACCTTTCCATCACACCTGGCCCAATCCCATCATTACGTAGCGCTGCACTATGCTTGGGCTTTTGTCCCATATCGTCTGATGGCGTGGCGTGGTGGGCCATTTGTAGTCTGAACCGAACATTCAGACGGAAGTACCCGCATCCTGCTCGGATGCGTTTCCAGAACGAGTTAAGTATGGATCGAGAGGGGAAGTCAGGAGATTGCCGTTATTTGGCGGCATTCCTTGGCCGATTCATGACCCATGATTTTCATGTTCAGGAGCTCCGTGACGATCACCATATCTTGTTAGGGACACTATTCCTCACTATGTAACAATGGCACCATCCATGGTCTTCCCGAGCTGACAAGAATCCAAGTTTCTTTTTTTTTTTTTTTTCTCTATGCTTCTGACATTGTCAGGATTCCCAGAAGTCGGAGTCATATGTGAGCGACCGATACAAAGCCCCGAGCTCACAGATGAGAACCATAGTGTCGGGACTTCCATATGCATGCAACCTCCTGAGAGTTTGTGATTAGACTCTTTGGCGCACCTCGCTACTCCGAGTATTTGTCAGTTGCCTCCTCCCGGGTGCACCAAACCCCGGTACTTTCTACAGTTTCGTCACAATAACCTCTCATATTATGATCCTCCAGCCGTTTAGAAGTCGAAGAATAGCGCTAGAGCCTACCCCCCCTGCAAAGATTCTGCACATGTTCAGTCTCAGGGCCGCCCAGCGCGAGGACAGTGCGCAAAGCCGGAGCCACATGCATCGGGTTTTTTATCAAATGCATAACACAGTACGGAGTGCACAGGGGAGAGTTCATGGATGATCTCTGGGGCCGAGCGGTGTTTTCGATTAAAGGATTTCACGATTGGACGGGAAACATCGATCTGACCTTTCAAACTTCCACTACGGCCGACGGCGGGCTCGTCGGACGCAGCTACTGCAGACTAACAACGCCCCTCTTTGATGATCATTCCGTGGATTTCATCCCTCGTTGCCCAACGGTTCCACCCCCTCTTCCTCTCCCGTCAACCCTGGCCGATATTCAGTGCCACCATGCTTCGCTTCAAACACGGTCATTCGCCGAAGAGAACACTGGGGTCACAGCTCAACGGGGCCGAGCAGCGTGTGGCAAGTTCTTTAAAGTGAGATTTCAACTTACCGTTTCGCGTTCACGGCGCGTCGCCAATGTCACACCGCCAACTGCAAAGCTGAAGCTGAACCACCCCCCTGGTAAATGAGCTATTTGTCCCGTTCGTTTCGAGGTGGTCAGTGCCAACGCCAGTCTACCGGGAACTGGGCCTCCTGTGGCTGTGGACACGAATGTCGACCCCATCGCCGGGAGTGGGCCGTGGACTCCTGATCCTAGAGCAATGAACGCCCGGCACGAGGTCCACTCAGTGAAGACCGTGCTCCGTTACGGGTACCAGTATCGTAATGAACTACTGAACCAACTTTACACTGACATTTGACGTGTTTATTTCTTGGTGGAACGCCAGTCTACACTATTTGTACGATTAGCGTCTTGCAGCTTCGGACGATCCGGCCTTCGTCTCGGCGATCGTGACCCCCGTCGAGTTTGCAATGGATGACAGGGTCTGCAGGTGGCATGAATAGTCGGCTGCAAAAGTACGTCGAGTTTTTTTGTTTTTATTTTTATTTTTATTTTTTTTCCTTTGCAAATTATTGGAACCGTTGGAACTCAATCAGAATTTTTACAATACACTTCACGATTTGGGAAATCTAAAGTTATAGAATTGGTTTGTTTCCATCTAGGCAGAGTTCTGCGACTTGCGTCCCCCGTTCCAGGAAACATTTCCAACCCCTCGGGTCCAGCTAGGGCCCTTCGTGCATTCAGCTGTTTCCATTACCGCCTGCCCCTCACCTTGAAAGCCATGAGCTCGCGAGAAAACCGCCCAAAACGGCAGTTGGGCGTCGAGTATCAAGCCACTGAGGCATGGGCTTGTTGTACATGCCACCGGGCCATTAACGCCTGTTTCGGGAGTCGACATTCTCTCCCAATATTTAATCAATCTCGGCCATTGGATGACTGGGGATTGTCAAGTAGACAAGCTTCACCCAGCCAGACCAATTACTTACCACCAGTGCATGCTTGAACACCGCGCTTGAGCCTGTCTTACCTCGCGCCACTTAATGTTTCGACGCTGTATAGAAATGGCAAGGGTATCGCTTCGACGAGCCCGGAATACTCCGTGCCTCGTGTATTGAGACTTCCAGTCAGACTCAGCTCAGGTACCGACCAAGCAGAACGGCTAGTAAGATCAAAGTTTGAAGATGGGGGCTTGGGGGCGCATGTCCTTGTAGCTGACGATCAGAGCTCGGTTCTTTCAACATCTGCCAATGGATGATTATTATTGGCATCCACTACTCGAGTCATGCGGCACACTTCAAATGGGGTCGGATGAGATCGACACTGAAGAATAGATCTGAGACGGGCGATACAGTACCAACAACCGTAGATCGTCAGGCGTACGCACTGTTGCCCTATTGAGACTTGAATTTGGGCAGGGATGGCCGCCACTCGCTCTCTGTGGAAATGATCTAGGTACTGAGAAGTTCAGCCGTGGCTTCAGCCGCATATTACAAGGCGGTTCGTTGGCTGTAAACCATGGAGATCAACGTCTACTAGTAGCCAGGCTGTGCAATCAGACAACATCCACCGGTTTCCTTGATTTTCAGAGATGGACTATACGAAGAGACCAGTCTGATCGAACAAAATTGAAGAACAGACATTGGTAGTTCCACGCCTAAACGGCTGGGGGTTCAAAAAATCAGGCTTTCAGATCCCTCGCTAGTCCCATTGTAGCTTAAGACTGCAGGCCGTCACGGCACCGTTGCAAATCATCATGCCAATCTTTGTGATAGATCACGCATCGGAGAGGAACTCCCGGTTCCTATTGATATGGCCTGGACCCCGAGTATCTCGGGCTTCCAAATGGGGTAGGCCTACATAACATTGGGGTTCGCACTTGCGCAGCAACTTTCAACCAGTCAAACGCCCGCTCTATACAAGACTCCTGCTGAATACCCGAAATATACAGAATGATCTGATTTATTGGAAAGTATGCGCGTGGAGCGTGAGTCGTCTGAACAAGACGCTTTAGTCGGATCCAGAGAGCTTCTCCGCGATGGAGGTGATATCTTCGTCTTCGTGGACTTCGATGACACGATTCACTTCGGCGGAGTTGCGCATCAGCTCTACTGCGCTGGCGTACATCATCCGTTGCGACGGGTTGCAGTTCACGGGGAGCCAGTAGAGCAGGACGTAAGGGACGGAGAGACGGCCATCTTTCTGTATGGGAGATCGCTACGTCAGGACTGTTTAGGGGGTTTGTATCTCAAGGCCCACTTACCAAGGTCAGAGGGTAGCTGAGAAGGATGTATCGAGGGGCGGATTCGGGTAGCTCGTCGGCGAGATCCTCCATCTTGGTATAGACTTCGCCATCTTCCGGGCGGATCTCTTGTGTCTCTTTATCGATGATATCTGGGTGAGAGTATCAGTGTGTATGTCCCGAGCCAAGATGTAACCACTGCTCGTATCGTATGCCGGACATAGCACTCTCCTGGCGGTGTCGAAAGCGAACGAGGTGGGTTCAGGGGTGCGTACAGATGATAGCCTGGGCTTCCTTGGCTCTGGATGTGGTGAGACGGAACTTGCGCAGTCTCTCTCTGGTCTCCGGAGAGAAAGTGTATAAGCGTGACTCGGACTAGCAGCTGTCAGCTCGCGTTCCTCCGAAGGGTTGTCGCATGTCCCATTTGACGTCACCCGGGCGGGATCTAAAAGACTCACCATGTTGGATATATGTAGACTGAAGAATCTGTTGGTTGCGGAGGGGTACCTGCGATATGGTGCCCTGAACTAACGACTTCGTAGCAGGTCAGAAAGAAGAGCGCACGAGGAATGTGGGTAATTCGCAATCGCCAACGAAATGCGGGCGAAACGGACCCCCCACTTACAGCTCACCATCCAACTCTCCATCCCTCAACACACCAGCGCAAACGCTCTATACCACTTCATGCTCAACCGACTTAACTTACTAACTCGCCACTTCGCCCGTCCATTCGGCTCCCTGCCTACCTCCCCGACGCTCTCATCCTTGGTCCGCCCGGCTCCCGCAATGACATCAGCCCATCCGAACTTCAGCAAGCCCATCCACACGGCAGCCTGCCTGATAATTGGCGATGAGGTTCTCGGTGGAAAGGTGAGGACCACATCAAAAGAAGCCATCTACAGGCGCTGACGAACCCAGACAATCGACACCAATTCCCCCTTCCTAGCCAAGTTCTGCTTCGGCCTCGGCATCCAGCTGAAGCGTGTGGAAGTCATCCCCGACGATGAAGAGGACATCATGGAAGCCGTGCGCCGCATGAGCGCCCGCTACGACTTTGTCGTCACCAGCGGAGGCATTGGTCCAACGTTCGTACCCTCTTCAACACCTCCTCTTGAGGAATTACAAGAATCAAATGTACTAACTAACCCCAGCCACGACGACATCACCTACCAATCGATCGCGAAAGCTTTCAACCTCCAACTCCAACTCCACGAACCCGCCTTCGCGCGCATGAAGAAACTCTCAAAACCCCACCCCATGCAACCCAACTTTGACTGGGAAAGCCCTTCCCCGGGCCTAACCGCCAAGCTCCGCATGGTCGAACTCCCGCACGACCCATCCATCCCAGCCGAGGACCAGGCCATCTTCGTCGCAGAAGACATGTGGGTTCCAATCGCAGTCGTCAACGGGAACGTGCACATTCTCCCCGGTGTCCCGCGTCTCTTCGAGCGACTCCTCCTGAACCTGAAGCCTAGCATTGAGCACAGATTGTCTCATCTGGAGGGGAAGGGCACTGAGCGGGTGATGATTAGTACGCCGTTGCCGGAGAGTGCGGTTGCGCCTTACTTGACGGAGTTGGCGGCCAAGGTTGAGCCACGGGGTGTGAAGGTTGGTAGTTATCCGCGGTGGGGGAAGAAGAGGAATACGGTTACCTTGGTTGGGGCGGATAAGGAGTATCTTGAGTCGCTTGTTACGGAGGTTGAGGAGAATGTGCAGGGGAAGAGGGTCTCTAGGGAGGATGAGTTGGATCCTCAGGCAGAAGGGGAGACTGTTTATAGTCAGTAGATGGGGGTATATTTATATTGGGGTTGATTTGGGACTTGTTCTGGTACATGCACATTAGGACATTGACTGCCCCTCGGGGCTGGTATATAGCATTCAAAGATCACTACTTGTTTGTGCAATACTCATAAGTGCAATTTTAAGACCGTGATGGGATATCGAATGTTTGTATGTTGGGCTCATTTGATGGTCCAGACACCTGTTTTGAGATTGCCGACATCGGGACCTGGTTGACCGGGTCTACATCGAGATAGTGGATATAGTTGCAAGCTATAAATGACAGCAGCTTCCTGCGCTACCCTCGTGGAAGTGCAGAGTACTTATGCATCACACGGCGGGTCACCGTCCCCATCACCACTTGGGCACCTGGACATGACAGCACTGCAGGTCCACTCCCAATAAGCAATCGGCCATACACATCCACGGACCAACTAGGCAGGAGGTTGGACTAGGGGAGTGACAGAGGATGCATATCAACCCTGTTCACTTTTCCTGAAACATACGGACTAGGGCCACAACGCACGCGCCGTGATAAGAAGCAAGAATCCGATGAGGAACATATATTGACAGCCGAGTCGTCTCGCCTGAGACAGACACGGACACCTGATGATAGACAAAACAAATAACCAGGACAAATCTTTCGCGAGCAAAAAATAAAACAAAAAATAGACGCAGAGGAACAAAAAGGGGAATCAAAATGTTTCATGAGACGAGGGTTGGCGTCGGGCAGTCATCGTTTTGCGAAGTTGCAGTAGCAGAGCAAGCCTCCATGGGGGTCCGATTCCGAAAATTGGAAACCAGAATCCGTGAATTCGCAAAACACAAAGCCACTTTCAGTTTTTTTCCTCTTGTTGTATCCTTTCCCTTTCCTCCCAGCCTGGGGGCGATTATAACCGTATTTCAGCACTCTCACTTTTCCATATATCCCACCGAGGTATTACCCGTTCGTATGAACTCGTTCTCGTTCTCGCTCTCTAAGCGCTTCCGCAGCCTTCTCGGATTTCGTATGTTGAGGCCAGGGGGAACCACTTTACATGATGATGCACTTGCTGCAGCAGCCGGCGCTCTCGCCCGGCTCGGCCACATCCATCTTACCCTCTGGTGCACGGGCTCCAAAGGCACCGGAGCCGGAGGGGTACGATGACATCTCCTTGTTGTAACGGCGGATCTCGCGGACGAGGTCGTAGAAGGCGTCCTCGACGTGGATACGGGACTTGGCGGAGGTCTCGATGAACTTGCAGCCGAACTGACGAGCCAGGGCCTCACCCTCTGCAGAGACGTGTTAGATGGACGTGATTTTTAGATGAAACGATCAAGTGGACATGAAGATATGGGGGAGAGATATGGGGAAACTGGAGAAGGGAGGATTGAGATGTACCTTGCTCGGAGACTACGCGCTCCTTCTCCAAATCGCACTTGTTGCCGACGACAATGATGGGGAAATAATCCTTGTCCTTGACTCGAAGGATCTGCTGTTGGAAAGTCATGATTTCTTCGAAGGATTGGCGCGACGTTATGGAGTAGATGAGCAGGAAGCCCTCGCCGGTCCGCATGTACTGTTCCCGCATCGCTGAGTACTCCTCCTGGCCTGCTGTATCCAGAACGTCCAAAAGAGCGACCTCATCGTCGATGACACACTGCTTGCGGTAGGAATCTGCGAGAGAAGAACAAAGGTCGTGAGCGATTCGATTCGATTCGAGATTGGATCCGATGATGCCCGGAGGCGGGTGAATTCGGCTCACCTTCAATTGTTGGATCGTACTCATCCACGAAATGGCTCTGGATCAGTTGAATCGTCAAGCACGACTTTCCGACACCGCCACCACCGACCACCACCAACTTATACTCTCGTAGGAACTGCGCCGAAAAGAGACACGGTCAGCCATTGAGGACGTTCTTAGGATCTATGCGATTGGCGAAGAAGGCGCGAGAGCAGATATGATGCCAAGGTCGATTGCGAGACAGGGAGGTCTGTGGAGATCGATAGGAGGTGATTTAGGCTGGGGCTCACCTTTGAAGCCATTCTGATGTATCTAGGAAATCTCTCCCGAACAGAAATGGGGGGAAGAAGAGAAGATCGAAAGACGATCGGAGTTGGAGAACAGGGTCCAGAAGGAAATGCAAAATACGGCGGGTCGAGGAGGGAAGTGATTAGGGGGGGGTTGGTAGAGAGAGGTTCGGAGTGTCGACGGGAAGAAAATGGAGAACCGCTGTTGTCTTGAGCTTCTTCGGCTTGTGGAGCCCCTGCACCCCAGGCTATTCTGGCACCGATACGATTAAATGCCGAATAATATGGACAGGCACTAAAGACTTTCGATTACGGAAATTAAGGACAGCGGGTTAAAATCAAGAAGAGAATGAATTAGAGGCAGGGGAAAGGGGGAGAAACCGAGAACCCGCGAAATTCAGGAGATCGAAGAGTGGGGAGGCCGAGATGATTGGGTGAGAAAAAGGGGAGATGAGAGATTCTGATTGACGGACTTTGGATGGTATGTACAAGGCTACTCTTTTCTGCTGCATACCTGAATACCTAATACCTAAGGATTATGTGGCATTGCTTTGATTGATTTACGCAGTATGTTCATTTCTCAACGCGAAGGTAGTGAACACTGACGAGAACAAGGGTCTCGGGGCCAACACTCCAATCGTGCTAAACTGATAATATCGAGCTTTGGTACGCTACTATCAAGTTCCTCCATTGATTGGCCATCTCGCCAGCCCCCTACGAACGATGCGTTCTCCCTGTTCGGAACCTCATACCACTTCTTCCGCACATTTCCCCCTTCCCAAACATCGAAAATAAATAAAAACTCCGTTTCCCTTGGGCCCAAACTGCAGAGCCCACATCGAATCACCCAGACCCGAGTGGATCGTGGTGGGGGATGGGTCTAGGGCGCTTTAGGGTATCGGGTTTAGTTCGCACCGCCTAGCGCCGTGATACTGATGGACATGTAAGGGCAGTTGCTTGTCGGGCACCAGTCCGTCGTCTATCAATCTTGGCTTTCTTTTACACCTGGATGGCTTGCAGGTGATGGCTGCCTTGCATGTTGATTGCATCATCCCGACTCCCCCGATCTCTCTGTGTCATCTCTGCGTAGGAGTCTTCGTCGCCCCGAACTCCGTGGAGGATCCCGTGTGCATGGCCACGTCCGTAGCCCAGATCACTGTCCATGCACGCAAACGTCCGGTCTTCGCCTGACGGGCCCGTGGTTGACATTGACAGCTGTACATAGTAGATCGTGGTATCGGACCCTGGAGCAGTGGGAAGACACCCAGGTTTGGGATCGGAAAGTTGCCCCGCCTATCCGCCCACACTTTCGGGATCCTCGCGTTCAGTGTCACATTTGGAGTCTCCATCAATCCCAAACTGACACCATCCAGCCGGGTAACGATCGCCTGGTCCTCATCCAGTCACCCCCCTCCTTTTTGCGCTGATTCCACGGAGATCGCATATGCTCCAAAAGTTTCAAGGGTGTCAAGGTTCCGGACGCGGGCGCGATGCCCGTATCATCCTGACCGAGGGGACTGTGCGACCGGTCATCCTTGGCACGTCAGTTTTCAATGCAGTTATCGGTTCTTCTGGAAGCTTGGAGCTCGCTGCAGAGATTTTGTTCGTGGAGATGCCCAAACTGGACTCAATTCGGACTTATGTAGGATGTGCAGCTTGCGTCCCGGTCAAGAAATTGCAGATGCCGCCTTGATATGATCGATCAAACTCCCCGATTCGTGTACCAGACGCACGGTCGGTGATGGATCACGGGCTTGCTGCAGGTGTCGCAATATAGCATGCGGGCGTTGACGGGCCCGGCTGCTGCATAGGGCTGCTCGTGTCAGATAGATCAGTATAGAGATACACGCTCTAACGCCCTGGGCGAGGCCAATTTGCAAAATGTCAAAGAGTCGTGATAAGAGTCGATTCTATCTTGAGTGGAGTGAGGATGAGTGCCAAATGATGATCCGAAACAGGCGGTCTGCACCTAAGCGCCCTGCTCATTAGCATCATGTAGTAGGTATCTCGATGGTACCGAGGAAATCTCATTCCACTTTGACCGTCAATTTAATGCACAGTGGTGCCTGGCCAGTTCATACATTCAGTCGTTGTCAGGAACGAACCGCCACAGCCCCAACAACTTCCAATAGACCCCTTCCCCTTTACCAGACAAAGGAGACATATATCGCGTCAAAACAGTCTGTCATAGCTGGACGGCCAACCATGCACTCATGGCTTGTTTCCTGGAAAAATTCCTTGATCGGTTTCAAACCACCGAAATGCTCATCTGAGACTGTCTACTTTCGACTATTCATTGCCGCCGATGCGAAAACCCCCAAAGGTGCTACCTGGCATGCTTTACATGACTGACTTTCAATGCAGCTTACGCGACACAAGAACCCGCGGGCATGGGCTGATCTTCTAAGACCCCGTGCTTGACTCTTGAATTGTGAAACCATGTACAACCGACTATATCTATGTACCTCCCACGCGTCAAAATTGTCATACACATTTATTTATGACTTGCGGTGCATAGTGCCGGCGCCAGCCTATTCATTGGTAAGTAAAAACCCCACATGCAATTCTTGAGAGCGCGTGAACACATACCTGGTGGTTAGGGAAGATCAACGTATCCGCAATGACAACGTTCTCCCGTCGTCCGGCAGCGAAAACAACGACCTCGGCAATATCCTCACCGGTCAAAGGCTCGACGCCCCTAAAATATGATTAAAAATGGGTTCGGGGTAGGATGTGGTATGATAGACTTCACTTACTTGTAGACGGCATCGGCCTTGGACTTGTCACCGTAGAAACGGACAACCGAGAACTCCTATGCGTGTGTGTTAGCTTGGGGCCTGTTGGATATCAGGGATGAACATTCGTACAGTCTCAACCTGGCCGGGGTCAATCTCAATAATGCGAATGCGGGTAGCAATAAGCTCTTTGCGCATCGCCTCAGTGAAAGAGCGGACGGCCGCCTTAGTAGCGCAGTAGATGCCACCACCGGGGTAAGGCTCACGGCCAGCAATGCTGCCTATGTTGATAATATCACCGCGACCACCTTCGGGGCGCTTCTTGAAGATCGGGAGAACGGCCTGGGTCATGTGAATAAGGCCGTTAACGTTTGTGTTGAACATGACGTTTATATCTTCGGTCGCGATGTCGCCAGCATGGGCAACACCCTTGACGAGGCCACTATAGGGCCATTGTTAGTACCCGGCTATCTCTTTGTCTAGTGTTGCTCCTCTTTGATGACTCACGCATTGTTGACAAGGACGTCAATCTCCTTGAACTCTTCCGGCAGAGAGGGAACAAAGTTCTTGATCTCCTCCGGGTTGCTGACATCCAGCTTCACAGGGAGAACCTTGACACCATCACCGACCTCGGCCTTAATCTCAGCAGCGAGCTGGTTCAATGCGTCAATACGGCGCGCAGTCACGATAAGCTTCAAGTTCTTGGGCGATGTGCGCGCAAACTCCAGAGCAGTGCTCTTTCCGATACCGGAGGAAGCGCCGGTTACAACGATAGTCTTGCCTTCGAGGCGCTTTGCCATTGCGGAGGCCATGGTGCGTCGGATAGTGGTGGGGTGGAAGGCTAGGGAGAAAGGGTTGGGCTTTGCGGAAAGCGAGGCGGCGGGATAAGGTACGGAGAGTCGGCGGAAGAGTTTAATTGATCTACCACAGGCTCTGAAATGTTTCATGAAGAGTTTTGTTTATTGCAAAGGAAACAAAAGAATGGCCTTATGGGGTGCGGGGATCGCGTTCGTGTCATATCGGGTTAGGTAATCGGCTAATCGTTGCCGCGAGCAGTCGGCCTTCGTGCCGAATTCAATTTCACGGTTTCGAATCCTCGGCGATGGACCGGGGAGGTCTGTAGGAGTTCATTGATGGTCCAAAGTTATTCGAGTCCGCTTCTAATGGAATTAGTGGTGGTAGTGGTGGTGGTAGTAGTAGTAGTAGTAGTAGTAGTAGTAGTAGTAGTAGTAGACGGGAAGAACAGACACAACGTGATTCACTCAAATTCAATATGGAAGAAACTATCTCTGGCGCAATTTACTTGACGATCAAAGAAGTCTGTTTCTACGTGTCCAAAGCAAAGGTTTCATAGGCAATAGCTTGTTCATTTGTACAAAAGTTCATTGTCTGAACTCGCTTTCATCGAACAAAGCAAGTACCCCAAGGCTTCTCTATTACACTATGTTTCAACGAGAGAGGAGATCCTCATTGCCGGCGCTTAAAAGCTGAAGATATACCTCTCGTATTGTCATCTATCTTTTTTCTAGAGACCCCGAAATTAAAAACCTCTGCTTAACCTCTGGACTATTTACTTTGACATTTGTATGTGCATCGCACATGAGATACCAAAAAGTCTCTCTACAATACCTAGCGAATGACTTTGAACTCTCAACATCCAAACTGCATCTGTTGACATCAGATTGGGAATCTTGCAGTATGGAAGACTCAAACAACCATTTGCGGCCGGGAAACTTGAATGGGCCAGAAGATGTTGAAAGCGAAGTCGACATAGTTAACAGCTTATGTTGGCAGGTCTCTTCATATTCATCCCGGAAAGAGGAGTACAGGATGGTTGATCTTGAGTCCCATCTGGACCGGTTTCACCCGGAAGCCGATGGTTATACCGAGGAAATGGATGAAGAGGACGGCTTCACACCACAGACAGTTACTGACCGCCCTGGGAGCCCTCTAGGCCGACTTTACCAGACAGATAACGATCCTGTTGACAAGTACGAAGACGATGACTTTTACGAAGAAGATGATGGTGGAATTTCCACAGCTATGACCTCTCATTGCAGCATCAACGGACCCCCCATCGTGGATGGGTGTCACTCAAACCGGAGCCACGGGGAAGAGCCTATGGGTGGACTGGACTTAATGTTGAGAACTGTCAATGATGTATTCAGCTATAGAACGCAGCTCGTCCGCTCTGATCCAACCATTCATCATTTTAACTGGTTTGGTCGACCAGTCTTTAGTCGCAGCGCAACCTCGCCAGCCGAGTCCCTTGCCATCATTCTATCCAAACCTAAAGTTCCTGAACCCAGTGAAAATCTCCGTATCTCATCAATCCTTCACCGAGCATCCCAGGTCGTTGACCCGGTTGTTGTGAACCTAGCTGGTACTGACGATAACTTCTTAAATCTACGTGGCTCGGAGCTTCAACATGCAGCTACGGGACACGTTCATAGATACCTCTCCACTCACGGATGGTGGCTTGATGACTTTCAAAGCCGTGAAGGTCCCGATCTTGACCTGGATACTGGTAACGTTGTTCACTACGTTATGTCCGACATAGCAGTTGCGAACGGATTTACCCGCGGTCGTATTCGCACTGCATCGGATTGGGTCCAGACTCATGATGAAATCTTCAAATCTCGCTCCAAGCCCCGTCCCCGACGAAGACGCCCCCATGCTTACTGCCGATCTCCACTGAGCCAGATGTGGCTCGCATCAAATGTAAAGCCAGAGATCAAGCGGAAGCCCCTTCCCGAGAACTCCCAGCATCAGGTAAACATCTGCTTCGGAGAACAGAGTCCGACTTCCTGCTTCTCCAAGCCGAACCCCCTTTACTGATCCCCAGTTGTTAGACCCAGATAGAGATCCAGATTTCCGCTACACATTTCCCTACCCAGCTCCTTGCCCCAAATATACAATTCAAAAGGTTCTAAGAAAGATCCGAAGAAAGATAAGAAAGGTATTCAACCCTGCTTTCTACGATATTTCTGACCCTGATTTAACCATTGTTTGAATTTCCTCATACTCAAAGCCTTGTATTATGCGTCTTTAAGACCCACCCAAGCTCCTTTTATTTGCTTCAATCCTCTCAATGTGCTTACTTTAGATGTACATTCTGTCAGTAGACAGCAGGAAAAGAGTAACAATTGTATTTCCAATTGTATTTCAGTATGCAATAACTGAATATCCGGTGACCCGGAAGAACCAAAAAGTGGGACACGGAATGACGTATCTTGTCGACAAGTAAGGCTGTGTAGGTTTATCCGCCCCCGCGCGTAAGCGTGGTGTCAATTCCGCTTCCCCACAATAGGCACCTCTGGTCAATGTACCATCTGTACTGTAGCTGCAATACCCCTGTAATTGACAAGGGTTTCCTCGTACGGGGTAGTCAGACAATACCAAAGTAAATTACATTCTTTATTTCTACACATACGCTGATCTGCGGGGGCGATAATTCGAGCCTCGAGTCAAAGCGGAATTACGGGGAAAGATGGATGCGGATGCGGGGTCAAGCATCCCGGGGAGGAGACGATTTAAAGACGGACATTAAACCATCGGGATCCCCCCTTCATTATCGTATCTGCTTTATTTCAATCAGTTTCATCAGAAAAATGACACACCTTCGCCTTGAGCCTTCCCTGCTCGACAGCCTTGCTGGCAAAGTGGCTGTTTTGACCGGCGGTGCAACTGGCATCGGCCGCTCAACCGTCCAGCAACTGTGCAGTGAGTTCAACATAGTCACACATGACTAGGTCACCTTCTAACAATGCTCAGAGCATGGGGCAAAGGTAGCTTTCGGCGACGTTGTCGAGGAACCGTCGCGAGAACTAGAATCACAGCTGGGTGCAAATGCACACTTCGTCAAATGCGACGCTTCAAGCTACTCCGACCAGCTCGCGCTATTCAAAGCCGCGCATGAAAAGTTCGGCAAAGTGGATATCGTGGTCGCGAACGCAGGAATTTCCGTCCGAAAGGACATCTTCGATCCCGAAGAGGACATCACGCAGGAACCATCCATGAAGGAGATTGACATCAATACCAAAGGATCCCTCTTTAGTGCCCGCATCGGCATGCATTACCTGCGACTGGCTGGGGGTGGAGACCTGGTCCTCGTGAGCAGCATTGCCGGATTCAAGGAATGTGGTGGTCTGGCCACATACGTTGCCAGCAAGCACGGCATTATTGGGGCTATGCGGGGCCTTCATTTGACCGCTACCCCGGAAAATATCAGGGTCAATGTAGTCTGTCCCTGGATGACTAGTATGTTCTTTCTGGCTCTTGTCTGACCAAAGCTAATGATCGATGAATAGGGACGCGATTGGTTCTCGGAATCGAAAAGGGCTGGTATGAGCGAGGTCTGCCCGTTAATGAGCCTGAAGATGTCGGCAGAGCCATCTTGATTTGTGCTACCGCTAATCGGGGCTCGGGTGGCCTGACTCACCAGGGTGCTCGTCTTCCCTTCGCTGGAAAGATTGTATATGTAGCCGGTGGGGAGAGCTATGAAATCGAAGACAACCTCCAGAAGCTCGAACCGGACTGGCTGGGCAAGGAAAACAGCAAAATCCTTGAAAAGGGACAAGAGTATCTTGCATCAGACAGTACAAGCTGGGATGAGACAAAGCTATCTTGATACCGTTTCTAGGCCAGAGCATTCTTCAAACTTGATGTTACATTATTAGTGGATTCACTCAATAGGTCGTTTAAGTCAGAACTTTCCCAAGTCGTGTTGAATGAAAATGTATCAATCTCACCCCACAATAAGCCTAACACCATGCGAGGCTTTTTGCGCCATCGAAGACCCGGGGTGGGCCAAATAGGCATAAACCCTGTCTACAATTCCGAAACAGGGGAGTTTGGTTTAATGTAAATGGCCCGGCACCTGCCGAAGTAACGTCATCGAGGTCTGTTACCTGAGAGACTGAAGGTTTCAAATTCACCGACCCCTGTGTTATCCAAACAGACGATGGCTACTACGCCTTTACTACTACCGGCAACGGGGTGAATGTCCAAGTCACAACATCATCTGATTTCTCATCATGGGATCTTTTATCCGGTACTGATGCCATGCCTGGCCCATTCCCCTCCTGGGTGGCTAGCTCTCCGGCAATCTGGGCTCCCGAGGTAAATCAACGAGTAAGCAACAAAACAGAAAGCTGTTTCATAATGCATAACTAATAAGCACCAGGATGACGGAACTTTTGTCATGTATTTTTCTGCTACTACAAGTCAGGATAGTAGCAAGCATTGTGTCAGGGCTGCTACCTCCTCGAGCATTACTGGTCCTCATACTCCAGAGAATGATACATTGGCCTGCCCTCTCGACCAAGGAGGCGCAATTGACGCTGATGAGTACAAAGATGGAGACACTTACTACTTGCTATATAAGATCGACGGGAACAGCCTCGACGGTGATGGCACTACTCATGCCACCCCCATTATGCTCCAGGGTCTTAACTCCGACGCCGTGACTCCAAACGGCGATGCCACCCAACTCCTTGATCGTGATGACAATGACGGACCGTTGATTGAAGCCCCTAGCCTTGCAAATGTTGGAGGCACTTACTATCTCAGCTTCTCATCCAACATGTAGAACACGCTCAACTACGATGTGAGCTATGCGACCGCATCTGCGATTACTGGACCCTATACCAAGGCCCAGGCTCCCGATGCTCCTCTTCTAGTTTCTGGTGATTCGAGTGATGCTGGTGACTTGGGTGGCCCTGGTGGCGCTGATTTCAATGCCGATGGCTCGAAGATTGTGTTCCATGCCTTCGAGAATGGCCAAAACCGAGACAATGGGCGGGCGATGTATGTGGCCGATATTGGTGCTTCGAACAACGCACTAAGCGTGCTCTAGAGTTAAATTTCAGCAACTAGAAACCGAGCCTCAACTTCAATATAGCAGAATTCATGTTCGCTGTGTATATCCTGGTAAGAAAATCAAGACTGCCAAAACAGTTGACACCTCGATTCTCAGGCACAAAAGGAAACATCTGCCGATCGATTGGGCTCGGCAACTTCCAACCAAACAAAAGAGCCAGGAAGAGGATATTACCGCAATGGCTTCACCAAGAGATGCGCTTGAGTTTCCAGACTCAGACAGAGGATTCTTGGAACCTCAGCTCCCACCACAAGATGGCTCGACCCCACGTCCAGATATGCCATTCACGACACTCACATTCGCAACATCCCTTGATTCATCTCTTGCTCTATCACCAGGCGCACGTACCGTCCTCTCCGGACCCCAGTCAAAAGCCATGACGCACTATTTGCGCTCTCGCCACGATGGTATTCTCATCGGGGTTGGAACCGCCGTGGCGGATGACCCTGGCCTCAACTGCCGCATCGCGGGGGTAGGAGGGTATGGCGGTGCGGGACTAGAAGGCCAGCCTCGACCAATTGTTATTGATCCCTCTGCTCGATGGGACTTTTCAGATGATAGCAAGCTATTTCAGCTTTGCACCGAGGGGCGCGGTCGGGCACCTTGGATCGTGACTACGCTCCAGGAGCCACCCGCTGAGAAGAAAGCTCTGCTGGAGAAATACGGCGGAATGTTCATTACATTGGACAAGATTAATTGGAGTGACCTCCTCGTTAAACTTCGATCGAATGGTCTTCAAAGCGTTATGATCGAGGGAGGTGCACAGGTGATCAACTCATTGCTTGAGCCATCGAATATGTCCCTGATCGATCGAGTCATTGTCACAATTGCCCCTACATGGTTGGGCCAAGGAGGAGTTGTTGTTTCTCCTGCTCGGCGTTTTGACAGTGAAGGCAAAGCGATATCTGCGGCAAGGTTGACAAATGTCAAATGGTACCCCTTCGGAGAAGATGTGGTTCTCTGTGGTCAGATTCGACTATAAAAGGATCAGCCACCCTGCCCTTTCGCTGCGCAGTGTCCCAAAATAGTACAATACAAGTCGCAAAAGTGGGAGTATCCCGAGGTCTATCGACATAGCTCCCCAAGTATCTCACAGCCTGAATTTTGAAACCAACATAGAGGACAAAATTTGCGCAGGTAGACGAGACACATCTGCGGATCCCGTGCGACCACTTCTTCCTTCCGTTTCGACATCTCCCTGGTCCAAAAATGTGAATCCGTACAAGGACATCGGCATGACGCGTGGTCCTGGACCCTGGATAGACCCCCTTGACACATCTGTGCATGTGCTGTGGCCGATCTGCCTCCTTCTTTTGACCAAAAACTCGGATCTTACCACGAGGGAGGAGGCACGGTGGGTCCAATTAGATGCATGATATTTGCATAAGGATCACCCGGTCACTGGCTACATAGTATGATGGATATCTTTGAGTCTATTGGGTCGTACCGTGTCGATCGGGGATGGCGACAGCCATATAATTGATTCGCAATCCTCAGGAACTCGGTTTCCGTCGACGATTACATGATGTTACAGAAAAGGCCCACTGTCTTAGTTTTCCTGCAATGATTGTCGGCGCCGTTGACGATGATCTTCATGCTCCCTTCGCGCATCATTGCGCTAACGAGGATTTCTAGGGTAGCATCCCTAGCTCATCGGACAGGATTCAGCACATTGACATAATGTCTGATTTAGATCGACGGGCCATTTGGATTGCCACGCAAGCCTGCGCAAGGGACGAGGGATGCCAGCTTGGTACCTGGTTCCTGCTTCACAGTTCCTTATCGCAGCTCCGACTTTATTTTTTTCACGATAACCGGGTCCGCTCCACCCACCCCACTCGTCTTAGATCATCTAATGAGATATTTCTGCCCTGTCGCCACAATTCTGTCCGATAAAATCTCTCTGCTGGGGAAGATTCTACCTATATCTTCTTTCTCTCCCCATACATAATCGATCTTGAAGCTTCGCGTGCTTTCTAACGATCTCTCCAAGATGCCAGTTGACCATCCGCTGGCCCACGGGGTCCCTCCACAAACCGCTCCACAGATTCCAACAAATTCAAACCCACCTATTCTAGGTAGCGAAGAGACTGGGGATGTAACCCCGGACTCAGGTCGCTCCTCCTTCTCAAACACAAGAGACTACTCCACGCCGGCGACCGGCGCACAAACTCCAGATCCTCTATTCGGTAACTCGAATGTGTTCGATAAGGGCGCTCTGCATACCACAAAGGCTGTTACTAGCATCATTCAGACCACAGAAGATGGACACGAACTCGCACCCATCGGCAGCCGACTGACAAACCGAAAGCACTCAGTATCGGCTTCGGTATACCGAGAAGCCGATGAGGCGGCATTGCCGCCCCGAAAGAGGCAGGGTGTCCCGCCTGAGCTATCGAGCTTCACATCTGAAATCATCCTAGTGATGGTTTGTTCAGCTGGTCTCATGTTATTTTCTTTCCTCCTCGGAGATATGCTTGCCCCGCAGGAACAGTTGAAAGCCGCGCTCGGCATCACGAACACGCAGCTTCCGTGGGTCGTGGGTGCATTTAATTGTGCAAACGGTTTGTCAGTGGTCATTTCAGGATCTCTATCCGACTTAGCACCCCCTAAAAGCCTCATGGTGGGCGCATTTGCCTGGCTGGGCCTTTGGAACATTATCGGCGTTTTCTCATTGACTCCGTCTCGGTACATCCTATTCTTTATCACGCGCGCGATGCAGGGTCTGGCGATTGGCATCCTTGTTTCCGGCAGCATGAGTATTCTCGGTCGAGTATACAAGCCGGGCATTCGCAAGAATCGCGTATTCTCAGCTATGGCCGCGTGTGCTCCATTCGGATTCTCGCTCGGTTGTCTTCAAGGAGGAGGTCTCTACCAGCATCTGGAGTGGATCTTTGGAACGAACGCTATTATTTGCGCTATCTGCTGTGTGGCCGCTTATTTTAGCATCCCAACTTTGCGGCCTCAGGCTGATGTCGCTGGCACAGAGGCGCCCTCTCTGCGACAGTTCGACTATATCGGAGGCGCCTGCGCTGCGGGCGGGTGTGTCTGCTTGCTCTTCGGCCTTACTCAGGGCCCTGTCGCTGAATGGTCTCCGTACACATACATTCTCATAATCGTCGGGCTGCTCCTTCTCGTCGGTCTGTTCTTTGCTGAGCAGAGAGCCATCCGGCCACTCATTCCAAACAGACTGTGGCGAACACCTGGATTCACACCTCTCATGATCGCCTACTTCTTGGGCTTCGGCTCATTCTTCGGAGCCTGGCAATTCTACGCGATTCAGTTCTGGTTGCGGATTCAACTCGCTAGCCCGATTGACATTGCGCTATACCATATTCCCAACGCCGTGGTGGGCGTCTTTGCAACATGGGTAGTGAGCAGAACTCTTCACATCGTCCCTGGTCACTATATCTATACCGTTTCCATGTTGGCCTTTACTCTCGGCCCTGCATTCTTTCTTCCGCAGACCGCTGACACGATATACTGGAAGCTATCTTTCCCTGGAGTTGCGTTGGTGACATTCGGGCCTGACCTTGCTTTCGCTGCTGCTTCGATCTTTATTACCAGCAATGTGGCTAGGTCGTACCAGGGAAGTGCGGGCAGTCTGCTCGTCACAAACCAGAACTTGTCATCGGCCATCATGACCAGTATCGCTGATGCTATTGGTACCCGTGTTGACACAGGTCCTGATGGTGAGATTGGATTGAAGGGACTGCATGCCATCTGGTGGTTTGCCTTGGGGGCCCAGTTAATTGCTGCACTTGTGACTGTGATCTGGGTTAGGATTCCCAAGGAGGAGGAGAAGGAGCATGTCACTTAAGCTTGGACTCGGTTTAGGTTATGGCTCTTGTGTGCATTTCTTGTGTATGGGAGTCACTTAGCATTGAAATAATTGACCAAGGTCTCTGCCAGTCCCTCACGTCGGGTGGCATACTAGGTGTGTTGAGATTCAATCATTGTAATGAAGTCAACGATTCACCAGAACGCTGATTCTCTGAGATTGCCTTCGGGAAAGTCTGCAGAGCTGAGCATTAACCGGAATCTTATATCAACCATGGGGATTCGACTTTCTCATCAATATTCTTCCTTGTTATGCTGACACTGCCTTATCACGCCAGCTCTCTTCCAAATATCAGCATCACGAAGTTAGCGTGCTCAGCATCACACGAAAAGAATCCGTCCTTCTGCCTAGAAGAACATCTGAGCCTCAAATGACCGTCCGCAAAAGACTAATCATCATTGATCTCTACGGGAACGCAGGCTCGGAAAGTCTTCCCTTCTGAACAAATTGAAACGAGGACTCAAGCATCATGGATTGCTCTTCTTCGAGGGCACCGAGGTCATTGAATCATTTTGCCCCGCGGTCTCGACAAATACAACTGTTGCCATTCTCTGTGATAGGTGAAGTACCGGCCCAATGGAGCTTGCATAAATGTTCTGGAGCACCCCAGTTTTGAGGGAGACATCTCCACTCAGTCTATAAAATATTCAGAGTGGACATTCAACGGGATATTGATTAAGATTATGGGAATTTAAGAAGAACTGATGTGGACATATCGTAGACGTCCGGATGATCCTCCGATACATTACAAACCCACCATCCGCCGCAGACCCGTATTCTCAACAATCCAGCTGCCCCCAAGCTTGAATACCCCCATACCTTCAAATTTCCCCTCCATCCGACCCATCGCCATGTCCGTCAAGAATCCACCCAGATGCTCCGTCGGAGAATGCGCCCGTTTATAGAATGCCCGCACGCCCGGACCCAAAATGGGTATAAGTATCCTATGAGCAATTGGCGCCGTTGGGATATACGACTTAATAGAATTATGCGCTGCGGGATCAACGAACACTGGCCTCACACTGTCGACTCGGATTCGCGGGTTGTCTTGAGATAGCTCTCCCAAGAGTTTCTCAGTTTCACCCTTTACTCTGGCAAAGATTGGTGAGAAGCGCCCTGGTTCTTGTGTCGCTCCATCGCCAGAGACATAGATGAAGCGGAAGGGATGCTGTTGAGGCTCAAGCGTGGAAAACGCGTTGGCTGCAGCAAGGGCGTAGTCCTTGGTAATTTTGACATATTCCCTGTTGAATTATCAGACTGATGTTCTTTGCGCAGTGCACTGGCAGAAGAATGAGAGGCGGTAAGCTTACTCTGCATTGACCTGGGTCTGGCTGATTCCCAAGGCCCAAACACATCCGTCGGCACCTTTCAGTTGATCCATAACCTCAGGTCCATAAGTTGTAAAATCCTGGTGCGTGATGACGCGAACCCGGGGATCTTTGGCGTCGTCGGCCATACGAACGGGTCTCCGGCTCAGGATGGAAATCCTAGAGACACTCGTGTTTTTGAGCATGGCGTCAAGCACGGAAGACCCCACCAGGCCGGTGGCGCCTGTGAGAATCAGATGCATTTTGGAATTGACTTGAGAATCGCTAAGAGGAAATTGGTGGCGTTTAGGAAGAAGCAAGATCAATTGGCGTGATTTTCTTTGACCTAGGCATATATACGAGGGAAACGTTGTGGCTGAGATCAGCCATCGGCTTCACTATCGGAGTTACGCGGTATTAAGGCTTGATGACAGGAGTTGTCATCATGTCAGACTCCCTTCCAAACGGCATCATAGGTATCCTGGGGCATAGGTATCCTTGGGTAGCAGATGATCAGATCTCCAGAGGTAGATTTGACTGTAGGACCTATAATGTTCCTGGACCTCCACGGTGGTTGATTACCAGATGAGCCAGACCCACATGGTCACGTGATACTATGGAGTCGGTACTCGGAATTGCCGGGTTCTCTACATCGGAGCGCCGGGTGTCTTCTTTCCGGGGATCTGCCGATGGGGTCGGTCTCTGATTTATCCATAATCATTCACGTTTGGAACGTCCATATTGGCCCACCTGGTGGCAAGGATGATAAGATCAGACAATGCTATTCATTTCATATCTAGTCATATATGGTGCATTTGTGCTAGAGCCAACATGAAGGACCACAATGCTCGAAGTGTAAATTCCGGCTCCATATTCACCATTGTCCTTGGCCGCTTGCCACCATACATCCAGTTTCATTGAACTACCTCTAAGAGAGCCGTCTCACGATGTCTTCTACGCTCACCGTTCATCACCTGCGGCGCTCGCAGTCAGAGAGAGTGACCTGGCTTTGCGAAGAGCTTGAAATCCCCTACAAGCTTGTGTCATACGACCGGGAACCTCAAACTCTGGGTGCTCCAGAAAATCTACGCAAGCTTCATTGGGCCGGTACTTCACCTATCATCGAGGACGGCAATATTGTTCTTGCCGAGACAGGCGCCGTCTTCGAATATATCCAGACCAAATATGCCAATGGTCGTCTTGCTTTGCCCCCGGCTCATCCGCAATATGCCGATTACCTGTTCTGGCTTCATCGAGCCAACGGCACTATGCAACCCGGTCTTATTCATTTGATGTTCTGCCGTATAAGTGGTATTCCAGAGGAAGATTGGGGACGGCAGCATACGCAAAAGCGTATGGACGAGAACTTCCAAGCGATGGAGGCACAACTGGCCAAATACCCTTATCTGGCGGGTGATGAATTGACGGCTGCCGACTGTATGTCTGTTTGGTCGTTGACTACCCTCCGCCTGTTTCTTCCTTACAGCCTCGAGCAATATCCGAACATCGTGAAATATCTTGAGCGAATTTCGCAGCGTCAGGCCTACCAAAAAGCTATGGAAAAGGGAGACTCTGGTTTGGAGCCAGTTATTTCCGCGTGCCCGCCGGAGAATCCTCTTTTTTAATGGGTGTTGACCAAAGATTCACCGTTGCTACTTGGGCCTTGATCAGTTTTGCATACTGCAGTGCTTGATGTAGGTGATTTGCTTGGTTACTGGAACCATGGAATGAGATGACTCCAATCCCAAGTACAAGCCTATAATTGTACGGCATCCATGATGCTGTTTCGTGATAGTGTCGGCGCTAGAACCAATGATCCAAGATCAGCTACCGGCAATTCTGGAAACGGACAGCCGCCTATGCGTTCTGACCCGATATGTTGGCGAAACACAGAAAATCCGCCACGTCACGAGAAAAAAAGCCCAAGACGGAAGAATCATTTCTCTGGGGCTTGCCTTTAATGGCTCCCTCAGGAGTTTGGCCAGTCGGCGGAGGATTGCTTGTCTTTCTCTGTTGTAATGGCTTTCTGTGATAATTCAGTTTTGATCATTGGAGGATATTCTAGTAGAAGCTACTGGCAGATTGTTGCCTGGTGGAGAACCATTTGTAACACGAGTGATTAAGTTGAGCCCTTTTGCCCCTGCTCCCTCCCGCTTTTATTTCACTTGATGTTTTCATTTCTTAGACGTAATTGAAGTCTAATTCTCTTGTTAGCTCGCCCCTCTCAGTTGTCTTATAATGGTCCACCTACAATTTTTGCTCCATGTACTGCTTTGCATTATCGCTCCGGCCATCTGTCTGAGCGCAGCGCATCATGCCCAGACAGATGGTCAGAGCGAGATCGCGAATCAATACGTGACGTAAAGACTGCGACTAGAGGCGAACTATTCCCAGGACAACTTACCCTATAGAACTCAGATTTAGATTGATGTGCTTAGAAAGTGGGATGAATGGTTAAGACTAGACATGTAGACTATCCATAGTATTCGTTCAGCGCAAAGTTTCTTTCAGATAATGCAGATCTCTTATAGTATTTGTACCGGTCTAATACGTCCTTTTAGTTGGTTCTAGGTGGAAGAATTCAACAGATTCAAGGACTTCAAGAGCCCATGTTGGTCCTTTCCGTGCCCCAGGCGTCTCGCTCCTTTCGGTCGAACCAACTGCATGACAAGGATGTGCCACTGCCAATGATCTGGGGACAGAATCATATATCCCAAACTGATTTGTCTATCGCCTTACTAGCACGTGCTCTAGCCTTTTCAATCCACACCAGTTACTACCAACGAGGGACCATCAAAAGTGGGTGATGCTTGGCATGCAAAATGCGGGGGTGCACTTGGGTGTTGTTCACTTCAAAGCTCCCCTGGAGTTGGTTGCGAGTAAGCGTTATTACCAATTAGTATCAGAGCTGCACTGCAATTGACGCTAATGGATAATAAATCAGCCACCTGGGGAGTGATCCCCAGAGCCCATCGATCTTTTCTCGGCAAAGTCTTTTAAAGCGCTCCCGAAATGGCGCTGGTGGCGCAACGATCAGGGGCCGAGACGACTTGAAGGTTTGTCTCAGCCCCATGGATATCAGCCTTGGATGTCCTATTCCGGATAATCAGGGGTGAAAATCTCGACCAGATTGACAATGTCAAAGCGCAAACCTATATGTTCAATGACATTGTGTGGTTGATCTTCGGCATTCGCATGTGCGGGCGGACTCGTGAGCGTGTGGGTGTCCGCAGTGGATACCTAGGGGGCATTAGTGCAATGCCAGTGGCGACTGCCCCAACAATGTGGGGGTGTTGACAGTGGGTTCAGCGCATCTCCAGGGGGGTGGAAGCGTCCGTAAATGATCGGAGCTTGCCCTCGGTTTGGTTAGAATTCAATAGTCTCGAATTAATCATGGAAAGATGGTGGAAGTTGAAACCCGGGGTACAGGGGCCAGTTCGTTCCGTGTCAGGGGTGCGTTGACCTCGGAGCGGGAAGCGACCCACGCGAAAATCACGGTTTTCTATCACTTTTGACGTCTGGTACCTTGGAAGCTAAATTGTGCAAGGTTGCATCGAGCTTGCACCAATATTTGTCATGAGTCTTTTTGAGAATTGTAATAGACAATTCCATTTCCCGTTCGTTTCCACGATGTAAGCAGAGTACAAAGCGCAGCCTTATGCTGTGTAACGACTATTGTCCGACAGAGATGCACTAGGTTCAGGGCAGACAGGGAGCGGGGCCGCTAAGAGTGTAACATCGTATCCACGGTGGGTCATCACTAGGGAGGGCGAGCGGGCTGGTAGTGTTTGGCAGCTACGTTCGACAGGGGACTCAGTCGACTAAGTCCGCGCCAGAGGAGTCGATGGTGGAATTCCGTGGCTCTGAGGCAGGCGTCTCTGCATGGAATCCCTCTCCATCCAGGACCACATCGTGCACAATTAAACCGAAACACCGGATGGGAGGGTTCTTGAATCATGAGATTCCCATGGAGATCGCCGTTGTTCGTGCGCTATTGGAGCGACTATCTGAATTTTGTGGAGGTCATAGCCGAGCGAGTCAAGGATCTTGCATGGTGTTTCGTATGAACACACAATGCGTTGCTCCACAATCCACCGATCGCTCTTGGTTCAAAGCTGGTTTCAAAAGCACCCTCCCCCGCTTGCCCACTGATTGATAGTACTCGTCATTCTTTCAACCGACTATCCTTAACATCGAGCAACGTATCTTCTCTGACCAATGCAATAACCCCCATTCTGGACGAGGTTTGCATTAGACCTACCAACCAGGCATGAACAACTGAAGCCTCACCGACATTCTTTTGACGACATCATCCACATCTTACGATCTTTTCAACGCACTATAATGGCGACCTTTGTTCACGAGATGCTTCCCCGGAGCGAAGGTGACGGTTACGCCCGAGGAAAGCGAGCGATGGTTGTGACAGCGGTTCTAACGAGCTTAGCTGCTATCATAGTCGCCATGCGGTTGTTTGCACGACTCAAATTGATGAAGGCAACTGGGCTTGAGGATTGGTCTATTCTGATATCTTTGGTTTTCTCCTTCATATACCTCGCCTTTGTGGCTGCCCGTAAGACAATGGCGTTCATCCTGCAAGCTACTGTGCGATTCTAACCGACTGCGTTTAGAATTCCAATTCCAAATGGGGGTTCATTCAAGTCAACTTTCCACCCACATCTTGCAACAACAGTTGAAGGTATGCCGAAGAGTTTTTTGATAATACAGCCCTAGGGTGTCCTTAAGATAGCAGAGCTAATGCCCTTTCGACAGTTTCTATGGGCCGCAATTCCCATGTACAACGCCAGTCTGGCATTCACCAAGTTCTCCATCCTCTTCCAATATCTCCGCATCTTCCCCGCTCGCTCTTTTCGGATCGCCTGCTACATTGTGATGGCTATAGTGGCCGCATACTCATCCTGGGCCATCGTTAGCGGCTACGTCAACTGTGTACCCGTGGCCAAGTTCTGGATACATGATCTGCCAGGAAGTTGTCTCAGCTTCGAGGCAGTCTGGTTCTTCAATGCGTCGATGAACATTGCAACCGATGTTACCCTTCTCATCTTGCCTATGCCATTACTAGTGCAACTCCAACTCCCGCGCGTCCAGAAGATTGCTCTGATGGGTGTTTTCGGGATGGGTATTCTGTATGTTTCCACATCCGCTTCTGCATTCTCAAAACTAACCACCATCAGTGTTGTCATTACGAGCTGCCTGCGTCTCAACAGTTTGAGCATCGTGGCTAAGAGCACCGACACGTCCTGTATGCTTCATTCATCTCCCTTCTTTTAAATCATTGTACTCACAACCGCGAAGACAGCAACGTTGGAGCCGCCTACTGGACAGCTGCAGAATGCAACGTTGCCATCATCTGCGCCTGTCTTCCCTTCCTCCGGCCCATCATTAGCCGCATCTTCCCCAAGCTGCTCTCTACCAACAGCCATAACCGTTACACCGCCTACGGACGAACTGCACATACCGCTGCGAAAGACATGACTGCCAGTCGTTCCCCTCGGGTTGAGCTGTTCAGCCAAAATATGGACAAGGACTATGACATGTACTCTATTAACGTCAAGCACGGTGACCGGTCAAGTCGCAGCTCTCTTGGTGGCATTGAGGTTACCACTGAGATGTCAGTCTCGCAAGAGACTGTCAAGAATGACGACACGGCCAGTGAAAGGCGCTTGGTAACAAGCTCAGCGTAGGTGTCTTTCTCTTCTTCTCCGACTTTATCTTGAAAGGATACACTTTTTTGATTTACGATTGCATGGCGATGGACCACGTTCTTTTGGATTCCTGTATATACCTAATAACGGCTGGGTAAATGGGCGGCCATCTTGAACATATTTCATTCTCTTCATCATCACGAGGCCTTTTTTATGGGAAGCTCTCATTACTGATCAATATCAACAACAATCTGACCTTCACTACCAACCTCATCTCGTACCAAAGTTCCTAAATCTCTATTAAGCGCTCCAATCTTACTTCTCACCCACTCATGATCCCCATCCCCCGCCCCAAGCAACATAGCCCTAAACCGCTCAATCCGCGTAGGAAATATCTCCAACCGATCAAGCACCAACCCATTCTTCCCATAACCCCCATCACTCTCCCTAACAATAACCCTCCACACAGCCCCAAGATCATTCCTATACTTCTCCCGCAAAACATAATCATCCACAAAAATTCCCCACAACCATAAATAATCAGCTCCCCCCGATAAACCTCTACCCCTTGAACATGATGCGACGAATGCCCATGCAAAATTCAAACTCACCCTCACAGTCCTCTGCTGCATCCCAGCATCAGATACAGATACCTAACTCGCACCCTGCAGCCACTAACTATTTGAGGGCCGCAATTTACAGATGGGCCACCAAGAGCCAATGAAAACAAAGAAACACGTGACCCGGGAAGGGTATACCACAGAGGACACCAGGGGTCATCCAGCGAAGGATTTATAAGGACATTCATTTTATGTACTTAGTTTAGTTCTTCGCGATCAATCCTACATTGTTACTTAGAATCTGCTATTGAGATAGTATCTTCACAGTTTACCTCGTTGACAACCCATCCTACAATAAGGCCAAGTCCTCAGTGACTGGACCCTATTGGCGGCCTGACTGGCACGTCTTGCAAGAAAGCTCTCAAGGACCCGGGCCCGTGTAAAAGCCTAGTGGACTAGGAAACGGTACGGTTGCGAGTTACGCTCTTGAGATCCGAAGCTCGGTGCCCGAAAGGCCGTATTCAGCCTGCTCAGCACAATTACCGATTCTCCCCATTCTGCATACTGTTATAATTCACATGGAAACGATCCGGAATACGAATTTTGCCAAGAACAGTTTCATTACTGGACCTTTTCTATGAGGGATGTCACCGCCGACTTTGACGAGTTCCCGTGGTTTGTCTAGTGGACATGGTGCATACGATGGTGGCCTGTGAGTTGACTAGTGTGCTTATAATTGACATGGAAGACACCCGTCTCTACGGTATATTTCCAGAAAATGGTTGTCAGATATTTCTTCTGTCGACGTATCCAGTCGTCCCCTAGACTGCGACCTCAGATGTCGCTTTGGTGAAAGCAAGTAGCCATGCGGGCGGGCGACTAGCTCGAAGAAACGGCTGAAGGAATGTATCTGGGGGCAAAGAGATTCCACATTGAGTTGGGAAGCTAGCGTGTCACTTCTGGATACGCACATCCCCTGAGTCAATGCTTGATGCATTTCCAGTGCTCTAATGGTCGAAATTGAAGTGTCGTATTTAACTCTAGCACCGTGTTTTGGAACTGAGTGTCCTCATCCCGCTCGGTCAGTCATCAATCTCGTCACCATCAACGACGGTCAATACTCACTCACAACCGTCATTCAACACCGTCACTCAACACCGTCACTCACCAGAGTCCTCGCCATAAGAATCACACGAGTCAAGACCACAATTCCAACAAAGACCGCATAAATCACAACGTGAGCCAGGAAACCATGGAAGTACCGAGGTGCATCGGGGTTTTGGAAGATCTGGGGTGCAATTAGGTTGCCCACAGCCCACCCGATAAAGACTAAGTTATTGTGATACCCTTCTTAGTTTGACCACCAATATTGTAGGTGACTAGAGAGATTACCATATTGCCTTCTGCGAGGAAGAATTGTGTGCAGTAAAAGGCGATAAGCATTCCGCCTGCATTTGAGAGCTGGTCGGGGTGATAACTAGGATCACGATCGTCCCGACGATGGCTGGAATGGCTCAAAGCTGGTATATACTGTTAATAAGTAGCATTGTTGGGTGGAGGAAAATACTTACGATCATTATAAAGCACCTTTGCTGGAATCTCTGCGATGCCCATGCACACCCAATCATGACGATGATGGCATGGAGGTGAGCCTTTCGAACTCAAGCCAGGCGTTGTGCAGTATAGATATAATCCGGTTACGCGGCGGAGTAAAAGGCCTGGGCTGACTCAGATCAGGCCCTTAATGGTGAATTCTACAGTATGTTTGTAGATACGGCTAGCTGCTTATGGAACGAACGGAAATGTTACTCATCTTCTGTAGTCATGGTTCTCAAAGTCTTTTTAATGACTTGTGGCGTTTGGTTTTTAATTTTCAGATAGACTCTGAACAGCGTCTAGATCTGATCTTCACCCACCATAAAGGGGTATTTAAAGGGGTCCAAAATATCAGTGTTATCTTGATGGGGTGTGGCCGGGAGGTAGGGTTTCCCCGGTTTCCAGGGGTTTCATTTCATTTTCTCTGGGGGTTTAAGGTGGGGGATCGCGTTTATTTCGTGGAAGCAGGATCAGTGGATCAGCCGCCGCTTTGTCAGCGGGTGAACGTTCTATGCATAAGAGTCGGGAAGCACACTGCGTTCCTATTAGGCAACTAACTCCTAATGTACAGCTGACTACGCCGGGGCGCTAAACCCGAAAAGGGAAAGGGGTAATCCTAAAACGGTCCACCTTGGCTGGGGAATATTCTACTCGCACCATGATTGGACCAATATCATTGGTAAGCTATCCACAAGTCGGAATGTGGACAATTCCGGCTGCCCAGAAACTTGTACTATGGAGATCACTTTTTCATAGTATGGTATTAATCATGTTTCATTTTGGACAATAGGTTGCCTTGTCCACTTAAAACCCCAACATACCCCCTTCCCTTTCTTTGTTCTCCTTATCCTCATAGCGAAATCTCTTGCTGCACGACAAAAGTTTATCCCTGATATCTCCTCGCAATGGCTTCCTCAAGCTGGCGACCGGGTAAACGAGTTGCCATCGTAGGAGGAGGACCCGGATCAATCTCGACTGGCCTTGCTTTCATCAAACGTGGTTACGACGTACGCATCTTCGAGCGACAGGCGGAATGCAAGGCCATAGGAGGCGCTGTTCTCTTGTCTACTCCGGTTTTGTCGATTCTTCGGTCCTACGGCTTGAACCTGGACGACGTTGGCTCACACACAGTCACGTATTTCAAGAACAAGGCCGGCACAGAGCGGGTTAAATTGCCATTCAATCCTGATGTTGAAAAGAGAATGGGCATTAAGGGCTGGCATTACGGAGTCCTCCGCTCTACGATTTTCAAGAAGATGCTCGATCTCGTTCCGGAGGGGGTTATTCAGGCAGGGCACGAGTTCACATCTTACACTGAGATGGAGGATGGCATCGAACTTTCTTTCAAAAACGGATACAAAATTACAGCTGATATTGTTGTCGGCGCGGATGGTATTCGATCAAAGGTGTCACAACAGGCCTTCGGTGATCCTCACCTATTTCACACCGGAATTCGTCTCTGGCTCTCCTGGTGCGATCAGATCCCCGACATCCCTCCCAATTACGGGTACGTCTCGCATAGCTGGCAGCACCAAGCTAGTTTCTTTCCAATGGTTCATGATGGCAAGCCCGGGTTTGAGTGGTGGGTGGTCGAGCCCTCCTGGGAAGGGAAACCTGTGCCGGAGAACCCTAAGGCTCACCTCACGGAAATCCTCAAAGATTGGGCGCAGCCGATGCCTCGCTTTCTGGAGGCCACCGATTTTGACACCCAGGTTTATCGTTGGGAGATCTATAATCGACCTTCGATGAAAAAGTGGTCCAAAGGACGGGTGGTATGTGTTGGCGACGCTGTGCATCCCGTGTCGCCATATGCTGCGTACGGTATGGGCATGGCAATCGAAGACGGCTATTACCTTGCCAGAGCGTTGGATGGCGTCGACTTGCGTGACTCACAGGCATTTGCGGCCGGGTGTGAAATCTACGAGAAACAACGCGTTGACTATGTCAACCACAACATGGAATTCGCTCGCTTCCTTGGGAGAATGTTTCACTCGGTCCCTCGGCCTTTCGCAAACATCCGTGACTTGATCTTCGACTATACCCCGATACTCACCAAGTATCTTGGAGAAGGCTATCTGAAGAAGGCCGAGGAAGAGACGCTAAACCTGAAGGAGCTTCAAGTCGCTCCTTAACAAGTACTGGCCTGCGACTCGACCTATCGTCGGATCTACCATCTGGAAAAGGCCAGGCGTGGTAAATGGATGAGAAAAGTAACCACTACAGAACCGTGAGGAATCTGCAATCCGTCTTGATTTGGATTGACATTGTTTTGTTTAAGCACCCCGCTCGGCAAGCTTCTGCGAAAAACTTTTATTTTGCTAGTTGTTCAGCGGTTTCTTTGGTACCTTTCTATCTACGGGTCTGTATCATTGAATCAGCCTTCAGGTTGGAGAGTCCAATCGGCCCAAAAGCCCGATTCGGTTCAGCCGTCAATTGGTCTTGGGCCTATTGTGCTTTGATAAGACCCATACAGTGCGAATATATAGAGAACCAATTCATGTATAAGTATTTTTTTCAAGCTTTTTCATAACTAAATTTCCTATTTACAGGAGCATTTAGAGGTAGCAACTTCTAGGCTTTCGTGAAGTAGTACGTAAACCAAGAATTTTGTGTCGAGGTACATAGCCCCAGACGGCTTATCATACGCTACCGTGAAACCTTTCAACCATCGTGAAAGGACGAATTGTCACCGTCATCGCTCCGTCAGCTCTCGCGGAATGAGCAAGGCTAAGGGACAGTCTAGTCGTTCGCGTACACTGGTCAATTCGAAGGACCAAAAGGAGTTCGACGGTATATTACTGTTCCCTTCTGCCTGGTAGCAAAGTGTTAACAATCTAGGCTTAGGAATGTCCTTCCTTTGGACGCGAGGAAGATCAGAACTCACCAGGCGCGATGACTGCGCACATCTACGATAGGAACATCAAGTCTCAAGAACGGTGCAACCAGCCGGAATCACACCAGCAAGCCACAGTCGCTGTATATATGAGCACACCAGAGATCCCGGACGCATAACGCCATCCGTATCGTGGTCCTACATTTGGATACCCACGTCGCGTCGCCCCTTATATCAAGTGCGCCTTGTTCCCCCAAGGCCCTTTAGATGCGGATCGATGGAAAACGAGGATAAGATGGTCGCATCTCATGTTGCTCCTGCAGTAACAGCGTTAGACGGTCCAGAGTTGGAAGGAGGTGTTTCGTTATGCTATTCTAGAGATGAAACGTCTGTCGGATACAACTCTGTTGATCTGTAGTTCGGAGATGCTTTGCGATCAAGGATAAAAGGTCTTTAAAGGATCCAGCAACGAAGAAATTTCGAAGCTGTCCGTTTTTCAAATTTAGCGAACTTTCTATCCTCTTTAAACCAAACTACATGTGACTCATTGTTCCTTAAGTATGCGATCATATAACACTTCAATATTAGAGATGATATTAATTACGTTTATAAAACTGTGTAAAGTTGGAAACATGGATACGAGGGCATGAAAAATGTTGCTGCTGGCTCGAAATTTGGTACACTAGGTCTGTCATTTCGAAGGGGCTGAGACAACGGTTGATCAATATGGATCAGAGTATGATATTAGCGTTGCAATTTCATGTTCGAGAGAGATATAGAGTATTCAAAGTATAGTTGCTTATTAATACCACCCATCACAAGCTCTTTCAATCTGTCCCGCGTCTCATCCGTATAATCAATAAAATGAAACCCCTCTACATCCCTCCATTCTTCAGGATGATCAGCCGCCGCATAAACATGCACCTCATACACTTCTTCATCATCATCACCACCACCCTCCCTTGCCAGACCTAAAACAGCAGGTTTATAAGCCTCCCAAGCACCCTCCCCAACCCCGGCAAATCCAACCCCGGCATCTCCAACCCTTCGAAGAGTCTCAAGTAACCCCTCAACGGCAAAATCAGCGTGTGGTTATTCGCCAACCCGGCATAATCCACACCAGCAGCCTGTAAAATCGGACTTAGATTGGCAGGATGCATATGGTAGTTGAACGCTTTACCAGGCCAGGGTGTTGGGGATGTCGTTGCGGCTGTTTCAAGGTTGATGATTGACGAGTGTTAGATCGGAGGATTGCAGGAGGGGAGGAGCTGTGCTCTATGGCGAGGAGGGGGTGTAGGATCTTTCGGCTACGACTGGGTATGCCACTTTAAAATGGGATGCGATTGAGGAGTGGGGATCGGGGATGTGGGTTGTGTAGAGTTGGTCCATTAGGCGGGCGAGCATTACGTCGCCGGTAAATGTTAGGGTGTATTGTTTTGGCGTTTTGGGGGTTAGTTATGCGTGCTTGTCCTCCGGAGTAGTATCAGGGTCGAGCTGATGGTGCTTGGGATGGGTGGTATTGGATCGGATCGGATCAAGTCATTATGACACAGATAGACTTATTGGCCTGAGGGCACCGATTACTAGTATCAGAGCGGTTTATGGAGAATAAGGAGTGAAAGAAGCAATTGATTTTGTAGAGTACAGTCATTCATAATAATTTTGAAATTTTGAAAATTGACAGAGTCCAGGGATCCATTCCATCCCAGCCAAGCGTTTAGTGGTATCATGCGCAAATCACCGAGTATTTGCGCCGTGTATCAGGTGAGAAAACTCCACACAAAGGAAAGATAATGATAGGAGAAAGATAAAAAATAAAAGTTTTGTTCTCGTAAACTTCGTCACAAGTTGAGCATATTTGTGATCACTGTGGGATTAATGGCGCATCTCTGCCAGTTCCCGCTCCTTCGCTCGTAGCATCTCGCGCATCTGCTCGGCTTCCCGTTCCAATCTAGCACGGCGTTCGCGCTCGGCGACTGGATCTGAGAGGGATGAAATACCGGGGAGGGTCTGCGGTTGGTGCGGTGCCGACGTCATTTGGGGTTGGTATGCCTGAGGCCGGCCAATGTGCGAGGGATCCATTCGCTGGGCGTGAGGATCTGCTTGATTCAGGATTGAAGATATTGAGCTCAGGCGGCCTGGGGGCGAGGGATTGACAGATGACATGATGGGCGGCAGCTGATTTGAACCGGACTCGAAGGTTGTGGGAATTGAAAGAGTTTCCGAAGCGCTTTCGGCAAGAGTTCGCTTCTTTGGTAGAGCGAGGGTGTTCGGGGATGCAGAGCGTCGTCCGAACTGAGGTCCAGGCGAATGGCCAAGACGTTCTGGCTCCCGGAGTTTGGGAAGAGTGTGAAGGGGAACCGCCGCGGAGTTGATGTGGAAGCCGGTAAAGTCCACTGGAGGTGGAGCAAACGAGGTAGGCCGCGGATAATCCATAGGCTCGCTGCTCATGTAGCGATGGTGCTCATCGTAATGAGCCAAGGCAGCCGGAGACGCTTCGGGGGATGCGGATGATCCGTTTGAGGACTGGGTAGCAGCAGTGGGAGACTGGTCCCGCAAAGCCGGAACAACACGCTTGCGACGCTTGATAATCGACTTTTTCATTGTTGTGGGGCGATAGCAACCGTGGAGCTTGTAGTAAAGTCCTTTTGAAGATTAGCAAAGATGTAGTGAACGTGAGAAAAGAAAACTCACCACAGGCATTGCAAATGGGATGGCCATGCTCGTCCCGTCGCCAGAGAGGAGTCACAGTCGTCCCACAGTTTTGACATGCAACAAGCGTCGAGTTGCCATCGGCAGGGGTGCTCTTCACGGGAGCTTCAGGTTCTTGAGGCGGAGGCAAAGGCTCTGTCTCAGGGGCTGAAGTCCGACCCCATGATCCATGAATGGGCGCGGCACCACGATGCGAAGCCTTGTAGATACGGTTGTTGTAGGCAGGGCAGCCATCGCATCCCTCTGCTCCACCGGTACCATTGCAGCTTCCACCACCGGGGCAAGAGCCCTTGCAACCTCCCTCTGACGGGGTGGAGTGATCATGCTGGTGAGTGTGCACAGGCGGTTTATCGGCCTCAGGGCCTTGTTGTATGCGGTTTCGTTTCGTAGGACGAGCGACATTCCGAGCTTTCAAGTAAAGACCACAGGCATTGCAGATCATCGCTCCCGTGGGGGAACGGCGCCAGAGTGGAGTGGATTTTGTTCCACAATTACTGGACCCTTTGTTAGTATTCCTCCACCAGCCAAGTGACAAAGTTTGAGGGAAAGAAACTCACCTGCAAGAATGTCCCAGGAAAGACGTATCCTTCTGTCCTCTTGGAGATGATTTACTCTGCGCACTAGCGGAAGTTTCTCGACTCAATTGGCCTGTCATCGAGCCCTGATTCGGCGGAGGGCTCCCCGATACCTTGAAACCGGAAGCATCCCCGTGATGCTGGGCGAGGTGTTCGCGACCAGCTTGCGCAGACGAAATGAGCTGCTGAGCAGCATCCAAGTCCTCCCAAGATGGCTGTCGCATGGAGCCAGAGGGAGTTTCAGGATAAGAGCGTACCGATTCCATGTGTGAAATGGACGCTAACATTACCACCTCGTAGCCGGGCCGGGGGATGTTGTTGGCTAGTCTGATCGGACGAGGAGGGAGGGCTGATATTCCAGGAACGAAGCGGCGAAAAACGAGAAGAGGTTAGGTGCTCGGTAAAGGTGAGGGTTATGTCGCACTGCAGTTGAAAGCCGAATTCACTGTATCACACACAACACGGCAGAGATCAAAAGTCGGTCTGGACTGCTGGGGGAGGCACGCAGGCCGAGTGACTGCAGCCGACAGGAACCACAGGCAGGAAGGGTGGCGGCGTCAAAGGGGGCGAACAGCACTTTTGAAAGCGATAAACGACAGACAGATGACAGGACCGTCTATGAAGTAGACGAGATTATTCAAAGAGTGTGGCGAGCCCAAAGGCGCAGGGTCAGGTGATGGCGATTGCGACAGCTGACAGCGTGTGCAAAGGGCTGATTTGGCGCTGTGGGGGATTTCGGCGAGGCTGACCGAGTGAGCTAATCGGAAGTTGGATTGGGCCCAAGTGCTAAGTGGCTAGAGGCCTGCAAGATGGTGATCACACCGCGTCAGGAAGGGGGGAGAAATTTGAGGTGGAGAGAAGAAAGAAGAAGAAAGGAAGAAAGATAAGGCGAGTGGGGAGACAGGGGAGATTGAGTGGTCTGAGGGGTGGTTTGACCAGGGGTTTAGAGGGAAGAGAGACAAGGGAAGAAGCAAGCAAGCTTGGAATGAACCTGACACCTGCTTATTGAGCAGATCGAGAAGAAAAAGGGATTACGGGGAGTTAGATTTATCGATCTACGAAGGGGGATCGACGAGGCTATCATATCAGTCTAATCGCACTGCCGAGGATCGCTATCTCTATCTCATCTAATCTTGCTCAGGCTACCTGCCATCGCTAATATTGACTCTCTTTTTACTCTTTCCCTATGTTTGCAAGGAATCCTTAGCGATAGTTAGATTTTTTTTCTTTTTAACATCTGTCAATCCCCAGATCGCATCCTATAGGGGTCCACCATGTCCTGATGAAGTTTAGGGGGTAGGAATCAGTGGGAATGCACCTTCCCAAGTGAGGTCGGAGCGGGCCAATGCGCAGGCAAGCATCTTTATCTACGTGGTGATTGGTGGAAGGCGGATAAAGACGACCGTAATCAGCAATGTACAGCATTTCATTGGCTGTCGGCAGTGCAGGGGCCCCATCCGAATCACCTCCGTTTGTCTCGTTTGCTTCTTTTCTGCCACGCTGTTACTCAACACAATCGAAAATACAATCTATCTTACAGGGTGCAAGGAATAAATGTCAGTCTGTTCACCGCCTTTTTCCATTCCTTACATACCGTCTTACGAAATTACTATATGTAACGAATTCAATATCTTCATTCTTTAAGCTTAGCTCGATATGCGCGGTATTAATACAAGCTAAATACATTGATTACTTACAAAATACTGGCAGAATAATAGTGGAGACTGACATTTATTCCTTGGTCACCCTGTATTGCCGAGAGAAAAGATCCGTGCGAACCGTTCGTACCAGGTCCGAATAGGCATATGGTCCGTATATATGTATCTAGTATTAAGCCAGGATGATCATCGGGCTGCCTGACGTCTTTCCGTAAGACACTACATCATAGCCAAGAAAGATCCACTGAAATGTCATTTCATGCGAGAGCTCTAGCCACACGCTCATCCAAGAATATAATACAGATTCTTCCCAAATGAACTATCCCCAGGTATCACGAGATGAAAGCCATCCTTCACTGTTCAGTTCAAAATCTCTACCAGCACATGTGAGTACTGGGATTCTCATGTCATAGCACTCGTCGAGTATTCGTATATCACGCGCCGATCGGATCCATTGCTTAATGCGACCCGCACGGGTCATGCAGAACGGGTCCTCGCACAGGGACGCAAGCCACTTAGACCTGCTCGGCACCCCAGCCCTGGTCGGACTCGCGCATGTTGGAGGGGGGTTCGATGGAGGGAATGAACTCGAGGACGACGTAGCCGATACCGGTGATGCCGATGATGGAGGCGGCAATCTCACGCAAGACGTGTCCGTGAAGGATGATGCAGCCGACGAAGATGTAGACTAGCATAGGTCAGTACGGTCACCGGGTAATGGAGATCAAGGAAGTGCAATCACGTACAGACACCACGGCCGAGGAAGGAGAACAGGAATGAGGCATAGCGATAGGCGTAGTCGGGAACGTTGGGCATGAACTCAAGCCCGCCAACAACTGCATCCACGTTAGTAATTGGCTGTCATGCGCAGGATCGCCGCGACTTACCCAGACCGAACACAATCACGTATGCGCCGACGATGATGGAGCTCATGGTGGCCGGGAAGAACTGACTGATACCTCCCAGCACCATGATCACACCGATCGCGATGTTGACGAGACGGCTATTGACTTGTTAGTTCCGACACTCGTTCCCTGCTTGCTCGGCATTCATCGGCGAGATTCGTGGCGCATGCCACGATGGGATGCTCGGGACGACATACAAGATGTTGGAGAAGTCCATTGTGATGGTGTTTTCGCGTGTTTCTACTTAAATCGAGGTGATCTTCAGGGTCTCGAGGTCTAGGTGCGCAAGGCGAGAGATCCGACTTGCTTGGCAACGGGGATTGCGGGAGGAGATGGAGAGAGTTCGTGAATTCGCTAGTACTTTCGTTAGTCTCCTTGGAACGGTGGGATCAATGGCGTAAACAAGTCGACAGCTGACGGATCACAGCTGCGCGCAATGCGGGGGAACAAGGTGGGACTTGAGTTCGTACCTAGGAGGGACAGGTCAAAGGGAGAGTGAACAAACAAGGTCACAACTTCATGAATGGAGAAATAGAACAGGGGCAGAGAGACAGGGAAACAGCTGCGGCTGTCGCAAGCAGCGGGTCTGCCAAGCCCAGTGGCTGAATCAGCAGCGACTTACGAAATGAAATGGCCGCTGCTAATTTTATACGAGCCAAATGCGGTAATGATGTACGGAGCCCTTTTGGGTTGTGTTCTAGATACTGATAGCCTGCTGCCTATGCTCCAGGCGCACTGTTGACAGCCCATTGGCAAACTTGCTCATCTGTACAGGGTCTCGCTCCACTACGTCATACATAGCTTCCACATCTGTCCCGATTCCGATCTCTTTGGCCGTTTTGAGGCTTCGTGAATCGACAAAGGGAGCTATAGAAGGCCAGATGCTTTGTACGTTATTGAGGAAGAGTTCCTCTGCGAGATCACCCACTCCCTTGATACCTTTAATCAAAGATGCGACTTTCTCTTTCTGGAACTGGCCTTCTTCAAGTAGCTTGTTGAGATCACCGTCTAGAAACTCGCTGTATTAGCATTCAGGCAACAGTAATCCGACCCACGTTGAGGTAGGGCAGGATGCAGTGGCGTTGAACCCGTGTCAGCACATACCGTAGTTATCCTGTACAAACTCCGCCAGCGCACCCAGGTTGGTAGCACCCTGTTCTCGATACCTATTGTATCCACCCTCTCGCAGCACGTCCGTACGTTCTTCCCATGTACTCTTAGACAGCTTGTTGATGTCATGATATCCTACTTCAATAAGGTGGTTGACGGTTTTTTGCGAGAGATCATGCTGAATAGGACGTGACTTGAGCATCGCGTCCATGATCATCGCAAGCACGATCTCGGGGCTTGGCGATAATGCCTTCTTAGCAAGTGGTGTTTCAGCTAACGGTAGACTGCCGAATTCGTTGAGCACCTTTTGGACTCTCAGGGTTGGTTCATCAGGCTGGGCTTTCGGCATGGTTGTTACAGGTTGCAAAAGTGAACACCACGGGGCTATCACAAGATAAGAATAATTAGAACTTTGAAAGATAGTGTTCGTTGAATACATCGAGAAATTTGAATCTACGTCCAGGAAGACTTGTATAAATAGCTACCCTGAGCATCAAATTGTGTTACGTCATATTTACATAAGTGGGCAAAGGGACTGAAGAGCTATTTCCATGATTTCGAGAAAAGCTCCCAATTGATGGTGCGTCTCTTTCACTCGTCATTGTTTAAAGTTTAGCTCGGGTCTTACTCTGCAGCACCTCCTCGACCAAGGACACCACCTCATTGGCACAGCCAAACGATGCCTGATATCCAAAGCCACCATGGCCATAGTTATGCACGATTTTGACACCCTCTACCTCGTCCTTCTCAAGACGAGGACCACCCTCACGCAGTGGCCTCAAACCGACGCCATGGCGAATAATATCAAGACCTTCAATTCCCTGTCCCGGCTTCACAAGCTGTGGAGCGGCTGCAATTGCACGTTTCATGATACGGATGGCAAGGTTTGGATCCGGCAATGCGTCCCAGTTGTTTTTCTGGTAAGAACCTCCTAGAACAGTCCCACCACCCACAGCACGGGTCATCGTGTAGAAGGCCTCATCTGGGCCGTCATCAGTTCCGGATGTTGAGGCCATTTGACCGGGGTCGTTTCGGACGACCACGATCTGGCCGCGGGCAGGGTACATCTTCTCGTCGGCGACTCCGCCGAGTGTCTTGGATGACAGACCTGTGCAGTTCACTACCACATCAGCGGGCTGGCCTGAGTGGTGGGCAGTTGCAGCTTCGGCAATGTGCTTGAGGACTGCTCTTTTGAAGACTGCGCCATTCTTCACACACTGGCCTACAAGCCATGGGAGATAAATGGCTGTGTTGATGCAAACGGAGGTGAATTGTTGAGCGTTATCCATGTCGGCGCTCAGCTTATCATTGGGGATAGATTCGAACTGCGTATTTCAATGAGCATGTCTCCGTAGAGCTTGGGTTTTGCTAATCTTACGTCCGGCACAACATCCTTGTACCACGGATTAGGCTTCACCAATTCCGAGAACCAGTCTCCGGTGGCCGATCCTTGGTCCTTCTTGCGGTTGTAAATAAGTGTATCTGGAAAATGAATGAGAACACTATTTCATTTTAGGCTGGAGATTTGGAGACGTACTCAGGAAGTGGATGCCCGCTTCGGGATGCTTTTCTGTGAGCTCTTTCAAAGGTGCCCAGGTATTGCGCTCCCATTCCTGATGCTTGCTGCCTTCCTTGCCGACGCTAACCCGAGTACTCGGTTAGCTTTACCCCAAAAGGTCGAAGGTTGGAGCGTACGGCATGTAGTTGGCGCCGGCCCATGGTGAGGCGTATTCAATATCATAATCTCCAGGCATGTGCTTGGCGAGCACGGTCACCTTGTTAGCCGGGTCTTGAGACAGCAGATAGGCCGTAGTGAGGCCCGATACTCCAGCTCTATAGTATACTTTAGTTCAACGTTCAGACATGTATCTCCTTGCCTGAGTGGACCCGGGGTAGCCTTACCCCAGAACGACGATGTTGTTCGGCATATTGAATGTGTTGTCCTCCAAATTCGAAATGATCAATTCGAAGACAGTGACGGAAACCAAGAGACCCAAGTCAATTTATCTAGGATGACTCAAAAGTGCAATTTATCTAGGATGACTCAAAGTGAAAGGTTTGACCAATCACGACCGGGCCGGTGATGAGGAGTAACCTCACGTTATCTTTTGATGAGAAGTTTGGAGTGGCTTGGGGTAAGTTACGATCCGTACGACGGGCGTTAGTCCGCTACTATGTCAGGCTGGCGGCGAGGGAGGCGGTGTGGACTAAAACGAATAAAACTTGTTTGTTACCTTAGACGCGCTAAAGTTTTCAAGGTGGAGACGCGGAGGTAAACAGGGCAAATACCAATTTCGATACGCCTCCGCATACTTGGCCAGGACAGGGAGCTATCGAGCTTTATCTGCGTGGCATGGTTGATAAAGAGCTATATGATCACGGGACTATCAGGGAAATAGATATTATTAGATGTTCAATTGAAAAGACCCTATACTTATTAGCCCCATGTTGGAGCAAGGGCCTTCTCCGTAAAGTCCCGTATGCTCCATTTCGGGCTCCACTGTATCCCTAGAAATGAATGAATCACATCTTAAATGTGAGGGTTAACCAAGGCGGAAGTCAGAGGAAGATAAAGCGAAAGTAATGGGTAATATTGTCGGAAAGCTAGAGATGACGAGTATACAGGACGAACCAATTGGGAAAGGCAACAACAGCGTATGGTTAAGCTCTGTAGCCGATGTCATAGAAGGCAACGTCTCACGTGTGGCCCAATCACAACCGAACAAAGGGTTCACCGCCCCTGACTCGGCACTCAAATGGGGCGGATGCTTGAATTCCTTTTTCAATTCATCGCACCCGCAGGGCTTCTCTACTCTGCGGGTTATTACCTGCTTCCCCCCTGTATTCCAAAGCTATTGACTACCTTATTCGCTATCCTCTCAATACCATAAATGTCGATATTGTCCTCAGGGACCTTCTTCCACCATGTCTTCCCTCACACACGGTGGCAGAATTGTGCCCATACTTACGGGCCACCAACAACAACCACCCGACTTCACCACCACCCCGGAGACCACTTCTCTAGAGACTCGACCCTCACCATCCTCCCTCCACACTCCTCCGCTGCTGGACCAGCCAGATGAATCCGCAACCATGCGTCACAAGAGGGCCATTGACTTGGCCAATCTTGAAATGCCCTGTTTAATGGAACGCGGGTTATTTGCTCTGCCTACAGAAGGAGATGGTAAGATCCCCAGCTATTTTAACAGTTAAAGCTTGCTTGCGAAGCTGAAAAGTTTCTTCCGTTTGAAATTCCCATTTATTGACGCGTCAAACAGGAAATTGTCTCTTCTACTCCCTCTCGGATCAATTGTGGGGAAACTTCGATCACGACAACGAGATCCGCCAACTTCTAGCCGACCACATGGAGATGAATAAAGAGTACTTTATGCAGTTTGTCGTTGCTGAGGGCGGTGAACGTCGACGACCCAAACGGGCCGCCCAATCAGCCTATGCTACGCGTTCCGCCGACGTGTCGGCTCCGTCTGAAGAGGACAAAGAGCGCCGATTCAAGGTGATGGTAGCTTCTACTCGGAAGAATGGCGAGTGGGCCAGCTCCGAGCACCTCCAGGCATTCTGTCAGGTATTCAAGGTGGACTTAAATGTGTATACTATGGATGGTGTCCAAGCCTTCCGTGATGTCAATGCCTCGCATGAAGAACATCGGGATGTGATTCATGTCGCTTTCCACGTATGATATCCATGTCTTTGGAGACCTCAAAACGGTAACTAATTGAAGCAGGACTTCAAACACTATTCTTCAGTGCGGCCTATTGATGGCACTCACCAAGGCCTCTTTACTACTAACAAGAGTGCTTATCGAGTCTCGTTGAGAGAGATCGGTGAGGACTCGAAGGAGCAGGTCTCCCCTGACAACAAACAACATCCCAATTCAAAACCCCCCTTCCTCATCCCGGAGATTGCCCACTCCTCCACATCCTCCTCTTCCTCCGACATTCCTCCCACTGCAACTACTTCAACCGCGACGACTCCTGAATCAACTACTAACGACGCCGGTCTTGCCGTCGACGTATTCCCGCCGTGGGATATCCAGTCTATCCAAGAGGGCCTTGGGGGTCGATATGACCGTGACACGATTGTGGACATGCTCCAGAAGTGTCGCGGTGATATTGACCGGGCATTTTCAGCCCTCCTCGATGCAGTACCAGAAAAGAAGCCTGCCCCCGGTCCCTCGTTCAATTCTAGTATCCAGGCATCCCGAGAATCCTCACCATTTAGTACTGGTAGCAAGCGCTCTGCCGAGGACAGCGAGGACTCTGATGAGCCGCGACCAGCTGTCCGGCGTGTGCGACCTAAGAGACGCATCGTCTCTAACCTCACTTTGGGCGTCGACATCTCATTCCGAGACGACCAGAACGAGCTCGTCTCCCTTAACCTCCGTATGAAAGCAGAGGCAGATGCCGAGAAGGCCAGGGCCGAGTCCGGTACCGATGATGCTCAGGAATCATCCGACCACTCCGCGTCAGGTGTCAGTAGAGGACCACGCCGAAGCGGCAGGCTCTCAAAACCCCGGCCGGTTTAACCTCATTTACCGTCTTTCAAGGTCTCGGACCAATTCTTCGTTATTTTGAGCGCCCTAGATTCCTATCTGTTTTGCAGCGAACTTGCATTGTGATGGCGTTAGCGTGAAGCATTTGGCACATGGGATCATTCTTTTTTGTCATACGTGCATGACCACATGGAACAGCCAGGGTGGCGGGAGCGGCGTTTTGACTTATCAGCATGGAGGGATGTGCCTGGAGCACACCCTGAGCGGATCACGACATGCATTTCTTTTTGGCGAGCGGTTGGAGGCTTTTTCACTATGATGTTACGCTTGGAGAACAACTCCTAACATCTTGCTTGCATTTGCATAATCGATGCATTTACCACCTCGCGTGGATTCCTTTACCATTATAATTCTTCCATTTCCTTCCGTATGGTAGTTTCGGGTTAATCCCAAGATCATGCATGGAGCCGTGTTCGGTGCGAGCGTGTTGCACCTTAAGTAGCACTCGAGATCTTCCTTGCGGTCATATCTTCCGATTCGTCGTGCTTGTGAGGAGGAGTTTTTATAGTAATATCTAATTGCCGGTACATTTTTTTGTGAACGGCGTCTATTCTATGACTTGATACTGATACATGCGAACTTTGAGCCAGCTCTTGCGAGTCACGTCCCATCCAAATCGATGCTGAATGACATCTCAGAATGAATCGCTATTTAATCCTCCAGTAGGAATTTGAGGAATGTCGCTCCGATGGAAACACCATCATGTTCCTTACGCGTTCTCATCAGGGCCTCCTGCGCTAGGTCCTCAGCGAAAACACCAAGCTTGGCCCTATTCCGAATGAGAATGTCCTCAATCTCGCCATTGAACTCAGGGTGGCCCTGGACGGTCACGAAGCGACGTGCCGCATACATGCCCTGAACAGCACAGCGCGGAGAAGATCCAAGCAGAGTCACACCCTCAGGACAGTCATGGACAATATCCTGGTGCATTTGTTGAATGCGCTGCCCAAGTTAGCACAAGTATATCTGCATCCAAAAGAAAGACATACAATCTTCTCCATCCCAAACAACTCCTTTCCCTTCTCCGTCAAATCCATGTCACAAACAGCAATCTCCCATCCCAGTTCACTCCGTCCAACCTTCGCCCCTAGCGCACGGCCCACGATCTGGTGTCCGAAACAGATCCCGAGAATGCGCACCCGATCCTGCGCCAGGACCTGCTGCGTGAACTCGACCAGATGGTTGATCCACGGAACATCCTCATATGAATTGTATTCTAACCGGCTATCAGCAATTTATCCCACAGTTTCATGATCGAAAGGAGTACTGACTTGACCCAGTGAGAAGCACAGCGTCGACATCCTCCAGTTTCGGGTATTCCTGCGCGCCGACAACGTCCCATTTGGTGATCTGGAGTCCGGTTTCCGGATTTAAGCGCGGATCTGCTAGCTGTTTGGCGCTAGATTTTAATAGTGCGCGGAAGACACCGTAGTAGCCTTCATGGTTATAGAGGGCGTCGACTGCGGGGACCGGAGTGTCGGTTTCCAGGACGGCAATTCGGAGCGGGGGCTGCATCTTGTCGGTGAATGCGAGTGGCAGAGGTCTATATTGCTAGAGTTATATGCGCAGGGATCATTGACGCGCAAAAAAGACAGGTGTAAGCGGAGACGTGAGATGAAGTGAGTCAAAAATGAGCTGGCGGCGTATCGATTATCGATACTCTCTTATCGCGGGATCATATCCGAGCTTCGCCACTATTCTCCAACTCCCACTTGGCCGTTCTCGTCGATCTCCAGGGGCCCCTGCATGCCCTGGTCGTGTCGTCTAACCTCAAATTTGCAACCTGCATAGACCTAGTTGGGGCTCATGTGGTTCGTATCCGGTGTATAATACCCTATCCCCCACTTTTGTCTTTTTTTGCAACGCCGCATTCTCCGTGGATCGGAGACCCAGCCGCCTCCCGAGGTCTTCCCGCCATTGTTATTTTACTTTCTTCGACATATCTATATTTGAACCATTTCTCCATCATAATGGATGCCCAAAATGGGGGAAGCCCGTCTGCTTCCCGCCCTTCTGAGGCCACTCCGCTCTTGCGAGAAGGGTTGAGCCGAGAATGCACGCAATACCGAAGCGTTGTCACCGAAGATGTGGTAGCAGGCTCATCGAGTACAGAGGAGATCAACGAGGTGACCAATTTTGGCCTCACTCAAGTCAGTTCTCCCTCTGGGTTGGAAATTGAACCGAGCCTAGAGAGATTGGTGTCGAACACCTCCACCAATGGAACCTGCGGGGATGAGGACGACAGCTACGCGGCGCGATTCATTGAAGTATCTCCCACGAGGTTCTGGTTGATCTTCTCCGGTGTCATGATGGGGTACCTGATCGGCTTCTTTGACTCGACTCTGATGGCCTCCAGCCATCCAGTCATCACTTCGTATTTCCATGCAGCCAATGCTGCATCATGGCTATCGACTGCATTCCTGCTCACATCCACGGCTTTCTTGCCGTTATTCGGGCGCATTTCTGATGCCTTTGGCCGCAAGCCTGTCTACCTCTTCTCTATAACAATGTTCTTTCTGACAACAGCATGGTGTGGTCTCGCCCAGAGCATCGGTAGCTTCATCGCTGCACGGGCATTGTGCGGAATGGGTGCGGGCGGTGTGTTCTCGATGGGCCAGATCGTATCTAGTGATCTGGTGCGCATCGAGTATCGCGGTGTTTATCAATCATATCTCAATCTCTGTCTCGGTATTGGCAGTTGCTTGGGACTTGCGTTCGGTGGTCTTCTTTGCGATCAGATTGGTTGGAGAGGAGCTTTCCTCATTCAACTGCCCTTTATCCTTATCCTGTTCATCACTGCATCCAGCACGATTCCGCCGAGACTTGGGGTTAAAAGGGTAGGCTCTGAGCGCACGAGTGTCTGGCACCTGATCCGAAGTATCGACTTGACTGGTTCCGCTATTTTGGTTCTGGCTGTTACGACCTTGATTATGGGGTTGAACCTGGGTGGAAATGTGTTCCCCTGGACTCATCCTCTGGTCATTGGCTCCTTGGTGGCATCTTTCATTCTATCAATTGTGCTCGTCCGGTACGAAAGAAATGTCCATCGAGCCGTTCTACCGATCGAACTTCTCTCCAAGAACCCACGGGCTAGCATCATCTTCGGCAACTTCTTCGGAGCTATCTCAGTCAACACCATGATGTTCAACGCGCCTTTATACTTCCAGGCCGTGAAGCTTTCCAGTCCCACAGACTCCGGCTTGCGGCTTGTGGCTGCTTCCATTGCCGTTACTGTATCAAGTGTCGGAACGGGGTTCCTGATTACATGGTCCAAGCGTCTGAAACCCACGATCATCATCGGTGGCGTTTTCATGTTCCTCGGAGGATGTGCCGCGGCCACTTTGGGTGTTAACACTGCCCCAGCAGTTGCGATGCTCTGCGTCTCCTTTTCCAGTCTAGGACAAGGCTTCTCGTTTCCTACTTTGATGGTTTCAATTCTCGCCACAAGTGAACAAGATGATCAAGCTGTGGCAACGACAACTCTTGGGTTGGCCCGTAACTTAGGCTCTGTGATGGGTGTGGCTATCAGTAGCTGGATCTTCCAAAACGCGCTTGTGTGGGAGCTTGATCAGAAGGTGACTGGTGCCGACAAAAGACATATCATCGGTCTAGTTCGCAAATCGATTCGTGCTATTGGTGAGCTTGATACAGTCCACCGACAAGAAGGTTCGTGTTATCTATAGAATTGTGCATTTTTGCGCTCTATACTGACTCCTCTTCTTTTCTAGTCATCGGAGCATATGCCATGGCACTCCGTGTCACGTTCATGTCAGCAGCAGTCTGGGGTGCGATCATGTTGGTATTCCACTCTCGACTTAGATTGCCCCGTTTGGGAAGCAAACCTATGAAATAAGTGAATCCGAACCATGGGGACTGTTCTCTCCTTCAGATGTTCTGGGAAAGCTTGCTAGCGACTTTACTTTCAGTAGATTCTTGGTGCCAGTATGATTTAGAACCCACGTTATATATAAAGATCATACCTGGCACTTTCACTTTCCCCCCCCCCCCCCTGGGGGCATGTGCACGCATGGTATATAATAATGGATATTGCAGCCATGACATTATTGAGGTGAATACCTAGTACCCAGTTAAATCCTTCGTATCTACCTATTTAGGCAGGTTATGGAGATGTCCAGTGGAACGCCTCCCTTGGGGCAAGGGGCCCCACTTTTTTTTTCTCGCCCGCCTCCGCGTTAGATCCACAGTCTCGACTCAACTTCCATTCTTCAAGTCTTTGTCTATCTTTCTGACTGCATTAATCTGGGCCTGTAATGAGTTTCGAGGAATGGGCTGGTAAGTATGATTCGTCGTGAGTGGCCTCACGGCCTGTGAGCTGACATCACCGCGGAACAGATCCTCGACACTCTGCCCCTCCGCATATTTGAACGCCCGCGCCTACCAACGGCCCGTTGAAAACGAGACGATTGCTCCAGATCTATTCAGCCTTTCCCCGTGGCCATAGTCTCCAACCAATACGTGCACCGACAGCGAACATGGCCATTCGAGTACAGCTACGTATGAGATCTTGTAAATTTGGAACACCTTTGTTGGCCCAGAACTTGGCTGTGCCGGTTGGTGCTGGAGGATGAGAAGAGATCGAGCATACTTGTCTCAAGGATAGGCTTGTCGCCCGATAGAAACAAAATGAACCTCTTGACTCGCTCACGGTCGAAGTCCCAATCTCAGACTGCGAGTCCTAAACCGACAACCCCGAAGAGCGAGAAAGCCTCGCCACGACCGCCAAGCGCAAACCGCAAAAAGTCCTCGGAAATAGCGGAAAACAAAGCTAAAAGAGTCCGCACGGGTTGCCTGACCTGTCGCGAAAGGCATTTGAAATGCGACGAGGCCTTGGGAAGATGCCTGAACTGTCGAAAGTCAGATCGAGTCTGCAGACGCGGTGTGCGCTTGAACTTTATCGATATTCAAACCGTTGCGCCTCCGCATACCATTGACCGAGTCCACGGTGCCAAGGTAACATTCCGTGATGATTCGCGAATTATCGCGTCCGAGTATGTTGGAGGCTTTGAAAGATATCCACCAGTTCAACCCGAGAGCCCGATTCAGGAGAGGAGACATTTGCAGCAGGAAGTTTTTCAATCCTTGGGACCTGATCAGCTAGCAAGTCTCTTCCAATCAGTCGCTCACTCGTTTGACCCAAATACGTTTGACTTTTCCCACTCCGCGGCAGCGGACTTTCTTCTTGGACCTGATGCTTGGCACGAACCTCATCTTGTGCCTGGCGATGAGTTACTCCCACACGGGACATCGAATTTTGCACGAAAACTGGCCACGAAGCAGTACAGCTCTTCTATCTTGACTGACCCCGAGCAAGTCCACCTCTTGCAGGTTTTCGTTGAAGAGGTTGGGCCTTGGATTGATTCAATGGATCCACTACGACATGTACGTGCCGAGAAATCTCAACCGTTTGCTTGATCTAATGGGGTTATAGTTCACTCAAATTCTGCCATTCCACGCCATTGCGGAACCCATGTTACTGAAGGCCTTCCTGGCATGTGGTGCTCGGCAACTCTTTCTCTCCAATCCCTCATATGGAGAAGAGAAAGCGTCCCATTATTATGAGGCGGCTACGCAAGATTTAATGGGCGCCATACAAGATCCAAACCGTGATTCTGTTCTTTGCGCAGCAGCTTCGCTTGCATTGAGCGTCTTTGAGGCGCTGTCTCCACAGCAAGCCCCACAGACAAATCATATCGTCGGATCAAGAGCATTGATTCATGAGTGCGGATGGACTGCCAAGACCGCCGGTCTCGGCGGGGCATGTTTCTGGATCAGTGTAGGGATGGAATTGCTGAGCTGCTTGCACCACGGATGGACTCTGTCTTGGAACCCAGATGTCTGGGGAGTCGATATGGATATGAACACCCCCCTTCCTTTTGCTAGAGGAGAAGATTTGTGGTTCCACCGCATCCTTTATATCTGTGCAAAGATTGCAAACTTCCGAGTCACCATACAACACCGGCTTTCTTCGAACAACTTACCGCCAAACACTGCACAAATACACGACTTGGTGCAAGAATGGAATCACTATAGTGCCTGGTGTGATCAATGGGACAAATCCGTTCCGCGATCAATGAAGCCTCTTGGCCACCTACAGCCCTGGCAAAGTAGCTCTCAGTCATATTTCCCAAAAATCTGGTATGGTTCCCTCAATATTTTAGTTTATATTTCACTAGCTGACCCTATAAAGGTTACCCAAGCGCACGGGAATCCTCTCTGAGCTGTTCTATCATACAGCTCGCATTTTTCTAGCTAAGACTCATCCTATGAAGTCTGATCTTCAAATGGAGATGAACGAGATGCAAAAGGCCCATGCCCACGACATATGTGGCCTTCTTGCAAACACCAAAGATCGCACCATTCCCAGTGTATCGATACGCTGCTTCGCAATCGCTGCAGAATGCCTGGAGACTCGAGAAACCCAGGAAGAGGCTCTTCGCATTCTTGACACAATATCCGCCGAAAGAGCATGGTTCGCCGAGCCCATCAAGGAGGAACTGAAACACACCTGGGCGTGGCCTGCTCCCCATCCGGAGACTGTGGATCCAACTCAGATGCACAATAACTCCTACACCATCGATCCAGCTCTGTCAATTCCGAATGCATTTGAGCTCCCAGCGGGTGTCTCAAATCCACTCTCGAATACTGGCGACTTTTCAATGGAGAATCATCCGTACCAAGAATTCTATGTTGCCCCTCACCATGCGATCGACCATTATAATTATGATCCTTATTTGATTTGATCTTCTGCTCTGGGGCGGCTGTTTGAGCAAAATTTTTGATGTTCTGATGCTTTGATGCTTTGATGTTGATATACCCTACACTTTATACACATATCCCTGATGGATAATTCCAACAAACTGCAGAAAATAACGTCCGATCAGAATAATTTCCGTTCATCACAATTCGGGCGGATTCCATCATATCGCCATGGCTTTCTAAAGGTTACTGGCCAATACCGGCCAACCTACGGACTTCAGGGTTAACGCCGACAGCATGTATAAGGCCGATATGTCCACAAGATTGGAAAGATGAGGCTCCAAGAGCCCCCCTACCACTCAGTGGAGTATTCTAAGGGATCTGTTTTTGGAGACAATTTGTGTTGGCCCACAATCAAAGTTATCACAAACTACAAGCGAATGACAAAAGCATTCCACCATTCAAATCCACCTCAAATACGAATCAAATGCCGGAAAGATATGCGAACGATCAGCCGCGTGGCTTCTCTAACCGTGTATCGAGAGTGGCTATTGTTGGTGTAAATCGCGACCCTCTCCAGAACACTCGGAATGACAGGCCCATAGCTGATCAATCTGCAGGCCGGTGGTTCGATCGGAAGACATCTAGCAGAGGCGCTGCTCAAAACAGGGAAACATGTCTTGACAGCTATTACACGCCATAGCAGCACCAATAGCCTACCACAAGGCATGCATATTGCCCGTGTGGACTACAGCGGCGACGACGACGCTGCACTTGTCGAGGCATTGCAAGGACAGCAAGTTCTCATCATCACAATGGCAGTCACAGCTCCACGTGGAACAATCAAGAAGCTCATTCTCGCTGCATCAAAGGCTGGTGTACCATATGTCTTTCCAAACTGGTTCGGACACGATGATGCCAACAACAACCTCTGTGACGACAGCATGCTCAGTCCTGGCCGGGACAGCATCCTCGCCGAGATGAATAGTTTCAAAAACATTTCCTACATCTTCCTTATTTGCAACTTCTGGTACGAGTTCAGTCTAGGTGGTGGGCCTGACCGTTTCGGGTTCGACTTCAAGAAGCGCTCTTTCATCCAGTTCGACGACGGCAACGTTCCCTTCAACACAAGCACCTGGCCTCAGTGTGGTCGGGCTGTCGCCAATCTGCTCAGTTTGAAAGAGCTACCTGATAATGAGACTGATCAGTCGCCTACGCTATCGCAATTCGCTAATAGTTCTGTCTATATCTCGAGCTTCAGAGTGACACAGCTCGATATGTTTGAGAGTGTCAAACGCGTAACCGGAACAACTGACGGCGACTGGATCATTACACATGAGTCGGCTGAGCAACGTTGGAAGGAAGCTCATACCGCTGTGCAGCAAGGAAACTTTGGGCAGTTCCCGAGACAGCTGTATAGCCGCATGTTCTTCCCCACTGCCGACGGGGACTACCAGTCCCGTCGCGAGATTCACAACAAGTTGCTTGGTCTACCTGCTGAAGACTTGGACGAGTACACAGGGATTGCAGTCAGGATGGCTGAGAATGTCGAAGTTGTCGGACACCATTGAAAGAATTACACGAAAGCTGTGGAAAAAAAAAACAAGACGAAACTCTTTGAACTTCAATCTGTGATTAGTCCTCAAAGATTGCTTCTTTCGGGTTGGCTTTCTGGGAATTCCATCCATTGTGAAGCAAACAATTCCTGCAAAGCCATCGTAGAAAGCACTCCAAAAATATAACCATTTCAATAATTCATTAGTAATTTGATAGTGACATCGCATATCTCAGCAATCTTTTGTGAGATTGACACCGTAGTGGATCAGGCGCACGACATGGGGAGTAGATGCTGCTAGCGGCTTTTGGAAGGTAGATAAACAAGGTTTGATGCGGAAGTTGACACCCCGTGTGCCGTGGTGGGTCCGTTCTTGCGAGATAAACAGAACTACTCAGCCCATCGGAGAGGACGGAGATTAAACAGCTTTCTCCATGACCGTGCATTCTCCCATAGGAGAAATCCTAGGAAACATCTGATGTTGCATTGGGATGACTTGGCAAAGGAATCTAGGTTTAGGAGCGCCGGGATGCCTCCAGATACGTGAAAATCAGAACGTTGAATACTTAACGCCGCAAATTCGGGCTGGAGACATAGGCTTGTCAAATATCCAGCAAGCATGTTGTTATCCGTTGTTCTTGCACTTGCCCTGGAGGCTGCAAACAACTAAGCTCCAAATACTATGGACCTCAAAGTCTTCCTCGTGCAGATGTTTAAGCGGGTTATATCGATGTCAACGTCGCAACACTGTGGACAGACCCCAGCAAGCCACGCCCCACCGACGAGCCAGCTCTTACCAATCCGGTAAAAACCGAGAAGTGGTTTGATCCAATGAGTGTATCACAGTCCACGATCTGACGGGCAAGAGCCGCACCCAGTCACGGGCCCCTATGTCGACATCCTCGGCTATACGGATGAATGTTACGAGGTGGTTGTCTCTAGGGAGGGGACCCCTGCCAATCAAGTGGCGCTTAATACAAGCCGAGGGCAACTGCAGTCAGCTAAGCAATTCATCTTGGTTAATAAGGCTCCGACTGCGGTGCCTTACCGAGATGAACAGATGAAATCGAAATAGGTCAAAACAAGCTATGGCACACGTCTCTTAGTCTTGAGACAGACCAAGAACGCCGTCCAGGCTGCACTACCTAGTGATGGATCGGCCTATCTGTTATGAGCGACATCACTGTCTACGAAAACGAGAGCACGATACCGTATCCTGCCAAGGAAATTTTGGTGAACACTGCAAAACTATCCTTCGGCCGCCCATACCTGTGATGTCGGGGATGCAAACATGGTCGAGACCTACGAGGCTGGTATACCAGTCAGGATCAGCCTAATTCGCCTTGAGGAGGACCATTGGAGGTGCTGAGCGTTTTCTAAAGGGGTAGGGCGTAGCCACCTAGCCCAGATCCAAACAAACATGACATTTGGAAGTTCAATTTTAGCTCAACATCTCACAATCTGCATAGATGGCATGTTTCATTCGGCAGATCTCTCTCGATTATAAACAACTAATGCAACATACCATGATAAGACGTTATCATTTTACCTTCGCTACACATCCCGACCCGCTTGATCTAGAATGTTCCACGTGTTTCATAATTGGCTAGAGGATCCAAGGGCTTCCTACATGGCCAGTAAGCCCGCATGAAGACCAGTCACACTCCAGCTTTGCGGGCCTTGTACCAGGGGAGTTGTTGGCGTCGCTTGGGCCTCCTGCTATGGGGCCACTTTCTCCTTTCTCCTTTTCACTTTCCACTCTTTCCCAGCAATCATGAAAATACCCGACGCAAGCCGGTAACAGATACCCGAGCGTCACTTATCAACCACTAAGCGAGCCTTTTCCAAAGGGCAAATCGAGCTAGTGGAAATGGGGTGTCGGCAAGGCCGAGCTTATCGGCTGAGCGGGGCTGTTTGCCCCCAAACCCGCCGAGAGAAGCTTGTCATTGCTTGTTGCCTTTTAGTCAGAGGACTTTCTTATCCCCGGAGTGGGACACGACATGCGCTTTGAGGTGGTCTGTGTCCCCCAAGGTTACAGTTTCGACCCTTTTCCCTTAAAGCCAATCTTTCGCACTACTCTGCTGGGGTACACCTCATAGCGATCGCGAGAAAATACCTAGCTATGGACGAGAAGCTGAGGACGGACTCTCCTGGCTATGTCCAGGAGGTGGACTCAGGCGGACTTATCAAGCCCCAGGCCCGTGAGCCGTACGATGCAGCCGTATCCTTTGAGGAATACCACTTTTACGCCAACAAAACACGAGAGGAGCAGCTGACCTTGGAAGCGCCTCATTGGAATGTGCTACAACTTTTCAAGAAGAAGAGCCAACTTGATGCCCAGGACAATTTGCCCGTCAACACTTTGACTGAGGCTGACTTCAGGAATCCCGAAAAGCGGCTGCAGATCACCGACGAGGAATGGACGAATGCGAGTCGTGCCTTTAGGTCTGCGTCGGCAGGTGCTTGTAAGTAATAGCTTAGATGTATCGTTTAACTATTTATACTTACTGACAATTCCCCCAGGCTTCTTTCTGATTACGACTGATGTTCTGGGACCGTACGGGTCGGGCTATACCATGGGTACCTTAGGTTGGGGACCAGGTGCGTCATCCTTCTGCTACGATGCATAGATAGGAAGGCTGTGGAACTAATTACCTTGTTCTTTAGGCGTCGCTTTCTATACAGTCTTTGGGTTCATGGCTGGCTACTCTGGTTACCTTGTCTATCGTGTCTTCCTTGGTGTTGACAGCCACGAGTTTCCAGCAAAGAATTACGGCGATCTAGCATTCCGAACGGTCGGCCGATACGGACGTCATGTCACGAATATCTGTCAAGGTCTCGGGCTCTTATTGATCACCGGCCAAGTCACAATTCAGTACGGAGAGAATATCTCCCAGATGTCGAAGTTCAAGCTTTGCTATGCCGTTTGTCCGGTGATCTTCGCCTGCGCGGGCTTCTTCATCTCGCAAATCCGCACACTTCGCGCTTATGGCTGGATAGCGAACTTTTCTGTGTGGCTGAATATTTTTGTTATTCTCATGACCATGGGTGTCATGGCGAACTACCCGCCTAACTATGCGATCTCGACACTCGGGTCCGCTGGGAGTGCTGTGAACTCCGCTACCATCACTCCGGATAAGGCGGGCAACTATCCGCCTATTATTCATTATAACAACATCCCACCAGATGGACTTATCGGTTCTCTGAACGGTATGCTGTCGGGTGTTCTCGCCTATGCTGGTGTACAACTCTTCGTGGAATTCTTGGCCGAAATGAGACGACCTCGCGACTTTATCAAAGCAATGTGGGGTGCCCAGTTCTTCATCTACAGCGTTTACTTGATCTATGGCTGCGTCGTCTACTACCTCCAAGGGCAGTATAGCTTCAATCCAAGCTATCAGGGAGTCAGTGCCTATGGATGGCAGACAGCGGGAAACATGATAACATTGATTGGCGCTCTTATTGCAGGCGGCCTCTACGGAAACATTGGCATCAAGGTCGTCTATAACAACATCTTCTTGGATATCTTCAAAGCCCCGCCACTCACCACCCGGGTCGGCAAGATTATGTACGCGACTTTGTGTCCGATTTGGTGGACCATTGCATTCGTGATCGCTGCGGCTATCCCCGATTATATGGGCTTTGTTTCTGTGATCTCCGCCTCTATGCTTCTGAATTTGACATACAGTTTCCCCCCTCTGTTTGCGCTTAGCTACGACATCCAGAAAAACGGTATGAGACAGGGTGAAGGGTTTGATCCGAGCACTGGACGTGTCATCAGAACCGAGAGTACCGTTCAGAGGTACATACGCGGATTTTTGACGGGCGGTATGTTCCAGATTGGCATCAACACTTGGCACATTGTTTACTTCCTGGCATCACTCTCAATGTGCGGCCTGGGAATGTATGCTGCTGTCACTGGTAAGTCTCGTTTATCACCGGAGAAATATGTATATGGAATCTAATCTTCTCTCCAGGGATGATTGACGCATTCTCAAAGGATCAGTTAACTTCCTTCACCTGTGTTTCCCCTCTCAACCTGAATGCATAGTTTCAAGGGGACATCACATATAGAACATCTATCATGGACTGGAAGTTGTCGGCTTGAGAAGCAGCAAGGATCTCATAATCGGATTTATGAAGAGGATACAGAGATAAGGCAGGTTTAGGTTGTTTATTTGCCGACAGAAATGAAACCAGAACAAATGGAAAACAAAATTAATAAGTTATTTGCCACCTGACCATCATCAAGAAATAATTATGAGATTAATTGAGATTGTCAACAATTATCAGAAATTTACTAATAAATATTCACAAACACCTTCACAGCCTAGTCGAAGATAGATATATATACCTTAGTCTCACGAGGCTTAATGATTCCCTAGGTTGTCTTCACGGCCTTTCCCAACTATTTGCTGAAAAGTCTGCCGGATGTCATTTCATTCACAAAATTCGACTGGGATGACAAGACGTAACCGCCTCTCGAGGAGCCTTAGCATGTCCGGATTATCTTATTAGTTCGGCCGTGGCTGCCGTATGTCGTATGTACTGCAAAGGCGGTGCGGGCTGATGTTGCCGCATGGCCACCTCTATCATTCTCACGCACTAAGCCAAGCCCACCCGCCATCTAGCTTCGCATCTCGGCGATTTCACCCGAAGAATTGGATTATAGGACATGGCTGAAACATCAAGCCAAGGGCAGCAGACTGCAGCCACACCAGTATACATTCTCCGTGGCCATGCGGCCCCAATACATGCTCTGCACGTCTTCTCCCAGAACCTGCGGCTTGTCTCTGGGGATGCCGAGGGCTGGGTTGTCATCTGGGATCTGGCCACCAAACGACCCGTTACAGTATGGAAGGCTCATGAGGGTGCAGTCCTCGAATTAAAGGCCTTCCAAGTTTCCGCAGGACTTTCCGAGATTTATACGTGAGGCCGCCAGCAGAAGACTTTGAAGACCATCTGCTGACTCGCTTTTTAGACATGGACGCGATCACAAGCTTTGTGTTTGGAAGCTTCGCGTGGAAGATGAGGGATACCTCAATAAGACTTTGCCGGTTGATTTCGCAGAGTCAGATCGCTCGAAAAGTGCTACTCAGCCTTGGCTGCTTCATTCCTTGCCTGTCAACGCGCTGAACTTTTGTGCCTTTTCTATGACCTTTCTGGACCTGTCGAGCAGCACATCCTCACAAAGTGCCTCAGAACCAGTTTCTTCACGCGTTGTTTTATTTGCTGTCCCGAATGCACTCGACTCTGGCGGCATCGACATATTCCATTTGCCATCCGAACGCCGCATCACCACCATCGCCTCAGATTCATCAACCAAGACAGGAATGGTGATGGCCGTCAATATGTTCGTAGCTTTATCTGGTGATGTCTATGTAGCATCCGCCTACGAAGACGGCCATGTCATGGTCTTCATCCACAAAGGCCCTCTCACACCCACAAGTTTCGAGATCGGCACCATCGCTTCAAATCCCTGGAAGTGGGACAAACTCTATGCTAGCCGCCCGCATAGCCAGCCTGTCCTGTCTCTTGATGTTTCTTCCAACCGTGACTACTTCATCACGTCTTCTGCGGATGCTTTACTTATAAAGCATCCAATCCCCAGCTCAAATTCCCCCGGGTACATTCCCACTGCGAATTATACGGAAGATAAGCCTCTCAAAACAGTCAACACGAAACATTCTGGTCAGCAGGGACTGCGTATGCGCAGTGATGGGAAGATATTTGCGACTGCTGGCTGGGACAGCCGGGTCAGGGTGTACTCAGGCAAAACGATGAAGGAGCTGGCTGTGCTCAAATGGCACAAGGAAGGATGCTACACTATCGCCTTCGGAGACACAGACCCATTCTCGCAATCGACACCTGCCCAGACCCAAGATCCGTCGACCTCTGGCGGCCCGAATGAAACGAGCTCAGATCAAGTTAGCAGCGACCAGAGGTTGTCACTAGCAGCCATTCATAATCAACGAAACCAGAAAATACAACAAACACATTGGCTAGCAGCTGGATCCAAAGATGGAAAAATTTCATTATGGGATATCTACTGAAAACATGCTAATGCCTTTTTTTTACAATGCATCATCACCTCCAACACAAATCACAAATCAAAATTAAGCCAAGTTGAACTCGTTGGCACCAGCCATATGCTCCCTCATCTTGGCTCTCATTCTCCGCGCCGCGTCGTCAGTGTTGGTCGAAGATGGAATATCATCTGCGGCACCAGCCTTCCTCTTCTGTCCCGCTCCACCACGCGCAGCCTTGAAGTCCTTCTTCGTCTCTGCTTGGCTGGTGCGTAGACCGGGGACGTTGATCTTGCCGGGCCGATCGCGCAGCGCGAAACTCTTAGCAAGATGACCAAGGTGAAGTTCCTTGATGTTAAACATGCTGCGCTCGGCGGCAATATGGGTCGCATACGCGCGAATGTGAGACTGGAATGCGCGACGCGCCATTTCGAGGTACTCTGGGTTCTCAAGAGCCCAGCGCTCCACGTCCATTTGCCAATCGGTTGTCTTTTCCTCCCAGTTCTTGCTCTTGGAGCCGTTGGTGCTGCCGAAGCCACGCTTCAGGATCTCGTTGGCGTCGGTGCGGGTGAGCGCTTTGCCTCCGTCGCGGTAGCCGCGCTTGAGAACCTCAACGTAGTTCTCTTCACAGCCGGGCTGAAGGAAGATACAGGCGCGACCGTCGCGGCCTAGACGGGCCGTACGACCGATACGGTGGGTGTGGTCGTCTGAGCTGAAGGCGGGGTCGTATTCGATGACGAGGTCGACGTTCGGCAGATCCAGACCACGGGAAGCGACATCGGTACATATCATGACGGAGGCGTTGGTGCTCTTGGAGAAGGAGTCGAGGGTAGCGGTTCGGACGTGTTGGGGGAGAGAGCCGTGGAGTCGGTGGAGGATAACGGGGTTCGATGGGTTGGAGAAGGCTGTGCCAGGAGCGATAGTGCCGTGTGGGGAGAGCTTCTCTCGCTCGTCCTTTTCTTTCTTCTCTTCGTCGTCGCTCTTCTTCTCTTCGTCGTCCTTTTCGGGGGTATCCTCTCTCCTCTGGCCGTGCTTTCTGGAGAAAACTTGGAAGAGGAAATCGACCTCATCGGCACATGACACGAAGACAATAGCCTTCATCACAGAGCCTTTCCGAATAAAAGTTCTCTTCAAGTATGCGGTCAATGAGACCAGACGCAGTTTCGCTGCAACAATCGCGTAGGACTGCTTCAGTTGGGCGGGAACGCGGAAGCCTTCCTCTCCGTCATCATTTGAATTCTTATTTTCCCCATCCTCATCCTCCGGGTTCGCCTTGATATGCACCGCATCCTTCAAACTGATTTCTCCAAGACGTTGCACATTCATCTTCAGCGTAGCAGAGCACAAAACGGTAGTCCTCCGCGTAGGCACACCAGGAATGCGACTGGGTCGTTGTCTCGCATCGAGCTTGGTGACAATTCCCTTCAGTTCCTCCTCAAATCCAAGTTCCATCAGGCGATCGCCCTCATCGAGTACCAACCAGCGTACATTGCTGACATCCAGCACCTGCGTATTATCCAGATGATCGGCCAAACGTCCAGGAGTGGCGACGAGAATGTTCAAGCCTTTCCTCAAACGAGCCTTCTCTGATTTCTTCTTCTCTCCACCGATGACAGTTCCGCAAACAATCCAGTTCGCGCACCGGAGAAGATTCTCCAAAACGACAGAGATCTGCTTGCACAACTCGCGGGTCGGGGCCAAAATAATGGCAAACAATCCACTGTCGCGGTGGACACCGGCGTCTTTTGTAGCTTTCGAGAGAGCCATAATGCGCTGGACGAGCGGGAGCAGATAGGCAAGTGTCTTTCCGGAACCAGTCTCGGCCTGAATGAATGCATCACTATCCTCCTTCAGCAATTGTGAGATAGAGCTCTTTTGAATACCAGTAGGTGCCTTCAGCTCCAGTTTTGTGAGAAGATGCGCCGCCAGGTTAGGCGAGAGGCCCAGGTTTGTGAAAGTGTCAAGTCCGTCGATCAGCGGGGCATTAGTCGGCTTCGCGTCTTCGACAGGCTCGTCATTCTTCGGTTCGATGGCGTTCTGCGCCTCGGGGTTCTTGGTGAAAAGCGACGAAACGAAATCATTGGGGTTCTTCCTCTGCGAAGGCTGCTGGCCTCGCGATCGACCTCCCCCGGGCGCATCGTCGGAAGTCCTTTGTCGCTTTGTAGGTCTTGTAGATGGAATTTGAATGTGATTCGGGTTCTTCGATTCGCCGCGTTTGCTCGGGTCTGCGTTGGAGTTGGGATGGTGCTGCGAGCGCTTCTTGGCCACAAGGCGGTCGCGCCATCTTCCTCCTTTGAACTTTGCCTCGGGCTTAATGACAGAGTCACCAATGGCAAAGTTCAAGAGCATTCCATCGTCGGCCATAGTGAATGTATTCCCGGTCTTGGGGTATGGAAGAGGGACGATCAGAGCTTTGCCATCGAGACTTTTTTCCCGCCAAGCCAAGACCCGCAGGAAATTTTTCGGCCCGAGCCCTACGGTCGAGCCCTACTTACCGCTTTGGAGTAATCTGCAGAAAACAGTCTTATGTTTTTTTGGATGCTAACGCTAAATCATGGTATATATACATATGAGTCATTACTGCTGAGGTTGCAGGATCAGGTTGTCGATCAATCGCACGGCAACCTTGCCTCCGCCCAGTCCGCACTCCTCGCCAGGCTTCGTCTCTTCCAAGGGCGCCATCTTCAGAGCTGCACTCAAGACAGCTCCCTTGGTACGATCGACATGATCCAGCTCATCCAAAGTATCGAGATCGGCAAGAGAAATGTAGTCGGCCTCGAACAGCGCTCTCTCGGAGGGGGAGAGGGCTTGTTGCTCGGCGAGCACTCGGTCAGTCACACTTCGAGCCGCGCCCAGAATATCTGCGCGGGAAGTCTTTCCGGACTGGTATACTTTTTCAGCAGCCCTTAAGGCTTTATAAATGGTGAGGCCGACCGCGCGTCTACGCTCACCTAGATAGACATTGCGAGAGCTGAGTGCCAGGCCAGTGGCTTCGCGCGCAGTACTCACGATCCGCACCTCGGTGCCAATAAGGAAATCCTGAACCATCCTCTTGATGATGACTGTCTGCTGAACATCCTTTTGACCGAAGTAGACGCGATCGGGAGTCATGGCATTGAATAGCTTCATGCAGACAGTAGCAACACCACGGAAGAAGACAGGACGAGAGGCCCCCTCCAACTTCTTAGAGAGAGGGGTGATAGTAACGAAGGAGCCGTCACCATCGATTTCGGATGAGGGAGGCAAAGTCGGGTACATGACTTTGGACGTGGGGGCGAAGATGGCGGAGATTCGTCCTGTTGGTGTACCGGAGCTAGCCGCCGCCGCCTTGACCAGCTCTTCATTCAACTTCTCCAGCTTTTCAACATCGCTGTCCCAGGTGCGTGGATAGCTAGAAAGGTCCTCATTGACACCAAACTGAGTGGGGTTGACGAAGATGCTAACAAAAATGTCGGTGTTCTCGCGGGCAGCTTCTCGTATCAATGAAAGGTGGCCTTCATGAAGAGCACCCATCGTGGGCACAAACCCAACACTGCGGTCATTTTTCAGTAGTTGACGGCGCAATTGGCGCAGTTGAGGGACGTCACGGAAGACTTGGAATGATGAGGGGTGACCAGCAGATCGCGTAGCGGAGGTGGCGTCAGCTAGCATAGCCGAAGCCGCGGCTGATGAAGCAGGTAGTGAGCATGCATCGAATACAACAAGCTTAAGCCAGGTGCAACATACTGGAGAAGGACCGCACACCGGTCACTAGACGAGACATGGTTAAAGTGGAATGATCTAAGAAAGAAGCTTAACTTTTTGCGCCGACGGTTTCCGCCCTCCACGTGATCGAGCGCCTCGGCTGTCTGGGGAAACCCGTGATTCCATGTCCGGGGACGATCCCCGTTTTGTTGGGAAAGAGCTATGGCCTTTGTCCCGCACTTTTACGTGGACCTGGCGAACTACTCCATATCTCCGTCAATGATTTCCTCTTTATGACCTGATCCCCCAAGGACCCTTAATCACCACCTTTCGCCTGTCATGCCACCTCCGAAATCAGTCGCCGCTGATGAGCCCTCGGCTCCGGACCTACAGATAGTCGGCAAGCAGCTCACGATCCATCCGTCCGGCTTCACTGGTGGCCCCGAAGCTCAAGATGGGGGTATCACTGAGCGCAATATCATTCACAACTATACCCGTTTCCGCCAGCGCCCCCTTGATTTCCTCCGTGAAGTGAGCCTGTACATGTCTGGTACAGGCTGGCGCGCATACGACGATGTGATCGGCCAACCCGTCTTCTACTCGGGCTTCTCCGAAAAAATCAAATCGACCATTCTAGGTAGCCCCATGCTCCAGGAGAAAGTCCGAGAGCTAGCGAGCACTCGGCTTGTCGTTGAGGAAAAGGAGGGACTAGTGGATACCACGGAGGGAGAGACATTCGATCAGAAGCGAGCGCGACGCCGACATGAGATCGAAAGTGGTCTCAGGGAAGTGGTAGATGACATGATGGACAACATGATCTGCAAAATGGAGAGCAAGACGTTTATTCGGGGCGCATACTACATGTGCACGCAGCTCCTGACTCGCGCCTACCACCAAGGCATCCACGTGTCTAGTGAAGAAGTCTTGCGCTTGCGATCAGTCGCGCAAGAGGCGTCCAAGAAGAAGCAATCAATTGTCTTCTTGCCCTGCCACAAGTCCCATGTGGATTATGTCTCTCTTCAGGTTATCTGTTACCGTCTTGGAATTGGTTTGCCCGTAGTTGTCGCAGGCGATAACTTGAACATTCCTCTCCTAGGTCCTTTCTTACAACATGCGGGTGAGTCAAATCGCAGTTTGCTCATATTTCGGTTTCTAGAATAACTCTTTCTTAGGTGCTATGTGGATTCGGCGTAGTTTCGGAAATGACCCACTGTACCAGACTGTCGTGCAAGCTTACATCGACTCAATCCTCCAAGAAGGCTACAATTTTGAGTGTTTCATAGAAGGTGGCCGTTCGCGAACCGGGAAATTGCTCTCTCCCAAATTCGGAATTTTGAACTTCATTGTTGACAGTGTCCTGTCTGGTCGGGTTGAAGACACCATCATTTGCCCTGTCAGCACTCAGTATGACAAGGTCATTGAGACAGAGTATGTAATTCAATGTGCATACCCTCGACTGGTGCTAACCTTTATCCAGATCCTATATCAGCGAACTCCTGGGCCAGCCCAAGGCGAAGGAGAACCTGGCTGATCTTCTTTCCTCATCATCAGTTTTGTCCCTGCAGTTGGGACGAGTAGATGTCCGCTTCCACCAGCCCTGGAGTCTCCGGGAATTCCTTACCCAGCAACTCACACGTCTCAATCTTTCCAACATCGGTACCAACGTCAAGCTTGCCCAGGGTGAACGTGGCCGAATCTTGAGAACACTGGGATACCGGGTCTTGTCCGAAATTAATGACGTTTCAGTGATGATGCCAACCGCGCTCGTCGGAACTGTTCTTCTGACACTCCGTGGCCGTGGAGTTGGAAAAACAGAGCTGGTGCGACGGTTGAACTGGCTTTGTGATCGTGTGCGCGCCAAGGGTGGCCGAGTTGCCCACTTCTATCAATCGCCGACCGAAACTGTGGTTGATCGGGCCCTGGACGTCATGGGACCAAAGCTCATAGGTGTGGTTTCAGGTTTGGTAGAACCGACATACTATGCCGTGGATCGCTTCCAGTTGTCCTTCTATCGCAACATGACCATCCACCTTTTCATCACCGAGGCACTGGTCTCTGTTGCCATGTACACCAAGATCAAGCAGGGTGGCGGGCCTACAAATCAACGGATCGCCTACGATGCTTTGAGGAACCAAGTATCCTTCCTTTCTCAGGTATGCCTGTTCTCACGACTTGCCCATCTCCATTCCTCTAACGTTTTGCAGCTCTTCCGTGGTGAGTTCATTTTCCCGCCTGGTGGTCTGGCTGCCAGCATGGAAAACACCTTGCGCGGTTTGGAGACAGATGATGTGATTAAGATCACTCGGGATGGCGCTGGCACGCCACAGTATGTTGAGCTCAGTGAGTCTGAGCGCAGCTGTGGTCGCGAAAACTATGACTTCTACTGCTTCCTAATCTGGCCCTTCATCGAATCATCATGGCTTGGTGCAGTTTCTCTCCTGGGTCTTACACCACCTCTCGAAAGATCTAAAGATATCTGGCTTGACAACAAGAAAGCTCTGGATAGTGCACAACTTGTAAGTCCTTCTTTCCCCCAGCAGCGGATCTAAATTGATGAATATCTAACTTTTTGCAGCTTGGAAAAACCTTGTATCACCAAGGCGATCTGTCATACTTTGAAGCTGTTAATAAGGAGACCCTTAAAAACTCCTACCAGCGTTTCGAAGAAGAAGGCATCATTCTCGTTGCAAAGGACAAGGAAACCCGAGCCGGTCCATCTATCAGGCTGGCACCTGAATGGACCCCCGAAAGGGACCCCACAACGGGCAAGGTCCTACCCCAAGGACGTCTCTGGGACTTTACTGAGTTGATCGCTCAATCTCGTCGCGAAGGGTGAGTAATCTTCGATGAGTTGTTTCCCTAGCCCAAGCTAATATTCACAAGCAAAAACCGCCGCGACGGCGCCACAGTCTCCTCGCGTGTCCTCACTATGTCTGATAACGTCGGCCGTGAACTCTTCTACAACGCAGCAACCCCAGCGCCCGCAGATGTCGTGTCCAAGCAGAGACGGCGCCATGCTATTGCAACCGACTCCAAGCTATAAATTCATCTCCAGAACTGCCATCTGGCGTCTGTTTATGTATTACTGTTCTCCTTTGGTTCAGCTTTGTTTGATCCTTGTTGTTTGACCACGACGGTCCCACCCTGTCTATGATACAATACCCCACGTCGTCGAACCGGTCAATTTCAAATTTCTTGTCGTTTTGTGTATATACACTTCTGCGCATCTATACACATGTTTAGGAATTATTCCTACATACTTGATTTCCTCTGCTACTTCTTGGCTTTCCCTTTCCGGAGGACACACTACCACCTTCTATACCACCTAGTAGACCGACACCTTGCTTGCACATGGGCTTCATGAATAAACCAGCCCTCATCGCGCTGTATTTGTTTCCCGGATAATGACCTTTTTTGTACCTGCTTCTTATCTGCAGCGCCCTCTCCCCTCCGAGAGAGCGCTGTTCGAGGCCGACTACATTTCTCTTGCCGATCTCGATACTTTGGATGAGCTGGATCATGTCGATCGTACCAAGGGAGCTGTCTACATATTGTACAGCCAGGACAGGGAAAGAAGAAGCTAACAGTAATTTGTAGAGAGAACGATGTGGTACTAGTAGGAAATCAATGCCCTCTTATCTAGTGCTCATTTTCGCTTGAAGCTTTATACCTAGTGAAATGGGGATGGCTCGATGGCTGTCTGACCACGCAGACTGGGCGACACACACACACACACAACCACTGCTTACTGGGGGCGGTTTGAATGCTCTGAATGAGGCCGTACGGAAGCTCTGGATGAGGCCGTACGGGTTGTTCTTAATACTACATCATAAATCAAGGAATGTGGTGGTAACCGGAATGAATTGGGAAGATGTCTGTCCTATCTCTATCCTCATGTAGGAAATGCCGTACACGCCCTAGGCATGCATAACACCTCAGGCCGCAACCGCATTTATTATGTCATGTATTTCACCATTACAATATATAGTTTTTCAAAGTCTAAAGGGCGATTAATGCTAGCTTAGTATCATTCTTCACCCGTCGTCGGACCTGATAGACCGCATATCACCAAATGATAATCTCGCGGCTCAGTGGGTTTCCATGCCCGATTCTTAGCTACATAGTTTTATTCAGCCGTTGCCGGATCAGCCATGCCAACCAAGGAATATCGGCCCAGTGATAAGATATATCATCAGCTTTTCAGTCATATAGCCGTTCTTCGGCAGCAGCAGAACACTTTCGGCACTCGTATTCCGGTTGCGTCCGCGTTGGATGAGAATTCGGCATAGCATCTGTAGTCATTTCCTCCTCAGCGGTGATATCTTCATACCTGCTTTGTAGCAATTCCGTAACGAGATCCATCGTGACCCACTCTCTGGAGGAAATGGTATCGGACGCCGAGATGTACGCAGACAGCGTTTGGAGGTGTTGAATTGTATCATTGATCATTTTTATACTGATTGCCTTAACACTGGTAGATCTTTTGAAATGGCCTGGGGTTTGAGAGGTAGAGTATGAGTATCGATATCGCTTCCATTTGAGACTCTGTAACAATTCTATGGACCTGACCAATCACCAGGCTTGAAATGTCATTTCCGACCAAGTAATCACACAGACGGAGCGAGACAGATCGCCATTTCGGGGTATCCTGTTGACCCAAACCTCCGTCACCGAAACGGTCTTATTAAAGATATCAAGATTCTTATCTTCTATGCTTGTTCCCCTTTTGAAACATCAGTCATCGCTGACATTGGTCAATAATTTCATATATTCCAATCCATGTTTCCCAGCCACGCCGCATTATCCAAGTCAAAGGTAGGTAGATCGATATCGAAGCCCAAGTGTTCAAAAATATCCTGGAAAACCTGGTTTTCAACCTTAGGCGGAGGGCATTGCCCTAGAGTCTCTTGACAGTTGATATCTATGACCTTTTGCCACATAGACCGAAAACTTGCCATACATCGAGTGACCGATTGGCTCAGAGGCTCATGTGCTCCGAGGGCAGCCATAGCAGTGCCCCAAGCCTCTGGAACTGTAGAGGCAAATATATCCGGGCGCAGCATTGAAGCGATCAGGTGTTGAATTGCGATGTAGAAGTAGAAAATGCGAATCCACCAAGGTAGGACGCCAATGCCATGCTGGTCTAGCATAGCGCTGTCTTGTACAAGAGTGATCATGTTTCGAGCACTTTCTATGCAGAGAGTTGCGCAGTGTTGTAACATACGATTTTCTAGGCTTTCATTGACAAGGTCGCTTGTTTGGGAACGTGATAGACAGAGACGAGCGAGCATTGGCCGAAAGAGGAGAATACGGGCATGGGAGAGCCTATTTAGAGAATTTAGAAGATTGATCACTAGCTTGACGGAGGTAGTGTGCTTACCGAAGGTGAAGTAAGGTCAATGGCCCAGAGGCGGCATCATTTTGACTGGAATTGAGTAGTATGGGAAGCGGAAGCTCTTTCTTCATTTCAGTCAAACAGGCGTCAAGTCGTGATACAACCTTTGAGTCGGAAGATGGAGTCCATGGCGGCAATCCTAAGCTATCTGTCAAGCTGTTGCTTCGCTGCGAGGAGAGTATGTAGCTGGTCAATTCGTCGACTTCCCCCATTTTGTATGAAATAAAACCGGGAGATCGAGTATCATGTCGGCTTGCTTCAGTATGTTGGGAAGGGTTGGAAAATGGGGTTGTGAAGGTGGTCGGAGGCAGTCCGAGTGACCACGAGAGGCTCCTAAATTAAATGAGACATGCAGCACAGAACTAATATCGAAGGATGTCTCACCTGTCCAAGGACACACAGCACCTCCAAGCCCTGTGTCGTGAAGGTCCATCTCTACCAAAACCCCCTTGATCAGAACTAGATGAAGCGTCGCCGGAAGCGTGAAGACCAAGACTTTGGGCTAGACGCACCGCTGAACCCAGTGCCATCCACGTTTGATGTAGATTTCTGGTACACCGCAGATAGCGACTGATCAGAAGCAGGCATTGAACAAGTTCCAACGACCCAGCACCCCAGAGTATCGCCTCCGGACGTAGTAAGCGCCAAGCACGGAGAAAGAACGTCGTACTTGAATTTTCCCTCGGCTGTGATGGCGTTGACTCTTGCAGCTGGATGGCAAAAGCAAATATTGTATTCAGGGTGGCAAGAAAGATACGCGCATCCCCGTCGAGCTCTCCACCGGTGAAGAACGTTTGATAGGAGCGGTGAAATTGCTTCTCGTCAAGAAGAGGCTCTAGGGGTTCCAGATAGTGCCAATACAGGTAGACCAGCCGGTCGGCCTGTTTGCGCGGTGGTAACACATCATCTGCCTGATTGAACTCATCACCCAGATCTTGCAGAATTGATAAAGATCCAAACATCGGCGCATCGGCGAGGGGTATTGGGCATCGCTTTTTGCAGGACGGAAGCCCGAGTCTAGTGTTGATAGTGGACTTGACCACAGAGGGAAATTCATTGACGTCGTCACCGACGATTTCATTAAAATTCTCATAGATGGCATCTTCATGCACGTCCGATGCTTCTGGTAGGGAAAATGTCGACGCCGAAGGAGTCGGTAGGTTCGGTGTTAACGGACGTTGCACACGACTCTGAGAGCTCGGGGTGACGTATTTGCACTCCTCTCGAGGGCCCTTTGTCCTTTGACACCGTTCACACACTGCCAATAGCTGCTGTTATTCGTGCCAGGTTACATCTCATCGTCTCTTCCTTACCTGGACGAGCTCCGTCACACTTAAGCTTGCGTCGGCGACACGTGACGCAGGCGAGGGTCGCCTTGTATCTCCTAGGCCGCGACCCTGCAGTGCTTGTCGGCGCAGAAGACATGAGGTGTTGCAAATGCACGCCTAGAGGACTTTCCTATCGATTCAGTCGCGGCTTCGTCTGGTTACTCAGATGGAGGTTGTAGGTGGCAAGTGTCCCCGCCTAAGACCATGCGCCAATCAAGTCTCATTCCGAGCATCAATCCCGAGGCCGAGCTATAACAGCTAATCGGAGAATGATGTGAAAACATTCATTCGATAGTTTTAGGGCTCTTTCGCGCCATTTGACCTCTAACCAGGTGCAAAGCCACTTCGGCACACTGCACTGTCCCGACCCCCGAACGTTCCTTTGCTTTGCATAGAGTAAATTCCATTCCAAACCGAATACCTGGACATATGAAAATGGCATGTACAACGCATCGCTCGTCACTCTGCTCGAGGCAGTTGTTGCGTCTATCTACAGCGACACATCGCAGGTATGAGATGGCCGAATCCGTTCAAACTTCGCGACGAGGAAGCACATTCCCACTATCACGGTCAAGGGACAAGTGATGACCCCTTTATCGTCGAGTTCCGTCCCAATGACCCCGATAATCCCATGAACTTCCCCTCTTGGCGTAAATGGATGATCACGGCCATTGCGACCATGTCTGTCTTCGCTGTCACCCTTACGTCTTCAGCGTACTCTGCATCTGCCAAGGAGGTCACGGTAGAGTTCCATGCCAGCAGTGAGCTTTTCGAAGCAGGCATTGCGCTCTTCGTTCTCGGATTCGCCGTTGGACCGGCACTATGGGCACCGCTCTCCGAACTGTACGGGCGACAAACCGTGTTCATCGTGGCCCACTTCTTCATGACGGCCTTTGTTGGTGCGACTGCCGGATGCAATAACATCGCATCGTTATTGGTTCTCCGATTCCTTGCTGGAACATTTGGTGCCTCACCTCTCACAAACGCGGGCGGCGTTATTGCAGACCTGTTTCCAGTCTCCCAGCGGGGCTTTGCCTCGGCAATATTCGCCACGGCACCCTTTATGGGCCCTATGCTGGGGCCAATTATGGGTGGATTTGTCACAATCACGGTGGGCTGGAGATGGGTTCAAGGTGTCTGTTGCATTTTCATCGGCATCGTGTGGATTGTCGGTATGTTCCTGATGCCGGAGACCTACGGACCCGTCTTGCTGCGAAGGGCTGCAGCAAACCTTTCCAAAAAGCATGGCAAGCACTATGTTAGTGTGCTTGAGAAGGACAATGGTGGGGTTCAAGTCTCGGAGATATTCGCTAAGACTGTCAAGAGGCCGTGGGTGCTGCTTTTCTGGGAACCGATCGTCCTCATTTCCTCGATATACATGTCTATCCTATATGGGACCTTGTACATGTTCCTCCCTGCTCTGCCAGTCGTCTACCAGGAGTACCGCGGATGGAATGCTGGCATCGGCAGTCTCCCCTTCCTCGGCCTGGCTACAGGTATGTTGATAGGCTTGATATACACCATCGTCGACGACAAGCGACGCTATCAGAAGCTTGGTAAAGAAGCCACACCCGAGTCCCGCTTGCCGCCGGCCATGGTTGGGGCTATTGCGCTGCCCGTTGGAATGTTCTGCTTTGCATGGACAAACTCCCCCAGCATCCACTGGTCTGTCAGTGTTATCCTGGCCGCTCCCTTTGGATTTGGCACTGTCTTGGTCTTCATTGCCATTCTAGTGTACCTGCTCGATTCATACACGATCTACGCAGCATCCGTGCTAGCTGCCAGCGCCATTCTCAGAGCGTTTGTCGGAGCAGCCTTCCCTCTCTTTACTACCTACATGTTTGATAACCTTGGGATTCACTGGGCGAGCTCTATCCCGGCATTCCTGACCGTGGGTTGTTTGTGGTTCCCCTTTGTCATGTATAAATATGGGGGCAAGATTCGAATGAGATGCAAATATGCACATGAAGCTGCGGCCCTCATGGCTCGCATGCAAGCCAAGAGAGAGGAACCCGTGAGCCAAGAGCCAGATGATATACAATCAGATGGTCACGCACATGGGGGCGACGAGTCGCAGATGAAGACTGAAGATTGAGAGTCTGGAGTTGTGCAGAAGCTTGTACTAGCCACCGGTATATGGTGCGTGCCAATATTGAGGCTGTCCGGGTAGTATTTTTGACATTTTTTCTTTCCTGGATACGCGATTTTCCGTTTGTCTGTAATAATACTTTCCTATCAAATTATTTCTTCTTTACAACAAGTTCCCCTCCCTAGCGGACCGCTAGCTAAACCTTTCTTTCGAAAGTCGACCTTGAGAAGATGGCCAAAAGATTAAGTTGAATTCTGAAAACTGCATGTTGAAAGCCGAAAGTATATAGGGAGCATTCAGCAGTAATGGAAAGCACCCTCAGTCTAATTTTGACATAGTAAAAGAAAGTACATTTCATCCTCTTGTAGCATTTTACATTCCCACAGGGTGTCTATCTAGAGTGCTTATTCACTGACAGAAAGGCGACAGGCAGCGGAGTATGATATCGTTGAGATGGGAGCCTGCAATTTTCTGCGTAGCCATCTAGAGATCGGCGTATATTTCCCGTATAGCCTGTGTCAATGTTGCTTGTGACAAGGGTTCATTAGTGCTTATAAGACACGTAAGAAGCTGACTGCGATCATGATCAACAAAGTCTAGAAAGTGCCCGAGCACGCAATTTCTATGAAGAACCTGGGGCGAATGTTTTCTATCTGCTACAAAAAGTCCCTCGCAGGATCGGGTGGTTTTGATTGAGCCTGGGAGCGGAGACGTTAGAGCTCGGGATCCGGGGTCAGGGCCTCGGGATCGCCCGTGATTGGCTCGCTGCAGGATGCATCTTGGTAGTGCGTGGGGCGTGAACTCATTTGGTGAATTGGGGGCCATTCAAAGAGCAGAATAAAAGATGAGGCCATTCCGAGCTCGGAAAGCTGCATCAAGCCACGGTGCATGTGAAACCCGAGGACCGTCGGAAAGTTTGACAGAATGCTTTTTATTTGCCTTTCTTTTGCCCTTGCATGTCTGGGAGTCACCCACGGCCTTACTCAGTTTACCCCCCGCCACAATCTTGATAACATTGATCATTTGTCGATCAGAGAAGATTCCACCATGTCTGCCAATCCGATTCCCAATCCCCAGCGCTACATCACCGACAACGATGATAGTGGCAACTCCTTTTTCTCCAAGGCCGTCGACGAGTCCCTGCCCGTCGTGAACGATCTTGGCGGTGCTTTGATGAGAATAGGCTACACCACCGACCGTCCGCCGGTAAACCTTACAGCGGACAACGATCTCGATCTTTACGAAACCGCCCTGACTGATGTCCCTTCTTTGGTGAAACCCGGTGGTGGTGCCAATATCTGGTATATCGATACACCCCCAGACTCCACGAGCCCCATGCACCGTACCGTCAGTCTGGACTTCGTCATCCAGGTATACGGTGAGATTGAGCTTACGCTGTCCACCGGCGAGCAGCGGATCATCAAAGAAGGCGACCTGACTATCCAACGCTCGACCCTGCACCAGTGGCGAAACCCGAGCAAGACAAAGTGGTCACGCATGGTGGGAGTCATGACCGAATCACAGCCAGTGGTTACTAAAGATAACGGCACATTGGCTGCAGAGTTTCCCAAGCACTGAGCTGGAAATTTGCTGATGATCTGACAATGGCAAGTCGAGTGGTTTGTATGTTGTCCCGTGATTGCTTGCCTGTGAAATTGTGGAAATAGATACAAGCCATGTCGCTGAAGGGCAGAGAATGCCATTCATTTTAACCAAGAAAAGCTTTGCTGTAAACTTGAACATGTAACTTGAGGTAGAGTAATAGCAGGTAGACCTTGCCTACTGGAGCAGCGATCGCTCAGGTGTGGAGTTTACAGGACTTACCTGGTAGATATAATTTATTTCCAGATAGCATGATAACCTTGAATATTCGTTGTTATGCTTATCTTCCTGGTTGTTTTTTGTCCCTACCCTGCCTGTAAGCCGGGTTTGAAGTCTTCTTTTTAAACTTGGACATCTTTCAATCGCCTTCGAGTTCCAAAGTACATGTGGAGATAATACTACAAAAACCCCAAAAAGTCAAAGAATAATGTGGGAAACATCCAAGAAAAAGAAGGAAGAGTTTTGTTATCAAATACTGTGGAATATATTGGATTTGAAATCTGAAATCACAAAAGAGCAAGAGGGCCCTGTAATATGAATAGTTGGCTACCTCTAAATACAGAGCGAAGTACAACGCTCATATTCATTGCAATGCAAGTGTTTCCTTTGCACCAGTCAGCTCTCCCATCATCTCTGCCAGCTTGGTGGTGTCCGCAGTGATCATACACATCGCCATATTGGATGTAATCTTGCGCAGCTCATCATCAGTGGCAAAGCTAAACCCCGCATATGGCTTATTGTGCTTTTTAGCAGTCGAGTGAAACAATTCAGTAGCCTCCAGCCACTCCGGCTCACTGCCACGAATACCGTGACCGGCTGGGAGACCCATACTAACTCGAGTGTCTAATGCGCCAAGCCATACAGCGTCGATATCAGGAACGTTCGTTAAGATAGCATCGAGATTGCGGATGCCCTCGACAGTCTCGATTTGGATCATGAGGGCTGATTGGTTGTTTAGACTTTCCCACAGACCAATATCAGGCTCAAGCGCCGTGTCAGTCAAGTGGTGCACGTAACGGAAAGGCGGCGCAGAGCGAATTCCTTTGTGCTTGCTGCCAAACTTGACTGCACTGGAAACATGCTTGGCCTGCTCGACGGTATCCACATGAGGTACTACAATAGACGCACCTGCATCGAGGGCGTATGCCATCCGTGATTCGTCGTGGCCGGGGACCCTGCATATGAACGTATCAGCCTGCTTGGCATTAAGATTAAGGCGTCCAAGTGACCCACCGAACAAATGGAATGGTGCGACCATTGCTCAAGAAAGAAGCCTCGTGAACCATCTGGGCAATAACGTCAGACTTTGCTACAATCAGGCAGAAGGGAGTGACGCACTGTCGTCATGGTCTCAACATCCATCGCGCTATGTTCCCAATCGATCCACACATAGTCATAGCCCATCGGGGCCAGCCAGCGGGCGATAGGTACAGCTGCAAGGCCAGCGTAGTATCCGATCAGGGGCGGAATTCTCCTTTCATGCGCATCTCGGATGGCCTGGCGAGCCCGATGCGGCTGGAACAGAGAAGGGCCCATGTAGTCCCGCATATCACCATATTTATGGCCATTCACACCACTTTCGTGGCCATTTGGTGCCTTGACGTTTGATACTGAGGCCATGGTGATTGTCGCAATATTCGAGCCCGAATTGGATATAGAGTCGGATGTAGTTTGAATGATAAGACTGGGGGTTTATAGTGCCTGATGCCCGTTTTAAAGTGGAAGCTCATCCCTGTTCGATCCGTACCTTGTTGAATGATGAACTTCCGACACGGTTACGCATAAGGCAGAGGCCGAGGCAAGAAACGAAAAGCAGCCGCGGGCGTGCCTTCGGGGCGGGCGTTATGATGTCGGCGTTAAGGCCAAGTTCCGACCGCAAACCGCCCCAAAGCCTGACAAGAAGCCCCACTGAGGAGCCCCATAGCTCGTAAAATCAGTTTGTTACGAATCTGTGCTCACAAAATCAATTGTAAAGACCAATCATGAATCATTTGATGTAGGAGTTCAAAACAAAACTTGTGATCCGAATACTACCATGTGAAGTGCTGTATAGCGAGTACATTTTCGGGGGGTTTTGCTGGGCTCGAAGATTATTTGAAGGAACATTAAGTTGTAAGATATATTTCGGATTCAATGAAGTAGACGTCCACGGGTCCATTAAAGCAGTCGACGTCAATAACTTATACCTCTCGAGCTCTTCATAATCATTTCAAACGGAAGCCAATATCCGATAGTCTCGATTTGTTTAGCTTTGTATTGGATTGTCAACTCGTTCATCACGACGTAAAGCAACATCTGAACCAATAAATGTCCCACTGGTTTATTTATCTAGCTAGTGTGGCTATCCACAGTCTGTAACTACACGTGTCTGTTCACTGTTTCCATCTGATGAGGGACATACCATCATACAGAGGTAGCACGAGGTTGTCAACCCGTGGATCATTCTTGCAGAAGGCACTGAGATGCTGCATTTTCTTTCCACATTCGATCCAGTACGGAACAAGGTCCTGTTTCAAATGCTTGCCCGCGTCCTCGGAGATTGCCAATCCGCGGGAGAAGACTAGAGTGTCAAAGATTAGTGTCCTGAATACTGATTTTGCAATGGGACTACTCACCATTATCACAAATAATCACCCCATTTTGGGAAAGGAGCTCCCCGTCAAGCACCGTCTTGACATAATCCTCGTAACCCTCCTTGTCGGCATCCACGAAGACGATATCGAACTTTCCAGACACAGTCTTAAGAGTTTCCTGGGCCGGGCCTTCCAGCAGCGTGACTCGATCTCCCAAGCCGTACTTACTGATCGTTCGCTTGGTAGCATCGATCATTCTGGGCTCAATTTCAGTGGTGATAATTTCCGCCTGGGTATCGAGCGTGGCTTCATGCCAAGCAAGAACACTGAAACCAGAGTAACTCCCGATTTCGAGAACTGTATATTAAATTGTCAGTGGTGTGTGGAATTCTCGACCTGATCTACGCACTTCGCTTGGGCTTCAAAAGCTGGGCGAGAAATTTGTTGGTGGCGCCTTGAAGCTCCGAAGACATCTTATCTGAATCATAGAACTCCCGATCAGTCCAATCCCACAAGTCCTTCATATTGTCAGATACTCCATCCGAGTAATTCAAGCAGTACTCGGTGGCCAGGGAGGCCTGTTCGGGCTAGAGGAGATGTCAGCAATCATACTGTCCCATTAGGGAACTAAAACATACAGTAAATGACAACACGCTGGTTTTCATATTGGGAACAAAGTAGTTATCGATAGATAAAAGTTGTAAATGATAGTAGCTGGTGATATGGTTGACGAGATGGTACACCAAGGGGGAGAAACCACCAACACTTATATTCTTCAAGATGGGAGAGCATTGTGTCTGTCCTTGGCTCATATGTCCAAGATACTGAAACCCTCGGATGCCCACGATGCGCGATTCTGCCGTCGGGTGCTTGAACTTCTGCTGTGGACGAAAAGAGCCGAATTTGACACTCGTCCAAGTTAGTTAGTCCGATATCTGTTTTGGTGACTTAGGTCGGAGTATTTTTTGAAACCACCCGATCGGTGGGAGGCGGTCTAGCCCGGACTGGAAAATCACCTCGGCGTGGCTTGAATGACGAATTTCTCTGATAATGCCTGTCGGTATAAGGGACCCCGGCTTCTTGGTGTAAAATTGATTTTTTTTTTTTTTTAATTGCAGAAAGATCGCGTGGTTTTTTGTGGACTGACACCCACCCCCGCTCAAGATTGAACCCTTCAGCTTCAGCTCTGAACTTGACATTAGCGTGAAAAAGCTAGAAGGTTTATTTGGAAAAATAACCTACGAATCATACCCAAGGCCAATAAACTGCGTTCAACATGGCATGTGAGGGCAAGCTCCGTAATGACACTCTTCTCATTCAGCTCCCACAAGAGCCCGACTCGCACTGGATTGCCAGATTGGAGTCAAGGTTTCCAGGATTCAAAGTGAAATGGCAACATCTTCCGTGGAAGCCGGGTGAGAAGCTTGACCCAACGAGCCTCGCCTTGCCGCCTGAAACCTGGAAGGATGTTACCATGGCATGTCTGTTCTTGCCACACCCCGCGCATGTAATGTCCAATGTTCGATACGTTCAACTCACGTCCGCTGGAGTCGACAAGTGGATTGATCACGCCATCTACAAGAACCCCAAGGTGACATTTTGCACTGCAAACGGAACACATCCGTAAGTCAACTTGACACGATCATGGCCCTGCTGGTTAGTAACTTCCAACTACAGGCCTCAAATAGCAGAATGGGTCATTGGTACATGGCTCATGATGCGAAACAGCTATTTAGAATTTGCCGACTACCAGAGACAAGCGAAATGGACAAAAACATTCCCAAATATCGAAGACAGTCCGGGGATGCGAATGGGAATCCTCGGATATGGAGCGATAGGTCGCCAATGTGCACGTCTAGCAAACGCAATGGGCATGGAGGTTTATGCCTTCACGAGGAGCGAAAAATCAACACTCGAGCAACGTCGAGACAGCAGCTACTGTGTAGCAGGGCTCGGAGACCCAGAAGGGTTGATACCAACAAGATGGTTCCATGGATCAACGAAAAGCGAGATTCATAAGTTTTTGGATCAGGATCTGGACATCTTGGTGCTTTCATCCCCCTTAACAGAAGCAACCGAGAAGATTATTGATCGTGAGGCCTTTCGTATACTGGCAAAGAAGAAGACCTTCCTTTCCAACATCGCTCGAGGCCAGCTTGTTGACACGGATGCCCTAGTTGAGGCACTACAACAAGGCCAAATTAGAGGGGCGGCTGCAGATGTGACGGATCCAGAACCCCTGCCAGATGGCCACCCATTATTCACTGTCCCGAATGTCTTCATTACGCCTCATATCAGTTGGTGGACTCCGAAGTATTTTGATCGGATTTTGGATATATTAGAAGCCAACCTGGGAAGATTGAATGATGAAGAAGCGCTATTAAACGTAGTGAACAGGGCCTTGCACTATTAGGTACTGCAGCATAGTCTAATGCACATGGAGTTAGGAGATATCGTCAAACTAGTTAGAATCCTTCACATCTTTCATATCTCTCCAATCTTGACAAGAGGGGCAAAAGGAAGTCCAGAGTATAGCTTTCAAAAGATTTAACGAAATTGTGATACGAGGCAGTAAATGTAACATCATGGCAAGTTGAGCCTTTTAATCACATACGGTTGGTATTACAGGTAGGGTGCAATATGAAAAAGGAATATAAGCTAGTCCCAGTGATGACCTAGAACTTGACTATCCCAGCCTCTTAAGTGGATAAGCCAAGCCCTCAAAATCAAGTGAGACCAGGGGGAAGAAGCCGTCTCCCGCCGATTCTGGAGCTCTTGGCATCGCCACAATGACCCAAAAGATGCATACAAGGGTAGTCGTTGGCAGAGGTACTCCTCAGCCGAAGGATGCAGAAAAAGCAATCAAAAAATCAAAAGTACCTAGTTGATGCGGAAGGCTTGCCCGATTCTGGGCCTCTGGCAATCGGAATATGCATTGGAAGCCATGCAAATCTTACATACATAAGGGCCGCGCGCCAGCATGTCATTATGCAGCTCTAACAAATGGCCAACAATAGAGGGTTACTAATCCTAGCAGGTTACCTGTAGTCATGAACTCGTATTCCCGCTCTTTAAAGTTTGCATGTATCAGTCCAAGCTTTACTTGTAGTGTTTGCGGAGGGCAGGCACCTGCCTAAAAGGGCTCGTTCGGACCAGAACTACTAAGTAAGGATAATCAGTGCGCGATCTACGATCAACAATGTAAATTGGCTATGCGGGCCTTATGTACGTTCCCGCCCCCAATAATTTGTAAATTCCGTGACGCGGACCCCGGTATCGGTAGCTTGATAGCCCCCGTGGCCGTCTTCAGTCCACCTATAGAGCTTTTGCGATATGCACGCATTTACCGCTTCCAATTAACTGGCTGTCTGAACATGCAGCCTACGGCTCCAGCCAGTACATGATGTGTATCAATTCTGAAGGGTCTCCGTGGGTCCACAGATGTGGATTTGCAGACATAATAAGAACCCAAAGAACGGACCCCTTTTTTGGTGGTCAGACTTATATCGTTTGCACGGATCATCATCCCAATATGATAAAGGCCGCAGAAAAGACACCTGGATTGCGTACATCATGCGACCGTTGCCAGGCTTCGAAAGTCAGGTGTACGCGGTCCAAGCCGTCATGTTGGAGATGCAGCCAGAGCGGCCAAGAATGTGTGTATAGTCCGCTCAAGAGAACAGGACGGCCTCGAAGGAATATGCCGCCGCCGATGTCGTCCTCTGCATATTCACCTGCGCTACAAGGAGGGAATGCAGACTGCCAGACTGAAAATGCCCCTCCCACGCAATCAAAGCAAGGACCTGCAGCGACTAGCAATGCAACACACACCGAGTCAAATCCCAGTGGACGTTGGCAAGCCGCGGATTTTCCCTGGGCCTACAATGATCTCCATATGAACTGGAACACCCGTGGCCTTGACTTACAAGACATCAAACTCGACGGTTTTGATGATTTCAATCCAAATACAGCTTTCGGGGATGTTCCGTGTCCAACGGACGATAGTAGCAACTCAAGTTGGAATTCCGGTCAGCCAAATGACAGGAAAACGACCGAAATAACAACCCCTGACTTCTCTGCACCCATGTCGCCATCGTTCCTGTTGTCCATGGACATCCTGCCATCCTCACTAGAGCTGGCCGAGCCAGATGTTGCTTCAATGGCTAGTGGTAACCTAGCGCGTGACCAGATTGCCTTACAGCCATTGGTCAAGACCCATGAATCCATTGCTCAAAGAGCTAATCACCTTCCACGGCAACGGCCCGTACCCGTACCGAAACCACTCAAAATCGTCGACTCCAAGGAGCCCTTCCAGGACGGTGCACACCCTGGAAATAACACTAGCTGCCAAAGTAACAGTCAATGTTACCGAGCACTATCGGAGATAATGTTTCGTCTGAATGGAAAAGGCGATGAAGGCGAGGATATGTCTCTTGAAAAGCTGCTGGCATTCGATCGGGATTTGCAGTTCACGGCAGGGAGGGCCTTGGCTTGCCGACCGTGCATGGAGAACCAAAACAATCATCCAATGATTATCTTGGCTTTCATGGCACTAGACAACCTTCTGAGTCTGTTCGAGAAACAGCGAGATGCTGCGTCGCAAGGAAATGCACTCCCAGATACCCCGCAGCTTTTGCAATTGGAGAAGACGCTTGTGGTGGGAAACTTTACAGTCGAGGACCGAGTAAAGGCTTTAATCCTCCGACAACTAGTCCTTTTAGTGCTTGAAAATCTGGGATCGGTACTGTCACAATTGGAGATGAGGGTTGATCTGATCTCGAGAGGAGTTCATCGTCGAATGGCAGTTGAGATGGCGGACGATATTCGACGGCGTGCCTCGCTCTTACGCGGATGGCTTCAATTAACAAGCCAAGGATAACGGTTTAAGAAAATAAGGTAAGATTTCGAAGCGATAGAGTTAAAGAACGCCGAAACTTTATTTCCTCTGTAGATTTGTTGCTTGTTGAAGTGTTGTGAGGATCTTCCCGCATTGCTTGGCGAGAAGCTGAACGTCTAGTCACCTTGAAACATATATAAATTGCCAGCAAATAGGGAAATAGAAGAGCAGGTTTTTTTATACAAGTTGATTGGCCAAAGCCCTTGAGAATTCGATAACTTCAGTCTGCTAGATAGTGGGGCGGCTCGCTCTCCTTTCTTTCCAGCCTCTACATTGTAGAGCCCTTTCCACGCCCTCTCACTCACTTTGCTCTTCCCCTTCTCCAATGCTTCGCAAACCCACAGGTCTTGTCTTCCACCGCGTCTTATATCTTACTATCAGCAATGAACGGTTCCTCTGGACCCCCAAGAAACGGCGAAGCCATAGGAAAATGGCCACCTGGATTATACCTGCTTTTCAAGTTCTTCAACCTCAAAACTGTTTCAAGGCCAAAGTACTTGATTGCATCACACTGGTCGGGACGTGACATACTCCAGTAGCCCTTTTCCAAACATTGGCCGGCCCTTTGAATCGCTTGGAAGAGGTCGTCGGCCCAGAGCTTTGAGGATTGCCGCTCCTCTGTGGTGGAATCCAGGCCTGCAAAGCCGCATGGGGTGCAGATATAATGGCTGTCGCGGTGTGCCCACGCGGCATTTGGGTTGGATTGCAAGGCTTTACCGTGTGCATGATGAAACAGGATACAAGATGTACCCCCGATTGGCGCAGGGCGAAGCATAAAAATTCTGATCAGCTCTATAGATAATTTAGGGACGGCCATTGAATGCATTGTCGTATAGCCTCGAGCATTGAAATCCGGACTTGCGTGAATTAACTCGTGATGCTCGAGCACCGACGCTATTAGTGTTATTTCGGTTAGCGCGCCGCTGCAAAGGTAGGTCCATGGGTAGGAACAAGGCAAAACCCGAACTGGAATGTCCAACTCACTTTCCGATACTGTGTTAAGCAAAACAGTCCCGAGGGTCTTCAACCTTTCCAGGAATTCCCACCCCATTGTAACTTCCGAAGGTGTTTGGCATGTCCATGCAAACATAATGTTGATTGTTGAACCAAGAGACGTCGTGTTTAGAGCAAACTCGCCACTAAAATGATCAGGCAATCCCTGATCATCCAACTTCTGCAATCCACCCATCACACTCTCCCCCTCTGCCAGTGGAAAGGCCAAAAAGCCGGCGAGATATCGGGGATTGGGGTACGCCTTCAACCTCAATTCACAGATGACGCCAAAATTCCCCAGCCCCGCACCTCTCAAGGCCCATAAGAGCCCCGGGTCATCAATTGTGTCGAAAATTTCTCCACTAGGCAGGACAAGCTTTGCACCCATGATATTATCCACACCGAGTCCCCACATCCCGGTTTCCAATCCATAGCCACCTCCACAGGCCCAGCCAGTGACCCCGACCGTGCCAACCCACCCCGTCGGCGCAGCAAGACCGGCAGGCGCCAGAGCCTGTTGCATTTCAATACCTGTGATCCCAGGGCCTATGGTGACACCCGCGGTTCCTTGCAAAGAGCCAGATGCAGGCTTCGAGATATGGACAAACTTCATCAACCGCAAATCGAGTTGTACAGCCCCAGCCAAGGCATTGCGTCCGTATGCATCGTGACCGCCGCCTCTTATTGTCATATGGAGAGGTGGTTTCTGGGAGGTGCAAAATTTGACCGCTGATTTGAGGTCCAAAACATTGGACGGGAAGATGATCGCCAAAGGTTGTGTGGTATTCCAGACATTATACTCTTGATGAACAGAAGAGTACTGAGGCGAGGAGCGAGTTAGGATAAGAATGCTTGGGTGGCGGTGGTGAAGTGGTAGTACCGATGGCGCATCTTGTTGAACGTGCGCTGGGACTGTTTGAGGGAAAGGAGGGATTGTATCTGGCATGGTGGGTATTTGGCCAAGCAGGATCCAAATAGAGGATAGTCTTCTCTCTTATAGCAAACCAATAGTGGCTACTAATATATGGGGGTTCAAAATAACGGTGTGATTCAACCAAGTACATGAAAAATATATTACCCCTGCTTGGGATTTGGTTTCGGGGGGTTTTACATTGGCTGAGTTGCTACGTTTATGAGATTCTATGCCAGGGGATCTAACAAACCAGCCGAGAAATGGTGAAACCCTCTGAGCGAGTAAAATAATGAGTTCCTTGCCTAGCTAGTGACTATTTCCATAACTATCCATAATACGCTTGATCATATGTTTTTCCACTGTCCAGTTCTGTACCGCGGGCTCACTTCCATCCAGAGGGTCAAGTGGACAGTCCAAATTTCCATCCATGAAAAAGGCAGCCGAGTACCGATCCGTCGGTCTCTTGTTAATCACTCTATGCACGCTGCTTTTATACAGAGCCCCCGTCCATGCAGACATCATATCCCCGATATTGACGACAAAGGCCCCCGGTGTCGGCTCAATAGGAACAAACGTATTATTATCCGTGTCCAGGACCTCTAACCCAGGATTACTATCTTGTAGAAGGAGGGTGATCGCACCGAAATCGGTATGCGCTCCTGCACCATGCTGAACAATTCCGGCAGAAGCGGGCGGGGCCGGGGGATAATGCAGCAGCCGTAGCGGTGCCACAACATATCTGGTAGTGAAATCGTCAAAAACCGATGGGCCATAAGGAAGTGTACATGCGACCAGGTGCAACACCCTGATTGCCAGATTGTTCACGGCCGTGAAGTATCTCTGCACCGGGTCTCGGAATGATCTCGGTCCAAGTGACTTTTCCTCGGGCCAGACATTGGGGCCCATGAAAAAGCGGCGGGCCTGTACAACGGGGTCTTCGGGTGAAAGATCATGACCGATGTAGAATCCCTTTCGGTTTTATCAGCAGGGTCATGGACATACAGATGCTGAACTAACCTCCTTGAGGTCCGGGGGAGCATCTTCATGGTAGGTTTGTGATGCCAACACGTCGTACCCGCGGCGCCCGATCTGTGTGCGAGCATCGAGTTTATCCTTTTCTGATATCGGAAGCGCAAAGAACTTCCGGGAGGCTTCAAAGAGATCCTCTTGGATTGCCGACGGTAGCCCGTGTCCCGTAATTTGGAAGAATCCGGTTTTCAGACATGCTCGTCGAACCGTGTCTACAACTCGGGAGGCTGAGAGGGAGCTTGGATCTTGTAGGAATGGGGAGATATCGACGCTGGGAACAAATTCATCAGCTCGTGTATTCGCGTCCAAAGTTGACATTCTAGCATAGGGAGACCAGGGCTTTGTCAACGGGGGAAACAGAGGACGGGCCCGAGGGAGACAAAACGCTTTAGAAATTACAACTGTCATGAAAGAATTGGAAAGGGACGGGGAGTGTATTCAAATTTCAATTCCAATGTTTAAGATACCCGGCACTACCTGGGTACCTTTGATTGATATAAATCATGCACAGGATCAGGTCTGATTGACTAATATCTAGCATAGCCCAACAAAACTGGTCCCCGAAACGCGCCGAGGTACATTTTGCGAAACTGTGGACCCTTGACTTGGCCGAGCCTTGCATATAAAAGTAACTCCGAATGTAAGAAAAATATCCCAACCATACCCCTCATTGCCGATAGAATGCTAACCAGTAGGCTCCATTAAATTCAGTACTTTGTACAGCAGATCGCCAATATGGCCTTCCAATCTCGTTTCTAGCCCACAGTCCACTCGACGCATTTCGTATAATATAGAAGCAAGCTGTTTCAGGTCGGAATGAAGAATAACCCATAGGGCGGTCGCACTTTGCTGATTATCTAACCTCAAATCACCAAGAAACACCGGAGGCATGGATGAGTTGCTGCGATTTGTCGGGTTAGAGCTACCCAGGGAATGACCTGCGGGCTCTGATTTATCGGCTTTCGGGGGAATCACTGCAGATCGACTCGTCGATCGAAACAAATCGGCTTTTGTCTGACACGCGTCGACCAGCCTTCCGTAAGTTACTAGAAGCTCTTCCAATCGGGTCTTCAAACACGCTTGACAGCCTTTGAGCCGCGGCCAAAAGTCAATCGACTGCCCGATAGCCTTGAGGACCTCATCAAGGGCCGGTTGGTTTTGATCCAATGAAAAGGTAAGATCTGGAATCTCACCCCTACAGGAGCATCGTGGAGTGGATTGGCCTGTCGCGGTATAGATTGAGCCTGTCATGGTGGATCGAGAGGGGTGATACAATGACGTTTGACTAGAAATGGGATGTCGAGATGAAAGTCAGTCAAGTTTCTGTGAGGTCAGATTCTCAAGTATCGTTGAGTACTTGTATCCGCAGAGCCCTGCAGAGCCCAAAGGATTTCTCCGAATACGATTTTCCATTTCTGAAAGGTCCACGTATATTAATAGATTATTGTAGGGCCTAGGATATTCTTGTCCACTCAAAATGAACCGAGGAAATGAATGTTAGAATCCCACTTTATTCCAAAGTAGTAAGCCTCGGGCCAATCGGATAAGCTCACATAGGGAATATCTAGGGGTACACCCCGGTTTCTGATGTGCCCGCGACCGGTTACGATCTGTATGTGGCTCGAAATACGGTAATATTCCGACTTATCAGCATGCTATATCGTAACCAAAGGGGCCAGGTACTCGAATAAGAACTACCCGACCGAAATGGCCGAGGGAGACATCTATAGGGCCGAAAAAGTCAAATAATTACCCCGATGAATAATGTCAAATTGGACTAAATTGCCACTTTTCAGATTGGCCGTTTATAATGGAAAACAACATTGCCATATAGGGCTCGTTGATCTGAGCAACTGCACTTCCAGGCACCACACACCACTCCAAATCCATCCACTGGTCTTCAATATCAGAAGCCTACCAACACCAAAGATACAAGACTCACCTCATGTGTGCCTTTCCGTCTCTCATAGCCTTTGGTTCCCTTGGGACCTGGTCACTGGCCGGGGAACTGTCAGAGCTGCGCAAATCATTGCATCGGCATGAGAACCTTGAGCCTGTCAGAAACGCCATATCCCGACTACCAGAGTTATGGGAAAGTTTAGTCTCACAAGATGCATCGTTGAAGACACTGCCTGGCCGGGCGGCGGCAGGCCGATTAGCCGCATGGGTCTTGTCTGAGGATGCTGCCATTTCTGATTCTGCACAAAACAACGCGCTGCGTCTTCCTTTGACAATTGTTTCACATCTTTGTGACTATCTGGACTACTTGCAACAAATCGGCTTTTCGTCCTCCGCACTCCTTGCCCATATCCGGCAAACTGCAGGCATTCACGGATTCTGTGCTGGCTTGCTGAGTGCACTTACCGTTTCTAAATCAGACGAGGAGGAAAAGGTTGGATTTTACGGGGCGCTCTCTGTCTATCTGGCATTTGGAATTGGCGTCTACGTCGATCTCGATGCTTTGAGTCATGGCCAGACGAAGTGCTTGGCAGTCAGATGGAGGTCTCCCCGGCACATTGCGAGCGTTGAAGACGTTCTCAAAGAACATGATGGGGTAAGATCTAAATGAAAGATGGTCATGCAAGTTGTGAATAATTACTAACCTTCGATTGGAATATTTATGCAGGCCTATATTTCTGTGATAAGGGGAATGAACGAAGCCACTATCACCGTTCCGCTGTCAACTGCAACCGAGGTGTGCAGAGACCTCTCCAAAGAGAGTATAAGTGTACTCGACACTGGTCTTACGGGAAGATATCATACAAGTGATCACCGAGATCTACCAGAGAAGATCGTGGAGAGTTGCCAGCAGTTTCATGACCTTAGCCTTGGGGACCACCACTCCGTTCAGTCATCCGAAGCAGCAATCAATGCAGTCCGCGGAATACTTGTCGAGATGTCAGATTGGCTCTCGTCGCTGTCAGAACCTTCTTCAAGTCTCACAGATATAAAAGGAAACCTATTTGTCCTCGCTATTGGTGCGGATACCGTCCGGTCGGTTCTTCCGAAAAGCGTCAAAGTCATTGGAGGTCGGGGGCCGCAAAACGCAAACGCACCCCAGATGCCACCGGATATATTGGACAAATATCCAGAAAATGCGATTGCGATTGTTGGAATGTCATGTAAACTACCAGGTGGTAATTCTCCAGATGAATTCTGGCAGCTTCTCATGAAGGGAACAGCGATGGTGGACCGAGTTCCAGTTGATAGATGGCCTGAATCTGTATCGACGCGTGGGAAAGACGGGAAACAAAGATACTGGGGAAACTTCATAAGCGAGATCGATGCATTCGATCATCAATTTTTCAAGAAATCGTCACGGGAGGCAGCATCTATGGACCCTCAACAACGTTTGTTGCTGCAGGGTGCATATGAGGCCATGGAGTCTGCCGGGTACTTTGCTGCTTCCGGGGAGCCTCAAACTCGGGATATAGGTTGCTATCTCGGTCTTTGCGCGGTTGATTATGATGCCAATGTGTCGTCGCACAACCCGAATGCTTTCTCCACACTTGGAACGCTACGCGCCTTTCTGAGTGGCAAACTGTCTCACTTCTTTGGCTGGTCTGGACCGTCGCTTACCTTTGACACGGCGTGTTCATCATCGGCTGTGGCTATCCATACAGCCTGTCGGGCACTACAGGCAAACGAATGTACACAGGCGCTAGCTGGAGGCGTTTCCTTATTTACGACTCCTTATCTGTACGAGAATCTCGCAGCAGCTCATTTTCTCAGCCCCACTGGCGCAACCAAGCCCTTTGGTGCAAAGGCCGACGGTTATTGCCGTGGTGAGGGTCTCGGCTTGGTTGTGCTTAAACGCCTTTCCACAGCAGTGAACGATGGGGACAAAATTCTCTCTGTAATCGGAGGCTCTGCTGTGAACCAAAATGATAACTGTGTCCCCATCATGGTACCGAATGCTCCGTCACAGGAGACATTGTATCGTAATGCGGTACAGCAGGCAGGAATATTGCCACACGAAGTATCCTTTGTTGAGGCTCATGGCACAGGAACACCTGTCGGCGATCCGATTGAAATGGAGAGCATTCGCCATACCTTTGGAGGATCTCACCGGAAAGCCCCACTGATTGTTTCATCGGTAAAGGGGAATATTGGACATCTTGAGGGCGCTTCTGGTGTCGCTGGCCTCATCAAGGCCATTCTACAGATTGAAAATCGCACTGCCGTGATTCAAGCCTCATTTCAATCGCTCAACCCAAAGATACCTCCCTTGGGCCCGGACCGCATCATTGTTCCCACATCAAATCTGTCTCTAAATAACAGCTTCCTCACAGCATGCGTCAACAATTATGGAGCCGCCGGAAGCAACTGCACCCTCATTATTATGCAACCTCCAACCCATTCCCCGCGGGCGATAACATCTCACTCACTCTCAAAATATCCAATTATCGTTGCCGCAAATTCGAAGAGAAGTGTTTTGGAGTATTGCAAATCATTGAGATTATACCTCCAGCAACCAAGGGAGATCAAGCCCTCCATAAGCAATATCTCATTCTCACTTGGATGGAGACATAACCCTAGTCTTCCGTGGAGTTTTGTAACCGCCGTGTCGGATCTCCCTAGCCTAGAGGCCGAGTTGACCCGCGAAATAAGCGATGCCCCTCAGTCCGAAATCCAGCAGCGGGCATCTGTTAAAAGCAAAGTCTTGATGTTTGGTGGACAAATCAGAGCCTGGGTTGGATTGAGTAAGGAGTGCTGGGAGAGATTCACAGCGCTTCGCCATCACCTCGACCACTGCGATGAAGCTCTGCGATCATTGGGCTATTCCAGCATTTATCCGGCCATATTCCAGTCTGAGCCAATTTTGGACATTGTGACTTTGCACTCAGCAGTGTTTGCATTACAATACTCAACTGGCAAGTCTTGGATTAGCAGTGGCTTGAACATTGATGCAGTTATCGGACACAGCCTTGGGCAACTCACTGCACTGACCGTATCCGGCATCCTGTCACTTGAGGACGGCCTTAAATTTGTTGCCGGTCGAGCAGCTCTCATGAAACAGCACTGGGGACCAGAATCCGGTTGCATGATTCTTGTCGAGGCAGACTTGCAGAGTCTATCCAGCATCAACCACAATCTGGAAATAGCTTGCTACAACGGAACCTCGTCCCATGTTCTGGTTGGAGAGAAAGCATCAGTTGATGAGTTTGAGCACTCTCTGCAAACCAACGGAATGAAGTTCAAGAGATTATCGGTGACAAATGGTTTCCATTCGAAATTCACGGATCCGCTCCTCACGCCACTCAAAGAACTTGCTTCCACCCTCAAATTCAATAGCTCCAAAATACCGATTGAGACTTGTTCAGATGGCTCAAGTTGGCTGGAGACTACACCTGACCTTTTGGCATCTCACACTAGGGAACCCGTCTTCTTCACTCAGGCCGTTCAACGCTTAACGAGGACCTATGGAAATTGCGTATGGGTAGAAGCGGGCTCAGATTCCGGCATTGTCAGTATGGCCCGCCGTGTCTTAGACACTACAGCGACGGCACAACATGAGTATCTCGCCAGCAGGCTCAGTGGACCATCGGCAATAGATAACGTTGTCGACATGACTGTTCAGCTGTGGAAAGGGGGTCAATCTACACAGTTCTGGGCTTTCAATTCGCTTCAAAAGGATGACTATGAGAATATTCGTCTTCCACCGTATCAGTGGGAGAAAAACAAACATTGGCTTGAGCTGCTGGCACGTTCGCCCCCTCCCGAGCCTACAACAACCCCTGTTCTGCAGGCAAGCGAGCCTGAAATACCTGACCTTGTCCGCATGGTCAAGAATGACGAAGTTGAAAAGGTGTTTGCAATCAATCCGCGATCTGAAGAGTATCGCGGGTTTGTATCAGGTCATGTAGTCGCAGGCAGTCCCCTTTGCCCGGCTACTGTTTACATGGAGGTTGTTGCAAGAGCCTGCAGTATGATTGCGCAGTGGAGCCCCGTGCCCGTACTGGAGTTTTCAAAATTGCAGATTGACTCTCCACTTGGCATGGCAGCCGACCGCAATATCACGTTAACGCTGCGTACGTTGGCAAGTGACAGCTGGGAGTATACCGTGACCAGTCACCCAAAGGAGGCCGATAAGTCCGGCAGTACTTCTCATGCCGTTGGAATCATCCAGCTTCAAAGGAATCTCGAAGCTATCGAACAGGAATTCTCGCGCTATCAAAGGCTCACGGGCCCAGATCTCGTCGAGGATTTGTACCAAGACTCCGAAAGCGAGTCGATTCGTGGGCCTATGCTCTACAAGTTGTTCTCCCGCGTTGTTGATTACAGCGGACCCTACCAAGGGCTTAAGAGCGTGGCAGCCAAAAACGGTCGCATTGCAGGCACGGTAGTCGCGTTGCCTGAGTTTGCGACCGGCACGGTTCTCACATCCCCCCCAACGATTGATAGTTGGATGCAGATTGGCGGGATTCACGCTAATACCATCTTACCATGCCCTGATGATGAGGTTTACGTATTCACACGTGTCGACCGTGTGCAGTTTGGCCCCAAGTACACACGCCCGTCAGCTGACCAGTCTACATCCTGGAAGGTTTTCTCAAATATAACACTCAGCGGACCGAAAGAAATGTCCAATGATATTTTCGTCTTTGACTCGGCCTCAAGAGAACTTGTGGTCCTCATCTTAGGAGCTCGGTTTCATAACCTCCGCCTGGCCAGCTTAAACAAGGTGCTTGCCCGTGTCAATGATGGGGCCAGCCAAGGTGGCCGAAAACAGGAACCTGTGGCTCCAAAGAAAGATACCGATATTCCACCTGTCGCTTTCAAAGTGTCTACAAACATGGCACCAGTGACACCAGGTCCCTCTGTTCCTCATACCGTGAGCTCAAGACGCAAAGATTCCATATTCAGCGAAGTCTCTATCGTTTTTGAAAAAGTGGCAGAGGTTCCAAGAAGCGACGTGAAAGGCCACATGACCATAGACGATCTGGGTATTGACTCTCTGATGATGATGGAGGTGATCGGCGAGGTCTCAAGCCACTTTTCGATTGACCTGCCAATGACAAATATGGAGATCCTGACTGACGTCGATTCCCTTGTGAACTACCTGTTGGAAAAAGGATGTGGGCTGGAAGACACGACTCCATCATTGGGGACGTCGACGGCCACACAGTCCAGTCGCTCGTCAAGCAAAGCTCCGGGCACGCCTCCCAGTGGAGCCTTGACACCTGCCGACCGCCAGTCTACGAAACAAATAGAGCAACTTGCCAAATTGCTACAGGAGCACTTGGAGCTTAGTGCATCCCCAGGATCCGATGACAATCTTGCGGATATGGGATTGGACTCACTGCTAGCTATTGAGCTGAGCGATGATATCGAGAAAATGTTCTCCGTGTCCATTGACCTTCATCAAATTGATGAGACTTCAACAGTTGGAGATCTTGCTCGTCTTGCTGGCCTGAATGTCATCGTATCTACGGCTATCAACAGTTTGCCGAAGGTAGACCATTCCGCCGCGCAAAATTTGCCGGACGTTCGCACGGTTGACAAGGATACTGAGAAAGAACAGCTCCCTCAACCTGTCTCTTCTGAACTTCACTTGGTACCACACGATACATTGAGACCTGAAGTGTTCGAAGTATTTGACCGAATGCGTCTGAGCTTCGACAAATTCTCCCAACAAGAAGGGTTCACCAACTTCTGGCGCGACGTGTACCCAAGCCAAGAACGTCTGGTCCTTGCATATGCCGCAGATGCTTTCAATAAGCTTGGATGTGATCTAGAATTCACTCCCTCTGGAGATAATCTGCAGCTGCCTTCAGTTCTGGACAACCACAAGCACCTGCTCCAGAGGATGACCAAGATCTTGTCGGATGGTGGATATATCGACGGACAGGAAGGAAGAGGCTATACTCGCACATCTAAGCCCTTTGATCTACAAGATCCGCAGGTTCTTCTTGAAAAGATAATTTCAGACTTTCCACTTCATGCATCGGAGCATAAACTGTTGAATGTCACAGGGTCTCGTCTTTCTGACTGTCTCACGGGAAAGGCAGATCCTCTTGCTTTATTGTTTTCTAACAGAGCAAATCGAAAATTGTTGGCTGATGTCTATGACTTGGCCCCGATGTGTCGAGCTACCACTCGGCTCCTTGCAAGTTTCATGGAGCAGGCATTCCCGCCTAATAATCAAGGAAGTGTGTTTCATTTCCTTGAAGTTGGTGGTGGCACTGGTAGGTTATTCATTTCTTGTTTGAATGTTCAGAGACTGACTCAAGATTGCCACCAGGCGGAACAACCAAGTTCCTCGTTGAACATCTTGCACGCCGGGGCGTCACCTTCACCTACACATTCACTGATATCTCATCAGCTCTCGTAGGAGCCATGAAGAAGAGCATGGTCGGTTATGACTGCATGCGTTACGCGACACTAGACGTTGAGAAGGGCACCGATCCGAGCTTCTTGGGTCAATTTGATGCTATAATCTCAACCAATTGTATTCATGCGACGCGGAATGCAACCTCGTCCCTGGCAAATCTGCGGGCTATGCTGCGTCCCGATGGCGTTCTCGCTCTGGTCGAGTTTACGAATGGACTTTATTGGTTTGATTTGGTCTACGGCCTTCTTGACGGATGGTGGTTGTTCAGCGATGGTAGGCGACATGCACTTGCCGACGTCCCCTTTTGGGAAAAGAGTCTGCTGGATGCTGGATACGGCCAAGCTAGTTGGACGGATGGCGATACACCAGAATCTGGCACGCTGCGACTCATCTGCGGATTTAACTCAATTTCCGCGTCCAAAGACCAGACTAACCAGCTGCCAAAGCGTGCCGGGGTTCATTTCGAAACAGTTACATGGAAGGAGATCAATGAGATCAAGCTTAACGCAGACATCTACTATCCCTCGTCTCGGGGGCAGAATGGTAGTAAACCTCGACCAGTCGGTCAGTGACCTCAGCCCCAAAACTCGGACTCCAGGCATTCCAAATTGACACTCGGCCAGCTTTGCTCCATCATGGAGGTGGACATGTATTGTTCACTCGAAAGGACATTCACATCAAACACGTCAAAAACCTTCTTGAGAGAGGATTCCTTCCAATTAGCTTCGACTACCGCCTTTGCCCAGAGGTAAACCTTGCTGAAGGGCCCATGATGGATGCATGCGATGCTCTCGCATGGACAATATCAATACTACCGCAGCTTCAGCTCGCCCGTCGTGATGTAAATGTTGATGGCAGCCGTGTTGCTGCTGTTGGTTGGTCATCAGGCGGCCATCTGGCTATGACATTGGCCTATACTGCACCAGCACGGGGCCTCAAGGCTCCAGACTCGATACTGGCCTTCTATTGCCCGTCGAATTTTGAAGATGAATGTGAGTTTGATCCATCTTGCTTGTCCCCTGCCAATGTGATTGCCAAAGTGTTTCGACGGCTGCTAATAGCAACCAGGGTGGAAAAATCCCATTTATCCAAAAGCTGTCCAGGAATCGCCAGACACATCATATGATGTTCTTGAAGGGATTTGCGATAGCCCAGTGAGTCGAGTGATTAGTGCAAATTCTCTAGTCAAATCTAATTATTCAAATAGATAGTGGGCTACAAACCAAGCACAGCTGTCGGGGCTCCAATGTCCCTCAAAGACCCTCGATGGCGGATCGTGATTCACTACAACTGGAAGGCTCAGCTTGTTCCTGTTCTCGTCAGTGGTTTACCAACAAAGGCTCAGTGGGCGAAAGGCGCCAAATCTAGTCGAACTGGCAATTGGGACTTGCCAATGCCGTCACTCGAAGATATACAGGCTGTTAGCCCGTATGCGCAGATCTTAAAGGGCCAGTATCACACGCCTACCTTCATTGTGCATGGTGACCAAGACGATTTGATTCCATGGCAGCAAAGTCAGGATACAATCGCGGCCCTCAACGCTCAGGGTGTTGAAAATGGGTTTGCAGCGCCCTGCGGCGCAGGTCACGCATTCGATCTTTGGACTGAAGAAGATCCCCGCGCGTCCGGCTGGGCTGCTGTGGAAGACGGATACGATTTCATATGCCGTCTTACATTCTAATTTCCCCCTTCCTTGGCTAAATTCTATTCACCTATATATGTTCAATGTTGGCGGAACCATACAAATTGTACTATCAAAGTTGATTTATCTCGTTTGATGGCCCCGATGATGGCTATGTATTCAGTAGCCTGACCGTGGTTTCTGAACAAGACGTAAAAGTTACAGGCTGGGTGATGCTAAATTAGGATCTGGTATGGATATTGGGTTTTTGTAGATCAAATTATCATTAGATCAAATGCGAAAGTTCAGCAGTAAGTATGAAAAAAACACAAAAATATACAACTGTGAGGATTCGCTGGTGGTCACCCACCCAACTACAAACTTACCGGCGTGTGGCTTATACTCGATTAATATTTCAGTGGGTGTTGCCAGGGAGAGCAGGAGGGTGACGCCGCTTTCAATTGGCGTCACCCCACTTATTTAGGGTCAGTGCGGAATAGAGAGGGTATGTCGGAGGGGCGCGGATACACGGGAGGGGGTGAGGATCCCACGGGCTAGCGTATTAGCCGGTTAGGCCGCTCTACTAGGCTACTCTTCGATCTTCGGCGTCGCCCCATAGTTTTGAAGGACATGTCCATTTCCAAGACTCTGGTAGCTACCCTGAGAATTGGCGTAGACGGGCTCATCAGCATCCCACATTTGACTGACCAGGGTGACCTCTTTCGAGCCTTGCAGTTCAACGTCAAGAACAAGACCCGTAGTCAGTGATGTGTGGCTTGTGAACTCGGTGTTGTCGTTGTTGTGCATGCTCAGTGTCACACGCTCGGGGCTTTGAGACTCAAAGCGTACGTCATGCTGGTAGCAGAAACTTGTTCAGAGACCCAATGTGAAGTTACCACCGGTTCGGCCCTATTGTTTGTAGAGGCCATAATGCGTCAGCGGTGGCGGATAAGTTGAACAGACTTGCCATGAGAGCAAGTGCCTGTGGAAGGCAACTCATATTAGAGCGGCTCATTTTGATGAGGGGCATAGGCTCTTAGACTGCGCTGGCGTTCTTTGTGGCAGGCTCACACTGAAAGTACCTGGGAACTTGAGAGATGATGTCTCAATTATATTATTACTAAAGCAAAACTTGCCCACAAAACCTCGCTGTGACACCTCATGTCCCCGCATCTTGATCTTCGGAGAGAAGTGTTCGGATTTCTCGGAAGTCGATATTTCCCTCATGATCCGATGGGATGTCCGAGTTCTGATCCAAAGAACTCGGAAAACATCCGAGCATTGTTCCCACAATTGTCACGAAGCGAACTTCTAAGCAAGTCGTCCGTTGACCATCTCAAGTTGCAGTCGTGCACTGACTTGTTGTCCTCGGCAAAGCTCGCTTGGAAAGGTGACATGTAAACGCTTGCGAGAAAGTATTGTTTTCCGTGAGGTTCTCCGTGGCACTAGTTGAGCTGTGGTCTGGAGGATAAAATGAAGATTAATATCTTCAAATTGATGATAGACATGGATGGCATCAAGAACCCTTGAATGTCCCTGAACCCTGCAGGGTCGTTGTGGAGAGACTTGGAGGACTATTGCGTGGGAATGATGCTCCGCGGGTCCGCTCGAATTGTCGACGAAGTCCGGGTTAACTGGCTAGCATGATTTGAAGCAGTCGGAGCGACCCGACGGTCAGAAGAGGGGGCTCAGAATAAATGAAGGAAACAGCGCGGAAATAGTTCCTGCTAGATAGAGCCCCTCACAAGCTAGCTTTCGCTTGCCCTGTTTGGGCGTAGGATAATTCTAGCTCAGCCTTAAAGTGGCTGAAGCTTGCCAAGCAAGGCGGCACTTTGGAGGCAGGTACCCACCGAGGATACAGCCAACGGCGTCTTCTAGGTCTTATGCAGTGACAGTCGTGAAAATCGGCTAGCTATTACCGTGGAAGTCGGCAGTTCCAAAACAAACAAGTGGCGCATAGTTATCTCAAAGCCAGGACCAGGCCAGGAAGGACGGAACGCAGCTTCAAAATGAACGTCGTTATCACTGAACTTTCAAAGACTCCAAATTTCGGAGAGATTGAACATTGCTGGATCTAGGCCCATCATTCCTCAGCTAGTTGGCGACCACATTTGCAAATCAAAACCGAAGTCAATGCGTCGCGTAAAAGGTCAAAACAAGACTCGGCTTTTCGAAGAGCGAGATGCAAATCTCCGAGAGACGATACACCAAACTTATCATGCCTCTTTCGCTGTCTGATTAGAGGCGGACTAGTGCCGGATATAAAGCCTTGTAGAGCTAGTCGGGTACAGCTTGTAAGATAAGAGACGGAGACTTCCAGAAATCCCAAGATTAAGAGAGAAGACCCTCGAGAAAGAATTGTAGTATAGTGTTCTCAGCCTTGCCCTTGTACTCTAACCAGCCCAATATTTCACATTCATGGTTGGGGTATTCTCAGGTACCTGTTGGGCAAACACATTGTTGAGTAGAACTGGATTTGCGGCCAAGTGCCGGGACTGAGCCTGGAATGGGTGCCTGGAACGATGGCTGGAGACCCGCCACGTCGGCGCCGCGTAAGTATTCCGGGAACTAATTTGCGCCCGCAATTTAACACCGCTGCCAGGGCGCCAAGTATCACAAATTCTCCAGCCTCATGATGCTAGCACTCCTCCTCCCGAGTCATTCAAATGTTCCCACTGGTTTGATTTGCGAATGAATGGACGATTAAAAAAATAACCTTTCTTTTTCTTGCGTCCAGCCTTGCCAAATCACGTCAGTCTTGCCGAGCATGAGTGGGTTGATGGGTTTGGCCGACCGCGTTCGAACAACATCTGCACCTCCTCTCCTAGTATCATCAATAGTGACAAATAAGCACTGTCATAGCGATATCGCCACGATGATGGATCGTACTTTGGTCGAGCTGAAAAAAAAAATGAAAATGAAAGCAAGTTGAGCGCATCGAGTTTAGCAGTTTGTCTAGTTGGTTCCTTTATCACGAGCTAGTTTCTGTCGGGTTGGGTGATGCTTAAGGTGGTAATTGGCAGAAAAGCAAATGGATACTCAAGTGGGTACTGAATATATGTGTGTACCCCCTGTACCTTGTGGCTGACTTCTAATCAGCAAGAGGGCTCTGTGAATCGCCAATTTTATATTACTGAGGGTTTTAGATTAAAATGGGCGTTACTTGAACACCCGGAAAAGTAGACGGGCAAGGGCAGGTAAATTAAGATCTGCATTTTAGGTCGACGGATCTTGAAAATCGAATCTATTGATCACCCGCCCGATTGGATCTATATCTGGGAGGTACATAGTAGGTACAAGAAAAGACATCCTTATCGATGCGCATCTCGGCACATGCATTTCAGGTTCTATCACATCACGCTCGCCTATTTCTCTTTCAGTTGAAGACTAGAATACAGGAGAGTTCAAAAGAACTGATTAATCGTTTCTTTTTGGATAAATGGTACGATATGGACCGCACGATCATGACGTGCCAGATCCTTAAAGGCCAATTTACGTCCCACATGGCAACTAGTGTGCTGACGGCTACAGTACATACCCCGGCACCCCAGTACCCCAGCACCCCATCGCCAGGTAAAAGCATCAAATCCTGCAGCGCACATGGCGACTATGAATCCTGGCGAGATCCCTGTCGACCAGCTGCAACTTGATTGTTCCGATAAGAGTTTTCACCGGGGTTAAAACCAAAGTGGTACGTATTCCAGGCTGTGCTCGCACATGGTGTGTTTCATTCGTGGATCGGTCCTTTATCTATCAAAAAATACGAGCGGTTAGATGCTTAGGAGTTAGTGGAAGAGGCAAAAATTCGCGAAACAGGCTTGAAGAGTAGCGAGTTTGCGTTGTGGCAAGATGGCACTCAAGAGGCAGAAGTTCTAGGTTCTGAATACGAGAGTTGCTTTTAATAGACTGGATGACATCGAGACACTTCCAATGGCTGGTGTTACGGGGTTACTGTATGCTTCTGACGCCTCACACCACATCGGGAGCTGTGGGGCGAGGCTCCAGGCCCGGTGAGAACTTGTTCGTTTCAAGTCTGATTGCAGTCTGAGCGGAGTGTCGTGAGGAGATGTCGATTCAAGGCCAAGGAAATTGTTTCATTTACCGATTTATGGAATTCTAGGCCGTAGCCAGAGCAAAAAAAAAACAAGGAAGGAAGAGTAATTCACAACAACGTCGTAGATAGAACATGGTATCTGCCAGGGTTCCGGATCACGCTTGAGGTCACCGAGTCGCTAATGCAGCTTCTGCGTGGCTGTATGGACCGGGGGACTGACTGTGTGGAGTCCGCCGTTGGATCTGTCTGAGACATGGATCAAAAACACGGCCATTCAGCTCGGGCGATAAGTGGTCGGTGGAGGGATCGTTACCTGCCAGCCCGAGCGGGTCCGAACTCAAGGCGAAGTAGCGGGATATGGCCATCCGCTCGGCCCGATAAGGCTCTTAGCTTTCTAATCCTAGTAGACTCGTACCGGAAAAAAGAGTGTACTTGGAATTACTGGTTTTGAGTTGACAACTCGTTCGTTCTTCGTTCATCTCACTCTCGCTTTTGCCAAGACGGATTGAAATATTACTTTCGTTTCTAAGTTGTTCGCGCTGATTCCGGCAGCTGGTTCCTGCAGGATATCAGCATAGCATATACGGAAATGCAGCTCACAACGTTTGTCATACTGTCGTTCCTGAGTAACTACGCCTCGTGTTGGCCCTACGATGAGTCTCTCGTGGATTACAACCTTAATCAAAACAAAAGCGCGCAAGGTCCCATCGATTATTGGGGAGTGTGGCCAGATCATGATTATCATCCGTCGCCAAACAACTGGCGCTTCCCTGTTTATACAATCTTCTTGGACCGCATATCTAATGGTGACCCGACAAACGACGATATCAACGGCACCACATTCGAGCATGTGGTTAACTCGAATCAGATGCGACATGGCGGTGACCTGGAAGGCTTGATAGACACGTTGGACTATATCCGTGGCATGGGATTCAAAGTGCGCTCATCTGCCCCAGACCGAAACCCAATGCTAACCGAGACAGGCCGTTTATTTCGCTGGGACGTATTTGGAGAACCTACCTTGGGCCTACGATGGCTACTCGCCGGCTGATACCACTTTGCTCGACAAACATTACGGCACACTGGCAGACTGGAGGCGGACCGTGACGGAAATTCACAACCGGGATATGTACGTGCTGGTGGACAATACCCTTGCAACGTAAGTCGATGCTCCAGCATGGTTCCAGATGTTTGGGGTGCCCAGGAGCTTATCCCAGAATCTAGATTGAGCAACCTGATCGGGTTCACCGGCCACCTGAACGGCTCGGCTCCTTTTGAAGCAAGCCAATACAATGTCGAATGGGTCACAGAAAGACAATATGCCGACTTTTCCTTCAGCAACACCTGGAATGACACATGCGATTTCCCCAACTTCTGGTATGAGGATGGCTACCCATTAACCTCCCAGGGAGTTCAAAATCTCCATGGTTGCTATAACAGCGATTTTGATCAGTTCGGAGAGCTGGAGGCATTCGGTAATTTCCCTGACTGGCAGCGTCAGCTTACGAAGTTTGCTTCGGTGCAGGATCGCCTGCGTGAATGGCACAAGCCCATTCGTGATATCATCACTCGACACTCCTGCTTTCAGATCGCCAGTCTGGACATCGACGGGTTCCGCTTCGATAAGGCTGTCCAGGCAACCCTTGAGCCCCTCAGCGAGATGATGGCTGTATACCGTGAATGCGCGAAGAAGTACGGAAAACACAATTTCTTCCTCCCAGGAGAGATCACCTCTGGAGACACCTTTGGCAGTCTCTACCTTGGCCGCGGGCGTCAGCCAAATCAGCGTCCAGACAGTCCAACTACTGCTGCCAAGCTGACAAACACCTCGGAGGGGGCCTTCCTGAGAGAGGACGGGTTACAAGCATTAGATGCCTCGGCATTTCACTATACAATTTACCGTTCGATGACCCGTTTTCTGGGAATGGACGGTAACCTGGTTGCAGGGAACGACTTGTCGACCGATTTTATTGAAGCCTGGAATGAGATGCTTACCAACAATGACTTCCTCAATGCATTCACAGGAGAGATAGATCCCCGGCATATGTATGGCGTCTCGAACCAAGATAACTTTCGATGGCCGACAATCAAGAACGGCACTTTGAAGTACCTTTTGGGTCTGAACGTTATCACGCTGGTACTTCCGGGGATTCCCCTTATCCTCTGGGGTGAAGAGCAGGCAATGTATGTGTTCGATGCCACTGCAGCCAACTATCTCTACGGTCGGCAGCCCATGTCGTCCCAAACCGCATGGTGGACAAATGGCTGCTTCAATGTGGACACAACCAAATTTTACGAATTCCCAATTGAAAAGGGAAGCAATGGCTGCAACGATATCACTGTCACCTATGATCAACGCAATCCCGCCCATCCACTCCGCAACGTGATGAAGCGCATGTTCGAGATTCGCGCTCATTACCCGGTCGCAAATGATGGCTTGTTTGTACAAACAATCTCTCAACTCACAGAAGACATCTATCTTCCTGGTTCATCTACTACTCCCACGGTCACGGGTCTTTGGTCCGTCTTGCGAGGCTACTTCCCGGAGGTCCAGGCAGAAACAATCTACCCCAATCAAACAATATGGCTCGTGTATCAAAATGGAAATAAGACAAAAACATTTGGTGGAAGCTGCAGTAACAGCTCCGCTGCCTTGCTGGCGCCATTTGTGTCAGGGACCAAGTTGAAGAACCTCTTCTATCCATACCACGAGCTTACCGTGGACGACGGCCCATCAGACACCAACAATTCATGTATCAAGGGCGGCATGGAGCTGAAGCCATGGGAGTACCGGGCGTACGTACCAATTGACGTCTTCGTGGAGCCCGGCCCTACTGTTACCGAGTTTTTCCCTGGTCATGATTCTCGGTTGTTGTCTGCAGAAGACACGGGTGAAACCATCTTCATTCGGCTTGGATATTCTGCAGCAATGGACTGCGACATCATTACCAACGCAATTACCCTGAATGCCACGACGCAGAAAGGCACCGTCGCCACTCTTGATACTTCTAGTGTCAGCTGCACCAATGTCACTGCCAGGACGACCAGCAACAACTTCATCGGAGAGGTCCCGACCGTTTGGACATGGTCTGCGAACCTGACAAATGTCTATCACGGAATCCACCAGCTGACCGTCGCCAACATCTCCACGTCAGAAGGGTCTGGAGTTTACACCAATGCGACCGACAGCTTTTTGATCCGCGTCGGTGTTCATACCAATCCCCTGATCACTCCGCTTTCCAATTACTCTACCAGCCTAGTGCACAAATCCGATGACGGGTTTTATATCAAGCACAACGCTGCAGGCGCTGACAAGTTCCGGTATTCATCTGATTTCGGGAGCACCTGGTCGAGTTGGGAGGTGTATGAGGGGGGCAACACCAGTGTTACCATTCCGACTTTCACCGGAACATCCAAGCAGGCCTGGAAAGGAACTCATATCCGCGTGCAGTACTTTTCCAGGCTCACAGGGAGCAGCGATTACATCCAAGAAGGTGATTATAACTGGGAAGAAGGTTCGGCCCGAAGGTTCCCTAACTTGTGGTTCAACGGCCCATACAACCAATACGGTTACGATGCAGGCCTTGACAGCAGAATGCAATTCGATTCCAAGACATTGCGCTGGAACTACGATTTTGTCTACGAATGGCCGTCCGTGGGACAATTGAATGCCTGGGGTATAGACCCGTCGGGTCTGCCTGACATCACGGAGGTCTACGGCGACGTGGGCAACTCATCCACGATATTGAAGCTTCCTCCCTCCTATCTCTCGTCCAATATAATCAACATCACGGAATTGCCACCATTCCCACATCTTGGCTGGAGGCTCTCTCTAAATGATGGTAATCTCCGGTATGAGATGATCCCTATCGGATCTGGATGGGCCCAGCTCACCCTCTTCGTTCTTCTCTGCATTGGTCCTATTATCATGGGTCTGGCAGGAGTGTTTATTTTCATCCGATCATTCTATCAAGTCAAGCTTAACAAAGACGGCAATGTTCTCAAGGTCGAGACGTTACCTGTCATGTTCTGGCGCAAAGTCAAAGACCTGTTTACCAGAAAGGCTGACTCGGGAAATGCCCTGTCTGAAAAGTTTGTGCCGACAGGCATTGCCATGGGAGAAATGGCCAGCGAACGACGAACGGTTTTGATTGCCACCATGGAATATGACATCCAAGACTGGAAACTCAAGGTCAAGATCGGTGGCCTGGGAGTCATGGCTCAGCTCATGTCCCTGAACCTGAAGCACCAGAATCTCATCTGGGTAGTTCCATGTGTTGGTGATATCGATTACCCCGTGGATACACCGATTGAGCCCTACCTCGTGAGGATCCTTGACAGGACTTATTTGGTGAAAGTGCAATACCACATCGTTGAGAACATCACCTATGTCCTACTTGATGCTCCAGTTTTCAGGCAGCAGACCAAAGCGGAGCCTTACCCACCTCGTATGGACGACCTGGACAGCGCAATCTACTACTCGGCCTGGAACCAGTGTATCGCAGAAACGATCAAGCGAATGCCCTCCATCGATTTCTACCATATCAATGATTTCCATGGATGTGTTGCACCGCTGTACCTGCTGCCGACGCAAACCATTCCGGTCTGCCTTTCCTTACACAATGCCGAATTCCAAGGTCTTTGGCCTTTGAGAACACAGAAAGAGAAGAAAGAAGTGTGCTCTGTTTTCAATCTTCCTGTTGACATAGCGACCAAATACTGCCAATTTGGAAACGTGTTCAATCTGCTCCACACCGGTGCTAGCTATTTGCGATTCCATCAGCGCGGCTTCGGCGCCGTGGGTGTGTCACAGAAGTACGGAAAGCGCTCATGGGCACGTTATCCAATTTTCTGGAGCCTTAGCAACATCGGTAGCCTTCCAAATCCAGATCCCTCCGATACAGGCTCCGTGGAGAAGGGCGCAGAAGTGCAGGTTACAATTCAGTCTGACGCTGAGTTTATTCATGACAAGCTCGAGGCACAAAGATGGGCCGGTCTGAACGAGGACCCCGCTGCCGACTTACTCGTATTCGTGGGAAGATGGTCAAAGCAAAAAGGAGTTGACTTGATTGCAGATGTCATGCCTGCAATCCTTTCTGCCAGACCTCTGGTGCAATTGATCGTGATCGGTCCCCTTGTTGATCTGTATGGCAAATTGGCTGCGATCAAGCTCGAGCGCATCATGGAAATGTACCCAGGTCGTGTGTTCTCGAGGCCAGAGTTTACTATCCTTCCACCTTATGTGTTTTCTGGTGCCGACTTTGCCTTGATCCCATCTCGAGACGAACCATTCGGATTGGTTGCCGTTGAGTTTGGTCGGAAGGGTGCTCTCGGAATTGGTTCTCGCATTGGAGGTCTCGGACAAATGCCAGGTTGGTGGTACACTGTGGAATCCGACTCTGCTCGCCATCTCTTGCACCAATTGAAGACTGCCATCGAGTCTGCTTTGGACTCCTCCCCAGAGACCAGAGCGGAGATGCGTGAAAACTCCGCTAAACAGCGATTCCCTGTCCTTGAGTGGGTTCAAAAACTCGAGAAGTTGCAACGAACTGCGATCCAGATCCATAACAGCAAGAACAGTAACACCGTTATTGGGCACACTCGAGATTCTCAGGCAGATTGGGATATGCAGGGTCTACAACCTTCTTCGAGATCCCGCCCTCCATTCCGTCATTCTATGGCAGGAGCTTTGGAATCGACACCAGAGATAGTTTCGGAGCCCGCTCAGCCTTCCCTTCTGGAACTACAAACAGCCGAGCTTGAAGACAGGCAAGAGCCTGAGGGCCCCAGAAACAGTATGCTGGGCCGCAAGCTGTCTCTCGGTCGACGATTTGGACCTGGACAGGGCAGGAAACGTCTTTTAAAGAAAGCACTGCGCGAAAGCCAGATGTACGAAGGCGATACCACGGACGCTGACGAAGACGGCACTCGGACGCCACAGGAGCAAAACATCTCTCCCGAAGACGCAATGGCGGCTATCAATCGTACTCTCACTTCTCAGGATCTCGACTCGTCCTCTGGGGACAACAGGAACTTTCCTCCCGAGTCTAGCGGATCGACCGCCAGCTCATCGCGCATTGTCTCTCGGGACACTTCTCCAGTCAGAAGCCCCGTGCCTGCTGACGGTCTCCTTTATGGTAGCGCTACTCCTGTTGCACACCCCCGCAATGTGTCCGTTCTCTCCTTGGGATCTGTCTTTGAGGATCACGACCAACCTGTCTTCAATCTGCAGAAGGTCGACCCTACCTTCACTGACAGCATGGGTTACTTTACGCGCAACTTTGAAAGATTACTCACCAACCTCAACAAGAAGAACTCGATCACAGATCACTGTATTGAAGTCTACCTGATGAAGAGTGAGCGGAAGTTCTTCGACATGTACACCGATGCGCAGTTGAAAAGACAGCCCAAGGTCGCGGTGCGTCCCCTGACTGAATCTAGTTTGAATCATACAGTTGAGGAAGCGGAGTATGAGACCATCTCGCCTCCTCCTGAACAATCCGAATCAAACGGAGCAGATGACATCGATCAATGGCTCTCTCGTCTTGGATACAAGAGACCCATCGCCATCCAGAGATTCATGAGATGGCGTGTCGGGAACTGGCCCGTCTACGCGCTATTCCTGGGTCTCGGACAGATCATCGCGACGAATTCGGCACAGATCACCCTTTTGGTTGGCGAGGTCGGTGAGACTGCGGTCAAGCTCTACGTTATTGCGGCTGTATATTGTCTGTCCTCCATTGTTTGGTGGTTCTTGTTCTACCGTTTCCCGTCCGTGATTGTTCTCACTCTTCCCTGGTTCATCTATTCCCTTGCATTCGTCATAGTGGGTATCTCGCCATTCGGTCTCTCGTCTGTTGGTCGGGCATGGGCTCAGAACATTGGCGCAGGCGTCTACGCCGCCGCATCTTCTAGCGGCTCTTTGTTCTTTGCCCTCAACTTTGGTGATCAGGGTGCTGTACCGGTCAAGGATTGGATGTTCCGCGCAAGTCTGATCCAGGGCATCCAACAGCTCTACACGGTCGCCTTGTGGTTCTGGAGTTCCAAAGTCACAGCAGTGGAAATTGGAGGTGTAACAACAGCTGCCTTGAGAACATGGAGACTTACGGCTGTCGTAATGCCCATTGCCGCAGTATGTTTCATCATCGGTGTGCTCCTTGCTCTGGGTCTGCCGAAGTACTACCGTCAAGCCCCCGGAAAGATCCTCTTCTTCTACACCTCTCTCTTCCGTCGGCGCATTGTTCTCTGGTTCTTCTTCATGGTCATTATCCAGAACTGGTTCCTCGCCGCCGTCTTCGGACGCAACTGGTCATTCCTCTGGTCATCCTCACATGCCAAGTCATGGGAAGTTCTCATCTTGGTCCTCTTCTTCTTTATTGTTGTCTGGATTGGCGCGCTACTTATTTTCCGCCTCTTATCTAAGGAGCATAGCTGGATCTTACCTGTCTTCGGATTGAGTATCGGTGCACCGCGCTGGGCGCAAACCTGGTGGGGAACTTCCAATATTGGCTACTATCTGCCCTGGGCCGGGGGTCTGACTTCTGGAGCTCTCATTTCGCGATGCCTCTGGCTATGGCTGGGCGTTCTCGATGAGATCCAACAAGTCGGTCTCGGAATGATTCTTTTGCAGACACTGACGAGAGTTCATGTCTGCTTCGTCCTGTTAGCCGCGCAGTCTGTTGGATCTATTGCCACAATCTGTGCGCGTGCTTTTGCTCCCAACAAACTCGGCCCAGCTGGCATCTCTCCGAATGTTGGCTCGTCTTTGGATACAGTTGGTAATGCATGGTTCTGGATTGCACTTTTCTTCCAGCTTCTGGCTAGGTCAGTCATCGTTCCCCCTTTTACAATCCATCGGTTTACTGACTATCATTGTAGCTTTGGTTTCCTTCTTTTCTATCGCCGAGAACAACTTAATAGGCCTTAAGCTTTTCATGTTTCAAAACACGACACGAAACTACGTCGAAATAATCAACTACTGTATATATGGAGGATTTCGTGAGAGGAGATGTACGAGATCCTTTGACAGACATATTGTGACGATTTTGATCTTTTCGTTTGGTAACAGGGCAGAACTTGAGTGAAGTGGGTAATAATATCCTTTGATGATAGTGATGGCGTTTTGATTGATCTACTTAATGTTGGAAAGTTTCTCTCACATGGTTTAGGAATAAAACACGGATTCCCCAATATCTTTGCCTCTTGAATAGGCCTGTGCTTATGTAAAGTTTCGACGTTTGGTTCTTCTCGAGGTGCAACTGTTACACCTCGAGGTCCGTGGGTCATCCCCTACATAGTGAAATGGGGATGGCTCGATGGCTTTCTGACCACGCAGACTGGGCAACACCCCCCCCCCCCCATGGCTAGGGCGGAAGGACTATAGAGGAGGAGAACACATAGGAGTGGTTTGGAAGAGCAAGTGTGTCTGTCTTGCTTATCCTGCACATAGAAAATCTTTATATCACAAAAGCCTTAGTCATCCGATAGACCGCTCCTTCATGCAGTCAGCAGTTCCCCCATTACAATAGGCAAAAGGCTCATGCCAAAGGAATATGTAGATCCCACCCTACCTGAGACATCTATAACCCGCCAAGACCACCACAATAGATAACGACTCGACAGATAAGCACAGCAGGGGAGTCTAGTCCCGAGAAGGGTGTCCGATCCGGGACTGCACGAATACCCCGGTGTAATTGGACGACCTTATCTCGCGTCCCGGGCATCTCGCATCCTTATCAATCACGCCCTGTTTTATCGTCCATGACATCGATGTCTCCAACACGCTTTCTCAAGGGCACAAGCCAAGATGGGATATATCAGGGCTCGATGCTCGTGTTTCAGACCCAGATGCACGTTATGGAACTCTTGGCTGTCGGCTGTAGATAAGGGATTTGGTCATATTTCTTGGGGTGAGTAAGGATAGGGCTTTGGGGTATATGACTGTTCTGGATCTATCAGGGTCTGCTAGTCTTGTTCAAACAAAACCTCTGTTTGCATTCACATCATTGAGTTCGGGTCGAAGGACTTCTTGAACACGTACCCCCACGCCGGGAGTAACTCAGGGCATGGCCGAAGCTGTAAGTTCAAATCCACTAAATCTATCTGCACATGTGTGCTTTCTTACCGTCGGTTAGTTCTGAATATTAATTTCTGGAACAGCCAGTATACAATGCCTCCACCCCAAGCGGTGGAGATCCTCTCAAGGCCGACGTGAACGCTCAATTCGTGGGCTACGAATGGAACTACACATACATCGTCTTCTGCGGTTTCATTGTCTGGCTGATTATCCCCGGTATTGGTCTGTTATACAGTGGACTAGCGCGAAGGAAGTCGGCATTGACATTGCTTTTCCAATCGCTCATGGTAGTCGCCGTGTATGTTTGCCTGGGAATGAACCATTGAAGTCAGGATATCGTCACTGACCAGCTTCTTAGGACAACTTTCCAATGGATATTCTGGGGTTACTCGCTAGCTTATTCCCGTGATGCAGGTCCTTTCATTGGTACTCTGAAAAACTTTGGATTGAAGGATGTGATGGCTGCGCCGTCGCCGGGCTCCGCTGTGCTGCCGGAGATCGTGTTTTGTTTCTATCAGTTGCTTTTTTGCGCATGCACGGTAAGATCAGATCTCAGCAACTTGTAATACCTCTTCACTATACTGACAGTTGCAAACAGGTCATGATTGTCGTCGGCGGCGCCTTCGAGCGCGGAAACATGCTTCCGTCCCTCATCTTTAGCTTCTGCTGGGCGACCGTCGTCTACTGTCCGATCGCTTGCTGGACCTGGAACAGCAATGGGTGGTTATACAATCTGCCATCGCTGGACTTTGCTGGCGGCGGCCCGGTGCACATCGCGTCCGGTTGGTCTGCCCTTGCATATGCTCTGGTTCTCGGGAAGCGCAAGCACCTCGACGAGCCTTCGCATGCTAAGCCTCACAATACTACACTGGTGTTCTTGGGGACGACGCTTATTTGGTTTGGGTGGTTTGGATTCAATGTATGTTTCCTATTCATTCTACCGTTGTGAGGTACTAATGAAATACAGGGCGGGTCTGCTCTCAATGCAAGCGTGAGAGCCATGCTAGCCGCATTCAACACCAACACGGCAGCTTGTACGGGGGTATTAGGGTGGGTGTTAGTAGACTCGATCAAGCATCGCGGCAAGTTCTCCGTGGTAGGTGCCTGCGAGGGAGCCATCGCGGGGCTGGTTGGTATTACCCCAGCCGCCGGCTTTGTCTCCGTGTGGCTTGCAGCTTGCATCGGGTTCCTTACGAGTATTGTATGCGCGCTCCTCCAGGACCTCAATACTTGGATGCACATCGACGAGGGGATGGAGGTGTTTAAGCTGCATGGGATTGGGGGAATGGTCGGGGCGTTTCTGACCGGAATATTTGCGTCTTCGTCAGTTGCAGCACTGGATGGCGCGACCGTGGCTAGCGGTGGTATCGACGGCAACGGGATGCAGGTCGGGAAACAATTGGCTGAGGTGTGCGCCATCTCCGTGTACTCTTTCACCGTTTCCTGCGTCTTGCTATACATCCTGAAATGGATCCCCGGCATGCATTTACGAGTACGCGAGGAGGACGAGATGATTGGATTGGACAGGGCTCAGTTTGTGGATGAACAGATTGGCGAGCGCGTTCTTCTCGACGATCTCTTGATGTCGTCGTCACCTACGACTACAAGTGTAGTCAATGGGGCGCCCGGGATGTCGGTAGGGTCCAAGGAGATCAAGATGTGAAAGGAATCAGGGTCCATGTGTACATAGATAGACAATTTGGCAGGCCGCGTACCATGTCAAACCATAAGTAGTAAGAATCCGAACCGATCAGTGTCATCGTTCACTCGGATCGAATCAACTCCAGAGGCTGAAAGGTGGGGTTTGCAAGGCGAGCGCCGATCGAAGGAGCGAAGACCCTGAATCCGAGTCTGGATCAATTAAAACATAGCATGTGGGGGGTGGCTGCAACAGTCTTGCGCGGCCTGTCATCCCGCAGCGTCACTGAGCTTTGCTCGATTTTGGGACATGCAATGTCATCGGCCCCACGTCCATGGGAAGAGGTCAGAATTGCGTAGTCTTGGTGCATTACGCAGTACGGGAATATTCGAAGGTCAACTCCCTCGGGCCAGGGAAGGTATGAGCTGACGTACACTGATGCACCGTGGTGCCCTCACACCCCTGCTAGGGTGGGCCAAGCGCGGCCTGTGGAAGGGCGAGATCAAACCCGAGCAGGGATTATGTGATTTTCTCATGCAACGCCACAGGACTGCATGGTTTGCATTCCGGGGTGACGAATCAGTGAGACAATCGGGGCTATACACTGTGTACCCGTACATAGTACACAATGTGGACCGATATTCAGTCAGTACAATAAATAAAGGCTGAATCGAGTGGAGATAATGGAAAAGAGAAACGACGTCTGGGTGCAACTTCGCCAATAAACGGCACGAGGGGAAGACACTTAGATTACACTGCAATTTTACTGTCCTGTACCGTATCACTGCGGGACTAGTCCTGATGCGGAACACGGCCGGCCGCTTACTTCGACCATGTTAGCGGGAAAATCTGGCCTTGCCCCCCGTTACGTATCGTATCGCCTCTCCCGCTGTCGCGTCTCCGTCTTAGGACACCCTTATCTCTCTTCTCTTCTTCTCCTCTTCAAGTCTACCAGTCTTCCCGTCACTCGTTCAATCACTCGCGCTCACTCGCGCTCACTCGTCTGCCTCTTTTGAGGTTCGTCTTTTCTCGCTTACTGCTGCCTCTGGTCATGCTATTCGTATAACCTACAAGTCCAAATGGGCAAGTGTACGTCAAAGTTGTCTCACCACCTGCAAATTGTCCAAATCGCTGACTTGTTCTTGTGTAGGGCGATATGGCGTTGTCCTAGACGCTGGATCGTCTGGGACCCGAGTATATGTTTATCGCTGGCTGCGCAATGCGGCCGCGCGCAAGGATGCCGATACCGAGGAACTGAAGTCACTTCCGGAAATCAAGACCAAGGAGGAATGGGTCAAGAAGATTCACCCCGGTATCTCCTCCTTCGCCGATAGACCTGAAGCCGTGGGATCCGATCATCTAGCGGAGCTTTTAGAACATGCGAAGAGCATCATCCCGAAGGAGGACGCCAAGGATACCCCGATTTTTCTACTCGCAACGGCGGGCATGCGACTGCTAGGAAACCTCGAACGACAACTCCTTCTCGATCAGATATGCACCTACGCACGCGCAAATAGCGACTTCCTGCTTCCCGACTGCGGGATGCACATCCAGGTGATTCCTGGTGTGACCGAAGGACTCTACGGATGGATTGCGACAAACTATCTCATGGGGACTTTCGACTATCCTGACAAACATAATCATGGAAAAGGACACAGCACTTATGGTTTCCTGGATATGGGAGGCGCCTCTGCTCAGATTGCATTTGCGCCGAACGCTACGGAAACAGAGAAGCATGCCAATGACCTGACTCTCCTGCGATTGCGAAATATTGACGGCTCGGTCCAAGAGCACCGAGTTTTTGTGACTTCCTGGTTGGAATTTGGAGTGAACGAGGCGCGTCGACGGTATGTGGAGGCTTTGCAGGCCGCGATGGGGACGAACGTTGTCGAATTACCGGACCCATGCCTGCCCAGTGGTCTGCGTACATCATTGGATGGAAAGGATGTTTCATCCATTAATGATGCGAGCACTACTTTACTAGGAACGGGCCGATTCGACGAGTGTCTGCGTCAGACATATCCCTTATTGGACAAGGATGCTCCCTGTATGGACAACCCGTGTCTCTTGCATGGTATCCACGTTCCGGCGATCGACTTTGATGTGAACCATTTCATTGGTATCAGCGAGTACTGGCACACCACACACGAAATCTTTGAGATGGTATACAAGGACAAAGCGTACGACTTTAACACCTACCAACAGCGAGTCAAGACGTTTTGTTCGCAGGACTGGAGCACTATTGAGGATGGTGTTCTAGCACACTCTTGGGGCAAGAAGGTTGATGCTCAAAAGGCCTACGAAGTCTGTTTCAAGGCGTCGTGGATCATTAATATGCTTCACGATGGTATTGGCATTCCTCGTGTCGGTCTTGAAGATACCTCAAGCTCTTCTCACAATGGTACCAAGGAGGTCTTGGCCCATGGCAAGGAGAAGGGCTATCTCGATGCCTTCCAAGCTGTGAACAAGATTGACTCGACCGAAGTGAGCTGGACATTGGGCAAGATCGTCCTCTACGCCTCATCGCAGGTTCCTACACAGGTGGAAGATGCCATGCCAGTCGGCTTCGGCAGCAATGTCGCGGGTGTCCCAACGGACTTCCAGTATCCCAGCGTACAGCTCCTTCCAGACTCCGAAGGCTTCCACAGTGAGCACTGGCACGATGCGCTCTTTGATGGCGATTCGCCCCGACGTATCCCTGGGTTCCTTCTGTTCCTTTTCATCATTGTGGTCGCATGCTTCTTCCTCTGTGGACGCAACCGTCGCTTGCGAATGTATCACCACATAAATAAACTTCTCCGTCGCGGGCCATCACACCCCAATCACCCAAAGAAACGAATGGGCTTAGGGAGTATGTTACCTTTCTTGAATCGTGGTGGCCAGCCGTACGAGCGTGTTTTGGAGGAAGGTGCTCCGGATTTCGAACTGGGCGTGACAGATTCTGATGGGTCAGACGTGGATGGCGGTCGTCTTTCCGAGGCCGATGCCATCCCTCGGCCCCCCAAGCGAACCTCTAGCTGGGGTAGCAGCAGTAACAAGCCGCCGAGTCTGAAATACACGCTTGACAACAGTTCATCTGGCACCATCGGCTTGGGCATCAGCGGTGATTCGGGTATTGCTATGGATCGAGCAGGCCTGGTGGTCAGGACCGAGAGCCGGGACCATTTGGCTCCTATTGCTCTGGGACCCACCACTAACGGTCGAAGATCGAGAGCTGGCAGTCCCACACGATCTCTCCATCAAAAATCACCTACCATGACACCCCTTGCCGATGATTAATGTGACTGATGCATACTGAATGATGCTGTCCCGAAATATGCGCCGCCCTCTTTCTGCATTGCATTTTCTACTGGAGTTAACTGTTTAACGTGCGTGCCCATTGTGGCCTTGATTTGACTTTCCCCATATCTGGGGCTGTTTTCCTCAGGCTTTGCTGTCTCGCAGGCAGTCTCTGCTTTCGATTCTTGGTACCATATTCAATCCTGTGCTCTGGAGTACTCTTTGTTTCGGGCTGTCGATCTGATCCGGGTGATTTCGATGGAATGGCAGTGTATCATTAGCGCTCTGCGGCCGATTTTTAACCTTAATGAACATAGACTAATACATTGCTCACCATATGCGATCTCTAAGTAAAAGTAATATCTGCGAATCTGTAAATCATCCGAGTACTTTGTTTGCCAGCTCTCTGAGCAGACCTATACCGAATCACGTGCATCGCTGACACTCACCATTCACCGCTCGGCAGAAAGGGCTGCGGTCCAAGGTGACCTCGATTAGAGAAAATGCGATAGGTCTTTTTCGTCCATTGCAGCTCTTTCTATCTTCAGCTTGATTTTCTCGTTTTTGAAATACTTTCAACACACAATATCCCGATAGACTTGTTTTTCTAGACCCCTTCCTCGCCTCGTCGTCGTCGCCGACCGCCACCGCCGCCATGCGCTTGACCGTCGAGCTTCTCCAGAACTCCCTGTCATACATTAATCCGCTCAAGGACCGTGAGCTGGATCTCCGAGGTGCGTTTCACTGCCATACACCTGCCTGAAAGGAACAGGTACTACATCTTGTCAATGGAGCTGGATTGATATCAACTTTGCGCGTCGCGTGTAGGGCACAAGATCCCCGCAATTGAGAACCTAGGTGTTGCCAAGGTAAGTGTTTTGCCTCTCTAGCCTCGCTGTCATTTCTCCGGTCCTCTAGGAGCAGTGGCCGGCAGTCCGTTTGCTGTGAGCGAGTTGCTAACTCCCCGCAGCATCAAGATGCAATTGACTTCACGGACAACGACCTTTCTTCGCTCGGGAACTTCCCTTTCTTCCCTCGCCTTCACACCCTTCTTCTCGCGCGCAACCGAATCAATCACATTCAGTCGACTCTGGCTTCATCTCTGCCGAACTTGACTACCCTTGTCTTGACTTCAAATAACTTGTCCGAGCTCGCGGACCTCGACCCTCTGAAGACATTGACCAAATTGACACATTTGACCCTGCTCGAGAACCCTATCACACGGAAAGAGGTAGGTTTCGCCGATTCCATGGACCCCAAATGCCTCCAAAGCTGCCAGACAACTGATACATAATTGTAGCACTACCGATACTGGGTCATCTGGCTTCTCCCCTCCGTTCGTTTCCTCGACTACCAAAAAGTGAAGGACGCAGAGCGTTCCCAAGCCAAGGAACTCTTCGGCACCATTGAAGAACCTTCCCCACTCGCCTCCAAGATCATGGGCATCAAATCCCGAACCTTCGACGTCTCCGCTGCCGCAGACCGCGCTCCCTCAGACAAGGCCATCCGAGTCAAACTGACCGCTGCCGAGCGAAAGCGCGTCGAACAAATGATCCGTGAAGCAAAGAGTCTGCAGGAGATCACACGCCTGGAGAAGGAGTTGAACGAGGGTCGGATACCCGGTGGAGCCCTCGGCGCGGGAGATGCAGACGGGGACGAGAACATGCAGATGTGAAATTGCATTTGAGCTGTGTTTTCTGGACATATATGTTTGTCTTTCTCTGGGATCGGTTGTTTTCCTTTTTCGTTATCTGCCCGGTCGTTGGGATTCTCATATTATACCTGGCTTTGACCTGCGGGGTTGTGTGTTTATCGGGGGTTTTGTTTAACATGGGGTGCTTTGTGCTTTTTTTTTTTTATTCGAGGCACAGGAACTAGCATTTGGACTGAGGTCCATACCCAAAAATTACTTTTCTTGAATCTTGGTTTGTTCGTCATGGCCTGTGTCTGAAGGTCGTCCGCGTAGGGTTTCTCCGGGTACCGAATGAAGCGCTCAGTGTCTTAGTTTATGTCCATGATCGCCATCTGTGGAGAACTATAGGATAAAACGGGGATGGGACCCTGTTTGAGCAAGGTGAAACCGTAGAAGCCTACGAAGTACTCACTGTGGTACTATGGTAGAGTTCACGCTATTTGAACCATTTGAGCAGTCGAGCTGTTAGTGACGTACATCCCATCTAGACGAGAGAGTAGTCGAGGCCCAGACTTGTGTCTCATGTTTCACGGGCGGCCTGATTTCGTTCACATTATCTGTAGTGCTTTGAAGGAATTTGCCACCGAGCTACGCAATATGATCATATATTCTAACATTACTATGACCCGGTTGGTTGTAGGAGAGATGGGGAAGAGGAGGGTTTTGAATCATGGGGCAATTTTGGGTAGTCGGTATCTTTTTTCTATATAAACATTCAGAGATTCGATCGCTTTGACTTCCTTGAGTGACCATTGGCCACATTCTTAGCCGGACGTAGTAGTGTGCATTCAAGTATTGATCATTGTCACTCAAATCAAGATACAATATGACTTGTTCAAAGCATGCCAGTCGACTGTTTGAAGACTTTCCGGGATCGAGTCTATTTTGCGAGTTGAACAAGTTAGCCTTCATATCGGTGGGTGATCTTGGTCTTGGAACTGGCACCGGACTCTTCTTCATCATCGCTCAACACATCATGGTCGCTCAACGGGGATTTGATCTCATCGCCTGGCCAGATACGCCGATAAATACATCTTGCCGGCTCCCAATCATCATCCCAGTTACCATCGGAGCTGGGAAGAAGTTAGAAAATGTCAATTCAAACAGAAGACAATACGAACGACACGCTAAAAGCCGTTGGAGCCAGCATTTTGGCTCTGAGCAAGATGCATGTGACCACAGGGTCATACTCCCTCTCATTAGTCTTGCAGGTTGGGTAGGGATTTTCGCGGCTGATTACGAAATCTTCGTGTGACTCGTCTCCAACGCCGTTGATCCAAATCCCGTTCTTCACATCTGCAAGCGGTGGTGTTACATCGAAATCTGGGTCGTCAGTAGGGCCAGTGATCGGAACCCCGTGAGCCTCAATGATTCTAGGGACATCCTCGACAAGTTGAGGCCAGGCGGCCTTCCATTCTGGCGAATTCCAGTCCGCGATCCTATACCAATGTGAGTAGCTAGCTATTCGTCAGTCAGCATATATTGCATGATGGCAAACACGTACCCCATCGTAGCTGGCTCTGGTGTGATTGCTTTGATTAGGAATGGTGTCCAGTTGATCTGCGATTAATGGGCTGAGGCGACGTCAGCTGTACGCACCCTGGTTAAAGACCTGTTTTTAAGGCAAAGCCTCCAGTAACACAAAAATGGTGGGAAGGAAGAAATGAGGGAGAAAAAATAACGGGTTTGGATAAGGCAGTCTTCTCCGGAGCTTCGAAGCGCAAGTGAAGCTCCAGTCGTCGAAATAGTCATGATGATGCAACCTCATGGGCATCAAATGTCACCATTACAGAGCAGTGCTTGCTGGAATTACGGTTATACTCGTATTCTTGATTATATTTGAGAAAAATTTAGATCGATGATTGGAAAACGGCAAAGGGATACCTAGGAAGATCTCAACAGTGACTAAATATTGGTGGCTCCGGCAAGGTTGTGCTGTTCAAGTGGTGTAGAACTTCCAGGACGTTTGATAGTCTCGGCTCAACGGTTGATTCATGATCAATGCCCGTACCAACTCAATGGGCATGCGATTCTCCTTCAAAAATCGGTCATGGAATTCCTTTTCAGCCATACACTGCATCTCCAATATTTCCTTCCGCAGAGCGTAGATCTGTAGCGCTCCCAGCATATAACCGGCCTGATAGAGAGGAGAATAATCTCCATTCAACGATCTCCTGACTTCTCCTTCTGCAGTCGCACGTTCGTGGCCCACTTCGTCAACAAGGAGATCGATACACTCTTGAGGAGTCATTTGACCGAGGTGGAACTTGAGAGAGAAAATGATTCGAGCGCATCGATGAAGGCGCCAAAAGAGCATTCCGACTCGATTCTGGGGCGTCTTCACAAATCGCTGATCATCCCACAGAATGAATTCCCAATACAGTGACCAGCCCTCAATCCAGAACGGTGTGTCAAAGAGGCGCCGATATGGTTTATGTCTGGCATTCATATGCATTTGGAGATGGTGACCGGGGATCATCTCGTGAAAAACGGTCGCGCGCGAGAAATGGATGTTGTTGCCTCGCATACTCATAAGTTTTGCTTCATGGTCCATCGTATCGACTGGATAAGAGACGATGATGCATTCGCCTCCAAGGAAGAAGGGGTTCACTTTCTGGCGTTCGGGCGACATCATGAACATTTGCCATGTGTTTTTGGCGATCGGTGGCACTGTGACCAGGTCGTGCTCTTCAACAAAAGAAATGGCTTCTTCCACAAGATCAAGGACAAGCTGAGTCTGTTTTCCTGGCTCTACAAATTCATTCTTGACTTGTTCCAGAGCTTCTTTCCAGTCGTCCTGTAAGCCCATGCTGCACGATGCCTTTTTCAGCTCCTTAATGCACCACTGGAATTCCTTCTCACCAATGGCAATGACTTCTTCGGGTGTGTAGGGAATCATTTCGGCATACAGCTCATTGATGAGTCCCTCCCGACCAATCGGGTCGCCAACTATGGCATCCTCGTTATCAGAGTCAATACCAACCAGACATTCACGAATGGCGACCGACGCGTTTTGAAGATTCGTGTCGACAACGCTGTATGGATGGGACACCCACCAGTCAAAGGAGGGATCGTATCCTTTATAGAAGCCGTACCACTCCTTCAGATGATCACGAAGTATGTCTATGGTCTTTGATGCTCGAAAAGCACTGGTCTTTGCCATTGAGAAATCCTTCGACCCGGCCTTGATCTTTGCAATGACAGCTGTGATTTGTCCCTGGGACTCAAAGAGTATCTGGGCGACATCTTTTGGCTCGATCGGAACAACCAAAGCACGGTCCTCGCAGAGATTTACCAATGTGTTTGCAAATGGCAGCAGAGGTGTGGTCTTCTGGTCCTGCTTAAGGCCGAGTTCCAACTCTCGCAGCTGCCTCTCCAAATAATTCTTGATGAGCAGATAGTCTACCTTTCCTTGCTGGTCATAACACTCAAAAGGCTGTTCACGCAGAGAGTCTAGTTCTCTATCCAGGAATTCTTTCAATCTCTGGGACCCTCTCGAGGATATTCTTATAGGGTAAAATGTTTTGATGTCGTTGAGATCTTCCGCGATACGCTCAATCCTATCGCGCACAGAGTCTACCTGGGAACGCCTGATGGCGATCGCCCTGGGGGAGGTGATCGTGACCATGATTCGGTCAGTGATGCCGATGTAGTTGATTGTCGATTCGGAAGGGGGTGTTATCAAGGGCGCGGCGTCGCGCTAAAGAGTCACAAGGCGAGCGATCGATAGGTGTGGAAGATAGGTTGCCGACCGGCACAGACGAAGCATATCGTAGCGTATCGTAGCGAGACATTTGCCCAACAACGTTTGAGCAAATACCACGCTACGATACTGCTTGGAACCAACGTTATACTAAAAGTCGCTGGTCGATCCGACTGGTCGGCTATCCTGTCCATATCTTAACAATTGCTCTAGGCGAATGGAATAATCGGCTTAGTGTGTGGCATACTCCGCATTCTTACCCGGAGAGGACGCGTCGTTATCGGGTGAGTAGTGAAGTCAAACCGCATCCTCGCGCCAGGAGGAACAGACCTTAGGAATGTGGGAGAACAATATTTGGGGCCACATGATAGGCTTTATGCTTATCTTGGGCCAGAAGCTTCTTGCATTGAAGCTACCGAGGGATCGGACGGCCAAATTTTTAAATATATGGCTGGCTTTAGCCGTTGAGTGGCAGAGCCCTATCGTTTTGCTTCAGAGTTGTCAATATGATCACTCAAGTCCATGCCATTGATGGCATCGAGCCCCCTTCCTCGGACGGAGTAACTGAAATCAATAAACAAGCGGAAAGCAATGTTGAGGAGCTATCAAAGCTCAAGTCTCTGCACCAATGGGACCCAAATCTTTCTCAGGAGAAACTCGATGAAATTAACGAGGCAGTTGACACAAATGACCAAGAGAAAGCCGCGGAGCTCGATAAGTCCTTCTTGCAAGACTCGCCATATGACTCTGTCCGAGCAGCTGTGCGGAATACAGACGGCGAGGAAGTTGCAAATACTGTTCGGGCATGGATTCTGGGAATGATCTTCACCACCATCGGCAGTGGGCTGAACATGTTCCTGAGCATGAGGTAAGGATTCCTGGAGTCAGTTTTAAGTTTGAGCAAATTTCTGAACATGGAATAGGAGTCCTGCCATTTCATTTCCGGCTATAGTGGTGCAATTGCTTGTCTACCCAATAGGATGCGTATGGGCCAAGTTTATGCCAAGAAGAGTTTTCAACACCTTTGGAGTCAAGTGGACTCTGAACACTGGTCCCTTCACTATTAAAGAGCACACAGTTGTCACAGTCAGTTTTGACATCTACATCCTCATCAAACACAGTACTAACAGTTCTTAGCTCATGGCCAAGTATGTTACGATGTCCTTTCAATGCCTTCTGCGGCTATTGGATTAACAAAGTCTAGTGTCTCTATTGGTTACGCATACTGCACAGACGCCCTCCTGGCACTAAAAGCTGAGCGTACGTAATAGCCGCCTGTTCAATGATTGCGCTAACAACATGCAGCCTTGTATAATCTCGATATTGGCTGGGGCTTTCAACTCCTCTTTGCACTGAGCAGTCAAATAATCGGCATTTCCCTGGCCGGAATCTTCCGCCGCTTCCTTGTCTGGTAGGTAGTGGAACTTCTACGGTACTCTTGTATCTTTGTTAATAGTACTAGGCCGGCTGCCATGGTGTGGCCGACACAATTTGCAAACACCACCTTGTTCTATGCTCTCCATGACAAAAGTGCTTCCAATCCATCTGAAACCAATGGGTGGACTATTTCGCGCTATCGATACTTCATGTATGTCATGGGTGGGATGTTTGTCTACTACTGGTAAGTCTTAACATACCTCACTTCCCAGCCCATCATAAGATTAACATTCTTCCAGGTTTCCCGGTGTCATCTGGCAGGGACTTTCGGTATTTGCTTTTATAACATGTAAGACCTATTCTCGTTATCAATGCGCGAGGGCTAATTTTTTTTTTTTTTTTCCGCAGGGATAAAGCCAAACAACGTTGTGTTAAATCAACTATTTGGCGGATTCACTGGACTTTCCCTCATTCCACTTACCTTTGACTGGACGTTAGTTTACCAAAACTACACCTGATGTATATTCATTCACTGATCTCTTTCAGATATGTCTCCGCCTACCTGCTTGATCCCTTGCTTGCACCAGTCCACTCCTTGGTCAATACCATGATTGGGCTAGTCGTCTTCATGCTGCTTACGACAATTGGAATCGCCTACACCGGAGCTATGTAAGGCAATCGTGTAGTTTCAAGGGACCAAAACTGATCCGGAAGCAGCTACTCTGACTACCTCCCAATCAACACCTCCTCCACCTACGACAATCAACAGCAAAGTTACAACGTGTCCAGGATTCTGGGGCCGAGTTTTTCATTTGCCGAAGAGAAATACAAAGCATACTCGCCCATGTTCTTAGCGCCCACATTTGCACTCAATTATGGACTCTCGTTTGCCGCACTGACAGCCGCGATTGTTCATATCATCCTTTTCCACCGGAAGGAGATCTGGCATCGTTTCAAGGCTTCTCGAAATCAGGAGCCTGATATCCATTTGACCCTTATGAAGAAGTATCCTGAGGCCCCCGAATGGTGGTATGCGGGTCTTTTCATTGTTTCCATTGCCTTGGGACTAGGTTGTGTTCTGGGTTATGATTCGCAACTTCCTTGTATGCGATCCGATCTATATCCTCCTGTAGTCACTCTTACTAACACATATCCTAGGGTGGGCATTCTTTGTGTCTTTGATTATTGCAGTTATTTTCATTGTAAGTTCTTCCCCGAATAGTAAATGCTCCTGCTAACAAGGGAAGATTCCGACTTGCATGATTTTAGCGATTACCAACATTCAGCTCTGTATGTATCTATCGATGCATCTAGGAGATTAAAAGCTAACTCTTGTAGCACTCAATGTCTTGTCTCCTTTCTTGGCTGGGTTCATGATCCCCGGAAAGCCGATCGGAGTCATGGTCTTCAAGGTTTTCAGCACAATCACCCTTGGCCAGGCGTATGTTATCTTTCTTTCTCGATGATAATCTCCACGCTAACTTTGGTTTCAGGCAAGTGTATTGTCAAGATCTCAAGGTAACCAGAATCGAGATTGGAGTTTGTGCCTTGCTAAATCTTACTTAGCTGGCGCATTACATGAAAGTGCCTCCTCGGGTTACCTTCATGTGTCAAGTTATTCCTACAATCTGGGCCTGCTTTGTACAGATTGCGGTCATGAACTGGACTTTAGGGAATATTGAAGATGTTTGCAATTCGTGAGCTACTCCTCTTTCACAGCATGCCTAATCGCACTACTAACCTCAATCTAGTGAACAATCGGCCCATTTCACTTGTCCGAACGGAAGGGCGTTCTTCTCGTCTAGTATCGTATGGGGTAGGCGATATTCATGCTCCTCACACTGAGTTAATATGCTTAATTTCTCTATAGGGGCCATTGGACCGAATCGCATGTTTGGACCTGGTGCGATCTACACGCAGTTCCAGTGGTTCTGGCTTATTGGAGCCCTGCTGCCCGTGGCATTTTATGTCCTGATGCGAGTCTTCCCTCGTTCTAAGGCTCGTTTCTTGAATGCGCCAGTGTAAGTCCAAGGTCTTCTTAGTTTGGCAAAACCTCGCTAATTTTGATACTAGCATGCTGGGAGCTATGGCCTGGCTGCCTCCGTGAGTTCTCATACCTCTAGCATCATCAAAACACAACAAGCTAATGAATTTCCAGTGCGACTCCTTTGAGTTACTCCTCCTGGGCTATGTTCGGTCTCATCTTCAATTACTGGATTCGACGTCGGTGGAGTGGATGGTGGCATAACTATAACTACATCACAGCTGCAGGGCTCGATACTGGCCTTATCCTATCAACGATCGTGATTTTTTTTGCGATTACGCTTCCTAATGTGTCCATTCCAGCATGGTGGGGCAATATTGCTCCGTACGAGACAATGGTAAGTTCATAATGCACCTTCGTTGGGTGACCCATTTTAATCAAGGTCTCGCAGGATTCTTTGTATACGGCTATTCGAAAGACAGTAGCAGATGGAGAGACTTTTGGTCCATCCACTTGGTGAGAGATTCATTAGCACTTTGGTTTTTATTTCTCATGGCTGGGTTCCTGACCGAGGGTCTTTCGTGGTCCAATGCCATTCCGGTTGCTCAACACATCATCGTATGGTTCTAGGGATGATAAACTCAGCAATTATACGTGCCGCATCTATGAATTTTGGCACACTGCCAAGAATCTATGTCGGTTTTTTTCCGCCGTGCCATTTGAGAAGCAGTTGAGACTTTCTTATCCCAGTCGTTCGGCATGAAGAAGAGCCAAGTTGTTCGGCGGGAGCCGGTCTAGCAGCTTTTAGATTGTTTGTCAGGCCGTTAGACTGTCGAGAATAAAGATAAAACAACTATTAAGCGCGTTTGGAGATTATGTAACGATTCATTGTATGGAGAAAGTCGGGCAAGTTCCGAAATGTGGGGGAGATAAGACGTGCAACTTCCCGCACTTTTTGCCGTCTTTCGGTAATGAGGCCATCTCTCTCACTTGTATTATTTCGAAGACAAAGAGTCTTCACTTCATACTGATAATACAACGGACTCACTGGCATGAATCAAGCTGTTAGGTGCGGCTTTTTTTAAAAAAAAACGGGGAAATCACCAATGGACTCGCATGCTGCGGTGCGGAGAAGGAGACGCCGGCGCGTTGCCGACGAGAATCGGAAGCGGTCAGCCCGCGCGTAAGTAGGTCTTATGTAGCTAGGATCGAACGGGTCAGCTAAGTGACATGACAGGTGTGTTCGCTGCAAGGCAAGAAAAAGTAAATGTGTGGAGTTAGTGGGCGGTCGATGCCAACGATGCTCCGTAGGGAATCTGGACTGCAAATTTGAAAAGTACGCATCTGTCATTCACTGGGAACCCGCTCTTCTCTAACCACGAGATAGGGACAGGTCACCTGAGCCTTCAGATGTCGCTCAGACGTCCCCATCCTCTGGCTCGGGGCCAGTGGTGACAGCTACTAACAATGGCGATACCCCTAGTAATGATGCTTCAGTCGATAATCATGAGGAGCTGTTTTCACCATCTTCGGCACTTTCCCAAGGACTTGCCAAACATGTTATCGCCGATCATTCGAAGCGAGTACCTTGGCCAAATATCCTGTCCCGACTTCGGGAGGCCTTCTCTCTCGACCCCCAAGCCGCCCCAGAAGAACGGGATATGGTCGCTATGCAAGCAGTATGCCCACTCTCTGTATCACATGGTTGGGATTGATAATAATGTTCCGAAGTGTATGATCTGCCCAAAGGCACTTCATCCCTTAGAGCTTGCCAGGCTCCAGGAGGTTATCGATGCCTTTCCTCCCCGTCCAGTCGCCGACTTTCTCTTCTCCGTTTTCACGAAACATGCAACAGATACTTTCTTCTATTTTGACCAGGCACAGTTTTTGACCGAGCTCGATCGCTTTTATAGTGACTCCAATTCCTCGTTGAGGTTCGACGCAGCCTTCGTCTGTCTCGCGATGGCTACTTTCGCATTGGCTAGCCAGTGGACGCCTATGGAAGGGCCCGAAAGCACTGGTGCTGGCGAGCGACGGAGCAATGCCGATCTTGGTCGGGTATTCTATTGCCACGCTAGAACCTTAATTCCCGATATTATCGATCGGCCATGCCTGAGGTCTATTCAAGCACCCTTCGTCTTGGGCGTATACTTGTTACCGGCGAGCGCAGTCGGGTCATCTTATGTCTACATGGGTTTGGCATTGCGTAAGGCCTTGGCATCAGACCTGCATCTTCGTTCGGATGACCAGGGAATAGATGATCGAGAAAGAGAGATACGACGGCGGCTTTGGTGGTCTATATATTCTCTTGAAAGGTTGGTCAGGAACGGAATATGTACTGCTCGATGCTAACTGAATTTTTTTTCCAGATGTACAACAGTCAAATTAAATCGACCTCGCTCTGTCAGTACCGATATAATCACAGTGCCCCCTCCCGCGCCATACCCGCCGCTCGACCGGTCACAAATGTTTGATAATATAGACTGTCAAATAGCCTATACTCGACTAGTCAAGATCCTTGATCAAATAGCCGACATTGGGTATGTAGTGAGTTCTCATAGTATATATACTTTTCCTAACAAGTGGATAGAGAGGGCTCAGTGGATCAGACGGACGTCTCTCATTCCACGTGGGAAGCAAGTCTCAAGGAATGGAAAAAATCCTTGCCTTCGGATTTCAAACTCGATCTGATCGATCCCAAAACTTCCAAATACCGCACAGTTCTCCATCTTCGGTTGAACTACTACTATGCATGGATCACAATGGGTAAGGTTGCGCTTGTTACTGTTGCGCGGACTCATCTGCGACAACACTTGCACCCTGGGTCCTCAGCCCCCGAACTTAGCGAGACTGTCAGAAAACATGCCAAAGCTTGTATCAGGGCCGCACAGAAGCTTTTACAATTATTTGAGAGCCTAACGCGGACCCAGAAGATCACGCGCTTTTCGTTCACCGATTTTCAAGGCTGCAGTATTGCTACTATTGTAACTTTGGTTGCTGGCATAATAGAACGCGATTCCGGATATCACTCTAGAGTGGCCTTTGGTTTGGACTGTCTTACGAAGATGGCGACTGGTAACATGACAGCAAAAATGGGCGTCAGATTCGTTCAAGCAATCCAGTCTGTCACGACTGAAGCTGTAGAGAAACTCAGCCACGTCACCTGCCATGAGCAATGTGCACAACGCGATTTGGAAATTCCTGTCGCTTCTGGATATAACCAGTGGACCGAATGGCTCACGGTACAGGATCAGTTGTCTGGTGACGCAACGTCAACGCAGCCAGTCGCCTTTGAGTATTCACAGTCTACAATGGCCGGCCTTTCGTCGTGGCAGTGTCCGCAGGAGCAGTTATACTCCTCATCCTCCTTTCTGCCGAGAACATCGTCGGACATTTTGACAGTTTCTGAAACATCGGAAGCGGGGGAGATTTTTCCCTTCTCGGCCCTTTACGCAGACGAACAGACATTGCTGATGGGGTTGATCGGGCTCGACGCCTTGGACTTTTCTAGTCTATCAGATCAACTATAATTGAATTTTAGTGGATTTATTCCCCGACCACCTGTTTTGGCCCTCGATCTGATCCTATATGTAAATCCTGGAATTTGAAAAAAAAAAAAAAAAAAAAAAAAAAAACATTATGATCGCCCAGCAATTCAGGCGACAATGGGTTCTTTCATTTCCGAAAGACACAAGTTCATGTCGTCGAATGCACGATAAGACACGAGACACCTACTCGACCTTACAGATCTCATAATAGTCTGGCAGGTGTTTCACTACTGTTAGCTTGTCGTTGAGTCTTTGGGTACGCCCATGAAAGGGATCCGAGTTTGATGATTCAAGGTCATCTACCGAACTGATGAAATTACACAAGGATTTCTTTTTGTGAAGCTAACTCCTATGGGAAATAGCTAATCTTTTAGACGTTTCGTTAACATGAGAGTTAGACAAACAATTCATGGCTGATCTTGTAGAGATTTGTTTCCAGATAAAAGCCGCATCCCACTCTCCTGTCTCTTCTCCAGCTTCTCAGGCTGTAAGCGAGTTGAAAAAGATGAACGTGACGCCCAGGTGTGTTGCAGAGTCAGATCAATAATCACTGAGGCTTGATCATTAAGGCATTCTCATTTTTTCTAACGCTTCTTTATGCAATTGCGAATTGGCTTGAAATATAGCCCCATGCTTTGAACCCTCATTCACAAATATCGCCAACTTCCTTCCGATGCATCTAATTGTCATTGTGTAACTCAGTTGTACTTGACTCTCACAGGAATTTCAGAATCTTCAGGCAGCGCACCCCAACGACTCTTATACACGCGACCATCCTTCATCACTCCCAAAACATGTTGCTCCGGGTCATCGAAAATAGTCACATCGTCCAAGGGGTTCTTGCTCAAGACTACCACATCCGCATGGAATCCCTCCTTGATTTGACCGATCGCATCTTCCCATCCCATCATTTTCGCAGGGTTTATCGTCGCACTGCGGAGAACTTGCAACGGCTTCAGCACCTGAGACCGAAGCGCAAATTCATGTGTCTGAGCCGAGCCTAAAGGACCGAGCAAATCAGAGCCATAGCACATCGTGACACCCGCCTCGGCAGCAATCTTCAGAGCCTCAAGACCGGACTTAAGTACTTGCGAGTTCTTTGCCTGGGATTCAGGCGGCAAATAACCCTTCCATTGCTCGGATGCCATCTGCGCATATGCGATTAGGGTGGGCGTTAGATAAACACCCTTGTGTGCCATCATCTTAGCGGTTGGCGGGTCAACAAAATTGCCGTGCTCAATACCCTTGACACCATTATCAATACAATGCCGAATAGCCTTGACCGTATAGGCATGTGCGGTGACAAAAGTGCCGGCATTATTAGCACATTCAACCATGGCTTGGATTTCGCTCGATGTGAACTGCAAATGCTCCAATTTATCTGTAGGAGATGCGACACCGCCAGAGCCCATAATCTTGATGAAATCTGCACCGCAGCGGATTTCTTCGCGCACGGCGGCCATACATTCGGGTACACCGTTGCACATACGGCCTAGGTGGTTGTTGCTGTGGGTCCCGCCGCAGCATTCAGTGGGTTCGTGCGAACCGCGGAGATCGCCATGTCCGCCGAATTGAGACAGTGCATGGCCGGAAATGAAGATGCGGGGTCCAGGGAATACACCGTCCTCGATAGCTTCTTTCAAGGCTAGCTGTGCACCGCCACAGTCGCGAATGCTGGTGAAACCGCGGTGAAGCATTTGGGCAGCGGTGTAGGGCTGTCTGAGGAGATGAACATCATTGGGGTTTCCAAATGCCTTGGAAAGGTCGTTAAATCCGGGAACGGCACATAGATGGACATGAGCGTCAAATAGACCGGGGCAGAGATAGCGGCCTTCACAGTCGATGACTGTTAGGTCGGTCGGAAGAGGCTCTGGCAAGGATGATGAGACTGATTGGATTTTGCCTTGGCGAGTGATCACATTCGAATTTTCCAAGACCGTCCCCGCTTGAACATCGACGACATTCGCATTTGTAAATAAGTAGCTCTTGACGTATCGTCGTCGGACCGATGCCCCGCCTGGGATGGTTATCAGCTCCCGTTGATCCTTTCCGTATCGATCAGAGATAGGGAGATCCCAGCGCGGACAGAATCCGGGGTCGGCAAGCTGTCCATTGTCTTCCATTTAACATCTGCAGTGCACGGTCTTAGCTAGCCTAGATGTTTTGTTTTCATCACGCAGTTTAAACAGTGCTTGCCGTCCCTATTACCTAGTCTTCGTGTGCAACTTGGGCGTTGACACCCATCCATCTCTGAATATGGATATCTCCAAGGAACACGACTCATTCAAAGATGAAGCTCATCGAACAAGCGGCGAGGTCGTGGGAGTGTGTGAGGGGTATGAGGGGTACACTGCTGAGGAGGAGAAGACTGTTTTGCGCAAGATTGACATGGTCATTATGCCATTCGTGGGTGTTCACCTGTCTCTCCCTAGATTCGGCCGGGATAGCTAACTCGACACGGTAGATGTGTTTTGTCTTTTTCCTACAATACCTTGACAAGCAAAGTTTGAGCTATGCTGCTGTATTCGGATTGAAGGATGACCTAAACTTGACCAGCTCGCAATACTCCTGGACGAGCTCCATCTTCTACGTCGGTCAACTCGTCTCCGAATATCCCTTCATCTATCTCATGAGTCGACTCCCGCTTACCAAATTTGTCGGCGCCACTGTGTACGCTTTAACGAGCTTGAAAGTTTCTCGTCATTTTGCTAACAGGCCTGTAGCATCGTCTGGGGCGCCATTTGCATGTGTCTCGCGGCCCCAAACAACTTCGCCGGCTTTGCTGCCGTTCGCTTTCTTCTCGGTTTCAGCGAGGGTGCCGTATCTCCTGCATTTATTACCATCACTAGTATTTGGTATCTCAAAAAGGAGCACACTGCTCGCACGGCCCTCTGGATCACCATGAATGGCGTAGCTCAAGTTATCGGTTGCCTGCTCATGTACGGTATTGGCAAAAACGGATCACTTTCTATCGCTCCGTGGCGCGTTTTGTTCATCATCTGCGGAGCACTGACCTCTGTGGCCGGTATTGGATTCTTCATGTTCATGCCAAGCGGACCTAAAGATGCTTGGTTCCTGAACGCACGCGAAAAGCAAGTGCTTTCTTTGCGCCTGGCTCAGGACCGTGAGGGTGGTGACAAGACATCATTCTCTCTCGCTCAGCTCAGAGAAGCAATGTTGGATCCCAAGGCGTGGATGGTCTTCTGGTTTGGTGTTCTTGTGACCATGCAATCGCCCGTTTTGACGTTCGCATCTCTTGTCATTGAGTCTATCGGCTACAGCAAACTCGACACGATGTTATACACTGCTCCCTCGGGGGCTGTACAGATTGCTATGCTTTGGATTGGAACCGCTCTGGTCTACTTGGTCCCTCGCCAACGGACTCTGGTTGTTTTAGCTCTCATCATTCCACCACTTATCGGTTGCGTCTTCCTAATGAAGCTTGATGTGAGCGCCCAATGGGGCCTTATCGTGGCTTCCTGGATGGTAAGTTCCATGTCTCTGAACTACTCTTTGCACATTGACTTTTCTGACAGTCTACACTAGGCTTCTTGTATCACGGCCCCCTGGTCAATCCTTCTTTCTCTCTCCGCTTCTAATGTGAAGGGAAATACGAAACGATCTATCGTCAATACAATGTTTTTCATCGGCTACTGCGCCGGTTGCATTGGTGGGCCACAGCTTTGGACGCACAGTCCGCGGTACACCGAAGGTGTCATCACTGGTATCGTGACATGGTGCTTGCTCTTTATAGCTGTCATCATCTATCGCGTTCTCTGCACTATGGATAACAAGAAGCGGGATGCAGAGGGAATTGCAGGTGGCGATATGGCCCACGAAGTCGAGCTGGATGAAAAAGGATTGCCTAAGACCGATTTGACTGATAAGGGGGACAGACAATTCCGATATGTGTGGTAACATGAGACTAGACCTATTGTACACATAAGCCTGAGTAGCACTCCTTGTATCTGTTATTTATGAATGCCAAAGCCCAGTTAACCTAAGTACCCTATTAGTTCCAACAAACACGTTAAGTACACTGTATCTCCTGAAAGAAGTAAAATCACAATCTCCACTGACATAGAAATTTATAGCCAAGTCGGGAGGAAGCGAATTTAGCAATTTGCAGGAGCGAAGCCCACGGTTCCGTTTTTGATGTTGTGATCGACATATGTTCCGTGGAAGAATGCTATTCAACATGAGCTGCTATGTTCGACGAGGCTTTCAAGTTCAAGAGTACTCACGTTGGCCAACTACCCAGAGGCCCTCCATTGGCATGTTCTTGACTCCCGATAGGGTAACAGTGCAATTGTTGTTTCCGTTATCAGCGGCAATCCACTGGTCTGACGCAATATTGAAGATAGAGCTGTGGTGGCTAACAAGCTTAGAGTGCTGCTTAGCGGCAGCGGTGGCATTTTCTTGCGATGGAATGCTGAAACTGAGAGTCGGAGGCCGGTCGCAAGAGAAGTAACTGGTGACAGATTTGGTAGTGGTGCCAGAATCTTTGGTCGTTTGGACAACAGCTTGAATGCCGGAAGCTTTGAATATTTCGACAACCTCCTCAAAGGGTCTAGTGTCGTGTTAGTCTTTTTTCTGCGGTCCAAAAATCAGAACATATACTTACCCAATAACTGTGACAGTTCCGGCGTCCAGCTCCACCGGAGCATTGGACTTAATGATCTTATTATCAAGCGCAATGTCGGCATATAAAGCCCATTCCTGAATGAGGGTGGCAGTTGTGAGCTCTCCCTTAAAGAGAGACTTGTCCAGGGTGCCAAACACCAGGGTTCCCTTTCCGTTCTCCCACAAAGTGATTCCAAATCGGTAAGCATCAACCTGTCCCTGCTGGCACAACGAATGGAAGAATGGAGCAGCGCCATGGAAACTCGTTGTCGAGATTCTACCACTAGACACCACGCTATCAATCTTATGGTATACTCACAACGTAGGGAAGGGCTATGGAACGCAGAATTGGCGGGACGCATCGCGAAACGAATTGTCACAATTGAAGAGACCGGTGCCGGGATCACACCCGGAACAGAGTACAAGCCTAAGGGAATTGAGCTATCCGTCCGAGTTAGATGCTTATCGCCTTCTTTTGGAGAGGGAGGAGTGGCGAAGATAAGGTACAATCAGGTGAGTGGTGACGCTGGTCTTGTGGAAGAAGTTTTTACTTGGTAGCTTGTGCTCCAATATACACGAAGTGAAGCAACTAATAAATTGATAACGACTTGTTCATACAAAAGTCTCTGGGAGTCGTATGCACTCCTTTCTCTTACTGTTCAGAAGCTTTTTTGTAACAATCGGGTGTCTAGATCCGCCCCTTGATGATGTCGGCCGCTCGCTCGGCGACTGCGTACACCGTGCTCTGTAGGTGTCCACAAACCTGGAAGGGGATAACAGAAGCATCCACCACGCGGACGTTAGAGGTGCCGTAGACCTTCAACGAGGTGTCAACAACTCCGCCAACGTCCTTTGGCATCATAGCGGCCGTGCTGATGGGGTGGAAGTTTGATCGGACTGTTGAGTAATTAGCATTCATATTTCCAACAAACATGGAAAAACATGCACATACAGTTGTTCTTGATAAACGACGACCATCCCTGGTCATTAGCCATTGCAGAAACAGTAGAGAGACCAGGCTTAGTCTCAGCGCCCGCCATGGCAGCAAAAGGCTCCGTCTTGAACAGCTGACGAATGAAGCGGGCAGCTTGAACCTGAGCGTGGAAATCGAAATCGAGCATGAAGTACTTCGGGTCGATGGCGGCTGTGGCGGTCGGGTCGGCAGATGAGATGTGGACATTTCCTCGGGAGAAAGGAACGGAGCCCCAGTACTCGGTGTCCAGAGTGGTTCCAGATGGCTCGACCAGGATCTCGGCGACGGGAATGTGGGACTTAAAGATCAGGTCCCACTGGATCTTGAAGAAGCGTTCGATGTCGGCGGCCTTGGTAACATTGCCGTTGGCAGACGCAACCTGGGCAGCATAGGCTGGGAGCTTGTGGAGCAGCTGGGCGCCGACCGCCGTGGCATTGGAGAAGAGTTGAATCACGGAGGGGTATGCGACGTAATCTGCCAATTTGGAGTAGCTTGACTTGGCATCGTAGGCGAGGCCGTTGTTCATCTGATCTTGGAGGTTCTCGCCGACCGTTGGGAGGTTGACCTTGGTATCAATACCATACTTTGAGAGAACACTGGGGATAGATTAGTTGGATGGCTCTGTTTTCTTTTGGCGAGAAAGGTCGCTTACCTTGGGTTTCCGACGCCGGACAGCTCAAGCAAAACAGGGGACTTCAATGCACCCGCAGCGAGAATGATTTCACGAGAAGCCTTGACAACAGTGGTAGTGCCATTTGCCAGAGTCACTTCGACCCCATCAGCGGTGGCCCCGTCGCCGCTCTTCCAAGTGAGTTTGTTGGCATTGGTGTTGAGCCACACGTGAAGGTTGGTCCGAGACTTGTAGGGATAGTAGTAGGCGCGGGCAGCATCTTCACGGATGTTCAACTTCGAATCAACCGTCTTAGGATAAAGGGTGTATCCAACCATCTGGCCACCATTGGGGTCAATGTTGTAAGGAACAGGAACGGGCAAGTTCTGGTATGTTGTGTTGAGCTTCTGAGCAAGGCCATCATTCAACTGCGACTCGGACCAGCCGACCTTCAGAGGACCGTTGAAGCCGTGGTAGGCAGGGTCATAGGCAACACCAGAGCCTTCCAGCCACGAGAAGTCATCTCCCTGGAACTGTTCGCCCTTACGGTAGTAGGGAAACAGGTTCTTCCAATTCCAGCCCTCATTACCAACCGTCTCCCACGCATCAATTTGAGCAGACTGTGCACGAAGGTACACCATACCGTTGATAGTCGATGTTCCTCCGAGCGCCTTTCCGGCTCGAACCGTCTGCGAGTAGTTTCCGGCATATTCCTGGTCCACAGTTGGATAAGCCCAGTCAATGTCGGTACCAAATGCCTTTCCGTATCCAGTCGTGGCAGTCACGTTGGGGTTGTTATACACCGAACCCCCAGCTTCAATGACGAGAACGCTGGTGTTTTTGTCCTCGGAAAGACGGTTCGCGACTACCAGACCACTTGTACCACCCCCGACGACGATATAGTCATAGGTGGGTTCGGCTCCGCGAGCGGTATGGGGAACGGCCGCTGCCAAAGGAAGCAGCGCAAGTCCTGCGAGACCGCGCATATTGAATATATTAATCAAAAGAAGAAATAATGGGCTGTCTACTGTCGCCCTAATCCTCCCGAGGACGGGGACATTTCATTTATACACAATCTCTTGTGACACACGAAAGCCTTTTTTGGAACATGATGGTCGTACCCCACTTGCTCATCGCACCAGAAAGGATTCTCTCGGTCATCACTAATAATTCTGTCAGCATTCAAAGACACCCGGTCTGAGCAGGTGACTGATCTCGCTTGAGCTTAAGATCCACAGCTCATATAAGGATAGCCAGAAACGTTCCTCAGTGACCAATCTTGGATGGACCCGACATCGGACCAAAAGACTCTTTACAAAGCCAATTGAGAAGCTTTATCAGCTTGTGAATCAAGAGTAGACTAAACACGGTTCAAGTGGGTACTATTTACGCCTTAGTACTGTAGGCGGGTCTGTCTGCGCCTCCTGTTCCTGATCTGATAACACCAACGCAAAACTATCAACTCAAATTAAATTCAATGTTGAGGCATAAAGTTGCGATCGGCGGGTTTTTAATTCTTCTGTAAAGACTTTCAGCTTCGGCACATCGGCGCCGATCCTGTAACGGGGCGAAAACCAGGGTCGACGGAGCCGGCTTTCGCCGGCCAGCTTGACTGTAAGTGTGTGGAGAACGGCTCGGGCTGGTTTCACCGGCTTCTGGAATCGGATCGAAGTCCTTGAAACAATGACATCCTCCTAAGTCACAATGATAGCTCTAAATCCGAGACACTGCTTAGCAGTACTACGACGGGGGTCCAAAAATACGTTGTGTACTGAAGTCCAGAATGTTAGCTATTCAATCAAAATGTGTGCTGTACACAGCGAGAAAGGGGAAAATCTGATCAGATAAGATAACTAGTCCCCGAGGCGGGAAGAACATTGGAAAGTCAATTAAACTCTATTTTCCAACCAAAATCCCCAGAGACCCTCTTCCGAGTGGTCTCATGTCTAAGTGGGCCCGGATGTCATGTCACTTTCCCTTTGCGCGCTGATAGTGGAGAAGCCCCTATCCCCAACCATGTCACAGCATGGACATTGCCCTATCACGACGCCGACATGTTCTAGCGGAGTCTGAAACAACGGTCTCGCGCGACATATTACGTTGACTCTTCTGAGAAAGGAAAAGTGGGGTCCTGTCTGCACGTAAGATTGTGAAGTGCGGCGATACAAAGTCAAAACAAAAACATGCACCGTAACTTTGCGTAAAGAGAAATTTTGAACGTCGTTTGCGGCAGCTTGGAAAAACAAGCAATTGCCAAGCTAAAGTCTAACATCAATGCTTGTCTTCGGTCTTTATTGATTCGAGTGGCCCATGATGCTAATGAGTGGTTATATTCGTGAACGGTAGGCTTCATTTGAATAGAATGTTTTCGATCACTGTGTCCCAAGGAGGGCAAGACACAGTGTCGGCTTTACATTCCACCACTAGGTATCGCACTTTGAAGGTTTCTAGTCTCTATTCACCGAGAACTGATTTTGCAAGTAAACATCGAGACGTATCGCGTATTTTAAAAGCCGGAAATACGGTATCAATATATTTTTCTCTCGTAAATTGTGAAGGAAAGAGATGTCAAGGTGTGGGAGTGGCATCGTAGTGAATTGATGCAGAGTGTTGGCGGTCGTCACAGAGGCCTGAGAGCAATTAGAGGTTGATCCGAGCTCTCGTGTCTTTCCACATACGATTTCGGTTGAGACATTTTCCGTCGAGGAGCGACGGGCAATTAGGAAACCCATTTTCGTGTGGAACATTTTCAAGAATATTGATCACGAGACCACAGACGATATCTTCATATACTGATATTGGATCCGGATTTTGAAGACGGGAACATTTTTCAATAACCCGGACCAGAGATCAACCCTATATGGGACATGGTTTGAGCAGGACTGACCTTGAAATCAAGCACTGTTTGCAACCTCCCCACCCCAAACTACATCATCGAACCGGGCAGTTTTCGTCCATATTGGTTAGAAGGTTTGCAGATCGCGGAGATCAGTAAAGGCATTGCCGAAGGTGGATCTTGAACATGCCTTGAATCCATAAGCCATGTTGTCAAGCCGGTCTTGCCCGTCTCATCTTATCAGATGGGCCATCAGAGCTTCCCGCTGGCGACGATCCGTATCACGACGTCTAGGTGATCATTGCCTGCTCAGGCATGGCCAGCCCAATAGCCGGAGTCTTGATCAGATTTAACTCCTACGTTTCATCGATTGTTGAGTAACTTTGCGAAAGAAGCAGTACCTAGATTAAAGTGAGACTGTAATTTTAGAATCTCTGTATGTATTTTTTGCTATTTCACTGCCCACTTTGATGGAGTTATCCAGGCTATAAATGGACAACCCTCCCAGCCTAGCTATCCTCCATTTTCTTAGAGCTCTCCCTCTGAATCACGCGCACTGTCTGATTGTCGCTCAGAATGACTATCATTCACTTGAGCAACGGAGACGGCGACAATGCTGGGCCAGCACCCATCACCACCACAGATGTCCTCATCGTTGGCGCTGGCCCTGCTGGCGCCTCTCTGGCCTGTTTCCTAGCGTACTATGGTATGTTCACGCGACCATATCTAGTGGTCTCTTGACGCATTTGCTAACAAGGGCCAGGTATCCGAGGAATCATGATCAGCTCGTGTCCCACCAATGCTGATACTCCAAGAGCGCACATTACGAACATGGCAGCTATGGGTACGTCCATCCCCCTGCGGTTACACTCTAGAATGTTAATTAACCCAAATCAGAGTGTCTTCGAGACATTGGTCTGGATGCCGAATGTAACCGTCTAGCAACCAATGGACGCAACATGATGCACACTCGCTGGGCATACAGCATGGCAGGGGAAGAATACGCGCGAATTCACTCTTGGGGACACGACCCAAAGCGCAAGGTGTGTCGAAATGAAAGAATCAACTGAAGGTTGTGAAATATACTTACACATTCCAGGGTGACTACGAAACAGCCAGTCCATGCGACCCCGTCGATCTCCCACAGACCCTCCTCGAGCCCATACTCGTCCGATACGCTACACTCAACGGATTCAGTTGTCGCTTCGACACCAACTTTATTAATTTCGTTCAAGACGACGAGGGAGCCACATCAACACTTCGCGACAACCTCACCGGAGTCGAATACAAGATCCGCTCAAAATACTTATTCGGAGCAGATGGTGCTCGGGGAGAAGTCTTCCGTCAACTTGACCTCCCACTAGATGTGCAACCTGACCAGGGTCTTGCATTCAATGTTCACTTGAAGGCAGATCTCTCAAAATATATGCAATATCGTAGGGGAAACCTACACTGGCTTCTGCAGCCTGACAGGGAACACCCGCTTTTCGGGTGGGCTTGTATTGCCAGAATGGTCAAACCGTGGGATGAGTGGCTCTTTATCGTTCTTCCGGAGCGTGGGAAGGAGCTTGAAATCAATCCAACTAATGAAGAGTGGCTTGGTCGCATGAAAGAGTTTATCGGGGATGATTCGATTGATACTGAGATCTTGGGGGTTTCGAAGTGGCGTATCAATGATGTTGTTGCGGAGAGGTTCTCCAAGGGCAGAGTGTATGCATACTTTCTCCTCCGTTCGGGTCATTTGGTTGCTAATAGCTATGCAGGTTCTGTCTTGGTGATGCGGTGCACCGACACCCACCTTCGAATGGACTTGGTTCCAATACTTGTGTACAAGATGCGTACAACCTGGCTTGGAAGATCGCGTACGTTCTGAAGGGTAAAGTGAAGATCCTCGATTTGGGTCTTATTGTTGTCTAACAAAAAGACTACAGGCCAAGCCTCGCACTCCCTTCTCGAATCATATTCAGCTGAGCGCCAGCCTGTCGGTCGCGGGGTGGTCACTCGTGCCAACGAGTCATTCCGACACCACGGTCCCGTCTGGGAAGCGCTTGGAGTTGCACTTCCCACTCCCGAAGAGAGGAAGAAGGCGCTCCATGAGCTGACCCTGCCCACACCAGAAGGTCGCGCCCGTCGCGCCGCTCTCCAGGCTGCCATTGAGGTGACCGAGCAGGAGTACCACGCACTGGGCACTGAGATGGGCCAATTCTACCAGAGCTCTGCTGTATACACCCCAGATGAAAAGGCATCCTTCTACACTCCCGAGGTAGTTGCTAAAAATCAAGATCTTACCCTCACTCGGAGCACTTACCCCGGATGCCGGTTGCCTCATGTTTGGCTGAACAATGCCACTCCGGTCAAGCGCGTTTCTACCATTGACTTGGCCGGAAAGGGTGCCTTTGCGCTTCTTACTGGTATTGGAGGCGAGGCTTGGAAGGCAGCTGCCTTAACTGTCTCAAAGGAGCTCGGTGTCCGAATCAGAGCTTATTCTATCGGTTTCCGCTCAGACTATGAGGATGTATACTTTGATTGGGCGCGTGTTCGAGGCGTTGACGAGACGGGATGTGTCCTTGTTCGACCTGATAACTTCGTGGCTTGGAGGTGCAAAGAGGTGCTCATAGACGAAGCTCATTGTGCGACGAAGCTACATACTGTCTTCCACAGCGTTCTTGGCCAGTCAAATTAGAATATACCTGTCCTAGCTTCTTCTTCATTCGAGGTTTGGGAATTGATTTCAAGTATCGAGTCCACTAATCATCTGTGTTTACTTAATCCCGTAAATTTCCTTATCCATGCAAGTCATTAAATGATCTGCAGTTTCAGGGATGCAGCAGCTTCCAATGTTTGCACATTCAGTGACTGACACACGGGTCCGGACCATTGCCAGATTAGTCGAGATATCGGTATGTCGAAATGTCCGTGTATCCGGATAAGGGTATAGCCGAAACGCGGAAGCAAAGCTACTACTAGTCACAACATCCCTAAACCATGCAAGCCATGCAAGCCATCGGTATCACAGAACTAATCACTTCCAAAGATGTCGAGACAATTGGTCGTGACCTCAGGAATCTATTCCCACCAGATGCCGACCAGATGCCGACCAACCAACGGTGGATCGGGTCGGGTTGAAGATCGGGTCAGGTTTTCAACCCGACCCATAAAACGATGCCGAAATATCTGTTTTATAGGCCGAAAGCCACTTTAAGGAAGTCATGTCTATCTTAGCTCGCTTATCTCCCCAGGAGCATCAATGTTCCGTCAGCCCCGCTCGCGATTGTGATGACGTGCTGACGGATTTCACGCTGTCCGTAACAGTCTGTCTATAGAGATCAAACTCTGCATAAGAGCCTCTCTCGATCTGATCGTCTCAGCGACGAAAATCGCACTCTTCGCCATGGAGGACAGTCACAGCCTGGGGCCCGTATCCACGGAACGCTCAATCTCGGACACATTCTCGCCTCTCAGAGAGGCGCTGTTCATCACGATCGTTTGCATGGCCCAGTTTATGACCCAAACAAACGTGGGTGTTTGTCTGTCCCCACTCGATATTATTGCGAAAAGCTTCGGTATCGGCGACTCTGGTGTTGACAGCTGGTTCCTCGCCGGGTATTCGTTGACAGTAGGCACTTTCATCCTTGTTTTCGGGCGATGTGGAGACCTATTTGGATACCGGCGCATGTTCATCTCGGGGTTCATCTGGCTTGCAGTATGGTCGCTTGTTGCCGGGTTTAGTGTGTATTCCAACTACGTCTTGTTTATTTTCGCCCGCGTCCTGCAGGGTATTGGCGCTGCGATGACATTGCCGAATGGACTAGCTATCCTGGGTCATACTTACCCACCCGGAAAGAAGAAGGCAATGATCTTCGCTCTCTTCGGAGCTGTTGCCCCAAACAGCGCTTTATTGGGAGCTGTGTTTGGAGCGATATTCGGGCAGCTTGCTTGGTGGCCCTGGACGTTTTGGGTTCAGGCCATTGTGGGTGTTGTATGTGCTATTATAGGATTACTTGTGGTGCCTTCAATCCATCACGATGCCCCGCAAGACATTAGCACATTCGTCGGCCTTATGAAAGCCCTCGATGCTCTCGGTGCCTTATGTGGGGTTGGTGGATTGATTCTTGTGAATCTTGCCTGGAACCAGGCCCCAGTGGCAGGCTGGAGCACCCCATACATATACGTGCTCCTGATCATCGGCCTCCTGCTGATTGCTGCCTTCTTCTTTGTGGAGTTCTGCTATGCAGAGGATCCTCTAATTCCCTTTCACGCCTTCAGTCTTGACGTTTCGTTCGTGTTGGGCTGTGTTGCATGTGGATGGGGCGCATTTGGCACGTGGATTTGGTAATTTTGGCGCTTTGAGATGGAGTATCGCAACACGACACCGCTCTTAACGAGTGCACAATTTACACCAGTGGGGCCAACGGGTATCATTGCCTGCTTCGTCACCGGGTTCCTTATTTCTCGACTGCGTCCAGGCTGGATCATGATCATGTCGATGAGCGCCTTTACGCTCGGCAACATTTTCGTTGCCATCGCTCCAGTCGATCAGACCTACTGGGGTTTGACATTTGTCTGCCTGTTGGTGATCCCTTGGGGCATGGATATGTCGTTCCCTGCGGCTACCTTGATGCTATCGAACAGTGTTGAAAAGGAACATCAAGGTGTCGCAGCATCGCTTGTGACTACAATTGTCAACTATAGTATTTCGCTGAGTCTGGGCTTCGCAGGCACGGTAGAGACACACGTTAATAACGGGGGACTGACTCCAGCAGATACCTTGAAGGGTTATCGAGGAGCATTATACTTTTCCACCGGTCTCGGTGGCTTAGGCATCTTGCTCAGTTTAGTATTCACACTGAAGAGTTACTGGGAGGAGAGGCCCAAGCTGATGGAGGAAGAGAAGTGACCTGATAAGGCACATCCAGAATCAGTTCCCGGCGAGTAATTGCATTTCGCCCGATTGTTCCAGAAAAAAAAACTAATTCATTTATTTCTGCCCGAAGTCAGCCGATTAGAGCGCCACAAAGTTAGATTTCTGGAACACCGAAAACAGCAACATCCACGGCATACCCTAGCAAGGCCTTGTATTGTGATTTATTCCTAGAACGGCATAGAATCCTGGGAACATGTCATACGTCGTCCAAGAAGCCCATGTGGCACTCAGGCAAGCTCCCGCTTAGACTTTTCCCAGAGGCCTATTTAGAGTTTCCAGCGCAGGGTGGTTTGACCCCGAGCGGTTATCGATCATATCCATCATATCCATCAAATCAATCAAATCAATCAAATCAATCAGATAATCTTGGCAGGAAAACAGTTCCCTTGTCGGGAAAGTTGCCGGTCAAAAATTGCAAAAATGGCGCACGCCGCCGGAAATCCATATTATCACGGGCTTTGAGCCATCACGTGCTGCCCACCGACCCATAATTGGCATACAGTAGCTCCATCTAGCCCCATCACTACTGCGGGGACAAGAAAGCTTTTCACGTTCAAGAGTTGATCTAATGATCTCATTCCTTTCTCTGGCTCTTTTTCAGCCACCCCTTGCGTAGCGCAGGTGCTGACATGCCGATCTCGGCGGTTTTATCGCAGCTCAGATCGTAAGTGTGTTTCCGTGAACCCCACAGAGCACGAGGTCAGATGCAGTGCGCGGCAGAAGTCGGCGCCGAAATGGATTTGGGTTTGACGGGCCATGGAAAAAACACGAGAAGTTGAGGGCCCACTTTGCTCATCGGGAATTGATCAGATACCAATGCGGCGCTAGTAATTTTCACTTAGGCGTATTACTTCGTTTCATGGTTGGCACGGGCTCTTATCAATCACCTTGTGTCCCTCTTTCGCAAAGGGCCGTCGTCCATTCTTCTCTTCTGCGCAGGCTCTTTGGTGAAGCTATCAAGATGGGTCAAAATAAAGTCTTTGCCGTCACGGGTAAGTGTGCACTGCGATCGCGCTCAACATTGGCATATCCCTGTCGGACTTCAGCTGACTCGATGCGACCGCGCAGTGTTTTTCATCTGTTTTCGAGAATGCCTAGAAACGACCATAGTTGTCTCGGTCCTCTTGGCTTTCTTGAAACAGTCCCTGGGAATGGGAGAAGATAAAACGACATATAAAAGGCTTGTGAAACAAGTATGGCTGGGGTGCGCTTTAGGTCTGGTCATCTGCATCGCGGTAGGCGCAGGCATGATCGGTGCCTTCTATGGCCTCGGCACCGATACTTTCTCCAGCACGGAGGACATCTGGGAAGGTGTGCTTGGTATCATCGCCTCCTTGATTATCACTATCATGGGTGCGGCCCTGCTGCGCGTTTCCAAGCTCCAGGAAAAGTGGCGCGTGAAGCTTGCTAAGGCGCTGGAGCATGACGCCAATCCCAATGAGACGCGCCGGGGTCGCCTCAAGAGATATATGGAAAAATACGTGATGTTCTTCCTTCCCTTCATTACCGTTCTGCGTGAAGGCTTGGAGGCGGTCGTCTACATTGGTGGTGTTGGACTGGGACTCCCAGCCACCTCTTTCCCTCTTGCTGTTGTGTGTGGTCTGGCAGCTGGTATGCTCGTGGGCTACGTTATTTACAAGTACGTTATCAATATTCCTACGAAGCCCGGAGCCAAAACTAATTTTTCGCAGGGGTGGACGAGAGACATCGATGCAGATCTTCTTGATCATATCGACCAGCTTCCTCTATCTGGTTGCTGCTGGACTTATGTCGCGTGGAGTCTGGTACTTCGAGAACAATGCCTGGAACCATGTCATTGGTGGCGATGCCTCCGAGACTGGCTCTGGTCCTGGGTCATACAACATCAAGGAGAGTGTTTGGCACGTTAACTGCTGCAACCCTGAATTGGGCGGTGGTGGCGGCTGGGGTATCTTCAACGCCCTTCTCGGTTGGACCAACTCCGCAACCTTAGGCTCCGTCATCTCCTACAACCTCTACTGGGTGGCCGTCATGATCGGCTACGGGCTGATGCTAGTTCGTGAGCGACGTGGTCCTCTGCCATACATCGACCCGGCCATGAGGAAGGTCATCAATGCCAAAGGACGCACCAAGGCATTTGTGTTCCGCCAGAAATGGGAGCCTGAACCATACCCTGTCTCTGCGGAAGCAAGTGGTGCCATTGAGACTGGTGTTCTCGGCAAAGAGAAGGAACCCGGTACCGGTGTTTCTACCGTTGTCAAGCCGACTTCTTCGGCTTAGACGGTTAAAAGCGCCCGATCTTCGGCACAACCACAAGACTGGAAATAATAGAAGCTGGGAATTTGCACAGATTGCCCAAAGCCAAAAATTATTTTTTTTTTGGAAAAGATGAAACATGTAATTTTCAGTCTGTTGTAAATTTTGTAAACAGAACCGGAAGGTACAGTACTAGGGTCACATTTCAGTGGGACGCGCGAGTCGCGGTAGGCTTAGCAAAGCTTAGCGGCATGGCCCCAGAAGGGCCACCTGCAGGGTTCCATTGGCTGCCCGTTCCACGTTCCAGGGATACTACGACATTCCTCCAATGGACGGATCCTCTATAATCAGATTATCACTGGACATGGGCAGCCACCCGGGTCTCGGCTAATCAATCTAACCTATGTACCATCGTGCGCTGATCGTGATGCCGCAACATGCAAAACTCACTCCTTCTAGTCGGGCACAAGGGCCTTCAGCAATGCATGTAGATCTGTACCGGGACTCTCGCCTGTTTAGACACTTAAGAGGCATGTGGATTCCTTGGGAAACAAGCAAAGACAGGACCACATTGGCCCACATAGACCGCCCATCCAGGAGGCCTGAGCTAAACACCGGTGTGTTTGGAATTTTTTTCTTTTACTTTCTACAAGCCCCACAGCGTACCACCGCACGGTAAGATCGATAATCTTATCGCGTGGTGCGCAGAAAGTTCAGCCGATGGGCCGGTGTCGCGAAAACGGGGTTGGTCCTAGTGTTGGTCACTGTTCCTCGGCGCTGTCACGCTAGCTACGACGGCTAGGTTCTTTCCCTCCTTGTCCTCTCTTCCAATTCATCTCCGAAGCTTTTGGACATGGCGAACCTCGTGGGAGGCCTGCTTGTGCGCCTCTGGGCGCTGCTCCTCATCTTCCAGAGCTGCCAGGCCAAAACCGTCACCTATGATTTTAACGTCACCTGGGTTACTGCCAACCCTGATGGTTTGTACGACCGCAAGGTTGTTGGTATCAACAACCAGTGGCCCTTGCCTACCATTGAGGTGGACAAGGGTGACCAGCTCGTCGTGAACATGTATAACGGTCTTGGGGATAAGGATACCTCTATCCATTTCCACGGCATGTACCAGAATGGCACCAACAACATGGATGGCCCTTCTATGGTCACCCAGTGTCCAGTTCCGCCGGGCTCTTCCTTTACCTACAACTTCACCGTGAACCAGAACGGCACGTACTGGTACCACTGCCACACCGACTATTGTTACCCGGATGGCTACAGACAAGCCTTGATTGTCCATGACAATGAGTCTTATTTCCACGATATGTACGATGAAGAATTCGTGCTCACTATGAGTGATTGGTATCACACCTTGGTCGAGGACATTGCTCCCCACTTTATTACTCTCGCGAACCCGACTGGCGCTGAGCCCATCCCGCAAGCATTCTTGGTCAACGACACCATGAACACTAATTTACCTGTGACAGCAGGGAAAACATATTTGATCCGACTGATCAACGTGAGCGCATTCGTCGCCCAATACTTCTATATCGAAGATCATACCTTCAAGATCGTGGAGATTGACGGAGTGTACGTCGATGCCCAAGAAGCCGACACATTATACCTCAGTGTTGCTCAGCGGTACTCGATTCTCGTCACGATGAAGAACTCGACAGAAAAGAACTATCCCATCGTGACAGTAGCAGACTCCGTGCTCCTGGATACCATCCCATCCGACCTCCAGCTTAACCAAACCAATTGGCTGGAATACAACTCGTCAGCCGCGCACCCACAAGCCGTGATGAAAGTGGACGTAGCCTCCGACCTCATCCCATTCGACGATATAACCCTCGTCCCCCACGACAGAATGGAGCTCCTCCCCGACGCCGACCTGACCATCGAGGTCTCGGTCATAATGGCCAACCTTGACAACGGCGCCGGTTACGCCTTCTTCAACAACATATCCTACACCAAGCCCAAGGTTCCAACACTATACACCGTGCTGTCATCCGGTAACCTCGCCACCAACGCCGAGATTTATGGCGATTACACGCACGCTATGGTCCTGGAACACAACCAAGTAGTCGAAATCGTCCTAAACAACCAGGACACCGGCTCCCATCCATTCCATCTCCACGGCCACAATTTCCAGCTTATCCACCGCGAGCCATCATACGGCGCACACTTCTACGACTACGAGGACTCCACTGACGGACTTGCCTTCGACGCCTCCAATCACACAGCCTTCCCTAAGTACCCCGCCCGCCGCGATACCTTCGTCGCCCCACCAATGGGTAACTTCGTCATCCGTTTCGTTGCCGATAACCCGGGTGTCTGGTTCTTCCACTGCCACATCGACTGGCACTTAGCGCAGGGATTAGCAATGTTGATGATCGAAGCTCCTCAGCAGATGCAAGAGCGCATGACGATCCCAGACAGCGCTTACGATGTCTGCAAGGCCGCCGGTGTTGCCTACGAGGGTAACGCGGCTGCCAACACGGAGGATTTCCTCGATTTGGCCGGGCAGAACAAGCAGGTCGCTTGGCTGCCTGCGGGCTTCACTACCAAGGGTATCGTGGCGATGGTGTTCTCGTGTGTTTCCGCGTTCCTTGGAATTGCGTTTATTGCCACCTACGGGGCTACGGGTATCCAGTCCAAGAAGCAGGAGGAGAAAAATCAGAGATCAGAGACGGATAGCTGAGTTTATCTGTAAATGGTCATTTGCTCATCAATTTCAATGTCAATGTTAATGTCAATGCCAGTCTCTTGTTTATATTATTGCCTATAGCGAGGCGTCCACTGGCTCCATTGCTCGATACCGCTCATGAGATACTCGAGGCCTTTAGTGTATTTGTCCATTTCTGGGCGTAGGGTACCGCCGTTTTGTTGTCTGAGATCTTCGTTCGATTGTTTGATTACGATCTCGAGTTCACGGCAATAGGCGTACATCAGGCGCTTGCAGGCTGTGTATGATAGACCAGTCTCTTGGGATAAGATGTAAATTGAGGAGAAAGGACGGGATCCATCAGTCGGCTTTAATTGGTACACTTTTGATTCACGGTCCCAGCTGTAGATGTCATTGAGGACGCCCATGAAGCGGAAGGCGCAGCTTTCGAGTGCGGCGGTTTGGGATAGCTCTGCTGGGCTGAGGTGCAGGTCCGCACCAAATCTGATGAGCGCGGAGTAAAAGCTAAAGACTTCGTTAGCTCCAAGTATATCTTGCTGAGATAATTTGGTACCCACGTTCGGCCCACGTCAACCTCCCGATGCTTAAGATATGGTCCAAGGTGCTTTACGGACATGCGATCCTCTGTCGTCTGGGCTTGAAGCAAAGCGCAGAACCCTTCAATGAGATCCTTTGCAAGTGCCCCGTCGGTGCTTTTCATAAGCTGGAACGTGTCGAAAAGCATCCATTCAAAAGGTTTCTTTCTGTCGGGCTTTATTTGTCCTCGAGCAACCTGCATGACCCGGTTTCTGTAGGAGAGCATCTCTAGCAGGTCCATCTTTTCCAGTTGATCTAGAAATCGTTAGCAGGGCTTTCTTGCTTCAAATAAGCATTTGCAAACTCACCATCAATCAAAAGAATCAGGTAATGAAGCTTGCACGTCATCTCAACACGATCGTCAAGGGTAAGCGGGAAGAAAAGGCTGAAAGCACGAGAAAATCCAAGCGCGAAGAAATCCTTCTTCTCCTTTTCGCTAGCAAACGCCCAGTGCTCATCAAACCATGGTTCAGTTTGGGCTTGGATAACCTCCCATCCTAACGGATGGATCTTGGATTCCAATCGACTGGGCGGGATCTCATAGAGCTGGTGGTGAAGAGGAGCTTCGGAAGAGTATCGGCTCAGCGATGTGGCAACTGGCTTGAGCGGTGAATTCCTTGGCAACTCAAATGGTCTCGGTCTAGTTGGATTCATACGAAGACCGAGAGCCATGCGCCTAGCACAGGCTCTTGTGAAGAGACGCATTTTCGGATTGCTGGCATGCAGGGGTAAGATCATGCACCGCTCCCACGCCTGTGGGGTCACTCGTGTTGGATTTCTCAGTGGGCAAGCAAAAGCCTCGAGTATGGGTTCAAAAGAAAGTCCAGAGTTGAAGAAATCAATCTTTATTGTCAAAGTCTTGAAGCCGATTACTGATCGCGGTGGACGCGTTCAGGAGCCGATAAGATAGTGCACGTGCCACCGGGATAATCGGTGTTGATGTCACCGACAACCTGCCTTCACGGAAATTGTCTTCTTATTCTACACTTCGACGCGAACTTTCCTCTCTCGCCTAAAACTCACTCACTCTTGGGTGCCTGCTAGCTGTATTGTGAACTTGGAAGCCTTCATATCGTCCGTAAACCCAGGCCTCGGCTCTCTACCCCGCCAATTCACCAGCATTGACATCGCATAGCTCGCATTCTTGTCGTATGACCTACCTATGCTACCTGCTTGTGCCCCCCGAAACAGCTTGAAACGATTACACGTATCTGGTCGTCATCTGGTCGCGACCAGTGTCTACTCAGCAGTCCACCCTATACCAGTGTCCATTTCAACCACGCCCAAAATGACGATGTCATCAAGCACTCAACGCGCCCCATGGCGCGACATTCTCGATTCCCACCTGAAACAAACATCAGACTATGATTTTACAATTGCAACCGTGGGTCGTGATTCCCAAGGTCGTCTTGTTCCTCGGGTACGCACCTGCGGCTGCCGCGGCTTCTTCCCAGAACTTGAACTGCATCCCAAAGGCCAGGAAGCTATGGATGAACAGGTTGAGGGGGGTGGTAACCCACCCGTTTATGAGAGTGACATGCTTTCATTCACAACCGATGCCAGAATGGAGAAATTGGGGCAGCTGGAGGAGTCGGGGCACGCCATTGAAGCTATATTTTGGTTGGAGGATGTCATGACTCAGTGGCGGGTGAAGGGCAGAGCCTATGCAGTTGGAAATCCACATCTGGAGGAAACTTCGGAGCTTGAACTGGCTTCTCAAAAGGAAATTATGAAGGGTCTCAGGGTGAAGAACAATGCCAATGGCGATACGGCCAAGTGGACATGGCAGAAGGCCGTGACAAAGTATTTTGCAAACCACTCTCCTATCATGCGAGGTATGTTGCTTTCCAACCCTGTTTGATATCCTATTTGCTGCCTTTTGCCGGTCTTTATTACCCCATTCAATGCTAGCAAACCTGCATATTCGGGTCTACATTAAGCCTGTTCTAACCATGATTAAAGGTTCTTTCAAAGCTCCACCTCCTGGACAGCCACGGTCCAAAGTGCCAGACGATTCAGGACTGGGTTTAGGACAGAAAGTCACAAATCTTTACGATCCGGTTGCTCGTATGAATTTCAGGGTTGTTGTCATCCTGCCGGAGGAGGTTGAGCGACTGGATCTTTCAAATCAGGAAGACCCCAGGAGATGGAAGTGGACGCTGGTCAATGATCAAGCCGGTAGCCATTGGGTGAAAACGGAGTTATGGCCATGATGCCTGCTTGATGAGAATCCAGGTATAGACATGAATACACGAAGTACTTACAGCCCTAACGAGAAAGTAATATAAATAGGCCTATTCACTTGACTCTTCAGTTCTTTCTTGACATTGACCTGGGCATCTCCCTGAAGTCCTTTTCAGAGCTATTTTCGTTCCATTTGCAAGGTACCTTTTTGAATGACTTCGAATACGCCTAAAGGGATAAGTCACAGCGCCTGTTTCAAACCTTTGATATTATCTTTTCGGTCGGGCTATAGCTGTTAGTCTCAAGGTATAACTGGTAAAGTGTATTCTTGATAAGGATATGTTCAGTGTTCGAGTCACTGAAGAATCAAAAAAGAGAGTTGACTGAGAGGTTTAAGGCCACTAGCTTGAGTCTAGTTAAAGGTAAAAACTTTCATATGTTCGAATCGTATACTCTCTGAATCCTATAATAGGATATAAAATTGAATTATATAAAAATACAGGTTAGTGTCCGGTGGTTGGTCGCTTCATTTGGGTTGGAGATTGTTTATGTTCGAATCATAATAACCTGATATATATATTTAATAAAAAATATATCCCACAATATAGGTGATATGTATGGAGGAAGTATTCCAACGAGGGGTTGGCGGCAGTGCCATTGCTGTTAGAACCCGCTTTTAGAAGTTGAATCTGAACTTCAAGGCCGCTCGCAGATTAGATCTCTTTGATATTGTAACGCGTGCGCGTTTGTCCTCCGCCACCACCCGTCTTGTGAGGTTGCTGAGTGCGATCAGAATCTCCAGACCGACATCATCGAAAAGCAGCATCTTTTGCTAAAAGCAAGGATCATGGCGTCCCGAAGCAACAGTAAGGCTGAACCGAGTATGCTCTTCCTCTATCTTTCATGTTGCGACAGAAAGTTTCGCTGATATATCGCACTAACAGCCAGCAGTGATCGTCCAGGGTCTGGTGGCAAGCTGCGCGCCTGTGGACTGTGCAAGTCGAAGAAGAAGCGCTGCACTCATCGCGGAGGTGAACACACGGTCGTCTCGGATACCGAGATCGTCATGGAGACCAGGCTCCAGAAGCGAGCTCATCGTGAACACCAAGTAAGAGTGCCAACCTCGTCCCCTTCTCTCACTTCTCTCTTTGACTTCTCCCCTTCTTACATCGGTCCAGGTTGCTGAAAACACGGCATCCAAGATAACTTCGGCAACTGCCTCCACTCCTTCCACTCTTTCTTCTTTCAGTTCCAAGGAGATGGACGACTCCAACGACCGCCCGCGCCGCTCATGTTCATCGAAGAACAGCACCACTGAATCTCCTGTTGCCGAAGATACCAGCCCTACCACAAGGGGCAACAAGGCCGCCAAGGGCCCAGCGTACGAGACCACCGCGAGCATGGCTATCATCCCCGAGCTGCCCACCGATGCGATGCAAGGCTCCATCGCCATGTCTGTCCACTCCGTCTTCGCGGGTGAGCTCCAGCGCAAACTGGATGATCTCGAGACCAAGGTACAGGCCAGTGTGGCGGCTCACCAAGCCACTCAGGAGTCAGCCCAGTCAGTCCGAGACACCGTCCAGGCATGGGTCGACGCGTGGACTTCCGGCCAGTGATTACTTTCGGTCATTAGCATGCATCTTCGGCGCATTCATTCGTTATTCAGGATCATCACGACAACGGAGTTGGGGGATTTTTGTTCCTTTTCTCATCTGGATTGATCATGTACCTACACGGAGGTTGTTTGAAAGGAACATAATGAATGCATACTCTTCTTAGACACGCGTACCCAGTCATGGCGTGAAGGGCTCCAGCCATCACGTGCCGCATACACGTGCCAGGGCCAAACACCGACGCAGTCTCCGTGTCCGAGCTCATGTCCGAGCTTCACCCCCTCTCAAGCCGTCTCTGAAACATGATTACGATCGCATTCTCGGACATGTTCGCTTACCATTCGGGTGGCTTGATGGCTGTGAGACCAATGGCTTATCAGGTATCGAGGTGCTACTGTACAGTATAAGACTGGATCCTCTGGCATACAAGGGTACAAGAATGTAATTAAGATGGCCCGGGCTCCACTCAGGACGCAGAACGAAGCCCAAGCCAAAGACGCCCTGCCGAGCTTCCTTGGATTCTCCCCGATCAGCCAATAATCGGCTCTGATCATGGCGACGGGGCCACACAGACTTCAATCCACGGCCTCTCCCGGTGTGCCGTCTCAAAGGATCGCCGGGCCCCATAGAGGACCCCGGCACTAGTACTGGTCGCACCGTATTACTGTACATGACTTTGTACATGACTTTGTATTTCAATGAGGGCCCCTTGATCCCCGTGATCCCCGTGATCCCCGAGTCCCCGACGCCGACCGTTACGTGTCATGCCCCTCTTGGGAACGGCACCAATTCCATCGCTATGGCTCTCCGTCCTGGCTCCAATTTGGTGAGCCTGTCGCAGTTCATGTTCGCGACATGGACGTCGAAATCCCTTTCTCATCCAACTTGTGCTCTAATGGTCTGGATCCGTCATATCAAGCCTGTTAGGCCGAGAAATGATATTCAGGACACGGTTCATCTTGTCGAATGGAGTGTTCAGTGTTTTGACGCCTCGTAGATCATCAAATCGTGAAAACGTGGAATTTGTCATGCGCTCTTCTGGCCTGCAACTCGAACTGTCAGTGTTAAGTGTCAGAGATGCATATCATGATGACTCCACACCGCTCCTTGAGAAATCCTAGGCCTCGACCGCATAGTCCACTGAATGGTGCCAATCTTCCATTTCTGCTACAGTAGTACAAACAGTAGGGCCGCAGTAATGCAGGCGGCCTTGATATCCTTGTTTTGGGGGAAATCGAGTCGAGGGTGACTGCGTATCCAACTCGTAAAAAACGGTATCGAACCCGCCCGCCCGCATAAAATGACGACAAAGATACTTACCGTACGATTACAGAACGCTGGCATCGCATCTCTTCTCTCGATCCTTCCCCGTCTTTCGTCTTTCGTCTTTCGTCTTCCCTTCCACCCCTCCCCATACTCTTCACCGTCTCTTGCGACTCGCTCATTCAGGCGTGGAACATATTGAGAATATAACCCCTCCCGCCCTTGTCCTGATAGCCGGCGCCCGCACGATTTCACGAACGCAACGAAAATTTCTGGAATACTCCGGTCTACAACTATAATCTCCCGCTCTACGTCGATTCAACTTGCAACGCCTTCGGAGGCTCACGGAATTTGTCGTACCGTTGATCTGGGCTTATTCGACTCGGCTACAGTGATGGATGCCCTAGGAGCTTTCTCCCACCTACAGTCCAATCTCCCCGCATGGGTCACTCGCGTCTCCGAGCTCGCGGCTCATACGTCCGCTAAACACATTGAATACTCCGAAGCCTACCGTAGACACACCACATACAAACCCCGCCGTCGAAAGAACAGCTCCGTATGCTCTATCCGCACCAATGACCTCGTTCCGATTGCCCAACGCGAGGGCCCGACCCCGGAACCTGTCCAGAAGTCGACCACAGTCAAGGAAACTACGGAAATACCCCAGCAAGCTGGTCGCAAGCGTGGCCCGGAAGAGGCATCATTCATCGACTCTAACGAGTTCCACGGCCTGGTCAGCACCCGACACAACGTGATCATTGAATACGACGGCCACACGCAGAAAGTTCTGGAGGAGATAGTTCGCGATATTGGTATCGCTCGGAACAACATCCGCCGAGGAAAGATGTCTTTGATGCCGCGGCCGGGCTATCGCGCAGGCCTGCTGAACAAGACTGTCAACATTGGCACAAACAATCAACCCGGCGGCGCGACGTCGCCTCTCTCCGGACTGTCCTGTGTTCGCAGCACGCGGGCCACAGGTGGCGTCGTCGGAGTCACTGGAACCGCTGCTAGCATGCGAAAGGAATCTCCTTTCGACTATGTGGACAAGCAGTTGGAGTTGGCGCACGGGCTCTGTGAGACCGCCGCATACCAGGTCCTCCGGTCAGGGGACTGCGGGACCGAACTGGATGGCGTGGAAGAGAATCTCAAGATGCTGCAGGATATGGTTGACAACGAAGTGACTCGTCTTGAAGAAGAGAAAAAGCAACAGCAAGCACAAGAACCCGCGGAAGACAAAGAGAACGAGAAGCCTCCACAAACCCCGACGGCCGCTCGACTCGCCAGGATCGCCGCATTCGCCAACAAATTGCCTTCAACGGACACACCCGGTAGCATTGAAGTCGACGATAACTCGTCCATATCAGCCGAGTCCATCGACCTCTCTGCATTCCGATCATCGCGGATCCGAGTGTAGGGAGGCGTCGTCTCATCTGTTAGCGAATTTAGCGTGTTGAAGGCATTTCCAGCAAAAGCATCACGGCCACTCGAGGCCCTTTTGAATTTCCTCAAAGATACCATACCTCCGTTCTCTCCATTGGGACCCTGCACATTGATCAAGCCTCGACTCGTGGCTCTTCGCAATTTATTATACCACAATCCTTGAACACATTTCTCAATTTTTCAACATGTCTGTTTTCTCCGCTGGACCATCTATATCCATCTGTCAAAGTTTCTGCAGTTGTTCAAGCACATCATTGCCGGCGCGCACAGCGTTGGCCACGGCGTTATTATTTGCATTTATCACTGGAAGCCCATTCATTGGCCACTCCAGCATTTTACCCTTGAAATTTCACCTTGCCAATTGGGACTTATCTGTTGTGTCGGTGTGTACTCGACTGTAAAGACTTCATGCATTCTGCATGCGACACCATCTACGGCAGTACAAGCGAGATTTCCTCGCCCCATAATCGTGTACAATATACATTGTTTCATCTCATTGGTTCTCTTGCCCCTGTGCCGTAGATTAGCGGGTGTTGGCGGCGTGCGAAGATGCATAACCGTTGTTACCTCGCTTAGCACCTTGCCGACCCTCCATTGGCAAAGTAGATGATTCGCCGTCGGACGAGGGTCCATCAGTAGGTCATGCAGTTTTGACAGCGCTGACAGGAGTAACAGGCTTCTGGGGCCCAATGATGCGTGCGAGACTAAAGGGTAATGAGTACCCAACGCCGACGGCCAAGAAGGGATCAGGATCAGGATGACAGGAGAGGGTTACCTCGCAGCGATCTTCAATCAGCACTTGAGGAGTTCAGACCTCGTTACATTTGCACTGGCCCAGCAACCCCCATATTCTGAAACTGCGGTATAGAGTTGCAATCGATGGGGTGTGGTACGTGGCTAGGGGGGGGGGTACTACACCGTATGAGATGAGCATGCATGGATTCGCATGGGTCGGCAGAGCAGCAAGGAAAAAAGCTGTAGATCATTTTTTTCTATTGGAGATCAGTTCAAGCTCAAGCGACGTGGTTACCACGAGGCAACCCACGCGGGCTGGTCTGGACACCGTCGTGGTACTTTGGTTCAATGTTGGTGGAGAGGGGGGCGGCGTAATTGAGGAGCTGAATTCATTTCCACTTCCGCCTGTCAGACGCGCAGGGACCTGCTGGCGTGAAGATTACCTACAGCACACTTCCATGGATCTTGACTGTAATTGCTGCTACGAGGGCAGACACTGAGTTCGGTTCCGTGCTAGCCTATGGACAGTGTAAGTAACATAGATCAGACCGCTAACCAACAAACTCTGCGCAAACAAACAACCAAACTGTGAAATTCGAATAAAAACCAGCGAATACCATTTTGATCAATACAAGTCCTAGCCCCGCGCACCCGTCCTGACGGGGCCCATCTATCCTTCTCAGTGGTCCACCTCAGTGGGGTCACATTTCGATTCCCCCTTCCAGGCGGGATACATCCTCAAGCGTGTTCTACAGAAGTACGAAGCAAGAAGAGGGGTTAATGACATCGTATAGACTACGCAGAGTTTTCGGTCCGCCAAAGCCAAGTTCTGCATCCTACAACCCTCAGCATCATCCCAACATTATCTAACAAGAGTAGAGCTAAAGGGATCAGAGGCGCATATACAAGCTTTAAAGCAAAAAAAAAATCTGCGAGTCTAAAATCATATACACATACCAAAACAGGTATTATGTGCACAAGAAACCCACCTAGCCCAATAGAGAAGTATGCCTCCCGAGGCGCCAGAGTACATGTAATCTACGTATTCCTTCGCGGTAACTTTCAGGGATACAGCAGATTCTCCTAAACCCTAACGCCGACTAGCCCTCCTGTCAAAGAACGCCACCCCTGTCCGTCTAATCTGAAGGCAACCAATAAAGCCTCGCCAACGGGATCCCATGACCGTAGTGGCTTCCTATAGACAGAGCTAGACCAGGAGGAGATCCAGCGCGGCTATGTCGTGACTCGAGATTTAGTTCGATTTTGCTCTATGTACGCAGTACAGGGATCTTGGGAGATGCTTATCTTAAACTCCTACCCAAGGTAGGTAAGAGTGTCTTCTGGATCTACAATATGCTTTCAGGTTAATGATTGTGGCGACTGTTGGAGTATTAATCTACTTGCATTGTTTCAGAGTACTGTATGCGTATAACTCTCGATCGCGATCGATGTAATCTCAGAGTTTGTGGCTTACGCGTCCGTCCATTCGTGGTGCAGATGGGAGTGGCTGCGGCTTGGATCATGGATCCCGATCGCCAACCTTAAGGTATTTTTGCATGTTACTTTGTTCCCGATCTGGATGGATACGAGGGGTCCCGGGTTGCCGTTGTTGACGTACAGTATGTATGGTGTTCTAGGCAATCTAGGTTTGGGACTATTGAATGCGGGACATAGTAGAGTGGTGATCAGAGGGGGGGAATTACACAAGGCGTCGACCGCGGGGTTCCAAGGTTTTCAAGGCTGGGAAACTTGATCGGTCTGCTTGTTCAAGGTTGATCCCTAGCTGTTTTGATAGCTATCAGGGCTTTTGAGTGGTCAGGGGGGCTGTTCTACTGCGGGACAACTCAAGAGTCCTTACATGGGTGAGATCGGAGAACAGAGTAACCGAGCATCTCCGAGACCTCCGCTTACTTTGCTTCTTGAGATCAAAAAATGACCGGTTATACAACAAGACGGTTGTGTAGTGTAATGGTCATCACTGCGGATTCTGATTCCGCCGATCCCGGTTCGATCCCGGGCACGACCTTTTCTTTTTCTTTTTTTACATTGTATGTATGTGCCTTACTAGGGTATTCAGTTGATTTTTTTTTTCCAGAATTTCTGATTTCATATTCTTAAGAAATTCTCCACATTTCCAGCCTCGATACACGAGAAAATGAAACCTACTCAAGCGAGTTGCGACCGATATCAGTCTAGTGATGTCTATAATATGAGCGAAACGGGCCTTTTCTAGCGTCGGATGCCAAAAGGTGACCTCTCAAAGGACGGGTGTGCTAGATAGACTCGAGATAAAACCAGAATCACTATGGCTATCGCGAAGACTGCGAGTGGTCTACACCAATTACGTGTATGGTTAGATAGGTTGCGAAGACTCCACGGGCTCTTCGGGGAGTTGATATCCGCACTTTTGGACGCTTTTAGCGCTGGAATAATAAGGCGTGAAAGCCTTACGGAATAATGGCAGAATGGCTACGCTCTTTCTATAAGCATATTGGTAAACAAAGACGAGTCATGCCCTTGCTAGACAATTTTTCAGCGCATCTGCTCTGCTTTGAAGTTGTGCCAGCACCGTCCAATATGAGCATTTGTTTGTCCCTTGAAATGTGACCTCAATTTATAAGCCCTTCGACCAAGGAGTTAATAAAGATTTGAATCATCGATATCGGGAAAATACATGCTTTGGATGATCAATACCCTTGATGATGGTCTTGGACCTTGAAAGAAAATAAGCCTAAACCACGCTAAATTACAAAGGTCTAGAAAAATGACTTTGAAAGAGAACTAGATTGCCAGGGTAGGATAGCCTGTCGCCTTGTGGAGCAGCTCAGGGTGGCGGGGTGACCAACTCACAGTTGCTTCGGGACCTAATCACTTCTCGAGGCGGCATTTTGGCCGTCCAAAAGATTACAGAAGAAGTTTAGGTAAGTGAAAAGTCTACCATTTTGGACAAATTCAAAATATAGTACATGTTAAACGTTGCAAACCGACTTCATGAATCATGGGATACGTCTCATGTCAATCAAGACATGGCAACATAGTCCAACCATCAACAGACATGACGCATTCACATCAGCCACATATTACGAATAAAAAATAGACACATAGGGGAAATTAGATCCCGAGACCTCCCCATAGCAGGAAAGATCTCAACAAGACCAGTATAAATTGTCCGCTTCACGTAAACAAATAAGCAGGGGCCTAGATCAGCGCCAACCAGATCGTTTCTTTCCGGTTGGCTGGGTATCACTGTAGATTATAGACCTAGGGCAGGCATTTCCAATAAATCCGGCATAAGCGTTTAGACAAACGCTTAGTAGTAGATCTTCTCCTCGAAGATAGGGGGCTCGCCCTTGTGGGCGTTCCAGGTGAGCTTGGCGTTCTCGTCAAGGAAGGCGTCTTCGTCGGTGATCGGAATCACGCGAGAAGTGTGCGCGACTTCCTGGCGAGAAATGCCGAGGGGATCGCGGGGAATCCAGAGAAGAGGAGCCTGCGAGGAGATGGCCGGGTGGCAGTAAGCGTCACGTTCGGCTTCCTCGGTGTAGGGGACGACGTCGAGAGGATTTGGGACCAGACGGCGCAGGGTGGCGTAGTCATGGTAGATGTCCGGGCGCAGGAACTTCATGAAAAGGTTGGGCTTGGAGTGAGCGGGGGGTAAGGTGGTGTGAGTGAGACCCTTCTCGGCCTCGGCAGAGTCGACGTTGCCGACTCCGCTGTCGATGCTGGTCACGCCGTTGTTGGCGGTGCTGGTTCCGTTGGACTTCTCGTCGCCGGAGAGCATGCGACGCTCCTCGGCCAGGAGGGACTCCTCCTCGTGCTCCATATTCTTGGGCAGATAATGGATCAAGGGCTCCATGGCGCTGTTCATCGAGATGTGGTACAGGATAACGAACACCAGGAAGATGATCATGAGGACAAGAGGTCCGACGGCGATGCTACGGGCACCGGAGCCCATGGCGAAGAGACCGATCAGGCAAACCATGAGTAGGTAGCAGCCTACGGTGAGGTGCTGCAGAGCACGGACATAGGCCTTACCCTGGGTGTCAATGGTAGCATTGGACACGTACAGCAGGTTGTAGCGGTAGGCGAAGTAAAACAGGTACATACCGATGGTACCAAAGCCCATGACAAGAGGAGCAATGCAGGAGTAGATGATACCAATGACAGTCAACAGACTGATGGCAGGGTAGACGGTACCCCAGCCGAGACCAGCCAGGTTAGACCAGCGCTTGTACATCTTACGGGGAGTAGAGTCAAGGAACTTGCCCAGAATCTTGCCGACAATCAGACCGGAAATCTGCAGGAGAGCACCGGAACTGAAGGACAAACCCTGCAGTACAATGTAGGAGATGTAGAAGTTGGAAGCCTTGGGAATCTTCTGAGAGAGCAAGGTAGCGGCAGACGATGGGTTGTTGATGATCTGGGTGACGACACTGGTAGCAGCAGAGGCAATAGTGACGACCAGAAAGACCTGAATGACCTGGAAAGCGAAGAACCAATTTTGAGTGGTCAGTTCAACTTCAGCGGAGCAGGAAGCGCCACCCATCTTGGCCATCACTGGAGAAAGGTTAGCATATGAGGTATAACCTGATAGGACGGGTCCACATACATCGAAGAATAATAGGCACAAGCGCAATCAGAACGGACATCAAGATAGTGGGCAGAAGACCGGTGATAAGACCCAGGAGAACATGGGGAAGGTTGTTGATGAATCGCAGGAAATGGACTTTATCCTCCAAGTAGTTGATGTTGGAGATGGCACCAACGACGGCAGTAGGAATAGCCCAAAAGATGATCAATACGCAGACAAAGGCGAGAGTAGCACTGTGACGAATGATGCGCTCCCACCACTTGATGCGAAGATTTCCCCAGATAATCTGAGAAGGGTCGAGTCCGATGTAGCGAGGGGTCATGTGCAATGGCAGGTTGTGAGCGACAGACTGGTAGGCAGTCTGAGCATCGGACTGCTGGTAGAATTCCACAAAGACAGACGAGACGAGCTTGCAATCGCCAGCACGGTGCTTGGCCTGCAGCTCCTCGATTTCAGGGCTGAGTCGCTCAATCTCGGAACGAGCCCAGTTGATAGTGTCGACTTTCTTGCCAATGAGGAACTTAAGACGGTGGGTAGGGCGATCCTTAGCCTGAACCCACTTGGCAGCAACGGAGCCAGACTCGTCATCGAACTGGCCAATGGGCTCATCCTCGTTACCATCCTCAATAGCGGCCCCCTTCTTGGCAGCCTTCTTCAGGGCCTTGTTGCGAGCCTTGTTGGCCATGACAATGAGCTTGGTCTCGGCACCCTCGAGCTTCATGGCCGCGGCATCACGCTCCTTGACCTTCTCCTCGAGCTCAGCGGTATCAGTCGCGATCCAAACGTTCTGAACCTTGTCCTTGCCGAACATGGCGCGGAGCTTGTTCTTGTTCAGATACTCCGTAGTGACAGCGGAGAAAAGAACGGTGCGGGACGAGATACGGTTGGCATAGGCAGGCGAGAAGAAATAAGCCTGGCGCAAGTTGATATAGAAGATGTGCTCACGGGTGATGAGCCAAAAAACGAAAGCAACGAAGATCCAAGCAACGAAGTTGTGAGCGAAGAAGCGCGCATAGCCATTTTCGCCAATGTTCGAGATACTCAGAAGATCGAACTGCTTTCCAGTACCACCGCCAGTCGCATTGACGGGGAACAGGATGGGCCAGGTGATACAGCAGCCCACGAACAGCAAAATCGAGCACAGTTTAATGTAGCGCAACAGCAAGTACGCGTCCATGGAGTGGTGCTGCAGGACATAAGTATCAGGGAGCCTGTACATAGATATAATCCAGTTCCAAGTGCCAGTAGGAGTTTCGGGGGTCTTTTGCCAGTCGCGCAGGTAGCCAATGTAGGTTCGGGGCATGTATTGACGGCGCTGGGACTTGCGCAGGATGATGAAGCCAATGACAAACGCCACGGCCACGATCACAGAGGGAATAAGAGTGGACAGGAAGGCAGACAGCGAACTGCTTGTGCTGCTGACATCCTATAAGATCATCATATTAGCACAGTTTTGACTGGATTGTCGCGTCGCGAGATGGAGGTTGACGTACGCTGGCCCTGGCATAGAATCGGTGGACAGGACCGTGTTCCGCCATGGTGAATTTGAATTGAGCAACGCTCGAATACAGGATCGAAAATGGAAGACCTCAGGCGTTTAGGGTCACACGTGGAAATGTCGAAAAGGGGCGAAGTGGTGGAAAGGATCCCCGGGCGATAGCAGAGGAAAAAAGAAAGAGGAAAAAAGCCGGAACAGCTTAAGCTTTAGAAGGGGAGGGGCAGGGGAGAATCAGATCTGCCATCGTGGCTACGTAATTGCAGTTTGATCTCAGATTAATTTGCTATTTCTGGGGGTCCTAGAGCTCTAATTTCTTCCCCCCCTGTTACACCACTTAGTCCCAGTTACACCTTTCGCGCCGTCGATTTTCCCCACTTCATTTCTACGGTGGCGAGTGAGCGGTCGATCCAGACTGACACCGCCGCTGGTTCATCTTAAGAATCGTCCGCTTTTGTGGTCCAAGTCAATGACCCCACGGAGACACCGATTCCTGTGTATTGCGATGACACCCATGGATGCGATATGAAATGGACTGCGACTTGCCTGCGCAGGTTTTCGGGGAAGCCGATTGCCAACGCATCAGCCACAGCCCAGCCCTAGGTCTAGCCCACCCTCAGCCCAGCCACATTTCTCCAACCTAGACTCCACCGGGTGAGTCTTTCCACGCGCGCAAGGGGTGCATCGGCAAAACAATCCTCAGGTCTTGGTATGTGCGAAGGAGTACGTAGTCTCTAGGTATCACGAAAATCTAATTGCCCTCGCGGAATCCAGGGGGGCCACTGTTTCTCCACATGCTCGGTCAAAACTCAGATGTCTATTATACGAGGTACCCGCCCAAGGCTAGGCACACGCAACTATCGAAGACAAACAACGGAAAATATAGATCCTCGCACGAGTCGCACTTGCCGTGTGGCTGGTGTGTCTCAATGGCCAAATAGATGAACACTTAGGGTGATCACAGGGAAGCCCGATCGCCGAGTTGAAGCGCGCTGCTTTCTTGCATGCAACAGATCGAGCGGGATAGAAAGCGCTAAAAAATGCTAGTTCAGCTGTGGGCTGCACTATCTGAGCGGCATCTGTTTCCATGGGCCCGTAGTGGCACTATCAGAATCTTCAGCCCACCCCATGTTTTGTTTGTTGCCTATGAAATTGAGAAACTAAGACCTACTCTAAGGAGAAAGGAGGCGATAGCGTGAATAGCGTACATTATAGAGTTTCGCAGGACTACAGTACATACTGGAATTGGAGAATGGACGACCAATACCCCCCGGGTTGGGGTAAGCGACCATGATATCATCGCCTCCTATCGTGGTCATTGCTCATAGCGATCGGCGATCGGTTACTGGTTTCGTCACCCCTGCTACTATGTACATGGTCCCTCGACTGTCCCAGGGTACAGCTGGCACACGCTTCAAGGTACCTCCAGGTACCATTGGCGCATGGTTGACATGGCGGGTGACTTCGGAGAACTTCTCTTAACTACAGTACACCGCACCAACACCATTCTCCGCTTCGAGATCCACTCGGTGTTCGTGTTCAGCAACCCTAATCGAGTCTCGGCTGATCATCCATTCTTTTTTTTTCCCCCTCTCCATTCTGATATCACTTTTGAACCGAGGCTTTCAGGTCCTACAGTATGGCCCTGTTCCACCGCTGAGGGTCTGCGGAGTTTTCTATGACGCTTACACTCGACGATCCTGGTACCCGGGTCCTGCCAAGACACGGCTTACCTCAACTACTTTAATTGCCGAGTACCTTATGATAAGCAGATGATCAATGCGTTCGTAAATTCTTTCGTGTGAGCTATCGCTAAATCTCCTCGAGTTCTTGTTCGAACACGTCAATGCCGCGGATCGGCGGCTGCAGGTGCAAGAAGCCCATCAGGATTTCGTTGAAGTGGAATTGCAGATCGGGTCGAAGCTGTCTGTGCGTCTTGAACAGCTCGCCCGTAGACCACGATCGCTCGGGATTTTGTAAGTCGGGGTCGCATCCCGGTTCGAGCAGTAACCAGAGTAGGGTCTCGCAGGCGGGGTGTCGGTCAAGCTGATGGTGCTCGACCATCGAGGATAGATGGTCTAAAAATCGTCTGGTCTTATTGGCCGAATCCTTAAAGTCCCATAATGCCGCTGTAATATATATAAGGGAAGCAGTCCGACTGATCTCCTGGGTTTGGGGATCACGGACCACATACATGCGGCACGCGTGTGGCACCTGCGAGGGTCGTGGCCCACTGGCCAATAAAGGAAACAGGGGGCTCTCCATCTGGAAGGCGTCACGTCTCTGTGGAATCAGGCCCAGGTATTCGGGGTTGTTGTGCATTTGCATAAGGTCATCCGCTCTTCGGAGGAAGGTGACCAGCCAACGGCGGTCTGATGGTTCGATCACCGAACTGATCGGTGGCATAATGTACCGTACGTAATGAAGCATGGCCTCTACCGGCAGATTCTCACCAGTGCGTGGCCGCATGATTCGGGCACCCTGCTCAATATACGCTTGAGCATCGGGCAAGCTGCCGAACCGCAACTCTGAAAGGGCCATACCCGCCAGGGCCAGGGCCAGATAGTCAGGTGGAACCTCTGTAGAACCCGAAAGGCCGTTCTCAATCTGCCTGCGAGCATCAAAAACACGCTTTTGGACTTCTGGTGCATCGGGCACCCCATTTAGTTGGGCCTTCCATCGCGCACAATAGAGAAGAATACACGACTGGAAGGAAAGCGGATGCTGCATGGAGAGTCGGAAAATTTGGTTCTTGAGGTGGGTGTTTTGCCCAGACCAATATGTTAATTTGGTATGCCAATAATCCACTAATTCTTCGTCTTCGGGACTTTGGGCCATTGGTAGGCTCGCGAATGGATCCCTTCGGGATGCATCAAGCATGGTAATAGGGGAACCCAGTTGTATGGGGCCCGTCGTTTGGGAGTATTGATTCATATTCGAAAACCTAATTGGAAGCTAAAATGCAGAGCGTTAGGACCATGCTGTAGTTGATGTTTGTTGTGATATAGATCGTGATTATTGAGTGGTTATCCATACCGAAATGTTTTGGTCAGCAGAAGGACCCGCTCCACCAACTGAAGAAGAACGTGGTGCGCCAATTAAGGCCACATCCTTTCCAGCGTCTGTATCATAACCGGCATCCTTTTTACCCGACATGGAGAGGGAATCATTCAGCTGCTCGTGAATCATGCCATGAGAGAATTTGCGCTGCTTCCTCTTTTCCTGTACGTGGTGGCGCATGACATGTGCGCGCTTCTCCTTCGATGACGAGGTGGAATCGACAAAGTAGAACATCTGGTTCTTCGGATTATCTGAGTTGGCCGCGCGTCTTCGCCTTCTTGTTCGTGGGTTCTGAGAGGCATCACCAGAGGGACCTGCTATACACTTAGCACGAGACCATGTCACGTCATAAGACGATCGAGTAACATACCCGGATCTTCCGGCAAAGATGAATCTGAAGGCTCTGCGCTTGTGATGGGCGTCGAGTCCACCACCCGTCTCTCGTTTCCAGACATATCGTGACAGAGGACAGCGGTGGTCGACGCAGTAGGACACTCGCTATAGTAGCATACCGACCCGATGATCGCCAAAATTCCTCCGTTCACACTTTCGGGATTTGGACAGAACCATCGCAGACATGCAGGCGACTATCACGAAGGGGCGAGGATGCGGGCTCCGCTCAACAAAGGGCCATAGGAGGGGTGGCGCTAAGAGCAAGTAAGATAATATACTCAATTGACGCAACGCAAGGCAAACACCGGGATCTTCGTAATCTCCGCGGAGTTTGAGAGAGGTAGGAACGGATAATGTTTCACGGCCAAGGAAGTTGCTAGGGTGCGCTCACCAATGCCTGAGTTAAGTTAAAAGGATGCGAGGGCATTTGGGTATTACCCGAACTGGACCAGAGTAAATCGGGGAGAAAAGTCTAAGTGGGACTTGACGAATATCTTAGCAGGGAAGGGGGGCGAAAACCAATATCATAGGGTACCTTCGAGTATGAGTCTGTGAGTGGATGGGGTTAACTGCCATGCTGGGGAGAAAAGCCGGCTTTCGTTCGGAGAAAAGGATCTGTGCCCAATAAGGGGTTTAGGTCCGCCATTCAATCCATGGAGAGATTACCTTCCCAATTGGGATGTTCTAAATCGGGCTAGCGTGCAGTCTAGGTGACAGGATGTCAAGGTGTCGAGGTGTCAAGGTATAACTCATTAGTCAGAAACCACTTAACGCGTCCTCAGAACTCGGTCCGGGTTAACCATACGCCCGGGACGCGTCTCGCGTGTCGCGTTCCTGTGGAAAAAAGAAGCCCCCTTAGGTGATCATCATTACTGACTTGACATCCCCCTCTTGGTATCCGTGAGAGCTCATTGTTTAACCACGGCTTGCATTCGCCGTTTGCTCTCTCTACCATGTCTTCTCTTTTTGATGCCGTCCTTCAGTCCGAATTGGGCCCGGGGTCCAGCGCCCGTGATAACCCTCAATCCGACAACCTGCCCAGTTCTCGCCGCTCCGAGAGCAATGGCCCTATGAGTGATATGAATGCCTTCCCCGATGACCGGGTCATTGGTGCCAGCACATCGGCTGTCAGTCGTCTACGGAACCCTTACGCTCCTGGTCCCCCTCCCGTGATCGATGAGGCTGGAGAGAAGGTGCAGCAGGCATTCGAGGAGCTTCTGGAGACATTCATGGAAGAGCCTTCATCGTCGGCACCTCCCTCCTCCGGAGAAGCCCTGAGCGACAAATACTACATCGCACAGATTAAGGGCATGAAGAAGTTCGAGCTGTCTACTCTCTATGTGGATTTCACCCACTTGACCTCCCTGGAAAACCACATTCTGGCCGATGCCATAGCCGGACAATACTACCGATTCCTCCCATTCCTCACTAAAGCCCTCCACAATCTGGTTGCCAAATATGAACCAGAATACTTTGTTTCCCACAGATTGGCCTCGAGCGCTTCCACGCAACCCAGCGCCTCCCTGGCCTCCGCTTACTCTAGTGTCAACGACAACCCCGACCTGGATCGTCAAATCCGCGAGAAGACTCGTCACCAACAGACTGACAAGCTGTTTGCCCTCGCCTTCTACAACCTGCCGCTGGTTTCACGACTTCGCCAGCTCCGCACAAACCAGATTGGAAAATTGCTCTCTGTCTCTGGAACAGTCACAAGAACCTCCGAAATTAGGCCTGAGCTGTCGCTGGGAACCTTCATCTGTGAGGGCTGCAAGACTGTTGTAACAAATGTCGAGCAGACTTTCAAGTATACCGAGCCCACTGAGTGCCCCAATGCCACGTGTGGTAACCGCCATGGCTGGCGCTTGGATATCGGAAAGAGTACCTTTGTCGATTGGCAGAAGGTCAAGCTTCAAGAGTCGTCTCACGAGATCCCCACTGGTAGCATGCCCCGCACTATGGATGTCATCCTGCGCGGTGAGATGGTCGACCGTTCCAAAGCCGGTGAGCGTTGCATCTTCACTGGTACTTTGATCGTCGTGCCCGATGTGAGCCAGCTGGGACTCCCTGGTGTGCGCCCTGAGGCTGTCCGTGATAACAACTCCTTCCGCGGCAGCGAGGTCGGTGGCGGTGGTGTGTCCGGTCTCAAGGCTCTGGGTGTTCGTGATCTGACATACCGTCTTGCTTTCCTTGCCTGTATGGTGACTCCTGATACTACGACCCCTGGCCAGAAGCCTGAGCAGCAGCTCAGCGGACAGTCAAACAATATTCTGGCCTCTTTGAATCAGAATACTGATCCTGACATGAATGACGACAAGGCCCAGGAAGCTTTCCTCCAGAGTCTCACACCCACCGAGGTCCAGGATTTGAAGAGACTGGTTCACTCAGAGTACATTTACTCTCGACTCATTGACTCAATTGCGCCCATGATCTTCGGGCATCGCCAAATCAAGAAGGGTCTTCTCCTCCAATTGATCAGTGGTGTCAGCAAGAAGACAGCCGCCGAGAGTCTGCAACTTCGTGGTGATATTAACATTTGCATTGTCGGTGACCCCTCCACCAGTAAGAGTCAGTTCTTGAAGTGAGTAAACCGTTTGAAGCCCTAAGAAAAATCTCAAATTCTAACATGCTCATTCAGGTACATCTGCTCCCTGCACCCCCGCGCTGTCTACACCTCCGGCAAAGCCTCCTCCGCAGCCGGTCTCACAGCATCCGTTGTTAAAGACGCGGAGACCGGTGAATTCACTATCGAAGCCGGAGCCCTTATGCTCGCTAACGGAGGCGGTATCTGCGCCATCGACGAGTTCGACAAAATGGACATTGCCGACCAAGTCGCCATCCACGAAGCAATGGAACAGCAGACCATCTCCATCGCCAAAGCAGGCATTCACACAACTCTCAACGCCCGCGCCTCCATCCTCGCCGCCGCTAACCCCATCGGCGGCCGCTACAACCCAAAGGTTACCCTGCGCCAGAACCTGAACTTCAGCGCGCCCATCATGTCTCGATTCGATGTCTTCTTCGTCGTCCGCGATGAGCCTAAGGAACACGTCGATCGAAATTTGGCGGAACATATTGTCAATGTGCACATGAACCGCGACGAGGCTGTCGAGCCGGAACTTAGCACCGAGCAGCTGCAGCGGTACATCCAGTTCGCACGCACTTTCCGGCCCGTGTTCACGGATGAGGCGAAGGCTCTCCTCGTTGAGAAATACAAGGAACTTCGCGCGAATGATGCACAGGGTGGTATGGGCCGCTCGTCGTACCGTATTACCGTCCGTCAACTAGAGTCTTTGATCCGATTGTCCGAGGCCGTGGCGAAGGCCAACTGCGTCGAGGAAGTTATCCCCAAGTTCGTCATCGAAGCGTACGATCTCCTTCGCCAGAGTATCGTGACTGTCGAGAAGGACGACGTCGAGGTTGAGGACGATGTCCCCGCTGCTCCTGCCGTTGACGAGGACGAGGAGATGGGTGATCGTGACCGTGACGGCGATAGCCCAATGCGCGAGGACGGCGAAGAGGCCCAGATACAGGCGAAGGCCGAGAAAACCAAGACTAAGATTACTTTCGACAAATACTCTAAGATCCTGAACCTGTTCGTCCAGCGTATCCATGAGGATGAGGTGAACCAGGGAGAGGGCGTCGAGCAGGAGGATCTGATCCTGTGGTACCTTGAGCAAATTGAAGGCGAGCTGAACACCGAGGATGACTACCAGCGCGAGCGCGATTTGGCGGCAAAGGTGTTGAAGCGCAGCGTCAGAGTGAGTTTTCCGTTTCATACCAGATTGATATTGATCTACATTCATTCTAACATTGTTTACAGGACCGAGTTATTCTTCGTATCTCTTCGAGCCTCATGGAAGATACCCAGCAGTCTGCGGAGGACAAGATCCTTTATGTGATGCATCCTAACTGCGCGTTCGAGGAGATGTAGGCTTAGCCTGCAAAAGCTTCGTTTCCTTGTCTATTTTGGTTTCGGTATTGTTTAGCATTTTCAGGGTGGATTCAATTGGTGTCAAGGGTTATGAGTGATGATATCCGTTATTCCTGTTGATTTTAAGGCTCTAGGCATGAAATGTATACTTCAGAACTACTTCATTTCTACGTAGATTCTTCGATTAATTCCTTCTTGGTAGACAAGACCATCGTTGTGTCCAGCCGGATCAGGAACATCATGAATGCTTCTCAATGGGCGGCCGTGACTTATCCTTTAAATGTATCAGGAAAGTCACAAAGTCTCAGGAACATAGTTAAAAGAATTCTCAAAAGAATTTTAGAGAGATGCCTACAGAGATGCCAAGAAAGAACTGAAGAATCAAGAGTGGAGGCCCCTTTGGATTATCTTCTCGGCCAAGCTATGTAACACTTCCTCGTCTAACTCCAAGTACCGTTCGCGGGCCCGAAATACCCAACCGCTGGCATCGCTTTGTATGCTACACCCTCTGCGTCGGCAGTGTTCAGGTACACGGTATTTCCCCACCAGTCAGGGAAAGTAGCGCCTGGATACGAGATGCAGAAGAAGATAATAATGCCACTGAGCGCGAGGCCTGTGTCAAGCGCAGCAGCGAGAATGTAGTTGTACTTTGTCCACCAATCAAAGAAGCGACGCTTAATCCAGTGGTTGAAGATGAAGTTGACCACTGCCCAACTGGAATAGTTGATTCCGGTGGCTGGAAGATGTCAGTGATGCCAAACAAGAAAGATGGCTGGGAAGATGTGGAACATACCAGGCGGAACGTTATAGGTTCCCACAAAAATCAAAGGCCAGTTAATGTACTTCCAGAACTGCTTCCTGGTATACCGATAAAGCAAGAACGTCACAACCGGAGCCAGAGCCCCAATCCAGAAGAAATGCAACAGCGAAGAGTAAATCTTTCCAACCGAGTAAAGCCGTCTCGGCCCAACAAGACCCCAAACCACAGAAGACGAATAAACAGTCCTTCCATTCGGACAGGTAAATCCGTCAGACTGATCTGACTCACAAATACCCGAAATATTCCCCAACATCCAGATCGTAACACCCGCCTGAGTAAGCGCACCAAGAATAGTGGCAACACCCTGCGCCACAAAAGTAGTCCTCGGTGGCACCTTTAGATAATGCGCCAACTTCATATCCATAGCGAAGTAAACGCCCTGTCCCACAACATCCGTCGAGATAATCTTGAAAATCATATTCGCCAACGGCTTGCCTTCGAACATGTACCCGCCGACAAACTCAGCAAGCACATTCAGCTGGTTCGCATCCACATTCGTAATACCCTGCACGATTCCACAGGGAACCATATAGATAGCCGGGATGATCAGGCCCAGGAATACGCCGTAGACGGGCAGCTTGGTCTCGTAGACTTCAACCATCGCAATGGCCATGGCCATGATTACCACGATAATGGCGGCGTACCAGTACCACGGTGTACGGCGGTATGAGGCTCGGATCAGACGGGCGTGGATGTCTAGCCTGTTGCGGCCTTTCATGGCGGCCCAGAGGTCCCGGCTGTGCCAGAGGGCAATATGGCTAAGGACGGAGGTGATGGCGGCGAACGAAAGCCCGTATACGAAGGCGAATGTCGCGCTCAAATAGGGAGGTGAGTATTTTTTATACGCTGCCACGTCGAGGGTATTTCCTGTTGAGATGACTCGCGCTGTATCGTAGACCGCGCCGGTGTTATCGTAGACGTCGGCTGTCATCAGTGGGAGGTATGCCGTAGACCAGGTGTTGGTATAGTAGATCGCTGGGGTAACGATCCAAAAGAAGAATGCAAAGCCAGCGAACACGTTAAATGCAGCCCATGATGGTGACAACAGTGGGTTCGTGTTATATGCGATCTGGCTCCAGTCGAAAGTGATCGGACTTAGACCCAGACCTGTCTGCATGCCGAAGAGTTGGTTGACGATGACGTTCTTGGGCGCAATCCAGCAGACCCAGGTGAAGTAGGAGAGCGCGGTGAAGATCAGGCCAGGGAAGAAGTACCAGATACCGGCACCGGTCATGACGTACATGAAGAATCGGAGACGGGAGATGCGCCAGCCATCTGCGACGCGGTTTGCGCGCGAGTGCAGAGTTTCCAGCATGGCGCAGTTTGATAGAACTCCGGGCCAGATGATGCGGGCTGGTTCGACAAGCCATGGGGCTGCGAGGCCTGCTATGCCGAAGCCAAGGAGTTGGGCGACAAGGACGATGAGGACGTAGAAGCCTGGCTTGAGGTTGAAGTCGTAGAAGTTTTTGCTGGCTGCTTGAATGATGTTCGTTGAATCTGCGGAGGCGTAGCCGAAGGAGACGTTGCTCATGATTACAATGAGCGCGTGTTCTTTGATGTTGAATGATCTGTCCGGATTGAGGACGAATGTTCCTAGGGGACCGAGATTGAACGACTTGAGAGGGAGTGTCTTTGCGAGGAATACGCCAAGCGGGAAGGCTAGCAATTCGGCCACTAGGGCTACGATGTGGACTGATGGGTAGCGCAGCGAGAAGAATTGGTTGATGCCAGAGCCGAGAATGGTGAAGATGATGCCTAGAATCCACATTCGCACAGTGTTGACTGGCATCATGGGATCGTCTGTCTCGGGGACGACAGCCCGAACTGTAGCGATTGTTAGATTGGGGACTCAAATCGGAGTAGCATTGTGCAATCACCTTCGGGGAATGGAGAGCGATGCGACTCATAGCTATATTCTTCATCCTTATTCTCCTCATCCTTTTCGACCTCGATCTTCTCCAAGCGACCTTCGCCCACCTCCTCATCTGTTGGAAGAAGAGCGGGTTTGATAGTTTCGGTATCCAATGCTTTGGAGTCCATAGTATAGGTCGTGCGCAAGCTCAGCGCATTGTTTTTCGAAAGATTTCCACCGGTCGGAACAGCGCGACCGACCCCATCCCTTTTCTATGACCTCTTAGGCTTGCCATGACCGGCACGATTTTAGTGCAACACACAAGGCGGGGGAACAGAGATAAGGAATGCGACGGCTGAATACTCGTGGTGAAAGGAAGCTTAGTTCGAGAAAGGCAGGTTGAACCTCCGCCTTTATCGTCCAGTAATAACTTCGCTATCGCTCTAGCCCCAATTCTGGAGACTGTTAGCGGGTAGGTTGATGGCCATTGCCCGTCGAGACCGAAGGTGTGTATGGGCGTACGCCTTTCCCTTTTAGTGCTCATCCCCGCCGCTTTGGCTCACTGATTAAGAAGTAAAAACATCCCTGAGTCGATTGATCGGATCAGTGAGCCACTTTACCTCCATGATATTAGTGAGACGTTCTGTTTGGATACTATCAAGGTATACTGTCGAGATTTTGATGAGAAGAAGTATGGAAGATTGTGCCTCTTAATATGGCAGGGTTTGAAATAGACCGAATATTTCTCGCTCGTGATTATGCAAGTGAAACAAGAAGTAATCTTGTTGAATGGAAACCGAAATAAATCCGACTATTTACAGCACATCCTACTCATCGTCTAATCGATGGGCCAGTGCTAAGAGAATGTTGGTGGCCCTCCAGCTAGGTTTGACTGTGGGTCTCATCAATCATTATCACAGATCTCTTCTATTATATATAGGTATTGACTTTTGGAAGCCCTTCTGTATTGATCTTGATCGTCATGGAGGACGATGAGCTTCGCTTGGAAGAGAAGAAGATGAAATTGAACTAGAAAATATGTAGATGTATATTTACGTGATAGGCAAGTCTAAAGTTGAGCTGATAATGGATAGTGAAGTATTGGGAACTCCTCGGCCACGTCACTGAGCATTCAGTAGCCACCACTGTTTATGTTCTGTTCATACCTTAGAAAGAACTGCTATAGACAATTTCTGAACGCGCAGATACCGAGTCATGTCTCAACCCGACAGTCAATGTATCGTCACGTGATAATACTGAGCAGCTCGTCGTGTCTGAGCTCAGACTGAATCTCATAAAAGCGGCGACAGCTTAGATCGGAAAGTCCCACCCGGCAGAGGTTCTGTTTGTAAGAACGGATCAAGATTGTTTCGGGATAGAGTTGGATAATCGGCTCGTTATCAGCGATAGCGATAGGCATGAGGGGTTCAGACGAGGGGCTAATATGCATTAGTTTGCTCCCAATTGCGACGGTAGATAGAGGTGGCGAGATAGGCAGATAAGAATGACCAGGGTCTGTTCCTCGGCCGAGGATACTATATTCTGCCCAGATTCAACGCGACGAAACCGAAGGACCTACGTAGGGTAAAAAATCAAGGAAGCAAACCAACGTGCAGACCGCAACTCTGCAGATTTCACCCTCTAGCATTAGTACACGCACTATAACGCCTCCAAAGACTGACAACCTCCACGAACCCTGAACACTTCACCGCCAGTTAACATTAACCCACGATGCAGATAGAATCGGGAATTCTAGATCCTTGCTCGCGCCGACCTATGTTCAAGAATCTTGAAATCTGGAATCTGTGCGGTCGCATATTGTCGACCTTGCACACTCTAATCCCAATCCAGCATGCTACTTTCTGCACACCTGCTATTATTCCCTACATCTGCAGCTGCAGCTATAACAGCGCCTACATGCGTAACAAGGGCGCGTAGGCACATCTCCGAAATTCGACCGAAAGCAGAAAACCCACGGGCCGTTGAGAAGGCAGGGAAGTGCCTGCAATCACTAACGGTGGCCTACAGACGGGATAGCACATGCTAGGGAAAATCTGTGTCGAAGCGTTCTCGAAGTGTGAAGTCGCTGGTTACCCAACAGCGCCTGGGATCAACCAATGCTGGACCGGGCCCATTTCGATTGGTGATCATCTTTCGGGGCGCGCCGTAGGTGGCGATATTCCCCGGGCCACTCGGCCTCACCTCTACCCCAGGAAGTACAGTAAGAGGCAGAGTCAGAAGTCAGAAGTCAGCTGAGGTGAAATATCGAGGCACAGCCTCGGCCCAATAACGAGTCAAACCCCAGCTCCGAGCTCGAGTGTCTTGGGGGTCAGACTGCAACAGTCAAGGTGGCATCTCGACACGTTCACTCTCACAAGGTCGTGTTATGAGTCAGGAGGCGCGAGGCGTGCTCTGGTCGCGCGCGCCGCAGACGTATCCGAGACGCGTCGGTGTGGAAGGTGGGTGATCGCTGCAGCCAGAACTGCACGGACGCCCCTCCGCCCGGATGGTCCTCCCCGTTGAAATTGGGTTCCTCACACTGCAGCTTCCTGTGCAATGGTTGCGCCTCCCATGTCACATTCCCTCCGGTGGAAGGGTTGATCTGGTACCCGGGCCCCATGGGGTGCGCATTCCATATCTCGGGGTTTGGTCTTGTACAAAGGACGGAAGAAACCCCGTGCGAGACCTGCGAGCCCCCCGTGCAGCCTGTGGCAAGGGAGTTGTGGCGGGTAAATAGAGGATCGGGTATTGGAGGCGGGAATTGAATCGGAAATTGCTCCTATACAGCAAGTTTCATTTAGTCGTTCGAGGCTGGTCATTTCAAATTGGATCACTAGCACTCTGTATTTTCATCGCGATGACGCTGCGTTCGGCCTCTGGACTTTTGGCTGTAGGACTGAGGCGCCTTTGCCCTTGCTTTGCTCGATTTGGCGGAGATCTTGGATCTTGCATATGAGATGCAGCCGCAGCTGCAGGGAAATCCCGGGATGGGCGACGGGACCCCAAGTGGTTGGTAGCTATTCAAAGCTCCGAGCTAGTAGCATATTCGCTTCGATGATTAGGATCGAATCGATCTGTAATGCGGTGCGCCCTCTAAGATCTATGGATAACCATTGAACTAGAATAGGTCCTATGCATAATCCGTACACCGTATATACACCGAACACCTCCTTTTCTCATTCTGCTACACAAAGTACATTCAAGGAGGATTACTCCTGGATAATCGACCTGCCTCTTCCGTCGGAAGGATTTTTCAAGAAGTCCAGCACTGGTTTCCACACCTCCACTGTTGGGCAGGAGAATGACAGTATCCACCATCCTCAGGAACCCAAATTACCCAGAGAAACGGTAACTAGCACGGATCCAAGGCTAGTGAAACACCGACGGCCTGGGAAAAGGGGAAGAGTACGATCTAGACGTGATATGATCGATGGGCCGCGGCCCGAAACCCGTCTCCCGACCTAACACCGAGGTGAAGCTGGAGATCATAGGTATCAAGGAGCCTGTCAAATCGTTATATGGCGGAAGGTGAGGAAGAAACATTCCGGTCAGCCACACTTCCCCCTTTCCCCGTTCCCCGCCGGGCCGTCAGTACAAAATGCATGTTTAATGGGTATCCTGGGCGTCGGGACACATGTGCCCAAAGGTGGATTTGATGTGTCTTATGAGTGTTGATCGTAGACCCGGAAAAGGGGTGAGGGTTGTTCGGGGAACCCAGGAAGGCGGGTATTTCTCCACTTGGAGCCGGGGAACTGCTGTGTGTCCCGGCTGGCGCTAGATCGAGCACAAAGACGAGTCGCGCTGCAATAAAAGAGAGTAGTTTGTGATAGTTAGAGCGAGGGTTTGATCTTAGGGTAGGATCGGAGGATGGAAATCCAGAGTCCGGCGGAGTTGTACTGTGCTGGAGTGGACACTTCTTTGTCCTATGCGTAGTCGAGGCCCCCGGCCTGTATCATTTAGGCCGGGACAATCTAGACCGCGGCAACAAAGAGTAGCATCGGAGAGGCTCCGCGGTGGAAATGGGTCCCCGTTGATTCGCGCAAAAACCAAGGCCGAGGTTCCACGATCCCGGCTGCTTTTCTCTAGTGTTGTTCTAGTCCCTTTGCTTTCTTTGATGCCGGCTTTAGGAGAGAGATCTATCTCCCCCCTAGGCTTTGAGGACGTGCATCAAAGGACTCCTTTCGAGTCTATCTACAGAGAAGGATGTTGCTATGTCTACGGATAGCCATGCGATAAATCAATAGTTTTTCGAGGGCTGTTAGTATTCGGTGTTTGGCCTTTGACACAGCACCCGGCTCAGTGCTTTTCCCCCTGTTCTTTGTGGAGGAACGGTTGCCAATGTTCGGGCCCGCCCGTTAATTAGGGCGTTCCAGACTGCGGTTCGGAGAGTCTTCCTAGTCCACATGTTAGCACTGAATTCTCCACGGGGATCCATTTCTGCCTCTCCCCGAGTGGAGCGGAAGAACTCGCGTTCTAGCCAAACCCCGTCCCCTAGGTGCTAGAAAGAGTATTTCCTGGGCGCGTTCGCTGTTTGTTGTCCGGTTTTTGCTTCACACCCATTATCTCTACACGTCGACCAGGTTATCAGACCGCTAGACGCCAGATCAAACATTTCCCTGTTTGTGCCTTAATCTTCACCACCTCATCTTGAGCGGTGAAATCCGGAGGCATCTAATTGGAAGATCGCGAACGGGGCGAGTACTGTACACAAAGTACAAGTTCACCGCTGGACGATCCTGGGAATCTAGACAATCTGATTTTCATCGGGTTCTGTGTTGGGCAGCCCGTTCCGTCCAGGCAAGGGGTCATATCCCCCAGATTCACCTTTCATTTCACATCTTCACAGCCTATTCTGTGAAAGTACTATAGTACTTTGGTACATCTGACACCGCTCAGAGTGTGCACCCTATTCCGTGACTCGATAGATCGGATTAGGGCGGCTGTCAAATAAATCAGCCATCACAAATGATAATTATTTATCATTTGTTTGAAGCGCTGATCCCAGCCCGCTGATTGACTGATCGCCCTGCACGGAAGTCGCTTCCGCCTGATTTCGAATTCTTTTTTATTTTTTATTTTTTGATTTTCTGTCTCAGTCGGGACTGCAAGGGTGCATCGGGAGTCTAGAAGCCTTTCCCCGACTTTGATATAGGCCCTTTCACACCGTCTTGATAAACACGCCTCGCCCTCTGGACCTACTTCTATTTCACCTCACTCCACCCTCACCTTTTATTATCTTTATCATTCAACTCAACCTCTCTCATCCACCTTCCCAGCATCACAACACCATTCATCCTTCATATCATCACCATGGTGATGCCTATCCAGTCGCGTCTTCGCGACATGACGCTCGCCAAAGCGTCTGCTATCGCGCCTGTCGCCAGCACCGATCTCGCCCAAGTCACATTCAGCTGGAGTGGAAGCTCCTTTGGAAGCTCACCACTGTCGAACCCATCTGCGCCTCCTCCCACTCCTACCGATTCCCTCCTCGACATCACCCCGCGCAAATCTTCCTTCTCCAGCGAGTACGGCATGGGAGCGGCATGTGCTTTCCCTTCCTGGCCCAACCGTCCCTCTCTGGCCAGCGCCGACTCAAATGATTCATTCACCAACAACGCATACCTCTCCGACGAGGATCTTCTCTGGATGCCCGAGAACGCGGCCGCCGATCTCGCCATTCAAGAGGCTGGACCCCAGGTCCCTGAGATGGTATCCTCAGCAACCATGGAGCAGCAGCTCCAGCGCGTGCGCGTCGTCGCCGAACAAGAAGATCGCCTTCGCTTCCTAGCCAAGGTCGAGGCCCATGCCCGAGCCACCCAGGCCCTCCGACAAGCAAAGTCGGACAAGCTGGCCGTGATCGACGAAAGCACTACCTCGCTGTCAAAGCCCAGTACTTTGCCATCCAAGTCCAGGAAGCGTCGCCTCGCTCTCAGCCCCAAGCGTCGCACCCACTCATCATAGAGTGCTTGAGCACATCACACTGGGTTGCAGCGCGGGCGCTGTCCACTATCTTCTTTTCGCTATGCCGCCATAGCCACTGTTCTTACCACACATACCGTATTTTTCCTTTTTCCACCCCCACGCCCTACCGATGCGAATACCAATACCCATCCAAAGCTTCGTGGGGCCCACTGCTCCGACTCTTTACCGGCGGCCCGTGATATGAGCCCAAAACGAATCAAATGACACGGCTCAGGCAGCTGCGAGACTCACTGTCAGCAGCGCCGATCACCAGCGCGCAAGGCGCATCCCGGGTGGTACTGATGTTTGGATGTTGAGCCCGGCGCCTTATCGCGGATTCCATCTCCGTGTCCCCCCGCGCTTACCTAATTCTTCGCTGTCGGCGGTTCCTTCATATTCCTTCACACCGCTGGTTGCGCCCTGACTCATATTTCATTTCCTCCGACATTTTCTGGAGTTGCATACTCCTCTGGAGTTTTATTTTGTTTTTCATTCTTGCTTTTTGATTATCTTTTTCGATCATTTCTTTGATCTTGTGACGACTGCATCCGATCACGGACCCGGTGTTTGTTTTTTTTTTTTCTCCATTGCCCGTGTTCTAGCGTGTTTGACTTCAGATACCCCCAATACCCAATCTTGTACCCCTCCTATTCATTTTAGTTCCGACTTCGCTTCTTATTTTTCCCCAACCCCGCACACAGCGCTATCTTCTTTCCTTTGGAAACTAGAAAACGCGCCACACGCCACCTCGAGTGTCGGTGTGTGATTGTGAGTTGGCCACTGGGTGTTGGGCACAATCCCATCATCTGGTTTTTTATCTTAGGTAGCCTAGCTTGCAATAAGCCGTCTATTCCTGAATACTCTTTCCTCTTGTGGAATTTCCGAATGTCCTATCCTTGTAAATAATTAAAATATCACATCTCGAATATCTTAGTGGTATTGGTATTGATCACAAAGACAAAAATAAATATGAAACACCACGCCCTCAGCACTGTCGGCCTCATGTGTCCTTCACTCGTGGATGGTCGCTTCGGAACCCGACACCAGCCACTAGGCGTGACGAGCGGCCCTGCAGATGACATGCAACGGTGAGATTATCGCCGGGTAGATTCCTACTCCGGCGACACTACCCTGTCGGTTGATTTGCCTAATCCCGAGATCTCATTATATCTTCCTTACACCTACATAGGCAGCATAGCCTCGGGAAATCAACACTAACGCAATGACTCAACTCGGATAATATCCATGTTTCTCACGTTGGAGCTGCGTTCCATCGCATACACGGGACAGCATCTTCTCAGCCTTCATCCTTCATACATCCCGAGCTGTGCCGGCTTTTAATTTCGCCACCGTTGCGGTAAACGGGATTATCCAAATTATGTACAATCTCGGCGTGGCCGAGGGGACTCTAGTGTATATCCGCATGTACTTGGGTACATGCACGCGAAGCGCGACATTAGTATGCGGTGATCGTCAAGCCACCCGGCATGCTTTCGTATGCTTAGAATATACCATTATTAATCTGTACAACATCCTTTTATTGGAACCCATCGGAGTTGCCTAAAAGACCAAGAAAGGTTCATTGTCCGTTTCATTCTCTCGGGCGAATTTAATCCATATGCCGACGGTGTGGTATTCGGGCTTTGCCCAGAATGCTTGAAGAAGTGTGTAGTGGTCAATTTGCACCAGAGCTGTTCATTGTTAGTACATCGCTTTAAAATCCAATAACTGATCAAACGTCCTCGTCAGACTCATCAAATCTGTTGTCGTCGTATATCCGGAGAGAATCAAGGGTAGACGGGAGATGATCAACCAACTTGAAATATTTCGAGTCAATCTGACTCTTGCCATCTCCTGCACCACGAGCTAGATAGCGTAGTGTATGAGCTCCAAGACTGAGATGCTTCAGTCGTGAACAGTCGTTCAAGATGATGCGCGATGGTGCGATTTCTGGGGCGGCTAGCTCTTGCAGCTCATCTGCCTATTGCTCCTCATAAACCTTTTGCTCGTTCGCGGTCATCCCTTCTTCTTCAATATGTTCAATATGCCAACATTACTCGTCCTAGAGTTTTTGTCGAGGCGTATGGCTCTCCTTGTCCAGATTTACTTCTTTTAGGGACTGGCGATGCTTAGAAACTGAAATATTCAAGTCACGCACAACACAGGTCTGCCACTTTCGGGATAACAACGATCACCGACGGTGGAAATAAAAAGTTTCAAAGTCTTGGCTGACTTGGTTATACAGCAAATGTCCCAATCCATGATCGCAGAATATGTAAAGCTGATCTTGTTGTATTTGGCGGAGCGGAGAGGAGGCGGTAGAAAGACTGGAGAATTGAGCTGGCGATCTGAACCCGCTGGTTTGCAGAGTAGGCGGTCGGCGACGGTGCTTCCGAGCCTTCGATTGCACAACATGCATGCTTCAGTCTCAAACCTCATCAGTATGGTGAGCGTGGAGGTGGAGCAGGCCGATGAAATCGAATAGGGTAACAAGCTAGAGTGGAGGGGAGGTCTAGCTACCACGCTCAAAAACATAAAGTTGAGGTCTCCGAATCAGTGCGACCATTACTTCTCTTTAATTGTTTTCATTGATGCCAGGATGCACTACTCTGTTTCATTGTCTATACATATAATAGGGAGTAGATATATGAGCAACAAGCCCGGTTCTCAAGTTCAAAATCCAACGTCAATGAAACGATAGGCGTATCTTATGAAAGCCTTATGATCCCGCAAGAGCCATTTGTCCAATATTACGGCGCAAGGATTTGGTCTATCACATGGCGATCCAGACGAAGAGTATCGTCCTGGCGGGGTTCGGTACTGAGGCCCCAAGTGACATCACGAATCAGGCCGCAAAATGCGTGAATATTTGACATCACCGAGGAAGTCTCTGCCAAGGATCATGTTAGGTCTTTAGTAGACGCAGTCGTACGTCTCCGTCTCGTTGAGAAAAGACCGGATCACTTGGACCGTACCGAAGAAGGCTCCAATGACGCATTTTGGCAACCCATATGACTCTTGTCTCTCCTCGATGGTCAGCCCGCACATTCTAGCCATATCTTCTGATAATTTGTTAAATTCCGAGCCAGAATCGGGGGTAGCGAATATTGCGGGCATTGTCGTTGTATTTATGGCGAATTAATCGATCCACCCAAAGCCATAGAAAATGACGGGCCGGTTTGAGAAGGGTCTTAATGAATGGAAGAAAAAATTTCTCTTCCACAAGGAATATTGAAGCTTTGAAACTTCTGCCGCAAGGGTATGTTAAGTTTGTTATAGTAAAGACTAGCACAATGCCTTCGAAAAGATATAGGCTTCAAAAACAAGGCACGTCGTGACCGTCAAATGTATTACAACAAGATTATGATCTGCCGTTAATACTATAACAACTTCCAAATCTTGCTAGTTGCTTGGATAGACAAATTTATTTATATTTATATGTTTCCTTTGGGTTGGGGGGGGGGGGGGGAAGAAAGCATACTTGGCTGGAAAGCCACGTTTAAGAATGGATTGAGTTGCAATCTCCGGTCCTTTGAGAGAAACTGTCTTCCCAATTTTCAGGGCCCTGGCACGATTTTGCGAAAGAAAACCTGAAGGAGAATAGAGTAATAGAGAGCGGGTGACACACGAGCCAAGGTGTAGAGTTGATGAACTACGAATAATTGCAGCAGCACTCGCAACGTCAGAATCTCCTCAAGGCAAAGCTTAGCGGTGGGCCTGCTAACGCACTGTCACACTTTGTTCCGTTAGGAGGTGTGGGTATGGATGGCACATGTTTTCTCACAATATGCGCACCGTATGATGGCACGGATCAAATAATTATTTAGAACGAGATGGGAACAGAATGGCCTCAATTATGTGAGTACCGTCAGGTGAGTTGGCAGGGGCATTTTAATTTGTATGATAGCGAAATATAAAGCCGATGGGAACCAAGATCGACACCTGCATCTCTCGAGATTTCACTTAGCGCTGAGGTGTTTGGTAACAGCCACGAATAGCGAAGCGGGAAATAATAACCCGGGCAAAGGGCACACACAATCAACATGGGGCCGAGGTGAGATATCATCATCAGTAACCGTTCCTCCTGTTCCAGCTACTTTTAAGAAAGATAGATCGCCGCTTATACACGGGGGTTCTGTTGAGATTGCCCATGAAGTATAGTATCTATAATTATTCGAAGGCGAGAGATTCGGATAACGCGCAAAATTGGAAGACACGTACAGAGCCTCATGGGGCAATAGCGCACTCAATGAAGGCTAATATGTACCTGCCCTTGGCTGGCATAATTTTGAATCGATCTGTAGTGAATCAAAGCACCTTTCATACTTCCCAGGTGGCAAAAATGGCAAAAGCTGAGAAATAAACGGGAAGGGAGAGCCGACCGGCTTAAAGTGGTGGCGCCGTATATGCAAGCCTTGCCTATTCAATCGTTTTGCGTTTGGGCCTCCGCTGGAACATCACAGAGCTTCAGCTGGGACATTATAGAGCTTGGTGAAGGTGAGTCGAGGCATGGCAAAACTTGAGGAATGGAGCCGGAAGTCAGAAGAACCCCGCAAGATACGTATGTTCTCCTATAGCTCAATGGCCTGAAGGTTTTGTCGCCTGAGTAGACCTGTCAGCCATCTGAGATACACCAACGCTTTCTTATCTGCGTCTTTAGGCGAAATGGTAAAGCTCATTTTCTCAATCGGTTGAGCCGAATGCAACGTGGACCAATCGACACAGTGATGCTTCTAGCCGCCTTCGGATTTGTTATTAGAGAAGCATACTTCTGTTTGTTCCATTCTGTGGCTACTCGAGATCTGAAGCCCGGCTTTCCGGTAAAGTGAGTCTGCGCGTGGATCATCACAGTGGCCCTTAAAATGACGTATCCCTTTCTGCTCCCCCATTTTCCTCTTCTCTTGTCTTGCGGGACATCGTAAGCGTTGGAGTGAAGAGGGGTAAGCAGAGAACAATAGAAGGCACATGTGGGGAGGCGGCGGCAACACTGCAACCCGAAAGAAGATACGAACAATACTCAATATTGGATCGTTACCTTCATGTTTCGGTCATATAAATTCCTTCGTTAACCGAAGTGGAAACCACATGAACTCAGGAAGTTCGTATTTTCTTTGAAATGGAGGCCGCGTGACTAATAGACGACTTTTCGTGTACAGTAGTTTGGGACTTTATGATAATACCGACTCACATAACAATAGGTAATAGCAACCTTACGCCGCTGTGGTGGCGTAGTAGCCTATGCGAAAGACTTAATGCCTGTTATTCCTCTTTGATATAAGAGACCAAGCCTAGAGCTTGATTCAAACCTGCCAAATCTATCCTAGAAGGATGAGAGCATTTCAAAACAATAGCAGGCAAGGTATAAAGGATGACCATCAGATGCTAGGAACAACCACTATTCGCTTTATCCCGTCAAGTTTCTTCTATCTTTTTCTAAAAGTTGCACATTAAATGACACCCGTTAAATATACATCAACCCATTAAGTAGAGGTTCGATTTGATGGCCCTATCTCGAAACTTAGCGATGTTACTATAGTAAACACTTTTCATCCGGAGAGCGAGGTGTGAATATCGTTCGCTTAATAACTATATGCAATCTGTCCCTTCCTAACGATGCATTCTCAAATTCCACACTGATAAACATAGCAGTACAATTGAAACCCCAGAGAAGCACATTACTCTCATGATTAAAATTTGAACAGAAAAGCCATTTACCCAGATGAGCCAATGGAAGATGTTTGTGCCTCGTCATATATTAATTCGAACGAAGTTCGAAACGCTCGTATCAAGTATTGTGTCGCCTTTTGCGCTCAAACTTTCCATCATACCTTTTTTAACGGACAGACCTACATATGTCCGCATAGATTTATTCACGAAGACCTCTTGTCTTTCCATATCTCCTCTTTGAGTATATGTTTTTTACTTCCAACTTTTGCACATGAAACAGGTACCTAGTTTCAGATATAATAAGGATGTGCACGCATTCATCGGCCTGAACACCAAGGCACATGTGTAGCATATAGCCCGTGTTAGGGCTCGTATCTCCGCCTGAACTCTAACTCAATATGGCGCTAACTGGCGCACTGCTGAACCGAAGACGCAAGGCTGTAATAACAGCGCTAGGTCACCATTGAAGTTGTGAGCAACTACTACTCACACATTTTACATATTGATCATGAGCATCTAGACCAAGGGAGATTAAAGCTCTATTTTATGGGAAGTTCGGAGATTTTGGTGTGACGTATAGGTTCAGGCGCAAACTGGATACGGGGAAGACGACTTTCACGAGAGATACATGAAGCGGAGGGCTTGGCGGGCCTAACCCGATAAGGTCGTTTTGCGAGTTCCTCGTACCAGAAAAGCGGAATAGCTTTCGTAGCTTCTTCACTTCTTCATTTTCGTTGCTCATTCTAATGCACGTATTGAGGCCATCACATATGGCGGCATCATCTACTTTGGAAGAAGATTTCTCATTTTCCCAAGGCTAGAAGCCATTCTGGGCACTACATTTACTAGTTTATCTCTAGAAGGGGCTGAATAAAAAATCTTGAACCAAATCGGGAAAAAGGGTATTGGTTCGCAAAAGCCAGTCCCCTCTTATAGTCATGACGCATTCAAGGCGCCTGCATTCAAGATTACAGCAAGGGTATGAGCTACCATCCCGACAATTTCAATATTGTTGTATTGATTCGGATTGAAATTGTTGTATTGATTCGAACACCAGTCAAAAGCTTCTGTAACTCACTATGAGTACATGATGGCATAGAAATATAGAAGAGTCCACTTATATAAGATCATGATGCCTATGCGGAATCGCAAAGTAGACTAACTAATTCCATTGTTTTTTAATAGCCCCTCAGCTGAGATCGCAGGCGTCTTTGGACCGTACTAGCTCCACGCCATCGCTTCCAAGTCATATTTGACATCTAAAAACCTGTCAAAGTGACTCGTCAAGTGACAGGCTATTAGACAAGTTACACTAGGATAGGCATTGGTGACAGGGTCTAGGCCTTGGCTGTGAAAAGCCAACTTCGAAAGACATGTTCATTGGAGTTAATACCAAAGTCCATGCAAAATCACCCGCTTACCTTCGTATCCAAGAAACTGAGGGGCCTAGTCGAGCATTCTAGGCCTTGGAAGAGCGCAGTGTAACATGTGGAAGTCACAACTAACAGGCTGGGTCTAGATATAAAAGGACTACCACATTTCCCCGTTGCTCACTATGATATGCCCAGCCCAGGAGACATTACTTGATATCTAAGTAACACTAAGTTTCGCCAACAATATCTTATCTCATACAATTTTGAGGATTCATCATGGTCGGACAAGAACCCAAATCCGAGGGCATGGCCTCAAACTCTGGCCCTCAGGCCGACATCGAACAAGGAAAAAGAGCCGAAACTGCTCATTACTTTATGGCAACAGCAGCGGCACTTTGTCCAATAAAATCCACCGTCCATGCCAATAATCAGATTGTTGACTGGATTCCTATTGAGTCCCAAGGAAGAGTTGCTTCTCCGCCACCTCTACCTCGAATCCCCTTCCACGAAAATCTGGCGGCTAAAGACAATACCAAGCCGGCCTTACGACCCCTTTCGTTGCTGGAACAACCAGGCTCTGAGAAAGGCCCCGGTGGAACAGTACCAGTTCTCCGACAAGACTTGAGCCTTTTGAGTCCTCAACAGACTCTGCAACAGCGCTTGTCCAAGCCACCACCCCCTTCTCAAGGGAAATATAGCCCAAGCGCAGCCCCGAGCGCACAGCCGCATTGGTATGCAAACTCCGGCCAAATTGTGAGAAATCTGGGAGGCCAAGGCTCTTTCAGCTGCTTTAATCCGGCTGTGCAAAATTCTGCAGATTTTTCCCTGCTCCAGACTGCCGTGATCAAAAGCAACGTTCCTACGCCAGGTAATCCTTCGGTGCCTTGTATCCAAACGGTGGAAGTTGGATGGATCGACTATCCCGCTCAAGTTGGACAGCCGCACCTTTTTACTTTCTTCAACACCAATGGGTACACTCGGCAAGGTGACTATGTGGGAGGATGGAATAGGGACGTGAAAGGTTGGGTGCAGTATGACTCTACCATCTTCCCAGGAACTCCTTACACCCCTCTTAGCCAGGATGGTGGAGCACAGTATGAGCTTCCGATCCAAGTCCAACTTTACAATGGAAATTGGTGGGTGTTTGTTGTGGACCGCTGGATTGGGTACTATCCTGCCTCGCTGTTCAGCAATAACGAAGCAGATGCCTCCCAGACTCTAGCGAATGGAAGCGACCAAATTAATTGGTATGGAGAAATATATCAAACGGAATCCAGCCTCACAACCACCGACATGGGAAGTGGTGAATGGCCGTCAACTGGATGGACTCATTCAGCCTATATCAAAAACATTACATATCTCGATTCCAACAACAAGTTCCAAGTTTATGATGGATCAGCGCAAACATTTGTATCAGATGCCAGCAGATACAATATCGACGTACACTATAACAGTGGCAGTTCCTGGGGTAGCTACATGTGGCTCGGAGGGCCAGGCGCAGGTGGACAAATCGGGGCTCAAGTCGGGATGAAACTTCAGCAGAAAAAAATGGCTGCCTGAGTCCAATAGGCTTCCTTCTCGTTAGTCCCAAGTCAAGCTTTTACGTCACAGCGTTTCCAAATTGCAAGCAGTCTATTGGTAATGGAGTTGTGTTCTGCTTTTCATCTTGCTTGCTTAAACGAGAAATTATTTCTGAACTCAAAATTGTACGTCTGTCTGTTTCGCCGTCATTTCACGAGCCATCGTAGTTATTCTATCTAATTACTCCACAACTTACTCTACTTAACCTTTGGCTCAGAATCTTGGCGATCCCGTAGCCTCAGTGATATCTAGTAGGGAGATCCGGCTCTGCCTGTCTGTCTGCGAACAGGTCGGCCACTAGGGTAGTGGAACTACAGAAGAGGAGACATATAGGGGTGATTCGGAAGAGAAAATGTGTCTGAATTGTGTCCAACATCCGATGCGAAGAGATGCATAAGTGTGTCTAATAAAGCGACCATTGTGATCTGCCGCAACATATTCGTAAAGGTCTTCAACAGGGCGTCCTGAAAGTAGCCAGAATTACACCTAGAAAGACTTTCAAAGAGATGAGCTGGGAGGGATTCACAAGCACCGACAGAATTAAGTGCCTATTCATCTATGATCTGGCTGTACTCGACTAGACGATCTAAATTCCAAAATAATTTGAGGGTATTTGAAAAAAAGTGTATGAGATAAAAAGTTACGACTATTGTGATTCTAAAGACCCTTCCCAAATAGCTCTTCGCCAACTTCCTTCAACAGCGGCTCCTTTCGCACAGCCTCTATCTTCGATTTGGCAGCAACTGTCTCTGAAATCCCCATCGCACGACAAAGATCAACTAGCAACCCATCCAACGGAGCTTCATAGATGAATAGGCCCAATGCAAATAGGAAACCGCGTAGGGCTTCGGGGCTCTGCTCTTCCTGCGAAATAGCTTCTAGCAAAGAAGCGGCCAGCTCTACCTGATCCTCTTCTGAAAGCGGATCTGGCTTACCGTCAAAACGAGAGTTATGATTGTATGCGGCGAGATTGTATGCAAATGAAGATGCGACGACGCGAAGATTGTTTTGAGAGTCTAAGAGGGAGTTGGTCGCGAGTCGAAGACATGTTTCTCGCAAAGGCGAGGAGGATGAAACGAGCTGTTGAGGATAGAGCGGGGTGCTGAAGAGGTTACAGGCAAGTTGGAGAGCGACAATTCGAAGATTATAAGGGCATGAAGAGAGATCATCTTGAGAGAGTGGTGAGAGGATGGTGAGGAGGGTGGTGTGATTGGCCTCTTCGGCGAAGTAGCCGCTCACGCGCGGATCAAGGAACAGCAGGCGAACGAGGTCCACAACTGCGAAGCGACAATCACTCGGCAGGGTGGAGTAGGCTGATCGAAGCTCAGTCGCGAACGAGTGGAGGTCGGGTACTCTTGTATCTGCGGCAGGGGCATTGCCCTTACTGGCAGTGTGACGAAGCTCGACGAATTCAATGACGGGTGCGATGCTCTGAACTTCCTTGAACTCGGCTGGGAGCTTCTGCAAGAGCTTATCAAGCGGCGGGACTTTCTTGTACATGACGAAGTTGGAGATAGGCCGTTGCAAGCTGGGCAGCCGAAGTTTCTGATGGGGATGAGGCGGATACGCCATATCGAGCAGCATGCGCACATTGCCTCTCAGTTGAGATGGGTTTGCACCACTCCACTGGTCGACTTTCTCTCCCTTCAAGAAAGTCATAAAAGTCGGAGTTGCACGCACACTGTACCTCATACCCACGTCTTGTGCGAAACCAACATCTACCTTGATGAGTCTTCCTTTGCTCCCGACTTCCTCTGCAAGCTCATCGTATACTGGATAGGCGGCCTTGCAAGGCGGGCACGTCGCGGATGTGAAAAAGATCACGGCGCAGGAGTCTAATGTCGCCGCCAGCTCACTTTGAAGCTGGCTGAGATTGCTCACGTTCCGTACTGTGTGTGGTACTGCATGAGCTGCGGCTGCTGTTTGAGGCACCTGAGCAGCAGGGGCAGGCCTTGAAGGTGGTGGCTGGAAACTTGGACCAGGGGCGGTTCCTGGACCTGTCCCCTGTGTGACACCCTTCAGGGCCATTTCGATCTGAGGCTTCATCATCTGACCGAATGGGGTGTCCAAGAATCGGCGAGGCAGATTCCGAATGTGGTCTGGAATGCTCTTGCCAACCAAAAACATGGCAAGGTCTTGGGTGAAGTTGTTGCAATTATGTAAAAAGAGATCATAAGACTGGAGCATGTTAGTTTTGAATGGATGGAGATTGACTTCCTCCAAATAAACAAACCTCTGGTGTGTAAATATCAGCCAAAGAGCCCAGCCACTCTTCAATTAGCTCGGTTGGAAGCTCTGTTGTTCCCAATTTGAGCCTCTCAATCGGCTGTCCATGATGAGTGGAGCCAGGGGCAGCGGTCTGGATGCCTTGACCATAATAATACTCGACACCATTTACAACGATCGAAGTATGATAAATGGCATCAATCTGGGTTCCAGTTAAGGAGAGAGAGAACTGGTATAGTCAATAAAACCGGACGTCGCTTGTTGATGCGCCGGCACGTACCTGGCGAGCCAGACCCTGTATAAAATCATTAGTGGAGAGCACCAAGGCTAGAGATAAAAAGGAAGCGCACCTTTGACAGGTCGTAGACGTAGAGTTGGACGTCCATGATGGATGTGTCTGCAAGGGAACAACTCGTGCGAGTAGAGTTGCTTAATGATAAGGGCTGTGGCAGGCACCGATCCGATCACGTCAGCTGCCGGTCCACTGCCTTCGACCGTTTTCTACTTCGCTTCCTGCTACACTCGGAGTAGATGTAAATGTGACAGACTAGTGCAAGGCAGAGACCCTGACGCGGCTTATGCCTGAAAGATAAATATTGCTTTGTCATGAAAGCCCGAACAACTCGTGGTCCTATGTCCATACCAGACTAATTTAACCTACCGCATTCACTTGCCTAACGCAGCCAGAACGAGAACGAGATGGTTTCTGGTCTTATGAAGTCTCTTCCACGTAAACTAGAAGTCCGAATATCTTTTTCTTCGGCCTTTGAGCCGGCCTAACCCCTACAAAGCTAGAAAGGTGCTTTCCAAATGTAGTCGACATCCTCTACCTCTTCCACCAATCAACACCCCGCATTACCTCCGCACCCAGCATCATCGCTCTCCAGATCTCTTAATCTCTTGATACTCGTCAACAAGACTCTCACCGACCTCCAGCGCAAGCTGCGACGCATCTCAGCCCGAGAAATGGTAATACCCCGGCAAAATCCTACTGATCGCGACGTCCACCTACTAACCATAGCACGCAAGCAGCCTCCCAAGAAGCGCGGAGCTCCCGTCAGCTCCTCCGCAAGTGCAGTCCCCAAGCGCACGCGCCAATCCAAGCTCGCCAAAGAGAACGACTTAACCGGCGACCAAGAGAACGAAATCAAAGAAGTATTCCAGCTGTTCGCAAATGCGCACGAAGACTTTCCCGGCGAGAAAGAAGGCGTCATTCCCCGCGAAGACGTGCGCAAAGCCATGGTGTACGTCCACTGCGATCTTCGACCTCCAATTTCCAACCTCCATCCTAGGAATATAAACTATACTCTAAAAACCACCTAACTTACCCCTTTTATAGAGCCCTCGGCCTGCCACCAACCGACTCAACTGAACTAGCAAACATCCTTTCAGCCCTCGACCCAACCCTCACCGGCCAAGTCCCTTACAGCCCCTTCGTCTCCGTATGCGCAGCGAAACTACGCTCTCGCGACGACGACGCCAAGGTCGCCGAGGTGGACGATGCATACCAGCTCTTCACGCGCGGAGGGAATGGGCCGATTTCGCTGAATCATTTGCGACGCATCGCGCGCGAGCTGAAAGAGGATTCAGTGGGCGATGAATTGCTTAAAGATATGATTCTTGAAGCGAATGGGGGTGCTGGGTTGAGTGCTGGTGTTACGCTGGAGCAGTTTCATGATGTTATGACACGGGCAGGTGTTTTCTAGGGGGTGTATACTTTAATGGTTCGGTTGTCATATGGATGGTGTTTGGGATTGGCATTTTATTGCATAGCGTCGAGAATATATGCTTGTTCTACCCTCTTTAATGAATATGCGGCTTTACGAGAAAATCATGGCACGTTTAGACCGTATTGGATTGTAGATACATCCTTGCACCCCATTGCAAGTCGAAAGAATTAAGACCCGTACCGAAAAAAACCCCGTAAAAACAATCGTGAAGAAGAGACAAAAAATGAAAGAGGGAGGAAGAACAGAAGATATGGCCCGCGCATCGACTATCAAAAACCTCCAAAGAAAACCCGCATCTCCATGTCACACCGGCAGCGACCGGCAGACGCTAAGCAATGACGGACATAGAATGATCACTGATAATAGGCTAGATTAGTAAAGAAACTTGAGACCCATCAATTCATCTCATGAGGAACATACAGAAATCTCGGCCATTCCGAGGTCCTCGCTATTGTTGGTGGGCTGAGGAGCAGGGCCGTTGGTAGGGGCGGTGGCCTGAGCGGGAGCGTTCTCGTTCGAGAAGTAGTCGACCATCTCAGCATCAAGCTCCTCAACGGACTTGGGCTTGCCACGGCCGGGGTTGCGGCCCTTGCGCGGGCGGCCATTGGCATTGCGACCGGTGGCGTTCTTGTCGACGGCGACGTTCTTACCCTTGCCCTTAGCTGCCTTGGCGGCAGTGGCGGGCTTCGGCTGAGACTTCTGAGCGATGCGCTCGTTAAGGGGCTTGGGAGCAGGAACGGCGGGGGCGTTTGAGGCATCGTAGACGACCTCAATCTTTGTGGGTTATCAGAAAAAGCGTAAATAAGTATCAAAGGGAAGGCGACTGACCTTCATGGGGCGGCCATCAACCAGGAGCCCATTAAGCTCCTTGGCGGCCTTGGCAGCAGTGTCGGCCTTAGCGAAGATGATTGAGGCAATACCACGGCTGGTGCCGTTCTGGTTGTAGGTGAGCATCACCTTCTTGACGGGGCCTGCAGATTTGACGAAGTATTCCTAGAGCGGAAGACGATCAGTATTCTCGTCTGAAAGTTTGAGTTGAAACAATGGTAGTCGAGTAGCGAAAGGAAACGACGGCGACAGCGCAGTGATGGCGAGAGTTGATTCGGCGGCGAAAGAGCATCAGTGAGCACACAGCGATCATCGGTAGACCAATTCAGCCTATATCCACGAATCCCATCTTCCCATGCGAATGATACTCTACACACTTGCATCCCCCAGGAAGTCCCTCGAAACTTTCCAACAAAGATCAATGCTAATATTCATGCCGTCCTTCCATCCACGATACCATCAAATGAGTGCGACAAGTCCTCGAACGACGGGGTCACGCTCCCAAGAAGCCTTTGTCAATGCACAACCACGCCACTTGCATTGCAGAGAGCCAGGAGTCCCGTCTTGTGTCCTCATGTGCGCCCTCGACAGGATAAATCTTGTAGCATGATAAGACTTTGTATAAGTTGCCCACCGTATAAGCCGTCCCCAAAATTGCTGTGACGGGATTCACCCCATGGAGCAGTGAGAAGAGTAAGCGAAATGCTCAAAATAACAACTTCGCCGCAAGTGTATAAAGTAGTGTGTCGTTCCAACAATGTTTGCTGGTGCTCTGGTGCGCTCGCTGATGCCCTCTAAAGCTCAATGAAAGAGCAGAATCTCGAAAAGTGGTCAGGATGGGAATTTCTCATCTCCGATCCTTGGCACAGTACTCAGAATGACAATGCAGGCGGATTGCCTCGCGTAGGCTTCGTCGCGAACACATGTCATCCTTTCTCAGTACTACGACAGAGCTCGATTTCCTGCTTCGCAATATGCCAGCCAGCCGAAGAAATGTGCAGAAGCATATGGAAAGAGCGTGCTGTCTGTACCAGATATCCGCGATGACCACAAAGAGTGGGGAAGGATGAACTTGATAGGGCGGCGCACGCGTCGCAGTCGTTTACAGTTCGAGGGGTTCGAAAACAAATATGGCGATCAAAGCCAGGAGGCCTCTCGATCAACATACCTTGATATTGGCCTCAGACACATCGGCAGGCTGATGAAGTTAGTGAATGAGTCAATGCAAGTGGAATCGAGTATGTATCAAACGTACCAGTCCGCTCACGATGATCTTGCTGGAAGCAGTCGGGATAGCCTTTGGGGCGGGGTGAGCAGCCTTGGGGGCAGCCTTGGTAGGCTTGGACTTCTTCACGCCTCCAACGGAAGGCTTGGCGGGAGCGCGGCGGTTGTTGCTGCGACGACGAGCCTGGCGGCGGCTGCCGACGAGGTCGTCGAGAGACTTGTCTAGGTTGGCAGACATTCTGAAGACTTGTTGTTGACGGGTTGGCAAAGCTGGCAGTTTGCGATCAGAGACAAGTCGCGATAAGAACGCGTCGACGGCTGGGCAGTCACGAAGAGCGACGGCGTTCAAAAAGAGTAATTGAGAAGATGGAAAGGGTGCTCAAAGGCTGAGCAAGGCTTCTTCAGTGAGTAGGATGGAAAGCCGGAGAGTGGAAGATGGGGGATGGGGGAAGGAATGACTGATGGAAGAGGAGGGAAAGGGAGAGGCCCAGCGGGTCAGCTGACTCGGTCGGGTGCGTTTTTGCTTTGTTTGCACTCTCGACATGGCAGTCTTGACGTACCTATTGTTCTGCTATTGACTTGGATGTTTTGCCTGGATTCAGGTGATAGGGCGTCAATGGGGTTTAAACTGTGTGTATAGACAATGTACAGAAATGCGGCACTTCAATTTCACGGCAAGCGTATGTGCGAAAGACATGTTGTGACCAAAGAGCCGCAGGCGGCAGCCTGTTCTTATCTCTCGATCTGCGCTTCGTGCATTTCGCCCGGGCGTAAGGAAAATCAAAGAACGTAATGACAGGGGTCGAATAGTTGAATCCATTCTATGTAGGTCCAGCCTGTAGCCAAAAAATCATAGTCACTTATAGACGAGCCACCAACTCCTTCCAAAATGAGAACAAAAAGGCCGCATGAATAAAGATTCGGGTAGTGCGTAACATGAATCGCTTGAAAGATTGTAGAAAGAAAATGGACGTTAACTCTTGAGTGCCTCCAGGCGACCCCGCATTTGTTCCAAGGTTGCCTCTTGGTCCTCGAATTCGGGCTCGCTTTCGACCGGTGTAGCCTCGACGGGCTCTGCGGCAGGCTTGACAGCGGCAGGTTGGGAGAGTTTTCCCGACAAGATCTCCTGCAGAACCTTATCCACCTCCTCCTCAGCCTCGTCATCCTCTCCCTCGTACAACTCGTCGTTGGGCATGGCGTCGTCGACGATCTCCTCAATAATACCCGCCCTAACCAGTTCCGTCGAGAGCTGGTGCATAGTGGATGATAGCTCTGGCATCCGTACCAATGTATTTACATCTTTCATGATCCCAGTAGACTTCTGAAGACTGCCTTGGATCTTGCGGACAGAGAACGCTTCATTGACCTGCATTCCCACGCTCTGCAATTGGGCACGGCTCGTCGTGAGTCTGGAGGATTGTTTTCGAATTCGCACCAGCTCGCGTGCAAATGTTTTAGTCTCACTTGTCGCTTGCTTGGCCTGAGATGGGTTGCGCTGGGCTCGTTTCGAAGCAGCAATAATGTGGCCCCGGGTCTTGCTGTCGAGGGCTTTGAGATGAGCCAGGTCGCGATCGAGTTGTCTGGTATTTGCGCGGATGAGAGCATTGCACTTCCTCATCTGGCCGTACGAGTCAGTGGATTGAACGTAGTATTACGGGGTCCCTGGCTATAAGAGCCCACTTGCCTGGGCTGCAGGGTCAGGCCCAAAGAAGACGGCCTTGAGGGTCTCCATGACCAAAGAACTCGTCGGAAACGTGTAAAATGTGAGAGGTAAATGACTGCTGTAAGGTAGCGGACTGCTGTTTCTCACAACCTTGATGGCGTTAAGACCTGCGTAGGGTGATGGCGACGGTGCCTAGGTGCATTCTCTGCGCGAATGGTAATCGAAGTTTAATTTAGTCAGGACGGACTGACCCCAGGAACGAAGCAGAGCCGTTCACAAGAGTCTCGGGCACTTGACTAGCATCTTATCAGTTGTCGCGATGCCTGCGGCGACTCGGAGGGGAAACCTGCTGAGTCATCAAGTACGTCGCCGGCCAATGGCCTGCATCAGGCAACCAGGCAGTACAGAGACAAACAGGGCAAACCCGTGGTTCCAGTACATTCTAGCAACGCACTTGAATGCGGTACATGCGCTGCATTGTGAGCTTCTCCTCTCCTCACTCACACCATCTTCATTTTTCCTTGAAGATTTTCTCTTTCTCTTTCATCTTTCTATACCAAACTGACCTTCCCTTTTACATATCGATAAAATGTCCCAGACCCTCACCCCCGAAGGTAAGTTGTGACAGCTCGACTTCCCCGCTCTGCACCAAAACACTCGGACCTGCACATTTTGCGGATAGCTCCTATGACGTTATCCCATTCTTGCGGCTCTGGTGCAGGAGAGCTCTCAATTCATTTCTGTTTGAGCACAAGATGGCAAGCTGACCTAGAATTATTCGGTTTTTCCAGTCACCTGGGCTCAGCGCTCTTCCGCTGATGAGCCCGAGCGCAACTACCTCTACGTGAACATCAAGGTTTCCGACGTTCCCAAGGACAACGCCGATCTTAAGATTACCCCCACCGAGGTCTCCTTCACCGGAAAGTCTGTCAAGGGCGTTACATACAGCGTCACCCTGCCCCTCTACGCCGAGATCGACCCCGAGAACAGCAAGGTCAACCACACCGACCGCTACTGCGAGCTGGTTCTGCGGAAGAAGGAGCTCAAGTCTGAGTTCTGGCCCCGTCTCCTCAAGGAGGCCAAGAAGCTCCACTTCCTGAAGACCGACTTCGACAAGGTATGAAGCTCATTGGCGCTTACTGGGTTGGATTTTCCCTGTTTCTTTTTGCTGACTCCAGTTAGTGGGTCGATGAGGATGAGCAGGACGAGGCTGGCGAGGATGACTACGCCAACAACTTCGGTGGATTCGACGGCCAAGAGCAGGGTGGTGGCGGCGGCCTGAGCAACATTGACTTCTCCAAGCTCGGCGGCATGGGTGGTGCCGGTGGCATGCCCGATATGAGCGCTCTTGCTGGTGCCATGGGTGGTGCCGGCGGCATGCCCGACCTCAGCGCCTTTGCTGGTGCTGCTGGCGGTGCCGAGGGTGAGGGTGAGGACGACGTAAGTGATCGCCGGAGATTATATTCCGATACGCATGCTAATTTGCATACAGGAGGACCTGCCCGAGCTTGAGGAGGCCGATGCCAAGTCCAGCAAGATCCAGGAGGTTTCTTAATTACACACTTCTGATCTCCCTATTCTACGGATTCTTTGATGACCAGGAACGAAAAATGAGAGTTTTAAGGTTTTACGGTGCGCCGGGGATTTTGAATTGCTTGGGAATTTCCCAAATATCATGTAGAGCAATGCGCTAAGGCCCAAGATGACCACTTTTGCACTCGGTACTGCCTTATACATGGGTAGATGATGATCTTAGAGAAGCATCCCCAATTAATCGCAGTAGTAATGAACCAAATGGTCTAAAAGTTGTCACGTAGGTCGACATTCGTAGTAGAAGTATTCTATGCGACCATTTTTTTTGGTAAGGCTTGGTAGGCGTAGATCATATCATAGCCGGAGGGCTTTGTCAACCCATGCTGTGTGCGGGAGACTAGCGATGACGCAAAGGGTCGCGTTCCAGCCGAGCGCTGCAAACTGCACATGTCACCTTTATGGAGCAAGAGTATCTACTAGAACAATCTACTAGTGAATTTACTAGACAGACTTTGTCTTTTCTTTCTATTTGAACATTTCCCCTCATCCTCAAAGACTGGTTTGAAGAGACCGTGAAATATACTTGAAGGGCACGCACCATCATTGGTCGGTCAAAGATTGAACCCGCCACACTTCACCCCTCGAATTTGTGGAGGCTTTCCGACCGTCATTCTTGAAAAACCTCTTCGATCTTATACACCCTCCCCAACACCGGGAACTCTCTCGCTTCTGCATCAGCGTTTCTTTCTGTTTCAGCGTCTCGACGGGCGCATCTTTCTTTTTTCCCACTCAGCAACTAGGCGTGTGCCCAACCCGTCACCATGCCTCCCAAGAAGGCTGAACAGCCGAAGAAGAAGACCAAGACGGTCGATGACAAGGTGCGCAATCCAGATACAGAATTTTCCGATCTATGAGACCAGTAGCTAACATTCCCTGTTTGACCAGACCTTTGGTATGAAAAACGTACGTCGAAAAATCCGCACGGCCTCGCGCAGCACGCGACCCTCGCCTCAGAAACACCGATAACTAACACCGATCAACAGAAAAAAGGAGGAGCCGCCAAGAAGCAGATTCAGCAGTTGAATGCGATGGCCGCATCTAACAAGTCGCTCGATGCCAAGAAGAAGGAAGCCGAGAAGGCACAGCGCGAGGCCGAAAAGGCCGCCGCCGAGAGGGCCAAGCGTGAAACCGCCGAGCTGTTCAAGCCTGTCCAGGTGCAGAAGGTGCCCTTCGGTGTGGATCCCAAGACCGTTCTTTGTATCTTCCACAAGAAGGGTGGTTGTGAGAAGGGCAAGAAGTGCAAGTTCAGCCACGACATGAATATCGAGCGCAAGGCGGCCAAGAAGGATCTTTACACCGATTCGCGTGAGGACAAGGAGGATCAGAAGCAGGCCGATACCATGGATCAATGGGACGAGGAGAAGTTGCGCAGTGTCGTGATGAGCAAGCACGGTAACCCTCGGACGACTACCGACAAGGTCTGCAAGTACTTTATCGAGGCAGTCGAGAACCAGAAGTATGGCTGGTTCTGGACTTGCCCGAATGGAGGTGATAAGTGCATGTATAAGCACAGCTTGCCGCCAGGGTGCGTTGAATTTCTTTCTTCTTCACACTTTTTACGACCATTACATACTGACTTTCGAACAGATTCGTCCTCAAGACCAAGGAGCAGAGGGCGGCCGAGAAGGCTCTTATGGCCAACTCGCCACTTAACACCCTGACTCTGGAAGAGTGGTTGGAGTCTGAGCGACACAAGCTGACCGGCAAATTGACACCTGTGAACCCCGAGACATTCGCCGAGTGGAAGAAGGGCCGTCTGAATAAGAAGGCCGCCGAGCTGGAGGCACAGACCGCCAAGGAAGCGACCGGTCGATCCATGTTCGAGAGCGGAGACTGGAAGAACGAGGAGAGCAGTGATGAGGAGTCGGATGATGACGATGATCCCTGGAACCTGGAGAACTTGCGGAAGGAGACCGAGCGACTCCGCGCCGAGAAGGAGAAGGACCGATTGGCCAAGCTCAACGGAAACGGAATCGAGATTCCTTCAATTGAGATCCCAGTTGAGGTGCCTCCAGCAGACGATGCGGCGATCGCGCAAGAAGCCGCTGGCTGAGCTCTCGTGCTCTCTCACGAGAATAGATTCGTGGACTTCTAGGATCTTTCCCATTCGATTCTTGGAACCAGACCTTTCCGGCTCGGTTCTTCGAGTCTATGGGATTGCATCCCGGTGACGAGCGATCGGTACGATCTGCACTCGGTATGCTTGTATGACCTCGTCACTAGAGGCCCGGCCAGCTTGTTGCCTATCCATTCTCTATGCAAGATTGGACTACCGCTTGCAGGGGAGGGGGATTGCAACGAGCTGGTAACGAAGGACAGAGGAATTAGATCCTTTGTCTTCATGTGACGGAAGAATCAACGACTGATATATTGTTATGGCTTTGGTAGCAAAAAGTCCGTTCTTTTCCAGTATTTGCACAATTTTAATGGCATTGATTCCCACTGGCATTTCAAATCGCCTCAAATAACCTGGAAGGTCCTCACCCGGGTATCTAGGTGTCCATGTAGAACACCTTGCGGGATCGTCGAATTCCGCTAAGTCCAACGAAGTTAAAAAAGCGGCCCACTTTGTATGGCAAAGTCACCGTGCACGTACCACCATCATAGTAAATCGTGTCCCTGTGAGAAGCTTTTAGGAAAAGGAAGGATCGTACGACTGCATTTTATCAGGGTGATGTCGGAGAGTATTTAGATCATTGTAGGTCTCAAGCGAGCGTAATATGCACAATGATTCTATATGTTAAGTAGCAATATACACTGTCTATTTGAACCCATCTACAACACTGCCTTCTCCCTCAACAATCCATGCTCCAGCATTAATGCGGCTGTATCCTCCGCAACACCCCGCGAGAGCTCAAAGCCCCGCCCCCCAGCTCCATAAGCATGCACTATCTGCTTGTCACTCTCCACTTTCTCGACTTCGATCCGCATGCCGCCTTCGCGGGCGGGTCGTCGCCCGACGATATCCTGAATGATATCAAATTGACCCTCACTCTCAGGAGTAAAAGGGAACCATTTGGATGCGTTGGCAAGAAGCTGGACTCTAGTTTCTTGAGACGGATTAGGGTCCCAGTTATGCGGTTGCTTTGTGCCGCCGATGACGGTACCTCCGTCCAGCGGGCGTGGGATGCAGAAAGACCAGGAACCATCGGTATTCTGGCGTGTGATTGTTGCTGAGACGGGGTTTCGGACGAGGCAAGTTTGGCCTGGGCCAGTTAGCATGGTTTTCTCATGTTCGAGCCTTGAACCAATGGTAATTGTAACTGTAGACATACCTCTAATAATGAAGGACTTTGAATCGTCGAAGCCGAGACCCGAGCAGTTGACAACTGTCTTGACGTCCGTAGCGAGAGAGAACGCTTCTTTTGAATGTGCAAGTGTGTATCGTTTCGTGATGCCGCCCTTGAAGATGAACTTGCGTAACATGTGCGCGCAGTATACAGGTGAGTTAACAACGTATGTATCGTACTCCACACCCCATTTCACACCAGCGGGTACTTCATCACTTGACAGGTACCGGAACCCATCCAGATGAGAATAGACATTGCGCACACTCTGAGAATCGAGGTACTCTGACGGCGGAGCCTCGAGATGCTCAACGCCCTTCAGAAACATAACACCCGCAGCCGGCTCATTAGCAGCTATTTTCTTAAAGAACTCATAAGTGCGCTGCGCCTGCTTTGCCTCACGAAGCGCTTGTGGCGAGGAACCGGGCACCGGACGATAATGACCTCCGGCCCACGGCGACGCATAATTAACAGATGTGTCGGACGGAAATTCCCTCGCTACTAGGAGCACTGATTGCGAGGGCTTAAGATATTGTTGGATACATAGTGCAGTCGATAGTCCGACGACACCTGCGCTGAGATGGGTCAGCTGCGGTTGACGTTGCAGCGTGGGTTCCCGCAGATCGACATTCAAGGCTGTGCTTACCCTATGACAACGATAGTCTCATGCTCGGCCATAATTGGAGTACGTGGGTGTGAGATTGCAATTCCATAAAAAGGAATCCGTTGGGGGCCCAGGGTCGTATGAGTCAAGGCCAAGTCCGGGGAAGATAAGCCCCGCCGTGATCAGATGATAGCGGGCAGATGTGGAAATGGTGGGACGAATCTTCCAGACGGAATATGCGTAGGGTAGCGTGACTGGAGAAGTTCTAGAATACGAGGCTTAGCATTAAGCTAAAGCCCTCTGTTGTATTTTTGTTGGTTGATTTGATGTTATTTGGTGGCGAACAGCTTGCCCAACACTGGCATCTTATCGGGCTATACCTCGTCACTATTGGAATTTCGACGCCAATTGGGCCGATCACGGGTTCATGCAACGGTGAGAAGCCGACCTAATTCAAGCTCGATTGCAAAACGCAGCGTGGCTCCGATACTGTATTCCCATCTGCAGTCACAGGGGCAAGAACGCACGATAAATGTGCCTAGTGTGCATGAAAGCAACAGCCCGGTTTTCGAGCACATTATCACATCACATAGGAAATTTCTAGGGGCCAAGGACACATCAGATCCTAGCATGTAAAATAGACTCAAAAGAGGGCATTCGTGAGATCGACGTCCGGCATCAGAAACGAGGATGAAACTCCCGAGTTGCCGAGAGGAACCGTTATATCAATTTACATTCCGGAGTGATAATGGGTAGCTCATAGGCTAGTGAAGGACCCCCATTAGGGACATCTGCCCAGCCCCCTTCTCGCAAGAATTGGCGAATTCGTGCAGGTATTGGTTAAGGAAGGAAGTTGTAGGCGCCGAGGGATCAGCGGGGACGGGATGTGATTGGCGGAGAAGGTGACGAAAGGTGCAGCTTGTCAACTTTCTGCACGGATCCCAATCACATCTGTCTCAGGACACTCGGTCTTGCCGGTTCTTGCACGTTTCTTGTCTATAGGATTGTTGCGTCTGTCTACTCGTGTCGATTTTTGGGCTGGCGAAGGTGCTGGACCTGTCTTATACTATCACTATACCTTATTACTTGGGACTATGCAATGTTAGATGTCACTTCTAGCTTTAGGCCCACTCAGGCCAATGTTGAATGATGCTGTGATTCGGGAGCTACCTGCATTGATCTAAACTCGGAACTCGTGCTTTCTCTATCCTCGTTGGTGCATATCTGCAGCACCGGAGCCCACGCACCCCAGCCACCAAATGGGCTCGATCTCGTCGTCTCCGCTAATGATGTGATGCTCTGCTCGTCTCCGATTCTACCACACGGGGCAGTGGCCTAGCATCCACCGCCAGGCAGGCCACTACCACTACTGTATGGCTATGTATGGCTACTGTATGGTCCGTCGTGAAATGAAGCGCCCCTGCCAGACCCGGGCGCCAACCCCGATTGCTTGAATCCTGAGATTCTGATCGACTTTACCCCCTCTCCTTTTCGTAGAAGTTCTCTGTCCTACCAAGTTCCTTTTTTAACCGCTCCCAAGGCGCCAGGCTCTATTCGCCGTAGATACTATATACCTTCGAGGGCCCCTGCCACAGTACCTTACTTCTCTTCACCCCGCGTCCTGTCACAAACCTCGAGCCCCTCCGACCACGCTAAACGCTCCAAAGGTGTGATGAACGTGGCGAGTCATCCTCGCAGAGATTAGCCGTGTGCTCTTGCATCTTGATATTACCTACAGACACCCCCCCGGTCCAACATCCTAGCTACGACGTTCTCGCCTGGTCGCATAGCGCCTACATCTTGCTCCTTGTCTTATTAGGGCCTGAACCTTCGCCACCGGCCTTGCCGCACTTCCTTCCAAACATTGGACTTTCCTGTCAGGCACTAAATCGACTTTCCCATTCCCAATCCCAAATGCCTGGCGCTACCCGGTCACTCTGCTTTCCTTTGCCTTGAGCGGTGTTCTGGGTCGTGACCGATTAGTAGACCCCCTGGTCAGAGCTGGTTAGGTCAGTGACAGCTTTCCTTTCCCATCGTTTTGATTCCCTTGTGGAGATTGTCCCCGGAGTTTTGCGGTTCTTTTGCTCTGGCCTGGTGACCGTGACCGTTGCCGCGCAAAACCGTTCCGCCAGATAACTCTAATATTCATCCACGCATTGGTCTCGCAAACATACAAAACGGTAGAATTAACATGGAATAGAAGCTTGGTACCAGAATCGCGACCCTTGAAGACCGTTAGAACTATGGTGCCCCAGCCTCCGGAGTCTCGCTTGGAGCCTTGCGCCTCCACGGCCTCGCTGTTTCTATATGCGCAGGGCTCAACGATCCTGTGTCTCCACCATGATACACTAGCTGTGGAACGTCGTTTCGACAGTCATCAGGAGGATATTGAGTTTATATCGGTGGATAATGTGAGCGAACGTGGTGCAGGCCGATTGGTTGTCAGCTACGATGTTGGACAAACAGCTATCGTGTGGGACATTTTCACGGGCACAGAGATTGCAAGATTTGCCTCCTTTGAGCATTTGCGAGTTGCTTCGTGGATGCGAAATGGTAGTGTTGCGTTTGGTATGATATAGCTTGAACACTGAATGCTCAATTGCTGGTTACTGATGATGGCCTAGGAAATGGAAAAGGCGAAGTGATTCTGTTTGAGCCTCCCACCTCCGAGCACATCTCTGCACGCACGATATTTGATCCTATTACAGCTCTCGCACCAGCTACAGATTGTCAGACATATGCAATTGGGTATTTGGAACATTGAAATTGCATGACTGTGGCCGTAAAGCTAACGATGTATACTAGGTACCAAAACGGGTCTATCTTGATTGCGAATCTCCTTCCTCAATTTACAATTCTCCACACTTTGACCACTTCTCGCGGACCTTCGCCCATTCTCTCGCTTGCTTGGCATGCATCTTCATCGAAACAGAAATCGGACATGTTGGCAACACAGGCTTCCAATGGTGATTTAAGGGTTTGGAGTGTCGCAAAGCCACCGGGCAAAGAATCGCCGCGAGTGATTCGAGTTCTGAAACGATCAGACTCCGATTCTACCGATCCAAAGTGGATGTCTTGGTCAAAGAATGGAAGGATTATTCAGTATCTGGAAGGGTAAGTCAGAATCAATCGTATGGTTTGTACAACTGCGCCATTCTGAGACTTCGCTCTGGATACAGTGAGACCTGGTCTTGGGATGTTCGAACAAAGCACGTAACCTCCGAGCCGATTCCCACGATTGATGGAGTCCGAGGCATGGCAAGCTACGGACCAACGGCAACACTCTTCACCATTGGCCCCCAGAACACAGTACAACAGTATGATATCGATTACCCGGCAATGGTCGCCAATGTGCAACATGCCCCAATCCCTTCTCGATCTGTAGCATCCGACCACGGCCGATCACGAACGATGTCCCCACGTCGCCTCCAAGACCCTCCAAACATTAGAGAAAAAGGAAACGGGAGACGAACACCCTTGGATGCAAATGGCATGGATAGTGTGAGTCAGCAAAGAGCAGACCTCATCAGCCCAGCCTCTTCAAGGAGCCGAACCGAGTCCGTTAGTTCGAAAGCCTCCTCCGGGAGATACAAGTTCGACCGCCCATTCTCCCCACCCAGTCGGTCTGGTCAAAGTGCTACTACTTTCTCGTTGACGTCCGCTGGACGGGATACTCCGCAGCCTTCGGCATCTTTTCAGTATGCATCCTCAGTGTCGATGTCATCAGTGAAAAGCTCTCGTGCTGGATCCAGATTGCGTAATGAAGTCCGTATGAGTCCTGCTGAGAAGAACATCGTTGATCTTTTCCCTTTCACTCGCGCACGCTTGATTGATGTGCCCTACAAACAAGCTCCGCCTCTTGATGAGACTCATTTGACGCCAGAAGTTCTGCGGCAGCAGATGTTGAGTATGGTTTTTGGCTGGGAAGGAGATATTCAAGATTTGATTAGAGATGAGTGTACGTTTCAGCTTCAGTGTTTGCCCAGACGTTATATTTCCTAACACCGCATTTAGTGAGCCGACACGCAGTCGGAAGCCAAAGCGCCATTCTTCTGGCCCAATGGCTTGGCGAGACCGACTCGGATCAGATGGCTGCCATGATTAGCCCCGGGCAAGTGACGACCGCGGACTGGATGATATTGGCGTTGAGTCAGATGAGCGGTCAGGCTCAAGCAAACAAGGTTGGACAAGCATTTGTACAGAAGCTACTGGAGATGGGAGATGTCCACACATCTGCGTCAATCCTTCTCGGTCTCGGAGACAGCAATGATGCAATCGAGGTCTATGTGTCTCGCAACCACTTTATGGAGGCCATTTTGATGACATGTCTCTTGATGCCATCAGACTGGCAGCGTCAATCATATCTCGTGCGCCGTTGGGGGGAATACGTGGTATCTCATTCTCAGCAACAGCTCGCCATTCGCTGTTTCATGTGCACTGGTGCTGAGCCCACTGAGCCATGGACTTCACCAGCTGCTCAACAAGCTGCTTCATTCGCGGAAGTGATTCGAGGAAAATCACCACTTGCCTCGCCTGATCCGATGCAATCTAGTTTAAACTTCATGTCGCCTCCAAATCGACCGAAGTCTGCATCGAATCAACGACCAGCTGGAAAGACACCGGCATTGAAGCTTATCACATCATTTGATTCACAACCAAACCAGCGTTTCCGATTCCCGGGTCTCAAATCAGACGACCGGACACCGACGAATGCTCCGGGCGTTACTCCAATTGCGGAATCTGCTGTTGCTGACTCTGCATTGTCTCCGGGTGGCTTGGGATCCTGGAAGTTGAATAATATTCAAAGCCTAAGCCAAGCCATGAGTTCTAGAACCGGTACTCCAGCCTGGAATCGTCGCCGTCTTCCATCGATAGGAGAGACCCCAGTTGATGTGCACCCTCCTACGTTTTCACGTTCCGAGTCCTATAACAAATCTGGTTATGGATCAACTTCTGAAAACGAAGAGGCGAGTGGTCATGAGCATAGCCAGGATGACCAAGGTGGTGATGGCGATCTTCTACTGTCTGCTACAAGATATAACCCAGAGGGGGATTCTCTGAAGCCAAGTCCTCAAACTGCTGTTCAAGCTGCTGAAAAATACGCATCCATCAAAGGACTTCCGTCCCCAGGCCCCGGTCTGATCGAGGCCCTTAGAGAGCACTCCGATGTCCGCAATGGATCGCGTGATCGCAAACCAGACGGGCTTCAGATTGAACTTGTGCACGCGGAAGAATCCCATGCAAACAGCCACGATCAACCAGACTTACTTCCTATTCCAAGTTCTAAGAGTACTACTTCTACTCTGAACAGTTACAGTTCTGCAAAGAGCCCCAGCGTGAGTGGTCGCAGTATCGACCAGTATATTAGCAGTCTGGAAGAGGCAAACTACCGTGCAAAAAAGCACCGTCCTCATCGCACCCATGGTCGCGAGAGGAGAAACACAGATGAAACATCTAGCCAAAGCTCGCGTATTCACCACCCTCGTGACCCGTCACAGGAAAGCCGCGGCCGCAATGAGCGACGATATATCCAACCTGCGAAACGGTCTCCTTCCTCGCCCGTACCTATGTCTCCTAAGGAACTGGCTCAATACCACATCGGAGAATCAGACATGCCTGAAGAGTCTAGAAAAGCACAGCCCCGTACTAGAAGCAGCAGCAAAATGAGAAAAGGAAGCTCACGCAGTCGCCAGCGCTCTGCCAGTCGAAGCACAGCAGCCCACGTTGGTGGAGAGAAGCACGATCCTTCTTCGCGTGGCCGCAGTGTTGACCGACAGAGCTCTACTGCCCGATCTCCATCGTCGCCCTTGCCAATGTCTCTACCAACCCAGAATTTAACACAGCAGGAGAATGCGGATGACCCGCTGAGGATTGTGGCTGGAAACCAGAAACGTCTACGCTCTCGTCACAGAAGTGCTAGTCGTCGTCGAGGAGCGAGCTCGAAACGGGACCCATCAACGGAGTCCAAGTCTAGACACAAGGTCTCTAATAGCCAGCCAGAAAACCGTCAGGTTCCTGAGCCGCAGACTCCGGCTGATTCCCAGGGCTTGGAGCTTCTAAGTGCCAAAACCTTTGGGCAACATGATGTTTTCGCCAATGCAATGAGCCAACACAAGTCTGATTCCAATGACGAGTCTCAGGACCTGGTATCTCCAACGACACCATTCGTTAGTTTGGCCGAGAGAAAGAGACGAGAGCTGGCAGCTGCCGAGCTCGAGGCCCGTCGACTTTCTCTTGCACGAAACCCTTCTGCTCCTAACATCCCCCTCCCTGGAGAGCTGCAGTCTGCTCGAACACCGGTGGAAAGCCCGCCTCCATTCCATGGCAACTCATATTTCCCTCGAGTCCCATCTCGAAACAAGATCCCTCCAAGCAAGAACTCGCCGGAGTATCAAAGCAGCTCTGATTCCAGCTCATCCCGGTCAGGCATGCCAATCGGACTTCCCGCAACACCTCGAGCAATGCGCCATCCCAAGTACGGCGGAGGACACGAGGAAGAACGACCTCCATCCGTCCCAGCTCTCTCAGCAGATAACTTGGGAGGTCTCCTCTTAACAGATGCCCGATACCAAAGCGAAGCCGAACGAATCGGCCGCTCAATGTCCGTCCCAGTGCCCCAAGACCAGCACTACAGGGGCGCCCTAGTCCCCTCTGACGTCCCAATGCACCCGCGCTTCAACCCCAATCTCCCACGAAGCCGCTCGAATAGCCGCAGCCGCATGGGCCACAGACGCACCTCCTCAGGTGGGTATGTCTCGGGCACATCACCCAACGTCACAGTAAGCATTGAAGAAACAATCGAAAACGCAATGCAGTATAAACCCTCGGCACCCCAGATTGACTTGATCCCTCCACCTCCTCCTCCACCCCCAATTCTTCCTGAACTGCAACATCTAAAGAACACACCCCCACCACCGCCCCCGGCACCCTTCCATGAAGCCGTCTCGCCTCGCGAATCCTCGGCTACAATTGATATCGCAATCGATAACCACGAATTGGGACATCTCTTACCACGCGCAATGACCGCAGGTCCGGCTCTGAACAGTACCGAGACTCGCCAAACAGTCGGACAACGTATGTCCTTCGATCATCGGCGGAATCGAAGCTCAAATGAGAGCTTCACAAACAAGCTGCGCAGCCTGACTCGTATGCGAAGTAATAGTCGAAGCGTGGAGCCTTGGACGACTCACCACGATACCGAGATGCCGTATGAGAGTGTTCATTCACATGGACATTTTTCATCCAACCAGGGGCCTGCCTATGTAAAGGGTGATTTGACGAGTTTCCTTTGATTCTAGGCTGGAGTTGGTACCCGTTTTTGTTTATCGATGAATATTTGCCATGTTTTGATGCTTAGCGCTTTTGTTTGTTTATTTTCGGATTTCGTTTTTGAACGCCCCTTTATTGATCGACTATATCTATACCTATACCCTCGCTCTCTTTTACTTTATATACGTTGCACATGTGATGTGCTTTTTGAGTCTTCAGAACTCTGAATAAATCTTATGGGTCAAATATTCCTTTCGACCTTTTTTTTTTTTTTTTTTGGTAAACCATCTTGAGCCTCGTTGGAATCACCCCGCTATCAAAATTGCAGCTCGACAGCACCTCGTTCAAGCGTTTTCTTTACTTTGTTGTTAGGGCTCCCGTATGGGCTTCCATGTTTAAAGCTACTGCCTGCCAAGGCTAATATCCGTATCAGGAGTTCACTGAGAAATTCAGTTCATTTTTCAAGGTGTATCAACGCTAAAAAGTAAGAAAGTGAAGAGTAATGTACATGAGAGATGAGATAAATGATTTATGAGCCCCATCCCCGATTCTGAGAAGATGTGTCACTGTACGCGTTCTTTTCCTTCTCCACAATCTGGTTGAATTCGGCGTGCGCTTGGTCCTTCTCGCGTCTCTTCTCCATGTTGTATCGGTCCTGTTCATTGGCGGGAGCATAATCTGACCCAGAGGCGTTCTGTGGCTGGCCCCATTGAGGGCGGGCTGGAGGCTGCGAGGGTACGGTGTTCTGACGTCTTATACGGTCCCAAGCACTGCCTGTAGAAGAGCCGTCGGGGTTGGTGTTGCGGTATTCTGGGGCAGTGGGACTAGCATCATCGTCACTACCACCGAAGAAGAAATCATTTCCAGAGTCTGATTGAGAAGCGGGCTCATTGGCCATTCCTCGTGGTGTGCCGTATACCTGGGGTTGCGCCTGGCCAGACGAATATCTCCCTTGGTTATACTGAGGTGTGTTAAAGGACGGATCGTCCTCATACTGTGCGGTGGGAGAGGTGGAATTATCGTAGTTGCTCTGACCCCGGTCATAACCCCCGTGGCCGCTCAATTGCTCGACAATCTGTCCAGTGATATCCACCTCGCCGGCCTTGCGTCTGCGGGTCCGATCAAGGAAAGCAAACTGTCTGCGCTTGCGGATTTCGTCCTGGGTTATGGTTTTCAAATCGTGCTTGAAGTCATCCATGCTTGGGTCCAAGAGCACAGTCTGTGCATCGGAATATGAACCCACGAATGATGAGAACATCCAGCCAAAGGTGGTGAAGAAGGCAATTTTGAATGCGGCTCTTGTGGCATTTTGGAGGAAGGCGTTGCGATTGACCTCAGCGGTGACCTTTAAGAGTCTCAAAAATTCCGAAGGCGTTGGTGCGAACCCAGGCCACGCGTCTGACTTGGTCAATTGGCGGAAATACCATCCAGTCGAAAGGAAGGCGGAAGCTGGTAGGCCGAATGTCTTATAATACAGGCCGCGTGTGGTGGCTGTGGTGTAAACATCCAGTTCGTTTTGGGTAGGGTAGCGATTCGTCACGAGCCATTGGGTCTCGATGCGGTCGGTGAGATGCTGTGCAATATTGCGTCTCCAGTTGTTCACGCCGAAAAATCCGAAATATAGTGTGAACAGGTCTGGCTTCACCACAAGCTCTGGTTTGACTTGCAACGGAAAGGACCTGGCGAAGACTGGATTCGGGGTAAGGTACTGGCCGCCGGATGGCTTGGATGCGTCATTGTTGTTGGGTAATGAGACTACCTCGGGCGGGGCTCCTTCTAGGACCATGCTGGCGCTCACAGATCAAAGTGGAGGGAACTGAGCTCTGTGCAGTTGCGACGTTTGACATGAGAAAGACCTCAGCTCCAACCTTTGGTGACGTTATGGGATGAGTCAGCACATTCTTCCCCGCTGCATACATTGACACCTGAGGCATAAAAGGGGAAGTATAGAACGGAGAAGAGTGTCCAACCCATTCTGCATCCGGGCGAAGCTGGGAAATACCCGTGAGTGGTACTCGTCTAAGAGAATCAAGGGAAATTACGTGCTCGGCGTAAAATTGCCTTCATTCCTCTTGCCGTACACCTACTCGATTGATATCATCTATCAGTTCTTGGAAGTAAGTGCACAATCAGGATTATGCATTGATACGAGTTTGCAAATTGTTCAATTTCTCAAAACTAGTCTGGCAGATAAATCAGGCCATTCATTATACCTTTAAGGCTGTGTTTTACCACTTCTCGATATAAGGTCTCAAGTCCAGCTCAAAGGCAAAGGTCGTCCGCGGCTGAGTATGCAGGTGCCAGTACGAATCCGCAATCTAGACAGAAAAACTATCAGTTTTGATCTCAATTTCGAAAAGGGTTGCCAAACTTACAGCATCGGGACTCAGCTTCGCATCTTCGTGTTCAAAGGTCCAGGCCTTGGTACGCGGGATGTCGATCACACCATCGATAACAGCATGGGACACATGGATGCCCTGAGGGCCGAATTCACGGGCGAGAGACTGTGCCAGAGCACGAAGTGCAAATTTAGCCGAAGCAAATGCTGCGAACTTGGCTGATCCCTTCAAACTGGCAGTGGCGCCGGTGAAGATCAGAGTGGGTGGGTGTGGACTGGAGTCTTTGGCTTGGAGTAGGAGGGGAAGAGCACGCTTGGCGATGTTGAACCCTCCGTTTCTGTAAAGACCGTAAGCGGTTATCAGATTTTAAGGACTCAAAATGAAAGCCCCGGGAATGAAGTAGATGGTAGTACACACCCTTGCGACTTCAGAGCCAAGGAGTAATCATCCTCGGTGAGCTCAAGGAAAGGCTTTCTCGCGAATCCTCCACCTGGATTGAAGATAGTAGCAGCCAGAACGGAGTTGGGAAATTGTTTCTCAATCTGGTCAAAGGCAGCGTTGACGCTATTCGCATCGGAGACGTCGGTGCTAATGCCGACAGCCTGGCCACCTTTAGAGTTGATTTCCTGGACAAGAGGCTCATAGTTCTCGGGGTTCCGAGACAGCAGCACGACGGAATAAGTTTGAGCGAAACGCCTAGCGATGGAAGCGCCCTGTAGTCATTATTAGGACATAGTCTCAAACGCCGGTACTAGGAAGCATACAGTGCCAGGACCGACGCCCGCGATGATTGCAAGTGCCTTGGATGCCATAGTGATGATTCAATTAATTGGGAATCAGTTATAGAGGATGGTTGAGCATGGGAAAGGAAGCCGCATAAATACTGCGTGTCGGCAATCACGTACTCGCCGACGCTTAGAAATGCGGAGGTGATTGATCATCACACCCTTGGATGATCTCATTACGGCATGTGGGACTCCCGCGCAATCATCGAATTATCCTATCATCAAACATATTCAGTTTTTGGCGTCAATAGCGTGCTTCCATGCCAAATGCCGTAATATCGGTCCCTATATTGTCTCTGTATACTTTGTCTGTGGAGCTCCAGTTCTGCCTTAGGCCACAAGCAGTTCGTTATCGATAAGCACTCAAATTTCCAGCTCCGCGACAAAGTCCGCTCATCTCAACCACCCAATCCACAAAATGGATGACTCCGACCCTTTGCTGAGTGAGCTCTGCTCAATTTGGTAAGATTTGCCATCTTTTAAAACATACTAGTGATTTTAAATGCTAAAATAACCACACTTTCCAGCCACATCAACCCGCCGAAGTACCGCTGTCCTCGCTGCTCGACACGAACCTGCTCCCTCCCCTGCACAAGACGTCACAAGCTCTGGTCACAATGTTCCGGGGTGCGCGATCCGGGCGCTTATCTTAAGCGCAGTGAACTAGCCACAGAAGCGGCATTTGACCGCGACTTCAACTTCATCTCGGGCATTGAACGCTCGCTGGAGCGCGCCGACAGAGATGCTGAGAACCGGGGTATTGAGCTCCAACGTGGGAGTGCTGCAGATGGTGCGGAGGCCGAAGAAGCTGTCGAAATTGGCGCTGGGCGCAAAAGGAAGCACCCTGGCCAAGGTCTCGTGAAAGGCGAAGCTGGATTCTTGCGCGGTGCGGAGGCTGGCGCTGTGAAAGTTGTGCGCGCACCGAGAGGAATGACGAGGAATAAGCAGAATAATTCGAGGTGGCATCCCAAGTAAGTCGGAGTTTTAATTGGAGGTCAACGGAATGGTGCTGATTTGTGTCTACAGACACAAGTGTCTTAGTTGGACTGTAGAATGGATACCAACCTCTGGGGAGAAAATGGTCTGCAACAGTCTTGAGACGCGAACTCTAGCTCAGGCATATGACGGTGTCTATCCTATCCCCAAGGAAGAAAGACCCAATTGGGATCCGAACAGAGGCCAGAAGGGTGAGCAACAGAACAGCTCTACGGCCCATGAGCAGAAAGACACCACTACCTCCGATGCCGTTGCACCTACGACCGAATCTACGGATGCCGCCCCCGAGATCCAGCCTGCTTCGAAACTAGCTGAGACACCCACTTCTCCAGCTGAAGAACCAACACCCGACGCACCCATCACCCCTCACCGCGGCGTCTACTTCTACCTCCACCGGCCCCGAACAACAACCAAGAAACCAGTCCTGATCCCTATACCCCCACAAACAACATTGGCAAATGCCCTCCGCGAACGAACAGTTCTAGAATTCCCCACCCTCTACGTGCTCCCCGACTCCGCAGAATCACTATCCGCAAACGAGGAAGAATCCCAATTCATCCTGGAAAAGGATTATCTACGTACAGCCGCCCCCGAAGACACAGCAGAGTCAGAGAACGAGGGCGCAGTAATGAACAATGACGCAGAACTACATGGGGCAAAGGACATCGGGAACGTGGATGAGCAGAAGGTGATGGAGGTGTTGAAGCAGGATCTATTTGAGACTGTGCCTGAAGATGAGGGATGAAATCATTATATGCATGGCTATTCACAGGAAGGTTTCTACAAGCGAGATCTGATGTAAATTACAGGCGTTTATACGGTATACGATAGACTAGCGTTGCATGTCAGTTATTTGCATTTGGGAATGGGCATACTGTTGGTCTTATCCACGTAAATGGGCTCCTAAGGGCTGGCTAGCGAATTGGGCTTTCGAAGATACGGGATGAACCTGCGATAACCGTCGTGAGCTTTAGGCGTTGGACGGGTTTAGAGAGCAGGTCTGCAATGCTTTCCAACTTCTGATGCTGGAAGACTTATCGGCGACCGAGACAGCTCATATGTATAGATTTGGACGTCACGATGACCAGCTTATCGGTGCGGCTCGAGCGATGTCCAACGAGGACAGGATACAAGGCATGCGAAGCGAGGTTAGACGGTTTCAAAAATCACTCAATCGATGGACCAGGAGACCTGTACCACCAAGGAGTTAATCAGATTGATCAAAAAGATCAGAATAACACCCAAACAATCCCAGGGGTATTTCAACTAAATAACAAAACAATGACTCCAAGTCCAATAATAAATCCAAGGATATGCCATGCAATGCAAACATCGCTCAAATGCAGATATAAACCAAAATGAAAATCCAACATCCAAAATCAAAAAACACCGTGATATATGCAGCCACTCAAGGTGCTCGCTCACAAGTCTAAAGTGCAATGACTGACTTGGAAGCAGGTAGAGCCTGGTGGGGTTTCCTCAATCGCAATGTTGATATTGCGGATGAGATGCTGTGCTATGCACAAGGGGACTCCCGAGCTATTGTAGCTCGTAGTGTTCGCTCCAGATGAAGCGCCGTCCACCCGGAGGTGGGTATACCCTCGGATATGGCCAGACACATGCTGTGAGGAATGCCCTCTTAACAGTCATGAAGCGGATCCAAAGGGCGGAGTATAAGGTAGGATGTGAATCAGAAGTGAATCTTCAAGTCACAACAATCAAGATGTTGAGCTGTCCGAATCGGAAGCAGTCTCAGCCACAGAAGCAGGCTTCGCCTTACTAGACTGTGAAGAAATAGGCTGGGTGGGAACAGTGTTTGGCACAGTAGGCACTTCGGGCTGTTCCACCGACTTGCCGAGACCATGGCTGGCCTTGGACTCGGTGGAAGACATGCGCGCTTTGGACTCGGTAGGAGACATGCGCGCCTTCTCGGATCCGCTGGGCTTCAACTTGAGATGACCTTGCTCCAAAGCACGAAGGACGGTTCCAATGTCTTGCGGGTCAATTGATCGCAGCTTGCTCATCGCGTCCTCGGAGACATCTGAGAATGGGTTCCACCCTAACTTGTCAAACTCCTCGGAGACAGATGACTTAGACTCAGCCACGGAGGGACCAGTGATCAATCGCTGCAGGAAAGTGTCGGAGACACTAGGTCTGCGCGGCATCTTGACGGGCTTGTTGGATCTGGGCCCTGTGCTTGCGGAGGCAACGTCTTCTTGTTGACGCTTCAGCGGGCGAGAAGGTACGGGGTTGGGACCTTCGCCCACCTCGTTGCGGATCTTGTAGTACACAAGACCCAGGGTGGCGGCGAGTGCTTGGTGTGCGGCTTCGGGGAAGCGACGGACGGCTTCTTCACGAGAGATCACAAATGATCCATCACTAGAGTCACTTGAGTCACTGTCGACAAACATGTCGGTTTGATGCATGCGAGACCAATCCTGGTAACCACCCAGTTCATAGAATTCCGCGAGTTCAACCAAACGATGAACTAAATGCATATTAGATTTTGGGGAAGGGGGATTGGATTTATTACTTATTGGTGCGTACCTCGACTTCTTTTCTTGAGACACCAAAACTTCCACACAGTACGGGGGAAGTATTTGGGCCATTCAAGAGCACCGTCATTGGTTATGACGGGAACAGGGCTGATGGGAGCGAGAATGGTGTGGGCGAGAGAGTTGAAACGGACACGATCAGAGTGTCTCATGCGGGATTCGATCGAATCCATACGCGCATTAAAGTGGTGTTCCATTGATTTCATCTGACGCGAAAGCTTGTGCTCGATGGTGACGAGATCGGTGCGGAGCTGGCTAGACGCCGATTGCAGTTTGCTGATATCGATCCGGGTGGCACACGACTCTGTCCTAATCTGCTCCAAGTCCACATGAAGTTGATCCACACTCTTCTCCATCCGATCGACATCACCACGCAGGAACACTGTCTCTGTGGCAGACTGACCAAGACTAGTCTTCAGCTGGAAGATACTAGTCTTGATCTGGTCGACATCAGAGCGCAGGGCCACAACGTTAAGGTCAATACGGTGAGAGATGGCACGGTGGGCCTCGAATTCACGGCGGATGTGCTCATCCTCGCGGTTCCGGCGGTCGACATAGCCATCCTTAGTAAGGACGGTAGATCGAAGTTCGAGCACACGCGAGTCGAGCTGATTCATGCGGTCATGGAGATGGAAAAGAGACAGTTCGGAGCCAGGCGGTGTGGTTTCGCGTCGAGACGGTCGTGGACTGGACATGGAAAGCGAGGTGCTGGATGTACAGGAGTGACTCCTTTCAAGTGCGGTCATGGTGGACATGATGGCAGTATAATTATAATGGCGAAAATGGTCGTCTGGGCGGCGAGATCATGTCTAGTCCAACCGGTCGTCCATTTCGTCGGTGGGGATGGGAGTTGCGATTCTGAGGGGAGGGCGAAAGAAAAGAGCGACAAAGGAAGGGGGGTCGCACTGCTGGCCACTGTGTGCCGCCCTCACAAGTCAGACTGCATCCGGGCCGACATGTCTCGACACAGCATTACTCACCCAACATCATACCTGACCATTCATATTTCGAGTCGTAATCATTGCTAGGTGACTCAATCATGCTAATACTCACTTTCACCCAGTTTTCTCATCCAGAATATCCCTGAAATCAAAGAGAAGACGGCATTCCCGATAAAATACTGCGCGTGACCGTACCAATACACGGGCACGGACGGGGCTTGGCTGCATGACTAGTGCGACAAGGCGCAGCTGACTCGCATTTGAGCTTGAGCGGACTTCGTATTTTCGCTATTGACGAATGAACACCTGGCTTTTCGCGGACTTTCGCGGACATGAGCGGGGATCTACACCACACCAAAAAGTTTGCCACTGCGTATCATTGCTCACCTCCATACGGAGCCCTACGTGTGATGACGCCGGTATTTAAAATTACTCCTCGTTACCCGGCCCCTGCCTGGATCCATCGACGCAACTATTGACTGGTCCCATGTGCTCGAGAGAGCAAATACAGCAGCGACCGGGTTTGCGTTCCATATCTTGCATCTGCTGAGACTGGGATAGAAGTCAACTCCTCTGTATTTCCTCAGTTCATCAACCGTAAAGGGCGACCTGCGGCTATTCCAGGGGGCCCCCGTCGTCGGCTCTAATCATCCAGGAGCTAATAGATGAAGATGATTGAAGGTCTATATTCGCTCATCAGAATGAAATACACCACCTAAGTCAACGCTGTCTTCCCAAGGACAACGTTATCGGGACACTGGACTTCCTCGAGATGGACAACCATCATTTGCTACTGTCGCAGAAAAGATATTGTCCAGTTTCGCGTCCCGGTGCTCGGCTTCGTACTCATACCTTTGATGGCTGCCCGATTAAAGAGCCTCCCTCGGCCATAGAGTTGAGTGACACATTACAAGAGCGGATTAAAAATACAAGCCGGGATATGAGGCGTGAATCTGGGAAATAAGCCTTTTACTGTCGAGCCTGAACACACCTGGCCTATCACCTTGGCTCTGGACGGAGCCCCCAGAAAAGTGCCACATCCTCTGCAACGAAACAACTGCAAGATGCGGATGGGACTTGTTGACAATATTGCAACGGTCACTGGGTCTGTATCGAACCTTCGAGTATGGGCTTTTAGTACTAGACTGTTGAAAACTTCATAATTTCGTGCTGAAGTCATAAATAGCTTTGTCAAGTCAAGGTATAGTTATCCGCGTCAATTGATTGGGGTTTGGAAGAGCATCTCTATGTCTCCGACATGGAAGGCAGTGCAGGTTACGTCTAGGCGCAAGTAGAAGAAGAGAAAGATTCAAGTTTGCTATTCTTTGAACTTTGGCTGAAGGGTCTACTGTCCGGAAACCCTGGAAATATGGGGAACTTCTAACATGATAATCCAGGTATTCCCGATTGGGAAACTGTGATGCTCTACCCTCATCATCGCGACTTCCTCTCAGTCGAAGAACTCGTTATTCCCAAGGTTAAGATACCCATGAAATGGCTACCGGGAGTTCTCTGGAGAGCTTGAAGTCTTCTTTATCCCTGTCTTAGGTCTTACGCGCCCGCCATGAAGCAAAGCGTTCTGTCCTTGGGCATCCTTGGGGCCTGTATCTTCTTCAGCGCGATTGTCTCCTCGTCCCCAAGCCCTTCTGTCAGACCAGTGCTGAAGCCGTTTCCAAAGAAAGACCTTAAAGACTGTGACTGCTTCACGGTGTCAGGCCCCGACCCCGGTTACTTCCAGCACTACAAGCTCTGGGACTTTCGCGCCGTTCCTCTTACTTCCGACCTAGATCCACCACACGACGGTGACGATAGTGAAGATGATGATGATGATGACGGTGACGATGACTTGGGCTTCCACGACATGGATGAAGGACATGACAGCAAAGGCCCCGACGAAAACAAGCAAGAGATCAACCTCGATACCCTTTGGTTCTTCGATTCCTCCTTCGACGAGGACTGGACGGCCCAGCAATGGGAGCGTCCTCGAAACCCGAAAGCCCCGGTAGATATGATCAACTCCAAGCACAATGTCTTTTTCACCAGAACCCGTGGACAAAGAGACCCGCATGCAACATATCTGGTCCTGCGAACCACCCGCCATGACAACTATACCTCTACTGCAGAGATTGAGACTCGGGTGCGAAACATCTACCGCTGTTCTATGCGAGTCAGGTTTCGCATTCTGCCAACCGGTGTATCAGTACTACACCCAAAGGTATTGCCGCTGCGACAGCCCCAGCACTTGATCCCGCCAGCGAATGACAGCACAGACTCGGGCAATGCGACAAGCCAAGTTGAAGCTGGCAGACCTCCGCCAGGTGCATGCGTCGGCATCTTTACTTATCGCTTTCCAAACTGCGAATCAGACATCGAGATCCTGACAAACGATCCCTCAAATCGTGTACGATATGCAAACCAGCCAGACTACGATCCCGAAACCGACGAGATGATCCCTGGGGCCAGTACAGTTGCAGATGTGGATGTCCCGTGGACAAAGTGGTCAACTCACAGATTGGACTGGCTTTCGGAGGTATCGCGCTGGTGGGTGAACGAGAAGCCACAGGGAGCCAAGACATACCGCGTCCCCAATATGGAAAGCAGACTGGTCATCAATCTCTGGAGTGATGGCGGTGTCTGGACCGGAGACATGAGACTCGGCGATACCATCTATCTTGGCATTGAATATATTGAGCTGGCTTACAATCGATCCTCCGATGGTATCAAATACGTTCCTCCCTCTCAGCGACATGGTGGTCACCAGCTGCCTCTGGCCAATCTATCTACATCCGAGTCTGAGGACATCCAGGAAGAGCCGCGTGGACCGGAGACAGAATCTTTGACTGCAGTGAAGAAGAAAAAGAAGAAGCATCGCAAGTGCAAGAAAGGGAAGAAAGGCCGGAAGTGCAGGAAGAAGCATCACCACCACAAGAAGCCGGAGAAGCCGAAGAAGCCAAGTGATCCTCATTGTAATCGTGTTTGTAACATTGATGGTCTCCAACTCGGGCAGCGTGGTTTGCACGATTGATTTGTCCAGTTTTGTCTATATCTTTTCCTCTGTCTCTCTTCGACGATGACACGATAACACGATTGACAGTGTCGCTATTATTACTGACTATCCGTGGGCGTTCTTGACTGGTGGTAATTGGACTTCAAAATAGTTAAATTTGGTCTTGAGTGAACCCCGCAACGCCTAGTAAAATATGACCGCGAGCAGATTCCAGAAGTTCAAAAGTCACTTTCGACTCTCACAAACTCCCACGATGTACCTCCTTCTTCCTTCGTACCGAGAAGTAATCGTGTACCCTCATCTCCGCCAATCTGTATTGGCCTATTCTCAAACCAGTACAGTACTAGAAGCCGATAGCCACCATCAGGATGTGGGCGTACAGAGAAGCATTCCCACCAAGCATGATTTCTGGCCTCGGCGATGATATTTCCGTGGATATTGTATCCTATATAGGTCCCTGACGCCACGTTGCGGAAACCGAGCCAATTAAGAGTACCTGCTTCACAGCGCCAGTGACCTGCGTGGTTGTTTTCTGTGTCACGGGGCACTAAGCTGAGATTCCCTTCCCTGAGTGTGATTACAAGTTTTGTTTGGATATCTCGGATGATGAATGTTCCTCCTTCGTAGGGAGGTCCCACGGCATCTGCTCCACTCACGTTGTTTGAAAAATCTGGTCCAAATGTGTGGTTGGACGCAGTTGTATGGGTGGGTGTGTTGCAGGTTTGGTCATCTTCGGATAGAGATGTTGTCTCGCTGTTCGGCATGATGTCGGCTGTGGAGTGGCTTGGCGTACATGGAAAGGTCAGAGGAAGGTCATTTTTCGGGGCGGATGATTGGGCTTCCGTGGACAAGAAAAGATGATGATATATTCGCATATACTTCGGATGCTTCAGCGTATGTGCTCCAAGGCTCCGAGATGGAGTGGAGCATGGCGTTCTCTTACATGAACTCAAGTGATTGGAAAATACTATCTCCTTATTGAGGAGAATATGGGCAGGATAAATTTCATGAGGGTATCCCTAGGTGTGGATTCTTAGGGACCCAACGAACAATGAGCATATGAAGTTATCTAGATATGTAAAGGCAAGTCAAGGAGGAGAGGGGCACTGACGCGTTTGACCGGGATAAACGCCAAGAGCAGAGTTTAAAGTATACTAAGCATAATAGGCATAGCGTTATGCAAAACGGAACAGATCAAAAATAACAATCTATGTCAATGAAAAGTGGGGAACTGATTTCGATCCCTTTAAAGAGTAGGGCTATTGCCCGGTTATCTACATGAGTCTGATGTCAAGAACTCTATACTTTCATTTCGAGGTTATGTAAGAGCTCTTAAGTTTCTTGTGGCGTAGGAAAGCCACGAAGGCTTTTCCTTGCATCACTTCTGCTCGTGGGGTATCATTCAAACATGTTCAACACATCACAAAGAAAGGAAAACCGAAACCGAAAACATGACTGGTGGCCTTCCTATGGTCCTTTTCCACCTCGCCATGCACGCCGGAACAATCAGATGAAAAGAAACCGCAAACGCCTTGGTGAGATATTCATACGCTGGTATCCACATGCAATAGTAATCAAAGTGGGGAGGTGGAGTAAGATATACCCTCATGGATATAGAAGGGGTTTCGGGTGCGGAGAAAAAGCCTTGTTCATCAGGCTAGAGATGAATGAGGCAAGGAAGTTGGACGGTAGTAGACGGGTTTTGTCACTTGGTAATACTCTCAGAGTTGCAATTGACCCGTTTTGTCGATGGGACTGAATTCCCCGTTAAGTCCACCATTCATGATCTCCGCGACAATCTTTCTGCGCAGGAGAACTGTATCCGAGGCGCCAAATGCAGTAGGCTCTATGCCAAGTGCAATGGCCTTGGCGTTTGTGAGAAGGAAGACGCCACAATCACTGCCATTATCCTGCATTGACGAAGTTGACTTCAATACTGTCCACTCGTCTTCGTCGTATTTTGTCCCCAGCTCACCGCGCAGCCACTCTTTCGCCTTCGTTACTTGACTGGCACCGCGACTGCCCAGCGAGTCAAAGTACTCTATTGTTCGTTCTATGGGTCGCACAACCATTAGAGTCCAATGGGCTGACCCGTGCACGGGAATGAAGACAGTGTCGACGTCTAACAACCCTTCGCCACCAATCTTTGCCCGATTGGCCCACCGGCGCACACCTTGGTATCCTTTATCTCGTAAAGTCGAAAAGAAGAATGTGTTGAAAGCGTGAAAGAGGGGCTTGTCGTTCAAATTGCCGGTAGATTCGCGTAGATAGTGAACGACGATACTGAGGTAGGAGTTGATGATCTCATCATTGAGCCAAGCTTGATGGGTGATGCAGGTGGCAATGTCTCTTTGGTATAGCGCATCCCCAGAGAGTGACTTCGCGACAGGCATGCTTTGGGGAGCTTTCATAGCTCTTTTCAGCTGGTTCATCCAATCCCATGATAGCTCCCGTACAGCAGGGCCCTGCGGGATGATCCTGACAGCGCGACCAGGCTCGCCTTCGAGTGCTGCGGATTCCCGTGCTCGTATTGCCCATTCTGTCGCATAGATGGAGGCGATACGATCGGCGGGGATTTTTCTTGGCTTGGGTGAAAAAAGCTGTACTGCGGATACCGGCCGTCCGAGTGGTAATCGCTCATATATCGAGGCCTGACGATTCCATGGATCGTCAATGGCGGTGTCATCTTGTGTAAAGGGTCGTCGGGTGGGTGTTCGAGGGGTGGACGGGTGTCTCATGCGTCGTGGCGCTGACGCCGACGCGGATGCAAGCCTCGTTGGCCTCCTGGGGTGTAGATGTGAGCCAAGGTCTGTTGGAAGCTCGGGACTCTCGGCGATATCAATGTCCATCTGCTGGAACGCAGACACTGGAACGGACTCATCGCGCTCGAGCGGCGCAAGGCGGGGTGACAAAGGGGGCGAGGACGGAAATGCGCCCGGGATAGGCAGACTGAAGTCTTCTCCTGTGTTAAAAAATGTATGAGTATTTATGCAGTCGGTCTCACGGGGTGCGCTGGATGTACCTTCACGAGTTTTGATCTGCTCCCGATCATTGGTACCCTTGGAAAGATGTTGATTCCCAAAGGTCTCGGCATCTTTCGTAGGAACAGGTTGTGACTTGCGCCACGGCCAGTCGAACAGTCCCATATCGAAATTATGTCCGAGGACAATGAGGGACAGAGAGGAAGTTGTTCAGGTGTCGCGAGACGCGCCGGCGGTGCAATCTAGGGGGTGGGTGATCAGGATGGGCGAATCAGGGGACATAAGAAGCGGGAGGAAAGAAAAGAGGTCAGGGAAAGATTCCCAGCGCCCATCATTGAGAGAGACCAAATTCAACGGTCTTTGATGGACGGAGTTGCGACCAGCTCCGGCGCGCTTTCATCATGGGGCGCGCTGACTCAGCTGCGTTAACCGCATCGAGCAATTCTGCTGCAGCGCAAAGTATACCGAGTGTCGCCAACTTAAGTAGTAATTATTGTTCTTAACGTGGGGAAGATCAGTACGGATCTTGAAACCTTGGTTGTCTTCAATATTTGAGGCCAAGCGAGTCTCCGAAACAGCACATGTTCTCCACCAATTGATAGTTATTAGGGCACCCGGGATAGGGCCCAAATACATGAATTTTCTGTATACTACTGAGAAGCTGTTATTACCTTGTACATTTTGCTTCGCTCGATATGACATAATCTCTCTGCGTTCCCGAGGCAACTTCACCGCTGATATCGTATTTAAATGTTCTATGACCTTTGGCTGCAAAGGTATATTCTAAACATGCTACACTAAGTATTTCCGTTTCGAATAAATTCCAGCTCATAGGTACCCCATCACCGTGCCATGTCTGCAAGAAGAGCTTTGTAGAACGCTCGGCCTACGATATCAATAGTTAGCACCAGCCGGCACGAAGTCACCATCAAGTCAAACTTACCTTTGTTATACCGAAGCAATTGATCCTCGAAAGGACCCAACGGTTCCTCCATCATAACTGTTTCCGGCGGCTCGTCCTCCTTAGGTCCAGTGTACACCCACCCCCAGCTTTCTTCATCCTGCTCCGGAAGCTCCTCATCCCCAAATGCATTGTTAATCTGGCGTCGAGGTACGACACGCATCCGCTTAAGCTGCCAAGGCCCCTTCTTCAGCAAAGCGCGGCATTTATACGGCTCTTCATCATTGTATCCCAACCCTTCAAGAGAAAGTCGAACGCGAACACTTCTGTGAATGCGCTCATTTGTATTCTCCAAAAACTCAGAGGTCGGGCGTCCGGTATGAGGATCAGTATATCGATACATTCCCGGTGAACGGGTCGTCTTGCCGGCGAGGTGGTAGAAGCCGGTTACCGGGTCGATTATTTCACCAAGACCCCATGGTCGAACTGGTCTGTGTGCGTCGTAGATAGAAGGGATGGCCCACTCAGTGCGTCGCTTGCGTTTGGTATTCTCGGTTGTCGGCTGTGCTTCTTGACGATAGTGGTAGTAGTAGCCGACGCTTTCTTCGAAGATTTTATCAATGGTGTCTTCTTTGAAGGCTACACCGATCGAGGTGAGCTGGTCCATCATCCAGGCCATGGTGACGTTGGCGAGTTCTTGGTCGGTCAGGCCGCCTCCGACGTTTGAGTGGGCTCCGCAGAACCAAACTTGTCGGAGGTCGGTGCGCACTTGGGGTGGTCGTTCCCATACTGCTGGAGCGAAGGATGTGCGGTCTTCATCAAGGGCAAGTGCTTGGAAGGCGTATTCGATTGTATTCGAGAGTGATGTGTCGTAGAATTTGCATGTAAGAGGTTGTCAGGCTGGTGTTTTTCAAAGTGGAGATTCTTGAGGACTTATTCTTTCGTAGAGCGCGGTATTTCGAGTTTTTTTGCGAGGTCTGTATCCGGGATGCCTGTCCAAAAAAAAAAAAGAGAAAAAAAATCAACATGCTGGCCTGTCGGTTCAGAGAAATGGCGGACAAACCTAGACTTCCAACGGTATCCCAGACTGCAACACAGCGAACTTTGATAGGGTACCCATCTGGATCATACAATCGTGTGAAGCCATCCTGTGACTTGGTTAGTGAAGATTATGATGGTTCTGGAAAATCACATACCTCTTCAAGTCGACGCTTGTATTCCTTGCCGTTGTTTGGTGTTTTTGGCTTGTGACTGAACGGCACTGTGGGGAATTTGTCTTTATAGTCAGGGTTCCTTGCATTCCTTACATCTTTGAAGATTGGATAAAGATATTCCATTCCCTTGGGAGTTAGGAGGCCAATCTCGGCGATGAAGCCCTATAGACATGAGTATACAAGGCTATAACTTCAGGGAAAGAAGGACATGCTTACTGCAAGACTACGGGCAGTGAATGCGCCACGAGAGAATCCAACCAGAATGATCTCATCGCCAGGCTCATAGTTCGTTGCGACGAAAGTGTACGCTTCCCTAATATCCTGCGGACGGTCATCAGACATTGATCTACATTATTGCCATCTTCACTCACTTCAGAAACACCCGCACCAAATATGCCCCCAGCGAGTGAATCCGCCAGACCTCCACTAGTCCCAACTCCGGGGTGATAGTACATGATCTGGGCCCATCCGGCCGCATCCCTCTTCCTCAGGGCGCGATGGACGCGCGTGACATTCGTCGGGACCTGCAGTGTGGCATTTGGCTGATCCAGGGTGGGCCGGTTGTAGCCTTGGTCGCTGTTCACCCATGTCCCATCCAGACAGAGAATGAGCCGCTTTCCTGGGGTGAGCATCTTGTACAACGCACAGCTCGCAGCTCGGCCTGGTAGGCAGTGGGGTACATGTACGTGATGAACTGCTGTTCACCGCCTCAGCCTCCAAGACAAAGCGCTAGAGTGAGAGCCACCCTGTCGATCTTCTCTGCATACGCCGAGTGCGCAGATGTACGTGTGCGCCCGGATCGGATCGGATTGCGCACTCTGATCGAAACATCCGAGACCCGGAGGATATTCTAGTCAACTAAATATCTGAATGTTACTGGGGTAGAAAAATTTGGCATTTATCGATGTGTTAACGATGTTTTCAATGTTGTCGTCAATTTGAAAGAGCAACCAGGTATGAGAATATATAGAAACATCAAGTCCATCATCTTCTATGATATCTCAAGGACCTTGGAAGAATACTCCCCATGGCCAGAGCCACAGGGACCTAAGGATGCCGCAATATGTACATGCACGGCCCGAACTATGTCCGAGAAAGGTCCTCCCAGCACAGCCCGCTGAACTGGAGCGAGGCCCGAATGCAGTCAGAGTTTGAAAAAAGGAAGAAAGAAATCTCCGTCATGCAACTAGTAAGGAACTCCGAGCCCAAGCAATTCGAAAACAGGGGGTGCCCCGTTGATGACAACCCATGGGATACCTGGTATATTGTAAGTGGATGTTCATGGAACGGGAGAGCTGGTACGCACCTGCATAAACAACCAGTTTGGTCACAACCTCCACGTCGTATCGGACGCGGGGCTTCTTGATCTGCGAGAATACCTCCTTTTCGTCCGCCCGGGTTGTCGCCCGGCTTGTTTCATAGGCGGGCGAGGGGAGGGGCGATGAGCGAGGAACGTTGGCGTCCAGCTCGGAGTTTCTGGATTGTGGGCTGCCTCTGCCCATCATGTGCTCGTAATCGTCCAGCTTGGACGTCTTTCGTGAAAGCACGGGGTTGCCGCTGCCTCTGTCACCGTCGGCGGGAGATTCGCGACTGCCGCCCGATTGACTTTCGCGTCGGCGCTTCTCTCGGTATGCAAGAGTCTCGTACGCGTCGGCTTCTGACTGGGGTCCAACGGAGATAGCCCGTCGCCGAGGATGCCGGATTGTGGTGAGGATGGAAGGAATATCGGAGAAGTTGGGGAAGACTTCGTCGTCCTTCAAATTAGACGGAACAGTGGTATAACGCCTGTGCATATGGTTAGAGGATTCAACAAGATAACCCTGAGATACTTACGAGGCAGTGGTGAAGAAACGTCGGGGCAAGAGAAGGCCGAGTTTCTCAAGGCTGCGGAAAATGGGCGGGAGAATGCGCAGCAAAGTCGGCTTGGTGATTTCTCTCCATGCGAAGACACATAGCACTCCGACCACAAGGCGAATAACGGTCTTGGGAATGCCAATAGTTTGGTAATTGTACGGAATAGTGCCAGGAAGGGGCTCGGACCATGCGAGGTCGGACTGGGTGAAATACCAAGAGCCAACGTCCACACCAAGCGTCACACCAGCAAAAGCGACACTGTCATCGAAGCAAGGACAATCATCGGCCGGTTCTGGGTGAATGCGAACCATGACAAGAATAGCAATGGGGATGACGAGGATCTCTTTTAACGAGGAATACAGAATGTAATCATCAAATGCGGGGCCCCAGCTAAACTGCGCGAGACCGATCAATGCACCCAACACGCAGCCAACGACACAGTCCAGCATCCCATGCATACCGCAGTATAATCGGCCCAACACGATCGAGGTCACATAGAGATAAGTCACGACTTGGAGGAAGAGGCTCGTCTGGGGACTAACGGTCGAGTCGGCCGAATTCAGCAGAAGAATAGCGTACACAGCAACCGAGACGGCGTTTGTAGAATGCGTCGATGGGAAGCCGTACTCCAGGGCAGCAGAGCCGGAGTGTGTGATTCGCTGAAGTGGCGGAGATAAGGGTCGGGGCAGACACAGCAAGTCTTTGATGAAACCGCTGAAAAAGACACCTGCCGCCAAAATGTGTACTAGTCTGCAAAAAAACAGGACAAATGTTAACGATCGAGGTTTGATCCCACCACTTTCTCATGTCAGAATACGTACGCACGCCCTAAGCTGGTATGACCGCACCAGAAGAGGAAGGGCAAGAAGACCATGAAGAACGTGTGGGTGCCGAGGTTGGCCGTAAAGGCAAAGTAAGAATCCATCGTCGGAGTCCGGACTTTTTCCTGCACCCAGGCAAGGTATGGCGTTTCATATCGGATCAGAGGAAGGAGTTTCTGTCGCGGCCAGTAGCGCCAGGAGGGTAGTCGGCTTGAATCTATTGAAGTCGCGAACGGGAGCAACGTCAGCGATTTGGCCGGTGCGGATTTCAAAGGCCGGAAATATATCGACAGAGCCGACGCAGGGCTACGTACAATGGTTGAGACTCTTAAGCCCAGCATCGGGCTGAACCTTTGCGTCCTTTCCCATTTTGCGGAGTTATCGATTCGGCGATTGGAGGACCTTAAGACATGGAAGGGCCGCGGTGCCGCACGATTCGGAACGCGGTGTCAGCGCGAGGACATAAGGAATGAATGGAAGTTAGATAGAAGAATATCGGATGGTCGCAAAAGAATCGAGGTCTCGAGGAAGCATCGGCAAGATCGCTCGTCGCATCCGCGGCTCGGGCCCCTGGCCATGTGTGTGCTTAGTCACCAGGCACAACACTCGACCTGAGAGTCATAGAGCAACGACATATCGACATTGTTTGCGATTGCTAGGAACAATGGACTTGTTGGAAACATTGTGGTTCATGATTCTTCATTAGCCAAGGAACTTCATTCCAAGATTGTCGGGTTGCATTGCCGTGTGCTATCCAGAGAGGGTTAGTAGACCACGCAACCTTGGAAGCTGGGGAGGGGTAAAGATTCATCCAAGTATAACCTTGGAATTCTGATAAGTCCAACTTGGCTCGGACCTGAAATGTGTCAGCCTTGGAAAGTGGGCTGGGAATGCTGACGGGTGTCAACGGCTAGCCGCTATAGTAGTACATTACCCACCATGCATATAACATGACATACATAGTACACGTTCAGCCTCCACCCGATCTGACAGGCCATTCCCCGAACCCAAGGTACACCAATCAATCGACCTCCATTTCCACTTCTAGGAATAGTGTAAGTCCGTGTTCACAAGATCGCGTATCTCCGATCTATGTTCATCACATGACGCCGGAGCCCCCGAGGCAATATCAAGCGATTGAACCGGTTTATGGAGAGCTGAACAGTGGAGACTGGAGGGGCTCAACAAGAGGGGAAAAGGACGAAAAAAGAAACCGGATCGGCTTAGATCGAATCAAATTGAAACTGACAGGCGCTATCCAAGGCGAATCGCACCAAGCGGAGCCCTGGCGTCATCGAAGGACGGCCGTTGCCATGGCAGCCTCAGTGTAAATCAGTGTAAACACGGGTCTCGCCCCGACAAGACCCTCATCGTCGATCATCGAGATCCTTTGAATTAGATCGTTATCCCCTCTCTTTCTCTTTTCTTCTTCCTCTTCACTCTCGCCATCTTACATCCTACAACTCCTCCTCAACCCTATCTCTTTCATATTCAGAACATACCCGATACATCCAATCTCTCGACTTTCGCCAGGGGCTGCATTCCAAGATGAGCCAGATGTATGACGGAGACTACTCTGCAGCCTCGCGACGCCGCTCTCTCGCTACTCCTCCGCCCTCCAACTCTCCACGTCACAACAGAACCCGAACCAACAGTGTCCGGGTAAGCAACGGCACCGCTAGCACCCATACCAGCTTCTCCAGCGGACGGATGTCCGAAGCAACCAATATCACGCAGCCGCCCTCCTTCTCAAAAAAGTTTGTGGTGGTGGGCGATGGTGGCTGTGGCAAGACATGCTTGTTAATTAGCTACTCCCAGGGCTATTTCCCAGAGGTAGGTCTACTCGATCGAGTGTTTATTCAGCTTGATACTGACTGCCACAGAAATATGTGCCCACCGTCTTCGAAAACTACATCACTCAGACAACCCACCGGGCATCCGGCAAGGCCGTCGAATTAGCACTGTGGGATACCGCTGGACAGGAGGAGTACGATCGTTTGCGCCCTCTGTCCTACCCAGAGACAGATCTTCTGTTTGTCTGCTTTGCCATCGACTGCCCGGCATCTTTGGAAAATGTCGTTGATAAGGTGAGCATCCCCACTATCATACCCCCCCCGACCCGCACTCACAACCATGGAATCTTTCAGTGGTACCCCGAAGTTCTTCACTTCTGCCCCACAACACCCATCATTCTCGTCGGCCTGAAGTCAGATCTCCGCAACAAGCGCACCTGCATCGAACTCCTCAAGACCCAGGGCCTGACCCCCATCACCCCAGAACAAGGCCACGGTGTAGCCCAACGGATGGGTGCCACCTACGTCGAGTGCAGCAGTAAGGAGATGCGCGGTGTGGACGATGTTTTCGCAAGAGCAGTCGACATGGTCTGCTCAATGGAAGAAGAGGGCTACACCAACAAGCCAACGCATAACCGTACCACAAGCAAAGCCTCTGCAGGTGGAATACCAAGCAGACCAGGCAAGAAGATCAAGAAGCGGTCTTGCAAGATCCTGTAACCCCCTCCCCCTCCTTCCAGCCGCCCTTCTCTTCTTGCCCATCTCTTCCTTCCCTTCTCCCCCGTCCGACCACAAGCCTGGTTGCTTCGTCGGCTTGCTTGCCTGCCATTGCGTATGAGCCATATCGCTGCAAGCTGGACATGAACTGCTAAAATTTGTTCCTTGGGTCGCTGTGCGCCCTTCTTTTGTCTTGCTGGAGGCAGACTGGATTGGACTTTTTACTTTTTGAAAGTCAATCATTTGTTTTTGTTTTTTTTTGTTCTCTCTGCTTTCATGACCCCTGTGCCTTATCTGAGGTACTCATGACTCGGGTCTTTGCCGCTTTCATGCATGGGATTGGTGTTCTCCTTTCTGTTATCTGATCTGTTCCGTTGGCGAAAGCGACCTACGTGTTACTGTTACTGAGGCAATACATGTGACTTTGATGTTTCATTCAATCCTCGTAGTTCGATCCGTAGATCTAGACCCGTGATGTGAAAATAGTAAAATGCAGTATGTGAATGGTATCTCCGAATGCAAAATAGAACCAACGCCTAAATCCCCCCCTATTCTAACAGAGTCAAGCATAGAATATCCCTCGGGCATCTTCACTGAGCCATCGACTCATCATCCTCATGCGGTGTCTCCGACTTAACATGCCCCTCACTCTCACCACTAACATGTCTCTTCCCTTGAACAGCCTCCTCAACCTCTTCCTCGGGCCTGCCCATGAAATTCTCGAATTGCGACCAGAGAGCCTCCACAGATCCGAACTCGTTTCCGACCTATCCAAGATTAGCATGGCGACCTCCAACCCTGAATTCCGAAACTGATCGGGTAACCCACCGTGATGATGCTCTCCAGGTTTCTGTTCAGTCGGTTGATGTTCTGGAGAACCTGCTCCATGCCCTATCCATTACAATGTCGGGTTTAGCTTTGCGTGAAGCCATTGAGGTGCCAGGGAAGTCGATCACTCACCACCGCGATTTCTCGCACCAGTTCCTCGCGCTGTTGTTCGAAGACAGTAGGCGTAGCTGCGCGCTCGCCAGAGCCCGGCGTTTGTTGGAGCCAGGCCATTGGGAATATGTTGGCGAGAAAGTAATCGGGGTTTGGAGTTGATGGGATCGAGCGCGTGCGGGATCGGCCGGTTGGAGGTCGCTGTCGGTCGTTCAACGCGGGGATGGATTGTCGTTGAATTCGATAGGGGGGTATATGCGCTTTTTTTTACGTATAGCAGTGGCCCCAGATAGAGCTAGTCTTGGGTTGATTTCACGGGAGCGGTTTGAACGCGTCGAGAGTCGGTGAAAGGAGGAGAGTGTTTTGGAGGGGCATCGATAAGGCCGATAAGCCGAATATCACGGCTCCGTCTATGGATTGTCGTGTTTCTACATTTCCAATTATAGCCAATGTTGTCAAGTTGGAGACAGATAAAATGCTCTATACAATTAGAGTATGGTAGTAGGGACCATGCAAGATGTCTATGATAATTCCCGGTGTATATGACATGAGACCCCAATGTGTATGGCAGCATCTATTTAGAAAGCCAGCAAACAGAAACAATACACCCATCCCATGCCAAAGCGAAAAAAAAAGTCAACTCAGAATCAAAAATCACCCTTTGGAATACTTCCACCCCTTCTTCTTCTCCGCCCTAAAAGCCAGCAACGTGCCATCCCTCCCCTGCTTCCGCGCAATTTCAACCACAAAAAAGCGCACAAAATCCGTCAACGTCCAGTAGCTACTGTGTGCACTCAACATGTTCAAATACTGGATATTCAACGGACCGCCGCCTCCAGAGAGATAGTAGTCGATCTGACCGTTGTCATTTAACAGGAACATGCGCTTTTCTGCGATTTCCTCACGGGTGAAGTCGTGTGTTTCCATTTCGACGGTTGAGGGGAGTTTGGTTATCGCTGCGGGGCGAATTGGGGTTGTTGTTGGGACGAAGGAGGGTGCTGAGCTCCAGCGGAAGACAGAGCCAACGGAGAACCAGAAGCTTGAGCTTGAGCTGGGGATTGAGGCGGTCTTGAGGGCGTCAGAGAGGTCGTTGTCGACTGTTGCGTTGACGCGGTAGGCGATTGCTTGGGTGTTTTAGAATGGGTATAATTAATGGCTGGGAGTTGGAAATGGGTGCTTACGGTCTGTGGTGTGCATGATATTGTAGAGGTTATCTACTGCGAGACAGCCGTACTTGCCTGCGTCACCGGCAACGCCACGGAGTCGATCATCGCCATCACTTCCGGGTTTGTCTCTGCCTTTTCGGGGGAGAAGGCTCGCTAAAGGAGAGAGTTAGTGCTGGTGATCAAGTCAAAATTAGACCGTTCGACGCACCTTTATTGAGCAGCAAGAAGAAGCCGACAGGGCTGCCGCAAAGGAACAAATGTCGGGTATCAAATTCGAAGATATCGTCGTGCAAGGGCGTCTCTGAAAAGTTGAAGCGAGGAACATGAGTCGGCTGATGACTCAAAATATCAATAGCCATTACACTCCCCAAGGAATGGGCAAGGAGGTGCACTCGACCGTTGTCTTGAAAGCCGGGATTGTTCTTACACCAGAGTCGGAAAATGCGATTGGCCTCTCTCACAACAGCCTTGATCATTTTGGGCTTGTGATGCGAGAGATAATAGGGAATGTCAAGCATGACATCGCTGATCAAAGATCGCACAGCAGGAAGTGTCTGAGGTGTGATGTCGTCAAGAGAGAAACTGTTGGCCGTTGGGTCCTCTTCATCTGGTGATTCTAGAGTCGCATCTTCCAATGATAGTGTTGTGCGCCAGTTCACAGGCAAGACCATTATTCCACCATGATCCGGGTCCACATGGGGCCAGACGGGCTCATTATTCAGCTCCATGTTGACTTGACGACGGAAAGCATTGATGGCGTGTGTGAAGTGGAAGCTTTCCATTCTCTCCGACAATTTTTGTCCGATGCCGTGAATGACAAACACCAGGTCTGTTGGGCTTGAACGTGATTCTTCCATCTTACACGCGTAGCATATTTGTTCTCCGGGTGCAGCAGTCTCTTGCTGGGTCCTTCGAATGTATTGCCGTACATCGACTGGGTTGGGTTTTGAAGGATGCAGCTTGTCCCAGAGCTTTCTGCTAAACCCGCGAACGACAGGAATGCCGATTTGTTGGCCTTTGCGAATTGCACGAAGCGGTTTTCTTCCTCTGGCTGCAGATGGAAGCAGGCTGGGTCGTAGGATCTGAGCATTCTTTGCATCCACGTAGATGACACTGGAGGTGAGATGAGACTTGATGGCCTCCGAACGAGCGGCTGTTCCACCAGCAGCCTTGTTTATATCAAATTCGTCGAGAATATCATTGGCTCCACCGACCATTGAGTCACTGCTTTTCGGACCCTGTGCTGTTCCTGGCCTGACAGCCCCCGGCTCGTCCTTGGGCCATAGTTGATGAGCGACCTTCCCTTCTGCATCGGCACCATTCTCCACACAGCTGTTCAACTCGTCTTGCCAGGTATCGGTCCATGGCTTCAAGTAGGCATACCCTTCTTCTAGCTTGTTCGCGAGCTCCATTTCCACAGGCAACATTGAGTTCTTGTAGAACCAGGTGGCACGAACCACGCCGGATATGTCATGTAGAGGATTCCAGTAGATGGGTTTCATCTAAGCAACGGTCAGCCAAGCTACAAGAATGAGAGGGTCAACCTACCTTCAGATTTGGTAGCTCGACCAAGTGGAGACGCGAAGCACCGACTGGAATCTTGGTCTGGGAGTACTCGGGGTTGGTCTCTTCGCGCGTGCTATCTTGAGTCAACTCATCCAAGCTGACAGTCGCTCGCAGATTCGAAGGCTTCGGTGCAACCCGACTAGGGGGACGACTCCGCGGATCTGCCTGTTCTTCCGGTGGCACATCTTTTGATGGCACAGACTCGATCGAGCGACCGAGGGGACTATGTGACTGCGAAGTCGGCGCTCGAATAAAAGGGGAACCACTGATACTCGCACCCCTAGACCCATGTGTACGGAAGCTGCCACTCTCCTCGTGGCCCTCCTGAAGATCAACGTCTTCGACCGAATTCCTTCTCTTGGCCGAAGGCGATTCATTCAGGGAAGAAGAGCGGTCTCTCTTCTGGTAGGCAAGACTGCCTCTGATGTTTCCATCGTTGAAGCCGTCATCCATAGATGAAGTTGGTCGATGCCGATCTGCATAGTTCTCCGCTCGGGTATCGGAGCTACTAGCCAAATTGGCTGAGCGGCTCTTGAGATTTCGCGGCTGATCATCTGGAAACGAAGTCGGGGTGCCCCTGACACTATCCAAGCTCGTACGGTCTTGATTTGCGGTTCTCCGACGTCTTTGCACATCAAGACTCGGCCCTGGCCCAGGCACAGCTATTCCGGAGCGCCCTTGTGACGTCTCTGGTCGAGAGGGGCTGCTGATAGCCCCTTTGACCTGCGAGGGGTTTGCAAGATCGCGCCAAGCCGTCTCCAGAGCATGATTGTCTTTAGCGGAGAACGGTTTGGGCGGAGCTCTTTCGTTTCCAGTAGATTGCCCAGTTGACGGGGGCAGGGGGGCCAACGGATCATCAATTGGCAGGGATGAAATGTAAAAGAACTGCGAGCGGACATCTGGCGGTGTAGGTTGTGAGTACAAGCTCGACAGGTCCAACTCCTCATCCGCTAAAAGGCACGAAGGGCCGTATGTATGAAAAGGGCCCGTCATGGCGAACACCTAGGTTCCACTTTTTCCAGGACCCAAATCTCGTTGAGATGGAGACACCGAGCGCTAAACGGCGACGGTCATGGCCCGAACTTTGAAAATGATCGCCCTTGGCTGTTCAGAAACATCAGGGGAGAGGCTGGGAGTTGCATGAAGAGGGGCAGGCAGCCAGATAACCAGGCAGGCTATCTCACATCTCACGAGTTGTGAAGCTTCCCCAAATGAGCCGATGACGTCGCTGCACGTGCCTTGTTGTTTTGCCGCATCGCATCCTCCTTGTTTGTGCCTTCTACACAATGAATTTTGGATGATAGACTTATGTTCATTATTGACTACATAAGTAGCTAATCTGCATGGAACTTCCTAGATCTGAGTGCTCAACGTCCTTTCTGGTACTGGCATCAGTCTTTGCCTGTCGGCGAAGCGGCGCTTTCCCAACCGCTGTGGAGTGTGGTAATGTCTTGAAAACAGAGTAAACAAATGAAATGGGGTATCAAACGAAGGGCTTGACTGAAAAACTTCGTAACGAACGTGCCAGATCTCAAAGGATGAGGGGAGAGCCCGGAGAACTGGAGGCAGTGAACATGTATCGATGGACGTTGGTCCGAACCTCATCGAAAGCCTGCAGAGTCTTGACCGAACCATTCAGCATCTCGAGGACCTCGCCAATCTCGTACATCATTTTGCGGATGGCGCTGTCGCGAATACTGAAGGTTCGGTGGTTCATGTCTTGGATAACGGATTTCCAGGCGCGAAGATTGGTAACCAGTTGGACTGGGTTGGCAGAGCATTTGCCGGTAAATTCCATGGTGCGACGGTTGGCATTGATGAGATCACGCTGGGTGGCCTGGTCGAAACGGAACTCGGGGACTTGAGGCAGATTCTTGGAAGCCCAGTCATTGACGACTCGGTTGATAGTCTGCTGGTCGATGCGACCCTCTAAGTATTGCTTAACCAGGAAATGGTTGGCAGTTTCACAAACCATGAACTCCAGTCTGGAATAGAGAAGTGACTGTTCGCCGGGGCCCAGAGAGGTTGGGGAAACTGGGACAAGAGTGAGCTTGGGAGGCGTGACGGGGCCGTCCTTGGGTGGCAGGGGGGGCGGTTTGCCATTACTCTCTGCATTTTTGTTGCTCTTCGATGCCACCTTGATCTGATTGTTTTTCACAACATCTTCGATCTGTGATGAATTGTCAGCAACTAAGATAAAGAATTGGTGAATCTGAACTTACCGTGACAATGAGTTGCTCCTGGAGCTCTGGTTTGAGAATCTTCTTTCCCAGTTCCTTGAGACGAATGGTCGACCGTCGCCAGACTGACACAGGACCCACAGAAGCTCGCTCTCCAACATTGGAAGTGCACTTGTCAAAACTGGAAGCACGCTTGTCAGCGGTGAAAGCATGCTGTTCAACACTGGAAATACATTTGTGAAGGCTCTGAGCCAGCTTGTCGATACTGAGAGCACGCTTGACAACGATGGGGGTCGGCTGATCAACCCTGCCAGCGGGCTTGCCAACAATGAGATTGGACTCGTCAACAGTGGGAACCAGTGTGTCAATACTGGGAGCTCGTTCTTCGACACTGGAATCCTGTTCTTCGACAATCAACTCGACGGCGGTTTTGGCCTTCGAAGGTCGCGGGGAATCGTCCTTGGCGAAGATAGCGGCAGCGGTGGCAATTGGAGCATACACAACAGCTGTGTCGATCATAGGCTTGTCGACCTTGGATATTTGGTTCCCGTCGGAGCCCGTATCAACATTCTGGTCAGCGATCATGTTGGCGGACTCGTTGATGATCATGTCGAAGTCCTCGTCGGCTATGCCGACGATCTCCTCATCAACCGTCTTGACGAGCTCATATGTAACGAAGTCGACGTTCTCCTCGTTGTCCAACTCCATGGCCTCATCGCCATGGTTGACAACGAAGGGATGAATGTGTGCGTTGTCCGTCTTGAAAATGAACGGGTTGGCATAGACAGCAGAGCTTAGAGTCTCGAGGGTGTTCGAGCTGAAATGCGAGCTGATATCGGTGGGACAGCTCACAGCGGAGGCAAGCGACTCAATTTCAGATTGATCGATGGGCATGAGATGCATGGGTATCTCGGTTATTGCGCTCTTGGGAGAGACGGGTCCGCTAGGCTCCTCCAACTCATTGAGCCTTTTGACGAGAGCCAGGGCGCAGACACTCTCATCCTCGGGGCCGAAGGTCGTGGTCGCAGTCGTGGGCTCCAAGACTTCGAGACGAGAGATGACATCGGTTGGCCAGAATTGTTCCTGGGTAGTGTGAGGTGAGATTGGAGTTGCGGACCAGATGGAAGTAATGGACTCGGGGGCAGAGACAGGGCTGAATTCCACACTCATGGCGCTCGCAGGCCTTTGATGGAACTGGGGAGAGGTAGCAGTATAGATGGGAGCATTGAGAAAAGCATCGAGGGGAGGGGCGGTAATGACAAGCGAGTCGATATTCTTAGAGCTTCCCCTTGGTGTCTCGGCACCGTTGTCAGAGTACTCGCTGGTGGAATCATCGTCCAGGTGGATCTCAGCGGAAGACCGGTGGCTCACGTTGAGCTGCTCCGGGACCAACTCCAGAAACTCAGCCTGCATAGGAGATAGACCCTGATACGAACTGACCATAGGGAAGTGCTCATGATGGAATTCCTCGATGGTGATTGCAGAGACAACATGATTGACGTTCGGACCGGGGTCCCGGCCCATTGCTCTTAGCCATTCGCGGTGACGGCGATGCTCAGCAACATGCGGGTTATCATGACTTCACAACGGGTTAGCACTGTCTCTGCATGGTCCGATGTGCGGAGTCATACCCTTCTACGACACGAACGAGGCCATCATTTTCGGCGGGCCAGAGGTAGGCCGGCTTCCACACGCGAGGGATCTTGTCGAGTTCAAGAATCTCCTTGGGGGTGAGGGCGCTCAGGGTCTCCATTTCGAGCGCGGCTGTTGGCACTTTGAGTGCGATTTAAGCTTGTTTTTAAAACGAGAAGCTTGACAGACAGCAATATCAAATGACATTGGAAAGTGGTCGGTAAAGTACAGTTGCTGGGTCAGGGGAGGAGAAGAGAAGAGATTAAAGGAGAGAATGCAGGAATAGATAGGACATGGAACAACAAGGTTCGTGTGGGAGGGTTTTAGACAATACCGGAAGTAGGTCTATTGATGCCATTTCCGCCATTGTGTCCCTGGTGTCAATGGGATAAGTAGGACTGAGATTTGGAGGTATCCCTGAGACATTTGCCTATTAGAGACTGGAAACAGATGCGCTAGGATAAATCGAGGAAAATGTCAACACAATCTGACATGTGAGCCATGAAAGTTTCCGCAATTGTTAGGCTGAACCCAGCCCCTTCAATAGAACAATAGCAGATGGCACCCCAATGGGACTGAAAGGGTCACACTCTTGCTTCAATTTCCGGTGAACATCAGGTCAAGGTCGTTCCATGCACCAGACCAGCCCTGGGAGGGGTTTATGCTTTCCTGGTGATATTGAAGCTTCAGTGGATACCCTTTTTGGTAATTTGAACAACGCCCTGGTGGTTCACTGCCGAGCCGGATCCTTTGCCGAGCCCGGGCTTAGGCGGCCGGCTTCCCCAGTTTCCATGGGATCGGGCTTACAGTTTTGCCACTCCCGTTCCCGAGAGACTGTACATACATGTAGTAATATGCTACGCCCGAGGCTACATAGGCCGTAAATCATCTAGGACGGGTATCTCCCCGGCATGGAGAATAACTTGGGCTGTGGAGATATGGATCCAGTTTTGCATGCAGTGTGCACGGGTGGTGGGGGCCATGTCCGCCAGTACTCTGCAGTATACATCCACGGCAGTGTGGTCGAAACCCCAGCTGGACATACACCCAAAAGAAATCATTGTGCTACCTTGCGCACAAACATATCTCGTTGGAATGGAGACATTGAAAAAGGGACAAATTGAGGTCTAAAAAACGAGTAGAATAGACAGGCCAAGAGAGTCAATGTTCGAGCCCATTTGAAATTATCGTCTTAGTGAGGATGGTATGCTCTGCATAATCTGCTTCACTAATCCCGCATGAGACCGAGATACTTGCCAGCCAATACATAGTAGTCAGCTCGTTAAGAAAGACTGGCAGGTACATCGGTATCCCGGCGCGCAACTGCCAGGCTAAAGTACCAGCCAGTGTGGGGCCTGGTGGATCCAACAGCCCTTTCCAAAATTGGCAAAACGGAACTGATGCCAGCGAAGGCACCAATCAATCTCACGGACGGCGAGAGAGAAAAGCTGGAAGATGAGAAATCCCGGAGGAAGTTGCCGAGCGAGGGTCACGTGCCCCACCGTCGAGCTGCCGATTCAGCTCCCGAGAGAAGTCAGAATGTGGGGTCCCTGGGGTTCGGGCTGAGGAACGGCAGTCTATGACTTGTCCGCTGCTTACCGTTCCTCCCCACACTGGCCGCTGTGCTCGTGCTTCTTCCACAAGCGTTCCAAATGCTGAGTCCATACTTTCTACGCGCTTTCATTGGTGGCCATTTCCTCTAGCCCTGCTAATCCCCATGATTCAACCGATCCTCAATGCCGTGAATGCTCCCCGTCATCATCAGAACCAGCTATCCGGTCCGCTTACCCCGGCCTATCTCAGATTACTTATAAAGTCATGGCCCTCCACATCTCTGCTGGACAGAGTGTTTTAATTCTTCTCCTTCCAAGTTGACTGTGTTGAGCTTCATCCCCCTTCACTCCACTATACATACTACATTACATCACCATCATGGTTCAAGAGACGTATGACATTGTCATCGTCGGCGCTGGCCCCGTCGGCCTGCTGCTGTCCCTGTGCATGTCGCGCTGGGGTTACAAGGTCAAGCACATCGACAATCGCCCTGTGCCGACTGCCACCGGCCGCGCCGATGGTATCCAGCCGCGCTCAACCGAGATTCTGCGCAACCTGGGTCTGAAGCGCTCTATCATGGCCTACGAGCCCGCCAAGGTCTACGATGTTGCCTTCTGGGATCCCCACGGCGACGGTTCTGGTATTACCCGCACCGGTAGCTGGCCCAGCTGCCCCCGCTTCATCGACACCCGCTACCCTTTTACTACCTTGGTTCACCAGGGTAAGATCGAGCGCGTCTTCATTGACGAGATCGAGAAGGCTGGTACCCACGTTGAGCGTCCCTGGACTATCCACGGCTTCGAGAACGACGGTGCCAATGCCGACTACCCCGTCGAGGTCCAGTTGAAGTGCCTCGACACCAATGTTATCGAGACCGTCCGCTCCAAGTACCTCTTCAGTGGCGAGGGTGCCCGCAGCTTTGTCCGTGAACAGCTCGGTATCAAGATCCAACACAAGGACCCCATTGCTTACGTCTGGGGTGTTATGGACGGTGTCGTCCGCACTAACTTCCCCGATATCGAGGTAAGAATATTCCCTGCGTGCACCCAAAGTATCCGTCTTAACATTGTCTTAGACAAAATGCACTATCCACTCCGATGCCGGTTCAATCATGGTTATCCCCCGTGAGGACAACATGGTCCGTCTCTACGTTCAAATCGCCTCATCTACCGACTCCGACTGGGACCCTCGCAAGACCGCCACCGCCGAGCAGGTCCAGCAAACCGCGAAGAACATCTTGAAGCCCTACTGGATTGAGTGGGACCGGGTTGAGTGGTACTCCGTATACCCCATTGGACAGGGTATTGCTGAGAAGTATACTCTGGACGAGCGCGTCTTCATGGGCGGCGATGCCTGCCACACTCACAGCCCCAAGGCTGGCCAGGGTATGAACACTGCTTTCCACGATGCCCTCAACATGGCCTGGAAGATCCACGCCGTCGAGTCCGGCTTCGCCAACCGTTCCATTCTGAGCACCTACGAGAGCGAGCGCAAGGACATCGCCGATACCCTTCTCAACTTCGATGCTAAGTATGCCGCTCTCTTCTCCAAGCGCCGCCCCAACGCCGGCGAGGTGAAGGCCAGTAAGGCCGTACAGTCCGATGATGAGGAGGAGGAGGACGAGTTCGTCAAGACCTTCAAGTCCTCTTGCGAGTTCACCAGTGGATACGGAGTTGCCTACAAGCCCAATGTCTTCAACTGGGATGCCAGCCACCCCGCCAAGTCTGAGCTCTTCGACATCCCCGGTGTCCGCTTGACTGCCGGCCGTGCCTTCACCCCGACCACCGTCACCCGTTTCGCCGATTCCAACTTTGTTGATCTGGAGCAGGAGGTTCCTGTCAACGGATCTTTCCGCATCTTCATCTTCGCTGGTAACCAAGCCAAGACCAAGCAGGCCATCGCCGACTTTGCTGCCAATCTTGAGAAGGAACGCTCTTTCCTGTCGGTTTACCGTCGTAAGGACATCGCCGATGTCTCGTTCTTCGAGCGCCACAACCCCCACTCCAAGCTCTTCACCATCTCCACCATCTTCTCTGCTTCTAAGAACGAGATTGACATGGCAGCTGTGCCCCAGGTCCTCAAGGACTACCACCACCACATCTACGCCGACGACATCCCCGATGTCCGCGTTCCCAACGCCAAGTTCGCCGCGCACGAGAAGCTCGGTCTCGATGCCGAGAAGGGTGGTGTCATCGTTACCCGTCCCGACAGCCACGTTGCCTGCACAGTGCAGCTGGTTGAGGGTAGCGGCACTGTCGATGCCCTGAACGAGTACTTCAATGCCTTTGCGAGCAAGCCCCTCGGCCAGGACTCCCAGCAGAGCCGTCTTTAAATTTAAGATTCTTATGCCGTGTATGCTAGATTTGGGATGTATATAGCTTGTTTGGATCGTTCATTTGGAGCGACTGTTTGAGCATGATTGGCGTTGCAATTATTTTTATTATTCATGAACAGAGTTTCTCTTCTGAAAACAACCTTGATCTTTCAATCTTTTAAGTAAAAGTAAATCTTTTTGACGTGGAAGTAAACTAATTTCCTGCGTGGTCACATGCCAAGACCCCGATCTATCTTCAAGTCTCCACCCCGCATCGCCAGAAACCTTCACTTTGTTCCCTCGAGCACGCACCTCCTCCCCAAACCGCATTTCGACTCCTCAAAATGCTTTCGCTCATTCTTTCTGCTGAAATGGAGGGGTGAGTACCATCTAATCCGTGTCCCGCGCCGGTTGAGCCTCACCCGAAGCTCTCCCCGCACCGCGAAAGAAGATTTGATCCATGCGGTGCGGGCACATTCATATGCATCTATGACCTTGAAAAAGACATAGCCCTAACTCACTCATACAGTGTCACGGGCCTCCAGCCTACTGATACCGAGGAGAACCCGTACTTCTACACGTTCCGCGTGAAATGCACCCAGTGCCACGAGATGCACCCGAACTGGGTCAGCTTCACCCGCTTTGTGAGTATCATCAGTCCCATAATCCGGGAGATTGAATATTGTACTGACGTGCCTGGCATAAAGGAGCAGCATGAGATCCCCGGGAGCCGTGGTGAGGCCAACTTTGTCTGGAAGTGCCGTCTCTGCAGCGTAAGTTGTCTTTTTCGTCCCCAATGCCCGCTCATTTCACCCTCATCTTGTACCCTTTCATTTCCTGGGCCACACCATTGCCATGCACTAAAGACAGTGATTCATCTCTGGACATCATCTGACGATCCCAGAAAACCCACTCCGCCAGCATCACATCCGGTCCCCATGTCTTCGAAGTCCAGGAGGACCCGAAGAAGAAGAAGAACGGCCAGAAGATCATTGACATGGACTGTCGCGGTCTCGAGTTCACCGAGTTCAAGCCTGACGTAAGTGATTCCACTCTTCACGAGCTTTGTGCGCGCTTCTCACGCTTTGCAGGGTGATTGGGAGGTCAAGGGCGCTGAGTCTAACACCCCTTTCTCGGCCATTGATCTCTCTGATGGTGAGTGGTATGATTATGATGAGAAGTCTGGTGAGGAGGTTAGCATCAAGGAGATCACCTGGACTGTTGGTCGGTAAGGGCTTTGCTTGAGATTTTGCTCTGAAGCGTGGGTATGAGGCGTGAGGTGTTTCTGGGAGGGGTATGTGGGGAAAGAGGGGCCAAAGCCCATGAATGAGATGAAATTTACTTATTTTAAAAAATATCTCAAGAAGCTATTTCAAGGTTCATTGTATTTCTACTATGCAAACGCCAGAAAGAGGGGGGAGTTGGTGTTGTGGCGATGAGAGCTTGGACAATGTGACAACGGAGCCCATGTACCATGAGTCTTAAGTCCTCGATACTAGGAATATCAAATTCAAGAAAAAAAAAAAAAAAAGTACATAGCAAGATAAAGCGTCGAACAACACCGCCAAACCATCTACAACACATCCACCAAGTGCTGCCCAAGGCGGTGAATAACGCTGCCTTCTAATTGGTCCACACAGCATCCCGACCAGCTCACATTTTCGCGACGCTCAGCAAACCCCAAGAACACCAAGCACGCGCATCCATCACAATCAGCCCCGAAGAAGCTCACCCACCCAGCTCTTCTCACCCCCCCTCCATCCCCTTCCACAGAAGCATTCACGGCCCCAACCCCGCCAACCTTACCCGCCATAATGAGCGTACGTCTCCCCCCCATCAAGCTCCGGCACAAGACAAAGTCCAGCCCAGGCTCTCTCCACCACCAGGATAACCACTGACACCTTGTAATAGTTCCAACCTCTCAACCCCCGCCCGTTCCTGCAGGCTAGGTACGCGACCCCCGACCCATCCCTTCCCACACTGGCGCACTCCCGAGTCTCTACGAGTTACAATTGGGGATTGGGATTGAGATCGAGATTGAGATCGAGATTGAACGCCTTACTGACATTGAAACGCAGAGTCGGCACCGAGCTCGTCATCCGTTTGAAGTGGGGCCAGACTGAGTACAAGGGTACTCTGGAGAGCATCGATTCGTACATGAACGTCCTGCTCCGCGATACTGAGGAGTATCTCGATGGAAAGCACACGGGATCCCTGGGTCTTGTGCTGATCCGGTACGTCGCATTCCCCATCTTCATCTCCCAGAGGATAGATGATAGTCGAAGTCCAGGTTGGAATCGCGAGCTAACTCGCAAATAGATGTAACAACATCCTCTGGATGGGCGACGCTAGCACTGTGGAAATGAAAGACGTCGGGTTACAAGGTCAATAAGGTATTGAGGGTGCCTTTGTATTCTGCCTGCGGCGTGCGCGGGTAACGGGGTACGTTTCCTGTGGCTGACGCAGGGTCTGGGGTTCATGGTTGATACGAGACTGGGTAGTTTGATATCCAGTGCACATAGAGTGCGGGTTGAAGGGATCTATTCTAAAACATCGGATGGTTGCTCTTTTTTTTCTTTTTCTTCACGAGGCGTTTTTTGATGGTTCGAGTGTGATATTCTTGCATGGCCACTGGCCAAATCAAATGGATTGAGGTACCTACTTTTGTTCTTGAATGTGTCTTGTAGAGGGCGTACGTAGATGGAGGCGGAGGCTGTGGCTAGTGAGGTGTCAGGTGAGTGATCTCATGTCTGGCTGCGTCAGCGGGGTTGTCATGAGTGACGCGGATTCATCGTGATGGCTCTGGACTATACGTCAGGGCGAGTGGCGTAATGGTAGATGATGGGATTAGGCCGATAGCAAGGGTTGATATATAGTTACCTACGTAAGGACATTGACCATGAGTGGCAGTGGCTTGTATCCACTGGGAGACCGGCATGTCTTTCGATCATATTTGCAAAGCCGGTGAAACCGGTGCCGATGCCGCTTGAGATCATCGGTGCATAAAGCCGAGGGGCAAATTTGTCTACGTAGCCCCTGCTGCAGGAAGTTGGGGTTTGTCAAATAACGAGGCCGGAGATTATCATAGCTACACTTGGTAGATAGAAATGTGACGTGAAATGTTCCCCTCATCGGGATATGCAGGGATGCTTCTTTTTATAGAATTCCATTGTTGATCACCCGAAGAAGCACAGTGGTCTGGTACCTTAACGTACAGAACCTAGGTACCAGAAGGACCCTAGTGACCCCTACCCGAGGCACGTAGGGTCGCAGTAGTTCGGGGTGTTAGCACACGATCTGCTAGCCCCCGACGTCATCCGTAACCGAATCCTTCGCAGACTGCAGAGGGCTAAGAGTTGTAGTGTGTCTTCACGAACTTAAGTGTGTGCTCGGGGCACAACTGACCCTCACGAGGGCCGCGCAAGTGCCTCCACCGAGATCTCACGAACCATTCGGCCGTGAGTCTTTGCATCCACAATGGTCAGTGGCCAGACGCCAGGCGCCACCACCCCCATTCGAGTGGTACCCCCGTCGCCGATCGTGTCCTATTTCCGAGTCACCCTTCGCTTTTTAAGGGTTTGCTTTCTCGATGGGGAAATGAAAGAACAGACCTCCCATCTACAATTTCTGCAATATCTGCATTTCCGCATTCCACTCTGCATATATCACACTGAGCTACCGGAAGACGGGAATACCAGTGTTGCACAAGACCCTGTCGAAACCACAATTTCTCCGTGGATTCTTAGTGGCTTCTCGACTCCCCTGATCTTCATCTCCTGGTTCCACACCTGCCTGCATCTCTTCTCCGTTTCTCAGTGGATTTTAGTCGCACGGTGGTTCCTTATATTATCATTCAAAAGACCCCGTCTGCCCAGCGCGCCCTGTTCCCCCTCCCCCTTTTACTTCCCCCTCTCATACTCTCGCTTTCTTTCCGTGAAACGCACCCCTGGTGTCGCGCCTACTGCAACATTCTTTGTCTCATACCCTTGAGAGATCTATAAAGAAGAAACGAAAAGAAAAAAAGACTACCACCTGGGAACTTTTTTTTCCCCCTCACTGTCGCTTGAACTACTTCCAAAATGCGCGATACCCCCTCCAAGTTTATCGAGATCCTCGATCCCAAGGACAGCCAAATACGCATGTCCGACTCGGACGTCCGCCTCGAGGACGTCCTCGCCGACCACGAGGCAACCATGAGCCGCCCACGCTCCTCCACTCTGTCCTCCAAAACCCTCGAAAAACCACACCTGGCGCGAACAAACTCCGCCTCCCCTACACAGCGCTGGAAGCGCATTAGCAATATCCTCGTGCAACCACGCCGGAACTCCTAGTAGGCCTCCGAGACGTTCTCAAGGTTGAAAAGAAAACAAAGAAACGTCTCTATTCCTCGCCCGAGGCACGAACGACACGATTACGGATATTTTCACGAGAAGATGATTTTTGTTAAAGCGGAACTCGATCCATGTTTCATGCAGTGCACGAAGATCCGATGGTTGCGGGCTTCGGGAACTAGCTCTAAAAACTATGAGAAATGAGAAGTGCATGGGGACAGGTACTTGTTCGGATTTTGACTGGGGGTTGATTGATCTTTTCCTGGTCGGATTGGCAAGGGGACTTGATCGCGCCGGACGCTGGAGATCGGGTCTCTTCCCCCCCCCCCCCCCCCCCTCCTCCTTTGCGATAACGATGTGATGATTTTATTTCATGGGGGAAATATATAGGACATCCCCCCCGAGGGAACTGGATTACTTCAATTTCCAGTGTTCAATTATTTTCTTGATCTCCGGTTGTTTTCTTTAAAACGTACATGTATAGAAAGGACGGCGTATTGATGAATGAGTCAACTGGCTTGTTGAATTTTTTCCCATCTAATTTCATTACCCCCCGCCCCGGCCCGGCCCCGGCTCAACAGGAACACGGGCATTCTCATTTGTAGAGCCGAGGTAATATTTTCCCCCAACTGCAATTTGCAATACACACCGGTCTGAATCTAGCTGTGACGGATACACAGCACTCACAACCACACCACTGTACCCCGAACCAAGCTACACAACCAACCCGGCCCTGAAAAACTGTTTATCGGAGATAAATGGGGAAATGGTGGATTGGGGAATTGGGGAATGGGAGAATGGGAGAATGGGAGAATGGGAGAATGGCTGTACCTGGACGGATCTGAAACCCATCCAGCCTAGGCCTGCGCTGGATCTTTGAATTTCGTAGTTCACGGCCCAGGGCTTTGTCATTGCCAGGTACCGGTGGACCCCTGGACCCTGGATATGAACCACCTGAGTGGGTGGGACATTGTCCTACGCGATGACCGGGCCCCTCCTCAGGACCAGTGAAGTGGTGTTTGGGTGTGATGGGGTCCAGGGCTTGTAGCCTAGATTGCTCTTTTTTTGCTGTGGGTTTTTTTTATGGGGGTTGTTTGGCACGCTAGCAGAACTGTTTTTGCGAACTATTGGCGAAAACCGGGGCCCTTTGTCTCATGTTTGATCTGTGTTGAGTTCTGGACTTTGTGATTGTTGTTCGGAGTGAGACAGCAGGTGTGCAGAAATGGATTCGACGTAGAGCTTCTTTTGGGGGGTTTGATCGTGTTGGTTTGGTGTCTGGGGACTTTCGCTGATTTTACCCCTGAGATTTAATGTTTGGTAGATGGCGTTATTCTCGAAACATTGCCGACCCATGGTTCGATCGAGCTGATCTACAAATAGTAGCTGTCTTTTCTCAACGGCGTAATTTTAATTGAGGGGTTGGGTCGATGTATGTAGAAATGATCGGTTTCGAATGAGTTTCCAGAAGCCTTCGTGGCGTCCACGGGCATTCACAGCCAGACTACGGAAATGTGCGGAGTGGACCTGGACACATTCTTTCGGTCTTTTCAAGCCTTTCTTTCGGTCTTCAATTTGAACACTTACGAATTTCCTTTCTCGATACATATATTTTGTTGCTTTTTCGACCCTGCCCACGTGGACGATACGTGTCGGTTCTTCAACCATGTCCCCGCAGATACATATTCATGAACGCTTACTTGCACGTACTTGGAGCATCTCATTAGTATATGGACACACCGACTATTGATAATTCGAGTTTATTAGATTCAGTTTCAATTCTCATTATTTTGCCCGGGTTGTTCAAGCTGCACAAAGTATTCATAAACATAGATCCACACATTCCAGAGGTCTTCACATTAGTCATAAATGTTTTCCGGAGTATTAAACAACCCAGACCAGAGTTCATCACCTACTAAAGTAACTGTGCGGCAAAGAAGCTTTTCCCGGAAATGATTCAAGGCCCAGTCCAAAAGCCAAACAAAAGGAGGGTACTGTTCGAAGTCGCTCACCATATGTTAGCCGCGTCTTCCGCCGTGACTTGCTAGATGGAGGGCTCTGCAACTTGATCAGCCATCGGGAGGTGTACATTTGAAAGATGGAATATTGAGGGCTTATATAGGCTGGTTGAGTTTAAGTGGTGGTAGAAGTGAAGAGATAGACAAAATGGGAAAGCGAGAGTTATCAACAATGCGCAAGGATGACATTGGCCGCAAAGGTGGCCAGCATTGTGTGAATAGTGTCATTCACTGCCTACTCTACTATAAGGCTACAAATCTCACTATCGCTCCGCTGTTAGACTGCCTACAATACGGTCGTCTTGATTTACTCCCGCCAAAAAATGCCGCGACATCAACGTCCCTAGTTAACCTTCAATGGAGGTACAAATGGCATTGGACATTTTACAGAGCAGAGCTAAGAAACCTGATCGATGTGACTAGTGATGATGACTACTATTGGTTGGTTGGCCCCATAGTAAGCATGGTCGCTGAATTGCAGCCTAGTCCGATAATTTCCGAAAGGTTACATGGCCTCTAGCCAAGGGTCACTAGTGCTGGAGCCGAGAGAATACGAACCTTACGTCGGAAATAACAGAGTATGTTTCAAATAAATCAGATTCTGTTATCGTAATCTCATTGGCTCATGGACGTGGTCTGGCAGCCTAGAAACATTGTATCTGTATGTATAGATCGAACAGGAGTTAACCCCGAGAAAGAAACACGAAAAATAAAGAAAAGAGAGGTAAAAGACATGTTCAAAGAATCAAAAATCAGGGAATCCAGTCCCGGTGGTATAAGGTACGCTTCGTATATGCTTAGCAAATGATCCGGGTGTCGGACGCGTGGACAGGGCCCATCATGAGCGCCTCGACGATCTCGCCCTTGATGCCGACGCCACGGCCGGGGCGCAGGATGACCAGGGCATTTGCGGAGGCAAGGCTGCCCACGCGGGAGCTGCGCTGTCCGACACCTTCGACACCGGTGCTGGTGGCATACAGGCGGCCGTCGGAGCGGGAGCCTGTCACCACAGCACGGTGATACTCGGTGCGTTTGGGGTCCAGAGGGAAGTGGTGTGTCAGGACCACGGCAACACGAGGCAGCCCAAGCTGCGGCGACAACCAGGGCTTGGTCGCTAGAGCTTGCGAACTCTCTCCCAGGCCGGTGAGCTTGTGCAGCGAGGGAAGCACGAACAGGTTGAGAGTGACAAGGGCAGAGGCAGGGTTTCCGGGGAGAGAGAAGATGAGTTTTGATTGGCGTTCTTGCTGGGAAGTCGTTCCCGAGTCGCCAGTGGCTGCCTTGAAGGGCACAGTAGCGAAGGTGGTGGGCTTTCCCGGCTTCATGGAAACACGGCCGAAGTGAATTGTGCCGCCGAGCGATCGCTCGATGGTCGGTTTGAGAAGGTCCAGCTCGCCCATTGAGACACCACCGGTGGTGACTATCACGTCGACACTGGACGAGGCACGACCAACACCGCGCAGTGAGTCGCGCAGCGCATGCTCTAGCTCACCAGTGGGTGTGTCGCGTGCAATGCCTAGATCAACAGTATCGAACCCCCATGATTTAATGCATGAGATCAGCGAAGGTCGGTTGGAGTCCCGGATCTGCCCGCCAATTAGAGGGCGGGGATCGTCATGCTCAACAAGTTCGTCTCCGGTACTCAGGACGCCTACGGTGGGCTTCTTGAACACCTTGACGGTCTGGGTGCCAGTGGCAGCCAGCAGACCGACCTCGCCACCGATGGGAGAGATGATATCTCCGCGCGAAAGGATCTTTGACCCAAGAGCAACGTCGCTGCCGGGCTCGCGGACATTCTCGCCAGGAAGGATGTCCTCCGCAAGGATGTGAACAGTTGCTTCTTCGTTGCCGTCGGGGGTGGTGGTGGCCAACTCGGTATCTTCGACCATGACTACGGCGTTCGCATTGGGAGGGAGAGGCGCCCCGGTGGTGATTCTAGCGATGGTCCCTGGCTGAAGGGGCTCCAGCACACCACCAACGTTGGCGTGGGTAATTGATGCTACGGGGAAAGTGCCCTTTGTGCTGGCGCCTTCGGAGGCAATAACGGCGTATCCGTCGACGATACTGGCACGGTAGGCCGGCACCGCCTCGGCGGCGTAGATGTCTTCGGCGACGACAGAGCCCACGATGGATGTATTAACAGGGGCTTCGATGGCAATGGGCTCAGGAGTATGCTCGCTAATTTCGAGGAGCGCCTTCTCCACGGAGAGCATGGGGTAGGGTGACGAACGGTACCGCCGGCCAGGACCAGCCGAAGGGTCATTGGACCGGGGAGCAGTGTGTGCCTTCACGACTATGTGACCATGGTTATGGCCGTGGCCATGACCATGACCATGATGGTGGTGATGGTGATTGTGCTGATGTTGGACAGACGAGCCTGACGAGACGCCAGCTTCGGCCTCCAACGTCTTAACACCAGCGGCATGCATGTTTCGAGAGTTTGCTCCGGCGGATTGAAGACAAGCGTGAGGCAAAAGCTTTACAACAGCTTCAAGATTTTCCACAGCTCCTTTTGGAGACCCGGGTAAAGTAATAATCAAAGTCTTATCGCGTACACCCGCAACTGGTCTTGCCATCATAGCAACTTGGAGGGGGGTCAGCGGGATGTAAATAGTCGGATACAAACAAAGGGTGATGTCATCTCACATGGGGTTACTTTCAACGAAGCGGCGATCATACCATGACTGGGGAAGTTAATTCGTGTTAGCGCACGGCCACGAATGCCTAGGCGTATACTCACACGAGGCCCGGGGCATGTCGATGTAGCAGGGGAGAGACGGCCTGCGTGATGTCATCAGAGGGGAACGCATTATTGAACCAAACCAAACCGGTTGTTTACCTCCGGGGTGTTATCTCGCACTGCGAAGCCGGTCCCTCCGCTGAGTAGAATCAGGTTATACCAATTGGGTCCATCGGTCCAGTCGCAAATCGACTGTTGAATGTGGAACACGTTGTCGGGAACGATCTTGACTGCGGGGGATTCCCACTTGTCCTCGGCGGTCAAGATGGGCGTCAGAGCGGAGGCCGTCTTGTCGGACGCGGGGTCCTGAGCGGCTGTGTCGGAGACGATCAGAATGGCTACCTTGAGTTTGTCCATGGTGCGGAGTGGTTGGAAGTGGAAAAGTGGGGGAGAGGTAGGTCTTTTATCACTTTGGGTCCGGGGTAATCGCGCACCCGAATTTTCTGTTACCTCCTAGCGGTCCGTGCTGTCTACATTTAGAGACGGTATGATGTCGATGATAAAGTTTGGTACAGGCTTGGCCTTCATTGCAACTCATTACTGTACACATACATAATCTCCACACTGATGCAATTAAGCAAACTGTGCTCTCTACGATATCGAATCCAGACGCCCCAATGCTGTGTATACATGTGAACAAAACACGAAAGTTTTGACGGAAAATAAAAAGAGCAAGTTGCCCGAGAATCATACCGGGCCTAGTCGTTAACTCCTTGTGATGGCCCGTTCGGGCAATCGCAGCCGTCTAGCGGCGGGGGGAGCCTTTCGACCTTAAGCCGCACCCATGTCGAGGGCCTTACCACCAACCAATAGGCCAATGATCAGTCCAAACAGTCCGAGGACGGAACTGAAAATCTCAATAACGAGGATCTTGACGAACCTATTGTTTAGATTAGTGATTTGTCTCCCAATGCCGCAAAGGCATACAGCCACGCTGGCGATACAGCTCCGGAGAAGACTTACAGGGTACCATCCGCAGCGTCGGCAAGGGCAGCACCACTGCCGTTGATACCAACGGAGACACCGCAAATCAAGTTGCAGAATCCGACAGTGATTCCTCCCCAGAACAAGGCGTATCCGGTGTAGAAGTTGCTCTTGGTGTAGAGCTCGGCTTCGGGGACGGGGGTGAGCTTCGAGGAGAAGATGATCGCCATGATGACACCGTAGATAGCGACGACTTCGCAGAAAATAATGGAAATCAAGTTCTTGGTGCGGATATGGGGAGCGCGGACACCGCCGCCGACAATCGAGGAACCGGTGAGGAAGATACCCCTGCAACAAACACGGCGGTTAGTACGGACAAGACATATATCTACCGTCGGGCATTATCGTACCATGCAGCTCCGACGACCGAACATCCAATGCACATCGCGATACCGAGATTAGCCCAGGCGTAAGGGGACACCTCTTCGAGGAACCGACCGACCTGGAACGTGTCATGTCAGTTAAGTTCGTGGGCCAGCATCACTAGCTACATCGGTAGGGCCGATCATACATTAAAGGCTTCACCTTCCCCCTGGAAGAGCATATCTAGAAAGACAGTTAGCTATGGACTCGGGGATCGGGATCGGGATCGGGGGTTGACACGTACACAACCCGACCACGAGGAGGGCGGTCGTGGAGAGACCAAAGAGGTACCGGAGAGCCATGGCGACCTCAACCTGAAGATGAAGGAATGAAAAGGGTAAACGTGGAAGAAACCCGATAAGGTAGCTGAAGCTATGAGGTGGAGGAGGATTGGGACTCGCTGGCCGGGACCGGATTAACTGCTCCGGGGCGGTGGACGACACTCTCGCCGTGTTTCCCCAGATCCACGCTCTCACCTACAAGAGGGTTGACGGACACACTGTTGCTTTGGCTTTGTTTTCTGCCATTGCATATCCAATTCTCCGTGTCTTCATTGACAGGAGTGCCCTTGGTCCCGCCGCGCGTTGAAATTTGACCCCCTGAGTTCTCCCCTCCTCATATCTCCGACATCATGGCCTCCGCCTCTGGGGTAGGGTCGTATTCGAACCCGTTGAAGAAGTTCAAGTGAGTGGCATAGCTGAAGAGGGACTGAGTGAGACCATGGCACTAATGTGAGACCTAGGTTGGTGTTCTTGGGTGAACAGAGCGGTATGGCCTCCTCGACCTTTGCGCCCCATCTACGATTACCAGGGGTTACGAACGTGTAAAGAGGATGATTCTGATGATTATTACAGTTGGAAAAACCTCTTTGATCACCCGGTTCATGTATGACTCGTTCGACAACACGTACCAGGCTACTATCGGTATCGACTTTTTGTCCAAGGTACTACTACCCCGGATACATTGATGCGATCCTACTTTGCATTGTTTCCAGCCGTTGAGACAAATACTGACTCCTCCAGACTATGTATCTTGAGGACCGTACTGTCCGCCTTCAGCTCTGGGATACCGCCGGCCAAGAACGTTTCCGCTCCCTCATCCCCTCCTACATCCGAGATTCGAGTGTCGCCGTTGTGGTCTACGATATTTCGAACGCCAAGTCCTTCCAGAACACCCGGAAATGGATCGACGATGTGCGTGGAGAGCGCGGAAACGATGTGATCATCGTGTTGGTGGGAAACAAGACCGATTTGAACGACAAGCGCGAAGTTACAACGGCACAAGGCGAGGAGGAGGCAAAGAAGAACAACTTGATGTTCATTGAAACCAGTGCCAAGGTTGGCCATAACGTGAAGCAACTCTTCCGGAGGATCGCGCAGGCTTTGCCAGGAATGGAGGGTGAGGCGAAGCAAGGGGAAAGCACAAGTACGTCACCGCGCAGTAGAGGACACCGAGGGGCTCTGCAGCAGATACTGACCACTTCGCAGTGATTGACGTGAACATTCACCCCAAGGAAACCACCAACAACGATGGCTGTGCTTGCTAAGCATCTCACTTCACTCCAATTCTTTCCGTTTACACCACTTCTGACCGATTACTAATGTCGAGTCTGTCCATGATATGCACCGATTTTTTAAGATGTACATGTTTCCTTTCTCGTTGCTCGTCGGGTGAATAGCGTGTGCTTAGATCTTTCAGTCCTGAATGCGGTTGCGTCCACGTTTGCGAGCTGTTGCCTGGATGGTGGGCGTTCTGATATCCGTTCTCTCCGCATTATATCTTGTTTTCATGGTTCACCCGGAGGTTGCTTCTTGACTCATTTGGAGGCCACCCTGGCCCGAATGGCCCTTAGGCTAACATTTTGCATATGGTATAATCGATGAAGCTGTACATTATGGCATCTTCATGAACATTTCTCAAATTGCATTGTTGTTTGTAGATCTAACATCGTACAAGAAAGAATCGACATCGGCCCTGGGTTTTGTCACTTACCATACATGCGGTGGCACAATCTTCCAAACGTCTGTGGCTAGGCAGCCTTGCCCTGTGGCCCTGTGGCCGTGTTGAGCTCAAATTACCGCCGGGGCCAACCAGGTCGTCGGATGACATAACGTAAGCCATCGCCCCAAATCCTCCAACGACTTTCTGGGCGTTGAAAGCAACCAAAACGATAGCGACCACAAAAGTATAAGGATAAGGTACATCACCCGCCCACGAGATTATTTGATTGAAGGGGAATGGAAAGGAATACAACATGGTGCTGGACGTGAGGTGGTCAGTCAGGGATGAGTGACGGAACAGAGGTTTCAGTAAATGAATATATTAGAAGCAAAGGTGTAAACCAAGCGTCCAGGTTGAGAGCCTTCCGATGTCACAGGTTGGGGTGCTCCTCCATCGACATGAGATATAACCTGGGAACCAGCCCTAGAGGCTCATATCATCCCAAGTGAATGCCCGGTTGATATGACTCCTGTATTTAGCATCCTGAGCTTATTATCTATCATTATCTTGCTGGCAATCCATCCCACTAGTCTTTCAGGTCTTCAGGTCATTGAAGGAAACTTTCTGCTACTCAACTTAGGTGGAGATCGGAGAAATTCTCCTGCATCTACTAGCCTCAATTTCTTCTGGAAGCTAAATCCAGGAGTAAATTTAACCCCATCCGGCTCTTGAAGCAAGTCGAAGAGGCAAGTCGTTTCCAGTCCCTGGTTTCCAGCATGTTCATTCAGCCCGAACAAGTCTGGTAAGAAGTCCCCCGAATCAAAGAGGGTCCAATAGCAGGAGAGTTTGTGTTCTGTGGACCTCATATCTCATTCTCCAACTATCCTCGGAGTGCGTAAGAGCAGTGTCTATTGTCGTGAAAGATTAGTCCTAATAAGAACACCGAGTTCGGGGTATGTGGCCCCTCTCCGCGATTTACTATGTAATCAATACGCACTCCGTTTTCAAGATGACTAAGTGTGATAAGAAGCCGAGCCAACCAGCCCTGGATTTTACAAAGATTAGATTTACCGGGGTAGATTGTGGCTTATTGGCTAAATTTTATCTTCCGAAGTAAGCTGCAGCAAGCACATGGGCAAGCCAAAGCCCTCGTATTTCGGTTAAGCGAGCCACCCTCTCTGGAACGTCTAGATTCTGGTGGCTGCTTATCGCATCATCAAGCAGCATAAGATTTAATTAATTTTGATTATTTTTGTGACCACTGTACAGGTCGGAGTAATATAACATTTTGTGGGAATCAAGGGGATCAGGAAGTCTCAGCAACTTCGGTCTCTTCGCCAGTCTCCTCCTCGGGAGCATATGCCTCCGCTGCAGGCTCGAAGAATGGAGCGAACTTGCTCCTCATTCTGAGTCTCTTTCCGTAGAAATAAAATGCGACCGGAATAGGTACAAGGCAAGCGGCAAGGCAGCCAAGCAGAGTTGAGGCCCATTGAATGCCCATGTTTTCGAACATTTGACGAGAGAACAGAGGGAAACTGGCAGCGACCATTGAACGGCAGAAAGTATTTGCGGCGATGGCAGATGCGGCACTGTTGAAAATATTAGATGAAGATCAATGGTAGCTAGCGTTTGGTCATACTCACAACATGAGATAGGTATCAATCAGGTAGTTGAACAGTTGAATGAAAATGATCAGGAGACCGAATCCAGTAAACAGGCCACTCAAGGTTGGCACAATCCAGTGAACAGTGCCTGAGAATCCAGTCCATCCGAACCAGAATAGTCCAGCAGCAAAGAGAACACCACCGAGAATCACTGGAGGGCAGCGCCACTCAGGGATAGGCACGCCGCCGTTCGCGTCAAGCTTTCGGTTGTACCCCTTGCTCGAAATGATGATATATAATGCAGCGATGGCTAAACCAACGACCATACCGAACAAGGGTAGGCCACTAAGACCAGCATTGAATCCATACTTGCCCTGGAAGACAACGGTATAGGCTGTTAAGAAACAGTAGAGGAGACCATAGATAAAACTAAGGTAGACCGTGACTGCCAGGATAAGGGGCTCGCCAAAGAGCAAACGGAGCGGGCGCGAGAAATTATTAATCATCAGCTCTTTAAAGTCCACTTCAATTTCCTCCTGCTTAGCGTGAATACCCCAGTTCTTTGTGCGACGGCGTAGCTCGGCGGCTTTCTCGATAAGCACAACAGGCGGGTACGATTCTTTAAGGAAGAAAAGGTTCATCAGAAAAGCTGCATATCCCATAAATGCTGGGATATACGCTGTCCAGCGCCAGCCCAGATAGGACATATTGATGAAGCCTCCAATAAAAGGCGCAAGAAGAGGGCCTAAGAAGACAGTGCCAGAGAAACAAGCGATCGCAATACCGCGGGTGCGGTTATTGTACATGTCGGAGAAAACAGCAGCGACGACCGCTAGGGGCGAACTGCCAAATATACCGCAGAAGAATCGACAAATCATGAGTGTTTGGATGTCTTTCGAGACTGCTACTGCCGTATTAAAGATACCGAAGCCGAGCATGGCAATAATGATGCCGGGGCGCCGGCCCTTGAGCTCCGAGAGGGGCGCCCAGAGTAGGGGACCAGAGGCGTAGCCGACGATATACAGGGTGCTAGATAGAACAGCGACTTCGAGGCCAACACCGAAATACGAGGCAACATTTTGTGCAGAGGGACTGAAAACGGCGGAATCGAAAGTCGAGCAGATACTTGTAAATGCGAGCATAGCACTGATATAAATTCTTGAATGGAGTCAGCTATGAATTTTGGCATGGTTCGGTGAGACATTATAACCTACTTTTTCTTTATGGGCCAGTTCTGGGGGTACATAGGATCATCTGGCCCGTCGAATTCCACGACGTAGTCTTCGCGATTTGGCAACGGCGGGGGGTAAGGTTTTCCGGCGCCAAATGCCGGGAGGGGAAGCTTGGATTGTCGCGATTTCACGCTCTCACCAACAGTCATAGAATGCTGGAGGCGCTGGGTTTCAATGCGACTCAGTGCGTGAGAGGCGCTACTTCGCTGGCGCTCCAGATCGACCTCTGTATTGCGCGACTGCAGCCTGCGGAATTGGGGATCGTAGTCGACAGAGCTGCTAGAGCCCGTTGAGGAGGTTGCAGAGGTTCCAGGCCTCTCGGCCTCTGCGGTAGGCTTTTCATCATAATGGGAAGATTGCGCCTGGGCATCGACCTCAGCCCGCTCAAGATCTTCGTCGGCCTTGTTGAAACTCATAGTGAGCGGCGGGTCTGATGGTGTCAAGCGTGGATGTGAGCCGCAGACGCTCGCGGCATCCAAATTATCGAGGTTGGACGGTGAGAAGAAATTTTCCGGGTGCCTGCTGATCGAAAATATAAACAGGGAGCTCGCCTTCCAGAAGCGACTGGTGTTCAAAAATGAAGCGGCGCTAAAGTGGAACTGATTCCGACTTAACCGTGCTGACCCACAATCAGACGGCTACTACTATGATCGCAATTGCCGACTGTCCACGAGAACGTGCAGAGAAAAGTGTGCTCAAGGACAATTAGCAGATTTTGCTTCTAGGGATCTAGTTCAAGGTTGTTGCCAACCTCTGGTGCAGAGCGCGGGATTTGGTGGTGGTGAACGAGAACGGATTCAGAACTCGAAGCTGCATTCCTCCCCCAAAGTCGACATTATCCAACATTGTGGGTCTCCGCGCGCACTAATGGTAAAATACTGCTAGTACACTTTGATCTGATGTCATTATTGGGCTCCGATGATTCGGGGCCGTGCGTGATGGTGCTGCTTATTAATTCTTGCCTGCCCAACATAACCTTGGAATGCTACACAATGCCGGAAATAGACAACCGCGCAATGCCAAGTATTCCAGCTAGGTCCATCCGGTTATAAGAGTCCCGTGGTGTCGCGTACCCACACCGCTTCGGGTATTGGTCCGCCCGTGCCCGTATGCTTGGTCCGTTAGCGTAGAACAAGAGACGAGAATTAGTAGCCTACCAAGCTGCCGGGAAGATGAACACGACCTTATAGCAAAGAGTGAGACATCTTCGCCCACCATTCAGAACTACTGGATAATTTCATGGTCCTGCTCAAATTAGACAAATTAGAACCTTAGTGATCGAAGATATGGAGTTCGGGGATGCGCTACGATGTCACTATGTGACCACTGGCTGTTTGTTGTCGGCCACAATATATGGAAAGCTCATTTGATGCTTTTAATCATGACCGTATCCCAGATAAGTTTCGCGGGAAGCGTGGCCACCTCGAAGAAAATTAAGGTGGCAAAAGCCCTGCCGTGAATTTCGAGAATGCCGATTTGGAAAACGCGATCACTTGGTACGTACAATAGAAGTCAAAAATAAGATACCGCCCAGACACTCACGCTTTGTTTCTCGGTCTGTACCCGAAGCCACACTCTTACGCGTTTAGACATAATGTAACAACCCCCTTGTAGAATACATCTTTCTTTCAATATCAAACGATGGCTTTACGTATAAAATCGTATGTTACACCAAGTTCTATACATCCTTACCTGAATGCTCCTTTATTCCCTCACATCAATCATTCTCATCACCACTATCTGAACAGAATCTCTACGAATACGGCTCGATAATTGACATGGTCAAGACTCTGGTACAAAACCAGGCAACAAGAACGTTTAACGGAGGCGATCCGGTCAAATGCAGCAAGTGGAAAGAACATCTGGTTACAGATCGGACAACATGATCTGACAATGCCATATCTCAACAATCGGGTTGTTGAGCTATTTTGCCGTATCGCTCTCGATCCTGTCAACCAGTGATCGTGCCTGGTCATAGTGGAAGCTATTGATACACAATAGATCCCGGATGTTGAGATGTCATGGGAACTATGGCTTATAGAACACGGTTGAGAGAGCATTGAGCGCTAACGTCTAGGTTCACTAGGCCAGACTAGCAAAGCCCCTGTCAGTCCAGTTTTCATCAATTTCAAGCGATAGACGATGTATCATACCTGTTGGACATCATCATGTGAGCAACAGTAAACGTCACCAGCGGCGCAGTTTTGGCCGAGTGCCCCGGGTAAAATATTGCCCAAAGTGATGAGACCACCATTGCCTTGTCCTTGACAGACCACACTTTGCTTACTAGCACAGACTTTCCCAGAATCATTTTCCTGGCCGCCATCGTGATCCCCACACTCCCCACAAGGTCTGTTAGGAAGGGCCAAAACGGCGGTAATAAACGTGAGAAGAGCCAGAGAAGCCTTCATGATGAGATAAACAGGACAAGATAGATTGAAGGCCAAAAAAAAACTGAAGAGATGGAAAGCTAGCACTGTTTGGGTGAACTTGAGCTGGAGTGATCATTTTAATTGAAGGCTAAGCATAAGAACTTATATAGTAGCCAGGAGGTGGACAGGAAAATGCAACCGCGGAAGAATTTTGAGGCTTTCGGAGATGCCAATTACTACGTCAACAACAATGTGAGTCCTCGATAGCCTCCTCCGTAAATTCAGACCAGCCTTTTGCAGCTAGTGAAGCGCTTTATACCCACATGCCAACTCAGGACCATACGTGACGGACGCCACGCAAGGAGGCAGAGGAAACTCAAGGCCTTAGGAATGCACACATAACAGAGTAACATCGATACTGTAAAAGACTTTCCCACTCTTCAGAGATCGAAGATCGTCGTCATACTCAACATTTTACAAGGTTCGGTTGATTCGGCTGCATGAGACCTCACCCGTTTATCAGGGACAAAGCTCATTTAGCTTCCCAGAAAATCATTAAGAACGACTTCCTCAACGAAACGAGCATTGCCACAACTTCTACGGACAAGTGTTTTGAAAGGCCGTGAGATGATAACTATATGAAAGAGAAAGTTATTGAAGACCATTGGAAGGGGCGGTGAGGTAGCTCGTGAGCTTGCCAAGCTATTTCTGTACAGACTTAACCTAGTTCAATATTATTTGAGGACGGCCAACCCCATATTGGTTTTCGTGGGCCAAGTCTGTTTATAGACAGGTTGGAAACTAAACGAGACCAAGATAGGCCAGCGGAGCTTATATCTTGTGAACAGAAAATGTGGTTCGCTAGTAGACGCTAGAAACGGAAGTGGAGGTGTGGCGGCGGCGGCTACGGCTGGCCCGGAAGACCACGATGGAAGGCACATCACATTGAGATATCAGGCTATCGAGCACAAGAAACAAGGCAGAGTGAGCAAGCTAGAGTAGCATTGACGAAAGAAGGAAAACCCTGAAAATCAGGGTGTCGCGCATAAGAATAATACACAGCCAACCGGGCAAGGATCTGCACGGATCCGCCGGGGAAACGACGCCCCTGGTTCGTATGCGCCGCTGTACTTTGCCTTCCTTTCATTCTCACCCTTCATCAGCATCACCATTATTCTTATTCTCATTCTTGATATAATCTGTCAAGATGGGGTTTCTTTCTCGTTTCTTCCGCTTTCCGCGGCCAGAGGTAAGCTTTCTCTTCGATTCCCCTCTGATCTCTCCCCCCTCCCGCTAATCGCCTGGTGACGTTGCAGACCTTTCTCTACGTTATGAGCCTGGAGACGGGCGCGTCGTTGATTACGCTGTCGCTGCTACTAAACAAGATTAGCGGTCTATATGGCCTACTCGCCTTGTTGACCGGCTACCATCTCTCCCCAGTTCAACTGTCTATGTACCTCTACTCCCTCATCGCCCTCGCACTCGCCGCTCTGCTCTTTCCGCACATCCGCAAACAATCTCCCCTGGAGTGTCTCGCTCTCGCCTACCTGTATCTGTTCGACAGTCTGATCAACGCCGCCTACACTGCCGCCTTCGGTGTGACTTGGTTCCTTGTCGTGTCGCAGAATTACGATAGCGCCAACGCCCCCGGGGCCGAGACGATCGCCCAGACCGCCGGATTCACCAGCCCCAAGTACGATGCGGCCTACGTCGAGATTCAGAACACGAAAGATGGCAACAACTTCATCGCGCACCCTCCTCGGAGCGCCGACAACCTCAGCAATGCGGTCTACCAGCCCGAGAGCTTCCAGAGCATCGTTTTCATCTCGTTGCTATGGGCAATCCGTGTCTATTTTGTCATGGTGATGCTCGCTTTCGCCCGCCAGACTCTTCGCCTCTGGGTCGCCGTTCCTCGACACACCCAACTTCCCACCCACAGTCGCAACGTGTCGATCGCAAGTGTGGCGGATATTGATCGTGAGCCGTTCACGGCTTATAGCCCCGATGGACAGGGCTGGAAGGGCAAGCTGGGCCGTATCATGGTTAGCATTGGTCACAGCTACTGGCTTGGTGAAGAGGAGGATGGAAACTGGTTGAGCGGCATCAACCAGAAGTTCCTCCACCGCAGCACCCCTAGCACAGATCTACCCGGTCCCCTTGAGCGCGAACGGAGACGCCGTTCGGGAACCGGCCCCCCTCAGCCTTCCCCCTCGATTATCAGGAATGGCAACTTGCAGCAGATCAACGAGCATCCGACTGGTGTGAACGTCAAGATGCAAGACTGGACCGAGCCTCGATAAATGATTTCTCAGCCACGCCCCCAGTGGTCGCAAGCCCCGGCCCTCAGCGGTCTGATTCCAGATTGCAGTGTCACCACCCCCCATCGCGCTGCTTGAATCTCGCTTTATGTGCAGATTCGCCTCAATCCTCCTTCCGCGTATTCAGCCACGGAGACAATCCAATTGGCCCTTGTCTCCATCCTATCGTTCAACCGACGGTCATTGCGAAGAAGCACTTGCTCGCTCGAGTCTCGCACCGAAAATTACCTATGTTGCGAGGCCCCGTGCCTTTGCAACATATCCACATTGTTTCACCTGACAAGAGAATCATGAGCCAGATCTTGTCTGCGTACTACATTACCAACCCCTGTCATTTTCCTACGGGTTTTGTGAGGCGTTCCGGTCTCACGGCGTTGATTACGGTTGCGAGAAGGTTGACTAGGTGTGCATTTCCAGCATCGAGTGTCACGACCTGTATATTGGCATGAAATAATAAGGATATGTCTACTTCTCGGCGCTTTCGGTACGATCCACCACATAGCTACAACATCTTCGTCTGTCTCTTGGACAAACCTTGGATTCCACCTGTACACTTTATATACCATCCATGCATACACTCTCATGACTCTGTTTCCAAGATTCGTTCGGGCTTTGGTGTCCATCCCTTTCGCGCCCGTACTTCCCAAGAAATGAACTCCCTACAATGCAAGAAATGATCCATGTAATGGCTTTTTGGATGTAGAAAAACCCGTCAGTCGAGATCTATCACATATTTCATGGCACAATATGTATACCGTTACCTCAATCTATCGTTCTTTGCCAATCTTTGTTTGCAGATCACAGTCAATATAAGTTGATCAAAGGATCACCGGCAGTGCAAATAAACTCGCATGAGGATACATCTTGCATAATCAGCCCCTATTCCCGTAGCCTCGCTACCTATCACATCCCTCGAATGCCCAACGAATGCCCGATATCAGAAAATGTCTCGCCGACGTTTTCCCGAGTGGGGCCAAGGTTAGGCTCTCAAGGATCGTCTGCAGTGCCAGGGGCGCCAAATCGCGCATTTAGAGTTCGGACCATCGTGCTCGACGTGTGGCTTAGAGGTGACAGGATTGTCCGGCGCGTCACACGATGTATCCGCATCTGACATCTGCATCTATAAATTTGTATAAACTCCTCGCTGTTTCATACCCCTCTCCTATCTCAAGTCTCTCCATCACAATGTGTCTTTATATCATAGAAGTCGTTCATGGTAAGCTATTGATCCTGGCGAGGTTTGTTCTATGTGAATTGCATGCTGAAAGTATCAGACATCCGAGAGGAGCCTCGTGGGACACAGGGTTGAACTCCTGTTCCGAAAGAGAAATCTTCAAACTACGCTGAATCCCCTTCCTTCTGTCAACAAGCATCTTTATCGACCACAAAATCTACCCCATATGTTCTGCATCCAATTTGACGCAGCTGGCATCTACCTCGTCGGTACAGCAGCCGAACAGTTCCACGTCCCTTTCGAAGAACTGATATCTTTCGCCGGGGGCATCATCGGCCTCCTCGAGTATGGTCTCGCCTGGAAAGTACTCACAGGAGTACTAGGCCGAGCACGGCATCGGCTATGGCATCGACCGGAAATATCACTTGACCAACGACTTCCACTATGGATCGATAATTCGGGGCCTGTACTCTATGAGGTTCGCTATGGAGAAGATTCTATTTTGGTGGGAGTCCAGAGCCTGGAGTCATCTCGGTTCGGAAGAGCAATTAAGGAGCATTGGGATGGAGGCATGACGAGGCCTAGTAATCTGTGGATCACTAGGATGGTGTTTGAGGCTTTCTTTGTTGGACTTTGGCGAAATATGCGGCGTTTGAAGCTCCGTAGGTTCTGATCAGCACTCTGTATGCCCCTTTTGAGATTACTTCGGCGGGCCGTAGTATATCTTATGAGGTTTCTTTGGCTGTCCCTGTTGCAGGAGTTTGTACCATTTGTTTGGGAGGGGGGAGGTTTCTAGGTCTTGTTTACGTCTTAGGTAGATATTGGGTGCCGACTGTCATGTATACCTTAGAACATCGAGATTCACCACATTGAGAGTTACACCTCTTTGTCTATTTCAAGGCTAATGCACCTCGATTAACAATTTATATGTTTCGAAGTCCTTATGGACATTATAGTGCCGTAAGCGTGTCAGGCAGGCGGTGTGATGGGGGTATGCAACGTCAAGTGCTCTATCGGCGGGCTCCGCGCGTTTCCCTTGAGATTCCCGACGGCAAACTATCGACCCTCGCAGGGGTCTCATCTCCAGATGAGGGGCAATGTGCAGGACAAGACCTCACCGAAGATTGCTTCTGGAAACTTGAGCGAGCAGCATTGTCATTCGCTATGAAGTCACCACCGGCGAAGCATAAGAGTGACTTCAAAGACAAAGTAACAGCCCAAGAGCGGAGCTTCGAGTATATATTAAAGAGCGGACTGGCTGGAGGTCTGGCAGGGTGTGCTGTGAGTATTGCCCCATGCAGACTTTCTATCAACAGCAGGTAGTAACAGCGATAGGCAAAAACCGTCGTTGCACCGCTTGATCGCATCAAGATTCTTTTCCAGACATCTACTCCCGAGTATACTAGGTATACTGATAGTTGGGCAGGCTTCTTGTCTGCTATCTCAGTAATCAGACGCTGTGAAGGCTGGATGGGCCTATTCAAGGGCCATTCGGCTACCCTTCTCCAGAAGTTCCCGTATTCAGCTATCAATTTCCTTGCATACGAACAGATCAGAGCGACGATTATCCCGTCAAAAGACAAGGAGACACCGCTGCGCCGGCTCTTATCCGGTAGCCTTGCGGGCTGCATATCAATTTTCTTTACTTATCCGCTAGAACTTGTTCGGGTCCGTCTTGCTATCGAGACCAATCCCTCGCAATGGTCATCTTTAAAAGAGATATGTCGTCAGATTCACTATGAGCCCGGGCATACCCGTGCTGGGCTTGCAGCAACTACATTTGCGGCAAACACCGGCCTCGCCAGTCAGACCACGTCTCGCACTTTCTATACGAGCTTGCCGCAGTTCGGACTTTCTAATTTCTATCGGGGCTTTAGTCCGACGCTACTCGGGATGCTGCCCTATGCGGGAATGTCTTTCTTCGTTCATGACATCGTGGGCGATTGGCTACGGCACCCATCACTCGCACCTTACACCATCATCCCACATTCAGCTGCAAATCGAAGGGCAAACCGCCGTTCGACACATTCGGATCGTCCTCAGCTTGTTCTTCCCGCAGAATTACTAGCTGGTGCCCTTGCCGGGGTGATTGCTCAAACAACCTCCTACCCCTTCGAGGTCATCCGTCGTCGAATGCAGGTATGTAATGTCATGCATGGCGGGCATAATCTTGGCATTGCTAGCACTTGTCATAAAATCTGGGCAGAGAATGGATTTCGGGGATTCTGGGTCGGGTTGGTAATTGGATATATCAAAGTTGTGCCTATGGTTGCGACTAGTTTCTTGGTTTATGAGCGATTGAAGTGGGCGTTTGGGGTTTGAGTGGCTTATTTTCCTAGTTTAATATTTCGAAGCATTTGAATACACTTGATGCCCAAGTGTTCCAAAGCGTGTCTAGTTACAGAATATTTTGTAGGTCTGGGAATAGCTAAGCTAGGGATCTGGCGCGTGAAAGGTGAGCTCCATTAAAACTTTGTCAATCCACTTGGCTTTCTGTCCAGAGCGCCCCAATTTCCCAACATAGAATGTTCAGGGACAAGATGAGACAGCCTCTATACCGCATGTCAAACATTTGTCGATCTAGTCAAGGAGACTCCCATTGGAGATCTCAAATCTCTCGTTCAACAGATCTTTACCTCGCCGTCAAACGAGTCTTAGCTCCACGACTTCTCCGATACGATGCTACCAATATCATGACTAGGATTGTCTTGTATTCAACAGTATCGAGGGCCTTACACGTTATCTACCAGGCGAGTTTCACGCAACGGATACAAACAACCGTCTGATGGCTCTTGTATAAGCATCTCGTCTCCACTCATCAAACGAGATTAGTCTCGGCATGTGATATTCTTCTCTATCCATGTTCTATTTCTTCACAAAATCGAGCCCCCGAGCTAGCCAGCATCCTATCTTGAATCCAGTAACCGCACCACTTTCATCACGCTGAAGTACCATTGTCCAGTCGCCCGGCGCAGGCGCATCCAGACCACGGGGGCAAGTCAGAGCCCAGACATCACCAGCCAGATATCGCAAAGGCGTCGCGTGTCCTCGCCCGAGGTATCCATCGAAGGATCCGTACAGCATTCCGGAGTCTCCTGTGCAGTGGAATGTAGATTGAACCTCTGCGCATTCATAATCACCCTGAAGAGGTGTGTTTCGGGCGAAAGATTCGTCTTTAATGAGACGCTTGGCGTTAAGCTTGCAGTTCTCTATAATACGGTGGACGCGCAGGTTATCTCCATCAATAGTGGCAGTCATAGACTTTGATTTCCCATTAGTAGCATCAGTCAGCTTGATGGTCTCTTGATGGCCCGCATAAGTGATAAGGACGTCTCCTTCTCGCGAACCCTTGGCCACGGAGATAAAAAGCTGAGTATCTTGATCGAGGAAAATACCGGCCCAATCCTCGCTCGCTGCAACAGGGCTAGTTTCAACCTTTGGCCTGTTCAGAATATCGCGCAGGATATCATTAACAGCTGCCGATGCATCGGCCTCATGGTTGAACAGAACAACAACAGAAAGATGCTCGTGGGGTGCATGGCGTCGGTGCAGCCGGTAACCACGAAGTGCGCCACCGTGGCCAATAGAGTCCACGCCATCGATATCAACATGCGCCATGCCGTAGTGATATTGAGCAGAATTGCCGTCTTTATACGTCTGCGGTTCGTAGATAGTCTGATACCAGCTTTGGGGGTCCGCAAAATTCGTCTCCAGGTGCTTTTCCCACGCAATCATATCATCGAGAGAAGCCACCAATCCGGCGTCACCGGCCCATTCCATCCGATTCACTGCAGGGTAGTACCCACTTGTTTCGTTTCCTTCGTAGCCAACACAGGGAGGAGGGTGGTGTGCGGTGTTAGCGCAGAGGAAGGCGGTTTCCATTCCAGCCGGGCCGAGGACGCGTTCCTTCAATAGCTTGCCGAGAGGCTCACCGGTCACTCGCTCGATCACCCGCGCAACAACGTAGAAGTTTACGTTGCAGTACGAGTATGCCGTCCCAGGCTTGAAATGAAAAGACTTCGTACGGTCCATCGCTGGAGGTCCGTCGCGTTCTACCAGGAATTCATCTTCGGGCTTAGCACCCCAAAGAGTAGTCATAGCCCAGTAGTCACGCAAGCCAGATTGCATATCAACTAGGTTCTGGATAGACAATCCACTATCCTTGAGAATCTCAGGCTGCAAAATTTCACTAAGGGTGTCCGAGAATTGTTTCTGAACGTCTCCCTTGGCAGCCATTGCTGGTGTTGGGTTGCGCTCGAGGTCAAGAAGCAGGGCGCAGACGAATTGTTTTGTGATGGAGCAGATGGGCATTTGGATCTGAGCTGTCAGGGGAATCCGCTCATCCATGTCTGCCCATCCCCAGACACGTTGACCGACGACCTCGCCATTCTTGAGCACAGCGATTGCACCACCTGGACCGCGGTAGCGAAGGGCGACGGTGTCTAGGATCTCCTGGATGGATTTCTGATCGGTTGGCATCTTGTTGAGCATTGAAGAAGACAAGTTGTTTGTTATCGGACGACTCCACATTTTCTCAAGTGAGGGGCACCCCGTATCTGTAAGAACATACTACCTTAGGTACACGGATATATACCGACCCGTTCTAGAGCAACCTAGCTATACAAGTAACCCCGGGTGTTCTTGTATTCATAATGAGTGCGCAAATCTCTGATACATCAAGTTGTAGTGCGATCTTCCCCAGATGCCAAGCCTAGGGAAGAATAAACATTGATGCAAGTTTACCCCAGGCTCCACGTGGGTACCCGGTTTTAGGCAAAATGGAAGATACAGCCGGGATTGAGGTTAGACTGAAGACCCCAGAACAGATTTTGGTTGTTCCCTGCTGATCATGCGTTGATCCAGGCGCAGGAACATCCTCCTCCATGAGATGACTTTTGTTATTTGAGAAGAGTGTAATGCTCTAGAGAGAGCACAAACAGGACGGATTTTTCTAGTGTCCTTTGCCTTACTGATATACTCTATATCATATATGAGCAGGTTCCAGGGCCGGCCTATTTACCAGGATTTAATGACAGACCCCTGGCAGGGTTACATGGGCGCACCTGAAGCTGTTCGAGATTTCTCCAAGAATTGACCTGTCCTAGCCATCTAGTCGAAGAAAAATTCGACATTTTGAATAACGAAGAGAACGAAATCAACATAACACTGACTCTTAGTCTCTCCTTCCTAAACAAGGTTCTAGTGGGCATGTCCGGGATGGAGTCGTCTATAGATCGCGATGCTGCTCTGCCGACTTCGGGCTAACGGCATAAGCGAGGCGCAGATCCTGCAAGCCTCAAGAGTAAAGGGTCCAAACTTCAAACGCCTCATGCTCGGCACTGTGGACAACAACGGGAACGGAGGTGATCGAGAGCAAATAAAACGGTAGCCCCATCTACATAGTCTGGCCTGATAATCTGACACACCGGAGGTCAACTCACCACGTGCCGCTTCCCCGCCTTCTCCAGATTTTCCCCTCGCGCACCTTCAAGGGTCTTTTTGCCCTTCCTGCATTCTTCTATAACATCCCATTGAACTTTTGGATACCCTATCTTGCCAAACTTGGCGCGCTGCCGGACACGCTTGCCGAACAAGCTCTCGGGGCTTGAATTCGGGTAAGACACGGATCCCCTCCATACCGCGGCCTGGGGTACTCTCATCTGACACCACTCGGCAATGACGGTCGGCCTCTGACGCGATTTGACTTTCGCCCACTGCTCATTTGGATCTACGCGACCTAAGATCGTCCTAATTTGCTGGTCTGCATGTCGCGGTAGCTCTCATTCCGCGGAGAAGCATGTCGACGGGCTCCCTCCAATCCTTCGGCAGTTCCTATTCACCTTTCTCGGCCCGGACACAAACCCATCGAATGTCCCATTCTCGGACACCGGGACTGGACACGCTCGCAGAGGGCTCCCAGTATGCGCTGGAACAGCTGCAACAGGCTCGGCAAGCTGGCGCGACGTCCAATCCTCCGACCGATCCCGACGGCAAGCCCCTCAGCGATGCCGAACCCTTACCAACACAAGCTCAAACCCTTTATAACGAACATAACGGCCTCGGGGGCTCTAAACAGCAGCGTGACCCTTTAGCTGAAGCACGCTCAGCCATTCGCAAGGACTCATCGTCTGCTCCAGTACGCCGGAGAATTAGCCGAGCTTGCGATCAGTGCAACCAATTACGCACGAAATGCGACGGACAACAACCCTGTGCGCATTGTGTTGGTAGGCAGCCACGATTCTGTAGATTGAATTTTCTGTTTTGCTTACGTGCTCTAGAATTTGGACTTAGCTGTGAATATGCCCGGCAGCGCAAGAAACGCGGGAAGGCCTCCAAAAAAGATCTTGCGGCGGTTCCCGCTACAAGCTCTGGCAGTGACAAGGGGGTCAATGATAGTGGATCTGGACAAATTGATTCACCAAATGGACAAAATTCACATGAAGCCAATGCTCCCTATGATCCAACCTTCGATGCTGCCCGTACATTGGCTGATGCGGCTCAGCCACATTTACGCAATGCAGGAGTCGTCAGAATCCCAAATCAGCAGACAATTGGTTCCAGCATAGACGGAATGTCTATGAACTATGGAAATGTTTCTGACTCAAATCGGCCGCCGATGTCTGTTCCCGATCTCCGCTCCTTGAATATGATGCACCATGGGAATGGCCATCCTCGATCTCCCTCTGCAATGCTTCAATCCCAAGGATTCGGTTCGGGGTACAACGACAACGCATACCACTTCAATAACTCACAGGAGGCGAACCCGGCTTCGATGAATCAATTTCGCCTGGGCGGCTCCGGAGAAAACCCATCCGCATCGTTCCTGGGATTTTCTCCTCCAGCCCAGTCGCCCAGCTGGCTTCCTCTTCCGTCACCATCTCCAGCGAATTTTCCATCTTTCAGTATGGCTCCTTTTACTAGCTCTTTACGATACCCTGTCTTGCAACCAGTCCTTCCTCACATCGCGTCTATAATCCCTCAATCACTTGCATGCGATCTATTGGATGTCTACTTCACCAGCTCCTCATCCTCGCACATATCACCCTTGTCACCATATGTTGTGGGATTTGTCTTCCGCAAGCAATCATTCCTACATCCAACGAAACCAAGACAATGCAGCCCAGGTCTTTTGGCTAGCATGCTGTGGGTAGCAGCACAAACGAGCGAGGCTGCATTCTTAACATCGCCCCCATCAGCACGCGGACGAGTGTGCCAAAAGCTTCTTGAGCTTACGATCGGATTGCTTCGACCCCTCATACATGGCCCTGCCTCTGGAGAAGCGTCCCCAAATTACGCAGCAAACATGGTCATCAACGGTGTGGCTCTTGGAGGCTTCGGGGTATCAATGGATCAGCTAGGCGCGCAGAGCAGTGCAACTGGGGCCGTCGATGACGTTGCAACCTACGTTCATTTAGCGACCGTCGTCTCGGCCAGTGAATACAAGGGAGCTAGCATGCGCTGGTGGACTGCGGCATGGTCACTCGCGCGAGAACTTAAGCTCGGTCGCGAGTTGCCATCCAACACAAACCGTCAAGATGGCGAGTTGGAAGGCGACTCCGAGATGGGCCCGAATGGAAGCAAAAGACAAGCTTCGTCGCTCCTGAATTCTTTGGGCCCTGGCCCTGGAAACTCCGCCGTGAATCTGACGGAAGAGGAGCGGGAGGAGCGCCGACGCATCTGGTGGTTGCTATATGCATCGGATCGACACTTGGCACTTTGCTATAACCGCCCATTAACTCTTCTGGATAAAGAGTGCGAAAGCCTTCTACAGCCGATGAACGACGATCTCTGGCAAGCGGGTGACTTCTCAGCTGCTGGTTACCGACGCGCTGGTCCAGCATTTGAATGCACAAGTCACAGCATGTTCGGATATTTCCTGCCGCTTATGGCAATCCTCGGAGAAATCGTGGATTTGCAACATGCCCGAAATCATCCAAGATTTGGTCTTCATTTCCGGAATAGTGGTGAATGGGAGATTCAAGCTATGGAGATCACCCGCCAACTCGATGTCTATGCGCAAAGCCTGAAGGAGTTTGAAGCTCGCTACACTAGTTCTCTGGCACTTGGAACAGGTGACAATGAGACCGCGATGGATGGAGCTCACATCAACCATGTTAGCCCATCCGGTCGCTCAAGCAGTACGGTCGCTTCCCACGCCAGTGAAAACATCGTACATACCAAGATGGTCGTCGCCTACGGTACCCACATTATGCACGTTCTTCACATTCTACTTGCTGGAAAATGGGACCCTATCAACCTCCTCGATGATAATGACCTTTGGATCTCCTCCGAATCATTCATTTCCGCCATGGGCCATGCTGTCAGCGCCGCAGAGGCAGCAGCTGGTATCCTCGAGTTTGACCCAGACCTTAGTTTCATGCCTTTCTTCTTTGGAATCTACCTTTTACAAGGCAGTTTCTTGTTGCTGTTGACAGCGGACAAGTTACAGGGAGATGCTAGTCCGAGTGTTGTCAGGGCTTGTGAGACGATTGTGCGAGCGCACGAGGTGTGTGTCGTGACTCTTAATACGGAGTACCAGGTATATTTTCACTCTTCTTGTTGCTCTTCGGGGTCAGTCACTAATTTCTATTCTCAGAGGACATTCCGAAAGGTGATGCGGTCAGCTCTTGCTCAGGTCCGTGGCCGTGTCCCCGAAGACTTTGGCGAACAACAGCAACGCAGGCGCGAGGTGCTTGCCCTGTACCGTTGGAGTGGCGATGGAAGTGGCCTGGCTCTTTGAGCTGGCTACTCGGGGACTACGGTCGCTTAATTTAAAAATTTCTATTCTTGTCGTCTGCTTTTACTTTTTGTATACTATCTTTTGGCACTGGTTTGGACATACCCCGAGGCGCAGAGAAGTGCAGATACCTCTTGTTTACTTTTACTTGGCACATACGAATACCCTCTATTAAATTACATATTACTTTTGTTGATTCCAAGGTTCTATTCGGCGTAATAGCCGAAGCAACCCGTAAACATTGAAAGTCTGCAACCTAAAGTCGAAGGCACCAGCCTTTATCATATGACGTCGTTGACGATAAGCCTCCATTCCTCTACTTCATACATGTCTCAACCTTTGACTAACTCGCACGCTGCAGAGCGACCCAAAAATTCACCCTAGTAGAGGTGGTAGCACATCTCAAATCATGAATATCCTTACCAGACCCTCGTACGGAGTCCTCGCCGTAGCCCGCCGCCATCTCCCTCGGCTCACATTCGTCCCCAAACGCTTTCTGGGTATACCCTCGGCCTTCCTTTTAGACGAGTACATCCCCCGTTATTTCCTTCTGAGCTCCGTCGACGAAGCGCTGAAGCGGTCTGCTGCATACGCACATCTCCGCGAGTGCAATCTATGCCCGCGAAAATGCGGAGTGAATCGGTACGAAACGACGGGGACCTGTCTTATCGGAGCGGAAACTGCCAAAGTGAATGTGATAGCACCCCATCGTGGAGAAGAGCCGTGTATCCAGGGGTTTCATGGGAGCGGATCTGTATTCTTCTCCGGGTGTAATCTTCGCTGTGTATTCTGCCAGAATCATGTAGGTCACCTCCCGCCAACTGGGTTTCGCTCAATGGCTAATCTCGAAAGGACATCGCGCACCAACGCAACGGATTCGACCTCACTCCCGAGGAACTCGGTGAGTGGTTTATTAAATTGCAGAATGTCGGCAATGTTCACAATATCAACCTCGTCACGCCCGAGCACGTCGTCCCGCAGGTCGTTTTGTCGATCCTAGCTGCGAGGGACATGGGACTACGTATACCGATCATCTACAATACGTCTTCCTTTGACTCCCTAGATTCACTGAAGCTTCTTGATGGTTTGGTGGATATATACCTCCCCGACTTCAAGGTTTGGCGGAGTAGTACATCGAAACGACTACTCAAAGCAGATGATTATACTTCCACGGCGATGGAAAGTATAAAGGAGATGCATCGCCAGGTCGGGGACCTTGCTTTCACATCCGATGGCATCGCAAAGAAGGGGGTCCTGCTGCGCCATCTGGTTATGCCTGGTAAGGAGGATGAAGGGAGGGAGATTATGCGCTGGCTTGCTGAAAACGTGTCCCGTGACCTATATGTGCATATCATGGAGCAGTATCACCCTGATGCGCATGTTGGAAAGAAGAAACGAGTTACGAGGCGGGTGCATTTTGGAGAAGGCGATGCGCCGAAGGAGGAGGTTCGATATTCGGAGATCAATCGTGCTGTGCGCGATGAAGAGCTGAAATCGGTTAGGGATGCTGCTGCCAAGGCTGGGTTATGGCGGTTCTGCGAGGCTAATGAGAACAGCATATTCCACTTGTAATCTAGGGGTACAGTGGTCAAAGAACGGTATTGGGCGTTGATGCAGCATTTCTTGATTGCGCCAGCACCAAAGAGGAAGTAGTTGAATGGTTGGATCCGAGTCAGAACACAATCCGTATACGTCATGTTTTGGGGGGCCAGAGGTGGTGGGCATGGTACTTGAATCATATTGAAGTTGGAACAATATCCCATATACTCTTTTATGCCCCCTGAGGTCAACGTCTGTAATTTGAAGCTTTTATGGAGACCGATCAATAGCTAGTTCATATACAGCCTTGCAAACTCAATCACCTTTCTCCTATATGTGGGTCTAAGGAATTTGATTTTGAAGTCTATTCTACTCATCTGTCATCAGCAGATCCCGCTCAAGGCAATACATAGCCTCCGTCAATAATAACATCACTTCCAGTCATGTAGGTCGAAGCATCACTGGCAAGGTAAAGGTAAAGACCCTTAATTTCCTTCGTATGGCCCTGACGTCCCATGGGCGACATGCGATATGCCTCGTTGATGCAAAGAGGACTAGCGCCCATTTTGGTATCGAAGAAGCCAGGGGAGACTATATTTACGCGAGCGAATTCGCGCCACTCACGAGCAAGCGACTTTCCAAAGTGAGTCACATATGCCTTTGTCGCATTGTAGACTGGTTGGTCGACGGGAACATTGACGGCATGACCGCTCATGCTTGAGGTGATGATGAGGTTTCCGAAGCCCTGGCGGTGAAATACCTCACCAACATACTTGGAACAATACACAATGCCGTCCACTTACATAGGTTAGTCAGGAGCTCTTCAGTTTTGGTACAGGATAGAGTGCTTACCATTTACGGACATCTGTTTCTTGTACTCGGATAATGTCTGTTCCAAGATGGGCTTTGAGATCGCCATACCTTGATCGATATTAGCGAACTTGATTCTCCCAAAGATGCAATTTATTCTTACCTGCATTGGCAACGAAGACATCGATCTTGCCAAACTCCTCAGCAACTTTTTTAATTGTCTCTGAGACTTGATCGGAATCGGAAACTGCACATCGCTAATGAGGACTTTGTCACTTGGATCAAATAAAGCACTTCACCAACCATCAACTTGATACGCAGCACTCTTCACATTATGGGTTTTTGCCAGCTCCTGGGACTTCTCAACAGCAGCCTTGTTTCTGTAACAGAATCGCGTCAGTTTTCTCTTATTTTCTTCTAGATTAGAACCACATACGAATTGTACCACAAAACAACATTAGCACCAGCCTCAGCCATGGCCTCCGTTACTGCGAGACCGATTCCATCGGCGGCACCAGTGACAACCACAACCTTGCCTGCCATTCGAAGCTGCTCCAGGACATTGGAGGGAGTGTTAGGGAATGGCCGAGGGAACCCCTCTCGGACCTGGCCGGCGTCTTGAATTGACATAGACATGTTGAAAGTGTTTACTGAAGTGAAGCAGAGGCAAGATTTGGTAAAAATTGTCCTTCGATTCGCACAGTTTCCTCTTTATACGGAACCGGTTACGGGACTGGGTTCGCTGACCCACTCCAATTCGGTGACCTGTCACCCGAAGGTTGCATATCTCGGTAAATTGAACTCGCTGTAGTCCTAAGTGCCTTTCTTCGAGGGAAGAAATAGCCCATTTGAGCTCCTAATTGATTTTCTCCAATACTGTGTTCACTTCATTTGATGATTCTATGGACTCTCAAGTCGCATCTTCGGTTGCTTTTTTGACAGGCGGGTAAATAGCGAGTGATGCAAGGTGTATTTTACCCGAATTTGGGGAACTTGATCCTTGTCGCAAGATCTCGCAATGAACTGCGTTATTCACTTAGAAGGAAGGAAAGACAATTTTTATTCTAGTTTAGTTGTGATAAAGTTGAGCGAACAATATCATACTGCAGTTTCCAAAACGCATGGCAATGACCACCCTCCTACTTCTGGGGTAGAACCCCGACCCCGCTCATCGGCGCGCTGTCGCCCGATACTATGAGGCCCGATTTATAACCTTTACCCTGCTGTATCCGTTTTATACCTTTCGGATCAGTTGATGTGTGCTTCATTAGTGGGGAACATACGTTTCAACTGGAGACAGAACAAAACCTCCACTAGAAAGCGAAGTGGGGGTGCTACCATCGAGAAGTAGTCAGTGGCGTCACACGGACATGGGCTCAGATAAAACACCTCCTACGCCTGAACAGCAGTCACCCTGCACCGGAATACAGCTGACCGATCTTTTGGTTGATGCACATAAAGTTTTGAATCTTGAAAAAGCCGAGTCAAGGTGCTAGAGCATCTTGCATTCATTTGATCGGTTCTGTCTTTGGTTATATTTATTCTCATTCACTCCCACCTCTCATCGATCAAGTTAAATCACAACAAGTATGGAAACTCCTGAGCTTCCCGGGCGGGAGGCCCTTACATCGCGCGTCATCCCTTCGATGGTGCTCAGTGACGGAAGCGTCTCTTCGATGACACCAGCCCCTGGTTCCAAAATTGAGTCTGATGCTGCAGTTGGTGCCCAGAAGCGATTCCACGTCCATGGAAATGCCGTTATTGCCGGGGGTGCTGGGACACTGGGTCTCCACTCTTGTGATGCTCTTCTCGAGCACGGGCTCGAGGGCCTCATGATTCTTGATGTCAACCCGGATAGCTGTCATAAAGACATTGTCCGGATGAATGCCAAATTTCCCGATGCCAAAATCCACGCCCAAAAGGTCGATGTCACCGATGAGGAGGCCGTCAAAGAAGCCATGGAAGAAACGGTACGTCTTCTTGGATCGATCGATATACTCGTCTGCTTCGTGGGTGTTGTCGGCTGCGTCGAAACACTCGAGATGCCCGTATCCCAATGGCGCAAAGTTTTGGATATCAATACCACCGGATCTTTTATTTGCGCTCAGGCAGCGGCCCGCGAGATGGTGAAGAAAGGGAATGGAGGCTCGATTACCTTCGTCGCGTCGATTTCGGCACACCGCGTCAACTACCCACAGCCTCAGGTGGCGTACAATGTGAGCAAATCCGCTCTTCTTATGCTCAAAAGCTGTCTTGCAGCTGAGTGGGCTCGCTACGGTATTCGAACCAATAGCGTGAGCCCTGGCTATATGGATACAATTTTGAACGAAGGCGATGGAATCGCATTGCACAGGAAGATATGGGCCGAGCGGAATCCTAGTGGCAGAATGGGCAGCCCATCTGAGTTGACGGGAACGATTGTGCTTCTTGCTAGTACTGCAGGGACGTACATTAATGGTTCAGACATTGTTGTTGATGGAGGTGCTATTGTATTCTAGATGAGCTGTGATTTAGTTGGTGAACCGCCTTGGGGGATTACGTGGGATTTCCCTTCTCGAAATGTGGTCAAAATAGATAAACAGGACAATTCTATTTCAAATAGGCTCAACCTGGTGCTTATTATAATATTCTGCCTTGGTATCGCTCCATTTCAAGCTTCCCCAGATCGAATAAAGAGCGAGTGGGACCCTGGTTCATGGGTCCAGAAAGATCGGACGTCTACGGTCCGATGAGATCATCCCCACCGTGAATTCGCCGGTAGGATCTTCCTAGTCATCAAGAAATAACTCTGCTGTAACGTTGAATATTTGCGAGGATTCCGGTTCCTCAACTACGAGACTTTGTTAGTTTAAGCGGATTTGTTCCTGCCAGGACGACCGTCGACCGACTTCATCCAAGATGCCGAAAGCGGGCCGGTCAACACCAGGCTCTCACGATCTACGAGCGGTAAGGCTCCGATCCACTCTTTTTCTTCGGCAGTTTGACTGACTGCGTCCTGTGATTAGTGTACAGAATGCGGGGTAAGTGACAAGTTACATCCAAATTATACATTATTGGTCACTGATAGTGTCCGATGAAATAGAAGCGGAAGAGCAAGGTACTATATCCGAGCAAGCTAGTTACGATCTGGGATGACTGACAGCCGGCAAAGTGTTCTGGATCGTTACCATGTTCCTATTGTGCTCGGACTAACAAGCACTGTGTGTTTGGCCCTGCTCCGTTGCGCACGCCATTGACGAGAAAGTAAGCCTTCCAAGTTGTAAGTCAACTAGCGGTGTACTCACTCTTCATAGAAATCTTGATGCGGCAGAAACTCGCTGTGCGGACTTGATTTCCATAATCTACAAGCTCAATCCCGAGATTGATGTCGAGGCTGCTTTGGCTGGTAGGGCAAGCCACCTGAATGGAGACTCCTCGGTATCCTTTGGGAACTCGCGAGACTTAGATTCGGATGTTGAGAGCGCCGCTTTGTCGGATAGATTTGAGTGGCGGGAAACATCACTAAATGCCCCGCCTGGTGCACAGAAGAGCCCCTTGGATGGAATGGCGTCGCTACCGACAGGGAGGACAGAATCGGGGTATCTGGGTTAGTACACAAACAATCGCTCGGGAGCTTTGACTAAAACAAGTACAGGAAACAGCTCGGGAACAACTCTGTTGAAGACAATTTCAGATCTTATCCCGGAACATTCTACTTCGTGGGCCGATCAACAAGAGCAAGCTTCGCCTGTGCACACTAGCCAAACGGGCACAAGTCCGTCGCTGTCGATGCATCTTGCAAATACCGCCACTTTGGACAGCCTGATCGACGCTTATTTTATGTGGTATAACCCATCATACCCCATCCTACACGAGCAGACATTTCGGGAAAAATATCAGAGCCGGAAACAGATCCACCCTCGGTCTAGTTGGCATCCATTACTTTGTATTGTTATGGCAATTGGGCATTGGATTTTGACAGAAGGCTCTGATACAGAGCAGTCTGGATACTATACTGCTGCTCGCTCCCACATGTCAATGCGTATGTTGGAGTCAGGGACACTCCTAAACGTCCAAGCTTTTTTACTCATGGTATGTGCTTTTACATTCCCAGTATAAGGCTCTCTGACACTAACGGATCATCCGAGCAATAGGGTAACTATCTCCAAAAGCGAGATCGACCAAACACAGGCTACAACTTTATTGGAATCGCTTATCGCATGGCTCTCGGCTTGGGCCTCCATCGTGAGCCACCTGCCGAGGCGATGAGTGACACACTATTCAATGAACGGAGAAGAGTTGTATGGTGGATTGTTTATTGTTTTGACAGTGGCCTGAGCTTGACAACAGGAAGGCCATTAACCATCTCCGATTCGTTTATTGAGACTCATCTGCCGCGGAATATCGACGACTCGGTATGATACCGGCGATCACACGAAGTTCTGCTTTACTGACATTGGCTCACAGGCATGTACCTTGGAATCTTCTCTTCCTGTCACCACAGAACAACCGACTGTATACTCGGCCATCATCGCGCAGGCGCGACTGGCCTCCATCGGAAATGTGGTCTTTAGCGAACTCATATCCTCTAACAAAAGCTCATGGGACCTTAAAATCTCGCGATCTATCAACTATCAGTTCCAAGCATGGAAACTATCACTTCCGGTCTATTTCACAGCCCAGGATGTTCCAAATTGGTTCCGCGGTCCGAGGGCGATGGTCATTTGGAAAGAACAAAACTTGCGAATGATGTTGTGGTGGGGAAGCCAACGCATGTGCAATCTACCTTCAGACCGAGAAGAAACTCAAAACATGTGCCATTTTACAGCTGTTGAAACGATCCAGGACATCACTAATTTCTGCCACGGAAACACTGAATTGCTACATACTAGTCTCAGTTGGTATGCAACGTACTTCTTGTTCCAAGCAGCTGTTGTTCTCAGCATCCATCATCTTCGTCCACTTCAACCTGCCGACACAGGCTTAGCTGAGATCAGCCAGGAGCTGTGGCTCTCTTCGATTTCGAGATGTCGGGACTGCTTAGCTTCTCTGAGTCAAAATAACAACGCTGCGATGCGGTGCCTCGCCGTACTAGACAGAATAAGGGATCGGTCTCAGTCATCGCAGGAAACTCCCACGTCTCATGCGAATTGCCCACCTGGTTCTCTTGAGTCGAAAGCCATTCCGAATAATGCAGAAATTCAATCCGCACAAATAGCAATTGATCCTACCCTTCAGATGTTTTTTGAAGACACAACGTGGGACAAAGAAATTTTTGAAGGCCTCAACGGATTCCCCAGCACCGGGGAGGTCGAGGCATTTGAGTACCTTCCAGCCAACAATGATACCAGTTGGCTCAGACCATCTGGCCCGGGGTGAAAGCCTCACTAAGCTGTTTTGCCTGTCGCTTTTCAGCTTTTACCTCTTTATGGATTTATCTTTGCGGTCCAATTCTACTCTGTACGTGATTTACGATAAAAGATCGGGGAATCTCTTGCCTCTTTACAGTGGAGGAAGTGGAGTGAGATTATAGAAGATTACAGCGAAGATTAGAGCTACAGACCCAAGTCGTGGTAGAAAATGTGCTCCTAACCGTTCAATCAGTAATTCTCTTTTTCTACATCGAACTCTATTTGGAACAAGCTTTTGGTGGCGGTTAGCGCTATTGGGAAATAATAACTAGTTGACCTTTGGCATGCATCCTAATGCTCTGTTATTCTGTTTCTTATGATATATGTCTGCATCGGGGCCCATAACCTAACGAAGAAGAGAATTTAAATTGTCTTTCGCAAATAGAAGAAACATGACTGAAAAGTCTGCCACCAAAAATGGTTTTTTCTCTTTTGGCGTTGATCACCGCCGTACACGCTATTCCGTATGCGTGAAAGCGCAATACTTACCATCAAAAGGCGTTGTCATTACAGTCGCGTGACCGATAATATTTCGTACTTCCCTGTACGCAGTAAATACCGTGCAACTCAAAACGTCCTGGGTGTCTCTGCTGATTTGAGGGGCACACGTCATCAGATCTGATTTATCTACACCCACGATTTGGACATAACTCGAAGAACTAGTGTGACATTCCAAAATGATGGCATATAGAATGATACCCTGGTATCTCGTAGCATCGTAGCTTCCAGTAGTCTAATTTCGCAAAGTGAAATCCGAAGTGGCGGTTTTGCAACCCGGTCAAGAGACAAGTTCATGTAGGCCTGGGAGGTCACTCCTCATCTAGTGTAGCAGCAAAACACATACAAATACTATCATTCCGTTGATAGTCCAGGAAAGATCTTGTCAAAATCATGTTCAGTCCAGTACATCTCAGGGCGTATTCCAGCAAGCTTCCAGTCTCTATCAATCATCTTGTAAGAATGTTTCACGGCGCCGTAGCTATGACCCCGATAAGCGACTTTGGTGTGATCAAGACTTGTGTAGCGCTGGTGTGCAGAACGTATCTGAAAGTTGACATCGATCTCAGTCTCAGACACCCACTCGTATCTGGCGGCACCAAGCAGATGTTGAGTGTGCACGAGTGGGTCTGCTAGGAAATCTGGAGAGCTCATCATGGCGATAAATTCCTCGGACTTCATATGCGGGAAGCACTGATGACCAACGATGCTATAGTCCACCTATCAATAAGATGTCAGTTCTCGGAACAGGCAACAAGCGACAGAGTGGATGCATGATACCGTCAAATTCGGCGCCAGAATATCGCAGAGCCTATTCCAGTCCTGGTCTATGTAAGTCATGTTATGTGCTGCTATTAGATTGATAGCTAACCTTCTTGTCATAGCTATCAGCCCACTCAAAAGCAAGTCGACTGATAGCAAGATAATCTACACCCGGGATGCGGGGTTCGTTAGATGGAAAGTAGACTTCAGCTCCGGACTCTTACCTTCAAACTTGAGAGTTTCCATCGAAACGATTAGAAGTAGCAGGACCTTGTAGCGTTTCACTTCGGGTGGCGTCAGCTCTTAGTTGGCAGAAGATGAGAAGCAGAGGTGTCAACGCGCGCCCGACACTGTTTAAAAGTAGTTCAGTGTGTATTCACGGATAAATTAAATCAGGCCTCCCATGGATCATCGGGTATGATACTACAAATATTACTATGGTATTGTTGAGTACTGTAAAGAGATAATGGCAGGAGCAGGGGTCAACATGACACTAAACATAAACGGTATAGTGCTATTCAAACCAAGATTTGGGAAATCAAGGAAAACAGGTTAACGTTAACTACAATCAAAGCAAATTGAACGCCCGAAACGCAGCAGTTCACGGCTACAACTTGTCCGTTAAACATCAAACCTTCAACCGTTTCAAAGTTAAATGAGCTACCAGCTTTATTTAGGTCGATGAAGGATTCAAGTGTATGTATGATGGAGTGTATTATTTACTTTTTTCGCTCTTGATGCTTTAAATCGTGCGCGTAATGTACATATGCAAAAGAAAATGCGTCCTGATAGTCATCTGCCAGGGTAAACGTAATATACAGTCGGTTGACGAACCGATAACATGAATCCAAATGCAGTGTAACAACTCCAAACAAATGCGTCCAAAATACTCCGAAAAAGGAGGAATGTCTTCAAGAAAAGAAGTATTCACTGCGGCGAATACGAGTCAAGTCCCAGTCGCCCTTCTTAGGCACGTCACGGAAACTCATGGGCAACCACAGCCAAACCGGCGCTGATCCGCTGCTCTTCCTGGACTTCTTCTCGGTAGCCTGCACTGTGTCATCGAGATCTTCGGCTTCGGCTTTGGTTGACTTTGCGTCCATCAAGTCAACCTCGTTGAACAGGCTCTGAACAGCCGGGTCGTTGGGGTCGATGCCGGCGGCATCAGGTCTCCGTTCAGCGGCTTCGATATCTTCAGGAATGTGACCAACTGTGTTCTCACCCAGAGAGTTGGAGATGATCAAGTCCTCTGCTGTGCAGCCCATTTGCTCGAAAAGAGCGGCAGGCGTCTCCATGGCACGACCTTCGGCTTGTTCCGCTGGGTCGTCGGATCGCAGAAGCTGCTGGCGACGATTCTCGTCAATCAACTCCAACAGCCTCGTGTTTTTCAATCGGTATGCTTTCTTGTTGCGCGATTCTTTGATCGCACGAGCAAGCTTGCTGGATGCCGAGATTTTGCCCAAGAAGAGGTTCTTGCCATAACGAACTTTGAATTCCGAAGCAAGTCGTCCAATAATGTCGTCCGAGTGCAACTGGACGAATGCATCACGAAGAATTGAGTTCATCTTGTCGACGTCACCGGCATGCGTCCAGAATGAATCGTGGACTGCGGAGAAAGTAAGCCCAGCCTTGTTGCAGGCATTGGCAGACATAATCATGTGAGTAGCATCAAGGGAGTGGATGAAGTTCGGGGGGAATGCTTGCAGCTGCTTGCGTCGGGAGACCACATCATCAGAGTTGACGTCCACAATGTTAAGATCCTGTAGACTAGTGGACACACGTCGAGCCTTCCGGGTACGGTAAGGCTGAACAACTGGGAGTCCCAAAGGAGTGGTCCAGATGACAGTAGACCGGAACTTCTTGGCTGGGTCAAGAAGCTTGGCAATGCTTCTGTCACCAGGGGCATAGTCGCCAGTAGGCAGCAATGCCTCGTTCGCAAGTGCCTCGACTTGATCGGGGGTCAAGCTTTGAGTGATGCGGCTGGCACAGTCACCGAGCCAGTATTGAATCTCGTGAGCTCCGTTGAACATGGATCCCAAGGCCTCGAAGATCTTTGCCGCAATGTACAAAGAGCCAGCCTTCTTCGTTTCGGGATCAAGCTCGGGGTAGTGATCATTCAGCTGCTTCCGGACTTGTCGCATAGCGCCCATGAAAGTCACACCGTAGACATTGGTCATGACTGTTTGCTTGACAACCTTTCGCGTGATTTTGCCGTTCAGGACTTTAGCGATCTCGACACCTTCAGCAGCCTCCTTTTCCACGGCAATCTTCACGAATTCGGAGACACCAGTGTAAACATCAGACGGCCGATCGGAGGGCTCGAGGTTGACCTGCTGGGCACCAACAAGGTCACCACCTAGAGCAGCGTAATGTTGAAGACCGTTGCAAGAACCATCCTGGTGGATGGGCAGGCGAGAGAGGTATGTGGTAGGATCTTCACAACGCAGAGCATTTCGGAGTTCGCAGCAAGCTGCCAAGCACTGCCAGGGATCTTCTGCCTTCAGCCACCAACGTTTGCCGTTCAGGCCGTTGTTGGCTGAGTCGAGAACATCTTCAAGATGATCCATGGCAAACTGTTCACGTTCAGACATGCTGGCTTTGTCGAATCCAGCCAGGTTGGAGATTTGAATTTTCAGCCAACGCAGACCACTGACACCGAGCGGCTTAGCTTCACTAAACAAGAGCAAGCCTCGAGAATTGTCGGCTCCCATCTGGTTGAGGTAAGGAGGAAGAGGGTAAGCTCGTCCACGGAAATCGAGGTTGTGAGGTAGATAGAATGTCTCATTGCGGAAGGCGCGTGCGACTTCTAATTGGAAGTTCTGGAAGCATCGCACTGAGTGATATCCTGCGCGAAGGTTCTCCATTTCACGCATGAGAGTCTGCCATTTCTTCTCGGCATCATAGCCCGCATCGGTCGCAGGCTTCGGTGGTACCGGGAGATCTGGTTCAAGAGGTGCTAGACTGGCAAGGGCATCGCCCTTGTTCCAAGCTTCAAGCATAACCTCGAACACATCTTTGTTGATGACCCAACCGGTGTTTCCAAGCACGTTGAGGCCATCCCGAATTGCGTCAAGGCCGGTCTGTTCTAGGGCGGCTTTAATATAGGCGGGTTGCAAAGACTCGCCAGGTGTGGTGCGAATGATATTGCTCTGGTAGAGCATGTATCCGCCCTCCTTGAGGCCCGTCCAAGGCTTGGGCTTGCATACCATGGGAAGATGACGACCAATAAGTTCCGCAGGAGGCTCTTTGGCTACCATCCTAACGATTTCTGGATGCATGTGGATGAGACCGAGACGCTTTCCAAAGGTGATTTCGTATGCATGTAAAAAGGCAGGTTTCACGATAGACTTCGCTTCGCCAGCTTTGGCGTCCTTATTCCGGACAGTGACTTTGCCGACATCGAAAAGTAATTTCATCAACACTGCTCCGACTCTGACGGTGGTTCGCTGGCCCCAATGTAATTCAGGGTCCTCGTGGGTCACTGATTCAACCAAGTGTCTCCATCGAGGCCGGCCGTCTTTGCCCTTGCGCCCTGCGAGCATGTCCTTTAGCATTTGGGTGCGTCGGTTGTCTGAATTTGCGCTCTTCTTCATGTAAGCTTGAGCAATCAACTCATCCTGAACTTCACGACCAATGAAAGCCGCGAGTGTAGAGAGCTTGATTCCCTTCTCCATTCCTCCTCGGCTGAAGACGGACATCACGGCCAAAATTGTGATCGCTGATAATTTTTCCGCGTCCAAAGATTGCAGGTAAACGCCGTATTCAAGACGTTCCTTTGCTTCACGAGTCCGGACTGGTTCTGTCTCGGCCTTGTTGGCAAATTCGATTTCCTCCCGGATAGCGGCCACAAGGTCGGTGTGCCATTGACTCATCGCAGCATTGACGTTTCTCTTTCCTGAACTCACATCAAGACCAGCCTTTGTCCTTTCATCAAACTCGGCGCGCCAGCGAGCTGTGGCCGCTTTAATCGTATCGGCTTCAAGCCTTTGCTGTCTGAGCTGTGAGACAAGATTTTGCTTCTCTTCCTCGGTACCTTCAAAGTTCTCTGGTACAGAAACTTGAGAGTTGTCGGAGAACAAGGAAAGCGATTCCTTCAACGACGAGAGGCCAAGACCTTTCTGTTCGGCCGCGAGAACGTCCGCGACTTCACTCTCGACTGCGATCGCCTGCTCTTGTGTTGTGGTATCGTCGAGATTAAAGTGGTCAAGGGAGGGCTGACGTAGGTCATACCAGCAGATCTGCAGAGCAAGGAAGTTAGTAAGATTCACGCATTTTTCAATCGAATCCCGGGGGCGCACACCTTTGACAGCTCTCCAAGATCCAGATCAGTAAGCACTTCAACTGCCAGAAGTTCCTCGTGGAGGTCCACCTTCTTTGCCAGTTCCCAATACCGCCGCACAGCTCTCTCCCGCTTACCCCCATGGAACATGCGCAATGCCATGCGAATCATGACTGCGAATGTCTCGGCATTGGCAAAGACACCAGCCGCGGGCATATCAACCTCGAACCATTTTTGCAGCGGCAGAACCATATATTCTTGTCGGGTGATAATCATATGAGAAACCATCTCCTTCAGGTAACGGTTATGGAGGGTAAGGTATTCAGGGGAGCCGATGGCGAAATTAGCGCCCAGCCGACTGAGCAAAGCTGCGGCTCGATCGAACCGGCCAACTTTCATTGACATATCGAAGTTTGCCAGCATCTCCTCCTGATCACCACCGATACCTCTGACTTTGCGGTGGACTTTCGGCTGAGACTGGGGAGTCTCGTCGAGGATGACCAGAGAGGAAGAATCGAAAGGATTGGTCATTCCGAAAGCCGGCTTGTCGAAGGGTGTTGTTATATCCATAGATGCGGAGTAAGGAGTGTCGTCTAAGGGCATGTAGGACCCCTGGTCGAGGACAGACTGGTCGGTCGCTGTGGCGAGATTGCGCTGCGACTGGAAAGATGGTCGTCGGTGCCGGTTCTGAGTCGAGGTACTTTGCGAGTTCATTATCGGGCTCGAGAGGCTGGAACTGGAATGGAGACGCAGCATCGAGGAGCCAGCCAAGGCCCGATGGGCATTAGCCTTCCGAAGGTGGAAGAGAGCATTTTTCTGACGGGCCACTCGAGACAACATGATGCAGGACGCTTCAATAAACAATGATAAAACGATGATAGTCGATGCGAGTCGATGGGCGGGAGATTAAATGGATAGCATAAGAACAAAATGCGACAGCTGATGCAGGGGAAGCGATTGAACGATTCCTCTGGTTGAAAGGACGGAGAGTTGGTCGACTTTGTCTGTCGATTTCGTTCCGGATGCCGTCCTGCAGCCTCAACCCGAGTTGAAAAAGGATAGAAAAGGAAAGAAGCGGGTGAGAATCAAAAGGGATGCTGAGCACGAGAGCGAACGGAGACTCGGCGGAAAAAAAGCGTCGCGGAACGCGTGACTTCACGTGACCTTATCCGCTCTATCGACATCCGATTGGCGGATCACGCTACGAGTGGCAACACTAAAAATACTGTATCAACAGGCTAGCTAGAGCTATAGAGACTGGAGTCTTCAGCATGTCATCTAGATTTTGTGTAGCCACATACATATGTACTCAAGACCCACGAAAATCTACAATTTGTCGATGATCAACTAGTTACGGAGATAGAATATGCTGATGAACCCGAAGAGCGCCTTGATTGATATCGTATGCAATGGAAATTTTATCTCTATAGTCAGTATCACCTCTCTTCATCCTCGCTGTCTGGAGGCCCCTCTCTTTGCTTCTGCCGGTTTTGCTTCATGGCCCATCCCGTCATTTCCGGCCGTGCAGGATCAATACGCGGAGCACTCATGCCATCTAGGTAGTCTTCACTGTTGATGGTCGCTTCAAGTTGTGGCAAGTCGTCGACATTCGGGTTCATCATATAGTTCTCGTATGTGTACCATGAATCCTCGGTCTGTAAAGAAGCGTAGGTTAGCGATCATCCACTGTCAAGGTCGGGGTATCGAATCGAACATACCTCGGCATCCACCCATTCGAATTTCTTCCATTTCTCCTCCTGCATTTTTTTCAGAAGCTCCAGATTTCCCTGGAGAATGGCACCTCCATCTTCGGCACCCTTGATCTTCACATCGATCGCACGCGCCTCCGGCTCGGCCGGGCGATCTTCATCATCTTTCTTGCCCTTCGATCCACGACCCTTGGGAATTTCATCCATCGCATCGAGATGGTGAAGCTGGGGGTGTAATTGGACAACCGCAGAAACCGGGGAGAGGTGCAGGTTTTCTAAGTATAGCCGTTAGCGTACCGGTCATAGAAATGCCAAAAGAGCGCATACTTACTTCCTTTAAACGTAGCAAGCATGTAAACCGGGTCTCCTTCTTCCTGGGGCTTAATGCGGCCTCCAAGCGCCTGTGTAGTGACCAGTGACGACGGGTCCACCATCTTCCTGTTATCCAGCACTTCAAGATCCCCGCTTCCCTCGGCCTTGACTCGACCTCCACTACTGGCCAGAGTTCCAGAACTGAAGCCACCAGCCATTCCAAAAGCACCCCCATCACGATTTGCGCGGCTCTTTTTCATCGCATCACCGTACTTGAGGCCCTTGTTCACATCGTAGGTGGCTCTGGTCTGGATGGGAACTTCGATCTCAACCATGCCTGTGTCGGGCTTCATTCTCAGGGAATTAGGTTTTTGGCCCCTTCGCGCATTGTAGGGAAGTTTTACAGGTCGGTCGAGGTATTGGAAGACGTATCGAGAGATGGTTGAGTCGGTCAGGACGATGTCGTAAGAGGCGATGACAGGGTCATCTTCGGTGGAACTCATGATTAATGAGTGCTTCGGCAGTCTTTCCTGCAAAGAAAAAAGCAAAACCAAACAATTGGAGACAGTGTTGAAGCAGTAGAGTGCCTGCCTTTCCAATCGTTCTTTTTTTCGCGGTATCGGATTGGATAAGCGGGGGTAGTGGCAGAAAAACAGCTTTATTCACCGCCTTTTTTTGTATATTTAAATGCGGCACGCACCCCTGGATTCTCCTTTTTTCTGAGGACCCGAGAGTCATGCCTTGGGGAGTTATCACCGGTCCTCCCTCCCATCCTTGCATGCTCTCCTCATTGAGTTCAGCCTCAATGCCTTCCTAGCGTGAGAGACGCCCTCCCTTCCTGCTCGAGTCCAAACCTGTCTTCATCGCATTGGAACCAATCCTCCACCACCACTTCCCTCCCATACCCTAGGGGTAAGGGCTGTGCTCAAAGTCGTTTGGCCATCCCCAGCGCGCTGTGGCGTTAAACACAGACACCTTGGAATACCGGACCCCCTCTGCCAAGGGACCGGTTGACCACCCATTCGAATTTGACAATTCGACAATGAACACGCAACCGCATCTGAGAAGTCGCTCATTAGGCTAAGGAGCCGCCGAGCACTGTCGAAAATGCACCATTCATTCGGACACGCCATCCGGATACCAGTCGCATCTGAGATCGCCGCCCAGGCTAAACTGTCTAGTCTGGCCCGCAGTCTATTTGCAAACCATCGAAGCAACCTCACTAAGAGGGTAGACATTGTCGCCTAGCGACATGTCATGAACTAGGGCATCTAATCGGCCCGACCTGGTCATGTAACCTTGATCTTGTATTACCAACCAAAGTACCATTCTCGGCCAATACGACTGTGGCCCCTGATACACCGTGTGGTTGGGGAGGGTAGTTGTCAGTGGTGGCTTGTTGGCTTTCAATTCTGGTGGAGATGGTTTGGGTTCGAGCAGGATTTTAAACATCAATCAATCAATCAAAGTTCATTACCTGAATATCGTCTACTATAAAGTCATATGTAGAATCTTCTCTATGGGGAGAAGAGGCTTGATCTAAGGATTTGAGGTCTCTACATCCCGACTAAGGATATATCTTCTACTACGCCGACTCACCTAGACTTCATATTTCCAGACCTTCTAGACTTCTTCTTGGCCCAGTTGTCTGAAACTTCTTCTAACATGAAATCGTGGTATTGACGCATTCTAGCAGATGACTCATAGATAAATCCATGAGTACATGGAGGGTAAAATGAAGACAAGAACAGAGACATATCAGCAACGTTTTGCACGAGCGGATTCATTCGTTCGCCAAGGAACAATGCATCTAGGGGCATGAAAAGACATAGACAGATATTATCGCGAAACAAAATGAACAGAATTTTATGTTTCCCGTGGTAATCATAACACGTCGGATATTTTTGATGAAGGTATTTACTCTTCTTCTTCCTCTTCCTCTTCAGCAACCTATAAAGGAGTTAGAATCAAGGTCCTGATGCATTTGTTACGGAAGGTTCACTTACACCCTCGTGGAAGTTCATTCCATTGGTGGTCGCCTTGATGACGCCGGCGCGGATACAGAAGTCACCGAAACGCTCAGGAGTCTCGCCGTCGGTGTTGCGCTCCTGGGCGTAACGCTTGAGGAGACCCTTCATGATGTCAAGGATCTCGTCCTCCATAATGGAAGAGCGGTAGAGCTTGTTCAAGCGCTGACCGTGGTAGCCACCACCGAGGTACATGTTGTATGCACCGTAGGCCTTGCCGACGAAGGCAACCTCGGCCAACCAGGGACGAGCACAGCCGTTGGGGCAACCAGTCATACGCATAACAATGCTGTCACGGCCGAGACCGTTCTCCTCAAGAGTGGACTCGAGCTTGGAGATCAGGACGGGCAGGTAGCGCTCGGACTCAGCCATGGCGAGACCACAAGTGGGGAAAGCGACACAGGCAGAGGAGGACAGACGCAAACCAGAGAAGTTGGTGTTGTCAAGCTTGTACTTCGCCATGTGCTCCTTGATCAGGGGCAGATCCTCGTCGGTAATGTTGGAGATGATCAAGTGCTGGTTACCAGTGAGACGGAACTCGCCCTTGCCGAGCTCAGCGAGCTCACGGAGACCAGTACGCATGGCGAACTCGGCGGTATCTTCGATACGACCGTTCTCGATGAAGCAGGTGAAGTGGTTCAAGCCCTTCTCGTCCTTCAGCCAGCCGAAGGTGTCGACATTGGAGTCAAATTTGAAGGGGCGGGGCTCAGTGAACTTCAAGCCCTCGGGCAGAAGCTCCTCAACCTTGCTCTTGAAAACGTCGACACCCATGTCGTCAATGGTGTACTTAAGACGGGCGTGCTTGCGGTTTTGGCGGTCACCGTTGTCACGCTGGACGAGCATGATCTTCTCACAAGCAAGGTGAACGGTCTCCTTGGGGAAGAAGCCGAACATACGACCGGTCTGGGGGTAGGTCTTCTTGTTGTTGTGAGTGGTACCCATACCACCACCAGCAAGAACATTGAAGCCCTCCAGCTGGCCGTCAGCTCCCTTGATAGCAATCAGACCAATATCGTGGGCATAAACATCAGTGTCGTTGTGAGGAGGGATGGCGATGGTGATCTTGAACTTGCGGGGAAGGTAAGTGGGACCGTAGAGAGGCTCGAAGTCGACAACGGCATCACCAGCAACCTGGACCTTCTTGTCGTTCTCGTCCTTCAGCCAAATCTCGTGGTAGGCTGTGGTCGAGGGCAGAAGGTGTTCACTGATCTTCTTGGAATACGCCCAGGTCTCACGGTGGAAGTCAGACAGCTCGGGGAGGGAACTGCACATGACGTTACGGTTCACATCACCACAAGCGGCGAGGGTATCCATGAGAGATGCGTTGATGGCCTGCATGGCGCCACGAAGCTTGCGCTTGATGACACCGTGGAACTGGAAAGTCTGACGGGTAGTGAGCTTCATGGTCTCGTTACCGTGCGAGCTACTGATAGCATCCATCTGCAGCCACTGCTTGGGGGTAGCAACACCACCGGGAAGACGGCATCGAATCATGAAGCTGTAGGCAGGCTCAAGACCCTGGGCCTTGCGCTCGTCACGAACATCACGGTCGTCTTGCATGTAGGTGCCGTGGAACTTGGTCAACTGAGCGTCACTGGCAGAGATGGCACCAGTGGACTCGTCCCGGAGACCCTCCAGAATGGTTCCACGCAAGAAGTTCGAGTTGACCTTAATGTCCTCGTTCGTGAGCGGGGCGGGCTCCTCGGGAAGGCCCTCAACCTTGTCAACACCCAGAGCTTGCCACAGACGGGGCTCCCACTCGGAGTAGCCGGTCTGGTAGGCATCAGGATCCTGGTCGTCGCCGAGACCAATATCGGTCAGCTTGCGACCACCCAGGAAGGCCACGCGGGCATCAAGGTCCTTAGCAGGCTTATTATAGTACATCTTATCTTCCTTGCGGGGCCAGTAGTGGCTGTCACCCAGACCGAAGACGGAGTAGTTGATGGAAGACAGATCGAGGTCACCGGAGTTCTTAATGTGCTCCCAGAGACCACGGCCGTTGACGGGGAACTCACCCTGACCAGCGACACTGGAGATGAAGACAACATTCTCCTCAGTAGCCAGGTCGTCAGTCGGGTAGTCATCCATAGCCATGACCATGGTCTTCAGGCCTCTGGCGCGACCACGGTTACCCAGGCGGGTGGCGATATTCTGGGCGTTACCGTTGTCGGAGGCAAAGAGAATGGTCAGAGGGGCACCGAAAAGGCCGTCCAAAAGCTTCTCATATGAGTCCTTGGCCTTGCGCTTCTGCAGAGCACGGACTTCAGTACCATAGGATTCAGAGAGGACCGGGGAGTATTTGGGGTGGCGGTTCATAAGCTGGGTGAGTTGGTTGTCACGACGAAGGAACTCCTCCAATTCACGCTTGATGCGCTCAGAATCCAGAGCGAACTTGGGCTCGCTCGTGCCCTCGTTCGCGGGGTTCCAGCGGTAAAGAGGCCAGTAGCCAAGGTCAATAGCCTTCTTGGTCTCCTGCAGAACAGTGAGGGCGGAATCATCCTCCTTGTAATAGGGCAGGTAGGCGACAACAACGGAGGGGCCCTTGTACTGCTCGGCCTCGGCCATTGCCTGAAGGACCTGGGTGTAAGAACCGTACACAGCAGTGGAGGCAACATAGGCGTTGCCAAAGTTCATGGCGTAGAGACCAATATCCTTCTTGCGGCGAGTGGCATCAGCAGCGGTGCGCTCAGAGTAGGGCTTTGAATCAATGATCAACATGTTAACATTGGCACCAGAGGCAAGAACCTGGTGAACACCAGAGTTGCCCAGATCGTAGGCCCAGGCGTCGGAGCCGATCAGCCACTGGGACTCCTCATAGAACAGCTTCTTTGACTTGAGCAGCTCACGGGACAGCTGAGATCCGTCGTTGGAGAGGCGGGAGATCACATCGGGGGCGATCTTGTTAGCCTTAGCAGCTTCCTGAGCACTCAGAGCCCAGCGGGACAACCACTCCTTAGGAACATCAGTTGCAAAGGTGCTAGACTTGGAGGCCTCCTCAACCTCACGAATGAAGCGCTCGCGGTGCTCCTTGCGAGCAAGAAGAGAACCAAATCCATACTCAGGGCTGGCAGCGATAGTGGACGAGACACCGGCGTTCTGGGCACCAAGCTGGTTGGCAATGTAAAGGCGCTCACCAAAGAGCTGGTTGAGAATCTTGATATAGGCGTCTTCAATGTGGGGCTGCTCAAGAGCCTCTTCGGCGGTGGGAGCGTTGGAGCTACCGATGTCCAGGTTCTGGATGGGGGAGGAGGCCTGCAGATTCTGGAGAACACCACGGAGAGCCTGAACAGCAGTGGAGGGCTCGACGTATCCAAGACGGTATCCAACAACCTTGAGGGACTGACCACGAACGGTGGAGGGAGTCACGCTGGAAAGCAGATCCATGAACGAAGGACCCCACTTGGTAGTCTTGCGAACCTGCTCCAAGACAGCAATCTTCTCGACGGAGGCGGGGATGGAGTTCACGATCTGACCACCGACCCAGGGGCGATACAGACGAGCAGTGATGAGACCAATGTTCTCAAGCTCGCTGTTGGCCTCGGCGTGAGACAGGGCATCGGCAAAGACACCGGAAGAGCCGAAGACAAAGACCGCGGACTTGGCATCAGCAGGTCCGGTGTATTCAATGGCATTGTAGGTACGGCCGACCTCCTTGGACAGTGCAGTCCAGATCTGGGAGGTCCACTCGAAGATATCGGCAGCATTGACAGGGCGCACGCTGGCGTTGTCCACAGTGGTGGCGGTAGAGCTGGGAGTCTCACTTCCGGCGCTGCTGTCACGGCGTGAAGAGCCAACAGACGAGTTGTCGGCGCTAACGTTCGACGGGGTCTGGGTCTGGGAAGGAACCGTCAAGTTGGCGGAAATCTCACCCTGGCCAGCAGGAGCAATATCCAAGCCCTCGGCGGAGACAGTGGCAGTGCGGCCAGAGTCGGCATACAGAGTCTCAGCTCCGGAGGAAGTGTGAGTAGCAACATTTCCACCCAGGTTGAGAATCTTCTTCACAACCTCGGTATCCTCAGCAGCGATAGCGGGATCCTTGGCGGAGTTGGCGGGGTCGAAGAAGTGAATAACACCCTTTCCGGATTTGAGCGCCAGTGCATGAGCAGTAATGGCAATATCCTGAGCTTCCTGCACTGTCTCAGAGTGCAAGAATGTGAAACCGCACTGGCGGATGGAGCTGATCACGGAGTAATCGGGGAATGGGGTGGGCTCCAGCGCAACATGAATAACAACCGGGAAGTTGGCGAGACGGTAGAGGTGAGGAACGGAAGAAATCAGTATTGATGAACTGGTGACTACGGACACAGTCTCGCCTTTTTGCAGGGGGTGGAAGGCAGACAACAGAGGGTCCTCGTTGTAGCGAATGGCTTGCACCTGGTGGCAAAGTTAGCTAAATGGTCCGTCTATAGTTTCACTATGCAGCGGTGCACCCACCTCGGGAGTACCCCTTGAAATGGCGCTTGCGGTCTTGTTTGCCTTCAAGGCCTTTAGTGACTTGGAGAACAATGAGTCCGTCCGCAGAGAGGGTTGAACGGAGAGGACAACGTCGCTGGCCTGGTAGGCGATTCTCGCCACTTTATAATTACATTAGCAAATTGGTCTTTGATCGTATGATGAAGACATAGCTTACCCGCATCAGCAGCAGTTGTAATGGAGGCCATGGCTGGCAGAAGCTGTGAGTTCACAGCTCAAGTGGGATGAGAAATCACTCGCGGAATAGGGCTTGACAGCGCCCGGCGATTTCCCACTCGACGTATATCGTCTTATGGATGCGAGGAGGATAGAAGGAATGACACAATTGAATGCCCTTCGATCTCTTTGGAATCAACAACCTATAAGAGAGAAAAAAAAGTTGGTCGTGGGAATTGGTCCCATCATCCAGTCAGTTCTCCGCCATCGGGGTTAGATCAGCAGCCCTCTGATTGGTGCATGATCACGACATCGTTGCAAAGAGCAGGTTGCAAATCTTGCAAACTTACTTCTTTGGGACTAGCATGCGGGGGACTCGTGACCCCCTGCGAGCACGTCAGCGCCGGCTTTTGCTTTTTTTTTTCTGGAAATCAACCTGCAGCACAGCGTATAATGCCGGCACTTTTTAACGTTTGATGTAGATATGGATGTGTTGTTTAAAAATAACTTCATGGTCAACCAACTATATACCTTCTCTACAGATTCTCTGTCGTACTTCAAATATCAACAGCAGTCATAAATGTGTTCACCGCACGGCTACCAATAGTATAGCGGCGATTGCCGATTCTCGGTCGAGAAACCCCTTCAACACATAATAGACTGACTCGGGAATTTAAACAATTGAGCTCGGGAATTAATAGACCGCCAGATCCCTGAATTGCGTGATCGGGCAGATCCCGATCCATAACCTATGAGGATTTATCCTTGTATAATGTAGAAACAAGATTCAAGATAAAGTAAAAAATAAGAAGAGTAAAGGCCGAGAGAAAGCCGGGTCGATTGTGCGATGTGAAAAAAAAAATTGATGATCGACGCAGGGTTCGAACCTGCGATCTCCCGTGTGTAAGACGGGCGCCTTAACCACTGGGCCAGTCGATCGAGATAGGATGACTAAAAGCAGTAGCGTTACGAGACGGGCTCACTCATCTACTAATATGTGTGGCAGACACTCAACATCAGCACTTCGCTGCCTCCTACACAATAAGAACATACGGTTTGAAGCTGCATACTGGGCATGGCACGGATTTGCATATCCAACTCTCAATGATATTCAATTCAACCTCCGAATAATCAAGTTTTTGGGCTTCTCCCTTTCAAAATATATACTGCTCGAGATGTCCGGTGTTTGTGCGATATATTATCACTCGTTCCGGATCTAGGCCCGTTCGCTCAAGCTCCAAATCCCAGGTTTAACCATCCCCCTATGAAATGATACTTAATACTTAGGTAGATTCAAGGCAGCCCAAAGCTTCCAAGGCTCAGTTCCAAAGCTGCCTTAGAATAGCCACAGATCCCCGTGACCTTAACCAATCCTGGAATACCCCGCCGAAACTAATGTTTATTTGGGTCCACATAACTTTCGACCACTGCTGCTCCAATGTCCAATCCAAAGATCGGCTATACGCCGAGCTTGCCTATTCCAAGCCAGTCGTCGAACATGTCTCTCTCAAATCTACCCATTGAGATCATCTGCATGATTGCGGAGTTTATCCCAACACAAGCTGGAGTCAAAGCGTTTATGATGAGCCATCGGCGTGTTTCTAGCCTGCCTCAGCTGCGAGAGTGTCTATACAATCGGACACCAAAGCATACAAGAAGTGACAAGCTGTTGTGGGCATGTGAGAAAAACGACAAAGACTTGGCTCGAGCCATGCTGCGGCTGGGGGCGAATATCAAATGGACGAGCAGAAATCAGGTCTACACACCTTTGACATTTGCTGCAACTGGAGGCCATGCAGAGATTGTGGAGCTTCTTCTGGAGCATGACCCAAGTGTCATTAACGGGGCTGCTGAAAGCGGCGATGTTGCGCTCAAGGAGGCTATCTGGAGAGGACACGTCGAGATCGTGAAGATTCTTCTTACTCGACCTGAACTTGATCCATTGGCATATAAACGAGAACATTATGACTTCATGGAACCCCAATATTATCGCGAAGTACCGCTCAATGAGGCCCTGGCTCGTGGGAACGAGGAGATTGTGCGAATCTTGATGGAGGATGGGCGATTCAAGCTGGATCATTATAGTCTGGCTGCCGCTTCAGATGGAGGCAATGAAAACCTAGTCAGGATGTGTCTCCAAAAAGCATCCCTCGGAGACCGACATTGGGACGAATGCCCGCTCTCCCGTGCCGCATCCCGGGGACACGAGGGGGCTATGAAATTGTTATTGGAAGATGACAGACAAGATCCCAGCGCAAAAGACAGGTACGGCAGGACGCCACTTCACACTGCTGCACGTGGAGGATATGGCAACATTGTCAAAATGCTGATCGACAGAGACAATGTCGAACTCGATGTGCCAGACTTGAGCCAGATAACCCCATTTTCCGCTGCTGCGAGATACGGTCATGTTGGCGTTATGGAGCTATTGTTAGAGTCTGGCGAGGTTGATCCAGATACTCGAGACAGTATGCGACGCACACCATTGTCCCATGCAACAGAGCAAGGGGAGCCAGCAGCCGTGAGGCTCTTAGTGGCAACAGGCAAGGTGAATCTGGACTCCAAGTGTTATATGGGTCGAACGCCACTATCCTGGGCTGCCTACAACGGAGTTCCTGATACTGCCCGGGTCCTGCTCGGAACAGGACGTGTCGATATAAACGCCAAGGATGAGGATGGACGGACGCCGTTATCCTTGGCTGCCGGAAGTTCGCATTATTTGATCAACTTCAATGGCTCCAAGCCTCGCGATACAGCCCAGGAGCTACGTGATATCTGCAATATCTTAGACAGAAGAACAGATCTAGCAACCCCTTCGAATAGGAGTTCACGGCAAAGGGGGTCTTATGGATGGCCAGCCAAGTGTGACCCGCTCGATATTATTGAGCAACTTCTCGCGTGCGACGAGATCAATCCAGATTCCCCGGACCACAGAGGTCAGACACCGTTGATGTGGGCGGCACAGAACCGTCAAGTTGATGCAGTCAGACTGTTTATGGCTACGGGAAAAGTGAATCCAGAACGACGCGACAACGACGGCTGGACAGCAAAAATTCATGCTGAAAAGCGCAACAAGCCAACAAAGCCTGCTTATGACGCGGCTGGCTGGGATGCGTGGGAGAACTCATTTGATGGATGATCATAGATAGACAAAACATAAAACGAGTACCTCTGTGAATAGATTGTGAAACTGATCGTGATCCACTCTGTACATCTTCTTGTGAGCTCTCAAGGCTGCCGAGAGATGGAGCTTCATACCTACATAATGATAACAAGACCTTCGGCCTTTCATGTAACATGAGACTATGAGGCAGGTACTACCAGCATGAACAGGAAATAACTCTATCATACTGAGTAGGTGAAGTGATCAGTGGCAAGTGAGTTTCTATAAGTACGGCCAACTATGCAAGATCGCTGTTTGCATGAGAAAAGTCATACTAACATTGTACGTAGATTCATTTCGACACGGCAAAGAATTAGATGCAATATGTATACAGTCTTGTACGAACTCAGTCAAAAACTTGGGACAATCTCTAAGCCAATGAACCAAAGGAATAGCTCTTAATTTGATAGGCCGAACAAAGGACCATGACTCGGTCAGTAGTGCCACACTAAGAATGCGCATTAGCTTGAGACGAGCCTGGTACTTATCTGTGAGATTGTGAGGGACAATGGTCCTAACTATTCTCGGAGTGGTCATTTCCTCATTCATCAGTCCCTTAATAGACCAGCACTTTGAGCATCCACAGAGACTCATGATTTTGATTGAGTCCAAATGTTCAGACCCGCAAATAACGATAGTAGAAGCTAAGCCATCGCAAACTGGGGCTGAAATCGTACACATTACATGAGACGCCCCAGGGGGTTGGCCCCCGTTGGCACCCGAAGAACCATGCGATTTTAAATATTGGGGAACATTTAGTTAGATGGCAACGAATTGGCAACGATTGATCACGTCAGTTACTCTTCACATGAGCGTTGAAGCCCTCGAAGACACCACAATGAAAGACACAGTTATGGCGCATCTTCTTCGCCAAGTATTTCGATAAGATCCTAAGGGGTGGTACATGGTTTGTCTCCAGGCCATATTTTTCAAAAAGAACCAGACGTCCTAGTGAGAGGGCGCAGGTACAAGTCTGCTGAGAAGCCCTCTCGAGGGCTCAGCAGCCGCATAAGTCTTACGAACTCGACTCTTCTGACTTCTTTTTGCTTTTTTAATTTTGAATTGAACATTCTTCCCTTCTTCTCTCAATATTGTGCCCGGTGACTCTGTCATCTCCAGCTGGAATGTCAACATCATAGAATCAGCCCCACCCGAGCTCCGATCCTCCGCAACTTTCAGCTCGGACAGCTCTCCACGACCTCGGCCACTTAACCTCACCTCCTCTTTACAATGAAGCCAGTCATCGGCCTAGCTGTGGTTGCCGCCCTCGTCTATAGAGCCTGGGCTCGCAAGTCGCTCACCCCACTAGGCTTGGTCGTCGCCGCGATCTCCGCGACCGGCCATGCCCTCCACCCATGGTCAACGCCGGTCTTGCTGCTCGCGGTGTTCTACTATGGTGGAACCAAGGCTACCAAGGTGAGATTTCGCCTCTCCTCCAACTCGCGGAGCTATGGTATATGGACTCAACTGACCCGCGATACAAGGTGAAACACGACGTGAAAGCGCGCTTGACTCTCTCGGCGACCGGTATAGAAGGCGGCGAAGGACCACGAAACCACATTCAGGTGCTGGCGAACTCGGGTGTCGCGACAATTTTGAGCATTACACACACAATCGTCCTGGCCAGGTCCCCCGAGCAGTCATGTTTCTCCCTCGGCCAAAGCTCTGCAGATATTCTGATGGTGGGGGTGGTAGCGTGAGTGACCTCTCTTTCAGTGTCACACACGAGCTTACAGGAACCTCTATAGGAACTATGCCGCCACCGCAGCCGATACCTTCTCTTCCGAACTTGGTATACTCTCTAAATCCAGCCCTCGCCTTATTACATCCCTCAGGCTCCGTAAAGTACCGCCGGGTACCAATGGTGGGGTGACTGCCTGGGGTCTTGTTGCTGGTCTGCTGGGCTCCTTCACGATCGCTTTGACATCTGCCGTTTTCCTTCCGTTCTGCGACGAGACTAGCATCCAGGACCGACTAGTCTGGACGGTGGCAATTTCATTCTGGGGTCTGATGGGAAGTGTCCTTGACAGCCTGTTGGGCGGGCTATTACAAGCCAGTGTCGTGGATAAAAGGAGTGGCAAGGTGGTCGAAGGAAGTGGCGGTAGAAAGGTGAGCATCCTTTGACCATTGCATGCGAGGAAGTTCTTACGTATTTCTTCTACAGGTCCTTATTCACCCGGGATCCACCAAAGGGGCGCCCACCACAGGAAACTCGGAGTCAGCCGAGCCCGCGGGAAGCACCCAGCTGCACAGGACCGAGGCCGTTGTGAATACGGCGACTCTACGGGGGACTGGAGCCTCCGGTAAGTCGGTGGGAACTCAAGCCGTGCAAGCTCACGACGAAGGTCACGAGAGCCGGCGGATTGAGACGGGTCACGATTGGCTGGACAACAACGGAGTCAACATCCTTATGGCGGCTCTCATGAGCTTGGGAGGCATGTGTATAGCACAGTGGGTTTGGGGCGTGGATGTGCGTGAACTGTGGGTTTAGATTGAACTGAACAGGAACAGGACGGAATGCAGACGCGCACTCGAGGCGTTCTCGAACCTCGTGTCTGTAGACTCGGCATTTTCGGTGTTTAACTCGATGCACTTTGTGATAGTCACGATGCTAATTGTATTTTTCTATTGGCTCATTTGGACGGCCTGAACAGTCCCGAAAGGCGTTGACATGAACCATGCCACAATCAACACCATTCTAGAAAGGAGATAGCATGATAACCGGAAGATGAAAGGCCCCGGGGCACGCGAGCATGCGCATCGACTCGAAGGAGTAAATGAACAACGTACCGGACTTATCCTTGGAACTCGATCAGCTGAAACCGGTTCAGCGCATACATCGTATCCCCGCCCCGATAGAGTCGCATTTCAAGCTGCTCTTTCTCATTTGCCACCACGTGCAGGGCGGACATTGAGACCTGGGTGCTCTGCCAAGCGAGTATAGGAAGATGAAATTGATAAGGCAGCCTTCTAGAACCCAAAGTCCGGGGTTGCTGACAGCCTGTCCCGACACCCACGTGGGTGGGTCTGCGGTCCTGATAGGGATACGGGACACTGGGTGGCCCTTGCGCCGGCAGCCCCGCCAAGAGCCGCCGCCGGACTACACCCCAATTGGGCGTGGGTTAACTACACTGGTCACTATAAAGCCCGCCATCGCCCAGCTTTGCCAAGTTCCGCCAAGGTCGCCAATTTTGCTTCTCAGAACCTAAGCCCTCATATTTCTCTCCTGGTTGCCTTGGCTGGCCCTTCTATTGCGTGATTCCACCCGCAAGCGACACCCATTTGACAGCCACCGGGCATGTTACTTTGGCACTAGATACCTGCCAAGCTGGCTGCGAACGATGGCTGCGACCGCCGGATTCGAGTCGTCTCTGCACGTGTGCCGGGTCAATGGCCAGTTCGAATGGTAATTGCCCCGTAAACGAGCTGGAAATTGCCCCGGAGCCACCGCGTGTCTTGCCCTCGCAGAAGTATGTGCGTGCCATGCGATGGGGGCGAATTTTTATCGAGATATCTCGCATGTACATAAGACCTGAACTATCTCTTCTGATTCCTAAAATTGTACTGTTCAACGTTGATCTCTGACTTGGCTGAATTGGCTCTTTCCTCGCCAAGATGTATCTCCACGAGTATGATTACATCTTTGCTATTGGCACTCTGTTTGCCATGCTAGATGCCTACAACAACGGTGCAAGTGAGTATAGCATCTTCAATATGCTTTGGAAAGCTTCATACTGACTGGTACAGACGATGTTGCCAACTCTTGGGCTACTAGTGTCTCCTCCCGATCCATCTCCTATAGACAGGCTATGGTCCTGGGTACCATCTTCGAATTCCTCGGTGCTGTGACTGTCGGTTCCCGTACCGCTGATACTATCAAGAACGGTATCATTCCTACCTCTGCCTTCAAAGGAGATGCCGGTGTTCAGATGCTCGCCTTTACCTGTGCTTTGGCTGCTGCTTCGTCCTGGGTGATGTGGTGTACTCGTCACTCCGCTCACGTCTCGTCTACCTACTCCCTCATCTCGGCCGTTGCTGGTGTTGGTGTCGCTACTGCTGGAGCCTCCAAGGTCCAGTGGGGATGGAACGATGGAAAGGGTCTGGGCGCTATTTTCGCCGGTCTTGGAATGGCCCCTGTTATCTCGGGTTGTTTCGGTGCGATCATCTTCATGCTCATCAAGGTCATCGTTCACATGCGCAAGAATCCCGTTCCTTGGGCTGTCTTCAGCTCTCCCTTCTGGTTCCTCGTTGCGGCTACCGTCTGTACCCTGTCCATTGTCTACAAGGGCTCTCCTAACCTTGGACTGAGCAAGAAGCCCGCCTGGTATATTGCTGCTGTGACCCTGGGCACCGGTGGTGGTGTCTTCGTCCTGTCTGCTCTCTTCTTCCTTCCCTTCGTCCACGCCCGCGTCATCAAGAAGGATAACACCGTCAAGTGGTGGATGGTCATCTATGGTCCTCTCCTCTGGAAACGCCCTGCTCCCCTTGACGGTGAGACAGCCAAGGTCCCCAACTACGCCGTTGTCCAGGATGAGGATGAATACGCCGTTTCCACTCACACCCACGGCTCTCTCGACAAGGATGCCCAGACCACTACCCTCCCCACTGAGGACCACGAGAAAGGCCTCGTCACCGCCGAGACCACCCAGCTCACCTATAAGGAGATCATGGCCCAGTCTGAGGCCAAGCACCACGCGAAGCTCCTCAAGGGTAAGGGTCCTCTGGGCTGGGCCCTTCGCTTCCTCCGCGACCACCCCATGGGCTCCGGTGAGATCTACGAAATCCGCAACATCATCACCTTGTTTAAGCGGATTTTCCCTACCATCGTCGTCGGTCTCACCTACGGTGCTCACTACGATATCCACACTGCTCAGAGCGGTATTGCCGGTACCCCCGAGGGTGAGCGCATGAAGCGTGTCTACGATGCCGCCGAGAAGTACCCCAACGAGGTCGAGCACACCTACTCTTTCGTCCAGGTCTTGACTGCCTGCACTGCCTCCTTCGCTCACGGTGCCAATGATATCGGTAACTCTGTCGGCCCCTGGGCCGCTATCTACTCTGCCTGGTCGACTGGTAACCCCGTTGCTTCCAAGGCCGCCGTCCCCGTCTGGCAGCTCGCTGTTCTGGCTCTGTGCATTTCCATCGGTCTTGTCACCTACGGTTACAACATCATGAAGGGTAAGCTACAACCTCTTATACAAGACACGAATGAGTACTAACTTTCTAATAGTCATGGGTAACAAGATCACCTACCACTCCCCCAGCCGTGGCTCCTCCATGGAACTCGGCGCCGCCATCACCGTCCTCGTCTTCTCCCAATACTCTCTCCCCGTCTCCACATCCATGTGTATCACCGGTGCCACCGTCGGCGTCGGTCTGTGCAACGGTAGCCTGAAGGCAGTCAACTTCCAGCGTGTCGGTCTCTTGCTCCTTGCCTGGATCATGACCATCCCCATTGCCGGTACCCTTGGTGGCTGTCTGATGGGTCTGATCCTTAATGCGCCTCACTGGTCCTAAAATGGGCATAGTCCTGATCGGAGGGGTTGTAGCTTTAATTTCTTTGATTGTTTCATAGAGTCATTACGATAATTCTCGCATTTAAATGCATCACGCATATCCGCATATACGTTATAAAAAGTTTTAAACAATTGACTGCTTTTATTCTGAAATCCTTGAATAATATTATAGACGACGTGGTTCATGCTTTTGCAAACATGAACAAATCTAATGTTCAGGTAATCCAGGGGACCCTACCATCAGGAGATCCCTTGTACTACTCAGAACATTCCTTCATATGGACTGCTTAGATACATTTCATATCCATCGTCCCAGTCTTGGAGCAAAACTCATAGATCATCGCATGCCTTGAAAAATAGAGAAACCGCAATTCTGCTAATTTCGTTATTCTTTCCTGCCAACAAGAGCATCAATCCGCGCTAAGCAGCGGTGCTGAGAGTAACCCAAAGGGCCAAAGAATATTGACAAGACTGGAGCCAAAAACCAGCATCTCATCAGTACGAAGGACATATGGTCATGAGAAGTGACGCTTACAAGGGTACAGTGGTGCATGGCGATTCGTTAAGAACTCGTGATAATCCGGATGAAAACGGTAGTCTTTCCACCGCGGTGTCGGCACACCCACCGAGATGTATATGTTTAAACTATTTAGGTATTTAAATTTCAAAATACCATTGCCCTGCAGCGGCTCTAGCATGGGTCGTGGAGATAATAAGCATAAGTCTAAGTGTTTCTCCCGCTCGTATACTTCCCCTTTTGATCACTGGCTCTTTATTAACACGATCTTACATGTCACATTTAAGAAACATCATCAGACTACATTGGCAATCTTTGGCTTAGATGGGCATTTTCTCTAAAGACAGAAACAATCACACAAACATAACACTAGGCTCTTGATTCGGCGAAAAGTACTTAACATCCCCGCAAATTTCAGCATCGAATTATCAATCTGTCATGTTGGGCATGATCTTAGACAGTCATCTAGGAAGTACCACCTGTATGCTCTTATGCAGGAGCTTGCTGGCAAGCCACATGAACACGTAAGACACCACTGAACATGCAAGGTGACAAATCGAGTCCGGCATGATTATCTCGGAACACTGAACGGTAACCCCGCTTTAAGAGAATTGTCTGCCATTCAATTATTTCTGGTTTCAGATAAAATTCGGGGATTCCCGTGATTACTTGGAAGTTTCTAGATAAGCCGGTGGGAATACCCTCAGGTTTTGCTGGCGGTGATAAATCTTCAAACTCTCCGGCTTCTGCTACTAGCATTCAGAATCTGACTTGCGGAGAATATGTCGCAGCGCAGTAGCCCCTCCAGCGCAGGCTTCCGTGCTGGTCGCGCCCCTAGGTAAGTTGACTCCTAAGGATGGAGTATGGTTTGGTGACACTTTCATCTAACCATAATTTCCTAGGGAAAATGACATGTTCATTGCTGCGATGGGCATGGCAGGATCCGGGAAAAGCTCTTTCATCTCGCTCTGCGTGGGAAAAGAGGTCGATATCGGACATGACTCGGACTCTCGTGCGCAGAAGCTCCCAATATATGCCTAACTCTTAGTCTCAAGTCTAATTACTTGTAGGCACATCATCAGCCAACGTCTACCCTTATGATGTATCATCCGATCGCACCGTTTATCTAGTCGATATGCCTGGTTTCGGCGATATGAGCAGAAGCAAGACTCAAGTGTTCAGTGACATCGCTGCCTGGCTCGGAGATTCATACAAAAACGGGATCCGTCTCAGCGGGATTCTATACTTCCACCGAATTAGTGACGTGCGTGTATCCAGGTCGGAAGCCGTATACCTGAATATGTTCACTCAACTCTGTGGTGACGTTGCTATCAGCAAGGTGATTCTTGTCACTACTATGTGGGACAAAACCCCACTTGATGGAGCGAATCGCCGTCTCCAAATACTACTCAAAGAGCAAGATCTCTGGGGTTATCTGATGGTTAGAGGCGGTGCTTCTTGTCCTCATAACAACACGGAGGCATCGGCTAGGACTATCGTCGAACGCCTTGTCAAACCCAATACTACTATTGTCACAACCTTACAAAAGGAGCTAGTTGATGAAAGACGCACTATGGATCGCACATCAGCAGGACGAGTAGTGGAAATCGAAACACTCAAAGACAAGGCAAATTGGAGGAAACAACTTCAAGAGATTGAAGGAATCGAAGGAGAGGCTATGAAAATGCAGGGCCTAGCATTTCAGCAGGTGATTCGCGAGGAGCGTGATAGATTGAATCGTCTCATTCAGGAGGCGGAAAAGGACATACGTTCGGATGCTTCAACATTCACTTTTCGCCAAATTCCACAAGTCGGCACTAGTGCATCGAATTCGCAGGTGATAACGCCTGGTATCGATAGTTCAGAATTCATGGAAGGGCTGCATGCCCTTCCTCAGCCAGTTCAACAAGCATTCGCCTCCTTGCTGGAAGATGAAGCCTTCAAAAACTATGCCACAAAACTGTTTGATGACCTTAAAAGCAATGCTCGTCTTCGTCAAGAGACTGCACTGGCTCTTCTTCATGGTTTGGGATCAGTTCAAGAAACAGACATCGCTGTCCGTGGCACCAGCGTTGGGAAAGACCTTATAATTGGTCTTCAAAACCTCCCCCAACAGTTGCAAGAGACATTATCCCCATTGTTAGAAGACGAGAGCTTCATGAATCAGGTTCAGGAAAGGTTTGACGGGTTCAAGAAGAGCACAGAGCTTCGGCAGAAGACAGCAGTCGATCTTCTGAGCACACTTAGTTCAAAAGATCAAACCTCCAGCGAAGATAATGCCGCCACTTATTCTGCCATGCCACAAGGAAATAGCGACTCCTCCGATTTGTCTCGCCCCAGTGAAAGTTTCAGCGGTAGAGAGAAAGAAAGTGATCGTCGAAGCACGAAACAGCCTCTAGGGGATGACAAGACCACACAAAAGGACCCGACGGCCAGTGCTACACCTCTGGAACAGAGGCAAATCAGCGATTACAAGTTTTTTGACTGGTCCACCCTTCCATCCTATCCCCTTCCGGTGACAAATGACATCTTGGAAGCGAGATATCTGGCTGCACTATCATTATGGGACAGTTTGAGATTCAATGTCTCGGCTTCAGGAGTTGGCATAGACCTAGAGGGGTTTGGGAGACTTCTCCGGAACTGTTTTCACAAGAAAGACATGTTGGCTTTCTTCCGCTCTACGGTGCGGGATATTCGACTACTTTCAAGCGATCCGCCAAAGGTCATTTCACCACAGCATCTTCTTGAATTAGACAAGAATTTGTTCGACACTTCGAAGTTCAGTGGGAATGACAACCGATTGAATTCGGTGGTTTACGGTAAAAGCAGGTACGGAACGATCACTCTGTTTGAAGTTACCACTGCAAGCGATCGACCGAAAAGAATACGACCTATGGCGGCCATGGCGATGGTCCCCAAGATTGTTTTGCAAAAATTCAGCGATGCTTGTGAAGGCTCAAGCAGGACAACGCTCTCAATGCCAGAAAACGAGATATGGAAAGCGACGAAGCAAGAGAGAGTCGACGACTCAAAACACTCCTTGAAACCAGCGATTGAGACTCATAATGGCCAGAACATAGCTCTAGGAGTCGATTGTCCATTGAAAATGGCCCTCAGCATTGGTGAAGTTGCCGTGCACAAGGTCATCGCTACCGTTCCGCAGATGGTAGTAATGCTACAACACAAAACTGAGCTGATAGAAGATATTGAGTCCACCGCGGTATACGCAGAACAGGACGGTCATAGCCACGGCGTGCAAATGGTCAGGGGCCCGGTTTTGAACGGCCATGGGAACAATAAGCCTCAGATTATCGTGTTTGCACCAGCAAAGGCTAACTGGGCGGAGAAGACAATGTCTTGGAAGTGAAAGGGCAGTCTCATGATGGCATACGATTTGGCGATTGATCTCAATACCAGAAATGTTCTTACTATTGACTCGTATTGATAGAGTATTTTAACGCGATTCAGGTTCTTTCGTCAAGTCTTCTTTGGCTAACGAAAACTGTGTCCTCGTCGGAGACTTTCCCTAGCACAACGGCGTTGCCTTGGTGGTCGATATAGTGTGCTGAAGCTACTGCCGGCGCCTGCTAGCAGGCACCCTTTGGAACACCCAGGCCATAATTGGGATCAAGAAGAGCGTTTACAAGAATTGGAAGGAGCTCAAAGACCTATGTGCGGGTTTCCTCTGCCGCTTCTCGGGCCTCCCCTTCGGTTTTAGTGCTCAACTTTTGCCGTTTCGTGCCCCTTGAGTATAGCGGCGTCATAGTTTTACTTTGCATGCGTGGACAGGTAAATTGTCTAAGCAATATTGGAGACCTGAGCATAATTAGACATGTTATATACAGCCAAAGATATTATTCTATATGACCTGCCTCGTTGATTCTTTGCATCCCAGCGAAGTGTGTTCCCGCGTCCCAAAATTGGGAATCGGGGACAATTCTGCGAACACCATCATTTCTTGTCCCGAATGCAGAAAACCTAAAATCAAAGACTGAATCACCATTCGGAATCGTCGAGCAAAGTACATGCCTAAAAGGCAAAAAAAGATGACCAGACTGGGGCTCGATCCCAGGACCTTATCGGTGTTAACGATACGTGATAACCAACTACACCATCCGGCCATTGATGGAATAGAGCCCCACAATCGATTATATGAACGGATTCGGTTTTGTGCGATCCACCTAGGTCTGGTCAAACCCTAGTCAGGTGATCAACAGAGCGGAACAACTATACCCAGTCGTGGTCGTCTCAGTCGGTTGGTGGTTCTGGCCTCATACACAAGAAAGGAACATCGCTTTATTTTCTTTCTTGCAACCAATTCTATCACCACAATGATGAATCTGTAGCGAAGGTGGAATCTATGTGTTGCACTTGAAAAGATGAGTAATTTGCTGTGCAGAGAACGGTACCCAAGCTGTTGGATCGGAAGTTCGCGTTTTGACATGACGTGATATGAGCGTAGAAAAAGTACAGCTTGACAAAAACAAAATATGAATTAATCAAAATAGGCGGCCGTCACTTATACCCTCAGACTGATTTGATGTAATTCTAAAGAATACCAGAAAAGGAACACAAAGACGTCTGAAGAGATATCTAGAAAGACGTCTAAAGAGATATCTAGAAAGACGTCCAGACAGATATCTAGAAAGAACGAAAGAAATGAGTGTCTAGGCCTATATAGATTACTTCCTTATACGGGCTATATGAAAGAAAGGATCTGGTTTGCTAAATGTTCATTCCGGCAGGGTCCGATACGGGATTTGAGCCCAGTAGCCGCTGTTCCCGCAGGTACACCTGAAGAAATCGCGGACTGAGATTTGATCCATGCATTCATGATTTTGAGAACTCGCTTTCACAATCGCATTGCTAGCGATACTGACCATCAACCCACGCTTACGTGCCATCGAGGCTATGTTGACATTTGGTTACGGACTGCCCCAAACCTATGACAATATCGCCAGCGGAGATTCACTGACTCTGTTTCATGCTATAGTATACTAGATGGCAGGCAAATATGTAATCACCATGCTGAAAATCTATACAGCGAAAGAATTCGCATAGCACTGACAAAGCCAGCTTCCTTAACTCCGACCAAATATCCGATATGACTATCTATGCTGATAAGAGTTGAACTGATGTTGTGGTGGTCCAAGAACTTGAAGCCAGGAGTGGACCATTGCTAAGCAACGCAAGCTGGGGGTAGAATCATCTTCTTTACGCAATAATTCTTTGCGAACATTCAAAGTCTTGTGTAAACCTCACGAGAAGAACGGTCGTCCCTGGGTTGGTCACATGACCGATACCTGGATGGGCTCGTTGCCTTGCAATCCAAGGCAGATCCCCTTTCTTTGTTTACATTTCAAAGATTTCTGCAATTTCTGCACATTTGAGAAGAATTGTCAACTGCAAGATCACATCAGTGCAAGGCCGGAACACTCGTCCAGAGCGGGGCGACAGTCTCCCCACATACACGAAGTACCACGAAGGTGGAGACGACCAAGCTTTCCCCGGTTTTCCTCCCAATTCAACTATCGCAGATCCTCAATTCGACCCACACTTTATCGAAGAACTAAGACAGAAAATCAACTTGCAGCGACGCCATGGTATTCGCCGCCTTGCATCGCATCTACGCAGGGTTCATCAACCCTCCACCGGCTAAGAAGCAGGATGACGCAATCCGCTTCGGACTCCTCGGAGCTTCAAACATCGCGTGAGAGGAGAATTTCCAACTGCTTGGGTGTGTGTCTTACATGTATCCCTAGTCCAATAGCCTTGATTAAGCCAGCGCAAGCGCACCCGGAAGTCATTATAGCTGCTGTTGCAGCTAGAGATCGCAGTCGTGCCGAAGCGTATGCTAAGAAGCACGGTATTCCCATCGTTCATGACTCGTACGAAGGTACCATACCCAATGTCACTGAATTGAGATCTAGTGTTTGACTTTTTAGATCTACTCAATGACCCAACCATCGACGCCGTCTATATCGCCCTTCCCAACGGTCTACACTTCGAGTGGGCCTTGAGGTCTCTCAAAGCTCGTAAGAGCGTGCTTCTAGAGAAGCCATCCTGTTCTAATGGAGAAGAAGCGAAGAAGCTGTTCAACCACCCTCTACTCAAAGGCCCTAATGCCCCTGTGCTCCTGGAGGCGTTCCACTACCGCTTCCATCCAGCTTGGCAGACATTCCTTTCCTTCATCCATGATGAGCCTTTGGCAGGACCAGTGAAGCACATGTCTGCGGAGCAATACTTTCCTAAGTGGGTTCTCCCCCATGATGATATTCGTTGGCGCTATAACCTTGCCGGTGGTGCATTGATGGATTTCGGTACTTATCCCTTGAGTTGTTTGCGCCAGGTTTTACGGGAAGACCCTCTGAAGGTCTTGGAGGCATCAGGAAGAACCGATCTACCTTTTAAGCCCGGAAAAGCCGAATCTGAACCCGCAGAACAAGCGATTACAGCAACTTATAGAACAGAAAGTGGCGCGACAGGACGCCTCGTGGCTGATCTCGCCACTACAACGTCTTGGATGAGGGCACTACCAGGCTTCGGCTGGCCAAAATGCGAAGTCGAGTTGGGGGAAAAATATATTGGCGACGCACACTCCGTCAGTCGCAAGCTTACTATGTGGAATCACCTCATGCCTAGCATCTATCATAGGATTGATGTGGAAGATACACACAAGGTTTATCGCGGTGGGGAGGTTTCCAAAACTTGGAATGAGTCTAAATTTGTGAAGGCATATACTTGGGCGCCTGGGGATAATAGAGGGGTCACTGGTCAAGATTGGTGGACTACTTATTTTTATCAGCTCAATGAGTTCGTTAATAGGGTCAAGGGCCGTGGTGGGTCTGGGGTTTGGGTTGATGGGGAGGACAGTATCAAGCAGATGGAGGCGATTGATCGGACGTACTTGAAGGCCGGGATGAAAGTGCGGCCAACGAGTACGTTTGAGTTGTGAGAGGCTGCTTAGTCCAGGTGGTTTACATGGTGTATTTACTGCGATCTCGATACTGATTTGAACGCCGCACTTGAGTATTTCCCTGGTATTATATGTGCATTTTGCAATACTGATTATTCAAATCATTCAAAGCTTAGAGAGTGTCGCCTTAGCCACCAGATACTGGTTCACTTGAGTGACAGCCTTGCCATTTTGCAAGAATGAGATAATGTTTTCCATACCTAGTCTTTCGAAGCCAATATGGGAATTCAACGAAGCACCGGCGTTGTGCGACAGTATCTCCACATTCTTCATCTTACCCAGCTCCTTGTTAACGTGCGGCTCATTGAAGTGCACATCCAGATCAGCGGCAGAAAGCTGGCTCCGCTTGAGAGCCTCAAGCAAAGCAGCTTCGTCCAGCAGCTTCCCACGTGCAATGTTGGCCAGTCTGGAGCCCTTCTTCGTCTTTGACATCAAAGATGCGTTCAAGAGGATCTCTCCGCTGAAGGGCGTGGCGACAACAACACAATCAGACTCTGCTAGTAGAGTATCCATGCTTTTGTGATATGTGGCATTTGAGACGGCCTCCAGCTCTCGTGGCATCTGGACGATGTCGTGATAGAGGATCTTCATTTTCAGAGCGAGGTAGGCCTTCTCAGCTGTACGACGACCGATCTGACCAAAACCGATGATGCCGAGAGTGTGGCCCTTGGGGTTGAGTGAGACTGGTGCGAGGCTCTTGTTGGCGTCGACAAACTTGTCTGGGTCCAGAGAACGTGCAGCCATCGCTGACCAGGAGAAGAGACGGAAGGTGGAGATGATGAGCCAGAGAGCGGCATCGGCGACAGACTCGGTGCAAGCAGCAGCAGCATTGCAGTAGACAACACCTTTCCATCACGTCAAAGAAAGTTCTGGGTGTCTACTCAAATTGCTTGGAATATCTTACCATTCTTCGCCAACGCAGCAGTATCGACGCAGTCGAACCCAGCGCCAGCACTGGCATAGATCTTGCAAGAGTTCGGCAACATGGTCTCTGTTGTGCAGACGGCCTTTGAGTCGGCTATTGAAATGAATGCCGAAAGGTGGGTCGAACGAAACCCATTTCCGACACTCCATTCTGTGACTGCTAAGGCTGGGGAGAGTCAGGAGTCCCACGGGAAAAGATGGCGTCGGGATGGCGGATCGTCAATGAGTATCTACTTTGAGGTGCCCTTCTCAGCAAGCTCCTCTAGTGATGCAATTCGACTGTGCTCGGAAGTATACTTCCAACAAAACTTCCCTAGTTCACCTGCGTCTCTTCTTCTTCGTTTTTTTTTTCTTCTTCTTTCCTCTATCAGTTTGAGACTGGCGATTGAAATTTGTTTACACCCTTAGAAGTGCCGTGGGGCGGGCGGGGGGAAAGGGGTACTCGACGCAAATACTGTTGATGAGAAGACAGATGGAAATAATTGTCCATTGTCCATTGTCCATGGAGTGAATAAAATACACGAGGCTCCTGGGAATAGCTTTGTGCCAATGGCAAAAGACATTCAAGCAAAATATCAAGAATTTGAGTCGTGTCTAAACATTCAAACAGAGAAAGGTATACCAGATCAGATGAAGAAAACTCGAGTGCAAAGGAAAGTGGAAAGTCCGTCCAAACTTTGGGCTGAATTAGACAAAAGAAAATAAAAAGTCCACTGAGGCTCAGACAGGCGAGAAAAATTAGACCAGAACCCGATTCAAGGGCAAAAAAGTCCCATGCGAACAAAGAATCACACAAACTCCACGGCCGCACTGGCTCGAAAAAAAAAAAGACGCCTGAAACGCAAAATGAACTCCGATTCTCCTGTCCCAGACCTATGTGATATCCTGAATAAACCGTGTCGGCGAAAATAAGTTGAAAAAGAATGAAATCCCCCGCGTTTCTTACTTGTAAACGCTTCTAGCTACGAGTAGAGCGTTTCCTTAGCCCAAATTCCTCTTCTTGAAGCTCCCGAATCAGACGAAGGCTCTCTGCATCCGTATTCTCTTCGTCGATGAGACCCTTCATATGCTTGCTTGTCTGATTGGGGGAGAGTGAAGATGCCATATGGCGTTCAAAGCGCTTCTCAACCATCGGTGAGCTTTTCTTCGTATGGGATGATGAAGGGCGTGAGGAAGGCTTCTTGGTAGATGGCGGCAATGGACCCGGGGTAGTCCGGCGCATGGCGGTTGGTGCCGGCCGAGGAGCTGGGATAGGAGGGCGGGATAATACTGTCTCTGGCGCAAATCGCTCGCCATGTCGGGGCTGACGCGAAGAGTGACGAGAGCTGGAGTTCGGCGTGTGGAGCGGAGCTTCACTCTCAACGGATGTCAGTGCCTCTCCATCTTGTGTAACATCCAATTCATCGGCCAGCGATGTGGGTGGAGAAACCAAAGACGTGGTCAACTTTGACGAGACGGACATCGAATTGGGATCTTTCACGTCAACCGATTCAGCATGGAAAGCAGGCGGCGATGCGTAGGTAAGGCCAAGCGACGTCTCGGCTTCCCTGTGAGATCCTTCTTGAAGCTGATTTGACGGGCCAAAGCCGACAGGATCGTGATCATAAGCCCCAACAGAGGCAACTTCCATCACTGGTCCCTTGTCGTCGTTCTGACCGAGGAAGCCTTGATGCAAAATTGGAGACGTGCTCTCCTGCTTCGTTTTCTTGCCGGAAGAAAGCGCACCATCTACCCCGTTAGGCCGCGGTCGTTTCGCGGAAGCGGTTCCTCGAGGTTTTGATCGCTCTTGGGCCTTAATGGGATCTATTCTGCCATACTCGTCATGGATACAGCGGCGCTATTCTTCAAGTTAATGATTGGAATCATTTTGGGTAGGGTACGATGGGAATACAAACCTTGCTCTTTCGGCAGTCATCACACGCCTTGCTTCGTCCTTTTTTACCGCCAGCTCCATCGGGGCTGAGATCGCCGAGTCGGTTGGCAGCCGCTGTTGAGGTACTCATTACCGCGGACTGGAACTTGCCCGATCCCTCAAATTGATCTAAGCCAATAACACCATTGCTTTGGAATCCAGCCTGGGAAGCGATCGCAGCCAGAGAGTTGAGCGCGGAAACGGCATCCTGGGCCAAAGAAGAAGGTGTACTAATGCCTGATGCAGATCCCAATCCGTTGATTGCCATCGGTCGTCCCAGCATCAAGTCATTCGGCTCGTCCTTGTGGCGGCACCGAATACGCCGACGGCGACAAGCATCGCAAGCAACACGCTTTGGTCCAAGCCCGGACCCGCGCTGGACAGGTCGGGGTTTGGGTGTAGAAATCTCTTGTGTAGCAAGGTCTGGAAGAAAGCCGCCTGGCGCTGGGGTTTCACTCTCGGATGGCTCGTAGATGACGCTGTTGATGGGCGGAAGAGGAGTTGCAGTGAAATCCTCCGATGGCCGTTGGACTGCTTGTCTCTCAGCATACGTGCGCTGGCTGTCCACGGTGCGTTCGGAACGGCGGCTGGGTCTTCCGGCGGCTTTCTTCTCGGTGAGAGATACTTTGGGATTGCTTTCAATGACGCCGGGATAAGTCCACTGAGGTGCTTTCTCATTCCCGCGCTTCCATGCAACCCAAATGCCGAACTTCCTAATCATATCCACAGGATCAACAATGGACTTTGGGATCGAACGTCTGACCGCGTTTCGCGCGTCCATCGAGACCCCATCGACGATGTAGGAGCCTGCAATAAGAGCTGTCCGCAAAAGGTACTTTGTCAACTCCGGCAAGCCTTCAAGCTCGGCCTGGGAATAGAAGCGTGAATTGAAATACGGAGAGCCCACGGGTTCTTGGTTAGTGCGCTCCCCAAACTCGTAGTATATGGGGTAGTGTCGATGGAACCGGTAGTTGTCGTCTTGGACGAAAGCTTCCAGCACATTTGGAGGGATAGGATCATCCTCCAGGTACCTCAAGGCCGTATACCATTGGATCTTCTGGAAGAAAGGATACCTGAATTTTCTGGGAACTTTGGTTTCCTTCTCAATGTTGAGCACCTTGATCTGCATTCCATAGTTCAGCCTTGTGAGGAAGTTGCCACCGATCACCAAGCTGTTCTGCGGAGTCCACACAGCATGGATCCACCCCGAAGGAATCAACATGGTGTCTCCTTCTGAAAGATCCACGCGATAGCACTCCTTGGTCTGATTGCCAAGGAATATTGAGTCCTGGGCGGGAGAGTTGCACCATTCCTCATACTTCTTCAAGTGCTTGTCTTTGGGAGGAATGAAGAAAAAGGTCTTCTTGCCCTTGAGAATATGGTAATATACCGAAGAGCCACCGAAGTCAATGTGGAAGTCGGTATAGCAATCAGCGACAGACATCAGGCAATAGAACTGGACTTTGGGATAATCGCCAATAGCCTTGAGTTCCTCGGGCCACACGGCATCTTGCAGATCCAGGTCACGGACAACCTTGGGCCGCTTGATGAGCCTGCCCAACCTACTTTGCGACACTTCAAGACTGATGACGTTCCGGACGACCTTGTTGGGTTCGTTGCTTTCATAGTAGTCGGCCCACTTCTGCATGTTCCACCTCTTATCCTCTCCTTGTTGTGATTTGACGTCGATGACTTCCACTCTCTCCTCCGGGCCATACAGCTCAGCTACAGCCCGGACGGTGAGTCCTCGGGGAATGACCATATCCAGCTGGTCTTGGCCACAGTCGACGGTTTCCACAAGATCTGGCTCTTGTTCGGAAACATGATCGAGTAGCTCATCAAACATTTCTTGTGATGAAGCCTCTTTCACAAGATCTTCGTAATCCATGTCGACTTCAGAAACCGGTTCAAGCTTATTCCAACAGGCAGGGATCACGACCGGTTCTGTCCATCCACTGCCACGCTCGAGGTATTCGGCTGTGACTAGCTCGGGTTTCATCCGAGGGAAGTTCTCTGGTGTAAATTGGATTCTCCCTTGGCGAATAGGCTCCAAATAGTGGTGTTCTAAAGAATCTGTAGCCGCCTTGACAAGACCCTGGTTGAGACCGGCATAGTCGATGGCCGTACGGGCGCGCGAGGACTTGCGCACAAATGTAGTCTGACCATGCATTGGTCGGCAATCGCGGCAGATGAATTTGTCGACAGTGCGGATTTCTCGATCGTTTTTGAATCCGGCACAAACGATATGAAACCAGCGCTTGCATCCGTCGCAACCAATCCACGTGTCTTCATCCTGCTCCTCCGTTTCGACTGGGATTCTCACGAGGTGGCATGCAGCACAGCTTGCCTGGATCGAATCGCTCTCCTCCTCTTCAACTTTCGGAGAGGGATCGATTGACTCTTGGAACACATGAGATTGAGTAGCGGCAGGTCGATGATCCTTGTATCCAGCAAAGCGAGATATTTCTGTTGACGAGTTCCATGGGCTGTCTTCGGTCTCATCTTCCCATACAATGGGAGGTAATGTCCCGGCGCTGGTTGTTGGGCGTATACCGCTGATCACAGGGCGTGAAAGAAATGTTGACCCATCCGAACGGGATCTCATGCGCGACGGAGCATGTTCATCCGGGTGATATGCAAATTTCGCGTCATCCGGTCCACCATAGCTTCCGTTGGCAAAGCCGACTCGATTATGTCGCATTCCATCACTTCCGTAATGGTAGTGAGTTTCGTCGATGCTGACTCGCTTAGTATGGCCGGGTTGATAATTGGCTGGTCGGGCGAAATTGAGCAAAAGCTCAGCATCGGTTGTCATACTATCCAGGATAGTCGGGTGGGTTGCGTCCGACGGTGCTTCCCGAGACTGATGCGGTGACGGGACCCGCTCCGAACGAGGACGTTTTGCGGGCCGTTCGGGGTTGGCAGGTTCGGGAGGAAATAGAGGCACGGTCGATCGAGAGGTAGGAGATGGTGGGCGATTCGGGAGTGGTGTAAAGGTAGGGCTGGTTGCAAGGGCGATCGTGGCGAGGGTATCAATGGTCGAGTTCGACCGGCCATGGCCCGACCGATGATGTGAATTCCCATCCGCAGTGACATTCCGATTGAGGTTTGATATGGGCTGGTCGCGATTAAGGCTCGCAGCCCGACCGACGCCGCGCTCGGCTCTCGATGCTCGAAATTCTGCGGTGGACGGTGTGATGGGCTCGACAGCGCGTCGCGGAGGGGAAGGCGTGCGGTATTGCGGCGGGCGCTCACCCAGCGGAGGCAGGAAAGACGCCGCGCTCATCATTTTCGCACACTCAGGCGGTGCCGAGCAGATGAAATTATTATAGGAGGGGTCGGAGGCGCGAAGTTTTGCGATTGCGGCAGGTGGGTGCAAAGCGGGGATCATGGACCACACGGACTAGCGAGAGGCCGTCGCAGGGGAAAGGAAAGTCATTCCTGGCACGGACATGCGCAGAAGAGGCCGCGAGATGCACCGAGATTTTCGATGGCCGATTGAGGACGGAGGGTTGTGGGCGAAGGAGGCGAGTCGCGGAGTCGAGTTGAGGGGGTCTGGAGTCGAGCGGCGGGAGGACAAAGACGCCGAGGCGTCGCGGCGCAGCCCGCGGGCAGAAAGAGAGTCGGATCGAGTGCAATCCAGTCAGCAGGCATATAATCCTGCGAACTGGATGACGAGCGGAGGCTGTGCGAATGGATGGAGCGCTCGGTGGGAGGAGGGGGAGGATGAGCGCAAGGTGTAGGCGAAGTGAGGGAGCGGGAAGTCAACTAGGTCAGGTATGTACGCGGGACCGCTGCGGCCGACGAAGTGCTTTTGCACCTTGGGACCTTTCCTGGAATCAATGCCAGTTCTCACAGGGTGAAAAGGTGGTCCGCGATCGATTGTGTCCGGTGAAAAGAGGTGAAGGGCGGAAGACAGCCTCGAATGCCCCGAAGCTCCATTTGCGACGAGAGCGTCGCCGCCGAGCTGTGCCAGTGATACAGTCCGGTACTGTATATTACAGGATTAATGTTATATCACGTGTATAAAACTGTAATGTACAGTAAAGCTTAGGTCATCTCGCACGCATCTGGAACACACTAAACTACATCGGGCTGCCAAGGCAACCTCGTGCTTTCTGCGTGTCTTCCTATTCTGCTCTCCTCCTGCTCGTACTACCACTGCCCTCGATACCCCGGGTATCTCGCTCTTCATTTCGATCTCTACGTCACTCCATATCGGACCACATTTGTCCTGAGAATGAGCCGGAAGCTCGCCCCCGAAGCAAATCGGTATGTGCACATTTCTTAAGCCCTTCCGGCTTCGGTGTCCAACATCTGTTCGCCGCAGAATGGAGCATCGTATTCATTCAACTAGAGATCTCTGCAGTACGCGTATGCTAACCTTCATGGTTCGATAGGATTCTCTTCGTCAAGAACCTCAAGTATGTTAATGTTACCTGAGTCGCCTTTCACCCCGCCGTGAACCCCCGTCGCGTGCCCTTGCATTATGACATCCGCAAATAGAATGGAGGATCGCTGACTTTATCCCGCTAGCTACAACGTAACAGCAGATCAGCTGTTCGATCTCTTTGGCAAATTTGGACCCATCCGGTAAAAACCCTCCGCGCTCCCTCCCATTTCGCTGGTTGGACCACCGCTGACAGTTGACTTTTCTTCGTTGATAGGCAAATTCGCCAGGGTATCGCCAACAACTCGAAGGGTACCGCATTCGTGGTCTACGAGGACGTACACGACGCCAAGCAGGCATGCGATAAGCTCAATGGCTTCAACTTCCAGAACAGATACTTGGTTGGTACGTAAACCGGCGGGATTCAAGCCACTAGTGGATTTGGAAGCTGATGAAATTTGCGCAGTATTGTACCACCAGCCCGAGAAGATGCTCCGTTCGAAAGAAAACCTCGCCGAGAGACAAGAAAATCTTGAACGACTTAAACAGCAGCATGGGATAGAGTAATGTGTGACGACCTTCGACTCTTATGATGCCCTCTGCTAGCATTCCGCTGCACGGTGTTGCAACGGCTCTCCAATTCTATCATTCTGGGTTGGTTGAGGGGTTTTCCGGCGTTTTATTCCCTGGGTTTTCTTTTCACGATTCATATCAATGGTGCTTTTGAGGTATGAGAATGGAGGGTTGGATGGGTTTATTCCCTGGCATCAATCTGGGGGCTCCTCGCACGATGAGCTTGTTTCGGCGGGAGATTTGTCTTCAATGTTTCTATTTTATCCAATCGTTCATCTTACCTGACGATCAATAACAATTCCCCGCTTTGCTCAACGAACACAACCCGTTGAAATACCAGGATCTACGTATCCCTCCTCGCATTGCGAGAGAATTTTTCAGCCATACGTGAATTGAGAGTTTAAGCTCATCTAAGACAACATTGAGCGGTAAGGCTGAGTGCGTCATTAACCTTGTAGTACCCACCAGGCTGCAGAGAAATGGAGCCTTGTGCTTGGCGAGCCGCTCTTTACCATCATTTCTACTATACAGAACCCACTACTCCGGTGGTTCTTGAGCTGCTGATGATATGGTATTTGTGTTTCAGCCGATGTGTGTATTGATGCGAAAAACAGATTACACGATGTGGGTGTATGCCTAAAAGCTGCCCTAGTGTCGATCATGTTCTGCTTGGCGGCTTCTATACCAGCATCGATTGATTCCACACAGCCGTGAAAGCCGTCAATTTAATGATTTATCTTTATATATGTGAAGTTACATTAAAATTGCTTTGTTATTGGGATTCACCTGAACTTACACATGGACAAGGCGAGAGGACCCAACCTGCGAACCCAGGAACAGCCCTATTATATTCCGATAAACACGCATATGACCGGGTACTGGGGCCTCCTGGAGATTGAAAACTATGTTCGGAAATTTCACAATCTCTGTAGGCCTAAATTTTGGAGCCTGGTGACTGCGGGTTAGGTCTTCGAACTTCGTATGTAGACACAACATGTGCGTTGATACGGATCAGGAGAACTATGAAACGCAGGTCATCAAACCTGAATGTATTGTTAGGGATGTATGTGTTCTCTCTTGACAAGCTCTTCAGAAAGTTGGTAGTCATAGTCGTCATTAACGGTTTCCAACATAGTCCTCAGTCGAGCGAGCGTTAGAGGGCGGTGGGCTCTCCAGGCTTGAGAGTCTGGTGGATGAGTCCCGTGTTGGATTAATATTTTGAGCACGATTTTCTGCAATGTATATTGTGAAAGCTGGACGTGTTCACCAGCATCATACGCAGTACTGCGTAGTCGAGAACAGGATGCCATGGTCAAGACATGCATGTGGATCATCCATCTGGGCCCCACTCCCAACTCCGCCTCCGCTTCCAAGGCAGCTCGCTGCAACGACGTCCTCCACGACCAACTCCCCTCATCCCACGTTCTTCTGCTTCTAGGTCTCACAAAACTCCATTTCCTCCTAGCATGCTATACGCGTGACGCACGCTCTCCGCGATCGATAAGACGGCCGGTCCTGTGTTACACCAGACCCAGTCATCCTAGCACGGGTCGCATCTCGTCACCAGGGTCTTCTGAGCTTAATCAGCCACCTGCAGCCGATATTTCTCAACAACCATAGAAAAATCGCCCGCCATGTCGCTGGTCATGATCGCGACTAGCACTCTTACCGCTGCCACATCTTCGATCTCGCCCTCATCATCGCCCTCACACATGCTGTACTACCATGGAGCGTCCTCGCCGGGACAAGACCCAGGTGGGGATGGGAATGGTGAATGCAAGCTTCTTGGGCCATTCTCTATCCTCGTTCAATCTGCCTTGGGGGGCCTGGCGCTGTCGTCTCTAGTCTACAAGCGATGGAGAGAACGGCCCCAGCGGCCGTTGAAGGTCTGGGCCTTTGATGTTTCGAAGCAGGTCTTTGGGTCGGTTATGCTTCACATAGCAAATCTTCTCATGTCCATGTTCTCAGCTGGACAATTCGACATTCAGACGGCATACCAACCCAACCCTTGCTCATTTTACTTGCTGAATCTGGGAATCGACGTGAGTCCCGCCTTGTCCAAGGAGATGCGCGATCGCTAATATTTCCATTAGACTACTCTCGGAATCCCTATTCTAATTATTGTGCTACGCATTCTCAACTTCTTCGCTTCTTACACTATTCTCGCAAATCCCCCAGAGTCGATCGAATCCGGAAACTATGGCCAGCCACCGCGCGCTACTTGGTGGCTCAAGCAATCCATGATCTACTTCATGGGACTACTTAGCATGAAAGTCTGCGTCTTCTTCCTCATCCAGCTGCTGCCCTTCATTATCAAGATCGGCGACTGGGCTCTGCGATGGACAGAGGGCAACACCGCCCTGCAAATTGCCTTCGTCATGCTTCTATTCCCGCTGATCATGAATGCCATCCAATATTATATAATCGACGGCTTTATCAAGAAGCCACTCTCTTACGATCTTTACACTTCGGACGACACCGATGACGACCCCAATGATACTCACCGCCAAGAAGCGCTTCTCGCGGGTCTAGACGAGGCTTACTCCTCCACTGACTCCGTTGATGAAGAATCAGCACCTGGGAAAGACACACCGTCACACCCCAAGGCTTTCGCAAATATTCTCCACGGATCTGAAGGGCAGCTCACTGAGGACCATTCTCCGGTTCCACCTTATGAACCTCCTTCGTCCAGCAGCAGTCGTAGCGAGCAAGAGAGGAAACGAAATGCCGAAGTGTGAGCGCATAACGGAATGAACGAAACTCAGTTAACGGCGTTATGGGATCTACAACTGATTTCATCGATGATTACCTTATGAAATAAACGTGTACATGAATATTTTGATCTCAATCATCGATATTCTCTGTCTCAGGAATATGTCACTGCTGAAAATGCAAACTAAACAGAAATTTAAGGAAGGATTGTTTTGTTGTAATACGTCTCCAACGATAGTCACCCAGCTAAGTAAACTTGTTTAAAACCCAAAATGAAATGATATTTATTTCAATTCAATAGCTACGTCAGTAATCCCCTCGGGCTTATGTTCGAAGTCGCTGCCTCAGGCAGCATAAGGAAGACCGCCATCGACACCGCCCGAAACTGCCGGCAATGCAAAAATCAAAGCGAAAAATATTCTGATCCCGCCGCAGCAAGCTCCCGAACGCCGATCGCAGCGGAGGATTGACCTTTGAGGGAATTTTCGCAAGCTTCATTCCATCTACGTCTACGGAGCTAGCACGATGGTCTCAGTTGGATTGAAGCAAAAGACCCAGCGGACGACCGCTCGGTCTCCGTTCGAAAGCGCCGCTATGAACGAGCATCTCGACGAAGACATTGAGATGGGCGATGAGACCAGCTCCGACGAAGAGAGTATTCCCGAGGCCGACGAGTCAGAGAAGAAGCTGGAGCGCATGCTTTTTGGCGATGACGCGGGCTTTATGGGCGCGCTGAAGAGTCAGCAGAAGCGCGCAGATGCTATGCAGCTCTCTCTGTACAGTGATGAGGAGAGTGGGAGTGCTGATGAGGGTGCGGAGGATGATGAGGGGGATTTGGATAATATGGCCGATGCGGATGTAGGTGCCACCTTGAGCCTTGGGGATTTACAGTTGACGAACTGGTGCTGACATTGCTTTTCTATAGCTCTTCTTCCTCGACTCCGGCGATGCGCCTGCTCCGAATGCGATCACAGCAGCGGAGACCCCTTCCGACGAGGACTCCGATGGAGAAGTTCCTGCCGTATGGCACGACAGCGACGACGAGCGAATTGCTGTGTCGTTAGCAGGCCAGGCCAAGCTACGCAAACTCCGTGTGGCCGACTCCGAGGATGTGATCAGCGGAACGGAATATGTTCGACGACTGCGAAGACAGTTCCAGCGTCTGCACCCGACTCCTGAATGGGCGGACCCAGAACTTGCGGCTAAGCGCCGCAAGATGAACTCAGACGACTCTGATGCGGACAGTGATCAGGAAATGGAATCTGATGACGAGGAGGAGCAATTGTCCATGCAGCCTCTCGCCAAGCTGCTTCAGAACTCTACCAACTTGACCCGCATCGAAGACAACGCTCGCTCAGGCGGAAAACGCAAGTTGAGACAGGAGGTGCTTGATATTCAGCGATTGAAGGATGTCGGCAAGGCGCAACCGGTAAGATCCTCTCAGATGCGAAATGCGAAGCATATAGCTAATCTCAATCCAGTCCTCCGTCGACTCGCTCACCTTCCACCCTCACTACCCGCTCTTGCTCTCCTCTGGTCCCGCATCAACCCTCTTCCTGCACCACATCTCCCCCTCAGCACCTGCTCCCAACCCGCTCCTGACATCCTTGCACATTAAACGCACCCCAATCCACACTTCCGCATTCGCCCCGCCAGGTGGTAACAAGATCTTCGCCTCCGGCCGTCGCCGCTACTTCCACATCTGGGACCTGGACACCGGCAAGGTCGACAAGGTTAACGGTACCGCAGACCGCAAAGATGAACAAAAATCCATGGAGCGCTTCAAGCTCTCGCCCTGTGGCCGCTACGTTGGTCTGGTCGGTAGCTCCCGCAAGGGCGGCGGTGTTATTAACGTCCTGGACTCTGGCACTGCACAGTGGATCGCGCAGGTCCGCGTCGATGGCCGTGGCGGTGTTGCTGACTTTGCTTGGTGGTCTGATGGCGAGGGTATGACTGTCGCCAGCAAGAATGGTGAGGTCTCCGAGTGGGATGGCAAGCAGCGTCGTGTGATCGCCCGCTGGCTGGACGCCGGTGCCGTTGGCACTACTGTCCTTAGTCTGGGTGGTCGCTCTGGCCGCACCCAGCTTGGTGGTGATCGCTGGGTCGCTATTGGATCTTCAAGTGGTGTCACCAACGTCTATGATCGTCGTGACTGGGCTACTGCTTATGCGAATGCTTCTGCTGTGGAGAAGGAGGGAACTCAGGCTGGTGTTCCCCGTAACCCGGAGCCGGTCCGCGTTTTGGACCAGCTTACCACCCCCATTAGCCATTTGGTCTTTGCTCCTGATGGTCAGATGCTGGTTATGGCGAGTCGCTGGAAGCGTGACGCTCTGCGTCTTGGTATGTTCATCCGTTCTCTCTTGTCCTGTTCAGAGCCTTTCCTAACGTTTATTTAGTTCACCTCCCTTCTTGCACCGTATACCGCAACTGGCCTACCTCCAACACACCCTTGGGTCGTATCTCATCCGTTGCCATCTCGCCCAACTCCGAGCAGTTGGCCGTAGGTAACGAGCAGGGTCGTGTCCGACTCTGGGAGATTCGCGGATAGATCTAGCTGGACACATTGTTTGTCAAAGATTATATCCACTCTTCTTCTATTTGTATAGCTGGCGTCCACTGATAGCATGCTTCTCAGGAGTCCGAGAAGCCCTCAAATATGACATGATTGTACTCTATTGAGCTATTGCTTCGAATCATCTTCTCGGTCTACGTAGAGCAAAACTGTCACGAAATGGTGCTTCTATTGCGGTATATTTGTTTAAGTTTCATAAAATTCTAGATTCAGATCAAATTAGCAGACCAGATCGTACGCCAAACTCGAATGAAAGAGCGCCAGATGTCAGGTTAAATCGTAAATATCGTGCCATCCGGCTCAGCAATGGGGAAATGCTCGATCCTAGACAGCGGCTGTTTCTGGCCTCACGTCCAAATGCAAAAAAGGTCAACGCGGGGGGTATATAATCAAATCAAAGCAAATGGTATACGCAACGCCTCCATGGAAGACAAGATTTCACACGCCAACTCCGACTGAATCCCAGCGCGGGCTTCGGACATCTTCTCCAATCCAGTCTTTGATCACGCAGAGGGATCGGTCTGGTCCTTGGCACACTTTGACTCGGTCGAGATGCTTGAATTTAGGGCCTAGGGGTCCGTTCACGTAGTGGTATTGGCCGGCGAATCGCCATTGTCGCTTGTCGCCTAGTGGGTAGAACTTGTCGCCCCAGTGGCCGCGGAAGTAGAACCATTCTGTTGGCGAGTTGGGGTTTTGCGTAGATGCGCGTAGGTTCTGGTTGTCCAAGTCGTAAGTATATGCGTGGGAGTTGAGCATGGGGTCCCATAACGGGCCTCGGTCGGTCACGTCGTGGAGAAGTCCCCACGGCAAGACATACTCGTGCACGCCGGCTGTGGCGTACATGGCATGACTGCCCTCCGCGGAGTAGATAACCGGCTTGGAATACGTTAGTAATTGGTACAGAGATAGTCGTTGTGGATCATTGACTCACCCGCTTTCCGATCTTTTCTACGGCTTCATATCGATAGGCCTCACCAGCCGTGTGGGCACTGAAGAAGAGGGCCTTTGGCTCCCCGTTGTGGAACCGCGTCATACAATGCTCCCAGTCACCAACATGGTTGCCGAAACGCACGTTGGCGACGGTGTTGCCCAGATTGAAGCTGTAGAAGAAGAACCAGAAGGCGTCCACGATGCCATTGCCCTTGTCTATCACGAGCAGAATCGCAGGGGCATCGCTGCGGCCTCCCCCTCCCTTCCTGGGCGTGTCTTGAATAGGCTCTTGAATCGGTTTACCGCCGTAACGTTTGCGCAGCTCCTGTCTCAGCATCCGATGACCTTGTAAGGATATCTTGTCTAGATCGTCGTCTTCTGGGTGTCTCAAATCGTACCATTCGGCACGATCCTCTTCGCTGTCACCGGGGATCTCTCCGTCTACTCTACCGTCCCAGTCGGCCCATGACTCTGTCGTCACTTCGTCGATCTTCGGTATATTCCTCTCACCCTCGAGCCAAGGAGGCCGGGTCTGCACATCGTCGTTGCTGTTCAAGAAAACATGACGTCCGGTTTCCCATTGATTGAGATCATTGAGGTTGTCTAACGTGGGATGGTCCCACCGGGCCTGGATCGGAGTGTAATTGAGCATGGGAGTGGTGTGATACAGGTGCTCAGCGATGTCTCCGGGCCAAAATTGTTCCCCGGAGTAGAGATGGACGAGTGGGGCATAGTCAAAAACATAGTCGGGGATCTCCCGCCGAGCCCACTCTTCGGCATCCCACTCGGTCTGATTACTAGTCCCGCTGAACCAGTAGGACTGCCACGGTTCCGATACGGTATCGTTCGATTCATGCCAGTTATCCGGGTTGCGCCGTCCGAAGTGTACCCCGGCGATTTGGAGGTGTGCGGTACCGCAGAGGCCGAGCCAGCGGCAGCTCTTGCGATCGAACCACGAGCGCGAGGTCGCGATCCAACTCTGCTCTTCTTTGTCCTCCTCATACCAGATGAAGGATCTCGGATCGACAGCCCGGGCAATACTGTTGACGGAGACGTAGATAATTAGAGCTGACAGAGCAACAATGGTGGCCTTGGCCTTGCGACCCATCTGCTAAAGCGAAACGGCATAGACTGCCCGTGACCGAGAGACGGAAAGCTCACGGACTGACAGGGCAGTCTCCAAAAATCCGGACGAGGCCGGAAAGTCAATGCAGGGCGTTGGCAAGGCTCCCGGGCATTAGGTCTGGGATCGGTGGGGGAGGGGTCTATGGGAGGTGAAGGGTGGAAGGGTGGAAGAGTAATAGAGGATGGAGAGGAGGGTATAATGGTTTTTGGTGACTAACTTACTGCGTACTTTGCCGGGCTTTCCGATTCCAGCAAAGTCTCCCCCGTGAGCAGAAAAAAATCAGTCAAAAAAAGGCGGTTCTCGAACAAGTCAGCGAGAGCGACCGGGAACGTGCGGAAATGCATGGTGATAGTCCAGCCGGATGCGATCGCCCTAGGCCCAGTCAAACTGGGAAATCCGATGTGCGGAAGACTCGGATAACTTACGAACACATGATGCTTGTCTCAGTCTCTCTGGGGCTTGGTAAGGCTGACCTGATCGCCCGGGAAAGGGTCTTACTATGTACTGTAATTCAAGCGCTCTTTTATCTCCACTACAGGGAAACGGCTCCCTTGGCCCTTGGCCCTTGGCCCTTGGGCCCATGTCTTGGAAATATGACTTAGGGAATGGAAGTCATCAAACTCTCAGATCTATGCCAATAATAGAAAAACAATCAAAAGGCCCTCCCCCCAAAGGAACACAAACTACCAACCAAGCAAATAACCCTCTTCTACAGTTCGACTCACCGCCGCAAACAGGAACCCCCGAACCCCCTCATTTCACCGCTTCTGGCTGACTCAGCCTTCTATCTTATCGCCGAACGTTTGATGTGATTATGGACATGCACTGCAGAACATGGAACACCACATGGATCCGGACGAGTGGGAGTACGAGTACCATGATACAGAGACAGAGGTGATATCCATCCACTCCTGTTAACCGTTCAGCAACTGACCGTGCCAGACCTTCTATCTCAACTTGGACCTTAGCTCCCACCATGGCCCTATCCGCCCTCCACGACAGCGTCAGGATGACCCCGCCTCCTCCAATGAGCCCGCCAATGCTGTAGACGATGCACCTGATTCCAATCCAGGTCCCGATGCCTTCACACCCCTCGAGAGTGCAGAATCGGAGTCTTTGGGCTCCGAGCGAATCCAAATTCTCGGCCTCCACACGTGCAACCCTATTGTCTCTTTCCACAACCAAATCTTCAGCTGCTCCTGGGCAGATCAAATCGGCACTGAACTAATCTTCGCCCACCCGGAATCGGATTCGAACTCTGGTCATACGCCTCTGCACCAGGGCCCGTCCTTTGACCTCCTCGCTGCGAACTGCGTGAAGATCCTTGGGCGCAAAGCGAACATCACCTCAAGCTCGGCCCTCGCATTGGTTCAGGATGGTAGCGCGGGAAATTCAGAATCAACACCTGGAACTCCCTCGTCCGCTCAGACGGCTGCTTCCACCGGTGTGCCCAGACGGGTCGTCCCCCAAACATACCAGGCACAGTTCCTTCAGCAGCTGCAGAATATCAAGTCCGCCAAGGGCGAAACTGATACCGTGCGCACTACTATGAGCAACAGACGCAACGTGAACATTGCTGAGCGTCTGAGTGGATGGGCTCGCACCGAGGAACAAGTCGCTCAAGTTCAACGACTTCGCGCGCTAGCCATCGAAGGTGACCAGGAAGCCCTCGCATCTTTGGAACAATTGATCCGTGAACACGTTCACCCAGAGGAGTGAATTGCCTATTTCGGCTGTGCTTATAATATTGGGTCATGCAAGCTTCGCCGGAACTCGGAACCGGTCTCGGCCCTGATCTACTCGATTCATCCAATTGCCCGGGCCGCGGGTATTCGGGCCACTGCGACAATCGCGCTATGATTTCATATTCTTTTCCCCTCCCCGTCTCATCACGTGGGAGCTCAGGGCCGAGGCTCTAGCCTGGCTACGCCGGTGCGGTCCCTGCATATTATCGCAGCTTATTCGAGTCTATTGCAAGATGCGTACAAGCCACTCGATGGATATCTTCAATACCGTCGATATGGAGAGACAACTCTTCCATGGAACGCCAAAGATCTCCCCGGGTCCCCCGGGCAAGGGGCCCCACACCACTGCCTGTTTCAACCGATCGCAAAAGTACTTGGCGCACCTGCTAACATGACTACTGTATGAACTCAATCCTGACATGGTGTGCGATAGTAACGTCATCTCCCCTCTATGATGTGACTGTTGATTCGTCCTCCTTTTGACTTGAGCTCGACCGCCCGTACGACCGAACTCCTGCACCCCTGCGTCGCCGGGTCTTCTCGTACGGAAACTCCTGGCAGTTTGTGTTACCTTGGCTTCCCCGATGTATTACGTCGTGATCGGCGGGCCTTCCTCACATGCGATGTATAGACTGTTGGCAGGAGTTAGGGGCTTCTCCCCTGTGTTGAGATCAGGATTGTGTGTACTGTACTTGAGGCAAGTGTACTTGCCTAGTATTGAGCCCTTCGCCCTGTCTATCTTGGTTCCTGCATTTAGCTCGTACTTTTGCTTCAAGAGCGCTAGTTAAGCTACAGTACTACATTAGGTTACCAATACGTCGGGTTACTACACTTGATTCCTTCTTACGGTAGTCGGTAGTCTACTATTGTAGGTTTCTGAAACTTCTGCAAGCAACAATGAATTGATACACAATTATTGTATTCCAGTATTCCAGCCCGTAATCCCGAGATCCCGCGGAGTTTCTATGTATCCGACCACAGTCGTGACAATACAGTTAAAGCAAGAACAAAAAGAAAAATAAGAAAATAAAAATAATGCTTTGCATCCAGCAAAGCCCCCATTCTAACGCCCGCCATGGAATCGCTATGTCAGGCCCCGTGACATTTGAAAATCAGCCTGAAAATGAGACATGTAACGCCCGCAAATGGAAAACGCATCGAAAAGGTGTGAATGTAATAGGCAACAAGAGGAAGCAGAGTTGGGCTCCTTTACTCCAGACTCATGCTGGGAATCTTGGAATGCTGTTTGCTGTTGGGTTTGCCATTACTATCGATGGCGAAGGAGACCGGAGATGGCGGTGGAGCGGGTGGGAGCTCGTTGATGAAGTTGTGATGCAGTTTGGCTGGCTTGGGGCCGGCGGCTGTCATAATTGCGCGTGTAATGTCCTCTGAGTAGGCAGCGAACGCTTCGGCAGTTGTAGGAGGTGCGACCGGAAGGTGGGTGGCTGTTTTAGTTGAGATGGAGGCCATGATGGAGTGTCTGTCGAGGTTGGGGATAGCTTCTTTTTATGTTCGAAGCTTCGGGTGCCTGGTGTGTAGAGACCTCGGCTGGATGGAGATTGTGTGTGCTATGTATGGATTGATTGTCAGTTTCCGTGGTTGGTATTGCTGTCTGGGGGAACAGCATATGGTATAGTTCTTCCGAAAAAGCCCGAACTGACGAGGCCGGATCGGAGGACGGAGATGGTGCCGAGATATGATGTAAAGAGCACCGAATGGTCATAACTCACAGTTAATAGAAGCTTTCCGATGCTCGGGGTGATGTAACGGGGATGAAGGTAGGCAAGCAGTGAGATAAAGGGGTTTGACGAAATTGAGGAACGAGGAGTAAGATAAGGACGGAGTGAATGCGGTAAAATGAAAGGTGGAAGATGCCAGGTTTAAAAGTGAAGGGCGAGACTGTGTAGTATTGTACCCTAAGGTTGTGTTGCTCAGAAGCTAAGGGTTAATTGGAAGTGACAAAAGCAGGTAGATTGAATTCTCAGCATCTCCGGCTAGTTATACGGCACCTCCTTTATCGTCGCTCAAAAAAAGGAAAAAAATAAATTGGGTGTGGAGATGATAAATGCCTAGGGAAGGAACCACAAGTACCGGGGTACAAAGTACAACACACCATACAGTAGTAAAAAAAGAAAGAAACAATATGGAGAACGCCAGGGCTCGCCTCATTCTTGACCCGGAGCACCGAATCACAGGGATATGTAGACATTATTCCCGGAGTAACGGGACTCCCCCGGGGAAGTTGACGCGTTGTGTGGGGAAGGCGGGTTGCACACAGGGGCAAAGTTCAATGAGATGGATCAGCTCTTCTCCGCGAGTGGCAATGAGTGGTCGCGATTTGCAACACTAGCTCTAGAAAGGGAGCTTCCGGGGAAGGCGGACATCTATCCCGCTACAAATCAGATCGAGTTACGGGCCTTTTCCAATTTTCTGGCGCGCTTCCATGGATAAACGGCTTTCCAGGCCTAGGTCCTTTGATCAACGGGCAATCGCCGAAGCTACCGAGAATTAACCGGCACGAGGATCGTTCCAAGGACCACTATGTCGGGGCTAAATGGTATGTGTATAGAACATTGTGATGCTACTAGATCACCGTAGCATACCTTGAATCAAGGCCCAAGACACGTACTAGGGACCGGATGCTGAATCCTGAGTACATCCTGTCCGGAACAATGAAACGGGGTGGAGTGTAAGGGGGAGGAAACAAAAAAATCCCTCTATCGCGACTATTGCAGGAATGGCGGTGGACGCGGTGGACGCGGTGAACGCGGTGAACGCCCGATTCATGTTTTAGCCGGGGTCGGAAGCTGCTCCGTCAAGTCATCCCACGATCTACAGGAGGCGTCTTCATCGAAACCCTAGACCCCGTAAATGGGACCTCTCCACCCCGATTCCCCGGATTCAAGGGGTCTCACATAGCCTGCACGGAATACTATTCTCGACTCAACTATCGACTATTGACTGGTTCTCCTTGCACTCGTTTTCTGGGGAATAAAGGGGCATACCAGATGGGATAAAGTCCCCGGGGCTCCGGATTTTGAGCATTGTTCGGGAATTCTCCCTCGATCGAGGCCCAACTGATATCAACCCGTCTTTGCCAATGATGTTTGTTCTTTGCGATAGATAAGGGGAATTGTCTCACCGCCAAAAAGAAGGCTGTCATGCGTCTGCGATGATGTGTTGGCGTTCTGCAGACGCCTGACAGATGACCGATCAGGTACACTTCGTTGGCCCCGGAGTGCCACGATAACACCCGTACCTTGTGTTGCTAACTGATGGTTATCTGAACTAGTTCGCAGACATTCCAGACCAGTTCAAACCATGGACCCTGGGTCTTGGGCATCACGACAGGGCGAGGGCTGGGGCACGCAGGGGATATCTCCTAGGTGCCCGGCTTGGGTCAAAGATGTCTGATCTTAGAAGAATGTCTGGCAACCCGAGTATCAGGACCGTGCGAGCAAGGTTGGAACATACTAGCTTTGTCGTCGTGTCTTGCTCAGCTGGTGATTGCGATGAGTACCGGGGTAGTTGTACTTCCAAGGTTGTCCGTGCCAACCCAGGTCAGGCCAAACGTCAGCCGACCAATTTCTGGATTTGGCGTTGGCATTGAGTCCGAGGGCGGCCCCTTGATGTCACCCCTTTGCATTGCAAAACTGGGAAGGAAGCATCATTATCAAGTCAAGTTCCTTTTCAACGTCTGGTTCGGCTGGGGTATCCGTCCTGGGCAAGGGTGTAATTGCCTCAGGCATTAAACAGCCTTGACAGATTTTTCTTCCCCAGAAGATAAGTTCATTACCTCATCCAGCATGCTCGGAAACTTCTTCCAATGGCAGTGGCGCCGAGAGGCCGATATCACGTAAAGCCCCCGCCGGTCCTTTGGGGTTGCAGAGTCTCTCGGTCCCCAACAAGGCCATGGGGCCATCCATGATTCGTTGTTGCGTAGAACGTGCGAGATGGCTGGATCGCATCAGCGCCGGCTAACCTTCTTTTACCCCGCAACTCACGACGATCCAGGTACCAGAGCCCCTCCGGTTGGAGATATCACCGGCCCGGGAACATCCTGTGCGTAATAGCCTTGGCTATCTCACAATGGCGAAAATCCCCCGGACTTGAGGTTGATGGATGAGAGGGCTGCAATTGAGGCATTTACGGTGATTGCAAACTTGTCCAGGCCGCGCCATGACACATCGCAATCGATCACCTCATTTTGAGAAAGGTGGAAGTAATAGCGGTGGACTAGTTCAGGAGGTTTCAAGGCAGTTGATGTGCTCAGGTGATCTGTCTCTGCTAATTCTTTCTACTTTTGTTCTTTCGGTCTTGTTTTGGCTTTATATTTTTAGATTTAAAAATGCCTCTAATGGGTCACCTGAGCCACACTATCAACCATCGTCCAATTCCCCCTTAGGCTCGCCTAAGGAGATACGCGGCATCCGGTGTAGAACACATCGTCCTCAGCCACACAGATGAGGCCCAGTGAGGCAATTATTTCTCTATTTTCGGCCCGCATGACGCAGCGGGATTTTTCCCTGTCGGCTTTGCCCTCGGAAAGAGGGGCGATGGCCGCCAATCAGAGTGCCATTGAACACCAGAGGGGACTCGAGGAGGAATGAGCGTTAGTCGGGTGGGGCTTCCATGCGCATCAAAGGGCTTCGAGACCGCGGTCACAGATGGAGTCGTGGAGTGACCGCCGCCTAGCATCGGTTATGACTGGACGTGTCGCCGTGTTGTGTCAGAGAAACTCGGCGATGGTTTTAGTCCTTGGTAGACCAATCCAGGTTTCTATGGTATTTAAAACAGCTGGTATTCCCCGGATTTTTCGAGACAAGTGGCAAAGAGTACCCTTTCTAAACACGATCGACGGTAGATGGCATCGGTGAGTACAGTACACTCCTCTCCTTACTTGTTATCAGTGTCCCAAGATTCCAGGGTCTTCAAACCCCTCGATGACTTCAGTGATAAGCTTATGTTCTTATCTCTCCACGTGCCACCAACTGACCGCAGCGACCTTTTACAGTGTTCTTTCTCTTCTTTTCTTCTTGTTTAGAGTCTCTCCAGACACATCATGTCATCTCCCGCGCCTATTACTCCCCCGTCGGAGACCGTCAATGGCGCCCAGCTGCCCTCCCGGCCTCAACCTAAGTTGTTCAACAGCCAGGATGGGGGCTCTGGCACCGGCACGCCGATCGGTTTCCAGCGTTACCCTCACAACAAGCACCTGGACCATGTCGTCGGCCAGGCCCTGCGCCAGCCGTCACCTCAGCCTACACACCTGGGCATCCCCGGCACCCCGGGACACAGCCCTAGCCCTCACCGGGTTTTGTCTGTGGAGGACCCCGGCTACATTGCCGCCACCTTTGAGGGCAAGCAGAAGCAGATGGAGCAGGGTATGTGAAAATCGCCAATTCATAGGACCAATGCATTCAGCTAATATCCATGCCAGTGATGGATCAATTGGAGGAGAAGGGCTTCTTCCCTAGTGATTTTGTCGTCTCCGAGACTACTTGGTTCTACAACATGCTTGGCATCGACGACACCTACTTCCAGACCGAGACCGTGGATGCCATTGTGACCCAAATCCTTTCCCTCTACGCCGCCAAGGTTGCCGCCTATGCCCGCGATGATAAGCAGCTGGAGATCCGTCTGGACAAGGAAGCCGAAGACCACGCGGTCTACATCGATACTAGCCGGCCCGGTGTATCCACAGTGGACGGTCCCCGCTACGAGCAGCGCATTGATGAAAAGTACATCAATACCTCCAAGGGCCCCAACAGCTACCGTGTGGAGACCTTCCGTTCCCCTACTGCCCTCCCCGGTGACAATGGCCAGCAGCTGCGCTGCTACTTCGTGTACAAGTGCCAGTTCGCCAACCCCACTCCTTCTCCCAATGAGACCAACATCGATATCATCGGTGAGAAGCGTTTCCTGCAAAAGGCCACCCCAAACACCAAGGCTATCTACCAGGAGATCATCTCCACTGCCGTCGGTCGTCACGGCCCGGTCATTGAAATGTTCGAGATTGAGGGCAGCCGGGAGAAGCGACTGGTGATTGCTTACCGCCAGGGCTCTGCGATGGGTCTGTTCAGCGCTCTGTCTGATCTGTATCACTACTATCGCTTGACCAGCTCTCGCAAGTACCTGGAGAACTTCTCCAATGGTATCACCGTTATCTCCCTCTACCTCCGCCCCTCGGACAACGCCGAGATCTCGGCCAAGTACCCTCCGATTGAGGCTGCTATCCATCAGATCATGAAGGAGGCTTCGCTCCTCTACTGTATCCCCCAGAACCGTTTCCAAGGACACTTTGCCACCGGCCGCCTCAGTCTGCAGGAGACCATCTATGCTCACTGTGCCTGGGTGTTCGTGCAGCAGTTCCTGAACCGCCTGGGCTCCGAGTACACCTCTCTATCTGCCCTGCTTGACACCAACAACAGTGTCCACGCTGAGTTGCTTTCTAAGATCAAGAAGCGTCTGCGCACGGAAACTTTCACCGCCGACTACATCTTTGAGATTATCAACAACTACCCTGAGCTCATTCACAAGCTCTACCTGGACTTTGCCAACACCCACTATGTACAGACCCTGGGCGGTCCCGCTGGGGATGACTTCTTGCCCACTCTCAGCTACCTTCGTCTTCAGGTGGATGAGGTGCTGGACGACAAGAAGCTAAAGGCCCTCATTCGCGGCACTGCTGCCAACGAGCACGACGAGATGGTCATGACCTCCTTCCGCGTCTTCAACAACGCCATCCTCAAAACCAACTTCTTCACCCCTACCAAGGTGGCCTTGAGCTTCCGCTTGAAGCCGGACTTCTTGCCTGAGCACGAGTACCCCCAGCCTCTGTACGGCATGTTCCTGGTGATTAGCTCCGAATTCCGTGGCTTCCATCTGCGCTTCCGTGATATCGCTCGTGGCGGTATTCGAATTGTTAAGAGTCGCAACAAGGAAGCCTACGGCATCAATGCTCGTTCCATGTTCGACGAGAACTACAACTTGGCCAACACTCAGCAGCGCAAGAACAAGGATATTCCCGAAGGCGGCGCCAAGGGTGTTATCCTCCTAGATGTGGACCACCAGGACAAGGCGCGGGTCGCCTTCGAGAAGTACATCGATAGTATCATGGATCTATTGTTGCCCCCTGTCAGCCCTGGTATCAAGGACCCTATCGTCGATCTTCACGGCCAGGATGAGATCCTCTTTATGGGTCCCGACGAGAACACTGCTGAGCTGGTCGACTGGGCCACTGAACATGCTCGTGCTCGTGGCGCTCCGTGGTGGAAGTCCTTCTTCACTGGCAAGAGCCCCAAGCTTGGTGGTATCCCTCACGACACCTACGGCATGACCACCCTCTCCGTCCGCCAGTACGTGCTCGGTATCTACCGCAAGCTGAACATCGACCCCTCCACCATGCTCAAGCTGCAGACCGGTGGCCCTGACGGTGATCTCGGATCTAACGAGATTCTGCTGTCCAACGAGAAGTACTCCGCCATCGTCGATGGTGCTGGTGTCCTCGTCGACCCCAAGGGTCTGAATCATGAGGAGCTGCTCCGCCTCGCTAAGAAGCGTGTGATGATCTCCGAGTTCGACTTGTCGAAGCTGTCTCCCGAGGGTTACCGCGTGCTGGTTGACGAGAAAAACGTCAGATTGCCCAGCGGCGAGGTCGTTTCCAACGGCATGATCTTCCGTAACACCTTCCACCTCCGTCACCACGAGAAGTTCGATATCTTCGTGCCCTGCGGTGGTCGGCCCGAGTCTATTGACCTCTCTACCGTCGGCAAGCTCATCCAGGACAACAAGTGCGTTGTTCCCTACATCGTCGAGGGAGCCAACCTGTTCATCACCCAGGATGCCAAGCTGCGTCTTGAGAAGGCCGGCTGCATTCTGTTCAAGGATGCCTCCGCCAACAAGGGTGGTGTAACCTCCTCTTCCTTGGAGGTCCTGGCTTCCCTGTCCTTCAACGACGCCGAGTTCGTCCAGAACATGTGTGTTGCCGAGGACGGCACTGTCCCCGAATTCTACCAGGCCTACGTGAAGCAGGTCCAAGAGATCATCAAGGAGAACGCCACTCTCGAATTCGAGGCCATCTGGCGCGAGCACGAGCAGACCGGTGTCCTGCGCAGTGTTCTGAGTGACCGTCTCAGTGTTGCCATTACCAAGCTCGACGAGGAGCTCCAGCAGACCGAGCTTTGGCACAACATCGCTCTTCGACGCTCCGTCCTGAGCGATGCTCTGCCCAGCCTTCTTTTGGACAAGATCGGCCTGGACAACATTCTGGAACGGGTATGTTGAAATCCGTCTGGTTCTCTGTTGAAGATGCTAATTATTCTCTAGGTGCCCGAAAGCTACCTCCGTGCTATCTTCGGTAGTCACCTGGCCAGCCGTTTCGTCTACGAGTTCGGCAACAACCCTAGCCAGTTCTCCTTCTTTGACTTGTATGTGCCTATCCTGGTATCTCTCATGATCCATCACTAACCTTCTCCCAGTATGACCAAGCGCTTGTCTAAGGTCCAGTAGAGTACGAGTACCTTATGCTCTTTCGTTTTTCCTTTTCACTGCCGGATTCCCCGAAATACCCTTGCCGTCACGACCAGCAGGGCCCAAATGATATACTTAATACGGGAACGAGACCGTTCCTTATGACGAATGTATGGTTTAGAAAAGTCGTTGGATTTTCAATTGCATTGGTGTTTAGCCCCAGTTGAAAGGGGACACTGAAATATGATTCATTGTAATGTAGATCCAAAAACAGGTCTTGATCTGGCTACCGAGGGTATCCTAGCAGATATTCCTAGGTATACTATTGAAATAATTAAGCCACTCGAACACGGTACTCGTGCCGTACGAACTCGGCCATAATCAAAACAATCGTAACAGCCAACACCAAGTCCACCCCCTCCGCAATCTCAACCTCCCACTTCGGCATCGGTCCAGATAGATTATAGTGCATCACCTTATCGCGCCGAATATGCATGATCTTCCTTTCTCCCATCGTCACGGCCGTGACTCGGGAGTTTTGCTGCACCACTTTCAGCTCGACTTTCGGATCATAGCCACCTTCCGACCACCGCCGTTGATGTGATAGAGGCGCAGGCGCAGGTTCCCTCGGCGGCTCAACAGCGTCCAGCAGATCGCGCAGTGAATGACTCGATCGTCGAGATCGTCGAACGGAGTCGTAAGTCGGCGGTTCATAATTGCGTCGTCTTTCCTTGGTGACTAAACTCTCTGAACTATCACTCTCTCCGCCACTACCACTTCCACTCCCAGTTCCACTCCCACTCCCACTCCCAAAGTGATTCCTACTGTCCTCCGCCAAAACAGCACTATACGGAGGTGGCGTATATGGCGGCGGAGCCTCACTCTCCATATCCTCCTCATTCCGTCTCTGTCTCAATACACCACGTAATCTCCCAACAAGCGCATTCGTAAATCGTATCCCCATCTTCGTCCCAATCGCCCACCGCATATCAACATTGAGCAGTTCATCTCCCACCCCACCAGCCCGTTTCACAGACCACTGGCCTTTCCACCATATCCGGCGCAACTCGAGTATAGGTCGCCCCGACGCATCGCGAATCTCGCGCTGCAGAGAGTTGCTCCAGAATTTGCCGGTCACGGTGTATAGGAGTGGGTTGCGCCGGGGGCTGCCGATCGGCTCGTCTTTACGTAGTTGCGTTACGGTGAAGTCGCGCCCGGATAAGGTATTCTCGCGCGTGATCCATAGTGTTGTCGGAGTATTGGTCAGGCGGTCCGGCGCGGGTGAAAGCAGATGAGTGCGGCGGAGTGCGATGGGGTGGTCTGGGGATTGAAGGACGGGTTGGAGGGGTTGAACGGGCATTGCTGCATATCTAGGGTTTATGGGAGAGGTGATGTTCCAAGGTTTACTTGCTTATAGGTGCGGAGAAGGTGGCAGGGATGCGGGGTTGGAGGGGAGCCTTGGCGGCCATTGCAACTGGATCGTTTTAATCGCGCCTAGGCAGCAGCGATAGTGATAAGGTAAGGTACTACAGTAAGATATGCAACTACATAGTATAGCTAGTGTGGCGCAGTTTTCTTGGCGGGGATATACTGTAGAGTCTATAGATCCTCGGCGTTTATGTCCCCTTTTACACCTCTAGAAGGGATGCCCCGAATAGGTATGGATAACCGGCCGAGGCTGAGCTCACTTCACCGCCATGTGGGCTAAATATATTCGTACATCGAAAGTACGTGGCGCAATCGCCGATCAAGAATACTGCGTAGATCGTTTCAGAACCCTGAGGCGTCGTAATATCAGCCACCGAGAGCTAGAACTACGTACTAGGAGTTTGGCCTGGACTATCAGAAGTATAATCGAACCTAGCCCCGGTGTCAACCATTTATCCCGAAGTATCCAACATGATATCCAAGAATACATGAAGATCGACACGGGGGACATCCGGCCCTTACTGTATTCCCATTTTTGAAATGACATGTTCGTTCATTCTCAGCCAGTCAACCTTTGGTCGTGACCCATCCCGGACGAGTTTTTCCGGTCATCGGTTGAAGCCCGCCTTTGTGTGTGTGCAATGTGGGTCAGGTCCAGAACCAAGCGGGAGTTCGGCGTTCCACAACTGTTCCGAGCAAATTGCAAATAGGAGGCAAACACACGGCAGAAATAGACGGCTTCAGTAAAAAAATTGCGTCACTAGCGTGGTTTAGTGGCTGCTGTAGAAGCTTGTTCGTTTTATGAAAATAATGAATTGTAAGTGTCAGACTATATACTGTATGTGCTGCTTGTATGCCTACGCCAATTCCATGGATCGAACTAGGACCGGCAACGCACCAAACCGGGGCATGGTCAGTTAACTTCGAAATTATTCTCTTTCGCTTTTTTTTTTTTCTAGGTCCATCAAAGACCGGGCGCCACGCCTGATGCGTTCCGGTCCGGACATGACTTCTACCCACATTAGCGACGTGGGTCTGATGGAGAAGTGTCTGGCCTTTCTTCTGTGGAAACAAAACCCCCTGCTGTCCTCTGCTTCTTTTCCTTCCCCAGGATGAAGTCCGGCCGTTTGTGGGGTACTTATCTTGCGCCTCCCCTACATCTACAATGTCCGAACACGAACAGGAGAAGTCTCCAAGTCTCCCCGAGGCCGCTGCTGGTGACATAGAGATCAATCGGGAAAATACCGACAACACTGCCGTGAATACTGAAACTCACCAGACCGAGGTCCGGGATCAATTGAGTGAAAAACCAAGTACTTCTTCTATCCCCGAGCGATGGAGGACTGCCAGTCAGCGCATTCGGCAAAGAACCGCCACGATAGCCGAGAGATTAGGCCGTCCCCGTGAACCAGACGGTGCGCATCCGTATTGGTCGCCCGAATACTACGGAGCGACAGACGATATCAGAAGTTTCGAGGCTCGCCAGGCCAACGACGAAGAGGCTCGCCTTGATGGCATCGATCACCACTCCCAGGCCCAGAACCTATTGAGGCACTTGGGTTTGCCGCATATCGCCAGCAACCGTCACGAGAGGGAGGAAGTGCGCTCTGGCGCAACGACTGGCGCAACGACCCCAGGCGAGAGTGGAGCTTCAACACCCCTTAACGGAGGTCTTCTCTCGCATCTACTCCGAGTATATGCCAACCAGGTTGGTGCTGCAAGTAGGATCAGTGTTGCTTCCACCGCAACAGATACCGATCCGGAAACAGAGACTGTTCCAGCAACCAATGGCGGAACGGAGACGCCAGAAACAGGAACGGAGACGCCCAGTGGTGCGAATACACTCAATGGCAAGAAAGAGAAGGTCAAGTGGTACAAAAATGGATCCGACCCCGACAGCAAAGCCAGTCTTCCTATGCTGAAGAAGTTGCCTCAGCCGAAGAAGCACAGGAGAAAGGAGTCCGGTCATCACTATACTTCTTCCCTGATCCAAGCCTCGATGGATATGGGCCGGGTCGGTGTGCCTGGCGCACAAGGACCTAGTACCATGAACTACAAAGAGCGCAAGAAGCAGAAGCGCAAGAGTGACAAGGATGTCAAACTGAAGGTGCACATTGCCGCTATCCTTGCCCGTCAACAATACATCATGCAGCTTTGTCGTGCCTTGATGAAGTATGGTGCCCCAACACACCGTCTCGAGGAGTACATGATGATGACTTGCAACGTTCTGGATGTCAATGGTCAGTTCATGTATATTCCCGGCTGTATGTTCATGTCCTTTGACGACCCATTGACACGCACTGCCGATGTGAAGATTATCCGTGTCATCCAGGGACTGGATCTATCTCGTCTGGCGGAGACTCACAACGTTTATAAGAACGTGGTCCACGACGTGCTTAGTGTCGAGGATGCCACCAACGAGCTAGATGAGATCATGCGGCGCAAGCCACGCTACAATCGTTGGATGTTGGTCTTGTTGACTGGTCTTGCCAGCGTCGCTGTCGGTCCCTACTCCTTCTCCGCTCGTCCTATCGACCTTCCTATTATCTTCATTCTGGGATCCCTAGTCGGAATCATGCAACATATTCTCGCCCCATCATCTGCTACATACTCCAACGTTCTGGAAGTATCAGCAGCCATCTTGACATCCTTCCTGGCCCGTGCGTTTGGAAGTATCATGCATAATGGCGAAAGGGTCTTTTGCTATGCGGCTCTGACCGAGTCATCCATCGCTATGATTCTGCCCGGTTTCTCGGTGCTCAGCAGTAGTCTAGAACTGCAGTCTCACCAGATGAACGCCGGTTCCATTCGAATGGTCTTCACTCTTATCTACTCTCTCTTCCTCGGTTACGGCGTCACCGTCGGTACAACGATCTACGGTGTAATAGACAAGAACGCAACCGATCAATCGACATGCCCCAACGCAGTCGCAGATTGGGGCAACGAATATATTCAGCATTTCCCCTGGGTCGCGCTATTCTGTTTCTTCGCCGCCCTCGTCAACCAGGCCAAGCTCAAGCAGGTCCCCGTCACTGTCTTCATGGGTGTCTGCGGCTACGTGGCCAACTACTTCAGCTCTAAGAAACTTGGCTCTGGCCAGGTCTCTAATACCGTCGGTGCCTTTACCATTGGTCTTCTTGCCAACCTGTACAGCCGTCTGTGGCACGGTCATGCCGCTGCTGCTATCATCCCGGGTATTTTCACCCTTGTCCCCTCTGGCCTCGCATCCAGTGGTTCCATCCTCCAGGGTCTGGAGTATGCCGAGGCTGTCGCATCTGGTAACGCGACGGCTATCCGTAATGCCAACTCGGGAAGTTCCCTGACTGCTCTCGGATATGGAATGATTCAGACGGCTATCGGTATCTCGGTCGGTCTGTTTGTTGCGGCGTTGATTGTGTATCCGCATGGAAAGAAGCGGAGTGGTATCTTCAGTTTGTAAGCTTTCACGGCAGTTCTGGCGATTGGCGAACATAAGAACATTGGGAAGGCGAACCGGTTGTACATATTACATTTGATCGACCTGAAATTTTGGGCATTGCATAGCGTGGATGGATATCTATTGTCATTGTTTCAATAATTCACACAACCTCATTGATATCTTGCTATAGGAGTAGATACCAAATACTGTTTACATTGTTATGTTTACAGCGTCAAGACAGCCCCCACAAACGCAATCCACGCCGGCAAATCTGCAACAACCATGCGCACCCGATGAACGCTCAACCACCGTTCCATGTCGCGCGTCGGCTCCGATTTCTCCCCCTTGGTCTCGACTATGCGCTGCACCGGTTCCGCGACAAATGGCACAAACATAAGATGTCCAATAGCACCGGCCATTCCCGCCCAGTAGAATACAGGAGTCTGCAAATCACGACGCTGTCGATTGAGTAGAAGTGTTGCTGCGGCTGCAGAGATGGTGCTCAGGTTCAGTGCGATGACGGTCCATACCGCGCGTCCGAATACTCGGTCGTACCAGGTTGGAAGGACGGCTTCGGATTGCTGGCGGATGCGTGGTTGGAGGAAGGCGGAGTTGGTTATTAGTTCTAGCAGAGCGTGTGCGAGTGTCGCGGTACTGGTTGCGAGGGGCGCGGCATGGAGGAGGTGGATTGGGTTGAAAATGAGTCCTGATGCCATGGTGTGATACTTTCCAAGGTTGGTGGCAAAGAGTATGAGATGTGGAGAATGGTGTTGATGTAGCTGATTTCGCCGATCAGACCACGTTGAATTCTGTGGGGCCCGTGAATGTTGTGTCATTGCAGTATGACTGAAGTAATGTACAATTCATAGAAATATTTATCTACACCCAAATCTCGTTCGAGATGCCATCAAACTTGAGTCCTTCTTCATGCTCGCGGCGCTCTTTTGTGGCCAGATGAGCCCACAGTTCGGGGTACTTTTGCCCAGCCCACTCCTCCACCTGGTCCTTCCAGTACTGATATGGAATGGCATTATAGAATAACCCAATCCTGGCCAGATTAGCGATGAACGGGTTTTGTCAATTAGAGGATTACTCACGTTGTGCTCGTGGGGGGAACTCCGATCTCGGCCTGCATTGAATCGATCGCGGAGATAGCCACGTCAAATTCACACTGCGCCGCCACGGCTTCAATATACCCGGTGTACAGTCGGCGATCGACTTCAATTCCCACCCTTTTGATTTTCTTCAACATCTTCAGTGCCTCCTGTGCACCGTTGTGGTGCTTCTCGCAAACCTTGAAAAAGATTCCAATGGTTTTGTTTGAAGGCCCTTCATCAGATGCGAGAATCTGACGGAAGATCTCCATGCTCTTCTCGGGCATCTCGCAGGCTGCATAGGCCAGCATCAATCCATTCTGAATTCGGGTGGTAAGGTTGACCTCCAGGTCAAGCTTCAGCATGTTGTGCACGAGCTCCAGATTGGTCGTGTCGTTGTTTCGGGCAATTCCCTGGAAGCATCGAGCGTAGGTGTCCGGCTTGGGCCGGCGTCTGGGGTCTTCCGCTTGACGCATATGTCCGAATACCAAAACGGCAAGGTCACTGCGTTTGCGCTCGAAGAAACTAGACATGATCCCCGTCCGGACGTCGACGCCGGTTTGGGGAAATGCGAGTTTGAATAGCTCGTATACATCCCACACGTCCTGGTCCTTCTGGCTCGAGTCAAGGATAAAGTCTGTGATGGTATTCCTGACGAGAGTCTTTCCTTCGTCGTCGTAAGTGCCCAATCGCGGACGAAGCAACTCAGAAATGGCTTCCCAGTCATGGCGATAAAGCAACATGCGCGTCAACGCGGCGACGGTTGTAGGATCCAGGCGCACATTTTCCTGGAAGAGGGGATCAAGGAGAGACGAAATTCGGCCGAACAGAGCATCTCTTTGCTCAGACAGACAAAGCATGGCGATCAGTTTGTTGCAAAGGGGCAGGTTTTCGGTGGGCAGGAGACTGAGATCGATTTGTTGCTCGAGCATCTCAAGGGTCTGCTCAACAGCACCGGCCTGGATGTATGACTCTAACTGCAATAGATGGGTTTGCTGGTCCGGAACCAGGCCCCACTGCTCCGCCAGTCGAGCAAAGCCAGGGGCAAGTTCTTGGCTCTGCGAGGCATTGGCATACTGGATGAGACTGTTCACATCTGCGATGGTGATGGCATCCTTAATCTGAGCATCAGACGCAATCCAGGCCTTGACCTTCTCCGCAACTGAAGATGCATTGCTGCCATGTGCTGCCTCCCAAAGCATATGGATACCTGCAGTCTCACGCAGCGGTCCTTGCGGAAGTGAGTTGAAGATTGGCTCTGCCCACTTAGTCTCGGAATTCAGGATTGCTTGCTTGATGACCTCCATCTTGGTGGAAATGGAAGGCTCGACGATGTCGGCCCTCTTGTTAGGCATCGAGGGAACGAAGGCACCTGTTATGGGACACTCGTAGGCCGTCTGGACAGCCTTGAACTGACCCTGTTGAATGAGAAGATTGATGAGTTCCTCGTGAGAGGCTTGATCAAATTTCAGGCCGTATTTCTCGAATTCTCGAGTAATGTTCCGTAATTGACGATTGTCATCCGCCATAGCGAAGCCCTTCATGACGGTCAACCATGGAGATGGCTTCGCCCCTCTAAATCGACCACCGAAATTGATAATGACAAGCCGGGCCTCTGCGGGGCAGCCATTGCTTGCCAGCAGGTTGATATAGGCCATAAGAGCAGGCCGACTGACTGAGTCGACGCCGAATCCGTGATCGGCACGGAGCTCTGCATAGGCATAGCGAGCAATCTTCAGGATGGTAGCGCGCGCCTCAGGGAGACACTCTGCTTCCTGGAGTACGAATAGCATTCTCTCAAGGCTCTCGACGGAGAAGACATCTTGGAATTCTCGGTCATCTAACTCCCCCTGTTGCGCCTTCAGATGTCGCCAGGTCATTGACAGCAGCCGAGCCTGGAATCCGTTGATGACTCCAGGATTCTCTACCCTTGTAGCGAAGAAAAGTTGGAATGCCCTTGTAAGCGTATGGCTTGGGGGAGCTCTGCTTTTGTCCTCGAGTGACCGCTTGAGATCGGTCATGGGCTGTAGACCCTTTTCCGATGGCAGAGTCGCCGGCTGCCCTTCTCCCGTTTCGGCATTACTCGGATTGAAGTTGAATGCGAAGAGAGTCCGTCGCGATGTATTCTGAAGGACAGGGACCCAGGGTCGTACCCGTGCCGGGGAAATAGTATGCACCAATTGATTTCGGCGACATCTCGAGAAATGGAGCGGTTCGTTGTTGATGATGGCCCGAAAGACCCGTCTCGTTAGATGAGACTGCATGTTGGGCAGTTGAAGCTGCTGCTCTTAGGGACAGCGCAGAGTAGATGAAAAGAGCAGTAGAGGTCGTGGAGCTCAAGGCTTTCGAAAGTTTCGCGACGCGGAGTAGGCGGTTCAAGTCTTGGCACCCGCGAAAAAAGATCCGCTCCGATCCTGGACTCCTCCACATCACTACGACATCGCGGTGTTCATCTATCGCAATGTCTATGAACCTGTTCTCATCTGCGCTGCTGCGCAGCGCCGCGAATGCTGTGCCATCGGCTTGTCGTTGGAGCTCGACGGCGGCCATGAGCGCCTTCACCTCCCAACGAGCCACATCTTCACAGAGTACGTGGAAAGCCCGGACTTCGATATGCTCCTACAATTTGTTTTTTTCGACAAGCACTTCAAACTGACGATCTGCACTAGCTTCGAAGGTCCAGCACCGACGCCGGTTACCGAACCGGTTGCGATTCCTCGAGGACCAAAAGGCACAGGGCGAAAGCCGAGCGCTGGAAAAGTTCCAGACACGCGAGTGGAAGGCCGGTGATGTCTACGCTCCTCACGATCTTAGCCCGGCTGAGATGAAAAAATGGGGCAAGCGCAAGAGTCCCTCAACGGATGCTTTTGATGCGTTGAACTTGAACCCATTGCACCTTTACAGAGTACGTCAATACTGATGAGCAAAGCCTCTGATGCAAAGAAGAAGGAGAAATCGGAGACGACGAATCAGATTCAACAGCGGGATCAATTGCTGACATGTTTCTTCTCGCAGAACTTCTCCGTCATGTCCGAGTACGTGTCTGCTCTGGGCCGCATTCGACACCGAGACCAGACTGGTCTGCGACCTGTGAACCAGCGTAAGATCGCCAAAGCCATTCGCAGAGCCATGGGTCTTGGCCTCATGCCGTCTGTCCACCGACACCCCGAGATCCTGGCTACCGAACTCCGGGCCAAGCTCGAGGGCGGCAACTTCTAAGGATACACCGTCTCATTCATAAAAACCCCCTGAGACTGGCAATGATGTTCTTGTACGAACCACCGAGCCTTATTTGAGGGACACAGTTCCATGTAATATTACACAGCGCAATTCCATTTATTTAACACCGAGTCAAACTGCTCTGGTCTCTTTTAAAATACGATATCTGGAGTTATTTGTACCTTGAATATGTGGTTAGAAGTGTACCTTCCAGATGCCCCGAGTGGGTTGCCTGGGGCTATGCTGAGATCCCCGTTAAAGTTAGTTGAGTTGAGTTGCCTAGATACGTCAGGGTAAACACCCCATGGGATCTTCCCTTCTCCTGCCCACCTTCCTCTTCTCTCCCACCCCCCTTTCACCTTGAATATACGTACACCCATGTCAATCACGAACGGTATGGCTCTTGTACTTGCATCCACAATTGATCTGACTGACCCCGCGCAGAGTCCATCTGGGCTGCAAGCCCCTCCACCACCCGCGGGCAGCCCACCCAGCTTTCGTCCGATGCCAAGGGCGAGCGACTTGCCTATGCAGTACGGTTTTCCCGTCAAATATCTCACAGCGACTGTTTCTGACACAAATCATCGCAGTCAAACAAATCTATCTTCCTGCGCTCGATCGACGACCCCGCAACCGCCAGACAGTACACTGAGCACAAGGCTCAAACAACCGTCGCTCGGTTCTCCCCCTCCGGATTCTATGTCGCCAGTGGCGATGCCACCGGTACTGTGAGAGTGTGGGACTGTGTTGGTGAGGGCATCACCAAGGGCGAATACAGCATTGTCAATGGTCGCATCAACGACCTGGCCTGGGACGGTGATTCGCAGCGCATTATTGCCGTCGGTGATGGAAAGCAACGATTTGGACACTGCATCACCTGGGATAGTGGAAATACCGTCGGAGAGATCTATGGCCACACGCAACAAATCAACTCGGTGTCGATCAGACAGCAGCGACCGCTCCGCGCGGCCACTGCTGGTGACGATAAGAAGCTGGTCTTCTACCACGGAGCGCCTTTCAAGTTCAACATGGGAGTTCCGGATAAACACACCAACTACATTTACGGTGTTGGTTTCAGCCCCGACGGTTCGAATCTTGTCAGTGTGGGTGGAGACCGCAAGATCTGGCTCTACGATGGCAAGACGGGAGAGACCAAGGGTCAGATTGGCGAAGGAGAACACAATGGCAGTATCTTCGGTGTCTCTTGGTCGAAGGACTCAAAGAAGTTTGTTACCGCCAGCGCTGACCGAACCGTCAAGATCTGGGATGTGGAAGCTGGCAAGTCAACACAGAGCTGGACTCTGGGTGAGGAGGGTGCCATGGCTGTCCGTGACCAGCAAGTCGGTGTTGTCTGGCCCCCGGGCAGGAGCGACAACCTTCTTATCAGTTTGTCTCTAAGTGGTGACCTGAACTATCTGGTTGAGGGCACCCCCAAGCCCCGGCAGGTCATCCAGGGCCACCAGAAGAGCATTACCTCTATGAACCAGTCTACCCTGGATGGTAAGGAGACATTGTGGACCGGTAGCTTCGATGGCCGCGTCTGCAGCTGGGACGTTTCTTCTGGCACCGCTGATGAGATTGAGGGGGAGGCGCATCCCGGCTACGTTGCTGGCTTAGCCTCAACATCCGAGGGCACAGGAAGAATTTACAGTGTCGGCTGGGACGACACCATCCGCTCCATCGATGCCTCAGCCAAAACCTACACCGGCAGCTCTTCCAAGCTCACAGGTCAACCCAAGGGTGCTGCCGCGGCCGATTCGACTGTACTGGTCGCTGCCGCCGAGGCAGTTGAGATTTTCCAGGATGGTAAGAAGACTGGAGAATATAAGACCAAGTTCCCCGTGACCAATGTTGCGGCCCATGGAGCTGTTGCAGCTGTTGGTGGCGAGGATGGATCAGTACAAATTTGCAGCATCTCCAGCTCGAGCCTGTCACCCGAGATCGACATCAAGGCTTCTCGTAACCCAATTTCTACCCTCGCCTTCTCCCCTGATGCTTCGCTTTTGGCGGTTGGCGATCAGAAGGGACGCGTGCTGGTCTTCAAGGTCGCTGACGGCGGTCTGGTTACGGATCGATGGACCGCTCACACAGCACGCATCACATCGCTCGCCTGGAACAAGGACGGCACTCACGTAGTGAGTGGATCACTGGATACCAACATCTTCGTCTGGAGCTTGGCCAATCCCGGCGATTGGCTAGAGCTCAAGAACGCCCACAAAGAGGGCGTCAACGGTGTGGTGTGGATCGCCGGAAGCTCCAAAATCGCATCGGCAGGAGCTGACGCTGCCGTGAAGGTGTGGATGGTGGAAGGACTGAAATAAGTGATCACAACAATCGGATGTACCTGGAACTTAGAAGATTAGATGAATACAAGAGATTGGAAAATAATACATAGAAATGGTAAACAGAGTGCGTGGGAAAGGCGGTACAGGGATTGGCCGCTGCAGAGTCCAAGCACCCACAGCGCTTTCTGCACCTTTGTCCAAGTTCCAAGTTCCAATTCAGACAGGCGAAGTTAAGGCGGCAAGCGCGATGATATTCTCATGAGTGTGTATCACCCCTGGACGTGAGTCGATATTGAGAATGTCGCCGTCGGAAGCTCCGAGTAGCTCCCGGCGCTTCTTGCGCCCAAAGGTTTGTATTCATCCCCCATCCCAAGCTCCCCAACAATCAAAAAATCCGGCTGACCACGGCTGTAGCTGCGACAAGCAACATTTGTCCTCCCACGAACCGGTCAACGTCTCAAAGGGCTCGTGAGCCTGCATACGACCACTGAAACAATTGGGGCCCTCGATGACGACAGAGACCGCGAGGAACGGCGCGGGCTGCTTACCGGCGAGATCGAGCCACAACATGGGGCATTTGCTCGGCTATGGACGCAATTACGAATCCTATGGCTTTTGTTGCATCAATTTCTGGTCTCTGAGCCAGGTATTGGAATCTTGAAGTGCGGGTTCGCATATTTCCTGGGTTCGCTTGCGACTTTCATTCCTGCCATCTCCACTTTCCTCGGGCATCAAGATGGAAAGCATATGGTGGCTACGGTCACTGTATACTTCCACCCGGCGAGATCCCAGGGAAGCATGTTTCGCGCCTTAATTTGCGCCCTACTCGCATTCTGTTACTCATCCTTTCTCTCAATAACGAGTATGCTGGTTGAGAACTTGTTCCAGGATACTCTGAACATGCCTGTGGCTGGTCATGCCATCGTCCTCATTATATTCTGCGGTGGTGGACTGGGCTTTGTGGGCTGGACCAAGCAGCGACTTGGCGATCCTCTCGTCAACGTCGCTTGCTCGCTCACTGCCCTTTCGACAATTACTATCTTGACCAAAGAAGGTTCAGTCCAGAGTGGTGATCTCTCTTTGAGCAAGATTTCTCAGGTACTAAAGATGGTCATCATGGGTGTAATGGTCGCTATGCTCGTGTCTTTCTTGATTTTCCCGATTTCTGCACGGAGGAAACTTCGCGCCAACTTGGTCACGACAACGGACACATTGGCCATTATGCTGGCCATTATCACCGAGAGCTTCCTGAGCGGGTCTGAGGAAAAGCTCAAATCGGCCGATTTCATTGAAGCTGAGACAAAACACCGAAAGGCTTACAGCCAACTTGATAAGCTGGTCAGAGAGGCCAAGCTTGAACATTACGCTGCAGGCTCGGAACGAGAGTATAGGCTAGAGAAAAAGCTTGTTCGCTGGGTGCAGGACATTACCCATAATATGGGTGGATTGCGCAGTGCGGCTTCTCTACAGTTCAGTCTTATTCGAGAAACAATTGCTCGCGAGTCTGGCTCTTCGGAGGATGCAGAGGCTACTCAGATTGAATACTTTGCAAGTCTCGAGCGTTCCTGGTCGTATCACGACGGGTCCTTCCTAGAACCAATTGATGAACGTCCCGAGGAAGAACTGTCCCCGGGAGGCAGTTCTACTCCTGTGCCGGATGGCAATACCGACCCAAACCATAATACCTCTGCCCTTCCTGCTGATGTCTTTACGATATTCATCTCTCACCTGGGCCCGTCTATGGTAAGCAACGTGAAAAGCTTTCTTCAATGTAGAAACTGACGGGGAACAGCGCTCTCTAGCCTTTACATTGAAGGAGATCTTCAGAGAGATTCCATTTGGCCCTGCTCCAGACTACAAGGTGTCAATTAACAGTCGACTGCGAACAAGTCTTGATCGAGCTCTTGAGCTTTACCGGGAGTCACGGGAAAAGACCCTCAAGTCTCTCTACCAGCAGACAGAAGCAATGAAATTCAAGAATCAGGAAGCTGAAGCGGATCTTGAAGAAGTATCTGCTAGCTGTGGTCATTTTAGTTTTTCGCTCATGGAAGTTGGAGAGCAGCTTCACGAGCTATTGGGCATTCTCGATGACCTGCAGCTCGAAACCGAGGAACGACCTGGCGGTCGATCCTACAATTGGATGAAGTTCTGGCAGACCAGAGAAAAAGAGCCTGCAGAATCTAGTATGCAATTCACGTCCTCGAATCACACCATTTCACCTTACTAACTCTTTAAGATTCTCTCTTTGTCGGGCCTGTGAATGGCCGGCAACGACAGTCGTCTGGCCCATTCGGTTTTGACGACAGGGTGTCGGCTGCCGTTCGAGGCCGTCTGCGCCCAACCTCTGAGAACAGCGTGAGACAAAGACTGGGCTACCGTCTCTGGAAATCTCTGAAGTTTTTCCGACGGGACGACACCAAATACGCTATCAAGGTTGGAGCAGGAGCTGCGCTTTATGCCCTGCCTGCTTTTCTACCTTCCACTCGCCCTTTTTATCAGCATTGGAGAGGTGAATGGGGATTGTTGTCGTACATGCTGGTTTGCTCTATGACGATTGGTGCTTCGAACACGACAGGATACGCTCGATTCTTAGGTACCTGTCTCGGGGCCCTTTGCGCAATCTCGGCTTGGTATATCACGAATGGCAACGTCTTCGGCCTTGCCTTCTTAGGCTGGTTGATGGCCACCTGGACGGCATGGATTACAATTGTCAAGGGCAATGGGCCCATGGGTCGATTCATCATGCTCACCTACAACCTGTCCGTACTTTATGCCTACTCGCTCGCGCAAAAGGAAGCAGGTGGTGATCAGGACGAAGGCGGCCAGGAGCCTATTATATCTGAAATTGCACTTCATAGAGTCGTCGCGGTGCTCTCGGGCTGTGTCTGGGGTATCATCATCACCCGCTTAATCTGGCCCATTAGCGCGCGAGAACGACTCAAGGACGGTCTCAGCATTCTCTGGCTTCGGATAAGTCTTGTATGGAAGCGTGACCCCCTGTCTGCCATGGCGGAGAACGGCCGCGCTGTCGTATGCATGACTGCTCGAGAGAAGCTCGAGCTTGAACGATATTTAACCCGGCTAGAATCGCTTCTGGCTGCTGCGAGCTCCGAGTTTGAACTGCGGATGGCATTCCCAGAGGAGACATACGCTACTATTATCCGCCGCACGCGAGACATGGTGAATGCTTTCCATGCGATGAATCTAGAGCTCATGAAAAGCGAGACAGCCACTGAGGGTGAAATAACCCTCCTCCGTTATACTGCTGCAGAACGACGACAGCTTTCCGCTCGCATCAGCCATCTGCTGACCGGTAAGTTATATTTATATCATATGGCTTGTGAAACATTCTCATACAGTCACAGTGATGGCATCGTCCATGAAACTGGAATATCCATTGAGCGACGTACTCCCCAGCATCGACCACGCTCGTGACAGGCTTTTAGCTCGCATTTATCGCTATCGCCAGGATCACGAGGCATCTCGTTTGACAACTGACGAAGACAGCGCGCTGCTGTATGCATATAGTGAGTCTACCCTTTCCCTCCGCCCCAAAAGGTCCTCGGCTGACAAGAGATTAGTCTTGGTGACTGGCCAGTTGTCTAAGGAGATCAATGAAATGATCGCGGAAATCGGACAGCTATTTGGAGTGCTAGGTGAAGATGTAGTCCAGCTAGTATAATTGAAAGAAACGTACAGTTTGGAAAGCTCTGATGTTCTAAAGTTCATGTGAAACCAAGTATAAAAAGAGTCGATATCGATCAACTGCTTCCGGACGCATCGCCCCCGTTAGGTTCCCCACCTCCAACCTCCTTCCTGCGCCGCGCCAACCTCATCAATCATCAACTCCACCCCATCGGCTTCACCTCCCCCGATCGGAATCTACACACTCTTGATGTGTAGTTCCTTTCATCTGCCGCCCTTCGGCCACGCCTCGCGCTCCTAGTCCAGCCATGCAGATCGATCCGGCCGCCCTGAGTCGGACTGACTCGGCCTCAAATCCGGCGAAGGGTGCGGCGCCTAATGCCTCGGCGGCACAAAAGTCATCAAGAGCTCTGATCTCGGTCCCGCGACTCGATCTGGAGCATGCCTACACCGACCTGAAGGCTGTCATCGGGGACAAGTGGGCCGAATACAAGGAGGCCACAGCCTTTTTCTTACTAGGTATGTGTCGCTGCGCATGCTATCACCTGCTATTTCGTGCAATTTCTTGCTCTCTTGAAGACCAACCGTGGTGAATTGGCCTAGATCTAAGCTGACCTCCTGACCTTCTGCCGAATCTAGGACACTACAATCAGAACGAATACGCGTCGCGAGTCGACCACATAATATGCGCCGATCCCAAAACTGAACATCTCCATAACAACTTCGTCTGCGCGATCATCGGAAACCTCACTCGCGACCTCCCAGATCATGGCGTTGCAAATTGGGTCTCCGCGAACGATAAGCCTTCTACGGTGTCGAAGCCAATTTCAGGTGATGCCGCGGAGCAGAGACTGAAGACCGAGGTGATGCAACTACCTCCGAGGGATCGTCGGCGAATCAAGGGGATTCCAGAGGTATGCGATGGCCACTCTGGGCGTGGATATTGGACGAAGATGCTAATGTTCGGCAGCGCGATCCCAATGATGCGACACCCACCGAACTGGAGGAATACCACCTTGCCAAGCAGATCAAGCTTCCGAGCCAGGTCCCGGCAAGTGCAGGTGGATTGAATAAGACCAGTAAGACACCATCACCTTTCAGGCGTACACTCGGACAGCGATACCGCATCGCGCGCCTCCGCTCAATCCCAAGGACAATCTAACCTCAAAATCACAGACTGGGAGTTGGAAATTCGAAAACGATATGCACAGCCCCTCGCTGCAGAGACCGGCGAGTTCCCTGATGCCGAATCTATCCATGCTCGCATGGTGCCTATGTGTTACGAAGAATCTCTGCCAAGCGGTGCCGGTCTGCCGTGTGCTGAGTTTATGGCAATTGCAACAGAAACGTTTGTGAAGGAGGTACTGTCCTCGGTGTTCTCACGCACCAGATCCAATGGTCCGTCAGGCACGATCAATGGAATGATGATGCGGAAATACCGTGAACAACTCGAACGAGAAGAACTTGCATACACCCGCGGTGAGATCGCAAAGGATACCGCAACTGGTTTGCTTCCTGTCGAGGCCAGAGAGGCCAGTGTACGAAGACCACTCGGGGTTAGGGATCTACGACTTACCCTGGAGCTCAGTGGCAGTGTCCTCGGTCATATGCCGTTGATCATAGATCAGATCGCGGGTGGATACTTTGAAGATGAACTCGAAACAGAAAAGCAAGATCGTCTGGAGAATGGCGTTTGCGAACCGCATGAGATCAAGACCGCTGAAGACGAAATGGACCTGGATGAGATCGATGATTCTCTATCAGAATGGGAAGGAGGTGGAGCTGCTGATCGTGAACAGCTGAGCTCTCTACTCGACGAGTGTTTGTCGATGGCTGCATGAGCTTTGATACCCCTTTTATCCCGGTTTGATTTTGTCAAACTACATGATTTCTTTTTCCTTTTGGTTTCCTGGTTCTCGGTCTAGGGGTGCGAGGATCACGGCGTCTGGGATTTCGTCTTTATATGCATCTGGTTGTGGAGTTTGTTAGGTTTGAAGATCTGCCGTGACTGTCGTGTTCGACTACTCTATGCTCCCTTTTACTTATCCCCGGGCTTTGCTGAGCCCTACAATGTACAGTATCTACTCACAGACAAGGTGCAGCAAGGCCATTGTTTTGCAACCCGAAAAAGCAGAACTGATGGCGATGACTTCTACCGGGCGTGGAGAGGTCAAGCTTGTTCGATACCCTTGAATTCGATTCGATTATGTCCACATTTTTCCTCGTAGGTTGTAGTTACTGAGTTGCGAGAGTATAGAGCGTCTGCTAAATGGAAATTGGATTTACCAAACTCAGAAAACGCCTTTTAATGGTAGTACATCGTGATATCTTAGCTAATAGTATTTGCAACAATCTTCAAAATCTCCTCCGTCGACTTGTGCGCGTTGACTGGGTCCTTGGCCACGGACTGCCATACCTCGCCGTGCTTGGGCTCCATTGAAATGCACTTGGAAATAACGTCAGATCGTTTGTCCTGATGAAAGACATTAGCAAAGCCCCCATAATTGTAATTGAGCAAGTAACGAACCTCTGTTCCGTGCTGCAAGAGGAACTTGTAGTACCAAGCCCAGCCATCACCGTAGTCGCTGTCTGAGACGATCGCCTTTTCGAACCAGGTCATCGCTTTCTCTAGTCGACGCTCGCCCCAGAAGATCCGTGCCACCGTGATGAACAGAATCGGGTCATTGTCCACCTTCTTAATCGCCTCGAGACTGCGAGCCTTGCGCTGTGCCCGCGGCTCAAGGTGCCAGATGCTCTCGCTCCAGAGCAATCCAGATGTCGGAGCCTCCTGCAAAGCCCGCGCCATCAATACCTTGGCCTGAGTAATGTTGTTCGCACGACGTTCCACGCGCACACTTTCTGTCCAGAGTTCTGCGCTTTTGGGAACCGCAAGACGAGCACGGTCCAGGACGGAGCGGGCACGAACGACAGCACCTGCCTTCTCTTCCAATCGAGATGCCAACAACCAAAGCGGCACGGATTTGGGACAAGCTCTGGTGCCGGTTCCGTATGCCTCGCGGGCCTGTGGGAACTTGTTTTGAGCCTCGTAGATTTGACCCTTCATCATCCAGAGCTTGTCCGCCTTGGGATAAAGCTGCAGACCTTGGTTGACGAGATCCAATGCGTCGTCGACATTGCCTAACTGTCGCTCGAAAGCAACACTCTTGACCCACACGCGATCTGTGCCAGCTTCACGACGTGCAGTAGCCAGGAGTTCTCGCGCCTGATCGGTCTGTTTGGCATCCGCTTCGAGTTTGACGGCAGCAAGCCAGATATCTTCGTTGTTAGGGTTCTGATTGAAGGCGCGGCCGAGGACTCGTCGGGCATCGTCGATTTCGCCTGACTGCCATTTCTCCTTGGCAAGCTGCAACCAAAGCTCTTCGCTCTGGGGACATGCCTCGACAGCTTTCTCGAGAACTTGCCATAGAGCTTCCTTGTCGCCATGGTTGCGCTCCAGGTCAGCTGCAGCAAGCCAAATGGATCTGCGGTTGACGAAGACTCGTAGGGCGTATGCGTAGATAGCACGAGCAGTCTCGTACTTGCCCCGGGCAATGCTAGACTTCGCATCTTCCATCCAAATGTCTTTCCGATCATCGTCTTCATCGAGGCCCCATCCCAGCGTCTCACGGATGATACCGCCGCAGGTCAAAATGGCGCCCTCTTCCTCGCATCGCTGAGCCTCTTCAATCCATTCCTCTCGCTTCAACATGGCGTTTTCTCTGGCAAGGGACTGGACAGCACGCTTCATAACGTTGACCTTTTCAAAGGTGCCCATCTGTTCTTGAAGACGGGCGGCAGCGATCCAGATTTCGTGGCTAGTGGGAACTGCCTTGCGTGCAGCGTTCAAGACCTTCTGAGCATTTTCGGGTGTCTCAAGTCGAGCAAGAGCCAACCACAACTCCACTGACAAAGGAATCATCTCCACGGCCTTTGCCAGCAGAAGGCGAGCATCAGCGGGGTCTTCTTCCAAGTTGACAGCTTCTTTCCAGATCTGGACTGATTGAGGAATGTGCAAAATCGCTTGTCGAAGCACATTCTTTTTGGCCCGTGAATCTGTCTCCAGTTTCATGGCCTCGATCCAGAGTCCCGTCGAACGATCATTGTTCTTAATGGCATTTGCAGCAATAACCTTGGCATTGTGACCTTCGTTCAGGCGAATATTTTCCATCCATGCATCTTCGCTCTTGGGGCAAAGCTCACATCCTTTGGCGATGATGTTTCTGGCCGCAACAATTCGACCTGCAAGCTCCTCAAGACGCGCAAGGGCAATCCACCCGGGAGCGTGTTTGGGATTTGTCTTGGTGACGGATTCCAACAAGACTCGAACACGCTTGATATCGCCCACCTCGACTTCGCCGGCCTTGGCTTCCGACTTGGTCAGACTGGTGAGATAGCCCTTGGGGTCGATACTGGTGGCACTCCCCGAGGCCTCTGCGGCTGATCCGAGCGCGGCTTGGTCGAGTCTGACCTTCAGGACCTTGTCACGCGCCGCACCAATATCCGCAAAATTCGTCATAGTGCCATCTGCATCTGCATCTCCATCGGCCGCACCACCGTCGTCGGCGACGGTTGTGTCAAACTGTGCTGAATCCCGGGCACCTGCAATGACACTGTCCGGTACAGCGTAGAATCTCTGGCGGCTGTTCTGCTTCTCTCGTCGGTTCTTGCCTGTCAGATCACCAACTTCGGGCAAATTGGCCCAGTCGTCCTCGGACACGGCTGCGAGAGAGCGTTTCAAATCGGCAAACTGCTGCTGAATCTTCGGGTTCTTTCGTTCGTAATCTTCGCGTTCTTGTTGCTCTCGAGCTTCCCTGTAGGTGGCGAACGATTCATGTCGGTAATCTATCCAAACAACCGGGGCTTGGCCCGATGAACAAGAAATCTCTTGAAGAAGGGCTGCGCAAGGGAACATTACTAACCTTCGAATTTTCCGGCGCCTGTCCATTTTCTCATCTACCTCTTGGTAGATGCGATCAGCCTCATCGTCTTCCTGGTCGAACTGCCCGTAGGCAAACAGACCCGTCTCATTCTCGAGGTCCTGGAAGCGCTCATCATCCTCTTCTTCCTTCTCTTCTTTCCCTCCCTTCTCGCGCGACTTATCGCCGTAGGCAGTGGGCGCGGCAGCTCCGAGCGCGGCAGCTCGTTTCGTCAACGCAGCCTGGATCTGCTCAGGCGTCGGGCCTTCGCGCGCAGGTCCTAGGTCAGATCGTGTGGTAAAGCCGGTCGCACCACGACCCAGACCAGCGACATAATTCTCTGGCGCCTGTTGGCTAAGAAAATCCTTGCGTCCGGACGCCATGATGGGGTATGAAGCTGTAAGAGTTGGAGAAAGTTGATGAGCGGGCCTCGTAGAAAAGTAGATCCGAGGCCGACAATCTTATCGCGGGAAAAAAAGTTGCCCACAGTGACGCCGCGTTTGTCTTTGCTTTGCTTTCAGAGAGATTTGTCGCAAAGGGTTGTTTGAAGGACTTTAAAATGCCCAAGGTCAAGCCTCAGAAGCGCAATAGCGCGCACTCAGATGCCATGGCGAAAACCAAGGCTGCCCACAGCATCTTCAAGATGAACACAGACATCGGCCAGCACGTCTTGAAAAACCCCGGTATCGCCGAGCAGTGAGTGCTCTTCTCGTCACATAATGAACAACCATTGAACTCACGACTGATCTTATAAAGAATTGTTCTCAAAGCCGATCTCAAGCAGAGCGATGTGGTTCTCGAAATCGGTCCCGGTACTGGAAACTTGACAGCGAAAATCCTGGAGAAGGCCAAGAAGACTATTGCGGTGGAACTGGATCCTCGAATGGCTGCCGAAGTTACCAAACGTTTCCAGGGCACCCCGGCCCAAAAGCGTCTTGAAGTTATCCTCGGAGATGTCATGAAGACCGAACTTCCATACTTCGATGTTTGCATTAGCAACACTCCTTACCAAGTATGTGCCGACGGCCTCTGATCTACCATGCATACCTTCCTGACCATTTATAGATCTCTTCCCCTCTCACATTCAAGCTCCTGGCTACTCTGCCCGCGCCTAGGACTTGTATTCTCATGTATGTATTTCGGCGGGTCGTTCTTAATTTGGTATAAGCTAACATACAATTACCCATAGGTTCCAGCGTGAATTCGCTTTGCGCTTGTTCGCCAAGCCCGGCGATAAGCTATACAGTCGTCTGTCTGTCAACGCCCAAATGTGGGCGAAGATCGATCACATCATGAAGGTTGGCAAGAACAACTTCAAGCCCCCGCCGCTGGTCGAGTCCAGTGTCATCCGTATGGTCCCTAAGGTCCCGAGGCCGCAGATCAACTACGAAGAGTGGGATGGCCTTTTGCGCATTGCGTTCGTGCGTAAGAATAAGACACTGCGCGCCAGTTTCATCGGAACTCCCACCATCATGAACATTCTCGAATCGAACTACCGCACTTGGTGTGCTCAAAATGACATTCCCGTGGAGGATGGCCCGGTGGAAGATGCCGATGGCGATGCTATGGATGTGGGTCAGGAAGAAGCTGCTGAGGAGGTCGCTGATGAGACTATGGAGATGGATGATGATGACGTCCCCGATTTCTTCAAGGAAGAGACCAACAGCCGCCTTCAACAGGCACTCTTGAGCAAGCCCTCGCGCAAGAGGCGCGGAAAGGTGGCAGAGTTAGTGCGTGAGAAGGTGCGCTCGGTTCTCGAAGACGAGACTGGCCTTGCCGACAGACGTGCGAGAATGTGCAACGAAAACGATTTCTTGAAGTTGCTCTGGGCTTTCAACCAGAAGGGAATCCATTTCAGCTGATCGAGACACTGTCTCTCCAGAAGCGCCCAGAACAAAATAAGGATTGGAGTCCGGATTTGGAATGATGAATTATGATTACTATCAATAAAAGATACCATTGTCGGGCGGTTCACCAGCAGCTCGGAGGTGTGCAGCGGAGTCTTGAAATAGGCTCTGCCAGATAAATGCTTCGCTCAACAAGAGCTCGATATCTTTCTCAGTCCAATCCTTCGTAGGCAATGCTTGGAGAAACATCATGATTTCCTGTATAGAAGTTAAACTCGGCTCTGCTTCACATAAGGCAATGAAAGCACGTACCTGAAAATCCATCTTCAGGAGCTGATCCGTCCATTTGACCAAAAATGCAGCACAAACATAAAGATGAAAGCGTGAGAAGCCCTGCTCCTCGGCCTGGGATGGCTGTAAGCATCAAAGCAAAGCAAAGTCTCCAGGTAGTGACATACCATGTACGTATCCCACATACGTATCGTGTTCTTAATGCTCATTTCCCGCATGAGCAAACAATTCATCCAGCGGAAACTAAATTGCATAAACTCCACGCCCTCCTGCTCGAGATGTTTGGCAAGAGCCGAGTCAATGCGCACAGTCAAATCTCGCAAGGCTCGAACCTGCCGATGAATGCCAGGCTGAGCATAGATGTAATTGTCTTGGATGCCATCGAGAAGCTTCGTTATACACCAGAACGTATCGGCTTCCACTGCATCCAGAACACTGCGTGGAAGTTGACCTGGATCCATGCCCTCTTCAACGTTCAGATTGGTGATGTAGACGCCCAAAAATACTTGGAAGAAAGGTGTGACCAAATCGTTGATACCTTGTACATAGCCACTGGCTGGGTGTCGAATAGCCCACACGTACAAGATACGCTCAAGAGAACGCTGTGTAGCTTCATAACCATAGAGTGGAAGATGAGGGCTCGTGCGCGGCACATCTATGCTGATCTGATGCCAGACTGCTTCGTCCAGACCGCGGCCTCGGCCTGTACTCGAAGAAGGAGGGTTTACCGTAGCGGCTCCGCTGCCTCGTTCAAAAGCCTGCCGAACTCCGTCAAGATACTCCTTGCGTTTTCTCTCGAGTGTCGATATACGTCGTTCGCTATTCGTGGGAAGGTAGCCAAGGAGAAGCTGCCAGGTCATCGGGCGAACTTCCTCGGGCACACCAGACCATGCAAGGTCCCGCAATTCGGTTATAGATACCGTGCTTGCCTGCAAAATTCGCTTGAACTTGTTGATCCGGGATATGCGGCTTGAATGCATCTCCCTCTCCTTAGGTGTAGCATTAGTCGGTGGCGCAGTGTGGTTGATGAGATTCAAAGCATTTGCAGGATCTAGGCGCAACATTAGCATATCCGCGGCTTGAGGTATTGATTGGTATATCTACCTTGGAGGATATCTTTGTACTGTGGCCGGAGAATCTTCCCTTCTCCCTTTCGTGCTGTCGGGTACATGGGAGCGCCGCGTTCCTCGGCAATGTCTGAGCTATTCGCTCGTTGTCTGCTGTTGGCCGCAAGGCTGAATCCCAGGGAGGAAGGGTTCCCTCCCATTGAGCCGCCGGTGTTGATGTTCTTGGATTTCAACGGGCCTGACCTTTTCCTCCTCATACTGGCAAGGCTTGGAAGTCCAAATTCATCTTCGTCGTCGTCGTAAACAATTTCATCGTCATCGTCATCATCATCGTCTTCTTCAGTGGGATCACGACTCCACTCGTCCACGCCTTGCGTCATGATTGCTGAATATGGCTTTTCACGAGGGGGCGAGGCGACCACATTTCCAGACCGGTGAGCTAGCTGCGACGCGGGGTATGGGGCATTGCTCGAGGACGACCGGGGTGGCGTTTTAGGGCGTGGGCCGGATGACGCACTTCTATCGACGAAATACCCATCAGTATACCTCAAAAGAAAGACAATTGATCCCAGATTGCTGTTGTATGGGATGACATACTGCAGAATATTGGCGTGGGAGTATGAAGCACCAACCACGGTGCTCTGGCCGTAGACCTTTGACTGAGACTGATTCAGGGATGCGTTTCGGCCGGCCCAAAATGGAGATTCTGCGCGTCTTTAATAATAGTCAGTCCCAATTGATGGTGCAAAGGCTGGCAAGTCTTGCACTTACTCGGAGTTGTCTGGCAAAGCACTTGGGGTCAGCTATAAACTGCAAGGAAGCTGCGAAGGGTATACTAACCGACCTGAACCATTTCCTGGCATCGATCGTTAGCTCCCGATACCACCATAGTATGATTCAAATAGACTGAAAGAGGCTTACCTGCTGCCCTTTCTTGTTCGCCATGGCGGACTGCGTGACCTTCAGGGTGTCGAGTGCGGGGCGGCCCTGCAATGATGCGGTGTTCGCTCTTCCGGGGCCCTGTAGCAATCGGGACACTCAGAGCTCAGTCATGCATGTCGCCGTCGTGCTTCAAAACAAATCGCAGTTCTTAGAAACCGTGCCGATGGGGAGGATGTGAATACACTTCACAAGGGTCGGTTTGTTGCAGAAGCTCGGTGACCTGACCCGTGCTCATGTAAGCGTGACTTCCCATGGTCCTAGTTGCTCGGCTCTCCCTTCTTCACACTTTCCCCCTCGAGTTCCGACTTTGCGCTTCTGTATCATTCGGTTTTCTGTTCTCACTTTGCCTTCATCTTTCTCTATTCTCCATTGCCCTCTCACCCGTGTTACTAATTTCTCAACAACATGGCCGAGCCGGGGGAACTTGAAGAGGATCTCTTCGCTGATCTGTATGTCCCTATGCTTCAATTTTTTTCTGCAGACTGTCTGAACTGACAATTCTGATCGCAAAGTTATGATGCCGATGAGTCTACGAACCGCGCAACTGCTGCGGTAGAGACCGCAAAGCCTGACGATCCCGCTGCTTCGGCAATCCCTGCACAGCCTACCGCAGATGCGCCCATCCAGAGCTACGAGGACTCGCATGACGACTCATACTCTGCGCAAGCTCCTTCCCAGATGAGCTATGGTATGGGCTATCAAAACGGTCATGGTCACGATGGTGCCTCTTCTACCCCCGCAGCGGCTCCCGCGGATAACGACAACCACGGAACGGGAATCAAGGAAGACGGGTAAGTGAAATAAGCCCCTGTGAATTCATGTGTATTCGATTTTGCCGATTTTCGGTGTCTACCTGGCCAGGACCTTGCTGGTTTTCGGTGGTGCAGCTGCTATTCACGACGCGCACGACGCGAAAGGTTGCTGGTGGTTGGAACATGATTTCAGTTTCCTCTGCATTCTCATGTCTACGCGATATCTCAGCAGAATTACGGCTACTGTTGCAAGCACACAACTTCATTTAATGGGGAGGTGAATGAGCAAAGGTGTTTGGTTTTATGCACTCAAGGGTTCGCTACAACCTTGTCGGCGACTTGCCAAGACTCTCTCGGTGCTGCAGTCCAGTCCATAGCTAGTGGCAGCCGGCTTCCACCGCAAAGAAGTGCAGAAACAGAAGACCCAACAGACGTCTTGGGGGAACCTTTGGCTACAGGCAGATGGGCAAGTCGGCCACAAATGGGTGTGACAGGAGATCAGAACCTGTTGCGAGCCACGATATATAGTACAGCGGATACTATATAGCTTCTTGTCGATATACGTTGATAGAGCAGAACAGGAAGTAGCAACACTGTCTGGGAGGTTATCAAGCAATCGCTATCTAGCTTGGGACTCTGTTAGACAAGGGTTCCTCCCGCTTCGGGGACAGAGACAGTCAGACAGTGACAATTCACTTATTTCGCCTGAACTTCTCGCTGCATCTATCTCGCCTCCACCATCCGAATATGAAGCCCACAACGTGAAACATGGTCAATCTTCGGACCAAAGATCATGTAAACCAAAGTGGCTTGCGCTGGAATCAGAAACTGGGACAGTCTGCTGTCACCGTACACCATCACCATACAACATCCTGCCCTTGAGGAACATGGGATCCAGACAGTTCAGCATTTAGCTGTATTCGTGAATAGCAGCTTAGCGCCACCAGCTTCATAGCCAGAACACTCACATTTTGCCCTCACAATCATGTTTTAACCCCCTATTTGTCATTTTTCCGTGCGGTCATTGCCAGCTCTATCTGGGGCTGTGTATGGACTCCGGTTGAGGCTGACCTCGTTGGCTAGGAAAATGTTTATCGGTGGCTTGAACTGGGAGACAACAGATCGTATGTACTTGGTCTATGAGAGGGTTGATTTCAGGTCTAACGGGTTCATAGAATCTCTTCGGGACTATTTTTCTCAGTTTGGTGATGTTCAAGAGTGCACTGTCATGCGTGACAGCGCTACTGGTCGTTCGCGTGGCTTCGGTTTTCTGACTTTCCGGGACCCTAAGACTGTGAACACGGTGATGGTGAAGGAGCACTATCTGGATGGCAAGATCGTAAGATTGCTCGAAAATGGGATAGAGAAGTCTGATTATCAGCTAACACAAATACTAAGATTGATCCCAAACGCGCTATTCCTCGCGATGAGCAGGAGAAGACTAGCAAGATCTTTGTCGGTGGTGTCAGCCAGGAGGCAACCGAGCAGGACTTCAAGCAGTTCTTCATGCAATTCGGCCGTGTTATCGATGCGACCCTTATGATCGATAAGGATACTGGACGTCCTCGTGGATTCGGGTTCGTGACTTTCGACAGCGAAGCCGCTGTCGAGAATGCCCTCTCTCGGCCACTTGAGATCTTGGGCAAGCCCATCGAGGTGAAGAAGGCCCAACCCCGTGGCAACCTGAGAGACGAGGACCGAGGAGGCCGTCGTGGCGGTGGGCGGGATAATTTCCGTGACATGAATCATGGAGACAACACCCAGCAGCAGGGAGGACAGCAAGGCATGGCCGGCGGCATGACTCCTCAGATGATGGCTCAGTACTGGCAACGCATGCAGCAATACTTCGCCATGATGCAGCAACAGATGGCTGTCGCCGCAGCCTCGGGTCAAGGTGGCATGAACCCCGCCATGATGCAGGGCGGTATGAACCCTGCTCTGATGCAGCAGATGCAACAGATGCAGCAGATGCAGATGAAGCAGCAACAGATGGGTGCTGGCAGCCAGCAGCAGGGTGGCATGAGCCCCAACCCCCAGAGCCCCGGCTCCCAGCAGAACATGCAGAACATGATGAACCCGGCCATGATGCAGCAGATGCAAAACCAGGCCCAGGGCGGTAACAGTGGTGGCGCCAGTCCCGGTCCTGGTTCTAACTACGGTCGTCAGTCTGCCGGTCCTACTGGTGCCAATACCCCAGGCGGTCCCGGCTACAATGCCCAGGAGCAGATTGCCTTCGAGCAACAGAAGTATGAGCAGCAGCAGGTTCGCCGCGCCGCTATGGACAACCGTGGCTTCTCGCCTTATCAGCAAGGTGGACCCACATCGTGGGAGGGCATGTACGACGAAGTCCCTCAGCCTAATATTCCTACTGGACCTCAAGGTATGACTCGTGGTGGTAGCATGGGGCATGGTATGTGATTTGATATGCCGTGATCACAGATCTGAGTTAACTTCTATGCAGAATCAGGATCAACTCCCCAGCCGAGTGCTGCTCCAGCCAACGCCCCTACAGGTCCCCGTAACGCCGGCAAGCCTGGAGCGAACTACCGCGGCGGTGGTCGTGGCGGAGGACAACATCGCGGTTTCCACCCCTACTCTCGTTAAGTCGGTGGAGTCGGGAGGTTTTCTCTTCTTCTCTTCTTCCGCCTGTGCTGGGCTCCTATTCCAAAACTTTCTATTTCCGTTGATGGTTCTTGCGTTTGTTTGATTGTTCCTCATCATGGACAGGCGAGTCTTGTGGGTTGCGGATTTATAGGGGTTCTAGGGGACTTGTCGACCGTGGGCACACAGAAAGAACTTGGTGGTTAACTCGATTTGTTTCTTTTCAGTCCTTCAATGACAAAGTTGTTGAAAAGCATTCCTGTACAGTAATTCAGGGGTCTATAGCTATTTGAGAAAGTGTAGATCGAATCACTTTCGACAAGTGAGCCCCCTTTCTTGAGAAATAAATAATTCCATAGGTAGAATATGACCATTCGATCCCATACCAGGGAAGCAGAATCCAGAACAATTTGCTTTGTAGTCAAGATCTATCACATGTACATAAAACCACAAAATTTTCCACATAATTTCAAAGAGACAAAAGTTGTTGGGAATAAAAGAAGGTCGGTAAGTAGGAAACAGGTTGAAAAATAAAAAATAAAAAAAAAGGGCTGAGAGTATATCGAGAGGGAGAAAGGGTGTTATGGCACAAAATCCAAAAGACATTCAAGAAATCCGTCCGCCATTCAAACACGCTAAACAAAATTTAATGTAGCCGATAATGGAACCGGTGCACCATGAGAAACACAAAAAAAGGAAAGGAAATACGAAGGGCAACGTCGTAACATCGATGGCGTTCTAATACGCCATGCCGTAGCCGGGCTTGGTCGGCTGACGGCCCTCGATGGGCGGGCTGTGGCGACCATCGCGACCATCGTATTCGGAGTTTTGGCTCGTACTGCGCATTACACCGTAGTCAGCGTATACGAGGCGTTCCCTGCTGCCGGTTGAATCGGACCGATGAGGCATGTCCCGGTACGGTTCGTACGGGCCGGTGAAATTGAACTTGCTCATCTCGGTGAAATCTCGCTTCTGGGGGTGCTCGATCAAGAGAGACTCGCGAGCATCCAAGGGGGTGAGGTCATCAAGGTCCCGGTTATTCTTCTCGGCTTCCCTCTTGCGCTTGGCGTGAGGGTTCTCACGAACGCACGCGATGATGGCGTTGACGGCAATGAGGATTGCGAGCACGGCGGTCAAGGTAGACTGGACCACGATGAGCACGATGCCAGTCACGGTCTTGGTGGTTTGCGAGAGCCCTAGTTCCTCCACAAAGACCAGGATGCAGACCACGGAAAGGACTCGCACGATCTGGATGGTAATATTGATTCCCATGGACGACTTGCGGGCGTAAGGGCGGTTCCACACCAGAAGACTGAGTAGAAGAACTTCACAAACTAGCTGACCGATAGTTTGGGCCATGCCGTGGCCTTCAGCACCGGCAATGATACAGCCCTTAGCCAGCGCATACACGATGACCGGCACGAACAGCCACCAGAAGTCTTTCTTATAGTTGTCGTAGAAGAGACTGTACTTGCGCCAGGTGTCCTTGTTGTCGTAGAGAGAAGTCGTATCACCCTCAGCCTTTTTGTACTTGCGGGCCATGTAAAAGATGCGCCATCCAAAGAAGGCCAGAACGCCCGTAAAGATAACGAGAGTCACGGCAGCCAACAGCTTGGCGGCCCATGAATCACCATTCTTGAGCTGGTAGACACAGTATAGCACCCAAATGCTGTACAACACGAGAATCATGTTGGTAATGGTACGAGCCATGATGCCCCAGTAGTCCTTGCGGAAGTTGGTCAACTTCTTAGGGAAATTGCCGTACAGAGCCCAAATCTCCAGAATAATCTTCAAAAGAAGAATGCCGACGACAACGACGGCAATAACAATGGCGAAGATCAGGAGAACGGTCATGAAGACATTTGCGGAAGGGATCATAGCCTCCTCCGCATAACTCTTGATGGTCGATATGGTAGAATCGGATGACGAGGAGTTTGAGTCGGAGCGGGGCAAAAGGTTGACAGAACGGCTCAGCAAGTTCACACTCCGCTTGGTCGAGCTGCTGTTTGAAGACGAGCTAGTCAAGCTGGTCAGGTAGACATAGCTATTGTCGGTCAGGTTGCCGCCAGTCGCTTTCCGGAACGAATCGATCGAATCCTGCATGCTTTTCCAGGATACTAAGCCGGTACTCCAGGCGAAGTTCTTGGTGAAACTAGTATAGACGGTCGGGTAGCTGACACTCAGCATGCCATTGGTAGCCATGCCTTGGAAAAAGCCCATCACGTCGCCGAAGCTCGGGCTAGAGGGGCTAGCACCGGTGTGACCAGCAGCACCGAGTGCAGAGATACCACTCAGAGCAAGAGCACCGGCGGCGATACCGGCCGAGGCCCAGGCGACACCTTTCATGCTGGTGGTCTTTCCATTAGATAGGTCGGACTCGACACATGCAACGTCCTCGTCAGTGTCGGTTGACTTCAAGGTCAGCTTGGCCTGTCCATCCAGATCGGGGATGTTGAAAGCGATGGCAGGGATCTCTGAGGCGTAGCTTGCGGGCACGGTGATGCTTCCTTTGGCGGAGAAGGTGCCCGAGGGGACTGCAGGCAAGTGGGGTCAGCTGGTTGGAAGGACAGGATGAGCGATCGAGGGGAATACTCACCTGGGCACAGCTTGGCCACATGGACCTCGCTACCGCACGGATTGAAGGTCTTGGTATAGATTGTATGGCCATAGGCAGTCACGGTCAGGGTGGCGGTGACATTCTGTTCCTTCGAGTTGGTACCAGCCACATCGAAGACAACTTCTTTAGTAGAACGAGTGTAAGTGACATCGAGATCGGTAACGGTGATGTCGGAGTCAGTCATGCACAGATCGAAGCCATCGGTGCTCAGAGTGTCGGCCGCTAGCACCTGGGGCACCATAGCCAGGCCCAGGAGGGCCCAGATGGACTTTCGCATTTTCAGCCGGTCACTAATCGAGACGAATTGGGCGGAAGAACATGAACGACGGATTAAAAAGGGCGAATAGAGCCGAAGAGGGGGGTTAGGGAATCGCGTAAACCAACAGGATCAACCTGGGAGAGAAACCAGAGCGAGCGATAGAGAGATATAGAGAGAGAGAGAGAGAGAGAGAGAGAGAGAGAGAGAGAGAGAGAGAGAGAGAGAGAGAGAGAGAGAGAGAGAGACAAGGAGAGTACAAAAGCCGCGAATGCTAACGAGAGTGGTATATAGCAAAAGAAAGACGAGTCAAGGAGTGAGGAACCGGTTGAAGAGTCCCAGAGTCCTAGACGGCCAAAGTCCAGAGTCGAGGGATGGAGACTTTACCCCTGAGAGGGTAGTGATTGGCCCCGGCGCGTTTCAGAAGTCTAGACTTGTCTTTTTGCACTCATTTTCTGGTCTAAATTTACGGCTTGTGAGGAATGATGAGGACTTTGGCTATGTAGCTGTTCTGTATGTCCCTGACTTTGAGCCGATCTCTCCTCAGTACGTTGATCCCCATATGAAGTTCCGTGATCAGCTTCTTATCACGGGTCTCGACAAGCAAAGCACCAAGTGGAACCAAGGAATCAGCCCAAATAAGCCCCTAGGGCGGCCCGGCCAAGGTGATCCATGGTTGACTCTTCCCACTTGGGTCTCGACTCTACGCGTTCCTGCCGTGGCTGGGGTTCCTGCGCCATTCGAGACCGTTACTTGCCTGACGCATTCCCGTCTTCTGTATCTTGGCACCTGGAACCTCGAAATCGCCACTTACTACGCGTCGATCAGATCGATGGTCTAGACTTGGATCGGCACAGATCTTGTGTACCCTGTAAATGTACCCACCACATAGGCGAAATGAAATCAAACGTCGAGTTTCTATTTACGGTAGCTCACGGAAAAAACAGTCCCGACTGTGCCGCCCCATTAAACTGAGACAGGCCAAACGCCAGTAACACGGCGGTTGGGCCATAATTATCACTTCTGTCTTATCATAGGTTGATCCGTGCCACAATGGGTCCCTCTGTCACGTCTGCTAGGGCGTTAACTCTTGGCTTCTCTCCGAACTACTTTCTGCAATGATGTGGATCAGAACACAGGACTGTATGGGCCATGGGCAATTGACCAGCGATACGCGGCGTACTTGGACGCGGATATTGCTTCCGTGCATAGGGCCCCTGTTCTGCTAGATACTATTCCTATTCCTATCCCTAACCCTAACCGCGCATTACATATCACACAGGTGCCACCAGAACGAGACAACCAACTAGTTCATCGGATGCACACTCCACCCTGTTCAGGGCCCAGACTCGCCACATGTCGAACCCTGGAAATGTTTCCCAAGCTTATGTGTACATATATTCTCATAATCGTCATAATTACACCGAGCCGATATGGACCCTGTTATTTCTGCCCTGGTTTGCTTTGCAACTCCCGCATCGCTGCCCTCGCACTGCGACTGCCGCCCAGCTTAGGTCCTTTGGGTACCTCGACATTGTCCGTCTTGGTGGTACGTGCCTTGGGAATTCGGCGCCGGGCTTCGATCGCATCCATAAAGTCTCGTCGGAACTGCTCCGCGATTCGGTCGTCGGCAGCCTGGCCGTCATGTGGGACTTCGTCTTCTGGTTCGTCGTAGACATCCACTAAAGATCCCGAAATTAGCTTCGCTGTGGAATGTTCTGGAGGGCATGCGTACGTTTACTTTCACGCAAGACTTCCTCCACCAGCCGGTCCCGTTCAATGTCGGCGCTGGTTCGTCTTTTGCGGTTTCGCCACGCTTTCTCTTTCTCACTGGGAATGGGATGATCGGTTTGCGGAGATTCTCCGGCTGTGGGCGAGTCTTCGTCTCCGACCATCTGTCGAGTGGCGGCTTCGGTGCGCGCAATATTCTGTAACTTGGTCTCCTGGCCGAGATCGATCTCGTGTAGTCGGCCTAGCGATGCGGGTTCGCGATCGAGCTGCCCTGATATGGCCTGGCCGGTGGGTTCTTGTGAGGATGGTCGATCGAGACGCTGCTTCTCTGGGTATGGGCTGCGTCGGTAACGCTTAGCCATCTCGGAATCTATGTAGGCCATCCTTATCCTGTTAGTCTGCATCGCCCAGGCACCGCGCATTGAAGAGAGAACATCCGTACATATGTCTGTCCACATCCACCGTCTGGCCACTGTTTCCCGTAAATCGGTCACTCATATCTTGAACCGTCTCTTTCTCCGGATCGTTCACCGGGCCCAGCGCTGTCTGCCGACTGTCGTCCTTGCCCAATCGCGATGTGGCCGAAAATTCAATGCCACCTTTCCGAGTAGTATGAAGTCGTCGAAGGCGAACGACGCCTGTAGGTTCTGTGTCATTTTCATTGTCTAGAGCAGACTGAGCTGCATTTGCGCGGCCATCACTTTCATGGCTGCCGGCAAGCCGATCACCGGTCGTAGTATCGGAGTCGTCGTCTGGGCGTCGCCGTATAAACTTTCGCCGTTTTGCAGGGCGAAAAAGAGATTCCGGGGCAATATCAGGATCCATGTCCATGCGGCGGATTGAAGAATTGGAGAGTTGGAGAAAGAAAGAAGAATTGAAGGTGAGGTCATCTGCCAAGATCCAATCAGTCTCCGCCAAAGCTGTTACCGCACCGAAAAGACCGCCCTTCGCCCCTTCTCCATTTGTCCACTCAAGGTCTCGGCGTGATTTGTCGACTACCTCTGGAAACCCCCTTTTCCCTGTCTTCCTGCGCTGTCGCCATGAATTCTTCGAATCCGCCTCAGGCTGGCGAGTACGGTGGAGGTACGTGCCGCGCGATGCGACGCCCTTGTATTTCTCGATGCTGACAATTCCCCTCCCCCCACAATCGAGGAAATGCGCTATACCGGTACGAGTAAATACTAATCTCTGTTGTGTGCGCGTGTAGACGAGGTCTCTGCCATTGTTCTCGATCCTGGCTATTCTACCACTCGCGCTGGCTTCGCCGGTGAAGACGCCCCCAAGTCCCTGATCCCAACGTACTACGGCAAATACAACGCCGACGGACACGAAAAGCTCGTTTTCGGCGACGACATCTTCGTAACCCCGCGCCCCGGCCTGTCTATTCACAACCCGATCGGCAAGGATGGCATTGTGGAGGATTGGGATATGGCCGAGAAGGTGTGGGAGTATTCTTTCACGTCGCGACTGACTGGTGCAAAGGCCAGCAACCCCCTTCACAACGGCTTAAACGACATCTCCAATGATGAGCTTCCCACGGATATGGAGGTGGAGTCGGACGAGAAGCCTTTGGCCGACAGTCCGTTGTTGATGACCGAGCCCGGCTGGAACCCTGTCAAGGCTCGTGAGAAGACCATCGAAATCGCGATGGAGAAATGGGGCACCCCTGCCTTCTATCTGGCACGAAGTGGTGTGCTTGCGGCGTAGGTTTCGCGGCATATCTGGTGTTTATAGCCTTCATTTTGTCTAACACGATCCCTCTTCAGATTTGCTTCCGGAAAAGCCTCCGCCCTTGTGATTGATGTTGGCGCTTCGAACATCTCTATTACTCCGGTTCATGACGGTATGATCCTTAAGCGAGGTGTGCAGCACTCCTCGCTGGGCGGCGACTATATCTCATCCCAGATCCGCGCATTGTTCAAGAAGAACTCCCCGCAGCCCATTACCATCACGCCGCACTATTTGATCTCCTCTAAGACTGCCGTTGAAGCCGGCCAGCCACCCCAGGCCAAGTACAAGACCTTCCCTGCCGAGAAGGCACCAGACGCTACCTACCGCGCTCTTCTTGAGGAGCGGACATTGTCGGAGTTTAAGGAGTGCGTGGTTCAGGTTTGGCCTGGCCCGAACAAGCTCTCTGCTACCGGGCCAACCGGAGTCTCCAATGAAGAGATGGCTCGCAGCTCTCCCGGCCGTCCGTTCGAGTTCCCCGACGGGTATAACCAGCTCTTTGGTGCGGATCGCTTCCGGGTGGTGGAATCGTTGTTTGATGCCAAGGCTGCCATTCCTGACCCAGACTCGACCTTCCCTACCCCAACGCAAGCGCAAACTCTCCCAGAGCTGATCAAGGCATCCCTAAGCGGTGTCGATGTTGACATCCGACCCCATCTTCTGGGTAATGTGGTTGTGACCGGTGCGTCCAGCCTGCTCTACGGCTTCACTGATCGCTTGAACCACGAATTGATGCAGCTCTTCCCCGGACCGCGAGTGCGCATCTCCGCTCCCGGAAACACCGCTGAGCGACGATTCGGCTCCTGGATTGGAGGCAGCATCCTGGCCAGTCTGGGCACCTTCCACCAGATGTGGATCTCCAAGAAGGAATACGACGAACACGGTGCAAACATCGTGGAGAAGCGCTGCAAATGATCTCGGAGTAATTTCAAATTTGTTCGGCCATGGGCTAATGTGTTATGAAGTGGTCCCGGCTCTGTTGGTTTATGTTTGGGCGTTTACTGCCTTGGGCGCTTTGCCGGGGCTTGCGATGTGTATTAGGCTCGGCCATAAAGGTCTGAAAAATGAACGCTAGATTTTCTCTTTCCGATTGACTTGTACAGCTATGTAGCTACATTGTAAGACTCCTTGGTATAAAGAAGGGGCTATGTCCACATGAATGTCGTCTTCATCAAGCGAAGTTGGGTTCTTCGGTAGAAATGGCGAGCCCCAGTTTTTAAGAAAGACAAACAGCCATTAATTTTCGCCTGGTAGACCTGCAAGTCAAGAAATGAAATGAAATTAAAAAAAAAAAAAAAAGAATGTCAACTGCATGGAATGCGCCCTCGCACGGAATCAATATCGTGATAGTCCGAGTCAATCGCCTTAACCACTTGAGAAATTGATAGCTATATAAATCGTATCTTACAATAGATGAATTGGGTATCTGATGAGGCAGCGCGGATTATATGTCTAGACGGCCTAAGCCATCACGCTTGCGCGCAATCAACTGTTCGAGGTCTATACTCGGTAGCCACCTGTGACGAAGTCAGTCATACCATCCAAATGACAAGCCCTGTGATATGCAACTAACCGATGGAATTGATGTCGGTGTCAGTGGCGGTAAAGCTGGTAGTGCTGTAATTATTGAACCCGTCTCAGCACCCATATCAGAAATCTCCTCGCCTTCCTGGGCAAAAGTCATTTCTTCATCCAGGGCCAGCTGTACAGAAAGGACATGAATTCGAGGCGAGGTTTCTGGTCTCTGTTTGAACGAGTATGTATTCAAAAACTCCGGTTCCTGCACCCACGACAACTGCTTCTCCAGTTCGGCGGCGGAGAGGCCCGACTTGCTGGGCCGGGCTTGCAAGTCCTCGGACGATTTGGCCCGGAATATACTGCTGGGCCACTCTTTGGTCTTGAGGAATGTCCGGCCACAGCAGTCTGCCTTGCTTGTAATGTTTTCCCAGGCTTCAACCACGCGGTCTGTTTTCAGGAATTGGGATATTTGATCCTTCATGGTTTCACTGCCATTCGGAGCTTCCGTAGCCTGTTGTCGAGGATGTGGAGGTGACTTTGCGATTGGTTGCTGGGTTTGAGGACGGCTATTTGCCCAGATAGCCTTCAAATGTTCTATGGAGACACTACGGGACTTGAGTGTTCGAACTGGCGCTGTGGATGGACGATTCTGAGGGATCTCGGTCTTCTCACTAACCGATCGTGTGGGGAGGAAGGGCTTAGAGAGTCGTTTCGTAAGTCTCCCTGGTGTTCGAGGGGGAGGTGTCGTGGCATCAGAGTCTATCGAGTCACCTCTTGCCACCAGGGCGCTACATGACTTCGCTCGGTTGATGACCTTTGGGAAAACACTTTCTCTCTTGGTAGCCTTGACAGCGTCGGGACCCCTGTCGCGGTTTCCTATCGGTGTATTGACTGCCCGAGAAGCCGGTCGAAAAGCTGGTCGAGTGGTTTGCGGGTTCAGGAAAGGATCGAGTGGTAAGGGTTTGTCGCGCACCGTACGCACACCTGGAGTGCTCAGACTCTTCGCAAAAAGCAGCTTTGAGACCGATTTGGCTCGAGTCGGGCCTCGGTTGGCCGTCTTAATCATAGACCGCACATCCTTCCGGCTGGCCACCCCGACGCGCCGTTGCATCTCGGTGACTGCGAAGGCTAATTGACCAAGTGCCTTGGAAAGGGCCGCTCCGCGTCGACGAAGCTTGGATATTGCCTTGATCCAGCCCTCTATATTTTCCATCATGGTTTGGTAGAAAGGTTCCAGATGACCCGATCCAAAACAACCTTCATCTGCCTGCTGGCGCATGTAGTGCCACAAGGCCCCCATTGCCTCCTTGCCCTTTTGAAGATCTTTAAGCGAATCCGTAATGGTCAAGGTAAATCTATCGACGGCATGTTCAATTTGATCATTGTAGGACACGAGAGATAGTCGAAAACTCCGATCTAGCAACATTTCATCGAACACGTCGAGATTAGCGAGTGGGAGACTTAGATATTGTATCCTAGTGCGCACATCCAGGTGGATGATCATGAAGTCCTCTGTAGTCCTTTGCAAGAACCCATCCAGCTCGTCGACGTGACCCTGGAGAATCTTCATCACATCGAGATCGGATTTGGCGAGCCGCTTCGCCAGAAGATGGACACCAAATACCATCTGGGAGACCAGCTTCCAGAAAGGATGGTATCTATACCTGAGTCAATACCAAACCTGCTTGAGCAGAGTCGGGATACCATTCGCTTTCTTACCTTTCTTCGGCTCTCTGGCGCCATTTCCGCCCACACAATCGTTCATATTCATCGTTTTCCAACAGATCACGCCGACGTGTCTGCGCATTGATTTCGACGGCCCATAAGTCTGTGGGGCTCTTGTTTGCTTCCAAAATAGACTCCTCAAACGGTCCCTGGAGCTGGGTGATCGGATGACTTGGATATGACGCTGGCTGTATATCCACAGCCGTGAAACAGGCCGGATGTTCCTTGGACTCGACTCTGCTACCAGCAGCAGGTGTGTCGTTGTCCATGACCAGTGTCGCCATGGATCCTTCACACAAGACCAACGAGAACCCAACTGATCGCGTCAATTGAGCTCCAAAGGGTTCGCCCTCAATCTCTCCACTTCAGGTATACAACAGGTGTGGGAGAATACAGGATTGGTTCAGTCGCGGTGCATGACATGCCAATTAAAGCGTATGCCACAATCCATCGGGACGCAGTCCGGTATTAAATCGCGATCGTGACCGGCCTCAAGGGGCGCTCATTGTGCGGCGAGGGGTTCGCAACGGCTGGGAGGATGGCGGGCTTGGATGAGAAACAACCCGCAGGGACGTATACTACGGGGAGGGGAGGGGCCTAACAGAGACAAAGATGTGAAACCGAGACAGCGGTGGCGGGGACAAGGAAAAAAAAACAGGTGAGACAGGGACCACGAGTTCTCTAATATCAGTTCGAACCGATAGCAGAAATTAGGCATTCGAGGAATTACAAAAAAAGAAATTAAAGACTCCAGAAAACGGGGGTCCGATAAAACGGGGCCGAAATGAGCGGTCGGCGCAGATGCCTCGAAAGAATTTCGTGTTCCGATTCTCAGGTGGAACCTTTGATCAGGGCAGTCTGACACCGGCCTCTCCCATGGATTCTGTGCCTTTTTGACAAATCCACCATGCTCGACAAAGAAACAAAACGACGATCGTCGTCCTGCAAAGAGTGGACCGGGGCCACGAGTTTCCACAGTTGAAGCCCCGTTCGGGCTGCGCAGGGGACGATCGCCAATTGTTTCCCCACAGACCGCGCTGGCGCAGTCTGGCCCGGCTTCTTCACTGATCTTTCCTCTGCTCTTCATCGGGCAAAAATTGGATCCCAATAGTTCGTCGGTAAGGACAAATCCAGGAACTCTCCAAATAGTGTGTCGATATCTGCAAATCCGTTCATCGAAGTATCTAGTTCGCTCATCGCTACTAGGGGGTTCTCTATCGGCACGTCCGGGGCAGATCCCACGGGTCCCACGGGTCCCACGACGGATTCGGCCTCGGTTTCTCCATAACTTGGACCATTGTTCGTGTTCGGAAGTTCAGTGGCCATCGAACCGGCTAGTGCTACACCGGTAGTAGGACGCGAGACCGAGATTTCTGGTGCAGGGTGCCGTTGATGCTCATAGTCAATCTGGTGCAATGCTTTCCTTCCCAGGCGAGCCATCGCTTCGGCGGAATACCATTGTGGACTGAGGTCCTCCAGCAATGAACAGCATGCTTCCAGGCTAGCCTTGGCCCGGTCGAAATGCGTGACCAGCTTACTAGACCGGAGCTGTCGGTAGGAGACGCCCATCGATAATGTAATTGCGTAGGGTACGATCGGGAGAGGTGGTAGATTGCCTCGACATTCTGATGCGACAATGGAGTGAATGCGAATGGCTGCAAGACCCTGTCGTATCGACGAGATCTTGCTGCTGTCGAGGCCCTCGGTCAATTTATATCGACAAGACAATATGGCCACGCAGTGATAGTATATCTCCAGGATACCTACAAAGGCGTTAGCTCTCACTACTTGCGGCTTGGCGGAATCTCGAGGACAAACGTACCTAAAGTCGCATAATCTAGATCCTCCTGGGCGGTTTCCCCCACGATGTCTTCAAAGGCAGGAAATCCCTCTTCCCATCCGCTCGTGGTACCCGCAGTGGGCCGGTAAAAGGAAATCACGGTCGCAAGAAGGTCAGAGATAGCCAGCCACACCCCGAATGCGCCGCGGTTCGGGGTATTGGGTTTTGCAACTCCAATGTCCCGGTCGGCCAGGAGTACGGGGCGTCCGCCTATGCTTGCATGCATCTTGTCCAACGTCCACATACACCAGAAGAATTTGGCAAGGGGCTCTGCAGATGCTCGGTCCGGCCAGTCAAGATGCAAGCCTATCGTTTGAGCCTGATGGATAGCCTGGCAGAGGTGAAATGACGCTGCCTCGGCTCCTTCGTGTCCTTCACAGTGTAGAGACATCAATGCCAGTACACGAATACGAGTCAAACGATCTCTCTCCAGGTCTGCATCCATGGCAACAACAAGTCCCCTGTAGACCTCACTACAGAATTGACGCGGGGTCTGCAGCGGCCCATCCTCCGTCAGCTGTAGGTGAGACGTAGCAACAGCGTCTTTTGCTGCGACAAGGCAAATAGCTCTCTCGAGAAAGACTGAGGTTGATCTTTCTGACTGGTCATGTAGGAAGGCATCACTTTCGAGGAGAGGAATGATGTGATTGACCTTTGAGAAATAGATAGCGGTCAATGGCTCCCGCGTCGCGGGTGGAAGGGGGCTACACGCTTGCAATGCAGACGTGTAGCGTTGATGCAGAATGGAAGCTATAGCATTGCCGCCAAGGACTGATTGGGGCAGGCCACGAGGTAGCTGTTTCGGTTCAGAGGTCGGGCGTTTATCTCTCGCCCTGTCGGAATTCCCTGGGGTTGGAGAGCTGATCCAGAGCCCAATTCGGTCTCGAAGAGGATTACCAGTAGGCTCATCTAGCCTTTCTCGAATGACAGCTTCCGGATTCAGATCACCCACAAATCTTTCTGTCCTGGGAAATGATGGCAAAATCGCGTCTGGAGATCCAGTTCTTGTCCGGATTGGAGCATGGGAATGAGAAGGCTGTTGGCGTGTATTACCAACAGTGCAAGTGTTCGAGACAATGCCTCTGGTATTTCGGGAGAGCTGTTCATTCAAGATCTCCGGGTTGGCGGTCAAATGTCGACATCGTTTCTATAATATCCTCAGCAGTGAACCCCGGGATCTTTACGGCGTCTGCATACCTTTCTCCGCTGGCAGGCAGGGCAGGCTCGCAGAGCTCGAGTCCTACTCCGTGACTGGGGAGTATCGGCAAGCCAAGTGAGCTCCATTGGGAAAAATATGCGCACTCCATTCACATCGTGCCTTCCAATGTTAGGACTTGAGGCGTGAAGAAGCTTGCGGTCGTTTATCGATAAGTGGCGGGCGGACCCATACCGCCCCGAGACAGCCATCCGTCTTTTCTCTATACCCGAAATCCATATGTATCTGGGCTTTCAGCGCTGGTCGTTCAAACTTTGCATTTGAACAATAGTATATCTTATTACCTTACTGCCCCCGTTCGCCTGCGTATGCCTGTGTACTCACTTAGGGGTATTGAACCTGTCGGCACGCCAACCTAAGCACATAGATGGAAACATAACAAGGAACAGAATCCATATTGAGCCATATTGAGCCACTTGCAAAATCCTGGTTTCCGATACACCGGAATCGCTTTATATTTGGTAAAAATTGTCAGAAGCTCTAGAAAAGACCGAGCAAATTGAAACGCAGAAAAGTGTAGTACAGTAGGCAGATTCAATGCCTTTCTCAAACCGCGGTCTCCTCCGCCTCCATGAGGGCTTCGAGAGCGTCTGCGTCATCAAATTCGTCCTCCACAGGACATGGTTTGGTATCATCTTTGTCCGGACACGGGCCCGTAGCGGCTGTTGGCGACGAAGCAACATTGGCCAATGTAGACGAATTCTCCTTATTCGAGGGCAGCGTGGGGGCGGGTTTCTTGGTCGGCACAAGACTCCAGTCAATGAATCCGTCGTCTCCATAACGCGAGGCCAGCCAATCGTTGCATTTTTTGAAATGCTCGTTGTCAAACTGAGTCATTCTTGTCAGCATGTGATATATGATACAGATTGCATCCAACAATAGCAGCAGGTATCGACTTACAAAACCTCGATGGGCACTCAGTGGACTAGGATGGACTGATTGCAGTACGCAGTGCTTCTGCCGGTTGATTTTGGCCACTCGCATTCCAGCGGGGTTGCCCCATGCCAGGAAGACCACTCCATTTGTACGCACTCGAGCAACCAAATCAATTGCCTTCTGGGTAAATCTCTCCCATCCCTTATTGGAGTGGCTATTTGCCTGGTGGGCACGGACTGTGAGACAGGTATTGAGCATCAGAACACCCCGGTCGGCCCAAGGAGTGAGCAGGCCGGCATTGTTAGGCGGGATTTGGAAGTCCGGATAATTCTTCTTGATTCCCTTGTAGATGTTCACCAGCGATGGCGGAGCTCGAGTCGGAGGTCGCACAGAGAACGCCAAGCCGTGAGCTTGATTATCATTGTGGTAGGGGTCCTGGCCGATAATGACAACTTTGACACTGTGCAAGGGCGTGTGTCGGGACCTGGACATGTTAGCACATACAAAAGGGATGCCGGACTCGGACCCGGCGTACCAAGAATAGACATCCTTTTCTGGAGGAAAGATCTTGGCCTTGGAGTCTTTCTCCTTCTTGAGAAAGCGCTTCAAATTTAAGAATTCAGTAGTCACAACCTCATCTTTGAGATAGGCAAGCCAGCTTCCGTCCAAAGTATCTATCTCCAACTGCAGCAGCTCCTTCTGCTCCGCTGTGAGAGACGCGACCCATTTGTCCTTATTAAAAGAGGTCGATCGGGATGAGACCGGTGCCGGCTCTAAAGCCGTTGCCTGTGTGGCATCGGGGGCCTTCGGCTTGGGGGGTCCAAAGAAGGACGTTATGCTGGTGCTTTTAGGCTTTTTGCTGTCTGCCGTTGAGGCTGAGAGGTGGTCCGCGTTTCGTTTCAATGCCGGGCTAACCATGACGAACGGAGATTTCCTCGTGACCGGGGAAGTCTCGAAGTTGTGTAGTACAGACTGTGAAGAAAGTGAGTTCAGCAAGAAAGGACGATTGAGGAACCTCATGATACGCTGTCGATGGAAGTTCCGGCGATCGACGCGTGCCGCGAAACGCGTTGTAGATTAGATAAGGCGAATCCGACTCAATGGGGAAGAATGGATCTATCACATATCCTCTCTCTACGAACGCAACCTTCTCGGCTCTTCACAGGGGCTTACGACATACTAATTTGTCACTTGAGGGTCCATTTCAAATTGGTGATACAAAAGACTAGGCAAAACTATCCAGGCGACCATAGTTTATAGTTCGTCGTGACCCTCGTCGGAAGGAGCAGGTGTCTCAGCAGCCTTGGATTCCGAGGCAGTGACATCGGCACCCTCCTCGGGCTTCTTGGCACCCTCAGCCAGGCCGTCGATCTCGTACTTGCCGTTCTCCTTGATGAACTGGACAAGGTCCTCGACAGTGCGCGAGCCAGCGTACTCAACGGGCTCGTCCTTCTTACCGGCTGGGAAGAGCTTGATGGTAGGGAATCCAGTGATGGAGTCTGGCACATCGTTGGCGGTAGCATCAATCTTAGCAATCACGACCTTGTCGGCGACGTCGCTGTATAGAGCGGCAAGCTCATCGTACTTGGGAGCAAGACTAGATAGAGGGAATGATTAGCAAATGTATCGAATGGCGGGGAGGAAACGTACGCCTTGCAATGTCCACACCATGGGGCGTAGAACTCAACGAGGACATCCTTCTCGTTGTCAATGACGACCTCCTGGTAGTTACGGCCCACAACCACGGTGACTGAGCCTTCCTGGGACTCGGGGATGGGCTCGGACTTGATGCTAGGCTCAACCTTGCCATCGAGAACGTTCTTAATGAACTTGCCGACCTCCTTGGCGTCGAGCTTCTTGGTCTGGTCATAGGGGAACTTGGAGTTCTTGGTGGTCTCCTGGATGGCGAAGGCAGGGAACTTCTCGGGCTCGAGGTTCAGGTTGCTGGCGTGAGCACCGAAGAGCTTGGCGTCAAGGGTGACAATGTTGATGGCTCCACGGTGTTTCTCGGCGATGGGGCGGAATTCCTCAGCGAATTTTTCGCGCTCCTCGGCAGTCTCAGCAAAGATGTAAGCCAACGGGATACCAGCCTGTCGTGTTGAGTATGTATATTAGCTTTCCGTGCAGACATTGCATCGCAGGACTGTCTCTAACGTACCGCCATATACTTGGAGTAGGTCTCGGGGCCCAGCTCGCCAACCAAAGGAGTGCTGGCGGTCTTCACCCACTTCAGGATGGCTTCCTCCTCGAGCTTGCCGTCGTAGACGGCCTTCTTCTCATCAAAATCCTTGTAGAGAACAACGGAGGGTTGCTTGACACCCTCGGCCTTGGCGAGAGCAGCGTCATTGGAGGCACCGAAGAGGTAGGTGTCTCGTTGAGCCTCGGCGAGTGCGGTGAAGCTCTTGTTGGCGGTCTTGTCATCGGAGGCCACGTAGCCGACGATGACGATCTTGTCCATGGTCTTGAAATCGTCCAGGTTCTCCTCGGTCACGGTGGAAACGGCGGGCATAGATTGCTTGGTCATGTATGAGACAATCCTAAAATGGAGAAACACACCGGTCAGCAGATGATCGCGAACGCGTCACAAAGAGCCAGAGAAGCTTACGACTCAGTTTGGCGGGCGCCGCCGTAGGGCTTATGAGATTCGGCACCACGGAAGACCTTCAAAGTCGGGTATCCATCGACCTCGTAGTTCCGGCAGAGGTCCTCCTCGACGGTGCAGTCCACCTTCACCAGGGGGATGTTCTTGCTCTTCAGCTCCGTCGCGGCCTCCTCATATTTGGGAGCCAAGCCCTTGCAGTGACCACACCACGGGGCGTAGAACTCTGCGAGAACTAGCGGGTGCTCTTTGACGAAGTCGTCAAAGGTATCTTTGGTCAAGGCAAGGACATTGGAGTCGGCAGCATCAGCAGGCTCGGCGGCGGAGACAGCTGCGGCAGCGCCGAGGAGGCTCAGAACCAGAGGTGTAAATGACCGCATGGTGGTGGTTATAATCAAGAGTATGAACGAGGTATGAAAAGTGGAGGGGGATTAAATTATTAAAGGGCTCCACGAAAGTTAAGGACAGTTTGTTCTTTGGGGGGCCCGAGTGGAGCGGGAGCTGCAATGCAGGGAAAAGCAAGGGACGTCCCAGGGCTCCCTGTGTCCAGGTACCCGCCCTTCCAGCCCTTTTCATATCAACAAGCGGGTACCTGCTACGAGCTACTGTGCGAGTTGCGCGCTGTGGGGGGATTTTCTTCTGCATCTTTGTCCTCGTTACACTGTGATTTAGGATTTACGCATACCATGGCCTGGAATGCATCCTTAGCAATTCTATGTGCCCCAAGCCTACTTGTGCTTCTACAATCTTCTACAATTAAGATGAATTCTAATTAATAATCATCTGTCGACATTGGTATACTCAAGGGACGTCTCTGTCCCCTCAGCTACTAATAGCAGAATGTCACTACAACGCCGCAGAAGCCACGCTCGACTGATCCCCCGTCTGAGTGGAAATGGCCCCGTAGCCAGGCGCTTCGGAAACATGATCTAGCTCGGCCCCCAGCGCCAGGGCATCCCTTTTCCCGCGATCCACGTTTACCAGTAGCATGAGAGGCAACGGGAGGAATATTAAAATGGCCAGGAACACAAATGCGGGTCGGATCTCACCGTATCGATCTGTAATAGCGCCGACAATCGCGGGGCCGAACACGCTTGATCCCTTGTCGGTAATTGCGTAAAGAGCATAAAAGGCCGCTTCGTATCCCGGTGGGATCAGCTCCGCAAAGAAGCTTCGGCAATATGACGATAGTCCACCCATAACGAGCCCGTAGACAGCTCCTAGTGGGTACATCTCCCACGGCTGTTGGAGGCCGATACCCATGCGCTGCACGGATGGAAGATACCCGAGAATCCCGTATAGGGGGATCAGCTCAAATAGAGCGATGCAAGCAATGATTGTCTGCGAGGCTCGAAGATGAAGCAAACTTGATACGTAACTCCAGGAGAATGCCCCAAAGACTCCAGCAAACATGACTACCACATTGATCAGTCCGAGGGCTGCGGGTTTCATGTTCAGCTCGGTTTTAGCAAACAAGACGGCGGTGCCGCTGACGGTGGCAATCCCATCGCTGAGGAGAAACCATGCAGATAAAAAGAGTAGGATATCCTTGAGGCGACGTGCGCGCATCGCTGTCTTCCCAAGAGAAATCCACGCATATATCATGTATGCCATCCAGGAGTGAAGCGGTTTCCCGTCGGATCCCAAAAGAGGAGGTCCAGGTCGAGCTCGCAGCCACATGGTTGCTGGTATGGTAAAGATGAACCACCACAATCCAATCAGAAATAGGACAAGCCGTAAAGAGAATGTAGTCTGCTTGATAGTCATCACCACGAGGATGGAGATGAGTTGAAGGGTCACTGCTCCAATATAACCAATACCGATTCCAAAGGACGATATCCTTGTGGAAAGATTGAGCTCTAGTGAGGTCATGGCTGTGGTATCTTCCTCGCTATTTTCCCTGTTGGAGCCAAGCAAAGGCGTAAAGTCATTGGGACTAGGTGGGGAATCGCGTCCCACGTGAGGAGAAGAGTCCCCATTAGATATATCGGCGACCCCACGCGGCGAATGCGCATCTTGATTCTTCTTGAGGATCGAAGGATGATGACGCACAAGAACCGGCAAAAAGGAATTGAGGAGGACAAAAGACGCACCGAAGCAGGTATTCGCAACGATGGCAAGGAATCCTCCGAGGAGATAGACTTGGGGCACAACGGCAAGAAAGAACATAGTCGCCACCGAGCCGATAAAAGCAAAGAGAATCAGGAGCTTCTTGCGATAATTCCCATGATCGGCGGCACCGGACATGGATATGATGATAATTGCTTGGACCAAGACGCTCAGGGAAAAGGTATACAAAGCAAAGCTCGCTGTATTGATCTCCGAGCCAAGGAAGTAAATGATACACTGACCAGCGCCAGACCCTTGGATAGCATATTCGGCGGAATGAGATATCTGCTGGGAAGGGTTCCAAGTTGGGCTACACGGAGTGGTCTTATCTGACAGAAGAACACCGCGATCCCGTGCCATTTGCTCCAGGGTAATCGGGAGAAAAGAGCCTAATCAAAGTCAGATTGAACTTCAGCATTCGGAGCATGTACATACCCATGGCACATACGGTGAAGACCTCGGCCGCCCATCCGTAGCAGTACCAACCGGCCAGCTCCCTTTTGCCTGTCGGGCGAGGATCATCTCCGGGAAATTGAGGGACTTGATCATCGGCCTCAAGTTGAGACATGGCTGTAATTACTCCGCTCCACCTAACGAGGTATGTCGATCCAGGGTATAGCTAAACAACTAAATTGTTCGATAGCTCGATAGCTCGATAGCTCGGTAGCTCGGAGGGTCGTGGTGAGGTCATCTACGGGGCAAAACATTCCTGGTAATTACAATGTTACGGCGCTAGACGGGGCAGTAATCAATACGAGGTAACCAATACGCTTCTCTGACGATACACTGATAGCCAGGCAGCAAGGCATCAAGGCACCAAGGAATCAAGGATGCAGGCGGTGCGTGCGCATCGCGCGCTTTCACAATTCCATCTTGGGCCTCGCCCTTCACCGTTCTTGGTCAACCCGTCCCTCTCTTCGATCTCCGATCCTCACTGTACCTCGAACCGGCTTGCTAAGGCTCTTGCGACACCTGTGTGAGCCCACATCCACCTACATCCACTTCACATCGTCTCCTTTCGTCCCACTAAAGCGAGGCGCAACGACATCCGGCCTGCCGTTCCCGAACCTTTTCACTCGCCCAGGGCTTTCTTGCTTGCTCCTTTACTTGATCGTCAGATTGACTCCCAAATTCGGGCTCCTATACTCCGCCTGGCTCCCTTGATTATGACCGCGGCCATTACTTTGCACGGCCAGTGATACGCATGGCACTGGGCTGAGAACTTCTTTCTCTCGCCTGGGTCTTACTTCCAGCTTCCCTTCCTATTATCTGTGCCAGCTGAGTCAAGCTCAGAACAGCGACTGAACTGGATTGCGCGTTCTGTGCCGTGCAGAGGGCCCAGGAGGGGAAGGCTCAATAAAATCCGACACGCGCCGACGAGCCGCTTGTATTAGACATGCCCGGCGTCGTCATGGAAAATGCCAATGCCGAGGGATCTGTGCGAAGGTCGGGTCTCAATGAGGCTACAAATGGCGCACCAGGGTCGTTTGGGAGCAATGACAAATCCGGCCAACTCTCTGCATCCATGAACGGGCCGGTCCATGTAAATGGTGCAGGAAGAGCAACGGATAACTTGACGCAGCGTTCCAAGACGGCAACTGAAACGACAGATGATATGGCACTAGCGCCCTTTGAACTGCCACACATCACGCAAGGATTCTTCCCCTTCGGAACACTGATCAATCGAGCAGTGCAGCAGTGCTGGAATGATCTTTCCGAGTTGATCACCGAGTTGGCTGCTATCCAAGTCCCTTCTGAAGGCTCGAATGCTCCGATTGCCAATTCGAAGTCGACGAGTAATCATTCTTCCGAGAATGTTCACAAAAAATTGCGGATTCTGGATTTTGCGCATGCCAAAAGAGCCGAGTTCATTAAGCTTCTGGTTCTTTCACAATGGAGCCGACAGGCTGCAGAAGTTAGCAGGCTCATTGATATCCAAGGTTTCATCCGCACGCGACATCAAGCGTACGAAAACGCAGTTCAATATGTTGGAGAAGTGAAGCGAGACCTCGTTCGGGCCCAGGTAGCCAACCCGGATCTGAAAACAGCTCTAGAAGTTCTTTCAAAAGGCCGAGTGGCATCTCTACCAGACGTAAGTCATCTAAATTATTGTGATATTTTCTTCATTGTTTATCGGCACATTATTAACATTTCTTAATGCAGTTTGGCTACAAGCCCCCCAAGTCATTGACTGCACGCGCGACGCTGAAAAAACTGCGTAAGATCAACCGGATTATCAGCGTTCGGCTGGCATTGCATGACCAAGCACCTCGCCCATTGCGAAATTATCGTGTTCATGATGGCCGCGTAACGTTCACGGTTCCCGGAGAATTCGAACTTGATCTTTCGGTGGCAGAAGAGGCAACAACTTCGCAATTTTTCTTCGTGGACATTCGGTTCCTCTTTTCTCCGTCGTCTCCCATCCCGAAAGGTCGCATCTTTAACGAGCTCGATGCGAAGGTTAACGAGCTTCTTCACAGCGAAGGCCTGATGGGATGCTTCAACTTTTTGCATGCGCTGGTCCTGACCAACAAGGTAAACACTCTCTTCAGACAAGCCAGGGACCTTGCACGGGGTTTGTGGTCCGAAGCTCTACGTATTGAGCTGCTGCATCGAACCTTAGTTGTTCAATATTGGCCATTGCGGGCAGGACCGAAAAGCTGGGTGGAGATCGGTGTTCAAAAAGGCCTACGCCGCAGCTATTCCCAAGATTTGGGTGATCGAGTATCACGCCTTGGCCTTCGCTGGATGCGAGATGGTCAACAAGCGGATAGCGATGCTGTTCAATTCGACTCGGATACGTTGTCCACGGAACGTATTTTGCGCAGTGTTATCGCATTACACACATCGCATCTGCTCGCGACTGCATTTACCACCTTCAAGAAGTACAATCTTTTCGCCAGTCGTACGTTGTCTTTGTGTGCGCAACTATCTCCAACAGAACCAGGGGACTGCTATCTCGACATTCAATTATCAACCTCCCGGCATCTTCGGGTTTCTGTCGAGCCCCTGTCAGGCACAATCACGTTTTCCGGTTCATCAGTCGCCTTGGAGCGCCATGAGGGCGAACGAGCTCCAAATAAATCAGCAATTGAGGAGTTGCTTACTCGTGTCACGCGTCTCAGATGCCTTACTGTTGTGGACGAAATAGAGTCTGGCACCAAAGCACTCGGCCTCGAGAGTGTCAATCAGAGGGGCTTGGGGCTCGATGTTCGTCGGTTATTTCCTTCCGGTGTATTGCGCTCTGCATTTTTCACTCATCCACATTGGGATCATCGCTGGGTCGCTGCCGCGACAAGCAGCATGGATGGTGATAGCTGGTGGTTGCTCCAGCTCCGCCCGGACGATGCAACTCGTGGTCGGACGCCCTTTGCTGTTCATGATCTCAACACCGGTTTCCCACAAGCTCATGCTATCAGCAAAACTTTGATGGCTCAGCAAGGACTATGTGACTATACCGCCTGCGCAGAGCTCGTGTATGGTTTGACAGGGATGTTGGCAATCTATGCCAATGCACGTTGCCTGGCAGACTTGCCTAGTGCTCGTTTCTATCCGCCGTTGGAGCAATTGCAGTTAGAGTCTGACCTTCAGGTACCGGATCTCTTCTTGCAGTATAAGGCTTCTTCAATTCCTTCCGCTTTCCGAATAGCGTTGCCGTCGGGTCTCGAGAGAGAACCTTATCTGCAGGATACTGTCCGCCTCTCATTCCATGGAATTCACCGCCAAAGTCAGTCAGTAGTCCTGATGGCTTATGGCACCTTACGATTCCGTATAAAATGCCTTGTCCCGCTTGTCTCCCAGGTGGACCCGTCATTGCTTCTGCAAGACAAGGGTAGTGGGTTTGCACTTCGCTTGCTTGTACCGGCTGGTCACTCTGTCATTTTGGGCCTGTTTGAGCGCCTGCAGCGACTCGAATGTGTTCTATCTATCCTTCAGTCCCTTATACAGAAGGACATGGAGCCTCGGTCATTGTCGCTTTCCGAGGTTTCTTTCTTCTATGGACCCAACAAAAAGCTCTCTGGTCGGTTCGGCATCGATGTTTCGGGACCCTCGTTATCATCCTACATCGATGTTCCTCAAGCCCTGCTAAATGCCAATCCCCTTTTCCAGCTGCGGTTGCGGGTCAGTTTCGACAACCCCAGCCCTCACCGTCGCATCTCGGAGTCACTTACGGTGGCTTTGAACCATCGCTTTGCCGAATCCGGTGTCGAATCTATCCTCGGCTTCATGTGTGATACGTTCCCGCTTCTGCATTGCTTGGATCAAATCACCCTCAAGCCGGCACAGACAGAATCGTCTTTGGTGCATGTGACCGTGAGGACGCCCGTCTCCTTCCAAATCCACTATCCTCGCTTGAAGTCTCGTTTCCGACTATCTGCTCGCCCGCGACACGGCCGCTTGGTATGGGTTTTGGAGGATGCCAATGTCACTGGTGCCCTTAACCGCAGTCAAATAGTTGCAGCGGTACGAGAGAAGGTTTACAACTCTAAGGGCGATGGCTGGCAAGGCCTGGGAGACGGTGCTATGTCTAACATCGACAAAGTGGGAGGTCTCCTTTCCAGGCTCCACGAGTGCATGGGTGCTTGCCTAGTGCCCATCGAGCAGGGCGACGAAGGGAAACAGAGGCAGCCTGCTACGGTTCCGCCGCGTCCCCAAGGAGTTCCAATGCCCACCAAACCAGCCAAGGCCTCGCCGCAAAAAGGCGGGATGGGCAAGGCCGACATCATCACGATTGATTAGCACTGTCATTACTCCCGTGGCGGTGCTTCCCGGAAGAGCTCTTCTGCCTTCTCCGGGATTCTTGATTCTTGATCCTTAATTATTCACCGGGGAGACTACGGTCTTCTCTTCATGATTGTATTCCTAGACTTTGAATGCGACACTCATATTTCATGCATTTTCGCTCAAATCCTGTAGTAACCCTCTTTCTTCATTGTCTATACATTACAGACGTAGCATCGTTGCATGTTTTGCATGCTCTTTCTTTGAACTGGGGAAAGCTGCATGAGTCGAGGGATCAATGCCAATAACATTATATCAGGTAACTTGGTTAATATCGTTCTTCCTTGACCTTTCCTCGGTTCCGCAACAAATCATATTCAACCCATCTCACAGTTGGTGTCCCACCTTCGGGCAGAAGTCTACCAGGGTTCATAACATGGCAATCTTCATAGGTCATACAGAAAGGTGCAGCCTCGGAGTCCGCTAGAACGAGAGCCGTGGGTAATGGGTATAGCTGCACGGAGGAAGCGTGATCCCATAGGACAGGCCGTAGCTGAACGGGGAATGGGGAAACCGTTCCTTGATCTAGAATGGTCTTGACCAATTTGCGAGCCATCGAAGCCCGGGCTGGTACGCCGTCAGCCTTGGTACCATTGCCTTGATCCAGCTCGGGCGCAATGGAGACCGCATCGTTTGTCGAGTCATCCAATGCCTCAAGCATAGCGATATCGGCCTCATCATCATCAGGCTTGGTGTTAATCGCAGTTCGTCGAAGTCGGCTTGAGATATCATCCCGGAAAATAGTAATTTCATGGACGGGTCCAAACCACGAAAGTCGTGCTGGGTTGGATGTCCACAGGGCTTCACCGATAGGTTCTGTTGTCTGGGACCTGTCGAGCTCCGAGTTTGCATTTGCAAAGGCGCGTCTAATTCGAGAGGTGAAGAGCTCAGGGATAGGTTGTCGCGGAATGGCTGAAGCAGCACCCGCCGAAAATGCAGATGCCCAAGGATCGTTGTCGCCTGGAACGAAAACGAAGGTCGAGTGCTGCAGTAGCGCAGGGAAGTCGGACAGGACCACCGCGAGAGAATCGAAGTATTCCTTGTACTCGATACTTCCAGCTCGCCCACCTCCGTTAATAATCGCTTTCTGTGAAAAGTTGCCTATCAAGACAAAGGTCTGAGGGCGCTCGGGGAGGGCCAGGTCATTGTAGCTGCTGAAAACCTTCCGGAGAGCGTCAAGGGTTCTCATGTTGTCAAGATTGACCTCACTCATAAATGCAATCTTGATTCGCATCACGGTTTCCATGGCCTCCTGTTCGCCTCGCAGACATTTCTCTTGAATTCTCCTCATGCGTGCTCCCTGGGCTCGTTCACTGCCGATTCCCAAGAAATCGACCCATCCGAAACCACCGCTAGAGCTGAGCTCGCTGCTGCCCCCCTGGCGGTTGTTCGTTCCTAGGGAGATATCTCTGCGCTCACACGGAGGACCACAGATCGACACCCCGACGAAATGACCTCCAATGGCTCCACCAACTCCGGAGTTTCCTCCCAGAACGGATCCCTTGACCATCTCTTCTTCTTCGTAGATTCCATCAACGAGCACGATCATACCTGGTGAGAACCATGCACCGTCTTCGGGGATCATTCGAGCATGACTCAGGTCCAATGCCACACTGCCAGTCAAATCCACGAGAGACAGATCTCCTGTAGGTGAGATGGACAGTAGTCCTAGCAGGAGATGTGACGTTCCACTCCGGCCCAGTAGGTTCGCAACTGGTGTCAGCTTGTACGACTGCTGAGTCGCAAGGTTCGAGGACGAACGCTGCAGTGAAGGAACGCCCGCGACACCTAAAGAGCTTTGGAATGACTCATTGCGGAGCAGTCGCTGATACACCAAGTTGTAGCGATCCCGGAAAAGTGCAGTCTTGTGAGAAGCAGGCGGAAACAATGTAGGCTTGGATTTGATGGCCTCGAAGTATTTCTTGTCGATGTTATAAGTCAAGCGAGGTAAATCGAAGGCCTCGATGACCTTCAACCAATGACGCGCATGAAGCGGCAACTGAGATTCGTCCTCCTCAGAGTTTCCCGGTCTGGTGAAAGATCTCTGCGAATGGTCATTGCTCATTTCAAGTCGTCCGGCATCCATACCGATAGTCGACTTTGCAGACCCATCCTGGTTGGCTTTTCCGGGGACAACCCTCCCGCCGCTCATGCTGCCCTCGAGTGTCTGTAAAATAGCTTTCAATGACGCTCCTTTCCCTTCTTCCACAATAACACCACCCCCGGCTCTCTTCCAGATCTTGGCTACCTCGTCTAGAACCTTTTCTGCCAGGCCCTCTTCCCTCCAACCTGATCCACAATGCTTGCCCACAAATACTGCTAGCGTCTGCAGTGCCGATGATGAGATAGTCAGGTTATGTTTGCGAGTGAAGGTCCGGAAGGCCACAGGTCGAAGGGTAGAAGGAGGCAGTAGGATGGGTAAGATGGACGTCTTTGTGGGAGGAGCATGGCCTTTCGGCATTCGAAATGGGCGCGCCGGCGTCCCAAATGCAGGGGACGAGGAGGGAATTAGGTCTGCGGCACCAATTTTGAAGCGATCGGTATGTCGCGGGGTGGATGTTGGATCCATGATGGCGTGTAGTTCCGTAGATCTCTACAATCTCTTTGTATCTTGGTGAGATCTCCTTCTCTTGGTGAACGTAACTTTGAGATAGTATTTCACAACCGACAGAGAGTTGGTTGACTGGGGTGGTGCTATGATGAAAGTTCTGAATGAAGGTCTCTCAAATGAAGGTCTAAGTGAGACGCGTGACACACGCGACCGCGACTGCGCTTATCGTCCATCATGTATCGTTTATCGCTCACTTTGCGCCCTTGTTCCCTTTCTTCTTCCTCAACTCTCTCGCCATGGCTGAAAACACCGAATCGATACCAGCATCCGCTATACAAGACAAGCGCGTCCAGCTGGACGATCTCATCGCTCGCGCTGCGGCCAAGGATGCGACCAAAGATCACAATTCCGCTTCGGAGCTCTATTCGCAAGCCACCGAATTACAGGCCGAGCTCAACGGTGAGCTGTCGCCAGAGAACGCCGACCTTCTATACGCCTACGGCAAGTCACTGTTCAATGTCGCTGTGAGCAAGAGTGACGTCCTGGGAACCAAGGTGGCCGACCCACAGCCACAGAACGCGCCTTCGTCAAATGCGACATCTACCGGTTCGATCAAAGATACCGTTTCGAATGCTATGACAAAGAATGCTCGCTCTGGGAAAGAGGAGAGCACACCGTCTGAAACCGCCCCGTCCAGGCCCTTCTTCCAGTTCACAGGTGATGAGAATTTCGTCGATTCCGATTCAGACGATGAAGAAAATGGCGAGGCTGACGGTGAGGAGGAAGAAGAAGATGACTTTGCCAATGCTTTTGAGGTTCTGGATTTGGCGCGCATTCTCTATGTCAAAAAGCTCCATGCGGCGGAGGAGAGCAATACCGCGAAAGGCAAATCAACCGAGCTACCGGCAGACGTAAGGCATATCCAGGAGCGGCTTGCCGATACCTATGACCTCCAAGCCGAAATCTCTCTGGAAGCCGAAAGGTTCTCGGATGCGGTGACTGACCTGCGAACCTCTCTCGACCTCCGAAACTCACTGTTCCCATTCGAGGATCCTTCGGTCGCCGAGTGTCACTTCAAGCTATCTCTCGCACTGGAATTTGCATCTGTTTCGCAGCCTGGAGATGACGATGACGAAAAAGCCAAGACGGTAGACGAAAAATTGCGAAGGGAGGCTGCAACTCAAATGGAGCGTGCTATTGAGAGTTGCAAGGTACGCATGGCTCAGGAAGAGAATAAGCTGAAAGCCAACAAGGGGATGGATGAAGACAAGGTTACTGCCGCAAAGCGAAAGATTGCGAATGTCCAGGAGATCATCGCTGATATGGAGCAAAGAGTAAGTCTCTCTAGCCTGGAAACCTGACCTTTTGAGCTAATACGTTCTGCAGTTGATTGATCTTCGACGATCACCAGCATCAATCGAACAAACCGACCAAGCAGACGAAGCCATGCTCAAGGGTATCCTTGGCCAGATTGTCGGCCAATCGGCCACCGATCAGAAGGCTCGTTTGGATGCAGCCAGCGAAGGAGCGACAGACCTCTCATCCCTGGTCCGGCGAAAGCCTAACAAGCCTGCTCAGCAAGAGACAGCTGCGTCCAAACGCCCCGCCGAGGATGAATCACCGGAAGGAGAGACAAAACGTGCACGGGTGGACGATGCGTGATACTTCGGCCATCTCAGTTCCCTCTTATACCTGCTGTTACTGGATCATTTCGTCAGTCTGGGCCTGTTCTTACACATCACAAAATTACCATCCTATTTGAACATTACAGTAACTATCTCCGTCGACGAGTCTTATACGATCTCACCAGATAAAGGTGTCTACTGGAATAGCCTAGCGGGTTGTCTTGAGGAGATTTTTGTTCAATGCTTGCGTCCCTCTCCACGAGGGTCTGCTTTGGATATTTAGAGGCATACTGCATGTACATTCGATCACGCTCGTAGAACATATATCGCGCGAAAAGTTGGGGTTATCATTGGGTATCATGTCACTAAGCAGGAAGAAAAGAGAATGGGAACAATTCGCGTCATCCGTATATCATGCCAACCCAAACATAGTAGGTCGCCGTTCAATCTTGCGGGTTCTGCGGCGGTTGGCCAGCCATGGACTCCAAATGCCCGCAAAGAGGTCCTCACACTCGTCCTCATCCTGACTATCAAACTCCGGTTCCGCAGATCCTAAATTATCCTCGGTCGACCTGTGTTCATATGGCTTATGTTCATGTGTAGGAAGAATCGCATCCGGGGATTCCCAGCAGGAAGAGGCTGTAATCTTCTTGGTCTCCAGGATGAATTTTCCCACCTTGTATCGCTGCGACTCCTCCTCAGCCGCGACATACTTCCAGCCCAATACACCGCCGCAAAAAGCGCAACTGACATCACTGACGGTGTGAGCTCCTGTCACCAACTGGCGTGGTACTGGGTGTTGTAAAACGGTATTGGGAAGGGTAGCCGTAGGAGACGAAGACGCGCAGACCGATACCGCGCTGGCAACTGGCTCTGCGGAGACGAGATATGCACGTCCATGGCGGCCCGTGAAACCTTTGCTGATTATCTGCGACGTCAAGCAGAGATGTGAGGCACATTCAGCGCAGCGGAGGTAGGAGGCATGACCGTCCAAGTATTTATCGGTGGGGCTTGGGGAGCTCGAGCGGGGAGGGCGAACATCTCGTTTGGGAAAGGAGGGAAGAAGGAAACGAGGGAAAGGGAAAGAGTGCTTGGCCTCGTTCTTAGACATATTGTTCACGACCCGAGTCTGTGGCTGGAGAAAACGGAGAGAGGGGGAGCTAGGGATAGTTGTAGATTCAGAGTCCCCGTGCTATGTGCCGAGGTTGGGGCGGGGTCTGAGGTCATCCGGGCTTATCTTATCAATCGCGACTCATCTGGATTTTGGGAGGCTTCGATGTTTCACTATCCTCCACTTTTGCATAACTGAACTATTATCTCTCTCAATAAGAGATGCATTTTTGAACTATGGATAAGACATGTCAAGAACAGGTAAACAACGCTCATCAATGATTGCCATTCGAAATCAGTAGACGGCTGCTAGACATCAAAACAGGGCGCATTCGAGAAAGCTCAAGAAGCATGACCCAAAAAAAGAAAAGAACAAAAGAATAAATCTACTATTTCCTCGGACGCAGGTTGGAGTCTAGTCTGCAGAGACAGAGAGGAGGATTATGCTTCGGCGGCCAGGAAGAGCCATTTCGTGCTGAGCGAAGGTCCCGAAGCACCACCGGCTGCCCACGGTTCCAAGGTGGTAAGGTTAAAGCCACACCATCCGAGGCTCCGAACAAGCTCCATTTCATCTGTGTGCTGGGAACGCTTGACACAGGCCACAATCTGGGAGCAGTCGAAGGCATCAATTCCCGCAAGTTCGAAAAGAGCAATCAACCTGCAAGAAGTATGAGTCAGCCAGTCGTTCATCACGAGAAAAGACAAGCGGTTGGAGGACGGAGAAATTCTTACCCAGATTTGAGGCCACGCCCCAGAGCACCGTCCTCGAAGAATACGAATAAAGTCCGCTCTCCGTGCATATCCGTCACAAATCCGCGATAGATAGCGTCGCCGGTATAATCCCACACTTCGATCCATTGCTGGACATGATCATGGCCAGGCCCGATGTGATTGTGCTGGATATCTTGAAACGTACCCATTCCCAGTGACTCCTGTCTCGCGTCAATCCCCTCACCAAGGAATGTCGTGAACAGTTTGTCACAGAAGAGTCTCTCACACTCTTCCGGAATGGTGTGCGTTGCCTCCCTTTTGTACTCGGGCCAGTTGGCCCCGGTCCAGCTTCGTTCAGCGCTGGAAGCGGGACGCTCAAGGGGAGGGCTTAGGATGCATGATTTAGACCCCGAGGGGACCTCAGGGATACCACTGTGCTCCTGAAAAATGCGTATTAGTTTTAAGGACCGAGGCCAGGCTCGAGTGAAACTTACCGGCACCCAAAGTAGTGCAGTAGTGGAATCCGTGAACCTTGGAAGTGGTCGATTCGACGGAGTAGCAACTGGCCAGGACCGTGGAGTCATGTTCCAGAAACCGGTTCATTTGATTGTAAGTACTACTGTGGTTATTCATGTATTTCGCCATGATGTATGTATTTGATCTCGATGTCTCGGGCTCGATGAATTTGGAAGATTTCACAAGGTTGGAGTGATGGGCAGGGGGAAAAGCGGACATATGTTGCGGTGACCGATGCGTTGGGCAGCCCGGAATCTGGGGGGATTTTCTGGTGGCGGATCACCTGACATGAAGGCCCGTGGGTCTTACCGAAGTAGATAAGGAGATCAAGAGTACAGCGTACTATATTCGAGGCTTTATTTGTCAAGGAATTCAAGCGCAGACTACATTCCTGGCTTCATTGGGGGTAAATAATTCGGTTGCTTGATAGCACTCGACTAGAAATACATATCGTGGTTCTGAAAATGCAGTCCTCCTGGGGTATGTAATGACACAGGAGCGAGATCCCTATGCAAATAGCGCATAAGATAGGAAAAAGGAAAAGGAAAATGAAAGGAGAAAGAATGCAGAAACAAAAGACGAAGCCCCGCTTTATATAATAATGAAACTCCCCTATACACACCCAGGACCATAACGCCAAATTCTAAGTTGGATCGTCGATGCATCACAATTCGCGGTAGTCACTCGGCCGCACCCTTCGATTCCGGGCTTGATGGCGTTGTGGGTTCACGGGCTGACGGAAGTACGGTGAGTCCTCTTCGCGAGTGTAGGGGCCTCCGAATGCAGTCCGCTGTTGGTTGGAAAAGTTGTTTATACCCTGGCCCTGGAAACCGGGGTTCGGCATTTGTCCAGCCATCTGGGCCATGGGAAACATCGACATGGACGGATCACCGGTGAACATGTTGGGAAAGCCGTTAGCCTGATCGCCATACATGCCGGCCTGAAGTGGGTTGAAAGGCATGTTCATCGAATTCCATCCCGGGCCCATCGGATTAGGGAAGCCATTGGCCATGGCCATCGGGTTCATGAATCCCATGGGATCGTTACCAAACGCAGATTCGGAAAAGGGAGGCATCATGCCAAATCCCCCGAAAGGCATCTGAGGGTTGAATGGCACGCTAGCACCGGCCAAAGCCTCCTTGGTATTGCTTTCAGTACCGGGAGGATCGGATTCATCCTCGCCTTTTTGCTTTTTTGTCGCATTGCCGGACTTCTCCCCATCCACTTCAGGAAGTGGGTCATCCTCAGCTGACCGCTTCTTCGATTGGGCGGACGTGTCTGCATCGATGGTCTCTTGATGGGATGGAGATCGCTCTTTGGAATTAGCTTCCTTGGGCTCACCGTGGTCGAGGCTTCCGTTGGCTGGTACACCATCCTGGCTTGCGAGCAGCTTTTCCTTCTCTTTCCTCGCCTCTGCCTTTTCCGCCTCGTATGCCTTGATTTTGGAAGCTGCTTCCTCATCAGGAGTAAGGTTATCGAGCAGAACGCCCTCTGTAGAACATCCGGGACAGACAAAGTCACTTTCAATCAGAGCATTTGAAATACAATCATTGCAATATGTCCTCTGGCAACATGGTGTCTTTGTTGGCTCTAAAAACATTCGCTTGTCAATTGGGCATTCCAGACCCCGAGCCTGCAGTGCCTTGCTTTCCTCCGCCGCGGCAGCTTCCGCGGCAGCAGCAGCAGATGCCTTCGCCTTTTCTTGATACAGTTCCCAGGCCGCCTTGTCCGGCTTTGCGATGACGAAATCCCCATCTGCGTTGACCATTACTCCCGTATTCCTCGCATCATCACTAGAGCCGTCGGGGGCCAGAGATTCTGGCTTTTCAACCTTCGTTTGGAGAGACCGAGGAATACCGGTGGATCGCTTGACCCTGTATTTGCCATCGAACTTTGGGTCATTGTTTGTGGGGCACGCTTGGATCCAGTGACCTTTCTCTCGGCAGCGGTAACACAAGTAACCAGGGGGTGGAGGGTGGTCAGGAACATTGACCTGCTTTCCTCTGCCACGGCCGAATGGCACGGGAGTCGCACTGTGACCGATTAGTATGTACCCCCCAAGGGGAAAAAGTATGGCGCGGTGCTTACTTGGCCATCTCCTGCTGTTGCTCCTGCCATTGGCTGGCTTGGAGATTGAAGAGTGCATTGATCTTTTCCTCCTCCGTTTGTGCATTATTAAGTTCGAGAACGTTGTTGTTGACACTGCCGGTTCCGGGAATCGCTCGAGTGGTTGATGGCTCGGTGCGGGAAGCATTGCGGGCGTTGACGGGCATTTTACCGGAGACATAGCGGGCAGCGCCGCCTTTTCCGGGACGAGCTGCAGGTAATCGGCGGGCTATGACGGAGGTAGATCGGGGAATGATAGTGGTGTCATCGTCGTATTCTGCAGATAGTCAGAGTGTGTACCGGGTGGGCAACTGTGCAACCTACCTTCTTTAGTGTCTTCATTGTAGATGGACAGCTCAAAGTCAGATCCATCACCCAATCTACTCTGGCTGATGATCTCTCGCTTGAGTTCAAAGACGGAAATACCGGTGCCGTCGAAAGTTACCCGAGAAGGTTCTTTCTGGGACTTGAATTTGAAATGAACGGACGATGACATTGTATTGGACTGCGAGTGTGCGCAACCGGGTGGCCTTGGGTTCAGACCGCAAACTTATTGGGGGCAAACAGTCACAGATGTACAGATGGGTAGGGAAAGGGGGCAAGATATAAGAGAGCAGGGGAGGGAGATGTGCGGAGACAACAGATATTAAGTGTGAAGGACTGCGTGGTTGAAGATCTCTCAAAACCTATCAACGAGGATGCGAGAGATGGTAGATTGGAATGATTCTTTCTCTTGCTGAATGGTGAGTAATATCACTGCATACAGATGGGAAGAGCAAGCTGAAGAATACAATGTCGAAGAGAAAGTGTCGCTTGGCAAGAAAAAGAAAGGCGTTTCAAGAAGTCCAATCCTTTGACCTGTTCGATCTGCAGGGCCACCTTCCTCACCTGAAGTCAAGACCTACGGGCCGATCTCGTCGCAGGAAACCAAATTTCGATCCCAATGGGGTTTATAGTGCCAAGCTCTCTGAGTGTGATCAAGTCAACGGAGTATGAGTCCGCGCCGATGGAAACGGGATGGGGACTGGAGGTATCGGAGGTGTCGGAGAGGGGATGCGAAGAGGAAGTGAAGTGGCGCGTGGCAACGGGGAGAAAAGTCAGATGACACCGCTGCTCACACCGCCCGTATTATGTCATCTTTCTCGAAACGGAAACCGCTCACACTATACGATAACTCGCTATGGCTATGTTGCATCGTCTAATCATTCATGCTTCTATGGTTTGATGATACAAATTCTATGTCACATCGCAAGAAATCGCATTCATGAGAACTTTGGAACCGTTAGATCTCGGCCTCGAATTGTCGCACCAAGAATCCCTCCGCTTGAAGGTGATCTTTAACCTGGCTCACTGTATATTCTCCACGGTGGAACTAGGACAATGTTAGCTAGGTGCTTCCTGGAATATCCCCGATTATTGTAATGAAAGTGCACTTACCATGCCTGCGCCCAATGCGGCATCTGTGGTAGTCTTGTTGAATACCTCCGCAAAGTGTCCCGGTACGCCAGCTCCGCTAGAAGCAATGACGGGAATCTTGATGGAAGCCTTGACATCGTTGATTAATTCCATGTCAAATCCACTGTTGCTACCATCCTTATCAATGCAGTTCAAGAGGATCTCTCCGGCGCCCATGGCCTCGACGGCCTGCACCAATTGTCGAACATCTATGTCACGGGATTCCCGACCACCCTTGACAGTGCATTGATACCAGCAGTAGCTTTGCCCCGCGGCACTGGGATACGCGGTCTTGATGGTGTGGTGGTATGTGTCCTCCGGTCGATCCACGTAGACTCGCTTGGGATCCACGCTCACCACCACGGCCTGCTTTCCGTATGCATTGGAAATGGTCTCGATTGGGGTTCGACCGCTCAGTTTTTTACCAGCCTGGTAGTACTCTTCGGCGGCAAAAACAGCATCTGATCCAATGCTGACCTTGTCGGCACCAGACTTGAAATACATTGTTGCGACGTCAAGCGCAGGAACTTGCGTGCCATCGGTGTCGACTGTGTCTTTGATGCCTCCGCCAATGGTTAGTGGCACGAAGACGGTTTCCGATGCTCTTCGGAGGATCTCGAGCATAGGAGTGTCCGCGAGCGGACAGTTTCGGAAAGAAGTGATGTTCAGGAAGGTAACTTCATCTGCTCCTTGCTCGTAGTACTTCTTAGCCATATCGACCGGTTTTCCTAGATTTCGAACCTGGCCACTTGCATCCCCCTCACTCTTCTCTCGCACGTCATACTGATCACCTTTGGTCACGACGAGGTCGCCGTTGTCGTTTGTGCGGACATCAAGGCAGGCAATGACTCGGCGGGTCAGTCCGTCTTTTTTGTCGGTAATCGAATCCAGCGACACGGAGTGGAATTGATCGCCATTCAAGAAGGCGCGAAGTGCACGAAGACCCGCCACGCCACTCTTTTCGGGATGGAACTGTGTGCCAAAAATGTTTCCTCGGCTGACTGCGCCGATAAATTCCTCGTCACCATATGTGGCAGTGGCAATGGACCAGCCATCCTTCTCAAGAACACCCGGAGTATAAGGGGCCGCGTAGGAGTGAACATAGTAGTACTTGCTAGTCGGCATCAGTCCGTAGAAGCTTTGTTTCTTGGATGCGAGTTCTGTGTTCATCGCCGAGTTCCATCCGATGTGCGGCACGCTCTTGGTCTTGTCATCGAATTGCTGGATGCGCATAGGGATCAAACCCAGTCCTGGGACCTTGGGATCCTCCTCAGATCCTTGAAAAAGGGCCTGCAGGCCAACGCAAATACCCATGAAAGGTTTGCCCGCCTCGATGTGCTGCCGGATCGGGCCTAAGAAGCCGCCTTTTTCGAGTTGGGAGAGACAATGGCCAAAGTGACCGACGCCGGGAAGAATAAGTTTCTATGATCAACGGCATTAGCATTCACATCCCAAATCTGACTCCCAGTTATCAACTTTTGAATGCACGTACATCAGCATTCTTCACATCTTCCGGCGTCTTGACCCATTCCACTTCGTATCCAACCTGATTGATCGCATTGACCAAAGACCGGATGTTCCCCGCCACATAGTCGAGGAGGTGAACGGTGGGCATTGTGATAATCCTGCAGTCAGGTCGTCTTCGGCCGAATTGAGAAAGGGTTGTCCAACCTGGAGTGGAAATTCGGAGTCATCGCAAGCCCCTCCAAAATTCACCCCCGGCTGAGTCATAGCTGCCGTTTCTGCCCGCAGAATCAATTGCGGGGCAGTACACATATGTATCGTTTACGAGCCTACAGGGATACACGGTAGGGCTAAATATTTCAACTTTGTATTTTTGATTAGTTGGTATTTGATATTTCATCTGAAGCCTTCTTATGAATACCGATTTTCTCCAGTCTCTCTTTCAATCGAATGCCAAATCTTGAACCAGTAAGCCTGTCTCGATAGTACCGCTGCTCTGTTTATATCAGTGCTGCAATAACCCACAAAATATTCGAACCAGTCTTTCTGTTTCGTTTGTTCACGAAGCTTATTGGGTCATACCGTCAGTTGGACTAGCATGAAGGAAGAGAGTGAGAGAGGGGTGAGACAGTAGCGATAAACCAGCCGGACGGCTTACACCATTCACAAAAAAAAATCAGTGTCAAGTAGTGGCTGGTCCAACAGAACTCTACAAATATATCAGTCCATTTGATGGCTGACAGCAAATGGGGTTAGCTTTAATCTCGAGAGCAGAGGTAGTTCGTCGGTGGGAATTTACCGGGCTGAATTGTCGCAAGCGAACACCTGCGGCCTCCAGAATGGCAGCGCTCTGAAGGATAGCGTCAGTGGAGGTCCATCAAAGGTAACTGGTAGAAACATACGTCCTTGTCCATATTGTATCCCTGTGAGTAAACAACCTCTGATATTCCAACTTGGGTGATTTTAACGGTGCAGGTCAAGCAGGGACAACTGGAACCACACCATGACAGTCAGTTTTTTCTTTTATTCTTTCTTCGTCAGCTTGTAGGGTAACCGGGCTTACGTGTCACAATAGAGGATTGCACCCTCTCGAATGCGCTCTCTGCCTGCTTCCAACAATGCATTTTCCTCGGCGTGAAGACAGAGGCAGGTGGAAAGACCGACCCCGCCGCCATCACCGCGGTTGCAACGCGGGCCTGTAGAACATTCAGTAACCAGATATCAAGGGTTTCGAGAGTGTCTCTTCGTACATCCACCTTCGTTACAGTTCGTCAGGTGTCGAGGAGTCCCATTGTAGCCCGTACTGATGACTCGACGTTCTCGAACAAGCACACACCCCACTCTTCGTTTCATACAGTTGCTTCTTTGAGCGGCGAGAGATGCTAATTGCATAAAGTATTGATCCCAGTTCGGCCTTAGTCGCTGTTCATCTGCTAGGTTCAGTTCCTGGAGAGATTGGTGGAGCTCGTTTAAGGACGAGGAAGCGTTGAACAGGCGCATGTGGGCCTTGTCGGTCAGGTACACGCGCCCGATATCCTTTTCATAAAGGTGACGGTCATTCCACAATACGAACTTTTCTAAATCGGGTGGATCCAATTGTCTTCGCCAGCATCTACACACCGGAATGAGCTGGGCCACTCTAGAAGATATGGGTGACGAACCGGTCAGAGAACCGTTTCCAACGGAGGCTTACAGGGGCGTCCACGCTCACAAGAAGGAAAAATGGGCGCAGGAGAAAGCGGTCGAGCGTCTGGCCGCTCGCAATATCCGTCGTTACCCAGCGTTCTTGCCATCGTTTCGTCGCGAAATCTAAGAGGGCATCGGGGGAGTCGAAAACGAATTCCGACGGCGTGCCCGCGCTGACCTCGGAAGCCTGTAGTCTGAGATCATCGTCCGGATCGTCGGTGATATGGTGAGGGGGTTTGCTAGATAGTTGGAGGAGTCGGAAGCCCTGCTGAATCAGGTAGTCGGCAATCGCATGTTTGCCCGCGCAAATGCCTAGGAAAAGGTTAGTTTCCGAGAACAAAAAGGACACGAGAAAGGGGGCTTGTGACCTCCGCATAGACCGATAAGCATTCTGAACGCAGCGGGAGAAAGAGAAGAAGAAGAAGAAAAAGAAAATAAATCAAAAAGAAAAGGCTCACGAGGTCGCGGTCACACGCGTGGGGCAGTCTCCAGAGATTCCCAAAACTGATAAATCAGTGGTTCGCGCCCGATTGCATCACACCCCACTTCTCTTCTTTACACGCCCAGCATGCAGTACACACCCTTTGCGTCTGATATCGAGCTACCTTTCTACACGGCTCTGGCCTCGCACAAAATCAACCATGATAAGTTAGATGACTCCGCACGTCCAGTCCTGGGTCTGTACGAGATCCGCCCAGCAGATGCTGCGAATGCCTCATGTCGAATGCAAATACACGGAAATGCTCTGACAAGTAGCGAGTAAGGCCACTGAATCTTACCCGCTGTTTCATTAGTTGACCTGGCTGTGCAGAGCACCGGCGAGCTATTACCGCGCCGAGGGCATGGTTAAGAATGTCAACACCATCGAGGACTATCGCAACATGGACAAGTCGCAGATGATTATTCAAGCCGGTAAAACGGTAAGAAGCAAGTGATCCAGTCGTGCTCGCTGTTGCTAATCAGGCCGGATCCGCCCTATAGATTTGGGATGCCATCCATGACGGCACGATCTTCTCCTGTCCCTCATTGCTGGCATCTTTCGTTATACTGTCCTTCGCAGATCTGAAGAAATACAAGTTCCACTACTGGTTTGGGTTTCCCGCTATTCATTCTGATCCAGCGTGGGTGTCTGTGGACTCGACCGGCACTCCCCTAGAGTCCCGACAAGGCGAGAATCCAGACAGGCTCCGGGGCGAATATCTATCTTCTCTTGAAAGCACTGCCCTTGTGGACGCTGTGCAAACATGGAGCTATGGTGTGGATTCTCGACAACGAGGCTTTTTCCTGGCCCGCAAACAACGAAAAACCCACGGCGAGTCTGCACATCCCAACTGGCAGGTAGCTTCACTATCGGAATACGAAAACGGCTTCTTTACAGAAACCCCACTCGAGCATCGCTATATTTGCTTTGCAGATCCATCCAATTACGAGAATACGCCCGGTTGGATGTTGCGGAATTTGCTGGTGCTAGCTAAACAGCGCTGGGGTCTAGACCGGGTTCAGATCCTACGGTATCGCGACGTTCAGTCGAAGCGTGATCAGGGCCGTAGCATCGTGATTCGACTGCAATCGAAACCGGATCCTGCCGCTGACACGGTGAAAGCACCTCAAATTCCAAGCCATTTACCAAAAATCACCGGCTGGGAGCGCAATCCCGCAGGCAAGTTGTCGGGAAGAACCGTCAATCTAGCAGAGTACATGGATCCTACGAGGTATTATCCTGAAAGCAAACAATCGTTATTCATTAGGACTGACATCTTTTCTTCAGACTGGCGGATCAATCAGTCGATCTGAACCTCAAGCTTATGAAATGGCGGATCAGTCCGACGCTAGATTTGGAGAAAATCAAGCATACTAAATGTCTCTTACTTGGAGCTGGTACCTTAGGGAGCTATGTTGCCCGGAATCTGTTGGTATGTATATTCCTTCCAGCTCCGAACCATAACGCCAGCAATGATCGGCACTGATTGTCAATATAGGGATGGGGCGTGAAGAAAATTACATTTGTGGACAAAGGGACCGTTTCTTTCTCCAATCCCGTTCGGCAGCCTCTCTTCAACTTTGCTGATTGTTTGAATGGCGGTGCACCGAAAGCTCATCGTGCAGCTCAAGCCTTGACTGAAATCTACCCTGGCGTTGAGACAGCAGGCCATCTGCTTTCAGTCCCAATGGCAGGGCATCCCACTACGGACGAGGATGCGACACGGGCAGATTTCGAAGCCCTGCAAGCTTTGATTCAGGAACACGATGCAATTTTTCTCCTGATGGACACTCGAGAATCGCGTTGGTTACCCACTGTCATGGGGAAAGCGACTGGGAAGATCGTGATGAATGCGGCTTTAGGGTTCGATTCCTATGTCGTAATGCGTCACGGCATTGCAGAGACTGGATCTAATCCTGCAAATCTCGGATGTTATTTCTGCAATGACGTTGTAGCACCGGCTAATGTAAGATTCTTCTGAGACCTTGGGTGCCGAGAGCTAACATCAGCAGTCTGTCAAAGATCAAACCCTTGACCAGCAGTGTACTGTCACTCGTCCCGGGGTAGCCGCCATAGCCTCTGCACTTCTGGTGGAGTTATTAGTTTCGGTTCTACAGCACCCACAGGGCGCTAGCGCCCCGGCTCCTTTGAAAGGAAGCGATGAGCGAGGAGATCACCCTCTGGGGCTTGTGCCTCATCAGATCCGAGGGTTCCTTGCGACATTCGAGAACATTACAGTCACCGGCCAAAGCTATACGTGCTGCAGTGCGTGCTCGGCAAAGGTGACCACAGCATATGAAGAACAAGGCTGGGAATTCGTACGAAGAGCTCTCAATGAAAGCGGGTACGTAGAGGAATTGAGCGGGCTCAAAGAGGTACGTGGGCACCCTGTATGGCCAACTTTCGGTCCTAATAAAACGCCAGGTTCACGAGAAAGCCGAGGCCGCCTTGGCAGATGTGGAGTGGGACGAGGCCTCAGAGAATGAAGAGGCCGAAATTCTGTAAGGCCTAATTAGGCCGGTTGCCAGCGGCAATGGGCGGTGAAGATATTGGTCTCATGGTCGGCGGTCAAGGCCAACAAAGAAAGCTTCTTTGGATTCCTATAAAATGCTATCAGTTGGCGATACTCGAGGTCATTCACGAAAGGGGAAGACCCTACACTGCGAGATGATTCGGGTTTTAGTCGGTGAACTTTTTGGAACAAAATCCGGAGTTGTTGCTCTAACTCTTTGTCCTCTGCCCCCTGGTAAAATTTACAGACGAAATGTCCCCCGGCCTTGAGGACATTTGAACTAAAGCGTAAAGCAGCATTGCAAAGGTCCTGTCCCTTGGTCAGTAGGACGTAATGTGCAGAAAGGTAGGAATAAACCCGCGCCCTTACCATGCTTCCGGCGTGATCTCTGAAATTGTTCCCGCTGGTGTTCATCATCCTGCGATAAGGATCACTTAGACTTCGTTTCCAGAAACCAGATGTCTGATGCCAGGGTTCGCACATATCGCTGAGGACCACATCCACCGTTCTTCCAAGCTTCTCACTGTTTGTTTGGGCTGCTTCCGAGATCATCTCGGGCTCTAGCAGGCTACCACTGGCGTCGTCGAAGACACCAGATTGTCGGGGCCTGCCTCTATTTGGATTGCGCAGAAAATCCTGGATATAAGCCTGGATCTCGGGTGCCAGAAAATTGCCCTGGATGGTCGAAACCCCTTTCGGCGGCTGGGCTGGGATAATATCGACGCCGAGGACTCGCCCGTTCGGCTGAGTCCGATTCACGGCGACCTAGAGAGAGAGAGAGAGATAGAATCAGATGAGAGGTTCAGTCGCATCGGAGCTACAAGGTTACCTGTGACCATGAGCCCGGCGCATAGCCCTTGTGAAATTTGACGGGTCAGCTAAAAAACCTCGATGTTCGGCAGGGAATGATGCGCATGTACCAAGTCGACAACGGTCTGACCCCCCTTGAATAGGCGATATTTCTCGTCAATCTAAGAGTATAAAGATGTGTTAGAAGGTACTCAGGAATCCAGAGCCACTTGAGATACCTGTAACAGCTTAAACGCAGCTCGGCTTTTTAGACCTTGTACGGCCGCTTCCCTTGCAAATTTATCCTTGTGTTGGCGAGCCTGCCATCGCTTCGAAGAGGACTGACGTATTTGACGGATCACTCCGAAGGCGGATGGTCCCCGGGGCTGTATAAAGGAGAGAGTTGCAAACATGATGTGCAAAAGGGGGGGGGGGGGGGGAGTATAGAGATGTCATGAGAGCTCGCTCCACGAAAGAGGGAAGGATTTCTGCCGGCAAAATGAGTCCGAAAGAGTCCGTGCTCCAGACATCTAGCTCCTGCACTACTTCCCAATGGGGTTTTTTTGATTACTCGCTACGCAGAGTCAATGCAGATGGACGTTTGGTTACATTCAAAGCTACTACAGTCGTTTTCGATCGCGCTTAAGGGGTGAAAATCCTCCTCCAAACCCAAGGGTACGAGGTCCTCGGTCACCAGCTGCGGTCCTGGGGATGGCGGTTGTCGCGAGCACTGAATTTCGACCTGTCCCCAGGCCGACCTTGCGTCCCGGCTTTCTGCTCTCCATCATGTCCTCTTCCTCTTCCTCCTCTTCAAACAGGCTTCGATCTCGCTGAACCCCGAGCTTGCGCTTCTTTGGCTTGGTCTGTCCTTGTTCAACAAATGTATCAATGACGTCGTCGGATATATCGGCAACTTCTTTGCCAGATTTCTTAGATCCAATTGTCGGCCCCGATGCCGCAGGCTTTGCATCGCGCACCATTGTCTTAGGGTTTCCTGCTCTAGATTTACGAGCTGGGACCTGTGAAGAACCAAGTTTGTCATGCGGAGCGGCGTCAATGCCACTTAGCTCATCGATAGCACGGGCTTTGCGGAATGAAGCGTTGGATTCGTCTAACGTGACGTCCATTGGATCCTCCTCTGCTTCCGAGCTACTCGGTGAATCTTTTGGGCCACCGGTCCGATTCAAAAAGGGCGTAATGGAAAATGCTGATTTGTCGCCGGGCAATGCGGATTGCTTATTGATCTTTTCCTTCACTCGGACAGCTCCGGGCGTTGCAATGGTTACGCCACTATGATAGTCCGCACTTGGGCCAGGACGCTGGAGGGGAACTGCCCGTGATATCGACTCGGTACCATTGCCTTCGTTGCTCCTGCCATTGCTTCGTCTTTGCTGCAACTCCTGCTGAGTCTCTTGTAGCTTGTCCTTGGCTGACCGTAGCTGCTTTTTCAGCGTTTCAATCTTTCCCTCGAGCACTGACCGCTGGCTTTCCCATTCCACATTCTGCTGTCGGTTGTCGCTTTCATGCTGTTGCTTTGCGCGCAGTTCTTTGGTGAGTTCGCTCTGCAAAACATCGATTCGAGATGAGAGCCTGTCAATCTCGACTGCCTGCTGAGCACTTTTCGCTCGCGTACGTCCGTGAGCATGCTTTTCATTTTCCAGCTGAACCTCCAAAGAATTCAATTGCCGCTCCATTTCATGCTTCTCCGCAACTATCGATTGGTGTGAATTCTTCTGGGACTTGAGTCGTTCGATCTCGGAGTTGAGACGGGTAATCTCTCGGGACAGATGAAGCTTTTCGCTAAGTAGAGTACTGTAACCGGTCGAGGTATTGTTTAAGGTCAAGAGTTCGCCCTGCTGCTGTTTAGATCGGGACCTCTTGCGATACAGACTATGTTAGGAGGAAGCCCACCTTCAGCTTCTCGACTTCATTTGACGAGTTTCGCACGTGAAGATCCAGGCGATCAATTTCCTGATAAGCTTCGTCCAGTTGAAGGCGCGCTTCTGATTCTGTCTGGGTGGATACAAGTAGTTGCTCCTGGGCTCGATCGAGCTGTGATCGCAACGCTTCACTCTCGAACTGAAGCAGCAGCTGGTTCATACGTCGAACACGATCTTTTTCAGCATCTAGAAGACGCGTAGAGTCCGCAAGAGCCTTTTCGTATTCCTTCTCAAGACGGACTGTTTTGATAGACATCTCGCACTAAATCAGTCAGATTAGAGATATCCCGTCGCAAGGAATGATAGTAGACATACGTCCAGCAAGGATGCTTGGGTAGCTACTGCCATGGTAAATTCGAGCAATTGTCCGAAGTTGAAGTCCGACTCTATCAAGAAACCAGAGAAACCCCCAAAGAAATCACGAAGTCGGGGAAACGCGTCGGGGAGGGGCCGACCTTACGTAAGGGGCCACCTTTCATTCCTATCGGGTTGAGGTACAATCCGGCCTTCAAGCTCTCCAACTACAAAGCTTCTGGAATGCCAAAATGAAGCCCTGGGCCACTCTTTTCTTTTTGTTCTCGATAGTTTCCGGTGTGCTTGCCGCGAAACCGTCCGGCACATTCGAGAAGTTCCAATCCATCTCTCGTGCCGGGCCCGTTGATCTTGACAGTGCCTCGTTCAAGGAGCTGTCTACCGCTCCCCGAGATTACTATGCGGCCGTCATTCTGACAGCGAAGGATGCTCGCTATGGCTGTATTTTGTGCCGTGAATTCGATTCCGAATGGGATCTGATCTCTCGGAGCTGGAACAAAGGCACCAAGCTCGATGGGTTGAAGGTCGTCTTTGGCACTCTGGACTTCGACCATGGCAAGGATGTTTTCCAGAAGGTGTGTCTCAATTCGATATCCTACTGGCGAACCATGATTTCTAATTCAACTTCTGCAATAGCTTCTGCTTCAGACTGCTCCCGTTCTTCTTGTGTTTCCTCCCACCGTGGGTCCCTTCGCCAAGGTGGATGCAGAGCCTGCGAGATTTGATTTCACAGGGTAAGTGGATGGCTATAATCGTGATGCCAAATCCATTCACTGATCTGCTTTAATATCCCAGACCAATTGCCGCCGATCAGATCTACTCGTGGATCGGCCGTCAGCTCCCGGATGGACCTATGCCTCCCTTGATTCGACCGGTCAACTATATGCGCATTGTCTCTGCAATCACCATCTTCATGGGTGCTATCACCCTCTTCACAGTATTGTCGCCCTATTTATTGCCAGTTGTACGGAACCGGAACCTCTGGGCTGCGGTCAGCCTGATCGCCATCCTCCTCTTTACAAGTGGTCAGATGTTCAACCACATTCGCAAAGTGCCATATGTTGCAGGTGATGGTCACGGTGGTATCAGCTACATTGCTGGCGGGTTCCAGAATCAATTTGGCATGGAGACACAGATCATTGCTGCCATCTGTAAGTGAAAGCCACGACTTCGAAGACCCCCGTCGCGTTTCCAGATTCTTATATACTTTATGATTTAGATGCCGTTTTGTCATTTGCCACCATCGCACTTGCAGTGAAGGTTCCTCGCATGGAGGATGTCAAGGGACAGCAATTGGCGGTCCTGATTTGGGGAGCCGTCCTCTTTGGGACGTACAGCCTCCTTCTCAGTGTTTTCAAGACCAAGAACGGTGGCTATCCTTTCTACCTCCCCCCGTTCTAGCTTTCATTTGGCTTTGCCGGGTTCCGCATCTATGGTAGCACCTCGCAGGCTTTCCTAAAGTCACGATCATCCAATTCATCAGACCCCTAAGCGCAAGGAAACTGGTGGTGGTGGCTTGAACAAGCTGGGCTGGCCATGTCTTGTTCCATGTGTGTCGCCGGCGACAGCTTTTAGCCCATTGTGTACTTGTAGATCAAATCAAACACTCGTTGCTTCAAGAATCCTTGTGCATCTCGAGTGCACAAGTAAAGTAACATGACTTTTTTTCCCCTCGAAAAGGCACCATCCAGGCAACCGATTGTATTGTAAAATACTATGTAATGGAGAACACCGAGACCGGAGTACGTAAGCGGGCAGTGCGTGGCACTAGTACGCATCTGCATACATTCCTCGCTGGTCACTTCTATTCTCATCCCGCAGGTCCCCCAGACTAGGCGCGGATTTAGATGGGTCGCTAACTATCCGTGCGAGTTTCCCGTGTGAATCAACGATGCCGCCCAATGGAGCCCGAGCCGGTGCCGTGGCATCATCCGTCACGGGCACGACGTTCTTAATTCTGATTCAATTGGCGTCCAGAATCTTCACTTTTGCTTCGAACCAGCTCATTTTGCGGACACTTTCGCCAGTTCTGCTAGGTATTGCTGCCCAACTTGAACTCTACCAGGTGTCAATCTTGTATTTCTCGAGAGAGAGCATTCGTCTGGCGATTCAAAGACAGCCTTTGGCACAGTCATCCACGTCAAACCGGCAGGGGTCAAAGCAGGCCGACTCTACCTCACGAGATGGACAGTCAGAGGCGTCTCAATCCGTGGTGAACGTGTCGTATTTGAGCCCGCTGCTCGGAGTTCCGTCTGCAATCGTCTTCACTTTGCTCTATGAGCGTCTGGCACCAAGGCAAGCGCTAGGGGTTTCCTTCTTTAGAGAAAGTGTACTTGTGACGGGGATTGCTTCATTGATGGAGCTCAGTATCGAGCCATTCTTTGCAGTCGTTCAGCAACACATGTGGTATGACAAACGCGCAGCTGTGGAGATGCCGGCAGCCTTTCTCAAGAGTCTCACGACTTGTTGTGCTTTCATATATGCGTCCAGAACCGGACAAAGTGCTGGAGCTTTACCTTTTGCACTGGGTCACTTGGCTTACTCGGTCGCACTCATATTCGGCTACTGCTTTTCTTTGCTTCGGTCCACAAATGAAAGGCACTTCTCTTTTCTCCCCGCTCGTATACGATCCAGGTAATTGAAATCGGTTGGGTCTGTGTCATGAGATCTTGTGCTAACACACGCGCAGCAATGTATCCCATTATTATCTGGGTCGATTCTCTCATCGGCTCACTTCAATCGCCGCCAGCGTTTCTCTACAATCATTGGTGAAGCATCTTCTGACACAGGGTGATTCCATGATGCTTGCGGCCTTGTCCAGCTTGGAAGATCAGGGCATCTATTCACTAGCATCCAACTACGGGGGTCTCATTGCCCGTATCATCTTTCAGCCGCTCGAAGAAAGCAGTCGAAACTTGTTTTCCACCCTCCTCAACCCTGACGGCAGCGGAAAGCGGGACAAGCAGCATGTTCGCCTTGCCAAAGATCATATGGTTGACCTCCTGCGTGCTTATCAGCTGTTAGCAGTTCTGATCTTCCCACTCGGCCCAGTCATGGTACCGCAGGTGCTACAGATTCTAGGGGGCCGTCAATGGACCTCCCCCAAGGTTGGTGATCTGCTGTCACTGTATTGCTATTACGTTCCGTTTCTGGCCTTCAACGGAATTACTGAAGCTTTCGTGTCATCTGCAGCCAACCCCCGGGAAATCCGGAAGCAGACGGCTTGGATGGGCGCTTTTTCCGCATGTTATGCCCTAGCAGCCTACTTATTCCTGGAAATCAGGTCCATGGGTGCTTATGGCCTGGTGCTGGCGAACATCGTGAACATGATGGTCCGTACTTTGTGGAGCTACAATTTTATCCGCTCGTATCTGCGTCGGCACGGAGACGGTCTCGTTATCGACGATGTGAGCATCCAACCGGCCAGCTACATCTTTGGGGCTATCGCTACGGCGACACTGGCCTCTCCCTTACTGTCCGTATCAAATTTGGGTATCATCTCCGCGATTTCATTAAGTGGTGCCTATTGTCTTCTGGTGTAAGTCAACAATCGAATACGAACCAAACGAACACCCCCCCACCCATTCCAGTATCTAACAGACCAACAAATTCGAACAGACTCTATGTGGAGCGACAATACATAACGGGACATTTGATGAGACTGCGCGAGATCGTAACATCTCGTGGCAAAGGCTACAAAACCGAATAGCTTTAATAAGAAATCAATCGTCGAATGTAATCTTCGTCGCCTTCTTGTCTGAGTCGACGTCCTTGAAAAACGCACCATAGGCGTCGTGCTGCTTCTTCTTGACGGTAGTGCCAAACTTCAACAGATCTTCCGGCACATCCTGCTTTGCAGCCTTCAGGACGTTGATCAATCTATTACAGGTCAGTATGATTTGAATGTCTGAAGCACCTGGGATTATCGAAGAGCCACTTACCCGCCGGACAGTGCCTTGTCTTGCTCTGTGAAAAAGGTGATGGCATGACCCGTAGCCCCAGCTCGACCAGTTCGTCCAATGCGGTGCACGTAGTCCTCCACAGTGAGGGGAAAGGTGACGTTGATCACCAACATCACAGCTGGGATGTCCAAGCCACGGGCTGCTACATCAGTAGCGACAAGAATGGTAGCCGCGCCGCTCTTGAAAGCTTCGAGATTGCGGAATCGATCCGTCTGGTTCAGGTCACCGTGAATGCCAGCAACCTTGAACCCCTTCATCTTGATAAGCCTTTCCACGCGGATCGCCTCTTTCTTGTAAAGGCAGAATACCAACACCTTTTCGGGGTTATTGGAACCCCTCTGCGACCGGTTCAGGAGCTGGATGAGTTTTCCCTCCTTCTCCCGCCCATCCATAACCTGAACCTCTTGCTTGATTCTCGTGTTCGCGCGAGGGTCTGCAGAAGGATCTCCGCCAATGGTAACGGTCACTGGAGAATTCATGAAACCGGCAGCCAAGTCCCGGACAGAGCGAGGCCAGGTGGCAGTGAACATGACAGTCTGTCTCCTAGAGACCGGCATGGGTCGAATGATGTCTTTGATATCTTGCTCGAATCCTTTGTCCAACATACGATCAGCCTCATCCAGAACGAGGTACTTCACCTTCGAAAGGTTGACAGTTTCGTCGTTCATAAGATCCTTCAGGCGACCAGGAGTGGCGACCACAATAACAGCCTTCTTGAGCGCTTCTCGCTGTTCGTCCTTCCTCACACCACCGTAGACACAAGTCACGCCGGCCTTTACCACGTCCGCAAACTTGACGAGCTGGTCATAAATCTGCATAGCAAGTTCACGAGTAGGTGAAATGATCACGGTTGTCGGGTGGGAAGGCTTCTTGCTCCGCTTGATTTCCATCAGCTTCTTGAGGCATGGCAAACCAAAGGCCAAGGTTTTGCCGCTGCCGGTCTCTGCAATGCCAACCACATCACGACCGGCAAACAGGAGAGGCCAGGTAGCTGCTTGAATCGGCGTGGGTGCGGGAAATGACTTCAACGGGGCGTACAGATTGTCGTCGCAGGGGGGCAGATAGTCGAACGAAATAAGTGGGCGGAACTTCACACCCTCGGGCAAAGGATCGGTAACTTTGATAATGTTTTCGTCCAGGAACTTATCAATCTGGGATTGAGGGAGATCGCTGAGGGCACTACTCTGTGAGTAAGCAGGCTGATCCTCCGAGTTGCCATTTCCCTTGTCCGAGGTCTTCTCTTTGGCGGATCCAGAGTGCTTGTCGGATTTCGACTTTTTCTTTGCCTGCAGCTCAACTGGCTCGGCGTTGTGGCTTCTCTTACCCATAGTAGGTATCCTGGATGCCCGTCAATCAGGAACAAAGAATATACTGAGCAACAATGGCAAGGTTGCTGCAATTTAAGAGACTGTCTGAGGAGAGCGCCGATAACGGGAAAAAAAAAAAAAGGGAAAATAAATTATATTGCCAGTATTCACCGCCTGCACCGGCTACATTGGGCCCACATCACTTGGGTTCCTACAGTACCGATCTGTTTTTGTCCCTTTCAATTTATAATGTCTGGGGCTATATAATGAGACTTCCACGCAAAATTAAGAAAATTTTATGTTAGGCAAAGCGGTCACTTGACAAGCTCATGGGAAAAATCTGAGTGTTGAAAATACAGAAAAACGGTTATGTAGTCAGAAGGCGGTCAGCTGGCTTATTGGGCCATATCATGAGGAACATAGCTAGATGATTGAACACGCTAATCAAAAGTAACGTCAGAATGATATCGATTTCTCATTTGTAACTTAGGACTAGTCACTTTGAGATAATAACAATAAAAAACATTGCGGTTCAGATAATATCATAGCCATCCATACGTGATACAGAAAACAGGTCAAGAGAAACCGACATTACAATCAGGAAAATTCAGACTTCAGCTTCGCTGATAATCTATTCCAAAGAGTAAGACTTGATGATATCGGCGAGGCGTGATGCTTCCTCGGAGTAGTTCAGGGCCTTCGAAGATGATACTTGATATCGGACTCTATATCACAGTCAGCTTGGCCTGGGGGCCTTGGAGAAACAAAAGACTTGGTGTTGCTTACCGTTGCTGGTCACCAAAAGTATCAATTTTCGCACGGCAACGGAAGCTCCAAGTTCGGCAGTTGGCTTCCTGGAATACTTCACCAAAGGCAGTGGGGTCATCCTCTCGGAGTTGCATGAGATTGTCGGCAGAAGTTCCCATGATCAGTCGCCCCGTATCGTCGAAGCAGCTAAGCCAAAGTTGGCCTGTATGATCGCTCACGCTGATCGGCATGATATAGCGGTACTCCGGCTTGGGGTGAGTTTTGTCACACATTTCGCATCTCCACTGGCCGGGTTCTAACTCAGTCACCTTCTTGTTGCAACCTTCGGAGAGACAAGCAGGGTAGCACCATGTAGAATCCTGTCTGATGTAGACAACGGTTGCTTTCAGCGAGAAGTAATCGACCTGTTCAGACATGCCTAACTGTTCCTCACGAACTTGTGCGACAGTCTTGAATTGATCTGGCTTCATGCTGGAATTTGTTGCGTTGGATACTGAGGCATGAGATGTGAAAACCTCTGTTCTCCCCTGTGCGTCATACCAGCCTTTGAGTCGATGGGCTTCTTCAATGTCGGGGTCAACGGTCATTGAGCCGGAGCTCAGCAAACTCAGACTTCGCCCGCCGAAGTCGGAAACCTTGACACCTTTGAAAGCAACCACAGACTCCGGGGGCACGTTAAAATTCACGGCGGATGCTCCCCAAATAGTCAAGCGGACTGAGAACCCAGTGTTGTCAACCAGGCCGAGCTCGCGCTTGTCGTAAGGCTTGCCGGTTCCTTTGGACACGATCTGAGATGTTTCAGCCACTTCTTTGAGAATACCAATCACGTCGGTGGTTGTATCTTTCTCCGCTGATTGCAAACCCCCGATGGTGGTGAAGTTGAAGCGAATTTGAGGAACATCATGCTGGTCCTCCGCCTATATTTTATGTAAGTCTATGGTAGTAATAGGCTGTTCAAAACCGCACTTGCCTTCTCAACCAGAGTGTCCCGCTCAAACGTAAGCTCATAATCATTGTTCAGGTTCGTGAACTGCTTTTTCGCGATCTGCACGCGACAAGGACTGGAGATGTAGTAGACACTGCCTTCCTGAAAAAGATCATAGAGCATGTCACACTGATCATTAAAGCCAGTAGCACGGATTTCACCACTGTCATCAAGCAGATTGACACTGAACAGCTTTCCCTCTCCGTTTTTGTTATGCCAGGTTTTAATGTTGGACTTGCTTGTGCAGCGAGCCTTGATAGTCCATTTGTTCGAGTAGGGGGAGATGGCTTCGATGGGATAGATGGTGGCAGAGGCAGAGGCTGAAGGTCCTCGCATCGGCTGTGCTCGGTTAGGTTGCTGTGCCGGCGCACCCGTGGGCTTGGATCCATAGAACCCATTGCTGGAAATTGTGGTGGGTTGAGCCTTCTCTTCCTCCTCTGCTTTGATTTCCAGTGGTTTGGGTTCTCCAATTTTTTCTGCCTCGCCAAGTTCCTTCATAACCTCCAGATCCAGGATGATCAAGATTCTGCAATATGTTAGCACATGGGGAGGCCGACTCATTATATCCATTTTTTTGGGTCACCCACTTCTTGCCCTTGACGGCATTCGCTTGGAATGACTTGAGACGAACAAAACATCCCTTTCGCAGGGAGCCATCAGTCACCACATGATTAGCTTCTGTCGGACACGTCAGCAAGGTAGAGACATTATGTGTGGCTGGCCGACGTACGGGTGGCAAGCATAGTCTGGACGTAGTTTGCAATATCACTGAAGACAGCACGGTAGCGTTCTGGGTGGCCTGGCTGAGGCGGCAGCGGCTTGACCTGAACACATTGCACAATCGGCTCGCGAACTTGTTCCTTGGTCTCGTCGAAAATGGCACTGAAGTTGAGATCAAGTGTTAGGCGTGGCTCTACCAATACCTGTGTGGGGGACGTAGGGCTTACCTGAGAGCACCGACTGTGACCTGAGAAGCAGCATCTGAGGCCATGTTGGCTGCTTATGATGAGAATAACAGACAATAGTAACCCTCGGGAGGGAAGGTTGGTGGGAAGATGTAAAGCACCGGGATGGGACCGCGACGCGTGAGCCAGAAATAACGCGTTAAGTGGTCTCGTCACGTGGTATTTATGCCTCAGGCATAAATATGTGACATACCCCATGGAGTTATGTAATCCTTAGCCCCACGCAGGCAGCTCCTTCCCTGTCCCACCTTTTTTCCTTGCTCTAATCAACTCACCTTCTCGCCATTCTTCCTACTTGACTCGCATTAATAGGCTTTTTTTTTCGCTCGGCAAACGACCCGCAATATGACTTCTTGTGTTCATTCGGGTGCTTCAGGTTGGTGAGAGCGTACAAACCTTCATGGGAACTGACTTGTTGACGATACGGATTAGAGCTTAACCCACCGGGACCCTCTCAAGCTGTTTACCGGGAAGACTGCACTCAATGCTTCGACTCGATAGTATGTTCCTTGAGTTCCGTCTTTAGGATTTGGCTAATTACTTTTGTTTCCAGGATAATGACTCGGGTCTAAATGTGTGCCTCCATTGCTTCAATGGTGGCTGTAATGGGGACAGGGACCATGCTTTGCTTCACTACAAGCGTTTTGGGCATTCGTTGGCTCTCAACATTCGAAGGACTCCGAAAAAAGTTCAGGTGAGACTGGACCCCATCTTTCCCACACGACAACAACGTCTGTACTCACGCCATCACAGCGTGATGAGCCCCCGCCGAAGATTTCGAAGCTTGCGATTACTGCTGAAACAGATGAGGATCGGTACGACATTGTGACATCGGTGACATGCTACTCGTGTGCTCAGCAAGATGTGGACAAAACGAGCGGCAACTTGCCCTCGGTAATTGATGGCGTCATGAACGCAATGACATTCTCCAAAAGAGAAGAGGTCAAGGCGTGGGAACAAGAATTCGTTCCCTGTGAGCACACTTTATGTCTGGTCCAGCAAGAGATTGAGAATGCAGATAGCAAAGGTATCGACTCCCTATCGTGATGTTTTGACAGGGCGCTGATGAAAACCCGCAGACACTAGCCAATGCTCGGCTTGTGAGTTGAAGGAGAACCTGTGGATCTGTTTGGAGTGTGGAAATATTGGTTGCGGGAGAAGCCAATTCGGTGGCAGTCCGGGAAATTCACATGCTCTTGCTCATGCAGACTCGGCTTCCCACGGCGTCGCCGTTAAACTGGGTTCAATCACAGCGGAAGGATCGGCGGATGTCTATTGCTACAAGTGCAATGAGGAACGAATCGACCCGGAGCTTGCCAATCATCTTGCACACTGGGGAATCTATTTGGCCGGGCGTGAAAAGACGGAAAAAAGTCTTATGGAGATGCAGGTAGAACACAACATGCAGTGGGAGTTCTCCATGACTACTGAAGACGGCCGTGAACTATCCCCAGTTTTCGGTCCTGGTTTCACCGGGTTGACCAACCTTGGAAACAGCTGTTATCTGTCCAGCATTATGCAGTGCATCTTCTCGACGCCCGGGTTTGCAGAACGTTACTACCATCCTACCGAGGAGCCGCCGCTGTGCCAGGCTCCGGCACAGGACCTGGAAACCCAATTGAGAAAGCTTGCAGATGGCATCCTGTCCGGTCGATATTCTCAGCCAGTCTCACGTGTTGTTGCAGTCCCGGATACCCCAGATGTTCCCCATCAAAAGGGGCTGCCGCCAACCATGTTCAAGTACCTCATTGGACAGGGTCACGAAGAATTTGCAACGATGAGACAGCAAGATGCATTCGAGTTTCTTCTGCATGTTTTCAAGACTGTTAGTCTTTCGAAGCACCAGGGAAATATGTTCAACCCTGTCCAACATTTCCGATTTGAGGTTGAACAGCGCCTTCAATGCTTAGGTTGCAGGAAGGTTCGCTACAAGGTAGACGAGCAAGATAACATCTCCGTTGCGGTCCCCGCACGCCCTGTTTTGAGCGAGTCTGGACGCTTTGAATCGGTGACTTTGTCGGAGTGTCTGGACATATTTACGGCGGAGGAAGTTGTTGAGCTCAGTTGCCCGGCCTGTGATAGTCGCGATGGTTTTTCCAAGCGTTCTTCCTTCAAAACACTACCGCGCGAACTGGCTATAAATGCCCGTCGCTTTGAGCTGGTCAATTGGGTTCCTACCAAGCTTGATATTCCAGTGGTCGTCGACGATGAGCCACTCGACTTTGGACCTTATCTAGCCATGGAGCATGATTCAACGGAGGAACTTTTGCCAGATTTCAGCGATAGCACCACTTTCGTGCCTAATCCCAGTGTCCTCGATCAGTTATTGAGTATGGGTTTCCCCGCCACAAGATGCGAAAAGGCTCTACACGCAACTGGGAATTCCGATCCCGAGGCTGCTATGAACTGGTTGTTTGCTCATATGGAAGACCCGGACATCGATGAACCACTTGTCTTGGACCAGAGAGAAGATAGATCTAAAGATGCTGAGCAGGATGAGGGAAAGATAATGCAACTAGGAGAGATGGGCATTGAAGATGCTCGAGCCCGACGGGCTTTAGCCGCGACTGACGGCGATGTGAATCGTGCTCTGGACTGGGTCTTCAGCCATTCTGGGAATGAGGAGGAGAATAATCAGACGGACAGCGATGCTCCCCGTTTGAGACCTGGCTACGACAGCAAACCGGCATTTTATCAACTGCGGTCTATCGTTTGCCACAAGGGTACCTCGGTTCATGCAGGGTAAGTTGGTTCTATGGATGAATTCCTTTTCTGTTCGCAGCTAACCTTTTCAAGACATTATGTGGCTTTTGTTCGCAAGGCATTGCCCGGTGAGAACGGCATGTCATGGATAATGTTCAATGACGAGAAGGTTGTGAAGTATGAGGATATTGAGGATATGAAGAAGACTGCCTACGTGTACTTCTTGACGAGGGTATAGACCCATTGCATACATCGCTGGGGGCGAGCTTATATCTTTCATCCTCCTCTGATTACATCGTCCTAGTACGTCTGTCTATCATTACATACTACACGAATATAGCCCGTAGCGTACGGCCTGACCAGGGATTATTCTTAAGATAACCCAATAGATCAGTGGGCATACGGTATACAACTTGTCAGCCCTCCCATTATTTCGGAAATTTGATATGTTCATATAGCTCCAGGGGCCACACATTGAACCTACGATAGTGGCCGCAGCTTGGAACAAGAAATAATCCCGGTGGCACTTCACTTGCGCAGCCAGGCTTTTCGTCTTGGTGAGACGGACTTTACCTTGTAGCCAGTATAATGGGAGCATGTTTATTGCTCGGAATTTCCTGGCCTTGAAAATTCAGCCTAGTTCGCCGGCTCTGTGAAGCCGAAGGACTGAAATTCGAATATCTTGCTATTCAATTACCCATTACGGGGAATGGGGACTTCGTGCTTGTCCTCTCGACGAGCGGGACTTCCCAATTTATCCTGGATATCTTCAACCATAGTATAGAAGGAACTCTTCTTCTATAGCCCGGTCAAGGTATTGATCTAAGAAGACTTACTGCAGACTTCGTTCTCTTTCGCGCTTCTCAGCCTTTCCCTAAAATCCTGGTCGGTAGACTTCCTGGAAAGCACCTACTATCAGGCTGAAATTTTCAAGGGTAACCTATTCGCATTGGACGGATTGCTATTTTAACCAGCGGGTTTAAAGTTTGGAGCAAAGTCCTACGATTATTGTAATACTACTGTTTGGCTTACTCACAGGTTGGTTCCGAACCAACTTCATAACAATTGAGTGACTTACTTGTGTCGAACTATCTGATGAGCTAGATTCTCACCTTCACCAGAGAAGATGAGTCACACTTCAGATCACGCCAAGGGAGGGGATACGCCCAAAAATCTTCGATAAGCGTTGCTCCTTTGCTTACAAGAGACCACACTAAATCCGAAACAATAGGCTAATTGGCAAATTCCAGGCGGTCTTTTCATCAGTTGGTAAAAGTAAACGCTAAATACGTGTTGTTATTGTTGAAAGATGTGGTTACGCCGGGTTTGTACCAAGTAAATGTGACGGTTATAAAGCCAGAAAGACTCGTGAGTTTTAGGATCCTTATGATCTCTCTTCAGGCAACCCAAAAACGGCATAGAGAATTTTAGAAAAATTTCGCAAATTGATCAACATGCGAGAGCGAATTAATCGGGGAAACATACAGATTCAACTACTGAAGCCAGCAAAAACAAGGATCTACGGGCAATTACTTTTGAAGTCATATAGTTACTCAGTAAAGAATAGTTAATTTGAAATACATTGATTGAAAGCAATACGCGCTCTCTACACAAGCGGCTCAATATGTACCTTTAAAGCCAAACAACGCACACAGGTGTGAGCGTAAACTGGGCCAACAATAGTGAAATGACTCCATATATTATTGTAGATATGCAACCTATATTCTATGGGCGGCTGGCCTAATGGTAAGGCGCTTGATTTCGGCGAGGGTAGATCCCGAGACTTTCTCAAGAAATTGCAGGTTCGATCCCTGCGTCGCTCAATTCTTTTTTGTACTCCCTGTTTTTTGGTGGGGGGTTTCACTTTATTCTCTTCATCGTCCTTTGTCATAGAAGTAACACACCAAATACGTCTCAAAAAAGGCCAACCTGTCTGGCCCGTTTAGTCTATTCTATATTAGCTTGAATAGCATAAAAGAGTAGCACATTCGGAGTAACTAGCCAAGCTTCCTCTGCTTAGGTAAACCGGAAAGCGGGGGTCTCACACACTTGACATTTGTCAGAGCTAAAGCTTTGCGGCTCAGCATTCATCACCGCCGCCGACATCTCACTACGAAATCAAACCGATAATATGCCAGCAAATAGCACTGACGACTTCGATATCGCCAAGGTTAGTGAAGCTCTCACTGTCCTTTCCTCTCTTTCCTTTCCTCGGTTCGGCCCTTCCGCCTCTGACACTAGGCACTTCCGTGCCCGTTTTGAGGACCCGCCAGCCTACCCCCAGGGCCCAAAGATCACGATACAGAAGCTAACTACAGACGACAGACATTGGCTGATATTGCAAAGTATATCACATTCCACATTAAATTTAGTTTCACAGCCTGACATCTAACAGGGGAGAGACCACGGCGTCAGCCCTGGAGAACCATCTAAGCGCCCTGGAGGGCAAAGTTGACGAATTACTCGCAATCTTCGAGGGTCAATCTTCTGACCTAGGACAAACAACGTTCCAGGGCGAACAACAGGGCGAAGAACAGGGAGTTGATCTCAAACCCGCGGAGCGGAGACCTTGAATAGCCCGTCCATGTCAAACTGGCCATTGGGGCCCTTCTCAACCACTCCGACCTCCGTAATAACTCCATCGATCAGAGACGATGGAGTGATATCAAATGCCGGGTTCCAGACATTAATCCCCGGTGCAGCGATGCGAACGGTATCCAATACCACACCTCCAACGGTATCGGCCTCTTCTCGAGGACCCTTGATGCTGGTGACCTCTGATGCTGCGCGTTGCTCGATGATGATTTCGTTTCCTGACTTTGTCGCCAAGTCGATAGTGGTAAGAGGAGCTGCGACAAGGAATTTAACTCCGTGGTGCTTTGCCAAGACCGCCAGTCCATATGTGCCGATTTTGTTGGCGGTGTCTCCGTTGGCTGCCACCCTGTCTGCACCCACCACAATGGCACTAACGCCCACGCTTGGATCTGCAAGCAATGCCGCCGCCATTGAATCCGTGATCAGCGTAGCGGGAATCTTATCGTGAACCAATTCAAAGGCAGTCAGACGAGAACCTTGATTGTAGGGCCGTGTCTCGGTGCAATAGGCATGTCGTAGAGTAGACTTTGATGCCAGTGATCGAACCACTCCCAAAGCTGTGCCGTAGCCTGAGGTTGCAAGGGAGCTACCGTCCGTCAGCCTAGGCCTCGAAATGAATCTTGGGCCCGTTGAACTTACCCGGTGTTGCAGTGTGTCAGGACGGCGACGCTCGACGCGCCGGGCCTTGTTGCATTTGCCATGATCCACTCTGCGCCATTATGTCCAATCTTCTGGTTATCATCCAAATCCTTCACCATCATTTCCTCAGCGGCCTGGATGAAAGATGAAGCAACTTCATGTCCATTGGAACCCGGTTGTTTTGCCTGAGTCTCGACGAGAGACCCCAGCTTGCGAGCCGCATCACTTAGGTTCACAGCGGTAGGTCTGCTCGTCAGTAGATAGTCCAGCTGCTTCACGATATAGGCTCGCGTCTCTTCAGCTGCCTCGGGGACCTTGCCGTCGACTCCAAGTGAGTGCAGCTCTGAGGCAAGCGCAAGCATTGCCACGATGGCAATGGCTGGTGCGCCTCGAACCTTCATGTCCTTGATAGCATGCCAGCCATCTTCTGCAGAACAGATGGGAATATACTTCTCAACAAAGGGCAGTTGCAACTGGTCCAGAATCTCCAGGTGACCCTGACTGTATTTGATCGCCTGCAACATCACGACAGTTGGAAATTGAAGTGAATTGTACTTCCCGATTTGGGGGGGCATTTTTTCTGGACCAGCAGCCCCGCCACCGTCAGGCTTACCTAACTCGCCCGCTCCGAGTGACCCAGCGGGGATGTTTCTAATGTCTTCTATGACTTTGTCCTATATATTGTGTACGAGTGAAGAAATCTGGCTCACAAAAAATCTTATGAAAATACGCCTCCGGCCATGAACTACCTGGACACATATTTCCCCAATTTAAAGCGTGACAGAGGGGCGATCTAATACATTGGTAGTGGTAGGTATCGCGTCGTGTATGCGCATGATTAAAACGGTATTACACCACAAACCGAATGATTGAAAATATTTCGATTTCAAGGGTCCGTGGTATAAGTGGGATGAAACCGGCAAGAAGGCAACTATAGAATGGTAGCAGATACGGAAAATCCGAATGCTTCTAGGATTCTATTTCATATGTATCACGCTCCGAAAACCGACGCCTAAGCCTTGGAAACACAATGGATTGAATATGACGCTTGAGTAAAATGTCAGAACAGGATAGTCCGGTTATCGTTCACAACTCCTTCTCGCATGTGGGTCGAAAGTGTAGAGATGCAATCGCAATCGTATCAGTTTGCCGAGATGTAGAGCACTGGGTCTGTTGTGAGCATGAGTACAGGGGCGAATAATAAAGCGACGAACCATTGTTTCCTCGTACGAAGGCATCACCGTAGCTGCGTCGGAGTTTCCCATTCACAAACTCTTCGGTCTTTTCAAGGGCGATATTCATGTAGCCATCAACTGACTGCAGCTCGCCTGCAAGGACATCAGAAAGTTGACCAGGAGTTGACCAGGAGAACACATACCTTTGTAAACCACGCCAGAGTTCAGCTTCACAATCACTGGGGCACCAATGATCTCGCCGAGGAAGGCAGACGGGTCTTTTCCCTCTGAGGACGCACCGTTCTCCATGATGCTGTTTGACTCACTGAACAATCCAAGTGAAAGATGCTTGTTTATCTCGACAGATTCAGGAAAGTGATTGACAGCAGAGCCTGAGTATCATGGGTAGAACGAGAGATCTGATGAGGGACGATTTGTCTGCGCGCTGAGCTCGATAAGAGCCCGAAGGCGGTGAGGCGCATTTGGTGGGGGCCCAGACGCGATAGCTACCTCTTTTCTTCCTTTCCTTTTCTTTACTTAGCACCTATTTCACCATTAATTTTCCTTTCCCATGACAATCAATCTTTGAAATGCGGTCGTTTTTCAAAAAGCCCGCATGGGCAGCCAACGCAGAGGTGACGGGAACGGAGTTCTATCGGCGGTCAGGGCAAACATATGGTGACATTGTCGCCGCAAATCGTGAAGCACATGCAAAGGCCAAGATTGAATTGGAAAAACTCGAGAATATTGAGGAAACTGTTGATGGGGTGGGCACCAGACGTTTGAAGAGGCCTCGCCATTCGAACGAGTCAGAGGATACGGAGTCGGAGGATACGGCGGCAGACGCTGCGAACACATGTCAACCCACCCCAGAACACGAGACAGAAGAACCTCGCAAGCCTTCTACCTCACCAGGGCATCGTCAAAATCGGCGAGGGGCAAATTTTGAACTGAAGGATGACGTATTGAGCACCACGTCCACCCATCCTCGCCATGGTAGGCCGGATGACAGTCTCTGTACTCCTCTTCCGGCTAAAGCTGTGTCCCTTGAACCGTCTTCTCACCTCTTATCCCAGAACATGGATCTGGCAAGCAGTGATACAGCCCACAGAGAGATTTCTCGCCCCTCCATCTCAGCCGCAACTCATCGACCCGCGCAGGCCTCTGGTTCATCTAAGGAAGACCCAATTGTTCAAATCCTTATAACCTCCCAAATTCCAAATACAAAGCCTTTGCTTGTTCATCGAAAAATGTCCCAAAGCCTTAGGGACGTCCGAATCGAATGGTGCAAGCGCCAAGAGATTAATATAGAGATGCAGTCCTCTGTCCACCTCACGTGGCGAGGCCGACGTCTGTTCGATGTCACGACCTGCAGGAGCCTAGGGATCAAGTTGGAGAGTAAGCAGACACTCTCGGAGTTGGATGATGACCCTATCGCAGGCACAAAAGAGTTGCGTATTCACATGGAAGCCGTCACCGACGAACCCCTCCTTCTGAACCGGCTAGGCCTCGCACCAAACGAGGATGAAGCTCCAGCTGGCCCTTCGAACCTCGAAGATGATCAAAACGAGCCAATGAAGTTGACACTGCGGAGTGCCGGTCTGAGTGATCTCAGAATAAGAGCAAGACCAAAGACCCTGGTATCCAAGCTCATTTCGGTATTTCGCGACAGGCAGAATATTACCGCTGACCGAGATGTGTCGCTTCTATTTGACGGTGACCGAATGGATCCTGATACTCGTCTTCATGACCATGACATTGCAGATTTAGACATGGTGGATGTTCAGATCAAACCCCATGTTTAAGTGTGCGTGCAACCTATGGGCCCCAATGTTCTCGTAGACGTCTACACCTAGTCCAATATTTCCTTTTACATTAGTAGGTTCGAGGTTGATCAGACAGACGATATACATGTTGCGGGGCTTTAGACAGTACCCTTTGAATGTAATCAAGTGGGGAGTTGTTTTAGGCTCCCTCTTTAATACCCAAGCTTCTTGTCTTTCTTGTTCTGACATAGTCCTCGGTGACAGCAAAATGTAGCATGCTAGAAGTAAGTAGTACTGATATCAGGGAGGTCTCGTTGTCCGTGGCATAGATTATGTCTTATCGATAAGATCATCACATGACTGCGGGGGCCCAAAGTGCTTTTTTTTTGCATCGCTTGGCACTTCCTCTGTACCACAACTCAGATGTTTTGCGCAAGATACAATAACCCACCGATTGCTACTACAGACACCAATTGAGTTTCTCTATCGAACCGATTATTCACTACCTCAAGCCGTCCCCCCGAGGTTAGATAGAAGATATGAAAGTCATCACGGCCAATTTCGTGACCTGTTCCGTCAAGGAATGCAAGACATCTTCGAGCGCCTTTCCACTTCATTTCCATGATGCCGAGCTCGAAATGCAGGAATTGGATTTCCAACCAGAATTCATCCGCAACGTCGTTCCCCGCATTGACTGGGAGGCTCTTCGTGTCACTGCAAACGAGGTACCATTTCAGCAGATATATAGTAGGAACCAAGCTAACTGAAGAAAATAGCTGGGATTCCCAAGCCTCCCAGAAACCAAACCAGAGGGCGAGGCACTCGATGACGAACAGACACTGAAGGATCTACACCGATTGTTATTGGAAACCCAGGTCATGGAAGGCAGGTTGATCTGTGGCAACTGTAGCCATGAATACGTGCTAAAGGAGGGAATCGCAAACTTCCTGCTTCCAAGTCATTTGGGTGGGTGACAGCAAATCATTCCCATTCGGCCTGCTTGTCACGACTGACGCTCATATCTTTCTGCAGTTTGAGTAATTCCACATGGGCCAACAACCGCCCACTAATACCCTGTTCTCTAACAAAAGCGAGAGGCCGGCCCTCCCCCCAATCTGTCATCCGTGGAGATGAATAACAATTTGGCTGTCTATGTGGATAGCGTGGAATCCAGAGAGAAAGGCGTCGGGTCACAGAATACACGATTACTCGGACTAAGAGAAGGTCAAGGTGAAAGGTCCGTGGCCCCAGTGGGCGTCTTAACGCCGGCTTCTTGAAATCCTGAAATTTTGTATTGTACATGAGGGCTGTAGCGCTTCAAATCACGAGTTCCATTAATACAGGTCTTGATGCTCACATCCCAAGAAACGCCCCATCCGATCAACGCCGCGCAGAGGAAGAAGAAGCTGCTCCTGGGCAGAAGAACTTTAGTTGAGAAATCCTTTGCAGCCAACGGAGCCGCAGAGGCAAGGAATGCGGTCATCACTGTCCCATTCTCTTTCAAATTTGTAATCGTACGTGAGCTCCTCATCTTGGAAAACTGTCAGCATGTATTCAATTCCTACAAGGTGCATCTTCACGTACCTCTTTCGATGTCCCTGAGTGCGTAAATCACGATGCGTTTGCTGCCATCTACCTTGATGATCTTGGCGGTACAGTTGGGCGTGCAGCTGTGGTTGATGAACCGGGCAATGCCACCTCGCTTGGTGGCGTCAATCACGGTGTTCTCGTCAATTCGGAATAGATAGCTGCTGCCAATGCCACTCTTAAGATAACGTCTTTCTCGCATGTCGGCAACCTGCTGGCGTACTTTCTCGCCGACATACTCGATAATCATGTCATTGGCGGAAATATTCTCCTCGGCGTACAGTCCCCAGTTATGAATAGCAGACCGAGCAAATCTGACGGGCTTCTTTCGCTTCTTGAGCTGATTGAACCGAAGCGCGTCACCTTCTCCAACAGAGGTTGGAAGAGCCTGCTTCTGTGCATTGATGTCGGCGATGAGTCGGCGGTTGTTGACTCGAGTAGATCGTGAAGTCGACTTGGAGATGGTCTTTGCAGCAGCGATTCTTGCAGCCTCGGCAGCGGCAGCCTGGGGATCATCTTTGGCTTTGGCTTCACGTTCCTCGCGGGCTTTCTGGACCTTGATCCGGTGAGGCAGGTATTTTGACTTTTCGGAATTTAGTATCCTTTTCCAGCCCTCGGTTCGTGCAGCGCCAGAGCAATTTGACACGTAATAACCGGTGATACCAATAGCGTCGTGTGTTGGTCCTCTCGCTCCTACTTGATTGAGAGCTTTAATCTCTTTCTGTCGCCAAGCCCATGCGGCAATGTTTCTGACAACGGATGCAGACTGCTCAAGCAAAATTTCCCGCAAGTAGCGCATATCTTCATCGTCCTTGACCAGGTGTTGCCAACCGTCCAAATCCAGAATGATTGTGTCATCATCCTTCACAGTCGCACGGGGCTCATCTGTGGACACTCCCCAGTCGATCTCTGTCTTGTGCCCCTCGACCCTGGTCTTCCACGGTTCATCGAAAGAGAGATCATCTGGCAGGGAATCTTTGATCGGAGTCAGGCCAGGGTCCTGCTCTCTCGGCAATTTGCTTGTCGCTTCCTCTTCGCCAATACTAATACCGACAGACGGCAGAGTCTCAGCTTGCTCCTCGGCCGTGTCTTCTGCCGGCTCGATTCTGAAGAGCTCGTCCTCCTGTCTTTGCCTCTTCCGGGAGTCGATTTCTTCAGTCAAGCGTTTTCTCTTGCCGGATCGAGGAGACAAGCTTTCAACATCATGAGCAAGACTATCGGTCTCCTTGTCACCTATGATTTGGCCGCTACGTTCTTCGTCGGATCCCAATACGTCTGACTGATATTCTTCATCCTCATCGGACTCCGATGACCCAGAACTTGCACGACTTTGTGGGCGACTGCTTCTCTCCTCAGTGTCTCGTGTGACGGGGGTCCGTTGCTCGTCGTCTGAATCCTCATCATCGTGCAATTGCTGCAGGCGATGGTAGAGGGGGCGAACTTCTCTTTTTCGTAATGGTTGCCGACGTCGCTCATCCACAAATGCTGCTCCTGCGCGATCAAGACCATGAGCTTTGCGGATGCGGGGAAGCGCAAGGACGTTGAGATTCGAGGATCGAAGCGGATCTAGTCCAGAGCGAGAATCAGGAGTGCCCAATCTGCTGTCTGTCTCAATGTGGAAAGTGGATCGTTTAGCGCCCTCAGGGCCGGGAATCCCTAATCGTTGCCGCCTATCCGCATGTTTGATCGGGTCAAGATAATCGTAAAGGGCAGGTGCGGCAATTCGAGACTTCACGTCTTCAAGCAGTTTATCTCGGAGATCACGAATAATGATGGATAAGACCTCTCGGCAAGGGTCGAGATCAATTGCGCGCTGTTTCTTTTCCTCTTCGACATCCAGCTCGGCCTCTTTTCTCGCCCTTTCTTGGTGGGCCCTTTCTCGTTGCTCAGCTCGCAGACGCTCGGGACTTGGACTGCGAACGTAATTGGGATTCCCGTAAGGCTGGCTCTCCATGTTCATGATATAGGTGAAAAGTGGCTGCATATGGCACAGTCGGTAACATCGTTCCGTTTCCTCTTCTCCTCGCCTAGAGTTCTCGAAAATGATATAGTAGCCCGTGGTGTCGCAGCGAATCGCCTTATAGCCGAATAATTTGAGTCGTTTCCTCAGATGTGGGATTGTTGTACCAAGCACCGGCACATAGCAATGAGCGATGAAGATGTAGGGGTCGCGCTTGATCTGATTCAGGATGGGCGTCTCCTCAACCAACGACTGCACGGTCGGGGCCCGAAGACTTCCTCGTGGACCGTCCGGAACCACTAGTCCAGGTCGAAGAGCTGATCTTCCTGAGGGTCCCTTGGGTGCAGTAGGAGGTGGCTCATTCTTCTTTGACTGAAGATCAGGCTTGGTTTCCGCCGCGGCTGCGACAGCCTTTGACGCCAATCTTTGAGACTCTACTGCTCTTGAGGCCATTCTTTCCGAGACGACCCCGTCGCGATCCAGTTCTACCCTAATTCTGCGGGTTCCGATGCGTTGCTCCTTCTTGCACTCGTAATAGGCTCGTCTGGCCGCAGTGGCCGCCGAGACAGGACCATTTCCACGAAAAGACGCGGTGTCTTTATATTTGATCGAGCAGATACCGAGGAAGCGGCCGGTGATGGGGTCCGTGCGATTGTTCATTTCTGCAATGTCGCCAAAGCTGGAGAAAAGAGCACTGATAGGAGCGATTGGGGTGAGAGGATCAAAGCCTGTGACGACCACCTGAAACGGAGGCCCGGGGCCGATGCTGGTTGCTGCATCATATGGCCATTGCTTCAGAGCATAGGGAGCTGGTCGGTATTTGGTCTTCTGCTTGCAACCCGATCCTCGCGTATAATTGGCAATAGAAAGGCGCGGGTCAGGAGGACAGACTTGACCGTTCACCAGGATATCCACATATTCAGGTTTACGACGCTTCTCTTTGGACGCCCGCTTGTCAAGGTCTGGGTCATATACTGCCTTGCAGCCCTTGACCAGATGTCCAGCGCGGGGTTGAGATTGAGGAGTCGGAGGAGTGTGAATAGGAGTCATCGAGGACTTGAAGAGCTCGAGATTAGGACGAACAGCATGATCTGTGGAATGACCCTCTGCGGTCTTGGACGGTGTGGTCGCCTTGCCGGGCGGAGATGACTCTGCGTTGGTCAGCGGCGTCAAGGTGTCGAGATGCAGCGGGTGAGTGTTGACAATGGCCGGTGGAAGAGCTTCATCGACATTAGGGCCCGTGAAGTCCGCGAGGGTTGAGGACGAGTGAACCGGTTCCCCAGCGGATTCATATGATGCCCCGCCGGTAGCGCTGGACGCGGCGAGCGACCCCGTCTCAACGTCACCATCGGGACCTCTGCCCCGGCGATCCCCAATCTTGACGCGCTTCCGTTGCAGAACTGACGGGGCAGTTGGGAAGAAATCCGCAAACCCGGCCGAGGCGCGTGACATCGTGAGAGGTGGCTACACACCCGAGACCGCGCAATCACCAGACAGCATCCTTGACCACGACAATAGACCCATGCGCAACCGGGGTAGGAGATCCCGGGAGTTTGGAAAAATAAGATGAGGATGTGGGTGTTCAAGTTCCAGAATCAGCGGTGGAAGGGGGTTTCACCAAGTGATCTCCGTCGCGCCAATTCAAAGAGTTTTGCGGGAGAGAGACGCGCCCGAATCGGGAGGCGGTGGGTGGGCGGTGGAGACGCGGAGTTGACCATCTTTTTTTTTTCTTTTTTCTTTTTTCGCTCCTTTGATGCATTTCTGGGACCTCACATCACAACATCGGAGATCTTGTTCAAAGAAGGGTTTACCATCATCCGATTACATAGAATGTGCTTTCTCTCAATCATTGGCCCAAACATGCGGGTCATCATTCAACCAGGTCAAAGGAGCCTTCTGAAGACGGGTCGCTAAGAAGGTACCTAAGTAATTCACTAGCCCAGCCCATGGAGGCTCTTAACGACCGAAGTCAGATCAAAGTTCCAGGGGCGGCAAAGGGGGCTGAGTTTTAGGATTATAAAAATAGTAGCTAGGCGATAGTTTCGGAATCTCATCGGCACCGAGACCTATGGGAACAGGAATGGGTCTTTGCAAAAATAAACATGGAATTCATTCCACTGGCTTTTACCCCTGTACTTAGGACCCAAGGATCGGGGGAAGGAAAGCTAGGGACCTAGGGCAACAGGTATTTGTGACTACTCAGATTATTATTTTCTTTCACCTGGTAGCCAGGTAACCAGGTAACTAGGGTGATATAGAAAATAATAAACGATACATAATATCATAATAATCACAGCATAATCCACGTGTTCCAAGTTCATTGTTATGGGCAAAGTGGAGCCGAGCAGAAATTCAGTGAGACACATCGGTGACTGGGCTGACGCATTAGCCAAAGCTGGGACCTGAAGGAGCTAATAATAATTCCCGGCTCGCCCCTCCCTTTCCTGTCCTTTCCCCTCTATAAATACGATCTGCCTTGTGTTGACCCTGCTGTTCAATCTCCTTCCCCTCCCCCTCCTTTCTCCCCCTTCTGAAACGTTGAACCTACTTCTACCACCCTTTCCCCCTTCCCCTTAATCTTCATCCATCCACCCAATTCCCCTTGTCTTTCGTTCCTCTCGCCCATCATGTGGTAGGTGGAAGCTCTTCTCTAGCATTTGGACATTGTGGCTTACCCGTGACAGTGGAATTTTCGGCTACATCAACTACCTTGTCGAACGTGACCGCCAGTTCATCATTGACACCCTTCTCAATGGTATGTCTCCCTCGCCCACCGTTCTCAGCTCTTTCGAAAAAAAACTGACATCGGTGATAGGTCTGTCCCGACTAGAATACCGTGGCTATGACTCCGCCGGTATGGCCGTGGATGGCGACAAGAAGAATGAGGTCTGCGCATTCAAGGAAGTTGGCAAGGTCGCCAAGTTGAAGGAGCTTATTGCGGAGACCAAGCCCAACATGACCAAGACCTTCGAGTCCCACGCCGGTATTTCTCACACTCGTTGGGCCACACACGGCACTCCCTCCCGCCAGAACTGCCACCCTCACCGGTACGTCCCTCCTGTCTTCACCATGATCTCTACTTGTCGTCTCGCCAGCCTGGCAAGAAGCGAAGGAAACGGTACACCAATGAGAAAAATTAATAAATGTATCGCTAACTCCTCTCCGCCGCAGATCCGACTCCACATGGGAGTTCGCCGTCGTTCACAATGGTATCATCACCAACTACAAGGAATTGAAGTCTCTTCTGGAGAGCAAGGGCTTCCGTTTCGAGACCGAGACCGATACCGAGTGCATTGCCAAGCTTGCCAAATACCTTTACGACCAGCACCCCGACATTGAGTTCACCGTCCTGGCCAAGGCTGTTATTAAGGAACTCGAGGGCGCCTTTGGATTGCTGCTGAAGTCGGTGCACTACCCGCACGAGGTTATCGCTGCCCGCAAGGGTTCACCCCTTGTCGTTGGTGTGCGCACCTCGAAGAAGATGAAGGTGGATTTCGTTGATGTGGAATTCTCGGAAGACGGCGCTCTTCCTGCGGAGCAGGCCTCCCAGAATGTCGCCCTCAAGAAGTCTGCCACCAGCCTCTTGGCTCCCCCGGACAAGTCGCTCCTGCACCGCTCCCAGTCACGGGCTTTCCTGTCCGACGATGGTATCCCCCAGCCCGCGGAGTTCTTCCTTTCCTCCGACCCCTCGGCCATCATCGAGCACACCAAGAAGGTCCTTTACTTGGAGGATGATGACATCGCTCACATTCATGAGGGCCAGCTGAACATCCATCGTTTGTCTAAGGACGATGGTACCTCCAACGTCCGTGCCATCCAGACCATCGAGCTGGAGCTCCAGGAGATCATGAAGGGCAAGTTCGACCACTTCATGCAGAAGGAGATCTTTGAGCAGCCCGAGTCTGTAGTCAACACCATGAGAGGCCGTCTGGATGCTGTCAACAAGAATGTCACTCTGGGTGGTCTCCGTCAATACATCTCCACCATTCGTCGCTGCCGCCGCATTATTTTCATCGCCTGCGGCACTAGCTACCACTCCTGCATGGCCGTGCGTGGTGTGTTCGAGGAGCTGACCGAGATTCCTATTGCCGTCGAGCTGGCTTCGGACTTCCTTGACCGACAGGCGCCTGTGTTCCGTGATGATACTTGTGTGTTCGTCTCCCAGTCCGGCGAGACTGCCGACTCCCTGATGGCTCTTCGCTACTGCCTGGAGCGCGGTGCTTTGACCGTGGGTGTTGTTAACGTTGTTGGGTCTTCCATTTCCCTTCTCACCCACTGTGGTGTTCACATCAACGCCGGTCCCGAGATCGGTGTGGCATCGACCAAAGCTTACACCTCCCAGTTCGTAGCCATGGTCATGTTTGCTCTTTCTCTTAGTGAGGACCGTGCCTCGAAGCAGAAGCGGCGTGAGGAAATCATGGAGGGCCTCGGCAAGATTTCAGATCAGTTCAAGGAGATCCTGAAGCTTAACGATCCCATCAAGGATATGTGCGCCAAATTCTTCAAGGACCAGAAGAGTCTGCTCCTGTTGGGCCGTGGTGCCCAGTTCCCCACTGCCCTTGAAGGTGAGTCTCAAAATACCTTTGCGTCCTTCATTCCGCCCGTCTTGTGCTAACAACTTTTCTTCTTCTTCAAAGGTGCTCTCAAGATCAAAGAAATTTCATACCTTCACTGTGAAGCCGTCATGTCCGGTGAATTGAAGCACGGTGTTCTGGCTCTCGTTGACGAGAACCTGCCCATCATCATGATTCTCACCCGTGACAACCTGTTCACCAAGTCACTGAATGCATACCAGCAAGGTAGGTTTTGCAACGTCATCTTCCTAATATACTTATCTAACAAATCGTGCAGTCATTGCCCGTGGTGGTCGCCCTATCGTCATCTGCAACCAGGATGACCCCGAATTCTCGGCTGCGCAGACTGAGAAGATTGTTGTGCCGAAGACCGTGGATTGTCTCCAGGGTCTGCTGAATGTAATTCCCCTGCAGCTTGTCTCGTACTGGCTCGCCGTTGGGGAGGGTCTGAACGTTGACTTCCCCCGTAACCTGGCTAAGTCGGTGACGGTCGAGTAAGAGGGAATTACACATGGAAATCTCAAGTAGACGACCGCGATGATCTTATTATTAGGTGTTTCTTAGCTTTCTCGGGAAAATGCAATCATCTTTCTTTTCTTCAGTGAAATTTTAAATATAGTGATCCGTTTTTATAGTACAATTTGTATAGCACCGCGGCATTGTTGCCAAATTTGCCGTATTCGGTCACGACATTCCGCCTTTCCCCGCCACACCGATTGCGGGACCAATGTTTTCATCTCCCGCGCACCCATACACGTTCAGTTTTCTTTCCTTCCCATCTAATCTATTTTCCAATCCTGGATATACTCGATGACTACTATTAAAGGTCCCGGAGCTGCCCAGAGCCTTGACGGTAGGAGACTGACCCCGCCTCGCACACCTTCTCATGACCTCCCCGCTAATGGCTTTTGTAGGCTCTGGATTGCGAATTGCCATTGTCCATGCGAGATGGAACACCGCGATCATTGATTCGCTTGTTTCCGGAGCAAAGAAGAGCTTGCTGGCAGCTGGCGTGACCGAGGAGAACATCACTGTCCAGACGGTCCCCGGTAGCTACGAGCTGCCCATCGGCGTGCAGCGGTAAGCTTCGAGTCTCTCGAGTCTAGCCAAGCCATTGCGCATTTCTGACACTTACATCTTTCTAGGCTTTACGCCGCCTCTCAGGTCCAGGCGAGCTCCTCTGGCGAAGGAATTAGTGCCACCGACCTCTTGTCATCCTCCACCACCGATCTTAAATCTACCTCTCAACCCGCTAGCCCGAAGAAGCCCTTTGATGCCATCATTGCTATTGGTGTGCTGATCAAGGGTGCCACAATGCATTTTGAATACATTGCCGATGCCGTTAGCCATGGGCTGATGCGGGTTCAACTGGACACAGGCGTGCCGGTGATCTTTGGATTGTTGACGGTTTTGACCGAGGAACAAGGCCTGGCGCGGGCCGGACTGGGCAACAGTGGGATGCACAACCACGGTGAGGATTGGGGAAGCGCTGCTGTAGAGTTGGGTGTGAAGAGGCAAGAGTGGTCGGAAGGCACGATTCTGTAAATTCTCGAGACCGAATCCTAGTCATCTTCTTAAATTCCACGTTCATTGTTTCATTTCTGATTTGTAGGGGACAAAGTGCGTCACAGAAGCCTCAAGTTAAATGGGTTCGCTGCCAGGTCTATTGACACGTTCATTCTTCCATCTGTTCTCCCTCTGCTTGACCCTTATCCTCCTCATCCTCATCCTCACCCTCCAAAGCCCGGCGCGCAAACTTCTCTGCCTCTTCCCGAATGTCCTTGGGTACTTCTTCGTGCCGTCCCTTAGTCGGACCGTCAAGCGAGCTGATCCACGACATTTCCAGCTCAAAGTCCTTGTCTTTGCTATCCTCGTGGGCGACGTAGATGATGCGCGCTGCTTCCTTCACACCATCTACCAAAGACAAATTGCCCGAAGTCAGGTCCAGCTTCTCCAGTTCCGCCTTGGCAGCCTGTCGTCCCTTGCCGGTGGCAGCACCGTAGTAGCCCTACATAAGTCATTAGCAGGAGCCAACACCACGTGGGGAAATAGTCGAGGGGATCATACCCAGTAAAGACCGCTAGGCTCAATCATGTATAGCCCAGGCCCTCCAGCTTGGGCATCTTTGACTTTCCCACCGGCGCCTGACTTTGGCCCAGAACCAACCTGGCCATCGACAGGCAAGTCTGCTTCGCTATCCCATCCTCCGACGATAGAAGTCACACCAAATGGCCGTACACTGGAGTAAAGTGTGTATGCTTGTACGTAGCCACCGAGGCGGTTCGCGAGCGCGGAGGTCGGGATGGGGCCTTTGTATACACCTCTCCATGAGGATGCTTCATCTCTAGCTCTGGAAACAAAGTGCCGACCATCGGGAACGAGTCCCGCCGATACCTGAGCAGCAGGGGTTTGATTAGCTTCTGCCAATAAGAGAGTGAGGTTGAAGGGGTGGAAGGGCGGTAGTCCTCACAATGCCGACATGACGATCGACCGTCGCGATTCTCTTGTTGGCGCCAGGTTTGAGGAGCTTGCTCCCGATAATCTTTTCCACTGCCAACACCACACCGTCCTTGCATCGGATACCGATAGCTGTTCCTCCGTTCTCGACAGCCTTCACAGCGTACTCAACCTGGATCGGTTGGTTAGCTATCAATAATCCTACGGAGTCGGTTTTTCGAGTGCACCGTAGAAGGATGCGAAGCGTACCTGGAAGTTCCGGCCATCTGGCGAGAAGACCGAGTTGGAGAGATCGTATCCCGTGCCGATTGACGTCTATCCTGTTAGTGAAGCACCTAGTAAGCAGCGACAATGGATCTCACCATGGTTGTGCAAGTGAGCAATCAGATCAATCTCTTCGAAATCAAAGACGTCAAAATAAGAGGAAGGGGAATGGGGAGCTGCTGAAGACAAGGACGCTGATGGGGGAGAGAGGGAAGCTCCGGTGGATGAGCTCGACGAAGCTGCGTCACGGGGTTGCCTATTGGTCATGTGACCTGGGGACTGGCGCGCGATCGAAGTGCGGCCCAACTACAGTTTCGGGCATTTGCCTCTCGGTGGGGGAGGGGGAATGGAGGAGACACCTTTTCAATCCCGATAATTCCTACTCTCTTCCTCTCTCCCTCGAATCTCACCTGAACGCTCATTTCGTCTTGAACCTTTATACGGCGGAATCTTTGTTATTGCTATTGTTTCCCCTGGAAACCCTGGAACCCCGGAACCATGTCTTCTTCCATCTTACACCAATGCCCGTCATGTGGCCATGTTTCTGATATCTCTCTTTCACTCGTTGCTTTCATCGAGAACCCCAACTGTAACCAGGTAGCCTTCACTTGATTTCTGTGCTTTGCAGCAGGGCCTGACGCGGAGTCTAGTGTGGCCTGTCTGCCTCGGAGAGCAATGGCAAGCTACAGGATGAACTGGCTGCTTTGTTCGACCGACAGATGACCATGGCACAGCTGCCTCCCATCCCGAATGAACCGATTTCCTATATCTCCCAACATTATCACCACTCATCCCATGTAATTCCTCCTCCGATTCCAGAGCCTTCGGCCTTTCCGACAATTCAGAGCGTCCACGGTGTCTTGAGGCAGCACAGACTGGACCCCAACACCTTCTCAGCCAGCCAGCTAGAACTCTTCCAGAATGCGGACGTGGAACAGCAGCAGCGTTTGATTCAGACATGGCAGGTATATGCGAGGTCGGAACAGGCCCCGGTCATTCCAGTTTGCCAGGATATACAAGCTTTCCCCACAAATTCTGCCGAGGACCTGGAGATGAACGACCGGGAAATTAGTATCGGAGATGACCATGACGGTCTTGCCGAGCCCTACATGGCCTCCGGCTACGAGGGTGCTCCATCGAAGGAACCATCAACTGGGGCGCCATATACTTCATCTACAGATCCCGTCTACAGAATCCAGCAGCAACAATGGTGGGAGCCGGCCCAAGTGGGACCGATGGAGTCGCAATATGGGGCATTCGAGGAGATAAACCGATATTATACGGCCTGTGGGGTAGGACAGCCGAGCTGGAGCCAACACTGATGTTGGATCAGGCGTGTCCAGGTAGATCTCGAGAAATGACATACGAAAGGCAACAGGCCGAAATAGTCGGCCATGACTTACCTACTCAACCGAATTTAAGTTCCCAAATTCAAATAACATGAAAAACATATTCCTAGAAGCAACAAGAAGGGAAGACCAAGCAATGCTAGAAAAGATTACAGGCTAATGCATTGGAAGAGGTTAAGAAGGGCTCACACAACAAAGTCGGAAGGCTTATGTGCAATACAACTTGGGTATACGGTTCGATCTTCGCATTGAATCGTAGTTTTTTTTCTTTCAACTTTTTCTCATTGAAGTACATTTTCTTGGCAAATTGATTCATTGTGCCCAGTATTGAGGATAGAAAAATGAGAAAACTACGGCCAGTAACATTAAGGAGCGTCCGCCATAGACAGGTAAAACTGCAATCAATTACGGGTTTTCACTTGAGCTTCCCCGGGAGATTGTCGGCATCGTGTTAAAGGGCATTCGAACGTAGCACTGAGTATGTCGTTGTCGGATTGATATGTCGATTGACATCAGATTTCATAGAATACCGACAAGAGCAGGTATGCCAACACGGATCAAAGTGCAACACTGCCGGGACGTTTAGTACGAACTCGGAACAAAAACCAGCTCAGACGAACTTACTTTACTCCTCATCCAGAGCAGCCATGGCATAAGCAAGAGCATCGGCAGAGCGCTTAACTTCATCGGCGGCTTCGGCGGCGCGCTTGGCCTTAGCACAGCCCTGGCCAGGGTGACCACACCAGATCTGAAGGGCCTGAGGATGAGCCTCAGCCATGGCCTCGGCAAGCGCCTCAGCGGAGCGCTTAACCTCAGTGGAGACGTCGGCGGAACGCTTGTACATGTAGCAGCCCTGACCGGGGTGGCCGCACCAGATGGGAATGGTGGGTTTCTTAGCAGCAGCCTCCGGAACAGCAGCGGCCTGGACGGTCGAAGCCGCCAGTAGAGCAATGGCGACGGAGAGGTACTTCATGGTGAAGATTGGAGTGAAAGGATTGGTGGGAGTAGATGATTGGGTTGTACTGATCGGTGGTCAAAAAGAGTGAGTGAAGATCGCGGTTGGAGAAGATTAAGCAGCAGCGACAGCGACTTTTTATCATGGCGAGAGCCTCGCCGTGTGCTCATCTGGCGCCTAGTGCGGTGCATCATTGCTCAAAGAGCTTATTGACACCCCAACCCGTCTATAGATCTTGACGAGTCACCTTGTTGTCTTCATCATAAGACGTGCGTGGATAGGCTAGCGCATGCCTTTCTCGGTCTAGTCGCCATGATCGTGACTCGAGGGATCGAGTTCAAGCGAATAGGTAGATTGAAGGTAAGCGACAGCGAGGCAGTCTTTGTGAGCTCCCTCGGGGGCAGGGTCAAGGCATGGGACGAGAAGAACCTAAAAGGTAGCTCAATAGCAAAATGCCGCAAGGTTGCAAGGAAATGGAAACCCCGAACAAGGGCTCAATAGATTCAATAGATTCAAAAAGAGAGGGTAAAGGACAATGAAGTTGAGCTGCCTTTTGAGATAAGATTGGGCCGGGGCAAGTCAGAGTCGCGCGATGCCGAGCCCATCCGGGCCCTTTTTTTCCGTTTTCCCTTTCTGATCCTTCCCTCTCCCCCCGTCTGGCTCTCCCCCATTCAGTTTCCTCCCCTCCATCTCCACTTCCACCTTTTTCGTGTCAAAGAACCCTTCAATAGAACATGTTCTCGAGAACGGCACAGCCTGCCCGGGTTAGCTTTCCCATGGCCCCCTGTCTCCTTTGCGCGCGCCAAGGCTAACTTGTTCAGACCCTGCTCCGCAGTGCCTCCGTGGCTCCCTCCTTCGGTCGCTCCATTCCCGCGAGATGTATGCCATTGACACTCTCTAGCGCGCAAATTCGAACTTTTGAATTCATCGCTAATCTTTGACGCGACCAGCTTTTGCCAGCGTTCAGTCGGATATTTTCAAGCCCACCAAGTATGGTGGCAAGTACACTGTCACCCTCATTCCCGGTATGCCACGATCAATTGTCGACACTTCTTGGCCGGGTGCTGACTTTCATTTTGTCACTAGGTGACGGAATTGGTGCCGAAGTTGCGGAATCGGTCAAGACCATCTTCAAGGCCGACAACGTCCCGATCGAGTGGGAGCAGGTCGATGTCAGCGGTGTCGACACCGGCAACAAGCACTCCGAGGAGCTGTTCAAGGAGTCCCTGGCTTCCCTGAAGCGCAACAAGCTGGGTCTGAAGGGTATTCTTTTCACCCCGGTTGAGCGTTCCGGCCACCAGTCCTTCAACGTCGCATTGCGCCAGGAGCTGGACATCTACGCCTCGATTTCCCTGATCAAGAACATCCCTGGATACGAGACCCGCCACAAGGACGTCGATCTCTGCATCATCCGTGAAAACACCGAGGGTGAGTACTCCGGCCTCGAGCACCAGTCCGTCCAGGGCGTCGTCGAGTCCCTTAAGATCATTACCCGCGCCAAGTCAGAGCGTATCGCCAAGTTTGCCTTCAGCTTCGCCCTCGCCAACAACCGCAAGAAGGTTACCTGCATCCACAAGGCCAACATCATGAAGCTTGCCGATGGTCTCTTCCGCAGCACTTTCCACAAGGTTGCTGAGAACTACCCCACCCTGGAGGTGAACGACATGATTGTGGACAACGCTTCCATGCAGGCCGTCTCGCGCCCCCAACAGTTCGACGTGATGGTCATGCCCAACCTTTACGGAGGTATTCTTTCCAACGTCGGTGCTGCCCTTGTTGGCGGTCCCGGTCTGGTCCCTGGCTGCAACATGGGCCGTGACGTTGCCGTCTTCGAGCCTGGTTGCCGTCACGTCGGTCTCGATATCAAGGGCAAGGACCAGGCTAACCCCAGCGCCATGATCCTCTCTGGATCTATGTTGCTCCGCCACCTTGGCCTTGATGACCACGCCAACCGTATCTCCAAGGCTGTCTATGATGTGATCGGTGAGGGGTAAGTAATTCCCGTGGAAATGGTATTGTTTTCTCTCGCCACATTTGCTAACGCTCCTATAGCAAGACTCGCACTCGCGACATGGGTGGTCAGGCTACCACTCACGAATTCACCCGTGCTGTTTTGGACAAGATGGAGGCGGCTCTGTAATTTTTGAACCTCGTTGCCTTGCATCGTCCCTACTGCTACGACCGGGGATCTGTCTAGCCGACTCATCTGCAGTGGACTCTGCGGGCCATGGGCCGGCTGGACTGACCCTCCATCATGTATTATCTTTCTTTCTACTTAGCTCGCAATGTCCCCCCGGCAAGTTATAGCAATAGACATTTTTGGATTCCAGAGTTCGATCAATCTTGAACATATGTATTTGAGAATCGGTTTCGAAGACGTCTTCGAGGACGAGATGTGGATGTGAAAATAAGGGTATCAAAGGATTGGGACATGTAGAAAATTTGCGATCAGAAGGCCACACGCCTCTTGCGGCCGGTGTATTTGGAGTTCTGCTTTACAACCTTGCCTTTTCTCTCCATCTGCTCCTTCTTTTTCATGATCCAGGCCTTGTCGCCCTTTCGCCCACGGGCACCATTCAACTCCTGGGCCTTTCGCCTGGCATCTAAGACATTGACGTCCTCCATTCCATTCACAACTCCGGTAATGTCGCCCTGCAGACCACCGCCGCCGACAGTCAGAACCAAATATAACTTGCTGTTCTTGGTACCCGGATCATCCTCAAGGATTCCCGCGCCAAATCCTGCCTTGATCGCGGCTCCGCTGATCATGCTTCGCTGGATATCGTTCTTAGGGTAGAATTGGCAGACAGCTCTACCACCACGACGGAGGCTTGCATAGAGACCTTCGAAGAATCGTTTGAGGCGACCTTCGGGGCTAACGTCGCTGGTTTCTGCGTTGCACAGCCACTGGATAGCACTGATGCTAATCGCCGCGTCGAAGCTGCCAGGCCGGAATGGAATACCCTGTCCAATATCGGCAAGGAATAAGTCACCTTCAACCTCGCGCTGGAGAGCCACGTCCAGCATACTCGGTGAGATGTCCATGCCCACCCATACATGTGGTCCGCCATCTTCAGGTGATTCCTGAGACAGAATCTCTCCAGAAAGACCCGAGCCACATCCGACATCCAAAATGAGGGATGGTGAATCTAGGTTAAGAAGCTCCAAGGCTCGATTGGTCATGTCAGCCTGGATATTCCGAATGCGCGAGGAGGTTGTATATTTCCGGGATTCATTGTCGTTGTAGAAGAGATCGGGCGGGCTGTCCTCGAGAATCTGATCAGTTGACGAGTTTCACTAGATATTGGCGAGCATAGGCACATACAGGATATCCTCAGGGCGCGACATGGTGGGCTTTGGGCTTGAGGTGTTGGGGGCGACCTCGCAGTCCCGAGACTTTTTTTTCTGAGGCGGGGTGGAAGCCTGAGGCAAACACCCCAAAGCGTCATTGCGGGAAACAATCGACAGCTCCGAATGCGCTAACTCGCCTCATCCTCCTTCCACCTTCCCCAACTTACCCTCTTTGCAATGTGGATTCTTCCTCTACTCGGCTATTTAGGAGTGGTCGTTGGGTTCGCCTTTTTGACCCTGGCCATCGGTCAGTCCTTGTTCTCCCCCTCCCCCAACAGCGTGGCTGTAGACTAACACCCGATGCAGCCTCGGGGCTTTACTATCTATCTGAGCTCGTTGAGGAACACACTGTCCTCGCTCGAAAGCTCCTTAGTCGCTTAATATACTGTATCATTGCAGTTCAGGTGTTACTCGTCATCTTCGACCGCTTCCCCGTGTGGCTCTCTCTTCTCAGCATCCTTTCTCACTTGGTCTACGCCAGCAACTTACGTCGGTTCCCCATCGTGAAACTTTCGGATCCTCTATTTCTTCTTTCGTGCCTGCTGGTTGTCCTTAATCACTGGCTATGGTTCCGCCACTTCTCGAAACCCCCGGCCCCGTCTCAACGATCCGAGAATAACTGGCGCCAGCCGTATCAGATCAACTATGAGGACATCCCCTCGTTCTCTGAGGTGGCTTCGTATTTTGGCCTATGTGTTTGGTTGGTCCCATTTGCTCTCTTTGTGAGTTTGAGCGCTGGCGACAATGTGTTGCCCAGCATGGGCTCCGAGTACGCAACCGGAGAGCATGCCTCAGCTGGTTTGGGCCATAGCCGCGGCCCCTCGGATGGTAAGGCCAAGAATAAGGGCATGGCCAAGGCACTGGTGGATAATGTACGGGGTTGGGCTCGGGAAACTGGCGAGCTGATGGGATTCTGGAAGGGAGAGCGAAACAAGCGTTTTTAGGCCTGAGTTATTGTATAGACAGAGCATAGCATTTGCTGCTCCGATTAGGTGAATGAAAGGATTGAAAAATAAAATAAAATAGAGACAATGGCACGATATTGATAGACACATGAAATGCAAACGCATTGCTTCAGGGCAAACCGATGACTCCAAGTACGCTCGAAAAGAAAAAAAGAAAAAAGGCAGTAAGCCGAAAATCCGCGACAAAGTGCCAGCAGAGAAAGAAATAAAATAGAAGGGGTATAACGATAGATCAAGAAAAACCTCCAAGTCAGTATAGTTCAAGGCCTACTAGCCTTCGATATTGCAGCCCCATCCTAATTACCATTATCATTAAACATTCCCTGCGACTTTCCTGGTGCCAAGTGGGTAAGGTCGTCATTCTGCGTGCAAATCGTGATCTTTCAAAAGGGGCATAGATAGTCGGGAAATTAAGAGTCGGAAGAACATGGGAAGAAGAAGACAGCCAAAAGAAGTTGCACCTGTTGGTTTGGCGGAGTAATTTTTATTTGCCTTGATAGAAAGAGAGATCTTCCGGTGCTGCAGAGATAGTTAGTCACGTCGAGCATTGATCATTAGCCGTGTCAAAGAAACATACCGTGTTCCATTAAAAGCATTGAGCTCTCTCGCCTCTTTGACTTGGCCGAACGGGTGTCATCTGAACTAGGAGACAGCATACCATTCAGAGACGAAAATGGACCGGCCGCTGCCACGGGTTGATTGTAAATGTCCTGCCTATACCCGGGCTGGTCGTGAGAGGGTTGCATTGGGACAAAGTCAGCCTCGTGGGGCATTCGAGAATGGTCGAGGCCCCCAGGCGCATCACCCGAGCCTCGGAACGAGGTCTGGTTATACGAGGGAGTTGATATATCTGAGAACATTTGGTGACGTGGAGAACGAACATCGTCCGACGATAGACTGTGGTCAACGGTCAACTCCACAGTCGTTGGGCCGCGGCCGGAGTCATCCCCAAAAATGCTGTCAAAGTCGGTGAGGAACATAGAGAAGACCGGCGCCGGGATGTTGAGGGTGGGGGCAAAGACGATGCCGACGTTCCTGACTGTCATCTTGTTCACATTTGAATTGTTGACAATCTCGATTAAGAAGAGCGACAATGCTCGCAGCAATGCCAAATTTGGCCTCGGCAACCGGTGAACCAGGGAATTGAAGGCAACAACCTTCTTCTGGCGATCATCGAGTTCTGTTTGAATACAGTTAATTTTGTCACTTATTGTAGGGCAAGGGCAAAGCAAACATACCAAGAACACGGAGGAAATCCAAATGAAGCTCCCGCGTTAGGACCGTTGTTGGAAGCTCTCGGAGGTACTGTTTGAAGAGAGAAGCAACAGCATGGACATCATAATACTGGTCTCCAGCCAGGAAGTCCACATCGCCTTCGGTGTTGAAGCGTTCTTTCAGTGCCTTGATCACAACATTGGAGCCGCTCAAGCGGAAAATACCCTCCTCTGATGCTGCACCCTTGGCCTGAAGATACTCGATGCAGCGATAGACGACAGCCGGTAGCTCTGTTTCGATTCCGTAAGGTCCACAGTCCTGTACAGCCTCAGCCAGAGGAATACCAAAGACCGGTCTGACATGCTCTCTCCGCTCGGCTTGAATATTACTATGTGCCATAGAAACATCAACTGAGGCCTGAGAAGCAAGATCAAAGGAAGATCTCGTGCGGAATCCCCAGATGCTGCGCTTCTTTTCCTTTGTCGACGTGGGCTTATTGCCCCAAGCTCCCACGTCTTGAATCACTGCACCATTCGTGGGCGCTGAGATGATCTTGGGGGACTGGGGTGACTCGACAGGTGACTGGTTCAGCTCTCGGAAGTCCATCGACAGGGCAGCTGGGATCCGTGGAGAGCGAGGGGCTTGCTCGAGAGAGGATCCTAGTATAGGAGGTTCGGCCGCGACAGTGTTGTCAAAGCTGAATCCCTGCACAGATCCCCCAGCGTTTTGATCCGGGCTTTCAACCCCTCTGCCAGATCGCTTGCTCTCGTTGCCAGTAGGCACATTGGGCTTTGGCGTAGTGCTGGAAGTGTGCTTTGAATGAGTCAGGGGTTGACTCCTTGAAGAAGAATTGCCGCGGCTCTCGTTGTCCGAGGAAGGTATCTCGACATATTCCATCAGTGCATCGACCCACGTGTCACGTTCTTCGTCACTTTCAGCACAAAGTACATGCCGAACGAGTGCCGAGGAATCCTTCTTCTTCGGTTCCAGGACGAGGAACGCGTGTCGATACTGATTGTCTGAGTCCTCATCGGCACCCGGGGGTGATTGACTCTGGCTGCTGGAATTTTGTGATTGTTTGCCAATTTGTGCATGATGGAGCTTGATGGTACCCATGTGAGGGCCACCCGGAGACTCGAAGTATTTCAAATCAGGTCCGTGAAGAACAAAGTATCGGGCCTTCCAGCCCCCAAAGTTTTTACCTCGCTTGGTCAAATAGCCCTCTTTTCGAGGTTTCCCGTCCGGGCCTCGAGGCATGTCTGGTTTTCCTTGACTATAACCTTTGAGTAGACTTGTCTCATCATCTCGAGGCTCAATGGCATCATTCGTGAGGAACTGGCAAATCACCACTGCGGCTTTCTCGTCCATAGGCGTATCCAAGAGACTGTCAAAGTATGCATTCAACGCAGCACGCCGCGCATCCACTTTGGCAGGCGAATGGCCACTGAAGATGCTGCGATCGGGCAACCTGCCAGGAAATGAGGCCAATTGCCTGACTTGATAATCCAGCTGAGGCAGGGAAGCAATGACCTTCTCGACCCGCCAAAGCTCAGCCATATCAGATCGGGAGATCACACTGAGTGTGAACACAGGCTCCTCGTCTAGGGGCTTCGACACCATGTAGCTATTCCTGGAAGGCCTAAGCCGAGACGAAGATACCCTGACTTGTATCACAGGAAGTGCATTAGGAGGCAAAAGCAAACCAGGATACTCCTCTGAAACCAAACCCTGGAATATGCCGCTTTCTGTAAACCCCGGTGTTCTTGGACTGTCTATCTTCAAAGTTGGATCGATTGATGGAATTGGACCTCCAGGCCTCCCGGTCAGCGTTTGATACTCTCCAGGCTGAAATGGGACTGGATAGTTGGAGGCTCTCGGAGAAAGAGGTAATCCCGAGGAGTTATAGCCCGCTGACATGTCTCTGGGCATCCGGGGCAAGGGCGAGCCGATGGGTCGGTCTTCGGGCCTTGGGCTTAATGGAAGGCCAGGGCTCTTGGGTATGGTGGCGTGTTGACGTCCTGTCGGATTTGAGGGGTTGGTTCGAGAGTTCATAAGGGAGACAAAGGGAACAGATCCGCTTATGGCTGGCGGTGACCTCGTTGCTGATTCACGAGGAGCCGTCACCGGACTAGCAGGTGTAGCAGTATCCAGCGAGCTTTGAGATGTGGTCCCCACCTGGATAGTTCCAGTAGTGTCGAAGGTGTCCATCTCTTTTAGCAAGCCAGCCTCACGGTCTCGATCGTCTTCTTCTCGCGTCTTTCTCCTTCCACGGTCCAAACTTGGCCTTCCATCTGCTTCTTGGGTATCACCATAATCGGATCCCGAGTCTGGCTCTGCAAGCTCCAAACGAGTATCCTCTGATCGTAGATTCAGTGGTGCGGGTGGCGGTTTGCGGTTCGGTTGAGGTAGTCGCGGTGTCTCGCTTGCAACTGGTAACGCAGCATCGGTGATTGGACTGAGGCCTGAAGTACCTTCAAGGGTAGTATCAGACGCCGAGGAGGATGATATGGACGGCTGATCAGCTTGGCGTCGTTCGCTCTTATTTTTGATGTCTGGTACCGAAGCCGAATGACCTACATCGGCCAAGATGGATCGTGGTACGGATGGATCAGTGGATGGTAGCGCAGGCGCCGAGTCCTGTACTTCCTTGAGCTTCTTCTTGTATTTTTCTTTCTCCTTGAAAGCACGTTCTAAGTCTTTGTTGAGACCCAGTATCAAGGTGCGTTGTTTATCGACCAGCTTCCAGAGCTGCGAGTTCTGAGAGGCGGCTTGGTGCTTCTCTCTCAGGAGGTGCACAATAACCGCCTCCGCGGAACCCGCAGCATTTATAAGATTATTGATATCGGCTGGACTCAAAGCATTGGCATCGAATGTCGATTTTTGAGAGGCGGAGGATAGCGATGAAATGGCCGAATCAATAGATGAGGTGCGAGGCATGATACGGTGCATCGGACGGTCACCGGGCGCTGACAGGATAGAGCTCACGGAGGAGGATGCGGAACGATCAGGCTCGGTCACACCCGGCGGCTTCGATGAGTTGCTGTCGCCTGGAATGTTGGCCATATCCGAAGTGTCTGTATTTGGAATATCCGGGGATTGGGCGACAGGGTGAGCCGAGCTTGACGGAGGCATGGGGAACGGCGCATTCACGTTACGGGAGATAGGCGACCGATTTTGGGAGGGGGATGCGTTGGCGCTCGACCTGGGAGATAGGGGGCTATGGGATGAAGGTGAGTCGTGGGAATAGGACTGTGGAAGCGAGCTGGTTTGTAGAGGCGAAGGTGAGATTTGACGGGAGCCAGCTCCGGGGCGCGCCATGTCCGATCGCGCAAGATAATCCCGGGGGATGAGGCCACTATTCAAAGGATGGGCAGAGTTGTTCCTGGACGTTTGACCCGAGTCGTCCATGCGCGGCTGCGACATGGTTCAGGAATTCAGCGCATCAGAGGGGTTCGGGGGCAAGAGACCCAGGAGGGAGAGGGGGGGGGGATGGCGGGTCCCCGGAAGCTTAGAGAAAGGGGGTCTTTGGTTGTCTCAGCCGATGAAATCCTAGAATCCCCCAAAAATTCGGGCTTTGTGTGCCTTAGGGCGGGGAAAAAGAAAGAAAGAAACATGAATAGGGGGACATGTGGATGACTGTTTCTAGTCTCGAATTCCTCAGTGGAGCCCGACGATCGCTGCTTGACAGCCCAGAATCCAGCACTCGGACTCAAGCTTTTAGCCTGGAAGTTCGGTTTAGCCTTTATACCCAAGTACAAGCCCTATAAATTGTCTAAATTATCTCTAAGATAACACACCTAGGCGTCTCTCGTGGCAACTTGCAAAATGGTTGGAGAAGTAGATCAGGTTCGATACCATGAGACATCGCGCTCTCCCAGCCTCATGTCAGCTTCGCGCAAAGACAATGTATGAGAACTATGATACCCGCCCCCGCGAGAGAGAGAGAGAGAGAGATAAAGAAGAGAGAATTCATGTCTCGCTAGATTAAATGAGACTGGTTCAGCGAAAATGCTCCGGACTCCGCAAATGCAAAGTGGTAATGATACATAAAAAAGACTCAAACGCCGGCAAGAAACCCCTTGTTGGAAATGCCAAGCATAGGTCAAAGGAAATGTACAGAATCATGCGATGTTGCCAGCCATGCCCATGAAGATGGCCTGCGCGGCAAGCTGAAGGGACCAGAATCCAACCTTCTTGAACCGTCTCTTACGGGCTTGATCATCCACAACATCCCGAGCAAATGCGTCGTATGTCTGCCAGATAGTTAGCTCAAGGGTCCGTGTAGGGTCACATGGACTACTTACTGCAGCGGAGAGGTCATCCATTAAACCGCTGTCAAAGATGGTCCAACTTCCATCAAAGTCGCCGACACGTTTGACGAGGCGGCAGTTGATAGGAATGAAGGTGCGTTTGGAATTTATGTAGGCCACAATCGGTCGGATAAGGGCATTATTGATATAGGACAGATCTCGAGTAAATATCGGGACCGCAGCTCGAACATTGTTAAGATGGACTCGCAGATCCATGACTAGGAATCGTTTGTCGGTATTGGATGAGGATTCTGTATCCTCCTGGTTCCGCTCAGGTAAGGTCTCCGAGAACTGATTGGACGTGACCGTGGCCTCCAGTCGGTCATAAAAGTCAACCATCACCTTTGCGATGCTTTCATCGTTCTCGGAAGGCAACATCATGTCGGCCACAATGTCCACAGTTCCTTCATGAATCCATGAAAAGGGGCCCTGAACACCACGATTCAAATGATCGATATTCAACCCGTCAACACGGATTCTGTTATGTTGCTTCCATGGACTAGGCTTCCCGTCTTCCGACTTTTGATCTACCCGGAGCCCAGTAAAGCCGTGGGTCTGACGGGGATGAATGGTGAAAAGCGAATTATCAAACGACCCCGACATCATGTTGGCAGAGAGGAAGTCATAGAAGAGCCATTGCTTGCGAAGTTGGGGCAAATCGCACGAGAAGATGCTGACGGAGAATGGTCGAAAGTTATCGGGCTGGTAGATCGTGACCAGCACGTCATGCATCTTAAAAGAATCAATCTCGAAATCACCGGGCTGATGATCATGTCGATACGATTTGGGGTCCATATCTTCTTCTGGCCAGTGGACATGTCGGCGGTCAACAACACCTCGAATGCCTTTCACCTCGACGTCACGAAGCGGGCCCTTTCCGTTGAACCACTTGGTAAACGACAGAGTAACGTTGACGGTCTCGATGGACAGGTCGAATTGTGTGTAATTGGTATCTTCTTCTTCGGTCACAGGCAATGCGTCTTCGGGGCCAAGGTCACCTCGAGCTGCTGCTGCCGCTGCGGCAGCGGCAGTGGTCGGTGAGCCTTTGCTGACATGTCCGGTGCCTTGACCAGGCCGGCGCGAGACAAAAACATTTTTGAAAGTGATCACGCCGTTTCTCCATTTGGGTACAATGGCAGACTCAAAGACGACCTTGACTCCAGATGATTTGGTCAGGTAGTTACCTACCCATCCGGCCAGCGTTTCTATCTCATGGTTAGCAAAAGTATCGTTCAGTATGACCGCGAATACATACCCTGCGCAAAGACCGTGTTGATAGCGAGGATCAAAAGTGAGAAGAAAGTCGTGGTTCCCACCACGACCCAGACAACATGGCCGAGCAGAACCCATGAGAAAAGCGCCGTGATTTCATCCAAGTTGAAGGGCCGCACACTCCGGATAGAAAACCATTTGAATCGCACCTTGAGGCGCGACCAAAACCCAGTTGCTGCAGCCAAAAGCTCCTCCTTTGTGGGCCGATGTAAATGCGGCATATGGGGCAAGCGATCCATTAAGTGGCGATTAGGAGGTGTGGACAGCCGCGGTTCTTGAGACCGTTTCGACTGAGTGGTTTGCGAAGGAGTTTTATCGGAAGTCTGGGCGTGGCCAGAGGCTCCATCTTTTTGAAAGGAGGGGGAATCGTTGGGTGCGCCTTTATCGGACTGATTGTCCTTTGATGTATGTAAAGCTCGTTTCCAGACATATTGAGCAGCTAACTTGGTCGAGGGAACGATGCAAGCTACACCACCTTCGGCCGCGGTGGAGGTAGGAGAGACACCAAGAACTAAGAAGCCACCAGAAGCAAGTTGTCTCGTGAGAGGAGTCGCTTTCCTGGATGTTGAGAATCGTCTGCCGGTTAAAAACGAGTCGAAGACCTTTGACGAATTGGGGGCGGAAACACGGTTTGCTATGCGACCGCAAAATGAGTTCGCCGGTCCCCATAGATGAGTGTACAGACGGCGTCCAAAGTTGGCGGACATCGTCTTTACATCCTGCGATTCATAGGAAGGGTAAGGGAAAGAGAGGATTGATGGTTGAAGCAGTCAGGACTTGAAGCTCCGGGAAATGAAATATCATTGGGTGTTTGTTCTGTTTGCACCTGGAAAATTCCAGCCCACACGTTTTCTACGAGGGGCGCCTGATAAATTTTGCGATAACGATTCTCCCAATTTTTTGTCTTGTCAACATCATGGCTGCCCCTACAGCTCTTCGCCAGGCCGTGCCCGACCTCCAGCACCAGGTCCAGCCTCAGGCTGCAGGTAAGGCAATTTTGAAGTTCTTCGAATTCTTCTCTTCCTCTTAACTAAACCTCGAAATAGACGACGATGAAATCTTGATTGATGCACAGGCGACCGAGCCTGATGCTTCCAACCCCGTCACCGAATCTGCGGGAGATAATGAAATGCGCATCGACGAGGAGGGTCGCCCCGTTTTCACCCCAGCCAAGGAAACCAGCGCCGCATACCGCATCGAGACTCGCAAGGTGCCTGTCCCGCCACACCGCATGACACCGCTCAAAGCAAACTGGACCAAGATCTGCCCTCCTATCGTCGAACACTTGAAGCTGCAAGTTCGGATGAATGTCAAGAGCCGAGCAGTCGAGCTCCGAACGTCCAAATTCACCAGCGACGTGGGAGCATTGCAAAAGGGCGCGGACTTTGTCAAGGCTTTCACCCTCGGTTTTGACATAGACGACGCTATTGCTCTTCTGCGATTGGATGATCTTTACATTGAAACCTTCGAGATCAAGGATGTCAAGACATTGAACGGGGAGCATCTCGGACGTGCTATCGGTCGTATTGCTGGTAAGGACGGAAAGACTAAATTTGCGATCGAAAATGCCAGTCGCACTCGTGTGGTGCTTGCCGACCAGAAAATCCACATTCTCGGTGGGTTCAAGAACATTCACATTGCCCGTGAGGCCATCGTTAGCCTGATCCTGGGTAGCCCTCCGGTAAGTTTTTCTCCGAGACCCAGGACTGTTCACTTTTCTAACACCTCCGCAGGGCAAGGTCTACGGCAACCTCCGGACGGTTGCTTCACGAATGAAGGAGCGGTTCTAGATAACGACCATAATCCTCAAAACGAGTTTCGGCATGGTACTGGCGTTCGGGAGCATTCCGATTTTGGGCTTTCAATATATAGGCGTGACGACATCAAGATATCCATCTTGAAAAAAATATCCCGTTTACTTACTTGAACAAAGACATCTTTCAATATTCGAACACTCTGGCATTAGGATGCTATCGTAGAAAATACATCGTTCTCTAATCCTTCTTCAACGGGTGGAATACCTCCTCGATTCCATTCGAAGTGATGATCATCACTTGCAAGTGATCACCGACCTCGATGTGTCGCTCCACAGCACTTGTGAATGCATCCCGTACCAACTGCTTGACCGTTTCTTGAGGAAGAGGCTCCGCCTTCTTCTGCTGAAGTGCATGCCCTTCTCCGCTGCCGGGGATGTATTGGTTCTTGAAGTTGACCTGGTTGTCCAAGAAAGGCATGATCAAACTTGCCGCAGCACCGGCAGCACGGCATTGCTCTCGCTCGTAAGAGCCCACGGGGTCATAACTGTAAAGCGCTCCCTTGCCCTCCTCATCCAGACCGGCCAAGATGGCGTGTACGTAGTAGGGGAAGAATCGCTTCCCGTAAAGAATGGTCGAAAGTCGTTGCGCGCAGGCTGAGACAGACATTGACTTGCCATGCTGGTATTTGTACATCTTCACCACGGCATCCAGTCGTTCCTTGAGGGCATTGCCGTCCGCAGCGAAGCCCACCACAGACAGAATGATGTGAGCCCCCTCGCCAGTCTCATCATCACCACCGATCTTGAAGACCTTCGGAACCATGCGAGAGTTGATATTGTAGCCTGATGTGGAACGGGTGTCGCCAGCAAGGATCGCGAAATCGGAGCCTGTGATGCCCAAAGTCGAGCCGCCGTTGTCGGTGTATCTAAACCATTGTTATTAGCTCCAGGCCCCTGAGATTCCGATGAAATGGCTCCATACGGGTAGAATCCATGCTGTCTGACAGGAGCAGCTGTAGACTGAGAGAAGGAGTATCCGACGGTCTCACCGCGAGAGTGATCCAAGAGGGACGTCATCGTTAAAAAGGCGAAGGCAAGAAAGAGAACTTTCAGCAAGTATTTGAGACGAGGTGGTGATGGAGGAGAAAATGGGACAAAGAAATTGGAAGGTAGTTCGGTGATGGTAGCAACGAAGATGCCCGGCTTTCTGACGCGGTGCTGTAGCTGCCTTTTGCTTATGTAAGGCAACAGCTCCTCGAGGTTGGACTGCTCCAAATGACCCGAGCTTCCCTCTTGCATTCACCATTTGATTTTGGTGGAAGGCAAAGCTTTGGCTGGAAATTTGTCTTTCGCGGAGTCGTGATTTTATTCTGCTTTAAGATTGCGACAGCGAAGTAAGATACCACACCCGTCGACATTATGCTTGGCCTTGTTTCCTACGACAGTAGCGACGAGGACGAAGTCGAGACCACGACACCTCTCGAATCAACGGTATGGACCATTTCCCACGTTCCACATCTTGTCCTGACAGTATGTGTGACAGCGCAGTGACAGGCTTCCAGACACGACCCCGCCGACGGATCAGAGCAGAGGTGCGATTCCCCGCTAGGTCTCAAAGACTTCTCATTGGTTTACTCCAAGCTAACACTGTTGATTTCTTAGACCAAAATCCTACTCATGGCGAGCATGAGCCTCAGCCTGCAAGCATAGCCTTCCACGGAGTACCAAGTGGCCCTGTTCTCGGACCGGCAACAGGCCCAACACCTGTCGCCCAAGCGCAATCCCAAGATGACCGTGGGGAAACCGACCGGTCCTCTCCTTTCTCGGCATCGCGAGCCCTGATTCAAGATCTCACGCTTCCTCCAGTCCCCAATCTGGATATTCCACCGTCTCCTCCCGGATCTCCTGATCCCGCAGCGAACGCCAAGTTCGAGCACTTCCTGTCTCTCAAAAAGCAAGGCGTCCACTTCAATGCCAAGCTGGCCAACTCATCGTCTCTCAAGAACCCCAGTTTATTAAAGAAGATGATGGAACATGCGGGTATTGACGAGCAATCACAATATAATACGGCCTTGCCAGAAAACTTGTGGAGTACTTCCAGCCTTCCCCCATGGGGCTTCAAGGAGGAAATCTTGAGAGCGCAACAAGAACTTCGTCAGCAAATGGAAGATAATAAGGCTTCCGGTCAAAGGTCCTCCATTGGTTTTGTAGCCGGCTCCGAAAATAAGAAGAAAGCCAATGTGTGACAGTGGATTGATGCCAGATTGAATGGCCCACAGAAAGGCTACATTTTGAGATAACAGATCTCTTGATCCGCTCGGTCTCATAGCATCACGGTCCGTGTTGTGAGTGAGAAGATGAGGTATTTTCCTCCTCTATATGCCACATCAGTGGCCTGAAATTTGCAAAGAACCCCAGACTGCACCAGCACCTGTCGAATGTTCTTGGGCAGAACCATGCCAAACTGACGATAGATGGCCATTGAATTAATTCCAGGAGTCAGGTGAAAAGGACTGGTATAGAACCATTTGATTTAAGCCACTTGCCGGGGACAAAAAAACCACATATTTCAGCCTCCTCCGCCACCTCCTCCACTTGATGATCTATTGTGGCGTCTTGCCCTCTCATACAAACTCGCACATGAAATCAAGACCATTATATCAAAGCTTTCTCCGTATGCTGCCTTGATCTGAAGCTTCCCACATTTGGATATGGATCTCTCACGGGTGAAAACAGCCATGAGCTGATCCGTTCGCTCATCAACCAGCTTGAAGTTTCGCCCTCCCCACATGTGTGAAGTCGAGTTATCTACCTTGACATGGTGTGTCCGTTTCCAGACGAAAGAGTGTCTTTCGCCGTTGGGGTCCCCCACCTGACTCGGCACGGTCACCTCAAACCGATATCTTGAATGCAGAGCGGACTCTCTGGTCATGTCTTCCCACTGGGCATTCATGTCATCGGGATTGCCCAGACACAATTTGTAGTGGCCGGAGAATTTGAGGAACTTGCTGACAGCCACCACGGGACCTTTGTCACTGTCCCCCGCGTGTAGAACAATATCGGGCCGCTTGATAGTCCACAGGGAGACGTCTCCGTAATACACTATTTGGTCGTCTGAAGATTTGACCTCGTAGCACCGATGAAAAGGCTTCCTGTAGATGTGGAATAGGCGTGACGGACCGTGTTCATCCAAATCGACGTGAGCCGATGCGATCGACCCGGAACTGGATGAGGCTGGAGACATCATGAGTGTATTGTACTGTGCTACGAAGGGGCAGGCGCTCTACGGGCCTTTAATACGAAAAAGAAGGCAAGAGAGCCACGGTTGAACGCGATCGGCGGCGGAGACGAAGCTTTTAGAGAGGCTGAGCAGATCACGCCGCTTTATTGGGTCCCTTGCGACCAGAAATATAGGCGAATACGAGATTGCCGGATACATGTAGTCCAAGTCCAGAAATAATGTCCATCAGTACAGTCTTAAGCGCGCGCATGGCCCAGTGCCAAGTGTGCTGAGTCAGCAAGAGCTCCGTCAGCTCGACTGCCTTAAGCTTCCTCCGTTAAGCATCGTCATCGTTCAATCCCACCGTTCCCTATTCTCCCCCCCTTCCATTCTTCTCGCTTCTCGTTTCCAAACTCGAACGGTCTTTACCCAGACCTATCTCATAATGAACCACTTCCCCGAAGCCTGGGGCCGAGTATGTTCAACTCAACCCCATGCTTGCTACCTTGCTAATACCACCTGCAGCCCAGGGACGATGTCTACGGAGCTTACAACTCTTCATATCTTCAAACTAGCGGCCCTAAGACACATACTTCTTCTCCGGCGGTGACAGGAACGTCGGTCATTGGCGTGAAGTTTAATGGCGGTGTCGCCCTGGCCACCGACAACCTAGGTACACACTTCTTCTGCTTTCATCGCTCTCCAGCCCCGGAATCCCGATGCTAACTTACTTCGCTTTGACTCGCAGCATCGTACGGATCTCTCGCGCGTTTCACCGACGTGAAGCGTCTGCGCTGCTTTGGCGACAAGGCGGTCGTCGGATTTGGTGGAGATGTTTCCGACATGCAATACATTGACCGTCTCCTCGAATCGATCGATATCAGAGAGAACTACTCCACTCACGGCAACATGCTCAATGCCAAGAACCTGCACACCTACCTCGCCAAGGTCTTCTATAAACGGCGCTCCGAGTTCAACCCGCTGTGGAACCACGTTCTTGTCGCAGGCTTCGACGGTGAGGGCGAGCCGTTCCTCAGCTCAGCAGATCTGCTGGGAACGACTTTCTCTGCTCCTCATCTGGCGACTGGATTCGGCGCCCACCTCGCGGTTCCGATCCTGCGCCGCGTGTTCCCCGAAGAGATGCCGATCGAGGAAATCAGCCGGGACCAGGCCGTGGCGGCTCTGAAGGACTGCTTGAAGGTTCTGTTCTATCGTGACGCACGGAGTCTGGACAAATACTCGATAGCCGTGATTACCAAGGAGGGCGTTGATTTGAAGGAGGACGAGCAGCTCGAGGGTCAGAGCTGGGCCTTTGCCGAGAGAATCAAGGGATACGGGGCTCAGACAAACTAGACTTTTGACACTTATTTGTTACCTTGATACTCGTCTAGTTAATCGAAATCACATGAGGACCCCCATGAAATGAAGCACTGGATGAAACGATTGGATATGAAGATTGATGAGTATGGAGGATTTGTACAATGTCTCCACAAGAGCCATTCCCTCACAGCTTGGGTCTCGGCTTATCGTAGACTACACGGTTGACGCAAGATCCTACCCTCTCCAGTGAGACCTCGACCCGGTCACCGTCCTTGAGCCACAGCGCGGGCTTTCGGCCCATGCCGACACCCTGCGGTCTTTTCCATCGCAGTCAGCATCGTTGATTGTGATCGTTTGTACAGATCGAGTGGTACTTACGTTCCAGTGAAGATCATGTCTCCCGGCAGGAGAGTGGTGCCCTGGGAGAGAAAAGCGATAGTCTTGGCCACACCGAAAATCATATCCTTGGTGGAAGATGACTGGACGGTCTTGCCATTCAAGGTGGTAGAAATCTGCAGAGCATTCGGATCGGGAATCAGCTTGGAGGAGACGATGCCAGGACCAAAGGGCGCCCAGCCGTCGAAGCCTTTGCCCAATCCCCACTGACCCCCGCCACGCTTAATCTGCCATTCGCGGTGAGAGACATCGTTTCCAACTGCGTAGCCCAGGACGTAATCCAAAGCCTTGCTCTCGGGAACGTTCTTGGCCTCCTTGCCAATGACGATGACGAGTTCACACTCGTAGTCTAGACCCTCGCCTTCCTGGGCAAGCTGTGCGATGGGAATATCATCCGTGGGGCCGGCGATTGATGTCACAGGCTTGAAGAACAGCACTGGATACTGGGGGATGGGCAGATTGGCCTCCTTCGCGTGCTGCTCGTAGTTCAGTCCCAAGCAGCGGACAGTTCCGATATCCTTGCGCGCCAAAGGAGCGAGGAGCATGCGCACATCGGCTATCTTGTCGGTGACTCGATGTTCACCAAAGATCTCACCCTGGATGACTCTTGCCTGGGTAGTCTGAGAAACGTCACTGACTCCCGCCGGGAGGATGGCATCTCCATAATAGATGTGACCATCCTTAGCCAGGAAACGAACGAGATGCTAGAAAACGTCTTAGCTACGCAAATGCACGCGAACCAAAGAACGACATACCGTGAAAGTAGACATGATTGTGGGAAAGGAGATAAAAGGTGGAAGGCCGAGTAGATAAGTCGTATTAGAGATTCCATTCGGCCGGGAAAAGTCCAACGTGGGGCCCGGCGGAAAACGGAGAGCTTCTTCCCCAGAATCCAAGCTTCCAAGCTTCCGTGCTTTGCATCCCCTTGACCATGGCCCGCCTCTCCGGTCTCCAGCGGGAGGTCTTGTCCCTATACCGCCAGTGTCTACGCGCAATTCGTCACAAACCTCAGGTAGGTTATGTTTGCCCTCCGCTCCTCCCCCTTCCTTGCCACCCCGCTGATCGTTCGTAGGAATCAAGAGGCAATTTCAGAAACTATGCACGGTACGTCTCTTTTCCCTCGGCGCCCGATTCTTGCACTCCGGCTGAGACGGCCTAGGGCGGAATTCCAAAAACATATCTCGGTGAATAAAAAGGACTTTGGCGCGGTCGAATATCTGCTGCGCAAGGGCCACCGCCAGCTCGAGATGTACGCTTCTCCAGACATTCGTAATATTCACTGAGTGCGCTCCCGGAGCTTGCTAGGTTCCGTGGGTTTCTCGTGTTCCAGGGTCTCCAAATTACCAACTCATGGGTGACAAAGAGGCACAGTCGGTATACACGCGAGGGCATTGAGAGCCCCGAGTCCACCCGATACGGTCCTCCTGTTGGGGAAGTAGTACACGTGGTGGACGTGTATGATATCGAAGGGAGTCTGGGCTTCTTTTTCTTTCTTTCGCCTGGAAGTCCACTCGTGTATATATTCATGTAAGATCCGACATGTATCGATAGAATGGTTGATGAAGAAATTAATGCAAATGGACCCGAACACCTTGTTCTCTCCCTGAAACTATGTTTAAACCATCTTTTGTTACTTCTTCATGGTATCAACATTTGGGATATGGCCGGGGCAAAACAATCAACTCATCATCGCTGCCCGAAAACATCGCCTTCCTTAAGGTTGATACGACTCTTGGCGTCTTTGTCATTCAGTAGACGTCCTACGATATGTTCGGATCAATGGTCTTATTGTTATTGTTCTTTCTCATCGGTTGTCGTACTCGGGTTCAGCTCATCCAAGATTGTAGAACATCCATTTGGAGATGAGTTTACTTGAAGCCGAGCCGCCAGGATATATTTTTGCCACGTACCAAACACAAATCCCCAACGCTGACAAACAGTGATTATTCCGGCAAGATCACGTCATGGTATGACCAATGTGAACTGAAAGACTGGAATCATCGAGATCATTGATTCTATCCCTAGCAAGCGGACACTGGATGGCGACCGAGGATTGGAGAAGTTGGTAGAAGGCCCCACCCGCTTCTGGATGTTTCTGACTAACCACGACTTGAGCAGCACCTCGAGGTATATAATACTACGCTTTAGCAGGGAATGGTGAATCCCATCATCAAATCGAAGAACATATTGTACTCAACCAAGTACCACAATCATCAAATACTCTCTCTCCAATTCCATCGAAAATGGCATTCTTGTGCAACTCCGACTTCCGACCTCTGTTCCACCTGCTGGACGACTACGAAACCCACCGTTCCCGCCCTGCTCCATCTACCTCCACTCCTTCCTTCACCCCAGCGTTCGATGTCCGTGAGCTGAACGATGGCTACTACCTTGATGGGGAGTTGCCCGGGGTGAACCAGAGCAACATCGATATTGAGTTCAGCGACCCGCAGACCCTGATCATCAAGGGCCATACCGAACGCCATTATCAGAACGAGAACACCGAGAACGCCGACTCGAAGAGTGGCGCTCGCCGGTGGCGCCAGCCTACTGTCGAGGACGAAGAAGCCGAATCTACCGACACCGACACCGATGCCGGTTCCGTGACGCCGGAGGTCCACCCATCCTTCCACTACTGGGCTTCAGAGCGGTCAACGGGCGAGTTCCAGCGAACTTTCACCTTCCCAACCCGTGTCGATCAGGATGCAGTGCGCGCCAGCCTGAAAAACGGCATCCTGTCCGTCGTCGTGCCCAAAGAAGCGGCGCCCAAGACGAAGAAGATCCGCATTCACTAGCTTGTTGCGACAGATCTTGCATTCTCTTTGCATTGGGACCTTGGCGTCTGGGTTTGGGTTTGGGTTTAGGATGGCACATGTATATAACTCGCATATATTCGAATAATTTGAACTTGTCCATGAAAACTTTAATATTCACCGTATTTACCTTCTGATATTTGTGATGTGTAATATGTAGCTACCTCCAATGGTTCTCTGCTAGATTGGACCCGACCTGCAACCAGCTGCAGGCTCCTTACTTCAGCGCGTGGTTGAGGTCTTCTCAAAACTCCCTCGACGTACAGTATCTCCTGGACGCAGTTCGGGTGACAGGGTGGCAAAAATGTACGAGCTTAAACAATGCAGGCGAGTCACGTCATTCGACTCAGTATACCTCTGATCTGTACGGTAAATTACTCGGTTCTAGCTTCTCACCGGGAGTGGTGTGCAGCCCTGACAGAAGCGGAAATCACGCGGTTTGAGCTGTAAGTGTCTTGGATCATGAATTTGATTAAGTAGATATACCCTTTGATGTTCGGGCGCCAATGACGCCCGTGTACAACGACAATAGAAAACTCAAGTAGACAAATGAGGGTATACCGTTCAGACTCCATCCATCCATGGACCAGCAACTCCGATCCCATCACAAAACGCCCCAGGAGCTTTTGTATTGGAGCAACCCAAATCGTCAAAAAGTAGAAAAAAAAAAAAAAAGCATAAAAGAAAGAAACCATCATCAAGACCAGTAAAAAGCAAAACGAAGAAATATGTCGTTATATGAACAGTTCAGCCTGGGGCCGCTCATTCGTCAATCTGCGGCAATAAGTATGACTTCGACTTCGAGGTCGACCGCGATACGTGTCAGGAATGGGAAATTCCGACTCCCGTTCTTTCCCGGCATGAATATGATCCGGGGATAAGATCGTCGGCAGCGGCGGTGCATCAAAGCCCGGTTTCTGGCTCCAGACGCGGCCACTGTGCCTGCTCCCGGATCGAGAGTGGTGGACCCTTTCGTGACTTGCGTACGAACGATGCCCGGAGGCAGACCGATGCGCTCGGCCTCGCAAATCGCTATCTGCGATCTGCTGATAACTCGGGGTTGTCACCAAAGTCGTCGAGGAACCCGCGCTGGAAGCCACATCCACCGCACTCCTGTAAAAGCGATCCTCATGCAGAGCCCTTCCAGTATAGATCGTCTGTTCTTGCTCAAATGCATACGGTGTGTCGACGGGAGAAGGCTCAGGGCCCTCAGGGTATTCCGTGTATCGAGGAGCACACAGCGTAGATCGGCGCACCCGTAATCCCGCAAGGGGCTGAGTGGCCGGGCCGCTACCATCGTACCAGCGATTGTTAGCTGGATGCATCCGCGGGCAATTCCCAGCTTGGGCTTCTTGAGGGCTAAGGTGGCGCTGGTATTTATCAATTGGGACGCAGAACAAGTCATTTCCGATGTAGACGCTCTTGGCGCTGTCCGCAGCGCAAGAGCTAGAAGACTGCGAGTCAATGGACGCCCTTGTTCGGCTTCGCTGAAGGGAGCAAACGGAAGTCGCAGAGCTGTAGCCGCTGTCGGACTTGTTGAGTGATCGAAGAGTACTTTGGTCAACTCCGGCGTCCACGGCCCTCTTTTCCAGGGAAACATCGCACATGGCAATGCCCTCATCTTCCTCACCGGGGAAGATCGACTTACTCCGGGGCCCTGCCATAATAGGAGACTTCTCGAATGAGAATGGACTGCCGGGTACATCATCTGATTTCTTCACGTCGGACATTAAGGGTATCTGCAGCGTAGTGCCTCCCTTACCAACGGTCTCGACATCCTCCAACCCGAGTCCCGGAGCTATAACATCGGGATGGGCCAAAGGTATCCGCTCACTGGGACACGGGGATGCAGAACCATTGACCACACGTAAAGAACCCAATTTTAAGGCCCCTAGCTGGGTATACCGGGGGTCTGCGGGGCTTGTTGGCCGTGCGGGCAGCAAAACGGGCACAGAATTACTCTCATGGGGAGGTAGGGGCCATTCTAAGCCTGGTGGATCAATCAGATCATCAGAGCTCTCGGGCTCCCCGATCGGCGAAGGTGCGCGTCGAACCGCACCAGTAGTTCGTCGCGTAACAATTCCCGGTCGTGTCAGCAAGGACCGACGGCGGGTCAGCGAGAAACGCTGGTTCCCCACTAAGAAGGCCGTGTTAGAGGATGTTGCGTCCTCAATCGGGCTCTCGTAAATGACACTTCGGTGTCTCTGTAGGGTCGTCTGTATGGAGTTGGCCCGTCGCGGTTGTTCTAGCACCGGTGACGCTTGAGAACACTCGTTCCATGTTCCAGGCTGATACGAAGCTCTTCTCATAGACGGGTTGGCAGAAAGAGAGCCCAAGCGAGGTGAAACGCTCTCTGAACTTGGCTCCTTCAAAGACTGGGTTGGAGATAGGGCAGGACTATCAGTGGGACTCTGCACCGGTGAATGGGGTTCAGTTTCAAACAAGGTTGGAGGGATCTCAGTAGCTTTTGGGTAGCTAGCTCTGATATCCCTAGAGATCTGAGAACCAACCCAAGGGTTCTGCCATCCGATCAGGCCGGTTAGAAGCTCCGAATCATCGGGTACATGGCGAGATGGTTGTGAAGAGCTCAAGGCCAGCTTCTTCGTCAATGGCTTGGAAAGGCGGTTGGCACGGCGGGTCTCATCTTTCGCGGAGGTCGATTGTAGATTGCCCATGGTGTCGTAGGCACCAAGAGCAAAGCAAACAGATTCCCCACGGCTTTTTTTTACAGGGAGATGCTGCACGGCATGGGGTGGCCAAAGTAAATAGACAAGGCCTTGAGGCGGCAGAAGAGTGGGCCGGTGGGATCGCAAGACTCTTCAGATTAGATCGAATCCCGGGCAATTGACGTCAAGCCACGCCTTGATTGCTGAGAGATCGATCCGGGCACCAGGTTGTGCTACTCGTCCCGTTTTCAATCGGACGTACGATTGGCGGCTGAAGGACCCCCGTGCGGAGACAATGGAGGAGAGTCGTGTTTCAGATTGGTAGATGCCCCGGAGATTGGTTGGACCGGAGTCACAAAAGGCGAGGATGGCGGGGATGGCGAGAGTAATGAGGTTACCTCACAAGGTTTTTTCACAGGTTCTCACGAGGACCGTGTGCCCAGCACGCTGAGTATTTGGAGGGTTAAGGTCAACAATGAAACAGGGAGTATAGACAACGGGTATGAACAAGGAACACGAAACAAGCACAAAGAAACCCAAGAAAATAGACAGAAAGAAAAAAAGCAAGAACTGACTGCCTCCACGGAGGAGGGGGAAGGGGAAAGGACACTAGATAGATAAAACCAGTGTAGAGAAGGAGACGAAAGCGTTAGCTCGCCACGAGTCACTTTGCGTAGTCTCCCTGTTCTCGGGCCAGCATCCATTAGTTTGGGGACGTGCGTGGGGGGCTGCATGCGGAACAGGGAACGGACAGTGTATGGCTGTTGATATTGAATTCCTGTTTCCCACTTTTCTTGCCTGCGATCGCGTTACAGGCACCAGCTGATGCTCAATTGATTGGTTCGGCCTTAGCCGCTTGCGGCTGGGGCAGACGGGAGATAAGTCCCCGGTACTTGTGGCGACTATGGCCTGATGAGCGAACGCAGAAGTACCCTCTACCCTCTCCCCTCTCTCCTCTCTCTTCCCGGGATCGTCGTGCATCCAAAACCGGATGCGACATGGTCCGACAATCTTCATTGTGTTCTTTCGTATCCGGCCTTTCCTTGGGTCTGTAACCCCATCTTGCACTCTGATTAGACGGTACCTTGCCGACCATTCTGTTCTTTAGGTAGTCGCTATACACCAATCGTTCCCTTCTCCCTTCTCCCCGCCCCACTCAAGCTCCACGAGACACGAGTCAGCGCGGAAGCTGCATCCGGCGACGGCGTGCTTTTGACAGTCTGATACTCTATTCTTTGGCGGGTCATGGTGAATGCGCTGTCCGCCTTCCCCTTCTTGACCGCTGGCGACTTTGACAGGGCCTGTCGAGACCTAGCCGATCGAGCCTGTGGGGACTGGTCATCCGCTAGACTTGTCACACAGGTAATCCATCACCCACCTTCCCCCCACCCGGCCTACATTAACCTTGAGGCTAGAGAACGTTACTGACGTGGGGAAACCCAATCCAGAACGGTACCCATCTCACCATTACCCAATGCGTGGATGTCCTGGAGGCTACGGAGGGTCCAGAGCTAGAAGCTCAGGAGCTGGAAGATGAGGATCCGGTCTGCAAGCCCCCGCCAACCCGTGTACGCACGAGCTTAGAAAAGATGAGACGGTTCTAATTCTTACTTCTGTCTTGACAGGAGGCGTTGATTCGTACCCACCTCAGCCCTAGGTTACAGATCGACTATGATATTGTGCTCTCTCCCACTTATCAGGTCCCCGTCTTGTATTTTACACTCAGGTGGCACAACCATCAGGGCCCGCTCGGGCTGGATGCCGTCTACCAGTATGTCGTCCCGGAGCAGTACAGAAAGGAATTGAAGACGGTGGGGGTCATGGGTGGGATCAGCTTTGGTGTAGGTGGGCCCTCGAGCCTGACGATCGCGTTGCAAGAGCTCATCTTTCATAGTACCATCCACAATCTGGCGCCCCAGCCTTTTTTGTCCACCCGTGCAACACGGCGGATGCCATGGCGCAGATTGCAGACCCACAGAGCGTCTCTCCCGGGACGTATCTCATCATCTGGCTCGGTCTCGTCGGGCATTGCGTGAACCTGCACGTCCCACGTGAGCTGGTCACCTCGGACAGTCCCAGCCCATCCTGAGGCACCTGGCATCTGCAGTGGAATGCTGATCAAAAAGAATCGTCAGGAACTCCAGTCACTTCCCAGCCACGGGCCAATTATGGATTTGGTATTTTAAATCATTTAGTCCTCGTCCGAGGAGGCCTCCATCGGCACATCGCTGTCCTCTTCCATCGGTGCATCCTCCTCGTCACTCTCATCGCGAGCTCGCTTCACTCCTTGTGGCTCTCCGTTGGCTCCGGTCGCCGGTCGCGCGGGCACACTGCCAGGCGGGCCGCTGAAGATGGACTTCTGTAGATCTGTCGATACACCGCTCGGTCCGGCACCAGTGGCAGGTGCAACATATGTGCCTCGCAGTTTGGCGATTACGCCGGAAGCTCCCTTGGCATAAACGATTTTCTATATATTATTAGTGCTGGATATGTCAAAAAATTGGTAATAATACACACCATTTGCTTGCCGAAAAAGTCGAATCCTTGAAGGGCGCGCATGGCTTGTGTACTGGCTTGGATGTCCTTAAAGACTACATGGGCCTGGCCTCGCATTTTGTTTGTCTTCATAGCCACGACGTCGAGGACGGTGCCGTAGGTAGAAAAGAGGGTGTAGAGCGACGAGCGGAGATCATGTTTGCGCAGTTTGTCTGGGAGATTGGTGCAGTAGAGCCTGGAAAGCTGTCAATATCCAATTACTGGGTCAATTGCGATTAAAAGAGCTCACGTCTGGTTGGGGGGAACAGTCGCCTTGGCATCTGGGCGTGAAGCTGCCTTGGTGGCCATACTGTGGGATATTATATGGGTATCTGGATGTTGTCGTGGTCGCGTGAAAATAAATAGAAAAGAAACAAAGGGTGCTGGCAGGGGAAGCAAGAGGGGAGCTCGGCAGATGCGTGAGGCCGTGCAGATGTCCAAATCGCGAGAAAAGAACCAGTGGCACGTGACCATTAGCTAAGCACTCAGCGTCATCGTGTTGTTAAGGCTCCCTCCGCTTCCCGCATGTTTCCCCCCTCATCGACGGTAGAGAGCTCCTCCTGTCGTACTTTGTACCTTCACCATGGCCGCTCCTCAAGTTCACCATCTTTTTCACTCTCCAATTGCAGACCACTCGTTCTCCTCAGACAAGCAGACCCTTGCTGTCGCCCGGGAGAACAATGTGGAGCTGTATCAATCGTCAGGCAACAAGTTCACGCTGAGTGATGAACTGAAGGGCCACGAGAAGACAGTTACCAGTGTTGATATTGCCCCCAATAGCGGTCGTATTGTTACTTGTTCTCAGGGTCAGTCTTGCCTCCGAGAGTATTCGATTTCGGTTATCAGCTAAACAAGGACTATACAGACCGCAATGCATACGTCTGGGAGCAGACTCCCTCTGGTTGGAAGCCTACACTCGTCCTCCTTCGAATCAACCGTGCTGCTACCTTTGTCCGGTGGTCACCCTCTGAGCAGAAGTTCGCCGTCGGTTCTGGAGCTCGCTTGATCTCTGTCTGCTACTTCGAGGAGGAGAACGACTGGTGGATCTCGAAGCACCTCAAGAAGCCGATTCGAAGCACCATTACTACCCTGGCTTGGCACCCCAACTCTGTCCTGCTCGCTGCTGGTTCCACCGATTCGCATGCCCGAGTCTTCTCGAGCTTTATCAAGGGAATTGACACTCGTCCGGAGCCCAGCGCCTGGGGAGAGCGCCTTCCCTTCAACACCATCTGTGGTGAATTTTTGAATGACTCGGCTGGCTGGATCCAGGGCGTTGCATTCTCTCCCAGTGGAAACGCTCTTGCTTTCACAGGACACGACAGCAGTGTCACCGTCGTTTACCCCAGTGCGCCGGAACAGCCTCCTCGGGCGATGCTGAACATCTCCACCCGTCTGTTGCCGCTCAACAGCCTCATCTGGAATGGTGAGAATGAGATCATTGCGGCTGGTCATGTATGTTCCTCCAATCTGAAATGCAGAAAACTCAGTTTGTACTAACGCCCGGTTTTTAGGACTGCGAGCCTTTCCGCTTTAGTGGCGACGAGAACGGATGGCAACTTGTCGGCTCTCTGGAGAACAAGGAGTCCGGTGCCGGTGGTGCCCGTGAAGAGTCTGCGCTCAACATGTTCCGACAGATGGATCTCAAGGGCCAGACCCAGGTGGATACCAAGCTCAAGTCTACCCACCAGAACACCGTAAACACCGTCCGCGCATTTGACGAATCCAACGGACAGGTTCGCTCTTTCAGCAGTGAGTCGAATTTTGTACTTGACCGGTTGATCTTATGCTAACATGGAATGCAGCTAGTGGTGTTGATGGACGTGTTGTGGTGTGGACTATTTGAGAACCCATGGTATATAGAAGTTCTAGAGAAAACCAAATATCAAACACCCCACCGGATGCATTTTGTATACTCATCCACAGTGCAAATAAAAAAGAACATAGACATGTGAATCAGTTGGAAAATACAAAAAAGTAAGGAAGTGTGATTCTTTCGCATGATCTGCGAGCGTGACATCATTACTTAAGCGCCCCAGGTTCCCCGGATTCCGCAACCGAATTCAAGGAACCTGCTCTCTTTATTCTCACACGCCCTCCACGATGTTTCGCTTGAGCATGCTGCTTTGGCATTTCTTACCCTGGCTTGGTTTAGCCCTGGGTATAAGTAATGCTGGGCACATCTCGAGCGAGCTTTTCAACTCACTGGAGGAGTTGTCACGAATAGTAGACATTTCCTACTGCGTGAGCACCACTGGCATCCAGGAGCCATTCCAGTGTCCGAGCCACTGCGCTGAATTTCCCAACTTGGAGTTGGTCACAGTAGGTACCTTCGGGCGAACTACAACTGTCTGAGAGCATGTTCTCACATTCCCACAGACATGGAGTACCGGAGCTCTTCTCTCCGATTCTTGTGGCTATATCGCGGTATCCCACTCGCCGGGCCCCCAGCGCATTATCGCTGCCTTCCGTGGGACTTATTCAATTACAAACACGATCATCGACCTTTCCGCAGTTCCACAAGCCTACGTTCCCTATCTCGGAGAGGGGAACCAAGGGGAAGAGGGTCTAACCGCTAAGCCGGCCCTATCTACGCCAAGTTGTGAAAATTGCACCGTTCACGCCGGGTTTTTAAAGTCATGGATCAACACCCGTTCCGTGGTTCTGCCCCACCTGCTCGAAGCGAGAGATAAGCACCCCGAATATGAGGTGACTCTGGTGGGGCATTCTCTCGGTGGTGCCGTGGCCGCGCTAGCAGGTCTAGAAATGCGCCTCAAAGGTTGGAACCCGGAAGTAACCACATTCGGAGAGCCTATGGTCGGCAACGCCGAGTTTGCGGATTTCCTTGATTCTCAGTTCGAACTAGGGAACCATACCAACCCCGCAGCAAACCCAGAAGCCCGGCGATTCCGAAGAGTCACTCATGTCGATGACCCGGTTCCTCTTCTTCCACTCCGAGAGTGGGGTTATGCACCCCACTCCGGGGAGATATACATCTCTAATCCGGATCTTTCTCCTACGGTGGAAGATGTTCATCATTGCGTTGGTAATGAGGACCCTGAATGCATTGCAGGGACAGATACACCCTCTACGCTCAGCAACATACTCCAGGATGTATATCTCCCGCTTAATATCTTCAACTCACACCCTGATTCAGTCCCTGAATTCGAGGATGTAGTTGACAGGCAAAATGGCCAGCGGGCTGTGTTACGGGAGCAGAAGCCTGCAAGCTATGCGTCTGATGACGAAACAAAGGCGTTGTATCCTCGCCGCTGGAGTTGGTCCCTGATTCCGACGAGATATCGTCTTTGGGAGCTATTTTACGCCCACCGTGACTATTTTTGGCGCATTGGATTGTGTGTACCTGGCGGAGATCCGACTGGATAGGCCTAGTCAGTCTTTTCCCAAAATTATGCTGGCATTCGGGAATACCAGAGCATAGCTATGTGTAATATACTAGGATAATCATGTAATTACCGAATGATGTATTTCTAGTTCTAGTCGACGCTTAGTATCGAGACATCTAGCTTGAAGAGAGCGGCGGAAACAAACCAGAAAACTCATACATACGAACTTTGAATATCCAAACGCGCTAACAAAACTGACCGGGGTAATATTGAAGTCCAAAAGCTATAAAACAAGAACAGCCAAAGATCAAATTCTGGTGCGAGAATAGAAAGCCATTGTCAAAGATATGCAACAGAAATAAACGTTATGACAAGGGTCATCCTCAACGGCCGTGTTCAAGACTCGGCACAATGACAGGACCATATTTGACCACGTTCGCATATGCTCCTTCACCCTGGACCATGAAATCAGCCGCAAGACTAAGCTTACTCTGGCCTTGCCCGATAATTGGTTGCCCGAAGGTAGGAGCAGTGGCAACTTCAGGGTCATATGCGACGATAGCCACGTAATTACGACGAGCCATCAGCTTGCGGTGCTCACGGGCCTGACCAGTGACATCGGTCTGGAATATCTCCATCATATCTTCTTTGGTGTCGCTAGGTTGGTTGTTGGAGCGGTGGCCATTGGCAGGGACATACAGCGGTTTGTTGTGACTGTGGAGGAGCTTGATAACATAAGATGGAGGCGGGGTGTTGACAACAGGGGAGGCGATGAGTTGGTACATCGTCTTGTGATCCGAGGGGTGAGCAGGATCATGGACGAGTCCAGCGCCGCAGACGTTGACGGCACCGGAGAGGAAGGTCATGCGGAGGGATTTCTGGTGGGCAATACCCTGCAAAGTTCGGATGAGGTATGTCCGTTCAAGGTCCTTGGATTCGTGTGTCCACTGATCTCGCAGCTCATCCATGAGGTCGAATTCACCGAAGGGACTCAAGATGCCACCCATAAGTCCAGACTTGCCAACTGCGCGCTTGACGGAATCAAAGCCCGAGCCTACGAAGTCCTTAGCCCCCACCACACCGGCGACAGAGCTGGTTACCTTGCCCAGAACATTGTAGGCACCGGTCACAGCTCTCTTACCCGTGGTAACGGTCTGGGCAATTTGCTCTGCTGTTTCTAGACGGGGATAGATGAGTGGCACTGAGACCATCCATAGACAATGCTGTACGCTCGGTGGCAGCATTGCAACCTTGGGGAAAAGACCTTGGTATGTGGGACCGGCCATCACTTGATGGGGGTTGCGCTCCGAGCGACAATCGGGGCCAACGACTACAACGCCGGGGCCGAGATACTTGACAAAGTGCCAGCCTGTGCCAGTAATGGTGAACAAGTCCGTATCATTACTGACATTGCGGAGAATGTCAAGGGTGGTATGGTGCTGGAAAAGGAGATACATCTCAATGCCGATACGTCCGATGTTCTTGAACATGTTCGAGAATTGCATGTGCTCGGGGTAGGAGCCAAAGCCATCGAAACTGAAGATTTATTAGCTATGGCTCGAGTATGCGAGGTATTGAAGAGACTCACATGTCATGGTCATCGATCTGGCAGATATAGGGGATTTGCGCAAAGGATTCTCTCAAGTGCGGCTGGTCAAAGTGACTAGTGTAGTAGTGGAAATAAGCATGGGACACATCCTGTTGGTTCGCTGCTGTCCAGGGTGCGTTCTTCCTGGCTTCCTTTCCACTGATACAAAGCCACTGTTTCAAAGAGGGAATTTCCTTCCACATTCGATCCGCGTAGATCTGTCCTCCCAGACATAATTGAGTATGAAATCCTCCGATCTCATTGTGCTTTTGCATGATGTCCTTCCACATAAAGCCTACACCGCCCAGACGAGACCGCTCATTGGCATTGACGTTTAGCGAGAAATCATTACCCGAGACTGCGATAAACCGCCAGTTGGTCTCGTGTCGGCCGGCGACCAGAAATTCGTAGCGGGTACAACCAAGATGCGAAGTGATGGCATAGGTCCATTTGGCAGGACCGGCATCATCCATCTGCAGATCAACTTCGTACTTGTAGAAAGTCCACCGTTGATGGGCTGCAATATTAACACCCTTCAATTGTCTCGGGTTGGGAGAAAGATCAACACTCTGGTGTATATGGATAGTGGGCGGCTGTGCGGAATCGGTCACCAAAAGAATGGAGCCCAACCAGAGTCCACGCTCGAGATCCATGTTGGTGTACCGCAAGTAAGGACCAAAGTAGACACCATTTGTCGGAGCTGTCTTGTAAAGATCCATGCCGCTACTCGGAGGTGGTCCCGAAAATCCTGCGGTCATAGGAGACTGAAGGCTCTCAAAGCCCGGGGTAAGCGGCACACCTGGAGATGCCATCGGCTTGCCAAATGCCGACAGGCCTGGCGATGCCAGAGGGTGGCTGCTGTAAACACTGCCTACCGGTGACATAGGAGTGTCATTGAGATTCAGCGGCGTGGGACCCTTGGGGAATTCCCACTGGGTTGACTGGGTAGGTAGGTGAATATAGTAATACTGTCCGGAGCTTGGGTCCATGTGTGCAATCCAACCCTCTGGAAGAGGCGGAGGAGATGCTGGAGGAGGTCCAGAAGAGCCCGGAGAAAGGACTTGTGCTGTTTGCTGGTAGGTGGGCTGGCCATTAGCGCCAGAGCTCTGCGGCGATTGTCCCATATGCTGTTGCTGTCGCGGGTCATTTGCAAAGGCCGGGTGATCAAGGTTCGAGGCCGATGGTGTTGGAGATGCAGAAGTGCCAATCGAAGCAACAGCAGCGGCGGTAGTTGCTGGGTGCGGCTGGCTCATTGTTGCTGGGTGTGGTCCAACAGCAGCAGCAGCTGCTGCTGCTGCTCCCGCAGCGGCGCCACTCTGCTTTTCATTTGGGTACCCATTTGATGCGCCAGGCCCAGAGACGCTCGAGTAAGCAGGGGGTGGAGAAGAATTGAGGCGCATACGATCCATGTCCTGATCAAGGGCGTTGGTGGGGACTCTCGACGGTTGCTGCTGCTCTGGAACTGCTGGTGCCTGCTGGGCTTGTGGCGGAGGGCTACTGTACTGTCCTGGATGCTGAGCAGCCGGCTGCCCACCACTCACAACTTCTGCCCCTTGGTAGACAGTGGGCGGCCCGTGAGGCTGGCTCCCCGGCTGCTCAGTGGGGGTCCACGGTCTTTGAGACTCTTGTTGGTGCTGTTGGTAGGTTGCTTGCTGTCCTGTATACTGCCCGGCCCGAATTTGCGCGGCAGCACTTTGCGACTGCATGCCAGCAAGCGTCCCTGTACCCGCGATACCAGCTGCAGCATAACGAGCTTCGATATCTGAACCGGGCTGTTGGCCAGGGCCCACGATGGGAGTTTCTGGTGGGGGAGGAGATCCACGCTGAGCCCGAGTTGTCGCATTGGATGCAGTGGAGCTGATTCGATTTATGGAGCTATTCTGTTCGGGTTGCAGAGTTGAAAGGGGTCGGGACACCGAACTCTGTGGAGGCGGATAGTATTGTTGACGATAGTTATATTGTTGATTTGGCTTTATAGGAGCAGAGACCGCAGGCGGACGAGGGTACGGCCTGGCCGCCAAAGTTTCCCGGTCTGGCGCATCAGGGCCAGGAGATTCTGGCAACGGTTTCGGCGCAGTACCTCGTCTCTCTGCCAATGTAGCGATTCGAGGCTGCCCATCGCGGGGTCGCAAAGCCGGGGGATAATTAGCGGGGCTCACGGCACCGGAACCAGCCGGCGGCGAACCATATCGATTGCTATCCGTGGGAGGCCCATCGTTGGAACTGGAGGTACGCATCTGAGGACGAGTTCGGTCATCGGGATAGGGCAAAGGTGCAGCTGGTGGACTGGATGGAGATGCCGAGTCTCTCTTGTTGATGCGCAGTGGTTTCACCACGGACGCTTCCTCTCTGCTAGAGTTGAGGAACAGCTCACCCTCCGGGTGGAGGGCACGGCTCTCGCCGGGGTTCATAATGCAGGCGACCGGTAAAAAAAAAAAAAAGAAGTGCAGAAGCGACCTGAAGATGCGCAAGGTACCGATTCCAGAGTTAGGCGCGCAGATCAGTTTTGGTGAGGGGCAAGCTGGGCCCCAAACCGGGATGGCGGGCAGAATCGGGAATTAGGGGAGATAAAAATAACTGGGATCCCTGAAGAAAGATCTCGGACCTTTCGAAGGAATAAAAGAGAAAAGAAAGAAGAAAAGGGGCAGATGAAGAGGGAGCGAGATGATCTCGAAGCGCCTAGGTTGGGCGAGTCGCCGACCCCGCAGGTGACGAGAGCCTGTCACAGCGCTTGTATAGACCTCAGCTTCCTATCTTGGGTGCCTATCCTATGTATAGCTACGATTTGTCATGGTTCACTGTTGCATGGCACGTTCAATTCGTTTATATACATATACACATCCATCATCAGTCATGCTGTGGGAATACAAATAAAAAAGACAAAGATATAGTGATCCTCCAAATGCCCGTAAAACACCATAATCCCAGACACCTCGTATATCGCTTTAAAATCCAAAGTTCACCATCTGCAGCCCTTCCTTGGTCATGAGATCAGCCCAATCCACATCCATAGTGTGACCGACCCGCATTAGGCGCTCAAGCTGTCGCTCGTAGACCGTCTGTAGAATGGCTCGTGTGGTCGCTGTGTTGCGGCCCATGCCATCCTCTTCATCTTCCATACTCGTCATCAGCTCCATAGCCATCATCTTCAGGCCACTAGCGGAGGCTGTCGCACCCGCCAAGAACAGGGGGAAGACAAGGAAATGTCGGTCTGCTCGTCGGGTGCTCGTCGTCTGCTCGGCAATGCGCAGAATCTCCCCAGCGTGGTAGTCAATCTCACCGTCAGGCGTGTATTCTGACTCGTGACGTTGACCAGGCCACATACTGCTGAATGAGAACAATTGGGAAGCGTGGAATAGAGTGGCCGACTATGAGGACGTTAGCATTTATTAATTCCAAGTGTGGAGAATTAGTTTTACTGACCTGCTGCAAGATCTCCTTGGAACGCCGAGGAAGAGTATCTTGATGCCGAGACCAGTAGGTAATCTCAGGAGTCTCCCAAAGCCTTGCAAATGCCTGTCGTAAGTTGGCAATCTCCTTCGGCCGCTTATCAAACTCAGCGAAGGGCTGAGACTGCTTATCCTGACGAAGCTGAGCGGCGAGGAATCCGAGCTGAGCAGCCAGTGTGAAGCTATCGGCGTAGAGACGCATCATTGCCGGCAAGCTGTCGTGCTCTTCGGGGTAAATCATACTGTAACCTTCAGGCACAGAGGGGTACAGCAGGCACTCCGATGTGGGAAGCATCTGATGATCAATGACGGCGCGCACAAATTCACCGGTACCTGCTCCGCTAAGCAAAGCGTAAAGATCAATGTGGCAGATCCACCAGAGAATGAAGGGGTGAGGTTCGCGCCCAAACTTGGACTGGCGGAGGAAGGCGATGTGGAGGAGACGGGAGATGTGGTGAGACCAGAGGTTTGAACCGTGGGGCTCGGCCGCTGCAACCTCATAGATGAGAAGTAGGAAATGAGTAAGGAAAAGACCGTCTGAAACGAGGTCATCGTTGTTGCGAAGGCTGGTCTGGAGGGAAGGGAAAGCCTGCTGGTAGTACTGCAGAGCATCGACGTTCTGACCAGTGCCGCTGTGTGAAAGACTGAGCGCTGAAACGGCCATTATGGCATCAGAGAGCTACAAGGAACGTCAGTACCCAGTCAATTCATCCAATATGATGGAACTTACCGGAGGGAAATGAGCGGCCTCGCGCTCGAGGAAATCGGCGCTCAAAGTCATGCCACTGCTCTCGAGTCCGAACGAGTCGTCCTGGCCTCGATCGTGAGGGAACAACTGCTTCCAGACAACGTGACGGAAGTGAGCAAACAGCGCAGTGTCCTGGCTGTGCTGCTCAATGTACGGGTCCAAGAAGGACATGTCATCCTCGAATTTGATGGGAGGAGCAAGAGTAGCCAGGATGGGATCCAAAGAGAGCGAGCCAAAGGGATCTGCAATCTCGGATGTGGGCGAAATTCGGGGAGTTCGGCCATTAGAAGCTGAACGTCGAGTTACATCCTCAAAGGTCTTCAAGATCACAACATTGGGATCGGTGCCAACCTCACTCTCGGCCTTGCATCTGCTAGTGGGACTATTGACCACCGAACCACTCGCCTCGGACCTCGACCTGTCGGACGCATCATCCACATACTCAGGCAGAGTCAAGAAACTATCCGGGATCGCAACTACATGGTACGTGCCGGGACTAGAAGCCTCTGCCTTCCTTTCTCGCTCCTCATCGGATGTGAGAAGAGAAAAGGCAGGAAGCGCATCCCGGGAGGAAAAGTAGTCTGACTTCTCCTCGCTGGCAGTGGGCGAAGAAACTACATGCGGATTAGGGACCAGAAACGGGTCGCAAGAACGGATGACACTTACGATCCCAGACAATGTTTCCCTGGGTCTGCACATCGGCCATGCGGCCCATGATGCGAGGGGTATCGTCGCGAAAAGCGAGACGCGGTCGGTAATCGCAGATATGGCCCAGTCGAGTACATTGCTAGAGAAGGTGAGCCAATTGTTCAAGAGTGAGAATAGCCGAGGAATGCCTACATTGCATTGTGGGTGTCCTTCATCACATTTCACTAGGAATGCTGGTCAGCCACGGAATTTCCTGACAGGAATTTGGAGAAACTCACCTTTGCGACTCTGCAATGTACCAAAAAAAAGCCTCAGTCAATCAACCGTTCGTTTCTTCTAGTCTGCAGAAAACAAGGGACTTACCCGACACGTCCTATAGAGAGTCCGTTAGCCATTACTAAGTTAGCTACACACGGAGGAAGACGTACCAGCAACCGGTGCGCGATCTGGGAGGCAAGCGAATGCGCGGAGGCGCAGTCAGGCCTTTCTCTAGTTTACCCTCCACGGGCTCCTCCTTGGGCGCGATAATGGGGAGCCGAAGCGGGCGCTTGGCGGAGGCATGGCCTCGGCGGTTTTGCATCACCAGGCTGGTGGTCGTCATAAGGCTGATCGCCTAAGAAAGCTGGGTAGGGGTAAGTAGTTGTACCAATGTACGATCGGGTGGGATTGCAACATACGGGGGCTTGGTAGTGGCAAAGAAGAGGGAGAGAAGGGGATGCACAATCCCCTGTGGAGAATAGATCACCAATTGAAGATGGGAATGGGGATGAGGAAATTGGGGAATTGACAGGTTATATAGAGTTCAAGTCGAACGGGAAGGTTGGGTCAAAAGTGGGACACTAAGAAAAACGGGATGGAAAGATGGAAAGGATGGGGAAGGAAGGACAGTTATGTAGGGAGAGAGAAATGCAGCTACAGAGGAACCGGAGAACGGGAACCGCATGGTTCACGCATGGATGGCGCAGCCTTGTTCCTGAGGCTTGGGGGTGGCGGGATTCTGAAGGAATCTCGGATGCAAAGCTCCAAGTGCCGGGGAAGGGATGAACAGGTCACAGATTAGATATCGATTTGGAATCGTATCGAGTACGAGGAACGAGTATGACTATCGACTATCGACTACTCCGTAAGGGAAAAACAGAAAAAAAAGGCAGGATCCGGTTCGTCCGGGGAGACAACGAAACCGGTTAGACAGGGAAAAGACCAGAGAGACTAAGGAAAATAAGGACAGAGAAGACAGGGAAAAAAGCCAGAAAAAGGCAAAAAAAAGTGGGAAAAAATGCAGATGGCATGCAGGTGCCAACCATGTGGTGTGCTATTCTTACTCTCTTGCCTAAACAGGGGAGCGGGCTCCGATGCAGCTAAGAGGCACAGAAGTGGGCTGGCTGACTTCTGAGGTGTCTATCGAGGGACTAAGAGGCCTCGAGTGGAAGGACAAGGAACCGGGGAGCTGGAAAGTAAACACTAGTGCCGTTTAGTTTGGATGAGTCCCAAGGGAATGACAGCCGTGGAACTTGCATGATCGGAGCCGAAGAATGCGCATCTGGGGAAGCGAGTGCTAGGAGGGAAGGTTTGCGTAGGGCCTGGATCGGCCCGGCCAGAACGGCCTGGCCCTGGTCGGGTCTAACACTAAAGGGGGGAACAGTTTTCTCTCTACGGACTTGACCGAGGGTTAAGCGAGTGGCGCTGTAACTAGTTTATCGTGCAGAAACTCAGTCTCTTTTGGCTCGAGAGACTTGTCCCAAAAGTAGTTAAGCCTTAGTTTCGAGGAGTTCAATTCTCAGGGATGTGTGCTATCTAAGCCTTTCCTCCCTATGATCCACCGGGATCAACAAGTGGTCGATCCACCACGTGGTGCCCGTGGATGCCCAGGATACCCAGGATAGCCTGGATAACCCGGATGATAACTGTGATGCCCTACCATAGTAGATGCCCTACATGTCCTATACTAGCCCTAGCGCCTCGTCAAGGATGCGCTGTACCACCACACTTCGTTCGCCGGCTCTCCACACTCGCACACTTTCCCCCATGTTGTCGGGCACCGTTCGTGCACTCGCTCGCAGCTTCAGGAACGCCAGGATCGCCTCGGCGCGTCCCTTGCGAACCGTCTCGACATTGTTGCGTTCTCGAGTAAGCAGCTGCGCCAGGTCCGCCATCGGCGCTGCCAGGACCTGCTCACCGGGTTCCGACCACTGATCCCACTGATCCACTCTGACGATGAACGCTTGGAGCTCATCGTAAACCGTGTTGACGACCTGTCTGCCCCCGTGGGTCAAGGCTTGATCTAACGGATCGATCACCTGTCGTACGTATCTACCCAACACTGTGGTTCGGGTTTAGCCGGCTGCGGACGCTAGACGCCAGGGGGAAACAATCGGCAAAAAAAAAAAAGGGTAAAAATAAAAATAAACACAAATAACGGGAATAAACGGGAAGTGAAAATCAGGGAAGGGGCGTGTGTGGCTGGACAAAAAGAGGAAGGACCCAAAAAAAAAAGAAAAAGGAAAAACTTACCATCTCCCGATTCGGCCGTAGCGGGATTCAAACATTGCAGGAGACACTGCACACCGGCCGCAAGGGTGTCGCTCGAGTCTCGCCCATTCCCACTGTCGATTTCCATCCCATTCCCCTCTTTCTCATCCTCAATGACTTCGACTAAGATGGGTGGGACAATTCGTAGCGCGTCAGGCATGAAGTTCACCTGACATGCCAGAGATATTTGTCCGAGGGCCCGTAGTCCATGTGGTCGATACAATGCGTTAGTCCGCTTCGCTTCGCGCACGGCTATGGTCTGAATGCGGGGTTAGTCCCGTTAGTCTCTTAGTCTTCCCCTCTAGTCTCGTGTCGTGTCAGAACCCACCTTCATCAGCTCATTCAAGTCCGGTCGTGCCATCCACAACGCTTTAGCGGAGCGCGCGAACTTGACCAACGCGGTCAGCACCACTTCCTTCCCCTCCCATGTCTTGCCAGATAGCGCCTTTTCCAAGACCGGCCAGACCAATTGTGCCGTGGGGAGATCGATGTCTGTTTCAAGTGACATCACCGCCTGAGCTATCGCGCGAGCGGCCGTATGCTTGATGGCCCACCGTGCCGAGTCCAGGTTGTCCGACACGAGCCCCACGATTTCCCGGAGGTAAAGCGTCACACTCCGGTTGCCACCCACATTGTCCTGCCACGTTTTTTCAAACTCTTCTTTCACGTGCTCGTCCGCATCGTGCTTACCCACAAACACAAAAGGGAGTGCTGCGGTGGCAAATGCCATAAAGCGGTCGTTGGAAAGCTTGCTCGATGCGTACAAGATTTCGGCGGAGATGGACCGGGTGGAGCCCTCTTCGGAGTTTAGATAGAGCTTCTTGGCATAATCGATCGTTTTCAAAACCCGATCGTCCGACGCTAGTCGCATGAGATACCCCATCGAAGTACAATACGATGCACTGACGGTCTCGTTGCGGTCCACCACATATTTGCCGAGCAGCTGAATGAACCGGTCCGCATACGGCCGAAACAGGAGAGTTTTCATGCTGAGGAGCACCAGCACTCGGCTGCACCCTACCTTCGAGGGCAGGCCCACGGCCGATCGAAGCACGTCCTCCAATTTCCGCGCCACTTCCTCGAGATTCGTTTCATCCACTTGATCGATCAGATACCGCTCGATCACCTCCATCATTGGGGACGTGCGGATACTCGATAGACGCATCTTATCAATTTCCTGACCGGTAAGACCGTACTTATCCGCATTGAGGTGGACATAGTTGACAGCCTGCGGCTCAAGAGAGCTGAGCGAACTAAGGAACTTCTCGAGTATAGAGGGCACGAAGGGACGCAGCTTCACACCAGGGCTCTTCTTGATGATCTGAACGAGCGCACCAATGGCGTATCCTCGCACCTCCTCCACACTCGAGTCCAACCCTTGCTCACCCAGGAGGAAGGGCACGGCGCTCCCGAGTAATGCACTGGCGCGCTTCTCAGTTCCACTTGTCTCCAGAGTCCGAATCACGGAATTCGTAATTGTCTGACAGAGCTTGAGGGCTGCCGCCCGCACGGACTCTTTGATATCATCCAGGAGCTTGAAACCCTTGCTGTAGATTTCATCCAAATACGGGGCGTACTTCTCCGGTCGGCGACCCTGGACTAAATCCGCCACAGCGGCACAGCTTGCCTGGCGCATACGCCATTCGCGCCCGGCGAGCATGTTCTTGAGTAGATCTTCCATAATCTGGTCAAAGTGGCTGTCCACCACCACGGTAGGGTCCCGAACAAGAGCCTGCCAGATGGTGTTCATGGAACGCTGCACATTCGGGTTGGGGTCGAAGCGGTACCGAAAGAGCTTGGGATATATCTTGGGGTTCTGTGCTAGATAGCCATCCACACTGGAGTCGGAGAAGATAGTACTGATGCCGAACCGGCCAAAGGCTGCCCGGTTGCTCCAGAGCGCATTGTTTGAGGCCAATGACATGAACCGATACACAAGGGTGGGATCTCCCGCCTCGGCAGCTAGGTTCATGATATCCTTGTAAGTATTGACGGACTCCCCTCCACCCGTAGGTAGGGTGCCGGGCTCAAACAATTGGGTGTCTTCATTGACATTGCCACCCCCGAGATTGGCCCCTGTGGCTGTAAACGAGTCCACAAGGTCACGTACCAGACTGTCCTTGAGAGCCTGATCACCAATCTCGTAGACAAGACTGAGACCATGCGCACCAGTTTCCTGCACCACCTCATCCCGGTTACTAAGAAGCGTAGAGAACGTGGCTTGGCACTTGCGCAGGCGCTCCTGCATTTCCTGCAGGTGCCCACAATTCTTGACGAGCGACAAAAGCCAGATCGCGGAGGCTTTCCGAAGAGATGGCTTGGGCGCAACGCAGTCAGCGATGATCTTGTCGCATATCTCTGCAAACACCGTGCGCGGCACATCCGACCGGGGAAACTCGGCGTCAACGTCAAAGTCTTGGATCAGGGCTCGGGAGTCCCATCCAACGGCAACGTTGCTGATTGCTTCACCCACGGTAAACTGGACTTCGGGGCTCTTGATCTCATGCAAAGCATAGAGGGAGTCCAGGTATTCGGTGAACAATGAAGCTCCTGGCTGAGCCCGCGAAAATGTCAACGTCAAGAGACCGAACGATGCGATCGGGACGTCGTTTTCAGACTGGGCGTCGCTCAATAGCTTCTTCTGAATCTTCTTCCAGCCATCTGCGGGGAGTGTTTCAAGAGAAAGGATGCCAGATAGGCTGAGCTGTCCAATGGACACCTCTGCAGTCCGCACAAGAAGATTATCTCGAGATGCATCCGTGATGTCCAAAACAGTCTCAATGAAATGCTTGACTTGGGCTTCAGGAACCGTGCTCAACAGACCGCGATATGCAAGCCTGCTCAGCAGGTACGATAGTGCCAGGATGGCCCCGCGAACCCGAAGAGCCGCCTCGCCGATAGCACTAGTCCATGACTCGATGGTACCCGCCAACTGGGTCGCAAAGCTCCTCAACTGGTCATCTTCGAAGGCCGGGTGGGAAACAAGGATTCCGAACGCCCGCGCAGCTAATCCCTGTATCTCCTGATTGTTGCTGAAGATTGGTCGAGTCAAAGACTGAGCTCGTGGAAGCAATCTCTCAATCACGTCGTTAGGAGCCAATGAACAGATCTCCATGAAATAAACACCGCATTGGCGTAAGTCTGTAAGATTTTCTTTGACAAGCCCCTCTAGGATACCGGACAAGAATTTGAAGGTTGAATCCTTAGCGGAGTTACGGATATACTGTCTCACAGCAGTCCGCGCTTCTTCACTGGTTGACAAGAGTACTTCGAGTTTGTAGTCCCAATCTTGCTCCATCTCTGTAGAAATGCCCGCGGCCGAAAATGCTTCCCAAAGGAGAGCGTTGCGAAGGAATGCAATGGCCGGTACGAATGCGTTCTTATACGGGCCTGACAGAAGTGTAGGCCCAGCCAAGGTTCGATCCATCTGGACATCAACCTGACCCTCCGAGCCAAGCAGGAAACTGGTCGCCTCAGCAAAGCTCGGGAAACCGAACCAGGTCTCATCACGTTCTTGGGTTGCCGGAACAGACCATTTCTGATCTTTGGTAGGATTAAGGAGTCGGAACCAGTAAGGATGAAGACCTTTCTTGCCTTCCTCGACAATCTCTTGCTGTCTCTCTGGGCCTCTTGCAATGGCCATCAGATCGATCCAACGAGCCACCACATCGCTGTAGGGCAAAAATCTGTTGGCAAACCGCACAGCAGCGTACTGTACGCCGCGGGCAACGTTGAAGCCAGTATCCTGGTCGACATCGCCTGGATGCAAGCCCATCTGACTAACCAAGAATGGACGCAGTTGGTTCTGAAAATCCTGGTCATGACTGTCCAGGGAGGAGTTGAGAATACTTCCTAGTGCCTGATCTATACTGACAAAGATCTCCGCACTTGAATCATCACAACTCAACGATGTGAAGAGCCATCGAACCAGATCAAACTCGAAATTCTCTCCTGTTTCGTCACGCAGCTGGAAATCAACCTTGGGTACCATGATACCAATACTTTCATAGGCAAGACCACGTAAGCTTAGATCTGTTGCAGGAAGTCTTTGCCCGCTGGCACCCGGACTGGGCCATCCCTGAGATTGGATAAAGTCTCTCAAGCCTGCAATCAGCTTAGGGGCAATTTGTTTGAGATCCGACGGAGAGCCCATGCGGACAACCCAGGTGGTGAAAGTGAATAATTGCGTTCTTAGTTTAGAGGCTTGCAGGCCCTCAGCTGATCTTGCAGCATCCGAAAGAAGACCATCTTGGATAAGCTTGAAAATTCTTTGCGTGTTTTCCGTAGCTTTGATGGACTTTCCCAAAAAACCCAGGATCTTCACTTGCAATGGAGCGCGCACCGGAGGCGCACCCTCAGCTGCTGCGTCGAAATACAGCTCATACAACTGCTCTACAACAGTTGGATCTTCGAGATCTACCGCAAATCGCTTCAAAGTCTCATCGCCCAGATCGGCAAGACGGGAGTTGGCATCGGCAGAGGCAATGAGTGAGGGTAAGAATCGCTGGGAATCCGGGAACGCCCCGCTTCCGAGGAAGCGAAGAGCCACGACTTTAGTCTCTGTCAGGTTCAAGCCACCTGCAGAAGAAGGGTTCCATGTCTCGGTGACCGGGGAGCCCTTGTTTAAAAACGTGTATTCATCCGGAGATAATCCCGCGCATGTTGGAGCTTCACCGGGAGCTGGGGACAGGAGTATTAACTTCCCCAGCCACAAAGACAAGAAACGGGTGTCATCATCGGACAAGCCCAGGCGTTGCTTGAGCTTCTGGTCTTCATCACTGCCCTTCGGCGGCAACTTGAACAGGGGCAGCAGGCGCAGTACGAGGTTGAAAACAATAGCTCCCTGAGTGGCAGAAGTTCCAATCTCGGCGATACCCTGTAGCAAAGGCAACAGAATCTCGACTCTAGCATCTGAGCCAAGGCGGTCAATGCCCTGCTGGGCGTAGATCAAATCAAAATGTCGAACAAGCTGGGATTTCTGCTCTTTGAATTGCTTTAACAATGCCGCGACTGGCAACTGAATCGAGGGGGTCTTGACACGGGCGCTAACATGCTGGCAGATCGAGATGACTTTGTTGCGAACAGCCACACTGTCCGACGAAAGCTTCAGCAACAAAGGGGCTAGATAAGTTTGAAGAAGCGACTGGAGCTTCTCATCGGTATCTGCCATGGCGATCCTGAATTCGACCTTGCCTATCAGACTCAACTCGCGAGCCTCGGGGCTCGGTGAGTCCGCCATAATGATAATGCTGTGCAAAAAAGAGAGAGTCCAGAAATGGCATTGACTTCGAAACTTCTTTAATGACTCGAGACAAGGCAACAACACGCACGTCACCGTCAGTTGACCGTTCAAGCTTGGAAGCTTCCCGATGCCCATTGGGGGGGGGGATTAGTCAGTGGCTGACTCACCACAACTCTGGGTGCCTGGTGATCTATGATATCTAATGATCATGATTGTATGTAAGATAAAATATTCCTTGTAAAGCTAGTTGAGTTTAGATCTTGCTATAATATTTTAAACAAGGTTGGACAGTCCTCTCATCTCAAATCGCAGTTTCGTCCCGTCTTTGCTCGGCAGCTTCGCCTCGTAAGAATCGGCCAACCTCTCTCTCTGCCTCGGTGGAATGTCCATGACAGTCTTTCTGAATGGAATTTCCAAACAGACACTGCCATAGATCATCCTTCTTGACCATCTCTCCACCAGATGAGCCACTTGTCATCAGATTGTTTAGACTTGCATCCTCCATTTCCATGGAGTTGGCGGAATCGATGGCTGTTTCCGTGAGATCTTCAATCAGCGTTTCATCGCCATCAGCTTGGTTTCTCAAGTGTGTCTTCTTCTCTTGCTTCTCTTTCTCAACGATGTGAGCAAGTCGACGGGCGACGGAAAGCTCGTAGATGGACTCCTCCACGGTGCCGGAGACGAGGTACATCCAAACAGTTGTGGGGCGATGCTGGCCGATTCGATGTACTCGAGCAATTGTTTGAAGTTCGATTGCTGTGTTGATCAAAGGCTCACATAGGAAGACGTGAGTAGCATTGATCAAAGTCAGACCAGATGACTGAGCCTTTCCGTGCAACAAGAAGCATTCAACCTATATAAATATTGTCAGCAAGAACGTGTCACAAGCATGATATCGAGGCTTGTATGCATACCGCAGGATCCTTCTTGAACCTTTCAATCCCGCCTGGAGCATCAACGCTGCTACTGATAATTCCGAAGCGCTGGAAGGCTCTTTGCAGAACCGACAAGAAGTTCTTGTATTGCGAGAAGACAATAGACTTGGTTCCGGGATCATGCTCTCGCAACCACAAGACGTGTCGGGCGAGTGTGTCGATCTTTGTTCCAAAGGATCCGGTGAGGTCGATGTTTTTGATCTCTTTCAGAAGCCCAGAGCTGATATCACTGTAGATGGCATTTTGAGAATGTCGCTCATGTCCGAAATATGAGGGAGGCTCTTCCTCATGAGCCATGAGATCCTGCGGTTTGTATGTGATCTGATGGAAATCGTTGAGCTTTAAAGGCTTCTTGCACATTGGACATGTTCGGTGAGCACGCCACCACAACCGCAAGCAGTCTGTGCAATACTTGTGACCACATACGGTCAAGACACCTAAGAGAAACCTTGTCAGTCATAATGTATGGAGTCCATGCACTGATTCAATACCTACCAACTTCAAAGCTTGACTGGCAGATGATGCAGATCCTAGAGGTATCTTCTGAGCCTGATTCATCTCGCAAATGAATGAGGTAGCGCCTCTTGGACTTCAAAGACGCGATCTTCTTTTCGAGGGCCTCTTCTTGCTCCAATTTGGAGGCAAAGATATCCTCGTTCAGAGGCTTTCCGGCGTTCTCTTCGTCGTATGGTGCCACTGTATCGGAAATCTGCTGTAGATGACGGTAGTACTCCAAACGATTGTTCATGGTGTCACGGAACATTTCAACCTCTCTTTCCAGCATGGAAGACGCTTTGAGCTGTTCGGAAATCATCTGGCCAGCATTCTTTAGGACCATTCCTACTATCTCAAGTTCAGCAGTGGCACGCGAGCTTCCCTCGCCCGCTTGCCATTCTAGAGAAGTTACCAGGCTGCGGAGTTCACTGACAATACCCCGGAGAGATCCCAGCTCAGGGTCAAGCATGAGATCGCTGCGGGTGTTCATGATGCGCAGGAAAAGTTCCGGGGAAGGTCCTTCACCCTTTTGTGCCTGGATGATGCCTAATTTGACCTCGTGGGAAATCAGGATGTTCTTCTGGCCCGTAAGAGCGTCGTGGCGATCGGCATACATTGACCGAAGCGCCTCCATGTAGACATACATCTCATCTTGATGTTTCGTTGACCGCTCATATTCATTACCCTCCAGCTCAGCATCCTCTTCCTGGTCAATGAGTGACTGAGACACAAGTTGGACCATGATTTTCCGCCATTCATTGTACTGCACGGCATGTTTGTTCAATGCTTCGCAGAGATCTTCGAACTTGTTGATTAGACGATACGACACGAGTCCCCTGTTGTAAAGTTGGGGTTCCAATTTCGGAATCTGCACGAATCTTTTCTGCTGTGTCTTCTCCTTGATGATCTTCATGTACCGCTCGACCTTTCGGGAAATGTCTGTCAACATCTCTTTACGAATGAGCTTTGCAGCTTCATAGCCTTCCTCTTCTTTCTTCTCAAGCGACTTGAACTCTTCAGAGTCTGGCTGGGTGAGACTAGGGTCGGATTTGATCTGGTAGTAGGCATTCGCAGTGAAAAAGACGGCAATATGCTGGACTTCGAGAGCAGCACGTAGCCTGAGGCGACATTGACCAACGCGGCTGTTCTTATCCACCTCTTCGCTATCCTCATCGCTCAAATCAGCGACTTCGGTAGAGCCCGCCGTATTAGTGGCATTATCGTCTTTGCTTTTGAGGCGCTGCAATCGCAGTTGTGTTCGACTGTCTTCCACCAACTCCGTCGAATATTCCAAAGCAGACTGCCAAATAGCCAGAGATTCCTTCCGGCGCTTCGCATTCTCTAGAAGCTGACCCCGACGAAGTCGAGACAGGAGTAGCGTTCGCTCCTCGGTACGAATAGAGGTATCAGTGTTCTCCACCATCACCTCGAGAACTTCGTCGACCGTGCGCAAAGGGCCATTTGCTGCGCCCAAGGCTCGACGATTGCTCCCGCTGACCTCTGGATGGAGACATGTCTGGCGAAGTCTTGTTAACCAGGTGCGCATTTTCTCCACGGTCCCTGGGTCCTCTGGATTCCAGTCACTCCGGAGAGGTGCCCCTGATGCCTCAAGACCACATTGCTCGCACATTTCCTCAAAGAGCTGTCCATAGTGCTGTTCCTCAATCGCAGTGAATGGAGTAGTGATCACGACGCGTTTCTGAGGTGGTAGGCGAAGTTCATCTCGCACGCGATCCTTGCTGTGTCGGAGTGCAGTTGCATTGATGATTTTCACAAGTACTGGCCCGAAGCGGGAGAACAGCCTCTTCCATAAAGTACTCGAGTCGGAAAACGGTCTGTAGTGGAGGAAAAGCAAAAGACCAAACAAGTCATCGATGTTTTTGCGGAGAGGCGTGCCCGTCACAGCCCAAGCATTCTCTCGCGGAATCAAGCGGGCGACTTTGGCGGCATTGCTGACTCCACTCTCAATCATTTGGGCTTCATCGAGACAAACACGCCACCATGAAATGCGAACCAGTGGCGTCCTGCGCGGCTCAAATCTTTTTTCATGGCGAAGGCTTCGCTTTGGAGCCGCACCAGCGTAGTGAATCTCTCGGGAGATCACACTGTAGGTTGTAAGAACGACATCGAAGTCTGCAATTTCTTCGATTACCAGATCATCAGACCTCTCTTGGCCTCGCTTGATGCCTGTATAGTGATACACACGCAGACCAGGAGCATGTTGCTGAATTTCTTGTTTCCACTGTTCTAGGATCGCAGGGGGTGTGATGATTAAGGTAGCCCCGGAAGGTCTGAGACCATCGGGGTCAAATTTCACTTTTTCATCGGCGAGTCGCCGGTTCAAGTTTATTAGTGCAATCATCTCCACGGTTTTACCCAACCCCATTTCTTCTGCGAGAATGCCGCCCTTCAAATGATCTGCAGCATCAGACCAATGATTGATGTTGGTGGTAATCGTCATGAACAGATGACTAAAGTAGCAGGTGTTTCCATCCGCGTCTATCATTTTATTGAATGACGCCGGGAGATCATCGCTTGCTGTTCTCTCTACCGGAGTCACTCTGCCGTCTTTTTGAAGCTCCACGCCTTCCCTCCACAGAAGCCATCGAACAGCCCTTCGCTGGAAGGGAAACAATTGGCAAGCAAGTTCGGGGCAGTGGATTTCTGCAGATGCGCTTTTGGTGTCCGGCGGAACATGAACGCTCTCGTAGAATTGACGAGGTGACCATCCTTGAGGATAGCCCAGTAACCTTTCACGGTGCTCACGCCGACCGCTCCTTGATGTCAGGCTGTCATCATTCTCCTGCAGTGCGTATTTTGCGAAAACCTCCAAGACCGGATCTTGCATGTGAACAAAGTCCGGAATCTCAAGAGAGTCTTCCCAAAGGGCCACAACATCCAGCTGGATACACTTGTATTCTGGTAAGGGGCGAATTGATGCTTGATAGCATGCCCTCGGCGTACTGCGGCCGAAGTACCGGTCAGCCGAGGTCAACCTGGTGACATGCTTGAGTTGCTGGAAAAAACTGGACAGTTGAGGGCCATTAAAGTTTTGTTTGAAGAGCTCTTGTTTTTCAGTGTCGGTCGCCTTTATTTCGAGTGACCAGGATTCGTGGCCGAGATGGCCCAGTTCTGCGCCAGAGCTATTGATTTCCACGAGGACAGGAAGGGTATGAGACATATTTGTGGAATCAAGGGATATCTCACCATCAGAGCCAATGGTATCCGAGAAGTTCTAATTGAAAGGTGGCGAATTGTTAGCCATTTGTTCTTGAGCGGACCACTCTATACTAACCATGCGCAGCGCCAGTCGCGCCAACGGAATATAGCCCACAGGAATCCCACTTGCAGATACACCCTTCTGCTGAGAAAGGCTGCTAGAACCCGATTTAGTGATCTTGCGCCGCTTCGTGGGGCGACTGTCGTTGTTGAATGCGCCACTCTGCGCAAGAGCGGCGATCAGTGACCGAGGCACTGCATCTAGAATGGGCGGAAATCAGCCTCAATTCGACCGTCTTCATCGGGGGAGAATGCAAAACCATACCTGCAATGACTATCTGCTCCACGACCACGCCCATCCTGTCGTCCTGCTTTGTACAAGGCTTTCGCTGCAGGTCGCGATGTGATTGAGAAGATGGAAGCGCAATGCGATAGCCGATACTCTTATCTTATCAAGTCACGTGGTGATATATACAGCAAACAGCACAAACAACATATTAAACATACTGAAAATCACACTTAGCCCCCTAATTAGCTGCCGCACGTTCATTCGCACAAGCTCAAACATGGTTTTGTTTGGGCATAGTCATAGAACTCGAATCACGGGGCCGGGGATTCACATCAAGAATCCAATAACGCTTGTTGGAACAGAGGTTTGCTCTAAGCACCAGGAATCAGTCTTACCTTGCAACAGGGGCAGCTGAAGTCTCCCCATTATGTCTTTACAAGTGGGACAGGAGTGAGCCTGGCGTGAAAGCTTGGTAAGATGAGAAAGTTGGAAAAGCACAAGGTCAGATGCGAGATTCATGTTTTTGCGGAGCACAGCTTTGAAGCCTCCGAAGCTCTTGAGCTTTGCGAGATTGGCGAAAATTCGATGAGGTCTTGACAGGGTTGGATCTCGAAACCCTCGGTCATTCTGCAGTTTATTGCTCCAGACCTCCACAATCACACTTGGAAAATCCTCATCTCTCCAGCTTGTGTTCACAAGAGCTGCAGATTTTTTCGCCGCATGGATTTTTAGCACGGGAACTATGTACTTGTCTGCCACCTGGTAATCTATGGCGTGAAACAGAGTCGGTGAAGAGCCGCTGCTGATTCAGTCATATTCTGGGGGCAGTCCTTCAACAAACGCCAACATAGCCTCAATGGCACGGGGATGACCATCTTTGAGATTTATGGTATTCTCGTTTGGTTCCTGGCAATGAAAGAGAAGAATTAGATGTTAAGCCTTCTCGGATCTCGTAGATGTTCTTACCGACCAGATTCCCCTAAACAGGGGAGCGAAGTACTCGGACTTCGAACAGAAAATGACCTTGTGAACCTTGAAGATCTTCTCAGTCGTACGAATAGTCATATCGGATGATTGGTCGGAGTTGAAGAAGCTGGCTTTGTCAGGGCTGTGTGAGGAGCGTTGTAAGTAGGAGAGCTTATTTGGAGAGACAGGGAGGCTCTGTCATAGGCTTCCCAGTTTCATTGGAGGCAGGCTTTTAATTTATATCGGCAGTACGCTTCGTACCAGCCCTCTGATTTCCGTCGGTTGACACCGTATACAGGTTCCCCGGCGATGGACTTGAGAGCGGGACAAAACAAGAATGTCCGAGAAAGTGAAGTGGGGTGGAAGTCGATCGGAAAAAATTAGCAAGCGACAGGTTGGAAGTTTGACAAACATATGAATTGAGTTGTCATTCGAAATCGGAAAGCAATGAAAGAACCGGTCCAGATGGGGCAGGATGAAGATGGAGGAAGTTCAAACTTGCAGGCCACAGAAATGAACACCACCGTACATAAAGGAAGAGAAGAATAGTCGCAGAAGTCCTTAGAAAAATGATCGAAGCCCGACAAGTCTAATTAAATGCACATGCGGCCCTTTATGATTGTCTAGTTCCTCGGTTTTCCAGGACCCCTTCCGAGCATTTCTCGCACGCTCTGTCTTCCAATGGTATCTGTGCCGCGAGAAGATGAAACCGACCAGGCTCCAGGTTTGGTATCGAACACCACATCACCACCGACAGCTCTGACAGATCGTGAGTACGACTCGCCGTTTGCTGTACTATGGAATTCATCTGCAGTTTTGCCCCATGATGTCGTACCGCTGGTGACAGACTTATAGCGTGCCTGTCCAGACTGAGTGGTATGAAGCTTTGAAGGCCCTGAGGCGAATGTGTATGTGGATATGCCTAGACCCCCAGAGGCCTCAATATCCAAACCGCGTTTCATCCAGGAGTCAATAGTCAACGAATCTGCGGTGATGCCGTACGTTGCGTTGACAAGCAGGGGGTATTTGAAGGTAGTTTCGTATGACTTTGACTTGTCTTCGAGCCCAGTAAGAGTCGATACGCCGGACGTCAGCTGCTTATTGACTTGACTGTAACCCTGTTGGTTGACATATCCATAGTTTGAGAAAGACAACTTTTGTGTCCAGGAGTACTTGTCAGAGGATGCACTAAATGTCCTTTCCGCTACGATAGAGTATGACAGGGTGTTGTTTCCAGTCTCGCTCTCTCCCAGGTTGCGAGTGGCCGTGAACTTTGGCGCTGGAGCTTCAGTACGGGGAATGGAGTTACCCAGGGCAGCCAAGTCTTCGGAACCTTTCTTCTCCTCTGTGTAGAGGAAAATGTTACCGGTGACAACCCAATATGAGCCCACGGTATCTGCAAGTGTAACAGTTCCATTGGCGGAAACAGTCAACCCGCTAACTCGAATCTCAAAGGAGTGCTCTTTACCATCTTGAAGCAGTGGCAAAAATGGAGAGATGTCAATCTCGGGCATTCGAAGGTCGAAGGCATCGATTCCAACAATTGGGTGCCAGAAACCTGGGGCAACGCCTCCAGTAAATATTATAGGGAAAGGCCAAACGAAGCCGGCCAGCATTCCATCAATGTAGAGCTGGATTTCTCGGAAGGGTGAGTATCCATAAAGCTCTCCAACTGTATTGCTGAAGTCCTCCTCATCTTGGGAGAAAACGTTCGACCACCAAAATTCTTCCTCTGACTGGCCACACGCAGAGATTGCAACAACTGCTCGCGATGCCGCTGCTGGGATCGTGTACTTGACCGTTGTGTTATCTGTAGGGAGAGTGAAAGAACTAGACGAATTTGAAGCTGAACCCTTGCTAGAAATTGGCAGGATGTAGTCGGCAGACTTAACGTTGCCTTCGTAAGAGAAGTGTGCTGTCAATGTCGTATTGTAGTCCCCAGTGTATATTGAGTTGACGACATTGCCAAGGTCAAAAATCAACTTTTGTTTGTCCTTCCACAAGGCGTTATACTGGGACATTTCTTTGACGTAGGTCCACACAATCCCGGTAAATGTTGGCTCGGCAGTCGAGGTTCGGAAAACTTCTGTGTCCCCTAGGTACATGAGAGCCAGGCGGTCATACTGCCTACCACGGGAAGACACTGTAAAATTGATCCGAACGGTATCGAATTCACAGCTGGGTGGCTCGTAGATGCCTGTGAATTCTCGAGCGTCAGTGCAAATTTAAAAAGCCATCCTGAACACAAATTCTCACCAACGAAAGGCGCGCCGTAGCTATAAGCAAACACGTGGTCCATCAGCACCATATCGAGGTCGCAGCCGCTGGTACCATGAGACGTAAGGGAGACTGGCTGATAGACTTCAAACACTTCTTGCAGGCCTGTCGAACTGGCAGTCTCTGTAGAACGCTTGGGAGCCCAACTGCCGTCATGAAGTGCGGCGATTAGTCTGGCATAACCAAGAAGCAGCAATGTACAAGGTATGGCTATAATCATTGTCACGGCGAGCTTCCAGTCAAGTCTTTGATGGTTTTCGGGAGCTTCTTTGTTTTTGATCCTTTTGTTTCGATCCAGTATTGTCAACGGTCTTTGTAGACGGGTATGTAGATCCGGAGTCTTCACAATATCGGAGCCGACTATGGGAGTGTCGTAGCTCGACAATTGATCGGTCTGGTCTCTGTGTCGAGTTTTGAGAGCAGAGACAATGCTGGCGGTGGTCCAGAGAAATAGAGCCAAAATAACTAACCCAGCGAGATGATCTGTGGGAGAGAGAGTCTTTAACATGCCGAGATAAGATAGTTGGAGGTCCAACCAGGCTAGTAAAGTGTGCGATACTGCCATTGTGAGTAGTGGCCGTCGGACACCGGTGTCAGACTAGTGGACGCTAAAACGCTTCTCCGCATGAAGGATGCAACATTCGCGGGAGCTCGCGACGAGGCCGCGTTTACCCCTGAAGATAAGGCCGACAGGGGAAGGTGCGTCCCTGTACAGCCGAGCTTAGGCAACTTTCAGACTTCGCCCGGAAGAGTCGGGTTTCTGAATTGGATAGATAGCCGAGTGATGTAAACAATCAATACTATTAATATTTCGATACAAGCTTGGCTAAAACGGGCCGGTCTCCGTCATGGAATATCTAGCGTACGACAAGGTAATTTCGTGTGATTTGGAATCCTGATGAATGGTACTTGCCTAGACTAATTCCAGCCCAGAATAGCTAGAAGGCTATAGAAAAGTTTTACAGATGAAAAGATGATGCAAGAGACTCCTGTCTTGTGTATATGTCCAACCAAAAATCACTCCTTAGCAATGCACACAAAATTTCATGCCCGAATCTCACATGAACAAGCGCCAGGCACCGAGAATCAGAGCAGCGGTACCAGTGCAGACACCCCTACAAGATAGCGAGTCAGTATTAATCTGTGTATGGGGAGCGGGGTCCGGAAGACATACATAAGCCACTGAAGGGTAGAGAACTTTACAGCCTCGACTCGTTCCCTCAAACCAGCCACTTCTTGCTCAATGCGGGTTTCGGTCTCCTTGATTCGCATTTCTTGACCATTGGCTTCTTCGCGAATACGACCTTTCTCAAGGTTCAGGTCCAGGCGCACTGATGCTTGCGTTCGCCCAACCTCATCGCGCATGCGCGAGTTCAGCTTGGCAAGATCCGCAGCAATCTTCTCATGTGAGGAACGAGTGAGCTGAGCTTCAGTTGAATCGGTGTTCAGAAGTTCGGATCGCAGTTTCGCAAAATCGACTTTCTGAGTGTATGTAGATCTCTCGGAATCTATCGGATGATAGTCAGCCAGAGTATTCAACAGACGAATCGGCGGTATTCTCACCCTCTCGAAGAACCATCGTCCGTGTCAGGTTCTGAATAGACTCTTGAATGATATCGTTCAACACACGCATCATGGCCACAGCTTGTTCCTCGCTAAATCCTTCAGCCTGGAGGCGCTTCACGAACTTCAAGGTGTCAAAATGATGGTCGCGAGATCGTACAGGCGTCGCATGGAATGCCCGTTGCGCAGGTTTGAATGTCGCGACATAGACGCCATTGTGTCGAACAGGGTTGCCGAGAGGCTCGGACGAGATCGTTGGAGAGACCGGAGAGCGTCGGGCAACGAGAGGTGCGAGATGAAGTCTCCGGACTGATGTTGAATAGCCTCGCGAGGACTGTAATTGTGTATCCAGGGGATGTAATTGGCGGTTGAGGGGACTCCAGCCTTGGGAGTGTTGCTGTCTTTGCCATGTCGCGAAGACGGGTTTATAGGAGACGGGAGGGCGCGAAGTGGAGCTGTTCCATGTCAAGCGGGGAAGGATGTTTCGCGGTACCTCCGCGACATGCTTTTGGGGTGCCATAGCGCAGATGACTGGAGTCTCGATAAACGTTGCGAGGAGGAACTGACGCAGGAAGAACCAAGGAGAAAGGTAAGGATGACTAACGCCGCCGCCGCCGGAAAGATCGACTTTCCCCGACTGAGCCCCGCAACAATCCGGAAAACATCTACAAATGACTTGAACTTGAGCTTTATGACTTTGGCATTAAATCAGTGTCTATTATTTGACTATATGTCTCTGAGAAACTAGGAACCAATTATTTTCGGCTCAATATGCATATGCTATCGCAACTCTCTCTTTTTACTGGCCTGCATACAATCTAGAGGGAGAACACCTCCTTCAGCTGCTTCATGGTGTCGTCAGGATTATCGACCGCGTGACCGATCGTGCGAGGGTCCGCGTAGATCTCATAGTCATTGCCACCGGGGAAGCACTTGTCACCGAAGAAGTGGATGGTCTTGTAGTCCACTCCGGAGATGCCCTTCTCGGCCGCGATGTGCTGCAGGCAGTAGGTCTTGTCCCAGCCAGTGGGGAAGACGTCGAAAGATATTTGGCCACCAATGGAGAAGCTGTGTTTCACATATGTCAGTATTCCTACGTCAGCGGTTGATATTCTCAATCGTCAGGCACTTACTTGAGACCCCAGTCGGGGAACTCCCTCTTTAAGGCCTCAACCATGTCCCCCCTGATGTTGTGAATCTTATCGTAACTAATGTGATTGTAAGTCAGGCAACCTTGTGGGGGTGTTTACACCGAAGGATGGAAACATACGCCTGGAACTCGTCGCGCTCCTCAATGCTGGCGTTACGACCGATGGGGCTAACGTTGATCATGCCGCTGCGGAACTCAACAAAAGTACCACGCTTCTTGGGAAGCTTGAGCTTAGAGATGTATCCAAGGCAAAAGTCCGCGAGCTGTTGGTACTTTTCCTCTCCAAGCCACTGGATGAAGCTGGTGCTGGCAAGAGGCTCGCCCATGCGGTACGCAACCAGACCGTTCTCAGAGAAGCAGAAGTCGAACAAAGTGGTGACATCGGTGGTGGAGCAGCCGAGTTGCTCCTGCTGCTTGATGAAGTTGGAGCCGCCGACCTGCAGCACGTTAGAAGAGGCGGAAGGCAGTAGAGGGAAGACGACGGACATAGCCCATGGCACACTTGTGGCGCAAGCGGGAGAGAAGCTCAAGCATCTCTGGTGTGACGCTCTGCAAGTTCAATTCATATGTTAGTGATACTCAATTGAGAGAAACTTCATTCCAACATACACGTCTGGCCTTGGTAAGGGTCTCGTCAACATCGAACAGGACGATGGTGTCCTTGAGAGGACGGTCCTTCAGGGCAGGATAGACACTGGCAGCGGTAATCATATTGGGCTAAGATCAACTCAAGAAAATCGCAGAAATCGCGAAGAAAGACGGGAACAGGGGATAAATATAGACTTGACTGAGGGGTCCTTTTTTTGACCGCAAGCGGTGAGCAGGTGGGGGGTTGTACGTTAGCGCGGGTGTCAGTCCAGAACTGGCAAGAAATGCCACCTGGACTGTTTCAAGCGAGGTCTGATGACTCAATTATTGGACTTGAGATCAATTGAATCGTGGCACTATTTAATTGCGAACTCTATGCTCCGCAAAATTGCGGCAATTAGCGATTCGATCGGTCTACTTGTCATGTTATCGATAAGGGGATGGAGGATGTGACAACACTCTTGGCAGGTTCTTACCAGCACAAAATTGTAGTTTGTAGTATTCATAGTTCTGAATTATGTATCTACATTATTCTAGCTAGGGATGACTATACTACCAAGATATACTTGGGGGTCCCAAAATTCATCCAAACTCATCCCGTCTCACTGAATCCATCCTAACGCCGACTCAACAAAAAACCAATTTCCAATGAACTAGCGTCCCATGGTAGTCTGGAACACCTTTGCTGCCAGCTCACTCAGGAGCCGCGTTCGATCTGGCTGTGGAAGGTCCACGAAAACCTCATAGACACTTTTGCCCTTGGCGTCGCGGACGGCACCCAGACGATTACCCGCCACAGCACCAGCGAGCGCACCGGGGAAATTGCCCACGATGAACCCCAAAGCGCCCCCACTGACACCACCAAGAACGGCCCAGAATCTGGACGTTGGGCGAGTCCGTCGGCTGCCACCCTCGTCGTTCTCTTCGGCCAAGCCTTCCTCGCGCATCATCTCCTCAAACACTGATCCAAACTGATCGGCATCACGCTCGCTGCGGTTACCAAATCCAAAGCTGGACCATGGGAAGCCACCGGCGCCGCCCTGAGGAACCTCATCGTCGACTTCTTCTTCAGCATCTTCGTATGCGCGAACCTGGTCGTACTCCCGTCGTCGCGCAGGGTCTGACAGGGTGTAATATGCGTCGTTGATCTCTTGGAACTTCGTTGTCCGCGCTGGTCGTTCGGGTGAATCGGCAGGAACTCGATCGGGGTGGGACTTCAGCGATTCCCTGTATAGAGTTGTTTAGTATCCAGTGTGCTATTCATACCTACTGGTAAGGTTTCTCGTGTACGGACCTCTTGTATGCGGTGCGAATCTGCTGCTGGGTCGCATCACTGGACACACCAAGGATTTTGTCTGCAGGTCAAATTAGGAGGCTTGAACGATCTGCGATTTGGAGATAAGACATACAGTAGTCAGGGCTTTCTGTGGACCTTGGTTAGCTTGGGCTCAATCATGGAGCTAAGACAAGGGGTAACTTACTCGACATGTTGAGCGCAGGGAGACAAGTCGATATGATCGATATGGTGACAAGGCAACGATTGAAATAATGCGGACGCAACATCCAAGTATAAGCACGCCAGTGACGTCGCCACACTCTGAGGCACCAAGGCAGAAAACATGTGTACCTGCCTCAAGCCACAAGGCCACAAGGCCACAAGGCCACAAGGCAACAGCTTCCCCTCTCTAAAACAGTCTCACTTGTTATTTGCTACAGATTCGCTTCCCAGCCTCCCATTTTCTTGTCAGGGGCGGAGCTATGTTTGATTTCTTCCCCAGTAGTTTCCTAGCAAATTAATCAAACTCGGGTTGGTTTGCCCCAGATCCTGCATCTTGCATCTTGCATTCCATTCAATTGCCACCTGCACAGAAATTCGTTGGTGGAGTAGATGTACGCAGTCTAGACCTCGAATTGCGCACCTCTGCAGCTCCTAGCGGCTGACTTGCATCTGTCTTCCTTCTTCCTTTGGCTTGCCACAGCTGCCAGAGATTTCTCGATAGATTTCTTCAAGGCACACATATCTTGTGTCCTTCGGTTGTCTCCCATACCCCACACAACACACTCGTGTACAGCCACCGTCTACTCCATTGAATCAAGCCTGGACCAATTCTCCAGAAGCACGGGGTACAAGCTCAGATCACTCTAACATCCGTCAAAATGGGTTGGTTCGACGGCCCGTCTAAGTCCTCATCGCATTCGCGATCTGGGGGTTACTACGTGCGTCGTCGCTCTCCAGTACGCAAGTCATCTGGCTATTCGACCTACCATTCGCGACACTCTGCACCGTCCTTCTTCAACCTCGGCGGATTGAGCGGTCGATCTATGAGCGGCCGATCTAGTCCAACTAGATCAGTCTTCTCATCCTTTTCATCCTCCTCTCGACGAGCTCGGCCGCGCGAGGGCTTCGTTCAGCGCATGATCCGGTCCATAAAGCGCCTCTTCCGTGACATCTATCGCTATGCCCGCCAGCACCCAATGAAAGTTTTCATGCTGGTCATTGTGCCACTGGTCACAAGCGGAGTTCTGGTCAAGCTGCTTGCCATGGTCGGATTGCGCTTGCCTCAGGGGATTCTCAGTGCTCTCGGCGGTGGTGCTTCTCACGGCGCGCGGGGTGGATTCGGCGAGCCCCAGGGCCCAGGCTTTTCGGAGGGCATCAGTGGCCTGATGAGTCTGGCCAAGATGTTCGCCTAGGCGCATTCAGCTCGACAAGATACCCACATCGCCACCACCTTTGTGCAGGAAGGGGATGAAACGCTCAGCCTAACGACCGTCACGATACACCCAAAACTCTCTCTCACGCCCGACCTTTTCTACTTCGCGTTTTTTTTTCTTCTGTCGATATGGTATGTCCTGTACTGGGAGGCTCGCTCGGATTCGATACGCATTTCAATTATGAAAAGCAAGTGTTTTTAAGCGACAATTGAATGTAAGGATTTCAAAGTGAACATAAGACATGAGGAGCCCAAGGGGGCGTACTTTTCTCTTTTAAACCCAAAAGTATGGGTGAAGTATGTGTACCCAACAGTGGATATTACCCCGTTGGACTTCCCTACATCGGGCTAGGGACTGTGTGTCTGACGCTCACTGGCAGTAGTCCCGCAGGATTACTGACGTGGCCAGGATAGCTCCACAGATCGCCGTATAGTATGTAAACAAGTTAGGAAGGAGGCCATGTGATAACTCATGTCCCCTTAAAAACTGTACTCCGCAGTTGTAAAACTCACGGGAAATGACCCCGAACTCCTTTATTCTATTATAGATACTTTTGGTACGCCCAATACGGGCAAAAAAGAAGCACACATGCACATTGTGGCCAGCTTGAAATGCCATTGAAGCAGATCAAGATCGCTGAGAACGCTTGTTGCGCTTTCTGCTCGACCCCGACCTCGAGGTAGCGGTCGCCTCGAGAACCTCATCGACGGGCTCCACCTCCTGGTCCACCTCTTCCGGGTCCTCAGAAGTGCCCATAACACGACCAACAGTCTTTTTGAAGCACCAGACGGGCAGCTGGAACACCATAGTGTCACGAATGGAGGGACGTTGAATCTCGCCAACATCGAGCAAGAACTCCTGCTTCTCGCCCTCCTCGTTCTCTTCTTCCAGGAAGACATTGCCAATGGAGTCCACAATAAGGACCTTACCATTCTCAGCAACAACACGCTTCCGCTCTCCAGTGGAGGTGACGGGCTCCGTGGGAGTGGAGGTGCCTGACGGACGCGGGCTTGGCTTAGGTCTGCGACTTTCCTTCCGGTTCTCCTTGTCCATCATCCGCTTCTGACGACGGTTCATAGCAACCGCACCGCCCTCGGCCTCGGGGGCCGGGGCCGGGGCAGGAGCAGGAGCAGCGGCAACCGAGTCGATACCGGGGATACCCATATCGTCACCCCAAGCAGCCCGACGAGCCTGGCGAATGTAGCGATCGACAAACTCGCGCTGGCGCTTCCAGCCCAGAATCAGAGCACCGTAGTGGAGAGCACCACCGAAGACAAGGAACAGGCCCATCAGCACGGATCCTAGACCGGGACGGAAGCGCGAGTAGTAGTATCCGGTTCCCTTCCAAAGGGGGAAGCCATTCTTCAGGAAGTGATCATAGCGTTCACGGCCCGGGCCACGCAGAACATTGGCGACGAGGTTCAAGCGACTGGAGCGTTCGGTAGCTGCCTTGACGGCGGCATCGATCTGGCGTTTGGAGGGACCGGAGGAGACATTGACGCCCGCCTTGGACTTGGCATTGACCTTGTCCTTGGAGTAATTGGCGATGAAGGAGCGCTTGACCTTGTCCGGGTGCAGAGTACGCGACTTGGTGCGGTAGGCCTTGGTGATTTGGTCCTGGTTGGCATTGGGGCGAATCTCAAGGAAGTCTAGCAAAGAACCAAGTCAATTGCCTGAAAGCAAACAAAAAATGGAGATATTCTAGAGCGACATACCGTAGAAAGTCACATTGGCACCTTCAGAAAGGGCCACCTCATCCCTAAGATTGAAGATCTCGTAGTCTGGCAGAAAAAGAAAAAAAGGGTGAGTAGAGTACACAGTTGCAGGGAGTGTGAACAACGAACCTTCTTTGGACCAAGCAGCGACCAGGCCCACAAAGACGAGTAACAGGGAGAAGGACAAGACCTTCATGATAACAGAGATGAAGCGGTCAACACCGCGACGCTAAAGCAACAACCAACAAAGATAGTAGAACGAATGGAAAGCGGGCGAATGCAGAGTCGATGAGTCCACTCTGGAACTTCAGGGAAAAAGCGGTCGGGCGCCTTTTGTGATCCACCTGCAGAACCCCCGACGTGGCCCAATCGAGACCTTCCGGGGCCTGTGAGGGGAAGTTGGTTCTTTCAAGTTCTGTGATTTAATGAAGTCTCTGTGTGTCGGTCTATATAATCCACGTAGTTCCTTAATTCCTTCATCCTCTAACCCCAGATTGTGGTGATCGATCCGATCCGGTGCCTTTTCCGCACGCAGTAAACAGTGGGAAATGGGTCGGTGCTATTCTTAGGCCTTGCCCACCTTGAATCAAGGCAGAGACTAAGATATTACTCATCGGCAACCCAAAGGCTTCTATTGTTCTGCCTATTTCACTTCTCAAGTTCTCAAGTTCTCAAGTTCCTAAAGTGAGGCTGAGGTGTCGACTTTGGCCAGTGCTGTTGACTAACATCGAAAGGGGGAAAGTCCCAACGCGGGCAGAAAAAAGTGACTTCGTGTTCTTTCTCTTTGCACCTTCCATTTGCGCTTCTGCATCCATTGTTCAACTTTTCATCCTCTTCTACGCTCCTCTCTCTCCATAGTCTACACTCCACATTCGCCATGGCCATCTCGATCCCTATTGATGCGATCACCTCGCGTTTCGGTGACCGCTTCAACTCCCTCCGCAGCCAGTCGCTGAGCACTCGTTTCGCCAACCTGCGCCCCGTCTCCGAGTTCCTCGACCTCAAGCGCGTTTCTAAGCCTGCCAATTTTGCTGAGGTCCAAAGCCGCGTCAACTACAACCTGGGCCACTTCTCCAGCAACTATGCCATCGTCTTTGTTATGCTCAGCATCTACAGCCTGTTGACCAACCCCCTTCTGCTCTTCGTCATCATCTTTGTGACTGCCAGTCTTTGGGGCATCGGTAAACTTGATGGCCGTGACCTGGACGTCGGCTTCCGCCGCTTCAACACTTCGCAGCTCTACACTGCTCTGCTGTGTATTGGCGTCCCTCTTGGTATCTGGGCTTCGCCCATCGCGACGGTCCTTTGGCTGATCGGCGCAACTGGTGTGACCGTCTTTGGCCACGCTGCGTTTATGGATAAGCCAATCGAGAATGCTTTTTCCGAGGAGGCGGTCTAGGTGGTCGACCGCGAGCTCCTAATGATATGCCCCGATGGGGAAGACCACCGGGGGCACGAAAAGGGAGACACAACGGTGGAGGGGGACAGTATGAGGATCAAATGGCACGCGTGGAGGAGGTGGAGACTGACGAGGACGAGTATGGTCGGCAGCTGGTACGGAATGGCCGTGCGGCGTACAGGCGGCAATTGGAATATGGAGGACGGGGGCCGCGCAGGCGGCAGGATTATGATGATTTGACCGACGGTGAATCGGTTGTTGACGGGGGTGATTACGACCTTTACGACCATGAAGATAGCACGGTGGCCTACGCGGTTCAGCTAGCTATGCGCGACAAGGAGGACCAACTGGTGGACAAGGCGCTGGAGCGAATTCGTCGCGCACAGATGTTGGGAAAGAAAAACGTCCGACTTTCACAGCGCGAACTGGATGCCCTGGAACGCAGGCGCCAGCAGACGGACAGATCCGGTGAGGTTCGTCGGCCCAAGCAAAGTGGAAGTGCATCCAATACTCGGCCTCCGTCTCGACGCAAATCCGGAGGCCTGCCAGAACAGCCACCAGGACCTCAGGGGCCCTACGCACAATTTGCATATGGGGCCGAAGCTGGGTGGAATCGGGGTGCCGGAGCATCTGGGCGACCTACTAGTTCGTCCTCTGCGAACCGCCCGCGAACCCCAACCATGCAGTCCTTACGTCCCCAACAGTCCAGCTCTCCGCTTCGACCGGGCTATCCCGCCTTCTCTGAACGCCTGCCCCCCAACGGCCGCCCACAATCGATGCAGCCGATGCAACCACGACCACTGCCGGACGACCCACAATGGGCACCTCCATACTACAATCCCATGCAAATGAGTCCTTTTACAGAGCAGCCCCCGTACCAACCGCAGCTCCCCAGTGATCTCCGGGTCGGGCCACAGAGTCGCATGAGCTACCCGGCTGGGATGTCACCGGGACAAGCCCAGCATCGCCAGTCTGTACAGTCCATGGGCGGGCCGCCACAGCGAAATCGACAGATGCCTTCGGAGTCGGAGTCCAGTGAGGAAGAGAGTAGTGAGGAAGAGAGCAGCGAGGAAAGTAGTGAGGATGATGAAGTGCAGATCGTGCGGGTTGTGGAGCGTCAGGGCCCGATGGGTCCGACGGGTCTCCAGCGGCGGAACGTTTCTGGGGGCAGTCGGCCTCGACCACGGCGCAGTCGATGAAGGGTGAAGTGTCTCTCTCGGGCCCCACTAATATTTTGCTCTTCTCTTTTTGTTCTTTCAGCACGGCTCGCAAAACGGCGTTCCGGTAGACCCATAGATGGCTCTATGCATTTGCGTAAATATCAGTACATCATTTTCGTTCTTGACGCCTCCTCAGCCACCCAGGCACCCGAGATGCATAGATGTAGATCCGGTGGCAGGACAACCAGTTACCCGACTTTTGTGCAAATCAGGAATAGAAATGGCTAGAGTTTCTTGCATTAAACTGGAGCCTGTGGGGCACCATTACCATTACGATGGATATTACGTCCATTCGGGCCATCGTGGATCCGCTGAAGTTTTCGACCTGCCTTGGCAGCAATGACGTCGCCCCCATGTTACGTCTTTCTAGATGCGTTTCTTCCTTGCTTTTTACGATCATCGCTCTAAACCCCCTTAATTGACGGTTCCCTACATCTCAATCCTACAGCTCTTCCTCCTCCTCTTTCTCCGCCGTTCTCGAGTTCTCAATTTGTCCATGGTGCCCATCCCTTCCATTCCGAACGAACCGAGCGCACTCCTTTTCCCTGGATTCCACATCCGAGCGCCACCATACGCATCTTAATCTTAATTTTTCAGCCCTTTGCCGTTGTGGAATGTGCGCATATAAATAAGACATCAGTGAGTTCGCGCCTGTGCGACCGGTTCTCCCCCGGATGCTTCTCAATATTGTCCAATATTGTACCCCCTACCCCCTAACCCCTAACCCATCGATGACCAGGGATGTGGAAGCAATACTAACCGCGAATTAGAGTCGCATCTTCTTTTTTAGCAAAAAAAAGTCGCATATTTCCACAAACTCCTCGACGCGACCTCCCTGCTCGATACATACATTGGCACACGCGTAAAAACAGGCACAGCAAAGATGTGGATCATTTCATTCTGGGTTTTCCCTCTCGTATCGGCGTGCGTGTGGGTTGGTAAGAACGCCTCGGTTCCTATATCCGCAAAGATCTAATCAGATGTGTTAGCCATGTTGATTGCCATGCTCGCCGTCTGGGCCAGAGAAGGCGAACCGGTGTATAGCGAGGAGTCAGCAGGCCAGACTGTTGCGTATGTTCCCTAGGACCCCTGTTCACTTTGCCCTGCGGTGTTCGGCAGCTCACGCGATCACAGATACATCTCCGATATTGGTGCCTCGGGCTTGAAACCGCTCTTCATCGCGGGTAGCGTGGTTACCGTCGTCTTTTTGGATTTGGCTTTCCTGGCTGAGCGCTGGCTTCGACACGCTGGCCAGCTTGTGCCCAACCGCGGCTGGTTCGATAAACTGTGTGCTTGTTTCTCGATTTTCTTTGCCGTTGCTGGTGCGCTCGGTTTGATTCTGTTGTCTATCTTCGATACCAAGCATTACCCGCATAGACACGATGGTTTCCTGGTTATGTTCATGTGAGTACCGCATGAGTGTTTCTGTCCAGACTCCCACACTAACTCGATTCCCTAGTGTTGGATACGTCATCAGTGCCATCTTCATTTGCGCCGAGTACCTTCGACTGGGCCTCTTCTACCGCTCCCAGCACCGCATCCTGCTTGTCAGCTTCGCGATCAAGCTCTGCTTCATCATCATCGAGGTCGGTCTCGCCATTGGCTTCGGTGTGTGCCATAACAGCGACGACAGGTCGAAGAAGAACGCCGGTGCCATCCTCGAGTGGGTCATTGCCTTTGTCTTCACCGGATATGTCCTCTCCTTCGTTGTCGACCTGTTGCCTTCCGTCCGCACTCGCAAACACCTGCCTCAGGGTGAGAAGCGCGGCGTCATGACCCACGGAGATGACAGGTCCCAAAACGTGTCGCTGGAGGAGCCCTTGACGTACGATTCGCAGGGCCCCAACTTTTACCGCGGCCAGCGCACTTAAAACCAACAGTTTCCATTTCTTCCACTTTGAGAATGATTGGAGTTGGGACTAACTTGGAGTTGGAATTATTAATTTATTGTTTTGTATATGCGATGACCAGTCCATGATTTGCTGCATTTCTGGACGTTTTATATACCTGCTTCTGCCTCACATTTCTCATTTATTCCCTATCGATGCTTTACATTGCCGATACCGACGTTTTTTTTTTGTACATTTAACATTCTCTTCACGATAATTAAAAACTCACTCAAGTTTTTGTATCAAAACTGATCCTATCAATAAGAATAAAGCCGATGCCCGTATGATTACCGTTGTCACATATCCCATGTTATGTACAAAAACTGCCACCGGCATATCGCCCGGAGCCAAAAAGCAAAGTTACTGGATCAATAGTTTCTGTCGTATGTGTTCTTGCATCGCCGCATCGATGCCGATCCCCGCCAAATACCCTCGCACGCCCCCATATCTGTCCTGCAGGTACTGGGTCGTAGAGTCCACAAATCCAGGCGGACAACGCGTATATTCCTCACCCAAACCCAGGGCGCGGATTTCGCGCATGCGCTCCTCAAACTCGGGAACAAGTTCCAATTCAGAACGTACGTAGTCATCCGCAATAGCAGCGGTGGGAACAGTCTCACCGGCCAGCAAAAGTGCCATTAGAATGACCAGACCGGTCCGGTCCTTACCCTGCGTACAATGCACGATAAGCGGATAAGACTCCTCCTTCGCAAGGAGCTCAAAGACAGCGCGAAGTTCGCTAGCGCTGGAATCCAGGGTATCCTGCGCGAGTCCTGTTAAACCTCGCGGCTGCATAACCTGTTCACCAATCAGGCGGACGGCATCAGCGCGATAACCCGTTGCAGCCCAAGCGATGACTTTTCTGTAACATGTCAGAATCAGAATCAGAATCAGAATCAGGAAGCGGATAGGCAAGGGTGTGGCTTACAGATAAGTGGGCCAATCGAGTTTAGCCAGCAAGGCACGTTCGAAACTCTTGCCCGTCAAACTGATCAGGGCGCGCTGAGAGTCTGGGATTTGCAGTAGGTGCTCGTCTGCGTCTGAGGGCACGGGAGATCTCACGAAGTCGACGTCAGCGGGATCCTCGCTTGCGCCCGCGTTTTCGGCGCGGCGTTTGCGGGTTCCCATCTGATGTTCGGTTCTGGGCGTGATTTAGTTTGGAAGATCGGATTGTTATAAACATGGGATGGAGACTTACTGAGATCGAAGATCGATCACTGTCGCAATGTGCAGTTCCTCGGCCAGTCGGCGTTTATCTCGTTCTGAGGCATCGTCGAGCTATACAGCAGATCCTGATCAGTGCTCTGGTTCTTCTGTATGACTGTTACAGATAAAGATGGAATTACCCTGGCACTGCGGAATAGCACGCCCTCTTTCAAAATCCTGTTTTTCGTCAGATACCTGGCCTTTAGGGGGTAAACAGGGCATGAGCGCACGTACTGAGCACCAGCGAAGTGGTTAACGGTGCGACCGACATCGCGAAAGTTGATGATATTATCAAAAGGCCGATCGGCCGAGTCTAAATCGACGCTTCCCTGTCGTGGCATTGTGAATTAAGGGGAAACATTTGAGGATGCAAAAGATACAAAGGATGAGTTCCTCCAGTTTCCAAGTGGAGACGTGAATTGGCGGTAAACGTTGGGCAGGAAACTATCGCCCTGTTTTCTGGCCTGAGCTTTCCCCCTTCCCCAGGATCCACTCAAGCTTAATCGGTTGCTCTGACACATCTTTATTTTCTACTGGATCACTGGATCACTGGTACTGACTCCGATCCTTCCAGCCCGGCTGTAGATACGTCCAGTCGTGATCAAAGTTGAATCCGGTCCGGTACGCTCCATACGCGACCAACTCCACCGGACTCAGACGGGCTCCCTCCGCATCCAACGCCCACAGACTAATCGACAATGTGTTCTCCCCGTTATTGAACACACCAGGTTGGAAGGGAAACAGGGTCTGGGGTCCGATGTGCGGTAGGTAATGGCCGAACTGGTACCCATTCATGAGGATCTGCACGACAGCCGTCGTGTTGGTCGGTGCGTCGAGCTGCAACCCAATCGGAACGTCCGAGTCTGTATCCAGATCCAGTTTGAACGTGGTCGTGTAGAACCGACCCTCTGCACCGGATACTCCATCCAGAGGCGGTTCCCTGCCTGCGGTCTTGGGAATCGAGTACCCGGCATTGCCTTGGATGCGCCACGATGAGAAGTTTGCCAATATTCAAAATCCAGGGGAGCCATCGCTCATAGTAGGATTCCGCACTGGTTCGTGTACTACCCATCTGGCCATTGGCAGCCCACAGAGCAAAACTACCGGCCGAAGTCTCGCCGTTAACGTAAGAGCCCGCACGGGAAATCACGTAGAGGCCGGCTTGTTTGGCATAGTCGAAGACTCGCTGGACGTCATACGCGCCATTCTCAAAGTCGAAAGTACCTTCCGAGGCTGAATGGAAGCTCCAGAAGAAGTATACTATAGACAATCAGCAATGACCTGGAAAGGCTAGGTTAGGATATCGCATACTTGAAACCGCTTGAAAGCCATTGGCACGCAGCTTCTGAAAAACATCAAGCCACAATTCAGGAACAGGAAGCCGCTGGTAATGGGAATTCACCAGAGAAGACATAGATCCGCTCTCCTTCAACAGAAAGACTGTATTTATCCCATGTCACGTCGGTTGTGTTACCATCACTTGTCGCAGAGACACAGCAATACGACAAGCACCCCAGTAGGATGGAGAAGTATGCCAAAAATCGCATAGTGCCTGGCAGAGCCGAACAAATTCGGTCGGCTTCGAAGTCTACCTTCCCCGGTATAAGTTTGCATCTTGATTTTCGGAACTCGCGTTAGCGATCTCTGGTCCTGTGCCGGGATTGGTGGATGTTTTCATGATCAACCGTTGACGGCTTGGGCAATTCTCCTTGGAAGTGCGGGGCGCGCAAATTGGGGTTGTATTCCTAAGCACAAACATTAGCGTCTGGCGCATATGCAGCATGCAGGGGCAGCGCTAATCTAGCCGAAAGTCAAGCAGACCCCGCCATGATCAAATGATCTTTCAGCTACGGCAGACGATAGAATAAATGGTTCTATTGTATAAGCTCATATTGCAACTTTCCCTGATATAGCTAAAATTACATGACAAGTTGGCCTAACTTAGTGGCCATAAATATCTTTTTGTGTAGTTTGGATATATACTTAGGATAGGAACGTGAGTGGTGCACCGCGCAGCGGAACTTCCTCACCTTCAAAATAAATTCCGCTAGTAAAGACGTACATCACTTTGCTACCTATCGGCCGCCGCATCCACCTTTCATCTGGATTGCTCAAACGTGTCATGGAATATTCAATGTAGCATGCATCCGACTAGTCGAGCGCGGAGGAGTCGCACTAAAGCCCATATCACAAACAATGACTGCGATGAGAAAAGCCTGCCATCATCAGCTAAAGCTTCAATCCCATAGGATCCAAACTCAAACTTACCAAAGACATATCAAAATTCCCAGCTACCAAAACCTCCATCACCAACCTCGGGGGCAACGACCCTCCACTCGAATTATAAAGACTCGTCGGCACAGACCTGTTCCTCTCCATACTCTCCCGTATATCCACAACTTTGATGCCCGCCGCCCTAACCTCATAAACCCGATAAACAGGCGATACGCGATGCACGCTAAGATGCACCATCCTATCATCCTCGTTCTTAGCATCCCTCGCAACAGCATTTCGAAAATGCACCTCAAAGCTATTATGCATGGGACCCTTGAACCGAATATCAACTAGATCCGTCTCTTTACACCCGGGCAATCTCACGCGCCACGGCCGTCTATAGATCCAGCCTGGTGACCAGACCTTCTGGCTTTCGAATAAAGGGAGGCCGGAGGAATCGCGAAACTCGCGCGTAGATTTAGCGCTGAACTTCAAGCCCGTGGCTGTGAATAGAGTGGTGTCGTCGCTGTCATATCGGATACAGTACTCGTTTGATGAGTAGGGGTCATATTTGGGGTTTATCCAGAGGAGTCGTTCGAACTCTGTTATATGTTCCGGTCGGATGCCCATAGAATATGGAAGGTCCTGGACGGCTTTATCTCCCATGCTACCTATGGTGGCCATATTTTGCTGGGCTAGGGGATGAAATGGGATGGTGGGTTCGAAGAAGCGGTCATGATATGGTTGCGGGGGTAGACACCAAAGCTTAAAACGATCGACGCGGGTGGCGAAATCAAGGCAATCTACACGAGCTATGGTGGAACCTCGGAAGCTATGTAGAGATCCAGGAATATGAGTAAAGCACTTATTTCAGTAGAATGATAATCAAACAGAATCGTCGTGTATGTACAAATTAGTCGTAACGCGCCCAGATAATCAAGAACCCTTCCAAAGGCGCTGTTTAGGAATCACCGATAAAATCACACTAAATTCCAGAAACGCCTTCCCATAGTAATACTGCATAATTTCATATAGATAACAAGAAGATGAGAATTACAGGTCCTCGGAGAATCTCGACTCTCGCCCTGTAGTACTAGCATTGTCCCCAATAGCAGGTGGGACAGGAAGACCTTGCTCGACGGCACTGTTTCGCAGGCTCCGGATTCCAGAGTCGGACTCTTTGGGATCTGGAATAACCCCAGAGGCTGTCCGGGAGTGCGAGTTCCTATCAATGCCATTTGTTTTGGAATCCTGATTGGAGCGACCAATGGTCTTCATGAAGCTTTTCCGCAGGCGCTGTCTTTTGGAACTGGATTCGACTTGCCCGCTTGAAGTTGAATCGTAGGTTGACATTTTGCTCACTTCAGCGCCGTTGCCATTGGTTGACCTCCGATCGAGATCGTCGCCGGTGACAGGGTGGGAGCTCAGCGCTGCTCCGCGAGACCCGTTTTGCTCTCTCAGTGCAGCTCCGCCTGAGAAGCCAACCTCGCTGTCGGTATTGAAATCTGGCCCGGGCTGGTGGGGGTACACAGGAATCGGTCCGCTAGAGCGGCGAACCAATCGATCGCGGAACCAGGTCTTGAGCTTTGAGTCTGCTCGAGGACTCGTGATAGGGTGGACAGTGGGCATTGGAGACACGCCGCCCACGGCAGCAGCATCCTGCTGATCGGGAAAGTACCTGGGCGTTCCGGTATTCTCGTCAAGGGAGACAGGATCATCGACTACCTTCAAAGGGGCTGCATTGGGGCCAGCGGCAAAGACGGTTGCCGCACCGGGTGTTTCGGGCCCTTCGAAGGGCTCTTGGGCGGCAGCCACGCCAGACGGGGTTGAGAGGCCCTGTGGCGACTTAGTCTCCGTAGCGGAGGCATCCTCAGCGGCGGCATCTTCGGGAACAGAAGCCACAGTCTCCACAGCAGGTACAGTTTCTCCAGGTGGAGAAACGTTTCTAATCTCCCTGGTAGAAGCATCCTCTTCAGCACGGGCGCTGGATTCTGTGGTGGGTGCAACTTCTGGGGCATTTGAAGCCTCCGAAGTAGGAGTGATTTCCACGGCAGGGACCGTCTCTGCAGTAGTGGCGGCACCTGTGACGGCGGCGGCTCCGGCACCTGTGGCAGCCGCAGACCCCTCGGCTACTCGTGAGTCCTCGCCTGTGGGCGACTCAGTGGCCTTGTCAGTCGCTACATCAGCTGCTTCCTCCTCTGCATCCGGCTTTTCGTCAGGCACTCGTCTGCTCTTGCGCCTCAATAGCTGGAAGAAATTGAGTCCCTTCGATTGACGCTTGCTGGTGTCTATTTCTTGTATTAGCTTTGTTCCTGAGGTCCACATCTGGAATACTCACCTTTCTTTTGCTTCGTTGCGGTAACCATGTCGGCCTCGCGCTCCTTTTCAATAGCAGCTTGTCTTTCCTGTTCCTCCGCATCCAGGCGTTCCTCCAACTCCTGGGCTCGTTGTTTTTCAGCTTGGTCGCTAATCTCGTCCAGTGTTGGCTGGAGGCGCGAGCGGGCAACAGCCTCGACATCGGCCATTTCCATATACTGATGACCACCGATATTCACACGGTCGGCATTGACATTAGCACTGCTCGCCTCCGCAGATTCGGTTTCTCTGCGAATGCGAGCCTTGGCCGCCTCGTCCCACTCCTTCTGCATAGATGGCGGCGCTCGGCCACTGTCAGCCCACATCTTCATGTCCATGTTCTGCATGGTCTGGTCGACATTGCGCCGAGCAGCTTCCATGAGCAAATCGCGATCCTGCTGTCTTTTCTCGTCCACGCGATTAACCTTTGTCCGCAGGCTCGTCATCTGATGACGAATGTACTTTGACTGCTCGGCGTCAGTCTGTGTCGCATCTGCGTCACTGGAAGCTCTCTTTCGGCGAGTGGTCAAGCGCGATCGCTGTGGCTGAGGTGTAGTTCCGTAGTAGGCTTGCATCTCCGCGTGCTCGTTTCTCAAGCGTGCCAGTTTCTCGGCAGCACGCTTTTGAGCGGCCTCCTGCAGAGTCAACGCATTTCGGCCGGTGGTGCCAACTGCTCCACTAACAGTATCCCGAGATCGAGCCATGGCCTGAACGTGACCTCTCTGGGCTGCGTAGAGCGCAGGGTCGGCAGTAGTGCCTTCCTTGGAGTCACCGACATCGTACATATCCTTTGCCATCACGAGTGCCGCAGCGTGAAGGGAGTTCCTCCGATTACGCTCTTGGACTTCGCTAGCAACAGGAGGAGCTGAAGTATAGAGCTTGGCATTCTGGTTGGCGGCATGGGTGATCCGACTGGCCTCCATCGCATTGTCTAGGTGATCAAGAGGTCTGTCTTCCTCGGTTGCGAGATGTCGGGATGGCCCAGTTGCAGTGCGAGTATAACGAGGCTCAGATTTGATCACTGGCTCACTTGGAACGGAATCAGCCCTCTTCCGCGTCGCGTAAGCCCCGGTGGCCGCCTTAAGCGCTTTGGCCTGGCGTTCCTTCTCTTGCGCCCGATCTTGCTCCATCTCGATTTCTTTCTCACGGGCGGCCTGTGTCGATCTTTGATCCCGTACGGCAAGAATAGCCGCGCCGAGTCCTTCCGCGCTGTATCCAGCGCTAGGTTGAGGAACCTCGGGCGGAGAGAAGTCCTTCACGCAAAGGGCGGCCTTTTCGGCCTCGGTGTATCGGCCGGGGCGCCATACTTCGACGGGCTTGTGATTAGCGTGGGCGAGAGCGGATGCAGCTGAAGCATGGCTGAGATTCGGAATGATCACTCGTTGATCTGGCACGAGAAGCATCGCAAGTTAGTATGAGGGGATATAACCCCCGCGGCCAAGGGCGTACTCACTCGAGTTAAGTGAATCGGGCGCAGGCTTATCGCGAACGGATGCCTTGCGTCGAGGATGCACGGCATATAGCGCAGCAGTGGCAGCTGTTTCAGGCACAAGTGAAAGTCAGCGATCAGTGCGCTCGCATAGGGTTTCGCATGACAGATCGGCGATCGTTTCCTTACCGTCATCAGCAAGACGAGCAGACCTGGGCCCCGAGGGCATCTCAGCAGTAGCCATGGTGGAGAATCGCGTGAAAAGAAGTCTGCATTCCTTCACGATCAGATCCAAGGTAAGACTGGGGGAATGAATCAGTCAAAAAGAGAGTGGATGGGATGGAAGGCCGGAAGCTTCTTTGAACCCCGTGACGTCGTCGATGATCGACCAAAGATCAAGAAGTGGGTTCAAGAAGTGGAGGTGCGAAAAGCCCATTGCATCATCGCGCCCAGAGTCTAATCGACCGATGAATCAATGAGAGCCGCTGCCCTTGCGCGGAGCTCCTCTATTTCCGCTTTCGACCCAACCGACCTCTTAATCGGTGACGTGGGGGACTCTTTCCGACTTTTCTTTTCTACCACATAAAGGTTACACCCGGGAGGCCGGTGAATCGCGAGACTTCATGAAAATATCTGTCCCCTCCGAAACTAATACCTAGTGATGGTTGTCATGACTTTCGGCATGTACCGAGCCTGGTCCCTGTGCCAAGGTCCTCTGCCAACTTTTGGGTAGCTATGCAATACTTCTCTAACCATCACGTACGAATTAGGCTGTTCTTTCCCCCCCACCTAACCTGATTCACAATCCAGCATGTTTATAGTTCATCCACCACCTCCTTCTTATGATCTACTGACGATCGGACAAGTGCTCCGCGGGGGACCCCACAAGAGCTATTTTTTTTGGTTCACCAGCCCTACGGATTCGCTTCATCATGAGAAATGCAGTGGTCACCATGCGAGATATCTAATGATGGATTAGAGCAATATCACATACAATGGACATATTCGCACACCATAGCTCATATTGAGGTCAAACAACCTTCATGATGAAATAGATCGATGCAAAACCAGATTAAACTACAGAAATGTGATGTGTCAGATACATCTTGTCCATGCGATATCTTCCACGTTCATGCGACACGTTTCATGACTTGGACGAGCGATTGCTGCCTATTCAGGAAGTCTACCACGATCGGCACCCCATTTTTCAGCCGAGTCAATTCGCGTATTGACTAAAACGAAGTCTCCACCTTGGACTTCCTTGCTCCTGAAAGCCTAATTTTCATGGTTCACGATTCAACTCAGTCTCGGATAGTCTATGTACCTGCAAAGTCCAACGCGAATCCAGACACGTAACGAGTCCGAGACACGTGTATCACGTGACTCCAACAAAGGGGTTTCGGTGCGGAAAAGGAAAGCATTGCGGCAAGCTTTGGGTCTTCTTATCTTCCTGCCCGGAATTGCTCGCTCGCAGGATTCAAGGCTATCTTGACCGAATCAACTCGTCTCGTGTTTGACCAGGGACAATCTGGTTGATACTATCCTGGCACCGTATCATCTGGAACACGCTTTTATGTTGCACATGCAAGGAGTGGTTTAGGTAGTGAGGTCTTTACTCGCTCCAAACACCATCATCACCGCCAGTATACCCCCAACCGAGCATCTCCAGCAATTGTGTAACCATCACCAAATTTGATAGAATCTTCAATGTCAAGCCATTGACGCAATTAGCCCCGTAAAACAAGCCCACAGCCGTGCGTCCGTGCACCTCTCAAGTGGAACATGAAGCTTGGCCTCCGACCTGCAACTTTTGTACATATGTATCAATGCCTCGAAACGCACACTTCCAACCAGGCCGGGAGCCTTTTCACCACCATCCCAGCCTGCAGCTCCGCCAAAGCCACGTCTCAGGCCCAGTCTCCTTCCTGAATCCCACCGGGGCCCGCTACGCGCCAACTACTGGAACCGCCGATCAGGCATTGAAACCACAACCTACCCCAGAGCATATTGAACATGTCTGGCGATCGCGTGATAATCGAAAAGGTCGTCATGCGCTGAAAGTTGATTACCGAGGGCTGCAGGCAGGGGCCACGCCCCCGCCGACGACGGGGCTCGGGGCAGTAGCACGGGGGATCTGGAGGATGGCTACGTGTGTCCCGTATTGGGACGTGTCGTACCTAGTCGCGACCACTTTTACGCTCGGGTCGATAATCTGGATCATCAATGCGTTCTTTGTGTGGTTACCGCTTGAGATGCCGACGAGTGAATTCACGAACGAGTCTCTGGTGGGCGGGGGCGTGACCGGGTTCATCGGTGCGACTGTTTTTGAGATTGGCAGTGTTCTGCTGCTTCTTGAGGCCGTTAATGACAGCCAGACTGGTTGTTTTGGTTGGGCTCTTGAAATGGAGCTTGAGAAGGTTGAGGCGGCTCATGCGGTTATTAAAGTGACGCCGGACAAGGATGACTGCACGCATCATCATGCTAATAAGAGGAATCTTGTGGGTGCTGGGAGGGACGGAGTTCGTCGACATTCTCATGATGTGACCAGTGGCTATGTTACTTCGTCGCCCGAGGGAAAGTCGTTCCGCTGGATGCCTTCTCTGACCGAGTTGCGGACACATTACCTACATGAGCTTGGGTTTCTGGCATCACTTGTCCAATTTATTGCCGCAACGGTTTTCTGGATTGCGGGATTCACGGGCTTGCCGGGGATCATCGACCATATGAGTTCAAACTTGACGGATGGAGTCTACTGGGTACCGCAGATCGTTGGCGGCTTCGGCTTCATTCTAAGCGGTTTATTGTTCACCCTTGGGACACAGGAGAAGTGGTACAAACCTGCGTTCCATGTTCTCGGATGGCATATCGGGGCCTGGAACTTCATTGGAGGTATCGGATTCACCCTTTGTGGTGCACTCGGACCAGCGACTACGAACTCCGGTGTGGAGTACCAGGCTACGCTTGCTACCTTCTGGGGTTCTTGGGCTTTCATGATCGGATCTACGATACAGTGGTACGAGAGCCTGGAGAAATTTCCTGTTGAGAAAGCCCGTGGGGGAACTGCAGAGACTAAACATGAGGTTTGAGTTTTACAAAGGCTTCAAGACACCAAAGCGTGCTGAGCCATTAAATTATTCGTGTACATTCAACTCAACAGACATAATTCTATACTCGATGATCATATCCATTAAGGTTCCATAACTGGACTGCCAAGAAAACGATATGGAAATGATCCATAGAGATTTCATCACCAGAGGTGCAGAATTTCGAGGATGTTATACCGCGCAACGAGCAGCCGATTCCATTTCCCAAAGACATCTGCGAATCAGGTATTAGTTTGGCCCGAAACAGCGGTACTCTTGGGGATACTCACACATAGGGACGCTCAAAGCACAAATGCCGACTTGAATGCTGCCAATGACAATCATGGTGTGCTTGATACCACCATGAGCAAACCAGTTGTAGGCATAAAAAGTCAAGACGAAGCTGAACATGTTCTTGAAAATAAGTAAGCAAGTAAAAGCCTCCACTGCGATCTCACGATGGGCATCGACAATATAAAGCGAAGCAGCAACCGCACCCATGACCATGCCGATGATCAAAAAAGCGAAAAATACATCTGGCAGTAGCCAATGGTACTTCATCACATCACTGGCCGTCCAGCCAAACCCGTAAAGACCCATACAGGCAAAGATGAGTTGGAAGACCACTAATAGAAGGCGGAACTCAGGCTCGTATTTGCCGCGGTTGAGTCGGATCATAATTTTGGTCATGAAGTCACTGAGCATAGCTGACAACACCAGGCCGATCATGGATCCGATAAAAGCTCCTGTATACAAATATCCTGTCTTGTCTTCTTCAAACCATAGTGGCGGACCGAGGAAGACAATGGCTAGCACGACACCGATGAACACGGCCCAGCCGATAACGACGCCTTGGATCAGACAAGCCTGAGGTGAAAGATCAGCATTGGAAGTTGACAAGGACCGTTTGTACATACAAACATAATTCCTGGGTGAAAGAAAAACAGAGGGAATGGACGTAGAAGTAGCTTGAAGAAATTTTCATCCGTTTTTCGTCCATTGAACAGCCTCATAGATTTGAGGAGAGAGTCCTTCTCTGGAACCGTTTCCACAGAGACTTCAGTTCGCGAAATCCCATGCTCTCCAACACCTGGGACGAATGCTTTGGATTCGTCATGGGCGTTATAATCGGACGGTATATCTGAGTTCGTCGATTCAGCCTGGTCACGCTCGTGCTTGAAGTCCGTATTCAGATAGTCGGGACGCCTGTATGCAGTCTCGGGTACGAATACAATCATAAGAGGAAGCGAGGCTCCAAGAAAGATTGCCACAAAGTAGAACGACCACTGCCAGCCGAGAGACTTGGTGATTTTGCCGACGAAGACCGGGGTTAAGAATGCGGCACCGAACAGGGCCACGTTGGACACTGCCATCCGCTTCCCTCGTTCCTGGAACCCGGTCAGCCTTTCCCGAGATCTTGGTGCGACGTTTGACTCACATGGACAAAGTATAGATCGCCGACGCAAGCATTGACCAGTGCTTCAAATGGAGCCAGGGCTACTCCTTGGAAGATACGAGCCCACAAGAGGCTAGTCTCATTTGTCCCACTGGCACCAGCCCAGATACAACTCACAATCATCAAGATGTGCCCGAGTATGAAAAGGTGGCGCTTGCCCCAGACACGTGCTGTAGGAACGATAAGTATACCTGCGACACCCACACCGCAAAGGTGATATCCGGTCAACAATGCAGCGGCTTCGAAGGTAATCTCCTCATAGTCTGCGATAGTGACGGTGTTGGCAGCCATGATAGAGCTGAGCGTAGTGCAAAGCACTGTCACGAAAGACAGAATGCCCAGGATGAGATCGCGCCTCCATAATGGCCAGTTCTAGAGCGACCGAGATGATCAGCCCTTCCCGCTGCAAGTGTATTGTATCTGTACTCGACTTACCAGAGGATCGTTGGGATCATCGCTCGGTTGTGGCACGAGAATAGTCGGCACTTTACCGCTGCGGCCATACTTGACATGCGAAGTACCAGGTACCTGATCGCCTGAACCGTGGCCCTGCTCGTAGATGTTGGAGGTACCTAAAAATGCAGGACATAAGCCAAGTCCATGTGGAGAAAGATGCCAGAAACACAAAACTCACCAGGGACCTGTTCGGTCATGGTATCCAGCACCCCCAGACCCATGATTAGGGGTAATGCGCTTGAAGAGTAGTTGTGGAGAGCAAAGAAGAAAGAGGGGGAAGAAGCTCAGTCAAGAATGATTGGACATGGCTCACAAGACAACTCGGCGAGAGACAGAAAAGTCGCAGCTAGCAACTATGCCGGGCAGGATTTAAAATTAAGGTAGGTAAAAGGTAGGTAAGATAAGGATGGTCCGAATAGCTTCACAAGACAGCCAGCCCTGGGTCGATTTCCAATGAATTATTTCCGCCTGCAGTGTAAGGTCAAACGCCTCGGGCTGCTGTACGTCCTCCAGGTCAGCGTGATTGGCTTTCAGGAGGCATGAACGTGACAAAGGAGTCGTAAGATGCAGATCGTGCTGTAGAGTACCTAAAACCTTCTGTTATTCCGTGGTTGAGGGGGAGCATAGAGCCGATCAGCCCTGGCGCCGAGGTATCACATTTTATACGAGCTTTTCCAGTGGGCTTGCTTTCTTGTGCACTATGCACAAGGTGCTTACCCCTACAATTGTGCTCGAGATACTATGAAATATACAATGAGCTATGTGCCCCTTTTCTGGTTGCATGAAGATTCCAACACGAAAGCGAGGCCACCCTAGGAACAAGCAGAACGGGGGAAAACAGGGTCTTGGCTCCACGGTGGAGTTTGAGACGCCCTGAGCTCAAACCTTAGTTCGGTTCAGCCCACGTACGGTGTGTACTGCCCTGGTATTGACAGTATTGCTCCGTGCCGATACCCTCGTGGGACGTGTGCATAAAGTCCGTACGAGCATCTATATGTTCAACAATTTGACATCTGGAACCAGTCACGCTATTTTTTACTCTAGTCTCTTGATCTTACTGTTACAAGCATAAGACTGGTAGTTGTCCTTACTCTCTATCTAAGAGAAGAGATCTGGTCTTTAGAAGATGGCTTGGAGAGAGTTTCAAGTTTTGATTTGGGATTTGTAGACCACTCAGGTGACGATAAATGACAACGAGGCAGAAGACGAATGTGAGATATGCAGAACCAAAAGAGATCATGAAGGATACCTTCGAGATAGCTGCATATGAGATTGTCGTTCCAAAGTGTTAATCACACCGTCAAGAACAAGGCTGCCAGCCACTTCTGCTTGGTCATCTAGGGTTGAGTGAGCTGTAGCTCAGTTCGATTCTTGGCCCATGGACGCTGTCGTCAAATCTATCAACCAGTCTCGCAGATGTAAAGAGGCGTCTTCTAAGTTATAATTCCATATCAGTGGGTTGTTTCGATCGAAATCTTCCTTGACGCTGCAACGCATCTGATTGTTCCAGATCATACTAATATCTTCAAGGATAGAAATCCTAGCCTTAAGGGTGTCCAGCTGCTCTAGGACCGGGGAAGCAGGATAAACAATAATCTCTGCAAGTGAAACTCCGCGACAAGATGCATACAGGTAAAGGGTCCTAAGGAACCTGGAATTCTTCAATGAGCGACTCCAGAGACAGCTAAATCCAGGCAAGATGGGGTTGAGATAGGCAGGAGATGTAATACTTTGAATGACAAATAACATCGACAGGCCCTCATCTGACTGAGTCGGCTCCGGGTATCGGTTCCTGAAAGTCTGTTCAATGTTCAAGCTTTCATTCCCAAGGATTGGTTTGTTAGTTTGGCACCGTGAATGCTAGACAATAGGAAAGACCAAAAAGCTACCATGATAGTATAGTGAGGGCGGGCTTGTAATGTACATAGTGCTTTCAAGCATTGATAAAGGGGCCAGGCAAAGAGTTTAACAATTCCTGGCGCGATATAATCCAAGGTTCGCGGACGCCGTTGAGTTTCCGGAACAGCACCTCATTGCCACGGCTCACTAAGACACCCAACACAGAATCCTACTGTAATACACCATACAGGGCCAAACGACATCAGATACGCGCTAGGCCGTGGTTGCACGACGTCCCAATAGTGCAGATGCTGGGGTATACAGAGGCGAGGCAATCATTGGATCTGTAAGCCCCCCTGGCTCCCAAGGCAGCCAAATGTGCAGCTGCGGAGCTTCTACAAATAGCGGAGAGCGACGAACTGTCCCTTTCTATTCCTCACCCAACTTCAATTTGTACTATTCATCACCATGAAGCTCACTCAGATTACTGTGGCTCTGGCCGCTCTGCTGTCTACCGTCGTTGCTCAAAGCCTGAGCGATTTGCCCGATTGCGCTGTTTGTTGTTTTCTGTCTCTAAGCCCCGAGAACAAGTTACTGACGAATTGGACCATGTAGAAATCCTGCGCAACCAGCTCAATTCCTGCAGACTGTGGCATTGATGTGGCCTGCATTTGCAAGAGTGAAACCTTCCTGAGCGACATTGCCTGCTGTGTGGCCGGCAAGTGCACCAAGGCCGAGCAGGAGAGTATGCTTTTCAACCACCGCCGGCTTGTTTATTTGCTGACCTTGATTCTCTCTGCGCTACAGCTACCCTCGAGGTAGCTAAGAAGATCTGTGCCCGTGGCGGTGTGACTGATCTCCCCTCTGCCGTCGTTTGCTCCAGCTCCAGCTCCAGCTCCAGCTCCAGCTCCAGCACTGGAGCTACCACCACCGCTTCTGCGACCAACAAGACTACAACTGAAACCACTCTCAGCGGTTCTGTCACCTCCACCAAGACTGAAACTTCTACCGAGGCCACCGCAGCATCTACTGCCACTGGAAACACTGCGTCAACCACCGACTCGTCCTCTTCTGCAGCCTCGTCTGCTGCTTCATCCGCCGCTGCCACTACCGGTGCTGCAATTCTCGGCCAGACCAAAGACTCCTCTCTGTTGGCTGCCGCAGGAGTCGCTGCTGCTTTCGCAATGCTCATTTAAAGCTGGCCATGCACAAAAATTATTATTTCCAACTTTAGCGATATGACACTATATCAGAATGCTGATTGATGGACGAATCCGAAGAAAAGCGCCCTGTTGAGAATGCAGAGTGTGCTCTGATGATGAAATGCTATATATGTAATAGTGATGACAGTTTTTAGCAAATGAAACAAGCATATCTATTCTAGTGTTACACGTCGTGGCGCGAACCTGCTTTCGCCGTAGAAAGCTTAGTCGTCACGGGCATCCTCCAGCAGCTTGGTCAATCTTTCCTGTCGCTCCTGGCGGAGAGTCGAGAATGCCTGTATCTAGATGTTAGTCCGGGCATGCTGTAATGAATGGAGATTGTACGAACCCAGAACCACGTCATCATCTCCATGAAAGCGTACATGAAGACCACGCGGTGCTTCAACAGGCCCAAGCCTGTGACTGCCGCAGTTGAAGAGTAGGTGGCGCCCCTGCCCAAGTAGATGAAGAGAGAGAGTGCGCCGAACCCAGCGAATCGGAACCCGGCGATGGTGGTCCAGACATTCCAGTACATTGTCAGGGATTTGGTGATGTACTCGGGAAGCTTGGCCAAGATCTGGAGGTCCTCAGCGGGAAGGTTTCCGTTCCGCAGAGGTCGGATATAGGGCAAAGCTTCGTCCAAAGCTTCGTGGAAGGGGATGGTAGACAGGAGCACGAGATCGATGAGGGCTTCACCGAGGAGCGGAATGGCACAGTAGGCGAAAGGAGACTGGACAGAGCTCGTCATGGCAGGGAAGTTCTACACCAACGTTAGTTAGAAGATCCAATTGATGCAGATAAGACCGGATGGGATTTGTACGATTTGCAAGGCCTCTCCCATCATGAACACCATGTCGGAGTCAGTGATAAGCTCCGGGCTTTTGATCAAATACCCGGCAATGACAACCAGGACCACGGCATGCGCCTGGATGAATGTTTTGGATGAGATCAGAACCATGGTGGCGGTTGGCAATGTGGTAGTGGTGAAGACGAAAAGTGGCCTTGGGACGAAAGGGCTAGGCCGAGTGTTGTCAAGCATGTGGGGAAAGCAGCTTCTCCGATCAGAACCTCCCCCCCACCACCGACTTCGCCAACGCAAATCGGACGGAATAGTTGCGAGGGACGCACTGTAACGCTGCTGAATATTGCAGCGCTGTCGAAATCATGGTCCAGGCAAGCTTCAACACGGAGCGACATGTCAAATACTATCTCCGATGCCTCAAGACCTTCCTCCCATCGGCCTATATCTCCAATGACTCCAATCGCATGCTCCTCGCCTACCTGACCCTCTCTGGATTGGACGTGCTTGGAGTTCTACAGAGCAAGACTACCTCAGAGGAGCGGCAAGGGTATATCGACTGGCTTTACCACTGCCAGGTGCCAACGGGCGGGTTCCGTGGGTTCTCAGGAACGGATTTCGGCGAGGCGGAGCGGACGAAGGATAATGAAGTCTGGGATCCTGCAAATGTGCCAGCGACATTCTTCGCACTGGTGAATTTGCTCATTTTGGGCGACGACCTGTCTAGGGTTAAGCGTAGGGAATGTCTCCAATGGTTGCCCAAGTTGCAGCGCGACGACGGGAGCTTTGGAGAGATTATCGGTCCTAATGGGAAAGTGGAGGGAAATCGCGACCTGAGATATTGCTGCTGCGCTGCTGGCACGCGATACATTCTACGAGGCAAACATGCCAAAGGCGCGGAGGATGTGGACGACATCGACGTGCCCAGATTAATATCATTTATCGAGAAGTGCCAGGTACACAATACCCATTCTCTTAATGTGCCATTTATTTGATATTGGCTATGTTTGCTAACTATCGCCTGAATCAGACATACGACGGGGGGATGGCTGAGTCTCCCTTCCGCGAGTCGCATAGTCCGTTTCCTCCAATTCCCCTCTATGAACCATTTTCCTAACATAACGTTCCAGGCGGTCATACATATTGCGCAGTTGGATCTCTAGAATTTCTACGTCGGGCAACAGTTGACAGGCAGCGGGCGGATCTGCTGTCGCCCGGGTCGGCGAAGTTCGACGGTTTGGTGAACTGGTTGGCATCGCGGCAGACGGACAATATCGGTGAAGAGGAAAGCGAGGATGAGGACGAGGACGAGGATGAGGATGAGGATGAGGATGAGGACAAGGACAAGGACAAGGACAAGGACAAAACCAAGAGCAGTGATGACCAAGAGGCCGATACAGAGACTGGTGTCGAGGAACGGGTACACGCTCTGCCCGGTCTAACGGAGATCGCGGGCGACACAATCGCGTGCGCTGGGTTCAATGGCCGGTACAACAAAGTGGCGGACACTTGCTACTCCTTTTGGAATGGAGCAACACTGCTGGTAAGTATCTCATGGACAGTATACAAGTATCCCGCTCACCGACGTAGATGCTGGATCGATATTCTGTGATTGATGACGAACGAAACCGGCGATATCTGTTAGAGAAGACGCAACACCTGATCGGTGGCTTTGGCAAAGCAGTCGGGGATCCTCCCGGTAAGACCTCCGTCAGCGTGGCAATGGCAAGTTGCTGACTCAAGTCCAGATCTCCTCCACTCATATTTCGGATTGGTATCCTTGGCCTTTCAACATGAGGCAGGGCTCGCACGCGTCGATCCCGCGCTGGTCACCAGTGAACGTGTAGTTCAGCATTTAGCATCACTACCCTGGCAATAGAGAAATGAAAAAGGTGGGGATTGGGGATCTCAAGCAATGAACGGACCTCCACACTTCCGTGGAATCAAGGCACAATTTCCTCTGAAACGTAACCACTACTTTTATTCAGGGGCTGATATAATAAAATTCAAGCCGTTCGAGTCCAGTGCCGAAGTCCCCACATCGGTCCACCACGTTCCCGTTGACGTCTTGGTCTGGCCTTGTATGCACATTCCTCCTTCTCTCGCCCGCACCCTCTCCGTCACTCCTTCACTCCTTCACTTTTTCACTCCTTCACTCCTTGAATGGCAATCCTGCCCACCACTCATTTATCCCCCTACCCGACTCGCGCAAGGATCTCCGGCGACGGCACTCCCGGGGATCGATCATAACACATGCCGCCCAGGACAAGAGCGGGGGTTCAAAGCCAGAAACAAAAGGAAAAGGTGCGTGCAGAAGAGCCGAAAGCTTGGGATTGCGAACTGCTGCCTGCAGGTTACGGACGCTAAGTGTCTAAGCCCTCGGCTGCGCTCCCTTGGATCCCCGTTGGGTTGCCTAGGGCATGTGGCTAACTGAGAGACCGGTCATGGTCGCGTGTGATTACAGCTTGCAAATTCCTACAATGAATTACTCGAGTATGTTTTTCTCCTGCCTCGCTATATGGACCACTGCTAATGCGCCGCCTTTTAGAGAATTCTCCTCGAAGGACCTGCGGAGCGTCGGAAATTACAGTCTAGGGAGATTGATTGGGAAGGGTTCATTCGGCAAGGTCTACCTCGCAACGCACAAGCTCACCAATGGCTCCAAGGTACGAATGCCAGGCTTGATTTGACGGACGAGCTAACGGGTGATATAGGTGGTACTCAAGTCCTCAAGCAAGGATGATACCAACCTCGCGCGCGAGATCCACCACCACCGCCAATTCCTCCATCCCCATATTGCGCGACTGTACGAGGTTATCGTGACGGAGAGTCTTGTCTGGCTGGTCCTAGAATTCTGTCCTGGTAGGTTGAGTGCACACGTCTTCTGCGGGATTATTGACTGATGCGGGTCCATTCTTTAGGTGACGAATTATACAACTACCTCCTCCGCCACGGTCCGCTACCTGTCGAGAAAGTGAAACGGATCTTCACGCAACTGGTGGGCGCTGTGGCTTACGTTCACAGCAAGTCATGTGTACATCGAGATTTGAAGTTGGAGAACATACTTCTGGACAAACACGAGAACGTGAAGCTCTGCGACTTTGGGTTCACGCGCGAGTATGAAGGAAAAGCGAGCTATCTGCAGACTTTCTGCGGCACAATCTGCTACAGCGCCCCGGAAATGCTTAAAGGAGAGAAATATGCCGGTGAGAAAGTCGATGTTTGGAGCCTGGGAATTATTCTCTATGCGCTCCTAGCTGGCGAACTACCTTACGACGACGATGACGATCAAGTCACTAAGAACAGTATTCTTTCTGAGGAACCAATCTATAACGACAAGTTCACAGATGAGGCCAAGGCATTGATCAATCTTCTTCTGTCCAAACGGCCCTTGATTCGACCGAGCCTGGAAGAAATCCTCGCCCATCCTTTCCTTGCGGAGCACGCTCCTGAGCAGCTCGCTATTCTCAAAATCCCTCGACCATCTCCTTTTTCCACGCCACTGGAGAAGACCACATTACAACGAATGAAAAGTGCAGGTGTCAATATCGACGAGGTCATTGAGAATGTCCTGGCTCAACGATGTGATCCATTGGCTGGGTGGTGGGCATTGTTGATTGAAAAAGAGCAACGAAAGGAACAGAAGCGAGAGCGCAAGCGCCGGGAGCGAGAGGTCGAGGCAAAGAACATTCGTCGTCTGAGTGCTGCTAGCAGCAGACTCGAGAAATTGTCTTCAGCATTGCTGGAGGTCGACGAAGAAGGTCATGTGAATCCGGCTTCCCAGTTATCAGACCGTGGGCGCCGCGACAGGCGAAGCTTGCCATCCCAGCTGGCTGTTCCGGAACTACCTGCACTTCCTGAGCCTTTACCTGTCCATACGCCCGATTTAACTACGCCCGATTTGACTACGCCCCCTCCGCCTTTTGACAAAGAGTCTATTCGTTCGAACACTTCCGTCTCGGTCCGAAGACGTCCTATTCCTCCACCAAAAGACAAGCGACGATCACGACCCAGTATGCTACATGTGAGTGCGTCACAACCTGAGTTGGCGCAGCATCCTGGCATCTTCCACCGTCGCACTAGCCGGCGACATAATCCAATCATCAGCCAGCTAGCATCCTTGAAACATTGGTTTGTCGAATCAGCCAAGCGAGCTCGATCTCCGAATGCCAAGTCAACCAGTTCACGCAAGTTCCTGTCGGAGAAATTCAGTCCTGCCAAGAGCCAAGATAGTGGGAAAAAGCCCCCTTCGTCATCTCCTGCAGGCGATCTATCTGAGGTGGTCACACCTACCCAGTCCAAGCGTATTTCTGCCACCAGCAGCTTAGCGCCCAGCAGTGCCTCCTACCGCCAAAATCGACACTCCTATCCTCGTCAGCCTCGAACTTTGAACACCAGCCACGCTGGCAATCGGAACTCGCTATCACCTTCGCCTATTACCCCCCGTGGATCTTACCGACGCTCCTCTGCTGGTTTGCGTGGCCGAAAGTCAACATCCTCTTCTGTCTCATCCATACGAAGCATTCATCACACACGTGCTCACTCCAAGGCATCGTCCATTTCATCCAACAGTATCGATACTGTGGCGACACCAACGGCGAGGATTTCCAAATCTCCCCACTCATCAATCAAGGTCCTACCTACAACCCCAGGTGCTTCAGCTCATTTCCCAAGTAACATCCGACTGGTGCGTGGCCCCAGTGGAGGACACAGGGGAATAAACGAGAATGCTGGAATAAACGAGAATGCTGGACCATCATCTTTCAATGAAGCCGCGCCGGGGCCGATACTCTACTCGCCTTCGTCAAGTCTGGTGTTTGCGCGACGAAAGCGATCTGCGTTCAAGGGTCCCATGATCCACACGTCCAACTTGATGACACCACAAGGAACGCTACACTCTCCTCTTCCCGGCCAACCTGAAGCTGAAAGGGAATCCAGTGTCCCTTTGGGCGGCCGTCCTGTGGCGCGCAAGAGCCAGATAATCGAAGAAGAGGAAGATGATGAGGAAATTGAAGAGGTCGACGACTTTGATGGTCCAGAGGACGCTGGCCCTGAAGTGCCCGAGAAAGACACCCTGGGTCCTGTGCTAGAGCCCGCTCCAGAACTTGAGATGAGTCCAGTACGCCCTCCACGTTCATCCTCGCTGCGCTCCCCTCCATCGATCGGAGATGTCGCAATCTCCACGGTGACTGAATCCTCCGAGCCCAATCCAATGGATACCACTGCCACCGAACATACTGGCGATGCCACCGAGCCCGCCACTACAAAATAATAGTCGTTTCTGTACTGGGCGCAAGGTTTTCCTGCGTTCATTCCACGATCTCATTTCCTGCAATTGGTTAGATGATAGAGCTGTTTTGTGTTTTTTTTTTTTTTTTCTATACCCCCGTGTTTGCGGTGTCATACACAGCATGTGTTCGCTTTACTGCGTTTCCTTTAATGTCATCTGGCAGCTCACGAGACATTGCAACTATGATGGGTTGAATGTCTCTGCCACTACTCTCCCTTTTTTCTTTTCTCTTTCTCTACCCTACCACGCTGCTACATGAAGCGCTCTGCTCCAAATTTCCTATGACTCATATCTTGATTTGATTATGGAGCCCATATACCTATTGCTCGATTTGCATTCTTACTGCATTATTACTATAGACTACTGCTTTTGCTGGCACAGACGGCTTGCATAATGACACTCTATCTCCTTATAGCACACCAACTTTACACTATCGAAGAACCTAAAGTATCAATCACAATGAGCCGGAACCTCCTCCTTTTCTGTCTTCGTCCCAACAGCCGCCTCCTCATCTTTGCTATCCTGGCTTTGAAGCCCCACTGTGCTTTCACCCACCTTATCCACTGTCATCGAATACGAAGGAACAAAGTTCACAGCGACGGCATATGTCCAAGCAACAACCATAAACTAAAAATCGTTAAACATGACCATCGCCGAAACGACCAGGAGAACATACCATAGTAGGAACAATCATCGCAAAGCCCGTATCGTTCCGCATATCAGCAACATGGCCCAGAATAGGCGGCACGACAGCACCACCACATACACCTCCAACAATGAAACCCGAACCACGTTTGTAATGACGACCTAGGCCGCGAATACCCAGTGCGACAATAGTGGGGAAACAGACGGATTCAAAGAAGAGGGTCATGAAGAGCATCGCTACAAGTGTCAGCACCAGGACTGAGCAGTTGCTTTGACGAGTATCTAGTCAGAAAACGTACCTATACCGGTCTGTTTCCTCTGTGTTACGGCCGCAGCCAGGAATGCCACGCAGCATGAGAGATAAACAATGAAGACATACCGCGCTTTTGTATACTTCATTATTCCCGAGCCTAGGAACCGACCGACAGCAAAAGCACCCTGGGCGCCAGCTAGAAGCTTTGCGCCTTTAGCGCTATCGGTACCGGGCCAAGTGTCGACGGCATAGTTGATGAAGTAGCCCGCGATAGCGACTGTTTTCGTTAATACTAGGTAACCCGTGAAACGATGGCATAAAACAAACCTTGAGCACCAGTATACGTGAACTGAGCCAACGTGGCATGAAATAGCTTATACTGTTTCCAGAAAGGCTTATCCTGCTCATCAACATGGGTAGTAGACACCTGGAACGCCATATCCTCATCCGTCACCTCAGGAATATTCGAAAAGAAAAAGACAGCCGCAAGACAGAAGACGAAAATCCCGATAGCCAGATAAACCCACTGCACACGCTGGAGAGCAGCAACATCATCCGCCGTCTCAGTGAAGAAAGCATAAGAGCCCAACACAGGCCCTACAACAGTTCCAATTGCATTGAAAGCCTGCGCGAAATTGATCCTGATCTCCGAGTATCGCGGTGGACCGCAGACTTAATTACCAAATTCCAAATCAGTACATCTCAACACCGGCGCAAGAGAGAACATACCAGTCAGATAAGGATTCGCCGCCGTCTCAAGCGACCCAAGTCCAGATCCAATAACAAAGGTAGCACCACAGAACCCACCAAAGGACTGATTCAAACCCGCAGGCCACATACACAAGGCCCCAATACCATACAACACCAATCCGAAGATAAAAACAGTCTTATACCCGAAATGCCGTAGGATCCAATTCGCATAGCCAAGGGAGGCAAGAGGGTATGCGCTGGCCAGCGTTAGTGTTCCACATTCCTTTGTACTTGTGTTCACATTTAGATAACAGAGTCGTACCCAAAATACGCAGCCTGGAGGCCAGCAGAGCGAGTTCGGTCGATGTGTAACGTGTTCTGAAAGTGCTTGTTGAGCGTATCTAAGAGGCCGTATGCGAAGCCCTGAGATGTGATTGAGCTTCGTTTCTTATGTTCTCATGTGTGGATAGTTCGGACCTACCCATAAGAAGAATAGGATTGTCACCAGACTCAACGGCCATAGACTCTGTCGCAGTGTTAGGGTCGCAGCGGAGGTAGTCTTCCGATTGTCTACGCGTAGGCCGGAGCGTTGTTTGAGGAGGTCATTGAATCCCATCTTGACGGGTCCAAGTATACATAGAAAGCGGCCCTGTTGTGATAACCGCGAAAGAAACAGGAGTAAAAGGTAAGTAGAGAGAGAGAAAAAAAGAAGAAAAGAAGGAATGCAGGGCTATTTGAAGCACAGAACACAGGGTCGCAGTAGAAGGTCACCCCGGACACTTTGTTACCCCACAGATCCGGGGTTGAGAGATGACGATCCCCCAATTGAAGCACATCGGCATTCGAGGAGCCAACCAGGTACCACACCCGGTGGGCGCCGAGGAACCGCGTAACTTTGTTTCGAGATAACGCGGGGTTAGACAAGACACGGGACAAAAGAATTGGAGTTAGTGGCGCCGGGTTGTTGTAATTCAGGCTATACAGTGCTTGGCATGGGGAGTGGCAGGACTTGGGAACTCGAGAGCCGAAGTGAGGAGGCACGATGACTGGAGATTACAGTCTACACTAACAATAAGGCTTAACATACGAGCAATGATTCATTTGCAGTCTTCATCTATCATCGTGATACAATGAACCCCTTCCAAAAGGTACAAGGGATTATGACTCCACAGGAATATCTATTCTATTCAAAACAAATGATTGCTTCCGCTTATCCTGTAGTCATATCGTTGGATCATCTCGCCGTTCTTTACGCTCGCTTGGGCTTGCTAGCGGCGCCGTTCTGAGTGATGGGGATGGCGGCCACATGGTTGGTATACAGCTGGCGCTCGAAGAACTTGAGGATTTCGTCGATCAAGCTATTGACTTGTTAGTGATGATCAGAGGGCTTGTTAGAATAGGAAACTTACATCACAGGAGCACTAATTACCAACACTGCTTGCCATTCAGTCCAGTCTAGGGGCAGAATCGCGAACAGGCCTTGGAGGAAGGGAATGTAGAGAATGGCGACGTGGAGAGCCATAGACAGGGTAATGGCATAGATCAGCATGGGGTTATTGTGGAGGAAGAAAGTCAGAAGAGACTCGCTGGACGACAGAGCGTTCATGGCGTTCAGCATCTCAATCACCACGAGGATGGAAAGAGACACGGTGGAGGCGGACTTGGACATGTCGTTGGTGAACATCTCGCAGCCGATCTCGGGGAACTGAGCCGAGCAACGGTGGAAGTGAGACTGAAACAATTGTTAGCATCTAGAGATTGGCTAGGGGACATAGAAAGTCTTACCAATTGCCAGAAGGTGATCTGCGGTCCCTCGGGGTTGTACAGGAACCACCAGACGTAGCCAAAGACAGTGGCGGCACCGACGTAGATACCAATGACCATGTAGCGGAAGAACAACCAGCCACCAACAAGAGCCTCGTCACGACGGCGGGGAGCGCGGCGCATGACATCGTGATCCGGAGGGTTGAAAGACAGAGCAGTGGCGGGAAGACCGTCGGTAACCAGGTTGACCCACAGAAGCTGAACGGGAATGAGAGCCTCGGGCATACCCAGGGCAGCGGTGATGAAGATGGAGACAACTTCACCAATGTTGGACGAGATCAGGTAACGAATAAACTGCTGGGTGTTGCTGTAGATGGAACGACCCTCCTCAACAGCGACGGTGATAGTAGCAAAGTTGTCGTCCGCTAGAACCATGTCGGCGGCCAGCTTGGCGACGTCCGTACCAGTACCCATAGCAACACCAATGTCGGACTTCTTGAGGGCAGGAGCATCGTTGACACCGTCACCGGTCATGGCAACGACGTGGTTCAAGGACTGGAGCAGATCAACAAGCTTAGACTTGTGGCTGGGCTCGGTACGGGAGAACAGGGATGCGGTCTGGACGGCCTTCAGCTTTTCGGCTTCGCTCAAGCTGTCAAACTCGCGACCAGTGTAGCTCTTTCCAGTAAGATCCTCGTTGGGTCCGAAAACACCGATCTGGCGACAGATCGATTCGGCAGTATTGGGGTTATCACCGGTAATGACAATGACGCGAATTCCTGCCTCGTGGCATTTCCTGATAGAGCCGGCCACCTCGGGGCGAGGGGGATCCAGCATACCAACAAGACCGATGAGGGTCATGTCCTGCTCAAGCTTGGCGTAGTCCTCAGAGCTCTGCGCGTTCTTCAACAGGGGATTTCCAGACACATCACTGACGCTGGCAATAGCCATAACACGCAATCCACGGTTACCATATTCGACGACCTCCTCAGCGAGAAGCTTGGAGTGGTTCTTGGAGAGAGGCACACGGGAGCCATCGGCGCCCTGCAAGATGTGAGAGCAGCGCTCAATAATAGTTTCGGGAGCACCCTTGACCAGTAGTTTCTGTTCCTTGCCCTTACCAACAAGAACGGACATGCTCTTGCGGTCACGCGAGAATTCGTAGGTAACCTGGAGAGGAAGACGGGATTCATAGTGAGCACTAGCGGCGTGGAGTCTGTCAGAGGCAGGGAGGCTGAAGAGCTTCTGGTTCACACTGGCATCGGTGGTACCGATCTTCTCGGTCAAGGCACGGAGTGCAGCCTCGGTAGGCTCACCAATGTTGGAGAAAACACCGGTCTTGGTATCGTGGGAGAGAGTTGCGGTGTTGCAGATGGCGGTAACCTCGGCCAGTTGGGCGACGGTAGACGAAGAAACAGCGATGTTGTTGACGGCCTTGCCGTTGCGAGACAGCTGGCCAGCGGGGGCAAATGTGGTACCTTCGATATCGATCTCCTCGAGGCCATTTCCCGAGCTGTTGAGGTAAACAATCTTCTCGACACTCATCTGGTTTGTGGTCAGGGTTCCGGTCTTGTCAGAGCAGATCACGCTGCAGCTACCCAGGGTTTCCACAGAAGGCAGAGAGCGGACAACGGCGTTCTTCTGGGCCATCTTGCGGGTTCCAAGAGCCAAGCAGGTAGTAATGACGACGGCAAGGCCCTCGGGAATAGCAGCGACACCGAGAGACACGGCAATCTTCAGGTAGTAAATAGCACCCTTGGTCCAGCCACCGAAAGAGGGGTCGTTGAAGTGCTCGATGTTGATGAGCCAAACCAAGACACAGATCACAGTAATAACCTTGGCCAGCATATCACCGAAGTCATTGAGCTTCTGCTTCAAGGGGGTGGGCTCGGAGATCTGAGAAGTGATGCTCTCGTGGATGTCGCCAATGGCGGTCGAACCGCCCGTCAACACAACCAAGGCAGTGGCGTGGCCATTGACAACAGTGGTTCCGGAGAAAAGCATGTTAACCTGGTCCTGCTTGACAGCCTGACGGTCCTTGATAGCCTTGGTGTCCTTTGAGACACTCTCACTTTCACCGGTCAGGATAGCCTGGTCAACACGGAAGCTGTTGCTGTGGATTGAGAGCAAACGACAATCAGCAGGGACACGGTCACCAACAGCGATCTGGATCACGTCGCCGGGAACTAGGTCCTCGGCCTTGACACGCTGAGTCTTCCCATCACGAGTAACCTTTGCCTCATTGGCCGAGTATTCCTGAAGAGCCGCAATTGCCTTCTCCGCACTACTTTCTTGAGTCACACCGACCACCGCATTGAGGATAAGGATGGTGAGGATCTGAAGGGGAAAAGGAAATATTAGCATTGTGCCAGTCCATAGCGGACGAAAAGGAGTCAACTCACAACAGCCGGGTCGACAAAAGCAGTCCAGTCATCGCTTTCTTCGAACAGAGCGAGCACGAAGGACACGGCCGCCGAGCCCAAAAGAATGAGAACCAGCTGGTCCTTGAATTGTTCCAGAATCAGTTCCCACATAGGAGTCGGGGGCTCCTCAGCAAGGGCTGAAAACCGCATTAGCATCCATCGACGATGTTCTCCGCAGGTGTTTACTGACCATTAGGACCGTGCTTCTGACGGGACTTCTGCACCGCGTCTTTTGACAGACCCTTGGGCTCTGAGACATTGAAATGGTCCAGCGCATCCGCTGGAGTGTATAAGAAGGAATTCTCCATCGTGGGGAGTGTGGCCCTTTCTGGTCAAATATGCGATTCGAGATAAACCTGGGAGACGTGGAGGAGCCGGAGTAGGGAGAAAGGGAATGGGGAAACGGGTTAGATGAGATACATGGGTGCCAAGCGATGGCTAAACGAGAGGAATAAAATGTAGTAGCCAAGAAGGATCGAGGACGTGCAGGGAAGAGACCAGTCTTTCTCCCTTAGATCGCGGACTGCGGAGCCAGCGGAGGCACAACGTGTTCTTAATTGATTTCATTCCCCATCGGGCATGCTTAGTAACCAAGGAACCACAGGGCTGAGGCGGGTCCTCTTTTCTCTGCCCTTCTATACAGTACTTTGCAACTTTCTTTGTACTGTTTGAGTCTGCTATTTGCTTTCCATTCTGGGTCTACTATATTGATCTCTAGTGCCGGATACAAAACACGCGTTCCCGTCTGAAACCATCTCTCACGGGGCTGCGACTTGCATCAAGGATCCCCGCCATCACTGCCGAGAGCTGGAATAAAATATGGGGCACCCCTCTAGGCTGCATCTTTCTCTTGCCTATCGAAGACCGACTGTGGAGTCGTGTGTACAGCTTGGCGGGTCAATTGACCTCATCAGACACCGCATTCTGCAATCTGTAGTCGATCTGCTCCCTTAGGGCTGAGTAGGTTTCTGATGGCGGCCGCTCGCCGCGTCTTCTCACTGGCTCAAGGATCTTAGCCTGGGCCTGGCGCTTTAATGCCAGCGAGCTATAATTCGTAGGGCTGCGAAAGTAGCTACAGTAGTCCAGCGCCTTGCATGGAGGGCTCGGTGAAAAGGGCGCGGGCTGGCGGAAAAGCTTTGCTCGTTGATCTCGGGGTGTGGTGGATTTGTTGTGGAAATGCACTCTTCCATGGATTATTTCTACCAGGTGGCAAGAAAGGAACGTAAGCACGCTAATTGCACCTTGCTTATAGGGCTGAATCTAGCTCATCCATACTTGCATGACCAGGCTGGGAGGCCCAATTGTGTCGTCCTTATCGGACCCTAGCGACTTGCCCCTGTAGCGGAGTCCGAGGACAAAGGCTTTTGTATTCTTTCGTATTCTCCAAATTTGCGAACAGGAGGAACTGGTTTATCAGATCCTGTGTTGGGCAGACTTAAGCAGCCGTGCACAGATCGATAGCTGGGAAGTGCACGGCAGAAGGTGACAGCGTTCCAGAATGACTTAGTGAAAAAGTAAGAATTTCAAGGCCCAGAGGGAAAAGAGACCGGAAGTCAGGGCTAGTGTGGCAGCAGCTGAAGGTGTGGCTTTTAGACACAGCGGCAACCATGGGAGCCCTGGAGAGTACCGGGATGTCAAAAATCGCAGGGCTTTACCATTCTAGTTCCTAGCACCTGGGTATGTTGGACAAATTTTTAACATCTAGGCTCGGACATGACTACTAAGTTTGATACAGAGACACATCTTGATTCTAGAGACCAAAGATCAAGATAACTTAGCCCTGGCGGGAATTCCATCTACAGATCTGAAGCTCGTAGGTACCCGAGGCGGAAATTAAAGCACTAGACGAAGTACCTATCGAACTTCTGGTCATGTCTTGCATAGCCCGGAGTTAAGAATACGATCTGTGTTCCACGAGATTGCTTTTCTAGTGTTTTCGTTCTTCCCGGGCCGCGAGTTCATGATTGGGCTGGTCACTACATCAGGGCCAGTCCTCTTGTCAAGTGCTACTGGAAGGTTCTACCTTAAGAGTACCCGAGATACAGTTGCATCATCGCGAGACCTTTTCCTACCAAGGAACCCCTCCAACGGCGTGTATGGTGCCAGCGCACCACCCATGTCCTACAAACCCCTTTAATTAAAATTGACTTAGTGGTCAGTTGTAGCCGCCGAGGGGAATTATTAGAAAGGCGGGTCCACCGCGCTCTCACCTGCTCCGAGGGAATGGAGCACCGGTACGGGAGCATTTAGTACATGAGAAAACGAGGAACGCAACACATCTTTTAGAAAGATCCATTTAGATCTGCGCCCAAGGGTAGGATGCATGCCTGACACCGGCAGAGCCTCACTTGAACATGTGCTCGGGCAAAAGTTGGGAGTGTAATGATAATACGTAAATTACATGAAAGACGAGGCCTTAAGGTACCGGGTACCCGAGTGAATGGCGTAACAATCGTAATGTTATGATTCCCCCCCCCCCCAACTCCTTTCGCTCTCCTCCTCTCTTTCCACCCCCACTTGGTCTTCAACCATCATCCTTCTCTCTTTTCGATTCCTCTTCTCCTTTCTAATAATACCCACTCTCTTCACACCTTTTCCCACCCCTGACATACACTCTCATCATGGGTTCTGAGGTACGTTCGACTTCCTACCCCTCCCTCGGGCTCTGCCTGGGCCGTCACCGCTATCGCAATCCCACTTCTGGCCCTGGTGCCCTGACATCCCCTTCTGAGGTTTCCGAGCCTGTAACCATGCTGACCCGTGTTTTCGCAATATAGCGTGAGAAGTAAGGATTATATCACTCCTCCCAGGCGACATCCGCAGTGCCAGTACTGACCCCTCATCAGCAAGACGTTTCTCGCGAGGCTCTGCGAGCAGGCCGAGCGCTACGATGGTGAGACTCTCTTGGCCAGCTTGGGATGGGCTTACGGGTACTAATGTGTGTTTTCACTTGCCAGAAATGGTCACCTACATGAAGGTCAGTAACGTCTCGTGTTGTTTATCATCGGAACACCCGGGCTAACAGTTGAATAGGAAGTCGCCAACGTACGAACACCACATGGTCTCCTCTCCGCATCGCATTCCTGACTTACCTTTTCTTCCTAGATCGGTGGCGAGCTCACTGTCGACGAGCGTAACCTGCTCTCCGTTGCTTACAAGAATGTTGTCGGTACCCGCCGTGCCTCGTGGCGCATTATCTCCTCCATCGAGCAGAAGGAGGAGTCCAAGGGTTCCGACGAGCACGTTGGTATCATCCGTGATTACCGTCAAAAGATCGAGACCGAGCTCGAGAAGGTCTGCCAAGACGTCCTCGACGTCCTGGATGAGTCCCTGATCCCCAAGGCCGAGACTGGCGAGTCGAAGGTCTTCTACTACAAGATGTAGGTTTCGCACCCGGACACGCATCCTTTTCACCTTGCGTTGTGGCATAGCTGACCTCAACTACAGGAAGGGTGATTACCACCGTTATCTCGCCGAGTTCGCTTCCGGCAACAAGCGCAAGGTTGCTGCCACCGCTGCCCACGAGGCCTACAAGGTATATAAAAGTTATAAAATCATTTGCGTCTGTGACAAGCACTGAACCGTACCAATAGAACGCTACCGATGTCGCCCAGACTGATCTTACCCCCACCCACCCCATCCGCCTTGGTCTCGCCTTGAACTTCTCCGTATTCTACTACGAGATCCTCAACTCTCCCGACCGTGCATGCCATCTCGCCAAGCAGGCCTTTGATGACGCCATTGCAGAGCTCGACTCCCTCTCCGAGGAGAGCTATCGTGACAGCACTCTTATCATGCAGCTTCTGCGGGATAACTTGACCCTCTGGACCTCCGCCGACGGTAACGAGGGTGAGGCCCCCAAGGAGGAGAAGACTGAGGATGATGCCGCCGCGCCGGCCGAGGAGAAACCCGAAGAGGCCAAGCCGGCCGAGGTCGAGGCCGAGTCCTAAAGGAGCAGGGGGATCTTGCGACGAACCGCATGCCGATTGGTAAGGGGGCGTTCGCATTTCTTCCTGAACGTGGTCATGCAATCGCTTGTTTGTTTTTCACCGCAGCGTGGCTTGGTTGGGACCGGCATTCTCTTGCACGTGTTCGGGACCGTGCGGGTCGGCCGGCGGAGTTTGATATTCGGTTGACGCGAGCGAAGAAAAGAGGCTGAGTGGAATTTCTCTCTCTTTTATTGTCTCTATTCCCACTCCAGCACGATTCAATGTGTTTATTTTCCAATTCCACCTTCTGGGCCCTTATTCAGTATCTGCTTGTTAGATTGCAGACCGTAGAATGTTGCCTATCTCGCCTGGTGTATTGTAACGAGATGACTTGACACCCCGTTCGATGTCTAGAAATGGGTCATGTGCCCGTGGTTCCTTTAAGAGTATTTACCAACGTCGCCGGATGCAGCTGTGAAGCCCGCCAGCTCGGGCCATGGGCCAGGTACTATGATCAGATGAACATCAACGTACGTTTCGTAAAGACCGGAAAATCCAGAATGATTGACCCGTTCATACCAGCTTTAAGCTCATCGTGCGCTTGTAGAAGGCGTGGGGGCAGCAGCACGCGATGTTTGCCCTGATGTGGCCTAGTGTCCGAGTGCCTTTGGGCTGCGTGGTCTGTTACCACCCCCGGGGGCCCATATCCTCAAAGGGTAATCTTGAAAATAAGATTGATTCAAGAAGATCTCTAGGCCTCTCATGGGATGAGACTGGACGGGAGGAGATGCCAAGTAGAGATTGGTGTAGTTTGACGTCCAATACCAAGTCGCAGGTTTCGTCAATGTTATTGTTGATTATAATACTCTTTCATATTCTGTAGTCTTCACTCCTGGCTCCCTTGTAAGACGCTGTGCGGTACTAGCACAGACGATGGAACGCTCTCTCGGCTTGTTTGGTTCTTTCCGAGTTGCAGACACCGTCGTGATTTCTGTTGTGCAGCAGGTGCTATGCTTGGATGCGTCGCAGTCCTTAGTATCAAGCAAGGTGACAACAAAGGCATCATTCTCAGCTCTCAAAATACATTGAAGACGTGCCTTGTCAGAGAAAGTGCCACAGAGAGAGAGAGAGGTTTTAGGCAGAGACGTATGGGACGAGTCCGTTGCAGAGCCTCCATGAAAACAGCCAATATCTGATCACCAGCCACCCCCCAATTATCTACCTGGGCGGAAAAAGATCATACCACTTGCGTACATTTGTTTCGGGGCATAAGTCTATACCGAAGGCTTGCTTTCCTTGATACCTCATATGAGGGCTTTTGGTCTCTTGGCCCTGATCATAGCTATAGCTGGCCACTTGACCCAATAGCCCGGAATTGAAACAGAAAATGTAATCCCTTATCGACCAAGTAGCCGAGCGAGAAGCTAGCAGCAGATGTACTTGGACTGGTAAATAGATAGAACACCATAATAGCGGAAGCGCGGCGTCTTAGCATAATTATACTCATGAGCTACGCGAAGCCTTCTATAGTTCAGAGATATTCTCCCCATCTCACACCCTTCCAATTAGCATCAAACCTCCAGACCGCTCGTACTGCACACCTTTACCGGAAATCAGAACAGACCTGTCAGCCTTGGATTTCACCCGGGCATTTCAGCCGTCCGGGCGTCAATCTAGCCAATTGCAAGCAAAACCGCACAGACTAACGGCTGAAGGTGAGCCTGCACTCTCTCAATCCCAGGAGTGAGGCATATAATTACGATTACCGCGCGTCAAAAAGGCCACCTGGTCCAGATAAGCTGCTTGCGAGGTGTCAGCCGACATTCTAGCGCAGGCTGGATGGCTGAATCGGTTGGGACTAGCGGGTAGTTTCGTGGAGCATGGAGGTCCACAGATTGAAGAGCCTCCATGGAGGGTGTGAGATGGTTTTTCTGGCTAGACTGGCACACTTCGGCTCCCTAAAGTTTGTAGTTGTAGTTTAGAAACCCTGATGTAGAAACCCTGATGTAGAGAAGTGCATAAGTTGGATAGATCATCTCGGCATAGAAAACGGCTTAGCGCAATTACGGTTCGCTCTATAATACTTTGTGCGACTGCACGCAAACCCAAATTCTATAAATCATATCCAGAGAAAGGAAGGAAGGAAGAGAGGGGAAAGCCCCCGAGAGTTCCAAGCCAGTTAGCCATGTGCGACTGGGACAAGGTGACAGGCCTATTTTTAGGGGAAGGCCACATTGCAGCCCTTCAGAGTGGAAATTCAATTTCAGCCAATGCGCAGACAGCCACTTGCCTTACGGATAGATCCTTGTCTCGAGCAAGCTATATGCACCCCGCCCAGCCCCCAATAGCGGATAACGAGACAAGTGCCAGCACAAAAAAAGGGCAGATATACTCCGTTGCATTCGGTATTGAAACCCGTCGGTCCAGAACAACAAAGGCATAGCATTAAGCAGAATCATATCTAGTTGACTCTCATTCTTTCCCCAGAGCCGTGTTCCCGCGAACGGGTTTCCATTGTATAAATCCGCGGGGAGCCCCACCTATCTGGGGAAAATGGCAACTCGTCTCCATAACTTCATCTTCATTACCCATAATTAACCAAAATTCGCCTCAAAACTGAATTTATATATTTCTATCCATGGCTGCCCTCACGCCACCCATACCACTGGTCTTTGAGGTTAATACTTTGTACATCCTCGTCCTGGACCGCGGAGACACCTACATCTTCCACTGGTCCCTGTACCTCACGACGACGGCCACAGAAGGCGTGCACTTCCGTATAATCAATGACGCGGGTCCGGTAGACTGGAGATACGAGCGCGCATCGACCAACGAGATGCCGTGTCTGCGCCGCTTGCTGGTTGCTCTGAAGATCGGCACGGTGGGGACCATAATGCACGGAGCGTTATCGGACCGGCTGGCGCTTGTTCCGTTGACGCTATACTCAACGCGGTTTCGCGAGAACTTGAGCTGTCGAGTTTGGACCAAGGAAGCGCTATTTGCGTTGGACGACGAAGGGTATTTGAATCTTGGGAAGGCGGTGAAGGGGATTGAGGAGGAGGCGAAATATCTTGCTATGATGGCTAAGAGTAAAGGGGATCGCAAGGTGGTGAGGAGTGCTGCGTGTACAGCTTGATAATGTCTAATGTAATTATGAACGAAACGCTATGCCAGTGTAATTGCTGGCTTTAATGTATATGGAGCAATGGAAAAGGACTTGATGAAATCGAGCAAATGCGTTCTATAGTTCATGCAGGAAGGGGATGTACACGTTGGTATTCAATGGAAGATGTTGGGATTGGAAGGAATCAACACCAATATAATGGAATGGGAAGATACAGAGACCTCTCAGTGGCAATGCGAATTTTAGAAAATCCCACTCAAGGAAGAGATGAGACAAGCAAAAGGAGTCAGGGAAAATGAAAACAGAAACCAATCGTCCTTTACATGAAGTCATCATCAGCAAGACCGTCGTCGTTTTCGTAGTTGTTGTTATCGATCTGGTTGTCGCGGTTGGCGTTCAGGGAGATCTTGGTCTTAGCGGCCTTAGTCTTCTTGTTGCCCTTGTCAGCGGCACGCTCTTCGCGCATCTTCTCGTTGCTAGCGGTGGTGAGAGCGCTGGCAATCTTCTTGATATCGGTACTAGGGAGTTCCTTGACGAGCTTGCGAACGAAGTCCTGGGCCCAGAGGGCGTAGTGAGGCTTCTTCGACTGCATGGAAAGCAGAGGAATGAGAACTTCGCTCAGGCGGTTGAACTGATCCTTGGTGGTGGGCTTGAACAAGGGCATGGCGGACAGATCGATGGAGTTGGTAGGGTCCTTAGAGTCGGTAACAACGATGGCCTTGGGGGCACCACGGTTGCGGTTCAGGTCGATGTCGCCGATCAGATCGGAGGCGTGCGCCAAGTCGGCCTCCTTCTCGGTGCGGCGCAGGCGTTCACGGCGCTCAGCCTCGGTCTCGTCGGCGTCGAAGTTATCGGAGTCCTCAGCTTCCTGCCTGCGCTGCTCGCGGTGCTCTTCTATCCGCTGGGCCTTGGTCTTCTTGTTGGCAGCGGCGGCAGCCTTCCTCGCGGCTTCGGCTTCGGCGGCCTTCTTGGCCTTCTCGCGCTCTACTTCGGAGTCCTCGGCGGCGTCCCAGGAGTCAAGGACCTATTGTTTCCAAAATGTGTATTAGCGGCCGTTGAATGGGTTTGCGCATTCGTTTCTGTGCTGCATATGATCGAGGGAAATGAATGAGCCCTTACATCCTCTTCTTCTTCGTCATCGAATCTGCGGCGGGGGGCAACGGGGGGAGGCGACACACTGTCCGACTCCTCCTCTTCATCTGAGTAGAACAGGGAAATATTAGTGACACATTCAGATCAGCCGCTATTCGATACGTCGGAAGTCGCGCTAGACTGCAGTCCATCGTCGCAAATCTAGAGGCGTATCTTGATAGTAGAGGATAAGAACCTACCCCACTTGGAAGGCGGCATATTGAGTAAATAAGACTCTTTTTCGAGGATAAAAGACGGTAAGGAAAGAATGCGCTTTTGGTGAGGCCGAGTAACAAGTGAAACCAGGACGAGCCCGCGATAGGAACCTACTCCAACAAAGAATGGAGGGGGAGGGCAAATTTTATGTGGGACACTTATCGGAGGTGGGATGCCCACGTGATCTCGGCCTCTTGGTGCCCGACATGATTTCACTTTTATACTTCCTGGCTTTTGTACTGGATTAAGATCTTAGGGCTACACTGGGATCATTTTTAGAATATGTCTTTCATTCAGAAGATCTTAATTAAATTCATAATCATAATAGACGACTGTTCTTCAAAGAAACAGATCATCTTTCCTTTTTTTCTCCTAGCCAATTTACATGTTGACCGAAGTGCGGAACTTCTCGCCGGCGTAGACGGCGTTGGCACCGAGCTCCTCCTCGATACGGAGGATCTGGTTGAGCTTGGCCAGACGCTCGGAACGGGCAGGGGCACCGGTCTTGATCTGGCCGGCGCGGAGACCAACAGCAATGTCGGCGATGGTGACATCCTCGGTCTCACCGGAGCGGTGAGAAACCATGACACCCCAGCCGTCGGCGTAGGAGTCCTTGGCAGCCTGGATGGACTCGGTGAGAGTACCGATCTGGTTCACCTTGAGCAGGAGGGCGTTGCAAGACTTGAGCTCAATGGCCTTCTTGATGCGCAGGGGGTTGGTGACAGTCAGGTCATCACCGACAATCTGGAAGTCAGAGGTCTTGTAGAAGTAGGACCAGGCCTCCCAGTCGTCCTCAGCGAAGGGGTCCTCGATGGAGACAATGGGGTACTTCTGGGCCAGGGACTTGTAGAGGTCGGCGAGCTGCTCGTAGGTGAGCCACTTGGTGGGGTCGCTGTCGGGGTTCTTGAAGTCAAGGTCGTACTTCTTGGCATCAGTCTTGTAGAACTCAGAAGAGGCAACATCCATGGCAATGGCGATCTTGCCAGTGTAGCCGGCCTGCTCGATGGACTCGGTGATCAGGTCAAGAGCCTCCTCGGCGGTCTGAATATCGGGAGCGACACCACCCTCGTCACCGACGTTGCCGGCGGACTGGCCGTACTTCTTCTTAGCAAGAGCCTTGAGCTTCTGGTAGACCTCAGAACCCTGGCGGAGAGCCTCGGAGAAGGAGGGAGCAGTGCTGGGGGCAATTGTTAGAACCGGGATTCAAAGCACACTCGCTATGCAGCAACTTACTTGGGGACAATCATGAACTCCTGGAAGGCCAGACGGCCACCGGCGTGGGAGCCACCGTTCAGGACGTTCTGGAAGGGAACGGGAAGGACGTAGGGCTTCTTGGTACCGGCGAGGTCAGAGATGTGGACGTAGAGGGGAACACCCTTCTCAGCAGCGGCGGCCTTGGCGACAGCCAGGGAGACACCGAGGATGGCGTTGGCACCGAGGTTGCCCTTGTTGGCAGAGCCATCGAGCTTGTTAAGGAACTCGTCGATCTTGGCCTGGTCCTTGACATCAATGGCCTCCTTGATCAGAGCGGGGCCAATGGTCTTGTTGACGTTCTCGACAGCCTTGAGGACACCTGTTGAAGCAATAATTATAAGTTTCAAGCTGTTTCAAATCGGGCGAAGCTCAGTTTCACTCACCCTTGCCGCCCCAGTGGGTCTTGTCACCATCACGGAGCTCAACGGCCTCGTGCTGGCCTAGGATATATGGTTAGCTGTCACTTGAATCTCGGTAAGATTGGGGAAACTTGAATGACGGAGTACGTACCAGTGGAGGCACCGGAGGGGACAATGGCACGGTGCAGACCGGTCTCGGTGACAATGTCGACCTCAACGGTAGGGTTACCGCGAGAGTCGTACACGGAACGAGCGTGAACCTTGGAGATAGGCATATTGGAACTTGATAGGCTGATGGGGAAGAAGATCAGTCAGTTGCAAGAAAGAAAGAGAAAAACGGAGAGGAGGGGGTTTAAGGCAGAGCCAGGTGACTAACGGCGGGGGAGCCAGAGAGGTTCACCGATGACCCAAAAAGACTCGCCGGACGGCGATGGAGGATTGGGGAAGTCTGATTTGTCTGAGCTGGGCGGTTGGGGCAACTTGCCACGGCAATTGAGATCACCGAAGCTCTGGTTGGATGGCAATGTCCTTGATCTCCTAGTCTTTAAGAGAGGACAGTTGGGAGGGGAGGGGCAGTATGGCGGGGTACGATGTATGTGCTTCAACTCACCTAGTTACTTCAGAAATGGGGAAAGTAAACAAGTAAAAGTATCAAGACGCTAGCTACGCGGAAATGCCCGATTCTTTAAATACTCAGTTGTCATTGAACCCCGGGAAAGGTCAGAGAGCTTGCTCCGATTCTTTCCAAGATGGTGGGGCTCCACGGTCTTCTCCAGCGCCGTCTGGTTGATCCCGACCGTCTGCGGCGCCCTCGACCTGCGAGATCTCCCGTCCCTCGGGAGAACCTTGCTGGATTATGATGTTATCATCCTGAGATACCCGTGAGCCCGGCTCTGGGCCTAGTTTCGGCCCATACGCTCCTATCTACCCCTCCGGCATCTATGTATATAGCTCTACAGCTAGAGGGAGTCTAATCAGTCTGGACTCCAGCTTTGTACACTCAAGGGGAAAAGGTTTCTCTCGATGCGCTCCAATCAAGAACTAAACCCCGGAAGTCTGAACCAGTGGTCGATTCCGCATCCTACGTCGCATCCTGGCTGCAATGAGTGTTCCATGGATGACGAAGCGACCGAGCTTTCGTACCGAGAATGGACGAGGCACCGTCAGGCCTGGAAGCAGTCCAGGTACTGCGCCAACCACCCCAGCTTCGTGTATTCTTGGCTATAGAGAAAAGTGAATTGAGATATCTGAATGTAATAAAAAAACTAAAAAAAATTTAATTACAATAAAAACGATAGTTCGCTTTCGTGTCTATCCCGGGTCCCATGGACATCTGGAAGCACCGCCTGATCGTTATCAGCAGGGTGCCGCAAAAGTCTTATCCGTCTCAGAGCAAGAAAAGTTGCACATGCCGCTGCAGAATGATGGGATATGCAACCGGTAAGCGACTGGTGCTGTACTTCGCAGTATTCGAATGGTTGAAGATTCAATGGTTGTGCTGCCTGAGGCAACAAGGCAACAAGTAATCAAGGCAGCAAGGCAACAAGGCGCGGATGCTTAGTCACATGATCTGACGCGCCATCATGTGACCTCGGTGGAAGCTCCTCGATGGGTGTTGCTGGAAGCTCCCCAGATTGCGTCGGTTGTCCCTTCTATCATCTTTGCTCATCTCACTATCCATTCTTCGGAGTATTGACCCAACCCGCTCTACGATCGATTCTCGCTTGACATTCTTAGCCTCTTTCGACCCGTTCATACGAACCTCGTTCGCCGTCCATCATGAACGGCGCCGGCGACCCCGAGCGGGATCAGGCGCTCGATGATTATAAAAAGAGCTTGCTTGAGCTTCGAGAATGGGAGGCCAAGTTGAAGACCCTGCGAATGGGTATCAAGGATTTGCAACGGGAGTTTGATGTCTCCGAAGAGAACATCAAGGCGCTTCAAAGTGTTGGTCAGATCATCGGTGAGGTGTTGAAACAGCTGGACGAGGAGCGATGTAAGTCCCCTATGGGCACCCTGAAATATTCGAGTACAAAGAATAATAAGCTGATTGATTTCAGTCATCGTCAAGGCATCATCGGGACCGCGATACGTTGTCGGCTGCCGATCAAAGGTCGACAAGGCGAAGATGAAGCAGGGCACACGTGTGGCCCTGGATATGACAACACTCACCATCATGCGCATGCTGCCTCGCGAGGTCGACCCCTTGGTCTACAACATGTCTTTGGAGGATCCGGGCCAGATCAACTTTGCTGGTATTGGTGGTTTGAATGAGCAGATCAGAGAGCTGCGTGAAGTGATTGAGCTGCCATTGAAGAACCCAGAGCTCTTCATGCGTGTGGGAATCAAGCCGCCGAAGGGTGTCCTGCTTTACGGTCCTCCGGGTACGGGTAAGACGCTGCTCGCTCGAGCTGTGGCTAGCTCCTTGGAGACCAACTTTTTGAAGGGTACGTTCTCCATTCTCCCTGGATTAATCTGCATCCTCTAATGTTTCCTTTCAAACAGTGGTCTCCTCCGCCATCGTCGACAAATACATTGGTGAATCCGCCCGACTAATCCGAGAGATGTTCGGCTACGCCAAGGAGCACGAGCCCTGTATTATCTTCATGGACGAGATTGACGCTATCGGTGGCCGACGATTCTCAGAGGGTACATCCGCGGATCGAGAAATTCAGCGAACACTGATGGAGTTGCTGAACCAGCTGGATGGATTCGATTACTTGGGCAAGACCAAGATCATCATGGCAACCAACCGACCCGACACTCTGGATCCTGCTTTGTTGCGTGCTGGTCGTCTGGACCGAAAGATTGAGATTGCTTTGCCCAATGAGGTCGGCCGTCTGGAGATTCTGAAGATTCACACGAGCACGGTACAGATCGATGGAGACATTGACTTTGAGAGTGTGGTCAAGATGAGTGACGGCCTCAACGGTGCTGATCTGCGTAACGTGGTTACCGAAGCGTGAGTTCTCCCCTACCTTTTGTATTGTCTATCATCCAAATGCGCTAACGCACAACAGTGGTCTGTTCGCCATCAAGGATTACCGTGATGCCGTCAACCAGGACGACTTCAACAAGGCCGTGCGAAAGGTGGCGGAAGCGAAGAAGCTCGAGGGCAAGCTGGAGTACCAGAAGCTGTAATTGTATCTATGCCTGGGTAGTCAAACCAGGTAATTCATGCTATTAGATATTCACAATACAGAATTCTATACGTCATCTGTCGGACCGTGAAGATTGCCAGCGGGACACCGCCTTGCATCGTACAGCATCCTCTTAGACTCAACCTATCATCAACTGTGTCTACTTTCATCTTGATTAAGCTAAGAGAACTAGTTATGTGTGTATGTCATTAAAATTCAGGAACTCCCGTACTGCAGGCTTTATCAACATGTGACTTGATTCGGCCTCAGTTATCGGGTCTCCACTTCTCCATACGCGGAGCTCTTCCTGACCCCGACGCGCTCCAAGTTCCTTTCCTTCTGTGTAACTGCACATATTCCTTTTGAGCGTTATTTTCTGACGCTCTAACATTTCCGGCACTGAGCCCCGTGTGTTGGGTTCCAAGTTTTGCCAAGTCGCGCAACCGAAGACCTCATCGAGTTAGGCACACGGTGTCACGTTTCGAATTGGCCTCTTGCCTTCACGACCAGAAAGAGTTGGGGACAACAAGCCATCTGGCACAACGTAGTATAGTATGCAAACTCTTGAACCTACGAACCGCCTAGGCTCTCCTAAAAAGGCAGAAAATGGAAATTGGCTGACCATTTCATCCTTCTATAGACCAGCTCCAACGAGAGCTCCACGAACTCGTCACCGCCGTCCAGTGTTCTATAGAAGATACCCAACACGACCGACATACTGCCTCGAGACGCGCTCCCATGCTCCTGTGCTAGGAACCTGCACTATCTGCATATACTCGGGGACAGAGCCGGCGGGGGTTAAACAAGAATAAATATGTCTTTCCAGGCACCGCAATCCGGTACCTCCTGGCGTCCCGCCCAGAACCAAAACCAAAATGCGCGCAAAGGATTTGCAGGACTCGGTCTTTCTGTACCATCAATTGGTGGCTTTTTCGATAACGATAGCACCCTCCCCTTGTACAAAGACAAACCGTTCGCACCGCGACGCACGGCACCACGACGATGGAGAAAACCATCAGGTATCTTGGGTGCTTTTATTCTGATACTGCTATGGTATTTCTACTATAGTCCAGGTCTACCGGCATGGAAAGGCGCAAGTTCGTCGGACAAAGGTCTTGAGCTCTGGAAATGGGCCCAGAGCTTAGACAGTGCGCCTGCAAAGGAGCCTGCGGACTGGAATGCGCGCCGCGAGAAGGTCCGAGATGCTTTCATTGTCAGTTGGGAGGGATATGAGAAGGAAGCATGGGGTAAGTCGATGCTCACGGACCTACTTGGGATCGTTGCTGACAATGGGTCACACCAGGCTACGACGAGTATCACCCTGTGTCTGGCGGGAACAGGAACATGGTGAAGGGAGGACTGGGCTGGATCATCGTTGACTCCCTGGACACCATGATTATCATGAATCTCACGTCCCAAGTCCGACATGCGCGCCAGTGGATCTCCACATCACTGCAATATAATCAAGACCATGATGTGAGCACGTTTGAGACTACTATTCGTATGCTGGGTGGTCTACTCTCTGCGCACTATCTTTCCTCCAAATACCCTACACTCGCTCCCCTTACAGACGACGATGTTGGCGAGGCCGGAGAGGACTTGTACATTGAAAAGGCTACTGATCTGGCCGATCGCCTGCTTGGAGCATTTGAATCCCCCACCGGGATTCCGTACGCAAGTGTGAACTTGAATAAGTCCGAGGGTCTTCAATCACACAGCGATGGTGGTGCTTCGTCCACGGCAGAGGCAACTTCATTGCAGCTTGAGTTTAAGTACCTGGCTAAGCTAACCGGCGAGGCTGAGTATTGGAATGTTGTTGAGAAGGTGATTGAGGTTGTGGATGACCAGAAACCCCAGGATGGTCTAGTGCCCATCTACATCAATCCCCAGGAGGGAATTTTCCAAGGCAAGAATATTCGCCTCGGTAGCCGGGGTGATTCCTACTACGGTGAGTTTCTAATCAGCGGACCTTCTCAAATAACTTCAAACTGACCCGCTGTGTAGAATACCTGATCAAGCAGTATCTGCAAACATCCGAACAGGAGCCTATCTACAAGGAGATGTGGGACGAGGCCTTGAAGGGAATTCGCCAGCATCTCCTTGCTTTCTCTAAAAATGCACAGCTCCTGGTCCTAGGCGAGCGTCCTTCGGGCTTGGAAGGCAATCTTTCTCCCAAGATGGATCACCTGGTCTGCTTCATGCCTGGCACAATCGCGCTTGGTGCTACCGGAGGCAAGCCCTTGTCTGAAGCCAGGAAATCTCCCACTTGGTCCCAGCAACGTGAAGAAGAGATTCTCGTCTCCAAGGAGCTGATCAAGACCTGCTGGGCTACCTACATAACGAACCCGACAGGTCTCGCAGGCGAGATCTCTCATTTCATCCTCGACGACCCACCGGTGATGATGGCAGACAAGTACCCAGACCCCTCCCTCAGCTCATCTCCCAAGGAACTTCCAAGCATCTCCCTCCCCTTGACCACGCAAGATGACGGCCTAGAGCCCTGGCGCAAAGACATTGAAATTCACCGAATGGACCGCCACAATCTCCTCCGCCCAGAAACCATCGAATCTATCTTCTACATGTACCGTATCACCGGAGATGAAATGTACCGCGAATGGGGCTGGGAGATGTTCAAATCATTTATTCGACACACATCCGTCGTCGAAGAGAAACAATCCAAGCTCGCACCCGGCGACACCGGTACCATCAGCCGCATCAAGGGCTTTACATCCCTCGACGACGCACTCGTCATCCCTGCTAAGAAGCGGGATAACATGGAGAGTTTCTGGATGGCCGAGACGCTTAAGTATTTCTACTTGTTGTTCTCGGATCGGGATTTCATCTCATTGGAAGAGCATGTGTTTAACACTGAAGCGCATCCACTGCCGAGATTTAAGCCTACTGATGAACTGAAGACAGGGTGGGAGCGGAAGCCGGCGCATTAGAACTGAGGGGCTCTTGTATCATTGGCGTTGAATTAAATTTTATCTGTTCTATACTTCAAAAGATATTCAAATATGACTTGTATTCAAAAGAAACCTAGGTCGGCGAGTGTGTCCATGTTACGTATGCTTGAACGTTGACTGACATAATATTATAGTGGACGTATAACATTTCTCTCGTAAGGGTATGCCGACAAAGTGGACTTCTTCAGGGCTTTTGTCTCAAGTTTCAACTCCAAGTAATCATCACAATCATACCTTGATCAGCGTCGTCTCCTCGGTCGAGCGGAAATCCCGACTACTGAATCCAGCTTTGAAAGTGAAAGGTCCAGCAGGAATGCGCCAGTCCTGGGCGACAACATCCCAGTAGCTAACATCTCTGCGCATCAAATCAAAAGCAACAGTCTTTTTCTGACCAACCTTAAGCCAGACCTTATCGAATCCACGAAGCTGACTCGGCGGCGTACCAGCCGGAGTCGAATCGGGGAACTCAACGTACAGCTGCGGTACAGTGTATCCACCCACATCTCCGGTGTTCGAAACCTCCGCTTCCAGAGTATACACGGTCTCCCAGAGAGAAGGGTTACCACCCGGCTCGGTGGGCCGCTTAGCAGGGAGAGCAGTGAGATTCGACGGAACAGAGGTCTTAGACTTGAGATCCTTCAGGCCGAAAGTGGTATAACTCAGGCCAAAGCCGAACTCATAGCGAACAGAGATGTTCTGAGCGTCGAAGTAGCGGTATCCAACCTCGAGTTCCTCGTCGAACCAACTCTGCCAATCGTATGTGCCGTTTGTCTGCACGGCTGTGGTGACGGGGGCGTTGTAGTCGGACTCGTTATACGCAATAACATACGGCAGCTTGGCCGAAGGGTTAACATCGCCGTAGAGGACGTCAACGATGGCATTGCCAGTCTCCTCGCCGGCGTAGTGCTGGGCCAAGATAGCGGTCACATTGGGGTGATCAGCGAAAGGCATGACGTTGACACCGCCGGAATTGGTGATGACGACTGTGTTGTTGCAGTTGTTGGCGACGGCTTCGACCACCGCGTTTCCATTCCAGTCTAATTCCAGGGAGGTGCGGTCCTCGCCTTCGGCCGAGTAGGACTTAAGGAAGACGAGACAGACATCGGGGTGCTGGGGAATCCAGAGAGGTGATGTCAGGTCGGCTGTGGTGAGGAGGGTGTTGTTTAGGAAGGACTGAACTAAGGAGCCATCCTTGCGGGCGCGGGCGTTGATGGCGTCGAGGGGGGTTGACAGGTAGGAGAATCTACAGGAGCCAGAGCTGGCAGAGCCTGCAAGGACACCATACTCGAAGTCGCCTTGGAGGTCGGGGCCTTGAGTAAGGGGACCGGCGTCGTTACCAGCAATGATAATGTTGCGTGGCTTGCGGAGAGGCAATGCGTTTCGCTCGTTCTTGAGTAAGACCGTGGAGGCAGCACCGTGCTCCCGAATCATGGCACTGTGGTTAGCCCGGACATCACGGTTGGATTCACCGGTGAACTTCCAGTCGTAGAGCCAAGTATCAGGAGCCGAGTCAACATTGAGCGGGCCAACCGAAGCGTCAACGCTAGGGTAATTCTTGTCCTGGCCGAGCAAGAAGTAGGGAGTCATGATGCGCACGACCATGTCATTCAAACGGGACATCTCAACGGTACCGTTTTGCACAGCCCGAGTGAGGTTCTTACCCAAGAAAGAGCCATCGGTCCAAAGCTCGCCGTAGAGGGTGAATCCTCCAGGCATAGTCATGTCCATGCCGCTCTCAACAGAGGCTACACCGCTGTGAGTCGCACCCCAGTCCGACATGACATAGCCTTGAAAACCAAGCTCACCCTTGAGAAGGTGGTTGAGTAGGTAGGAGTTCTGGCACGAGTGCGAACCGTTCACCCGGTTGTAAGAGCACATAGCACTGGCCACCTTAGCACGGACGGCGTTTGCAAAAGGCCACATATAGATCTCGTGCAGAGTGCGGTCGTTGATGTTAGCAGAGACGGAGTCCTGGATATAGGTAGTTTCATTGGCATCAGGAGCATATGTAGGGTTTCGCTGAGTCTCCTGCTCGTTGGCAATGAAGTGCTTCGCATTTGCCTGAACACCAGCATCTTGCATGCCATTGATAGTCTCCTCCATGCAGACACCAGTGAGGTAAGGGTCGGCAGCAAAGCCCTCCCAGGTACGACCGTCATAGGGACTGCGGCCCAAAGGTCCTCCGATGGGGCCCAGAATAACATGAGAGCCCTTCGCCTTGTGTTCCTCAGCCAATGCACGAGCTCTATCGTACAGCAGCTGGCGATCCCAACTAGCGGCGGCTGAAACACTGCTGACAAACACACTAGAGTAGTCACCTTGTTGCACACATTGGGGACCATTCTGGAGGCAGAGCCCGGTAAAGTTGAGACGTGAGATAGGGAGGACGTTGCCAACGCAGGGTCCGGGTTGCCCGGTTGCCATCCAGGACTTCTCTTCGAGCGTGAGCTTGTTCACGAATCGTTTAGCCTTCTTCATGGCAGATTGCCAGCCACCATTTCCGGTCATGTTTGCTATTGTGTGTCAACTGAAGAGCTCCAGTATGGAGAGAATGGTATGTTAGTGAAAAGAAGTTTACTCACGCGAAGGCAGCACCTCCGGAGAGTGGCCATAGGGACTCAAAACAGTAGCATTGAGCGCTTGAACATTGCTGAAAGGCTCTCCCGGGTGATTGATGGGTGCCTGGCAAGTATCAGCTGCCACTGAGGGCGCCGCAAGAAGCAGACAAGCTCCAAGCAGAGTTCGTGACCACATGGCGAGGATTTTGAGGTTGAATTGATCTGATCAAGCTAATTCAAAACTCGGTATCAAGGTCCCGGACACGGCTGCTCTTAAATATTCACAAGCTGACCATTCTCTCCATATCCCACCCCGGAAAAGACCCCGAAAACACCCCAGAGAGCTCAAGCGATCCACTCGTGGGGGTCGGAGACTCGCATCGAGGAAAGCCCTCCAAGTGGAGAAGCTATAGTGCTGGTGACCCGACTTACTCGATGGAGAATCGCCGATGAGTGACGCCTTGGCTTCCACAAATGGTGAATACGTTCGGGTGTGCGGCCGGAAACCTCCCACGGCAAGGGTCGGTATGCCGAGTTCCTCGCTCTCCTTTGCATAGGTATCTTATGTCCTGGATGCGGCTCAATATTTGCGTGACCTAGAGTATCTATGGTACTTTCCAAAGCGTCCAACATCCCTAGGATTCCCAGCATGAGTTGACGTTACGTAAAGAACCTGGAGAAAGTTTGGGGGGTCGCACCCCGGCCCAACTTCGGCTAAAACCCCAAGTTCCCCCACACACGCCCATCGTCATATCTGGGTGCAGGATTCATGTCTTTGATCGGGAAAACGAATACGCCCAGACTTGTGGGATTGACGGCATCCCGACAATTCTCCGCCATTAATCGCCAGAAAGGGACATTCGGAAGGGACCGCTCTCTAATGATTGGAGTAGAGCTGGGCGTGCGGTGTTTATACCTGCCCGTTCAGGTTAAAGAGCCAGCCCACCCAGCGGTGATTTTCCCGCCTCCAAAGCCGGCAAATGCTCTCCGGCCTGAAGAGGCTTGAATCAAGGTGCAAGATTTGCGACGTCATGGCCTAACTTGGCAGTGATTGTCTTTCATAGTGAAACGGTACTATCGTTTGACTTGTCTACTTCCTAAATGGGAATCGTCGGGGGATTAGTAACAATCTAGGGCCCAAGCTGTTACACAATTGGCAATTTCCTTTAAATCCTTGAGTATTGGCGCCTGCGAGAGTTGTCCTTCGCAGTTTGTTGGTCAATTGATGGATGGGGTCTTCATTAATGGCCCTCCGAACTATTCAAGGATATTTAGAGACCAAAATCATTTCCATTCCACATTACATGAGCACAGTTGAATATTTTTCGGTGTTGAGATGTTTATGTAGGATACGATGTTGATCACATTATCTGCGAGCAATATGGCGCGATATGTTCTCACGCAGCTATATGCTAAAGTTAGGGAAAACATTTCTAGGTCAAGCCCATACTATATACATCTGAGCACGCGTTGTTAGACAAGATTTGCCCCGACCATTAGTCCAACTTAATCCCTCTCCAGGGCAGTGTCAATCAGCCTCCTAAACCCGTCGACAGCGTCACGGAGGTCACGCACTGTGAGAGCCTCGTTATCACCGTGGGCAACAAAAATGCTGCCCGGTCCATAAAGGTAGCGCTTCACGCCAGATGGAACCTTTAGGTTAGGCACATCAGTTCCATAGTTGACAGGAATGACATCAAACCCGTCAACATCCGTGTCCAAGTCCTGAGGCCCGTAAGACTCATTGTGGGATGTAAAATCAACAACCACATCGGCATCCACATCCCGAGTGGCATCCTCAACAGCCTGACGAATAATCTCGCGGGCCTCGTCCGGAGTACCAGCAGCCAGACGCACAGCGACATCGGCCCGAGCAGAAGCGGGGACGACATTAGTCGCGACACCAGCATCGATCTTACCGATGTTTAGCGTGGTATGTCCGTACTTGGGCGAAGAAGGCAAGCCACCCTCGCTAGCCGGGATCTCGCCGAGCTTATCGACACGCATTAGCGCCGGCAAGATACCAGAAACAGCGCTGCGTCCAAGCCATGGGTATCCGGAGTGAGCGGCCTTGCCGTGGGAGAGGACCTCAAAGCCCAGCATACCCTTGTGGCCGGAGACAAGGGACGCCTCAGTCGGCTCGCCGAAGATGACGGTGTGGTAAGCACTGTTGGAGTTCAGCTTCGACTCCGAGAAGGTCTTCATGCCATCCCCGCCGATTTCCTCGCCGACCACGAAGAGCAGACCGAGTTTCGCGTCGGGGTTCTGCTTGAGTGTGTCCAGCACGGCGAAGACCTGAGCGGCAACACTGCCCTTGGCATCGACAGTACCGCGACCGGCAAGGATGAGGCTTTCCAGCTCTGTCTGGATATCTTGATCTTCCGGCTTGTGGATCGAGTATGGGATGAAGGGTGGGACGGTATCGATGTGGCTTGAGACGAGGATGGAAGGCTGCTCCGAGAGAGAAGAGGGGTAGGCGTAGATATTATACCGGGGTTTCGAAGCTTCAGACTCTTCGCTATTCTTCTTCACAGGCGATACTTCCTGCTTCACGACTGTGAAGTCCTTCGACTCGAGGTACTTTGCAAGGAAGACGCCGACATCGTGCTCGTTGCCCGAGATTGACTCAATCTCAACCAAAGCCTTATGAAATGCGAGAAGAGGATCACTGCTGACCACACTCTCCATGCTCAATTGTCCATTGCTATAGTTGTCCTCGCTGTGAGCGGGTGGTAGCGACTCGCCGAAGGGTTGCTGTTGCCCGTATGCGGGGTGCGGAGAAGCGAAGGCGGCAGTTATGGCTGTGGCGCCCGCCAGATACGAGGTGAGCTTCATGATGCCTCAATTGTATTCGTAAATGGTCCGTACGTGTTATGCTGGCCTTCTCCGATCGGAATCTCGACACTGGCAGGCTCACGAGAAGGTTCAGAAGAAGATCGCCTTGCAGTCGCCGAGTGTTGATCCCCTCAACCGGTCACGTGAGCTGTGTTACATTGGCGCTAATTTGATGAGATAGATGGTAAAGAACTGCCTTGGTACATATGAAATGAGAGTATTTGCACGATGGAAATATTTCGGTAGTGGATTTAAACACATTCCAGGCGCATCCACTGGATTCCATTCTCGAGGTACTTTGTGAGCCGATAGAGCCGAACCCTGCAGCCGATCAGCATGTCCCCACTAACTGAATAAGGAGATATGTTACGATATGCATGTAGATTGGCCATGTGAGATGGATCTTTTGACTTGACCATTCAAGATTTCGTTGAGGATACAGCGCAAAAAGTGGGTCAGAATGGGTTCCTGGTTATGAACAAATTCTGGTTTCATAATCGCCAAATTTGGTTCAGGTCCAGGCCTTGTTTAAATTAAGATAACGGCATGCCGTGACGTGGACAAACCCATGGCTGGGCACTGCCCATCGGGCCTTGGCTCGGATATTGCTTAATGCCGAGAAATCCAAGGAAGCCGATGCCGTAGGCCAGTGGAGACGGATCAGATCGTCGTGCAAACCTTTCTTCTGGCCGAGACGATAATAGGTAGACTCTGTGGGCATTATGCAAGAAACGATGGAATTAGCCTATGCTTATCCTTAATGCAAAAATCTTGCCGAGGGCACACACGGAACTATAGGCATCCCTGCAACCATGCCTGTACTGTGCTACTACCAGTAATTCTATGAGGCTTTTACGCTTTGCAGTTCCTGCAACATGACGATGTGCATATCACGGCATGAGCGTTCCGTCCGACGTGCTGGGAAGGCTATCCGCCATTTATGATTCCGTTATGCCACCAAAATTCAGCACAGCGTGTGGATATCGAGCCCAAAGAGAAAATGATCGGCAAAGAATCCGACTTCGGTCCCACATCTACGAACGAGATGCTGATATCCCGGTCTCAGATTAAATGATCTGAACCCAGGATGAACGGGTCGCTCCATTCTTGGGACTAGATAAGACTTCTGTGGCCCCAGGCTGAATGATGTGAAGCCATAACAATCAGTTCTTCCCTTCAGCATACTTACATCGCATTATACCCACCTTGACTCGTTAGACCCACGAAATGACCACTTTTAAGAAAAGATTGCTTGCACAGACCGTGGATCATGCTGCTGTGTATGACCCGGAAAGACTGTTTGGTGTTGTCCCTTGGGGCTCTGAGCTGTCCGATGGATTCTTCAACATGACCATGAAAGACTTAGCTCGTGCTGTGAACTTTGCGTGTTGGTGGATCGAGAAAACTCTCGGCGGGGAAAGTTGCAAAGAAACACTGGCTTACATGGGCAACAACGACGTGCGCTATATCATTTTTACTTTGGCATGCCAAAAGACTGGCTATCAGGTATGGAAGCCTTGGAACATAATCATCGAGGGATTTCAGCTAAAATTTCTCTTTCGGATAGGCATTTTTGCCTTCGACGAGAAACTCCGACGAGGCGCAACTTCATCTTCTGAAGGCCACTAAATGTTCGAAATTCTTCTTCAGCAAGGAACGAAGTTCTCGTATCCTGGAGATCCAAGGACTCTGCCCTGGGCTTGAGATTTTCCAAGTGCCTTCTTTGAAGGATATGCTTGATGGCGAGACAGGACTGCGCCCTTATCCATTCACGGCGTCCTATGAAGAAATGGAAGACAAAGTGATTTGTATAATTCACAGCTCAGGCACGACAGGTAAGTGCTGTCCACTATCCAGCCTGTGGCCTCCCACTCATTAATGACCTGAGCCCTATAGGAATGCCAAAGCCGGTGCCCCTTACGAACGGTTTCTTCATGACGTTGGACGTGATGCAACATCTGCAATGGCCCGAAGGTCGTTGTCCGTCCGCATGGTTCTTCATGACCCAGCAAGATCGCGTCCTAACCACAACGCCGTTTTTCCACCTGATGGGACTCGTTTCTTTCGCATTCTCTATATTTCATGGAGTGCCAGCTGTGTTTAATCCGGACAAGCCGTTGTCCGTGGGGCATCTGGTTGAGCTCCTGAAGATGACTCGTCCAACAGGCGGCCTCTTCCCTCCATCTGTGCTGGAGGACATGAGCCATTCCGAAGAAGGCTTGCAATGTCTCAAGGGCCTCAAATTTGTCTTCTTCGGTGGTGCACCACTGGCTGGTGAGACGGGAGACCGACTTAACCAATTCACCACGGTAGTCTCAGCGATTGGAACCAGCGAGATTGGCTGGATTCCTTCCATGGTACCCGAGGATGGCTCCAACTGGAGCTACTTCGAATGGCTCCCCGCATACGGAATCCACATGCAAGATGTTGGCGACAATCTTTACGAAATGGTCATCCCTCGTCGTGCCAATTCTCGCGAGCACCAGGGTATCTTCCACACATTCCCCGACCGCGAGGTTTACCATACACATGATCTATACACTCAGCACCCGACGAACCCAAACCTGTGGAAATATCATGGCCGGACAGACGATGTGATCGTTTTGAGCAATGGCGAAAAGTTCAACCCGGTCACAATGGAAGTGATCATTGAGACTCACCCACTAGTGTCAAGGGCAATTGTCATCGGCCAGTCTAGATTCCAGGCTGGTTTGCTGGTCGAGCCCCGTGTCGACGCTCCTGAGATGGACTCAAGGGCATTTATCGAAGAGATCTGGCCAGTGGTTCAAGCTGCTAACCAGTCCATTGCTGCGCACGGCCGAGTGATGAAGAGCAAAATCGGATTTGCCTCCAAGGCTAAGCCATTCAAGACGACCCCCAAAGGTACCACGAAGCGACGTGCTGTGGTGCAGGACTACGAGAATGCCATCTACGAGGCAGACCTTGAAGATGATCTTCAGGCCTGTCTCCCCGAGACGCTCGATCAAAACAGCATCACGGAATATACTCGGCAGATAATTGCTCGAGCTTTGGAGAGATCTGACCTTCCTATCAACCAGGATCTCTACAGTGCTGGTCTTGATTCTCTGATGACCATGCAGGTTGCAAAAGCGTTGCAGCGTGGCATCCAGCAGCGCCAGCCTCAGGTGAAGCCAGGTGCCATCACCCCTCAGACAATCTACGCCAACCCAACCGTGGAGCGGCTGGCCAGCGTGATCTGTAGTATTGTGGAAGGCAAGGTTCAGGCTAGCGTTCCCCGAGACGAGAAGATCCGACGCCTAGTGGAAAAGTATACCATCGACCTGCCAGAAGCCCGAAGTGATCTGCCTCTTGTTCTGCCGAGCTCGCCTTCGGCTGTCATCTTGACCGGTTCCACTGGATCACTTGGAAATTATCTCTTGTACGATTTACTCAGCCGACCTTCCATCTCAAAGGTGTACTGTTTGAACCGGTCGGATGCCGCAAGCCGCCAGAAGAAGAGCATGGAAGATAAAGGTCTTCATGTTGAGGAGAGCGACTGGGAAAATAGGGTCGAGTTCCTTCAAGTCTCATTCGGAGAGACCCGATTCAGCCTCGACGAAGCCAAATACCAAGAAATGCTGGACTCTGTCGACACAATCATTCACAATGCCTGGAAGGTCGACTTTAACCACTCAGTAGAGTCATTTGAGGATACCCACATCCGCGGCCTACGTCACTTTGTGGACTTCAGCTTGAACAGTCGATTCAGAGCTCACCTCCACTTCGTCTCCTCCATTAGCACTGTTGGATCTTGGACTCCCAAGATGGGATCTGTTGTTCCCGAGATCCCAATGGAAGACAGCTCTGCGGTACTTCCACAGGGCTACGGCGAGTCAAAGCACGTCTCCGAGCGCATCTGTTTGGAAGCCTCGCGACGCTCTCGCGTACCTACAACCGTACACCGCGTCGGTCAGATCGGCGGTCCAACTACATCAAAAGGAGAATGGAACCGCCACGAGTGGCTTCCAACTATTATTTCAACCTCAATCGCCATGGGGAAGATCCCCAGCCAACTTGGCTCCATAGCCGTGGACTGGGTCCCAGTGGTAAGTGACCATCTCCATCAAACCTTCCCTCGATCTTACTAACAGCAAAACAGGATGACCTCTCATCGATCATGACCGAGATAGTTCACACCCGCCACGGAGATCGATCTGAAATTCCTACAGCAGTATTTCACCTCACCAACTTCAACATAGCTCAGTGGTCATCTCTCATCCCAGCCATTCAACAAAGATACCAAGTAGAGCCCGTTGACTTCAGCGCCTGGGTTGCGGAGCTCGAGAGCATCCAGAACCCCAGCAGCGCGGAAGTAGCCGAGAAGCCTGCTCTGAAGCTACTCAGCTTCTACCGGGGCCTGGTCGATGAGAGCCACGCCGCAATGGCTGTGCCTCTGGATGTTAGCAAGACCAAGGAGGCGAGCGAGACTATGAGGTCTTTGCGACCTATCTCTCCGCCTCTAATGTCGAACTGGCTTCAGCAGTGGAATTTCTAAGACGTACGTAAATTTATTGATAGATAGGATTTGGATAGAATATACTTCATAGATGTCTTGTATATACTTAGACAATGATTTCATTTCAATATTTGTGCCCAGTCTGGGTGATGAGGTTTTGTTCTAAGCGAAAGTATCGACTCTTGAAAAGTTGATAAAAGAATATGCTATATAGAAAAGAAAACAATTGGATTTATGGATTCTAGAGAGAATTTTGGTCATTCTGAAGCGCAACACGGATTCTCGGATACCGAGTTGATTTCAAAAAAAAAAAAAAAAAAAAAAAAGAGAGTCGAGTTTGTAAAGACCAGCTTCTGAGTTTACGATACAGAAAGACGGACTGATATGATTTCTGGAATCTACGCAAAATTCACACGTACCTAGGCTAGGGAGCTCCAGGGCTTTATATGGCTTGACTCATCCATATTTAGAGCTCTAACTAGTTTAAATAACTATTTGGATATTTTTGTCATAGAATGACGCCCTCCTCCCCCTCCTCTTCCTTCCCCTTCCCCTCCTGCTCTCCTCTGTGTTTGAGCGCACCATTTGGCTCGCCTTCCCCACCTTTCCCAACCTTTTCTTTCTACCATGGAACACTTCCAACATACCGCCCACATCGGAACCCACTCCTTGAGCTACGCATTGCGAGGTATTCCTCGGCAGCCCGGCGCTCCGCTTGTGGTGGTTCTTACTGGGATCACCAGCAGCGCGCTAGAATGGAGCGCGGTGTGTCGACATCTCGAGAATGAGGCATCCGTGCTGCTGTATGAGCGAACTGGCTACGGTCAGAGCGAAGCATGCCCTACCGCGGAGCCGGACTCACTCACAATTGTGGATGAGCTGTCTCGGCTACTTGCTGCCGCGGCCCTGCCACCCCCGTACCTAGTGGTCGGTCATTCCTGGGGCGGAATTCTCGCGCGGGAGTTTCTTGCCGCCCGCGGGCCCGAGGTGATCTGCGGGATGGTGCTGGTGGATGCCGTACAGGAGCGGATGCTCTTCGAGACATGGCCCGATCCCTATATCGCAGCCGTCACGGCGGGGCTGGATTACATGGAAGTCGTCGGACTGACCCGCGATTATCGACTAACGGAGGTCGAGTGGGCAGAGCTTATGGCGGAGGAAGCCAGCCCACACCACACGCAACAGGCCACCCGCGAGCTGCCCTATCTGCAGATCAGCCGCGCCGTCCTAGCCAAGAAACAGCAACTCCTCCCTGGGCGAGACCTCCTCCGCGGCCAGCCGCTCAGTGTGCTCCGGGGCAATTCGTATCAGGACCAGGAGCGGTTGTACCGCCGAGGCGTGGCAGAAGGGTTGGGGACTGAAGCCGAGCGAGCGGCTTTTCGTGACTACCTGGAGCGCTGGAACGCTAGTGAGGAGACCTTTCAGCGCGAACTCCTGAATCTGTCGAGTACCGCGCGCTTCTCCACCACGATGCAAAGTGGCCATAATATTCAGATCACAGAGCCAGAACGCGTCGCTGATGAGATACGCTGGGTCCTACAGAGAACTCCATCCATTTCCAGAAAATCGCCATCTGATCATCAACTAGCGACCTAGCTTTCAGTAGAAACAGCCTCAATTAAAGAAAAAGGAGGCTAATAATAAGACTTAGGCCACGGACAAGGAGGAGAATAGGCAGAGGAAGCGGTAATGGCTAAGACCTAGAGAAACTGTGGTGAGTAAGAAGAGATAACGCATTTTGAATATTTAGAATGAATTATATATAACAGGAGCCAAGAGTTGACAGGAGCCGACGCTTTCTATCTTGGGAAAGGAGGCTTGAGGTGGCTCAGCACCTCACCAAATTTCCTCTCTATATTATATAATGAGCGGCCACAAGCGGCTAACAAAGCAGACAGGCCCTTACGACAAGCCTGATGGTCTGCCCTGAGTACCCTAAGTGAAGGGAGAGCTGATCCCTAAGCAACCATTAGTGCTAAGCCAAGCTAGTTTTATTTAAACATTCTCCCGAAACGGGCTCATCACCATGCAAGCTCAGGCCTGCTCATACAACTTGCCGCTTCCAGCTGCGAGCAAAAGTTCTCCTCTTCTCGTAACTTATCTGTCATAGTCTCCGAGGACTTTGGAAGTGCAGGCCAGATCTCTTTCCCACCTTGCTGCTCTTCTTTTTTCCGGTGATCCATGATCATTCGCTTTACGCGTTCCTGGAAGTGAAGTGGTCCCTGTCTCATGTCAATCTAGATCAATTCCCAAAACTCGACGTGTGCATACCTTCTCCTTGCTCGGATGCAACTCGCCATTCACATATACCCCACCATTAAGGTTCTCCTGGGCACCAACACAAAGCTCCTTGTCCTCATCAAGAACTTGTCTGTAGAAGGCATTGATGGCCTCGAACTCCTCATCCGTCGCATCCTTGTGCCGATAGACCTCGTTTTCGATCTTGCTCTTCGTCGCCGAAACGGGAATCATACGTTGAATATAAAAAAACTTGTCCCTATTCATCACCAGACAGTCAGCATCGATTAACCCAAGCCTGAAGTTACCACATACGTGACCGTAATCGAAGTAGTTGGCAAGAAATAAGTGATAGCCCTCCGAAATTGGGCATCACTCGTCTCCTTGTTGAAGATATGATGTTCCATATAGCTCCCACCCTCATTAGGCTCAACTCGATACTTTGGCAAATCCGAAACACCCGCGATAAGCGGATGAGAGGTCGCGCAGTGATAACACTCATTATAGTTCTCAATGACACCCTTCCAATTCGCATCAAGATCCATTTCCCAGTAATGATCAAAGGTGAACTCCCCAGCAAAGTCAAAGTCTGCCATTCTCGGCTTCTCATCAATTCTGTCATGTTCGTGTTCCCATTTGAGATCAGGTTCCCCTGCTGCGAGGTTGACCCAGACGAACCCAGCTTTGTCGACGTGGACGTGGACAGGTAGGAGTCCATTTTGGGATTTATCGAAGTCAGGGACTGTTTCGAAGCGAGGAGCTTTTGCGAGATTGCCCTTTAGGCCATATGACCAGCCGTGGTATTTGCAGCTGAGAATAGAGGTAGATCCAGAGCGGGATTGGACGACCGGGAAGGCGCGGTGTCGGCAGATATTGTGGAATCCGTTGAGATTACCATCGCGATCGCGGATAAGGAAGAATGAGAAATTGGCGACTGTAAAGGAAAGATAGTCTCCTGATTTTGAGAAGCGGCTGAAATGAGTCAGGAGAATCCAGCGCTTGGAGAAGATGGCTCGTCGTTCTAGCTGGTAGATAGCTTCAGAACGGTACCATGATGCGGGGAGACCCCGTGGAGGGTTCTTTTCTGAGATAGTAGGGGCATGGCTGAACAATCGCCACATGTTGCAAGTGATCCATTGATTGGAGATTATGTATTGATTCTTGTATGTAAGCTTGCCATATCGGCGATATGGCCAGATCTCGAGATATCTATCTAGCGCAAACTACATGAGGGGAACACTCGGCGATAACACCTGTGCAGCAGCAACAGGAATGGGGAAGCTGGGAGGCTGTCGGACGATAAAGCTAATCAATCTTTCGCCAGATTTTTATCTCGGACCTTTCGCCGAGCTTTTGAAGAGCTTCAAGGATGGGGGTCTGCGGGGCTATCGCGATAAGCTGGGCCAACCCACCAAAGGAAAAAAACAACAACATCTGTATACAACACCAAAGATCTATTCGATTGGAAACTAGCTATAGTCGAGACTCTATATTGTTGGTCTGTGTAGTGCCCCAGCGCGCGTCAACCTGTTGTCATTAGCCATGATCTAGCAGAAGCAAAGGAAAGACATACATCTTGAATATGATCATATCCTAGAAGCTTCGGAGCCAGTCCGGGATCTCTCCAAGCCAGAGCCTCGCCTTCGGGTGTGGGCACCATCTGCATTTTACGATCCCTTTCTTCTTGTTCTGGCCCGTCGTGGAGGTGGTATAGATACTGTTGGATATTGCCTCGCTCGACCACCATCTGCGTACGCTGCTTGCGACACTCTTGGAAGACAGAGATGGCATGTTTTTTAGCCGCGAGAAATTCGGGAGAGGTCTTTGTGATATCAGGACGGTCGGGGAGGCGGGATAGACATTCGCCGAGCACAGCGCCATCTTCGAAAGCCATTCCCGCTCTGCAGCAGTTAGGGATGTGTCCCTAAATTTCGAGTTGCGAATTGAGAGCCAACTTACCCAGAAGCTAGGTATGGTAGAGTAGCATGCACTGAGTCGCCCACCATCACCCATGTTGCTGATGGATGAGCCCAATCGAACTCTCCAAATCGGATGCACAGACGCCACTTCTGCACGGAGTCGCATAGCTTGAGCAATTTTTCGATGCTTGTTTCATTAGAATATATATGAAAGTAGTGCGTGTTCACGTCTTACCGTGGATCCCATCCCGTAAACAGAGCACACATTTCCTCCACATTACCTTGGACAGTGGATGCAAGGGACTCTTCGGGGATGTCGTCAGGCACAAGCAAGACCATGTTGAACAAATCGCCTCCACGGAGAACATAGTTGACTATACAGTTAGTCTGCGAGCACCATGAAAACCAAAGGCAACATGCAACATACCAGCATGGGCATCAGGACCAAGCCAGTAGTTCACTTGGGGATCATCCAAAAACACCGCCAACTCAGGATCCTTCCGCATCTCGTCCGTCTTCAACAGCAGACGATAAGCCAGATCACCAGTCTTGACCGGAGGGTTGCTGCGACCCAGTAGAGTCTCTGTCAACTTCCCGAACACACCATCTGCTCCAATCACTAGATCACACTCCCAACTTCTACCATCTGACGCTATCGCCGTGGCTGTTGTTTCATCGGCGCTCACCTTGATATCATCGATGCGCGTATTGCAAGTCACTTGCACACCCAACTCCAAGGCTCTATCAACCAGACATCGCTGCAAGTCAGCGCGGTGAAAGTCTCTGTACCAGGTACCGGGGTAGCCCTTCTCGGATTCCTCAAAGTCGAGGTGGGAGATCTGGTTGCCTTTCCATCCAAGGAAGTTACATAGGCGTGGAAAAGTCATGTGGGGCTTCAATGCATTTTCCAGGCCCCAGTGCTGGAGCACCCGAGAGCTATTGGGCAACACCTGGATGCCTGCACCGACTTCCCTGATTTCTCGAGTAACCTCGAGGATTTGAACATTGTGTCCGGCAAGGGCAGCAGCGATGGCACATCCAAGGCCGGAGAGACCAGCTCCAACAACGACGATGTCGAGCTGGCAAGCCTTGGAGCGAGTTTCTTGCTGCTTGATGTGAACGGGAGGAGCCATGGTGGATACCAATGTGCTCGAACGTGTTTCAGGGAAGTGAAGTAAAAGTTATCCGTGAACCTAAAAACAGATTTGTGTCATGTATACTGTGGGTATTTATCGCCGTTAGGTTGGGTATGCAGGCATGCGAGCTTCAAAGATGGGGGTTAGCTGTTGCCGTTTTGCCGTCCGATATCGTTGATCGCAGGGACTATATCTGAGAGGCAAAAAGTCATAGTCATACGAAACTAGACACCTTGACTATTCTATTCGCAATCACGCCATGTCTAAAGTGAGATTTTTGAGATCATTTCACATTCAATGCTGATCCTTCTATAGTTCTCTCTCCAAGGCCGAACGGCACTAGTGACCGGAGGTGCGCGAGGCTGTGGACTCGCCTTTGCACGCGGGTTGGCCGAAGCAGGTGCCAATATCGCCGTGTTCGATGTTGCTCCAGCCGAGCCAGGGTTCTTTGCCATTGAGAAGGAGTGTGGTGTTCGAACCGCTTATTACAAGTAAGTGCGCTACGATATCCCCAGCTTCAATGTCTGATCGCAATAGGGTGGATGTTTCATCCCAGGAATCCCTCGCGAACGGTTTCGCCGAGTTCCAAAAAGATTTCGATAATGCGCTCGATATTTGCGTTCCATGCGCTGGAATCAACCGCCACCTGAAGTTCCTCGAATTCACCTACAAAGACCACCAAGATCTCCTGTCGATCAACGTGATGGGACTGTACTTTACCGCCCAGCTGGCAGCGAAGCAGATGATTGCCAACGGCACCAAACACGGAAGTATTGTCTTGGTTGCCAGTATGGCTAGCTACATCGCAGTTCCCACACAAATGTGCAGCGCATACTGCGGAACGAAGGGTGCTGTGCGATCGATGACACCGGCAATCGCAAAGGAACTGGCAGAATACGTGCGTTCAGTGAAACCATCGTCTCCGTCGGACTTACTAACACCACTGCAGAATATCCGGGTCAACTCGGTCTCCCCGGGCTATGTGCGCACGGAAATGACGGCCGCAGTAAGTATCCATTCGATTCCAATTGAATCCAGACTAATAGTTGGAAAGTTCCCCCATCTTCTACCACTGTGGGAGCGCGAGGCGATGAACGGGCGCATTGCGGAGCCGGAGGATATCATGGGGGCATGTGTGTTTTTGGCTAGTGACGCGAGCTCGTACATTACGGGGCAGGATATCGTCGTGGATGGGGGAGTCACCCGATGGTAGATAGACGTGCAAAGGTGGGGGTATACTCCGCACCTCCACGCGATATCGTTCATTTTTCTTTATTATTTTCTTTTATATTAGATGAGCTACACCTCAGGAGAATAAAATTAGAGTTGAATTGAATCTTTGCAACCAGAATGGCACCCGGCGCAGATCACGAAGGATACAGAGTCGATGGTCCTATCGATGCCTCCACCACCGTCGTGGTGGTTGGCGCGGGGCCATCAGGCTTGATGCTTGCGTAGGTTGAACACTAGCTGTAATTGACCATCATTAACAACTTCTTTAGGTGCAACCTTGCTCGCTTTGGAATTGACGTTGTCCTCCTCGATGACCGACCGGACAAGACCTCCACGGGAAAGGCAGATGGGATGCAGCCCAAAACCATTGAGACCTTCAAGCAAATGCGCCTGGCAGACCCGTTACTAAGAAATGCGGCACGTGTCTATGACATTTCCTTCTGGGTATGTTAACTATAAGTTATGGCGACAACTTGTCTGAATGCCCACTGACAAGCCCAGCAATCAACCGCAGACAAGCCTCTCCAGCGAACCGGTCGCCAGGCGCATTACCCGCAGCACCTTGTCGGCGCATCTGATCCCTACATCCTCCTAGCCCATCAAGGAATGCTCGAAGATGTCTTGATTGACGATATGGAGTCGCGTGGTGTGTCCGTGTCTCGAAACCACAAATTTGTGTCTTGTTCGCGGGTAGCCGGGACAAGCCAGCTAGACGTCACCATTGAAGACCTGTCGAGCAATACAATCAAAACAATTCGGACGGACTATCTTGTTGGATGCGATGGTGCTAGGTCGAAGGTCAGAACGTTCATCCCTAATGGTGAACTTGAGGGAGAAATCACCAATGCGTCATGGGGAGTGCTTGATGGTGAGTCCAATCCTTCAGCTTGATGGATTGAAACTTTGCTAAGAGACAGGCGTCATTGAAACGGACTTCCCCGATTTATGGAGCAAGGTAGCCGTGCGCAGCTACACAGCCGGCTCGATTCTTTGGATCCCCCGCGAGCGCGGCATGACACGGTTGTATGTTGAGCTCAGCTCGACTGACGGTGAGAGAGTAGAAAGGTCCAAGGCTACTCAAGAGTATGTTATGGCAAGAGCCAGAGAGGCGATGGCCCCGTACACTCTTGAGTGGAAGTATGTTGAGTGGTTCGGCAACTATGTTGTTGGTCAGCGTGTGGCAAAGCACTTCATGAATCCGGATGCAAAGATCTTCATTGCTGGTGATGTATGCTGACCCTTCCTCTCCACGGAGTCTCTTATACTGAATGAATACAGGCTGGCCACTGTCATTCCGCTCTCGCAGCACAAGGTGCCAACACAAGTATGCACGACAGTTTCAATCTCGCATGGAAGCTGAATCTTGTTCATCGCGGTCTTGCTAGCCCATCGCTACTGTCAACTTACGAAGAGGAGCGCCGCAAGATTGCAACCGATCTAATCAGTTTCGACGCGGAGCACTGCGCAGCCTTTGAAAAGGGCGAAGATGCCCTGGCCAAAAACTTTGATGACAACATTCGATTCATCTCCGGTATTGGCGCTGAATACACCACAGGCTTGTTGAGCCGAGCTCAAACTACATCAACCCCGCTCCAATCTGGCGCTTTACAGCTTCCAGCCAAGGTCACTCGGTACTATGATGCCAACCCAGTGGATATTCAACTTGATATTCCTCTGTTGGGCCAATTCAAGCTCTATCTCTTCGTTTCAGATGTCAAAGTATCGCTGGGCTTCTTGAAGACGCTCTGCACAGGCCTATCCAGCGACTCTTCACTCGGGAAACTGTCATCTAAGGCAGATCAATCATACGTCAAACAACCTCGGAACACTGCCCCTGCGGACGATTTCTTCCAATTCCAAAGGTATACAACTGTGTCCAATGCATTTACTTACTCCATGGTGACCCAGTCACCCCGATCCGAGTTCGAGCTTGCAGACTTGCCAGCGGAGCTTCAGGCCAGCCGCTGGACTTTGTATCTCGATGATGTTGAGTCTCCTGGTTGTACCAAAAAGTGGTTTGGATCTCTTGAGAAGGAGCAAGTGGGAATTGCGATTGTACGTCCTGATGGATATATTGGGAGCATTGATAAGTGGGATGTGACCGCGGTGGAGCAGGCCGGGAAGAGTATAGAGGAGTATTTCTCATTTATGCTACAGTAGATCGCTATTGATTGGATCACATTGAATTCCAAAGAAAATAGATGCATAGAAGATATTCGCCTTAGTTGAACACACAAAATTGAAAATGATGAGAGAACAGAGTCTTCGGTCCCCCGTTAGGTCATTTCTAGGGTCCCGCTGTAAGCCCAACATCTGAACCTTGAACAATTGCAAACCATCACACACACCATCTCTCCTATCCCTCAGTATTTGTGCCTTGAAGGCTAGGCACGATATAGTCTAGTTTCACTAGTCTTTAACTAGAGCCGAACTAGAGCTCATACGCACACGCAGCAACTCCCGCATCAACTGGACGCATACACGAGAGTGGGGGCATCACCGCCTCACCGTGGGCTCCACAGGCTCGTAGAATGGGGGTTACGAAGATGCAACTCAGGAGAGATTGCAACCCTCCAACAAGTCTCCACCATTATCCCACTTTCGCGTCGAGAATGGGATTGCAATTGAATAAATAACACAGTCGCTGGCATCTTTTTCCAGAACCAATTGTACAACCTCCATACTTCTCTCCAAAATGGGTTCAGTCGATGTGATCGGTCCTCTCTTCCAGCCTCTGCGCTTGGGCGCTCTTTCTTTGAGCCATCGTGTTGTTCAGGCTCCCTGCACACGCATGCGCTCTACTAAGGAGTCGGAGGGTGTTTTCGTTCCGAATGATCTCAATGTTGAATACTATTCGCAGCGCGCGTCGAAGGGCGGGTTGATGCTTACGGAGGCGACTCCTATTAGCAGACTGGTATGTTTTCGGGTCCGAATCAAGGATAATAAAGAAAAGCAAAAATGGAATACTAACTGTTTAGGCTGCGGGTTACCCAGGTGTCCCCGGTATTTTTACCCCCTCGCAAATTGCCGGCTGGAAGAAGGTCACCGATGCAGTGCACGCCAAAGGTGGTTTCATCCTCTGTCAGCTTTGGCACGTTGGCCGTGCTACTGTTCCTTCTTTTATTGAGGGTAAGCAGGCTGTTAGTGCGAGCGATATCCCGATCAGTGGCAATGGCATGGATGGTACTGAGTATGCGGCTTCGCCTCCTCGCCCGATGACGGTGGAAGAGATTCAGGAGCTTGTGAAGGAGTATGCAGCTGCTTCAAAGCGCGCCGTCGAGGCTGGGTTCGATGGTGTTGAGGTCCACGGTAGGCGTTTCTGCCCCCCTAATTCCAGTGATCAAAACATACTAACGAAAACAGGTGCCAATGGATACCTCCTCGATCAATTCCTCCACGATAACGTTAACACTCGCACTGATGAGTACGGCGGCTCGATCGAGAAGCGCTCTCGCATCGTCCTCGAGGTCCTCGAGTCTTGCGCTGCCGCCATCGGCGCCGACCGTGTTGGCATTCGTCTGTCCCCATACAACTACTTCCAAGACACCCGCGACTCAAGCCCCAATGCAAACTGGCAAGTGCTGTGCTCGAAGATTGCTGACCTTCCCGCCGAGTCCCGCCCGGCCTATGTGCACATGGTCGAGCCCCGATTCGACGAAGTGCTCGACGAGAGTGCGAAATTGGATTCGCTAGTCGTGGATAAGCCCTCGCTGGACTGCTTCCGTCCCACACTGAAGAAGGGTGGTATTCTGTTCCTGGCTGCCGGTAACTTCAACGCAACAAATGCCGGACCTAAGCTGATCAGCGATGCGGCGGACGCTGTTGTGTTTGGACGGTACTTCATCTCCAACCCGGATCTGCCTCGACGGTTGAAGGAGGGTTTGCCCTTGACTCCGTATGACCGTTCGACGTTCTATGGGGCTGAGCCTCCGCAGAAGGGATATACAGACTACCCTTTCTATGAATAAATCGATGTACAAATGGGCAACCAAACGGAGACGAATCAAGCAGAACTGGGAATTCAGCTAGATTAAACAGAATACAATGATACATATACGTTATTAAGACAAACCAACCAAAACCTTCATCGCATCGTGCACAACTGCCCATCGGACAGTCGCTAATTGTTGAGCCATAGCCGCCGCCAGTGGTTTCGGATCATATTTCCCCGAAAGTGCCGCTAACTCAACTGCACTCGGACAATTGGTCATCATCACAATCAAAGAAGATAGATCCGTGTGGATTCGACTCTCCGTAGATGAAATGTCCATCCCACGATGGAAGACCCAGCACGCCAACGTAGCCAGATACAAGCACCATGGGAAATGGAAAGCATCCGTCTGGTCCCAGTCATGAAGACTCAATACCGCATCCTGAAGGAGATGTGAAGCATGCCTTGCAGCAACGGAAGATGCTTCGGATCCCTCATGAAGCCAGCGAAGTATAGTTCGCTGGGACCGTGATTGATCCGCAGGAGTGACAGCCCGTCCAAGGATCTGCACTGCGCCTGCAACAACCTGCAAGTCCAAAATCTCAACATTCAACGCCAGACACGCAGCATGATACAAGGCATGTGCAGCCATTTTCAACCCCGTAAAGCGGCGGGGTTCCGAAGTCTGCGCCAATTTCATGGCCAAGAAATCCGCGTCAAAGTCGACTTTCCATAGATCGTAGGACCGGCTCATTCGTGGAATCCATGCCCCGACTTTCTCAGGCGTCTCTGATCGTAGCGTCGTCTGATCGCGGCGCTTCAGATCCGCCGAAACGGACATCAACCCGTGCAGGACAACAGTACGTGCAAAGACGTTCAAGTCGCGGGGTCTGGTAACTGCTCCCGGTGTGATGTATCCCTTCAAGACAGTCAAGAAGTGGCGATTCGTTTCACGAACCGCAGAGTGTGCCCACTCCCGAGCGGATGATGCCTCCCAGGCAGTTGCGCTGCATGGTAGGCAAGATCTAATCTCAAACGCGGACATGCATAGGGATTGTGAGAAGAGAACGGCGTGCTGGGTATCCCACATGAAACAATGCATCGCCAGACGTTTTCTTTGCTCCGCATCCATCGCCTGTCTCCATGCTTGATCAAGATCCCCTGCACTAGCAAGATGAGATGAATCTTGAATATTGCAGCAATTGCTCCGACGAATAAGCTTGATCAAAACACAATGGAACAGCTGAGCACGTTCTCGCTGCTTAGGACCGGCTCTCATCTTGCCGAAGCAATCGATAAGAAGCAAGGTCTGCAAGACCCAGAGATCGGGCTGTGGTGAGAAGTCATCATGGCAGAGTAGTTGGTTCCGGAGCTTGTCATGGACTCCCACGGCTAGCTGGTGGGCCTCTCTGCTGCTGTAGGTAGCGCCCATGAATAAGATAGCGGCCAGATGAACGGGATCGACAATATTTGGGTTGAAGGTCGATTGGTGAATGAGCGGATAAGTAACATTGAAACGAGTGAAGAAGAGATCACAGTAGCCTTGTAATGCGGGTAGACTGAGTAGATGTGAATCGAGCGCCATAGGTTGGCCATCCATTCCAGTCGGCTTTGCCTGGGCAACTAGGGCTAGGATACCCCTCTGGGCATCTTCTGACAGTCGCGGTAGACGTTGTGGGGGGCTGGAGCCCAGATATGAGGACCCGGACATCCAGTCCATGTCCAGAAGACCGGGTGATGTTGGAGATAATGTGTGTGGAGTCGGGACTTTGTTCATCATTGAAGCGACCTCCAATAGCATCGATGGACCATCGTATTTATCGATAGATTGGGCGTCAGTGTTCATCGAGTCTGGGAAGGAAGTATCATCGAAGCCCAGGGGAAAGTCGAGGTGATGAAAGGCATCGTCGAGAGAATTAACGTTGAACAGCCAGTTGTAGTTACAAGTTGCCGCGAATGGGAGGTTAAAGTCGGTCGCTGTCTATGTCAGTCATAAAACATAATAGAGGATAGGGAAGTACATACCGGTATCCATTCCGAAGAAATCACTCAGCCCATCCAGGCCCATATTGAACGACCCATCGGCAGCGTCAAACTGACCTGCAACGGGCTCAACGTAGGGTTCAAAAGGCCCACCAGGCATCATCGGAGCCAAAAACGGATCATTCTCTTCAATAGACAGAGAATTATGATCTGTTCCTGAGACGGGTGGTGATAAGGGCTCCTCGTCTCCAAACTGCATCTCTCCTTCCTCTCCCTCCTCCTCCTCCTCCTCCCCTTCCTCATATTCTTCCATTCTCCGGTCGGAACTCGCAGAAGAAGTCGTAGATATTGCCGCACCACGCATCTCTCGTTGTGATGGTCGTACAATAATCGATCCATCCCCCGCTCTCCGTGTTCTCTTCCGCGTTTTCAACACCCCCATTCCTGGCCCACCCGCTTCCTCGTCCCGCTTTGTATGCCGCATCATATGTCGAGCTGCCCAATGATTAGTTTTCACAACTACCGAGCGAATCCATCCGATCTCACCTAAAAGATCAGGACGTTGAAAATGAACCGAACAGCGCTCACAGGTAAACCCATTCCGAGGTTGTTCATGGTTCAAGGCATGTCTCCGTAGGTGTTCAGCACGGGTGAATCGCTTCCCACAAGTGGGATACTGACAGGCGTGACTCTTCATGATAACGAAACCCAAGGAAATAGTTTACAAAAAAAATTTAAAATCTAAAATTTAAAAAAAAAAAAAACGGAGGAAGAGGCCAGAATAAGAAAGGCCGGAGCAATCGCCGATGGCTGATAAGGATGCGGGGGCGTGAATTGTGATTGGTGTCGCTTTACAAGACTGCCTTTGCCGCCTATCAACAGGCCCATAATCTACTGAGTTATGATTGGAGTTCGTTAGTAAATCAAAATATATCGAGTTTGTCATTGTCACCTGATAGACAACACTAGAGTTGTCCGTACTCGTCAAAGGCTAAGTAAAGAACCGCCAGTCCACGCTATCTTCACCCTCCTTGATCTGGCTGGTATCTACTTGGTTCTCTCTGACTCTATGTCCTCCCTGTTCTCGATCCCGACGTCCGTTTTCAAATCGCATCCATAGCCCCAGTCCTAATACAAACACTATGCAAACGGCATTGCAGCAGCAAGTTGCCACTAGAGTGGGAATATATCTGTGATATCTCGCTGATTAGCCTGCCAAATCGCCGAAGGCTAGTTTAAAACTCACTTGGGCGCATATTCGGTTCGAAAGGTGGCAGCGCTCAGGACTCCAGCCAGATTACCGAGGCCAACGAAAAAGCCGGTGTTAGCGGCGCGCGAGTTCTCATGCACGTTGTTATTATTATGCCAAGCGTGCACGAGGCACGAGGGGATATAAGCGCCTGCAGCCATCAAGAAACAGGCAAAATACGCTACCGCCTTATTGTTTAGCACGTCGATGGCGGCCAATATGATCATTCCCACCATTGAGATGGTGAGGGAGAATACAATGTGGAATGTTCTTTCGCGGAAATGATCGGAGGACTTGGCGACACAGAGGAGTACCACTGCGCCGACAAGGTTTGGTGCAACTGTCCACAGGTTGGTTTTGACAGTGGAGAATCCCAATCTTGCTACGATCTGGGCCAGTCAGCCAAGTAGCAGAAGGGTGATGTCGAGGACTCACCAAGGGGAAGAAGTTCATCGCAGTGGCATATGCAACGGGATAAGTGAACGTGATAATGCACCAGATGGGGAACTTCCAGTCATTCCACGAACGGAAACAATCCTTCAGGTTGAACCCTGTCCCAACCTCAGACGATGCGTCTCGAAGCATGCGAGCCACTGCTGCCTCTCTTTCACGGTCATTCAAAAACCACGCCTCTTGTGGAGAGTCCGGGAGCATGAAGAAGCCGACGATTCCAGTGATAAATGTCATGCTTCCCTCAATGATGAACAACCATTGCCACCCCTTGACGGCAGAGTCATCGATCTGAAACACACCAAAGGAGATCAATCCACTGAAAGCTGATGCAAGAACAGCAAATGACTGCATAATAGCAAGACGGAATCCCATCTCTCCACGAGTGTAGAAAGTTGTCATGTAAAAAGTAGCTCCGGCAAAGAAGCCAGCTTCGAAGACACCCAGGATGATGCGAATGGCGAGCAGAGACCCGAAGTCTTTAGCTGCGCATTGGCAGAGGGCAAGAATACCCCAGACCACCGACACTGTACAGAAAATGTCAGATCTCTGCTAGGGGTCTATTCTCATGTAAAGACCCACTGATTGAAAGCATGAGTCTGCCTGAGTACCGCTTGATTAGGAGATTCCATGGTAGATCGAAGAGGCCAAATGGGATGTAGAATAGTAGAACTAGAAAAGAGTAGTCATTCCCCTGGAAATGCAAATCTTCATCGAGGCCGTCGGTTTTGGCATTAGCCAGGTTGCTCTAGTTGAGTAAGTATTATCAATCGTACAACTCAGGTGGATTACCTACTCGATCCATGCAGTCGAAGAAGTACATCTACCACTGTCAGTCTTCTTCTCTTCTATTAGTCAAGGTGCTCTCACCAAGCATAGCAGTGGTAGCACGTAAAGGTCCACTTTTCTACGATACTGCTTCTCGGCCTCGGGATCTGAATAGACAACATTGTCTCCAGTATTAGCTTCTGCATCGGAACTACTCGAAACTGCTGTTTTCATTTGCTTAGACATGTTGAAATGTGATACAGATCAGCCTTGTGCGATATCGGGAGAGTTGAGGGCACAACAAGGGTGGTTGTACTATGTAGTGAGTATTTATTCTCATTGACCCCTTGCATCTGACAATCAGCGCGCCCATGTGTAGCCCATGACAGTCTACCATATCCAGACATTGTACAACCCTGGACATCTGGCAGTGAGGCCAATGCAAAGCCATAGCCAATTGTTGTCCGGAAGATAACAATGCTGGCTAGAGTCAGCCGTGCAAGGAATCCAGGCCGCAGCTTTCCCCGCAGATCGTCTTATCGGCCCCCATCCATGGATTTACTATCACCCCATCTTTGACCGAACCCCCACCCTCGCCAGTCTCGAGCTTTCCCTTCCTTAATTGGCCTGAATAACTAGATGGCGTGTACATCGGCATTTTCGCCGAAATTGCCATCGCGATGACAATGTCACCAGGATCCATCATGGTGATAGATTCACGACATTGGTATAGTCGACCAGGTCACAGACAACTCACGTCGAAATCGAACCTTTAAACCGTTCGGAATGTCTACAGCCACCGCCCCACCAATTCTCGACTTCTCGCCCTTCTACGGCGCAGACAGCGGGGCGAAAGCGAAATTGGTCGAGGAAGTTCGCAAGTGCTGCCACTACAATGGTTTCTTCCAAATCACCGGCCACAAGGTACCGCTCGAGCTGCAGCGTCGCGTGATGGAATGCTCCAAGCGATTCTTCGATCTGCCATTGGAAGAGAAGTTGCAAATTGACAAGAGTCAGACTTACTCCCACGTCGCGCCTAAAGCGATATACTAATTGGTCAGATTTGAACACATTCCACCGCGGGTACGAGCTCCTTCGATCGCAGATGCTCGAAGTTGGCACTGGACCTGAGCTCAAGGAGGGCCTATACATCGGGGAGGAGATTCCAGAAGATCACCCGTACTTTTTGCAGAAGAAATTGAACAGCGGACCGAACCAATGGCCTCAAACCGTGGCTGATAAGGAGGAGTTCCAGAAGACCACCATGGAATACTACCACGCGGTATATGAACTGGCCAAGGATGTGCTGGGCGTAATTGCCTTGACACTGGGGGTTGATTCAAGCTACTTTGACCCTCTCACGGCTGGAGCAGTTGCGACAATGCGCATGTTGCACTATCCCGCGCAGCCCAAGGACGAAGACGAGAAGCTAAACCGCGGCATTGGCGCACACACGGACTTTGGCTGTGTGACACTTCTTTTGCAAGATGAGGTAGATGGCTTGCAAGTGCTGGATGCCCCTTCTGGAGAGTGGCTCGACGTTAGTATCCCCGTTTGCCTTTCTCGAGCACGGCTAACATGTCACAGGTCAAACCGACTCCTGGTGCATATGTAGTGAATCTGGGGAACCTGTTCATGCGTATGGCCAATGATAAGTACAAGTCCAACACGCATCATGTCATCAATAAGTCGGGTCGGGAGAGGTATTCAATTCCCTTTTTCTTCAGTGGAAACCCTGATTATCTCTGCGAATGTTTGCCGAACTGTCGGGCAGAGGGCGAGAATGCGAAGTACGCGCCGATTACCGTTCAAGATATGGTGACATCGGCTTACAAAGAGAGCTATGGTCGGGCGGAGAAGTACAAGAAGGAGATGGAGCAGAAGAAATTGGCTTCAACGCCGACTGTTGCTGTTGCTGCGGTTGGCGCGTAATTTAGTTCTGGCTAATCTTAAGGAATTGAGAACTTTTGTGTCTTCTTTCGCCATAACCCCACTATCGTCATAATAGTATATAGAGGGAAACGAGCTCCCCTCGGGTCTGTTTAGCTCTCGTTGTTTAATTACGGCGGAGCCCTTGAATGCTCAAAGATCATAATGTCAGGCACGATATGGTCGGCCAAATCAATATCATGTACCCTGCTAATCGCAAAAAAAAAGTATGGCATGTTGGTCTCACTAGCCCCCAGGTGCCAAGGGTGGGGGGAAATGAACTACTGCAAGCGTATCGCTCCACCTTTGTTATCAATCGGAAGTGCCATGCTGTCAGAGGCTGGCATGCCAAGAGTATAGTCATCAGAATCCATAGCCCTAAAAAGTATATGGGACAACGTTTTCGAGACGCGTCAAATGTCTAGAAATTCCAGACAGGTGGATCGACAACATGGATGAGATTTGACAAGACGACAAAAAATCCTCTCCAGTCCAGGAATTCCAGGTGGACGAGGGTTCAGGGAAGGTCATCCCTATCGAGGATCAGGAACTCGAGCAGTTTTATGGCTCTTCTACTACCCAGGCTTGCCGGCTCAAGTCAGAGCTACAGCTCGGTCGCATACTACGTTGGTCTTATCCTAGGTGCTTCCTTCTGGGGTTTGTCAAGTGACTTGATCGGTCGGAAACCCGCGTTCAACTGTACACTTTTTATCGCTGGAATTTTCCTCTGTGCCGTGGCAGGCTCGATGAATTTTATTGCATTCAGTGCTCTTTGAGCTGTTGTTGGCACTGCAGTTGGGGGCAACGTGCCCGTTGACTCGATGATATTCTTGGAAGAACTGTAGATGATGTAACTACTGGAACCATGGTTTCAAAATGACAATACATGCGATTCCCACGACAAGTACAAGGTATGGACAACCTCTATATTGCCACCACAAGTGAAATGTGTATATCGATTTGAATGACTATGCTGGGAAATGAGAATCACACACTCCATATTCCGTTATTCTCAATCTCTAAGGGCACATTAATAAAAGAACCTTCAAGAACAACCAACGATGCGCATAGGTAGAAGTGGTGCCCCGCGCTTGCTTCAGAGCGGGGCAAAATACCCCAGCAGTACGTTTTCGCAGACACAAACAATTCTTGAACACCGCATAGCCATCGGTCATACGCGTAAGCCAGCTTGAATCGAGTTTATGTTTACTCGATCTGGTACAGACGATGGTTCACTGAAAGAGGATATCCACGCGTCGTTAAGCGCAGCCAAACTCTACCGAATGTCTATGGGTACTGGCCTTTCACGGAGACAGTTCTGACAATTCGTATTCCAATGCCGCCCTACTCCACTCAAAATAACACATCAAAGATGTCTTCATGGCGACACGATGATTATACGACCGCATGGGTATGCGCGCTGCCATTAGAAATGGCCGCAGCCTGCGCAATGCTGGATGAGCGTCATTCCTCGCTTCCCCTTGACCGGGATTCACGGGATAATAACACATACGTTCTCGGAAAAATCGCATCCCACAACGTCGCTATTGCCTGTCTGCCCTCGGGTATAACAGGCACTGTTTCAGCTGCAAGAGTGGCCAATCTGATGCTCTCAACTTTCAAGCAACTTAAGTTTGTGCTGATGATTGGTATCGGCGGCGGCGCGCCGAGTGAGGAGCATGATATCCGACTTGGAGATGTTGTGGTCGGAAAACCATCGGGCTTGTTGGGTGGTGTTGTCCAATACGACTTTGGGAAAACGGTGCAGCAGGGACGTTTTCAGCGAGGGGGTATGCTAAATAAGCCTCCAGAGGTGTTGTTGACTGCGTTAAGTAGCTTACAAGCCAAGCACTTTATGATGGGAAATAAGATACAGGAGACCATCCAGCAGGCTGTTAGCAAATATCCTGCCATGATGACTCAATATGGTCGCCCGTCCGAACAGTCCGATCGACTGTACAAGGCATACTACGAGCACCCAGAAAACCAACAAACATGCTCGGACTGTGATCCTAGCCGACTGGAATCTCGACTGCCTCGTCCGTTGGGCATGCAGCACTCATATGTTCATTATGGACTTATCGCATCAGGTGACCAAGTGGTGAGACATGGTGCGATGAGGGACCAGTTGCGTAAAGAGCTTGATGTCCTTTGCTTCGAAATGGAAGCTGCCGGTCTGGTTGACAGCTTTCCGTGCCTGGTAATTCGGGGCATCAGCGATTACGCAGATTCGCATAAGAATGATCTTTGGCAGGGATACGCCGCAGCAGCTGCGGCAGCTTACGCGAAGGAACTGATGCAGGTTATCCCGACCCGATATAACTGCAATGATGTGGGTGCACCTATCGGCCGGAATGAAACAGGTTAGTCGTCTAGCCCCTCAAATTCTCAGCACTCTATTTGAATCTCGAATTATTGTCATTGAAGAAGATCCCAGGATGATAATCACTAATAATGATTCTAGGTGCAGAGGACCATCGTTTCGAAGTCTATCAGTGGCTTTCTCCTACTAACGTCAAAGATGACCTGTTCAATCACCAAAATGACTATATGGATAGCAGCTGTGATTGGGCTCTTCAAACACAAGAGTTGAAGGGCTTCCTGACATCGCACAATGAGAAGGAAATTCTCAGGATAGGGGGGCCACCCGGGAGTGGGAAGTCTACTCTCACTGCTTTCATCATCAGTCGTCTGATGCAAAACCCCGATCACCGAATCCTCTATTTCTTCTGCAAAGGTACGGATGAAAGCGAAAAGCATCCTGTCTACGTTCCCCGTACTCTCCTTTCCCAACTTCTCGCTGCGGCTGGGGAACATCACCTCTTCGCGTGGGTCAATGAGTTACGTTTACAAAGCGGAACAAAACACGCGGAATCATTCGCAATGCTCATGGAAGCTTTTCAATATGTTTTAACCATTGCATGCAAAAAGAATTCGTTGTTCGTTGTTGTCGATGCTCTAGACGAATGCCCCAAAGGTCGCGTTCTTGCATCCTCATTGATCAATTCTTTGAACGCATCCGAGCGCCCTTTCCGACTTCTTCTCACCAGTCGTGAAGAGCCTGGCCTAATGAACTTCTTCCAAGGGTACCGGGAACGAAGCCAGTCACCGGTACGCGAGTTGATTATCCTTCCATCGCATGTCCGACAACCAATTGAGGCCTATATCAAACGGAGAATCTCCCTCTGTCGACACATCAGTTCCACGCCTTTAGGAGAAGATGTTTATGAGGATGTATCCGCTGCTGCAGATGGCTCTTGGATTTACGCAAGATTGATGCTGGATGAAATTGAGCGGTTACCGAGCGCCACATTGGTTGCATGCCAACTACACAACATCCCCCATGGTCTCGTGCAGCTCTATCAAGCGATGTTCTTAGCTATGGGATCATCACTCACCCCGCTAGAGCTGAGGCTTTCTCAGCAGCTCTTTCTCTGGGTCGACATGATAGACTTTGTTGATGTGGGAAGATCCGAACTAGATCGAGAGATTCTAGAAATTGTCTTTCAGGCAGCAAATTCTGGAGAGGAGGTTTTTGACTCAATCAGTCTTGCTAGAAAACTCTGTTCGCCTCTGATTACCGTCAACGAGGCAGGAAGAGACGATAGCATCCGACCGGGAGAATCCCGCCGAGACCAACTGCAAATCAGCTTCGTCCATCATACTGCCATGCAATTTGTACGAGAAAGTGTCTATAGAAAAGGCAATACGGTACATTCAACTTTTCCAGCTGTATTGAAGCCACAGAGTCTGAAGGAGCTCTATCGCGCAAATACTGCTGCTTGGTACTTTGGAAGCTGCGACAAATCAGTCACCCTGCTGAATTGCCTCCGATTTGATGCCTCTTCAAGAATTAGGATTCCAGGAGCCTACTTTGAGATGGCCTACGGTTTATGGGACGCATGTTTTCTCGAGTCTCTACCGGAATGCCTTAGCGACGACGAATTAGCACAGGCATCTGTTCTGTGCTACAACTTGACTGATTTCTTGCTATCGGGGCAATGCCTGAAGTGGATTGAAATGGTCATCATCATTAACTTCGCTGGAAGGTATACAAACCTCTTCAAGAATGCGGTCCGTGCTCTGTCTGCTGCAGACGGATCTATGAGAATCACAGATAGAAGCAGCAATAGCAAGTTGCTTCCAGCCTTTCAGTCATTTTCGGTTGCACGAAGATGCTTCTTTGCGGACTACGCCTATGTAATCTCTTGCACTGGACCGACCGATAATCAAGAGATGGCCATGCCAGAGGGGTTTGAAAGTCGGCGACTGGCGAACAACTTGATGTTGTTAGGCCGAAGATGGAAGCAATTGTATGATGATCCTGACTTTACATTTTCCAGGTAGTTGATCATAATGTCTTCATAATTTATTCAATTCAAGCTTTCCAAATCAAATTTTCTCGTTCAAAACTTATCGTCCTAGCTTAATCTGTATGGAATTATACGCTGTTCATATATGCTAACTTTTCCTAGCCCAGATAGCCTTCTTCTCCCATAGCACAAATGCATCATCTTTACACCTTTCCACCTATATAGTCATCCTTTTCTAGCAGCTACCGGATTATACATAGGCCTATGGTAAGTACTACATTATGTTTCAAGGCACGCTGCCGAACAGATTTTTCACCGGTAATTAGATACGATGGCCATTTGGCGTCAAAAAAAGGATAACGTAATTCCCAAGCGGCCCGCCACCCCAAGCGGTCCGCCACTCCCAAAACCCATAGTGAATTTAATAAATTACAACTTTTATATCACCAATCACACATTAGTTAGCAAAATTAATTTGATTATATATTAATACACTTTTTAAAGCAAATATTAGGCCTGTAATTAGTAATTAATTTAGATGATGGTATGTATGAGATATATACTTTTGTCGTCATTATTAGTGTAATTTTTAGTAATGAAGTATAATAGTCTTTGGCTAATCACTAAATTGATACGTCATGCTCGGAATATTAATTCATAGCACTGGATGAAAATCTAACTGGATGAAAATCTAACTTGAAATTACCCATAGTCGTTGAGCTATAAAGTTTTGCATTGTATGGGTTTGGGAGGGTGGCGGACCGCTTGGGAATTACGCTAGCAGTGGAATTTTCCACAAAAGCAAGGATCCATCTTCCCGTCCAATCAGCTACATGGATTATTATGACATGACGTGACTGGTAGTGAGAAGCGGGGTAATCTCCGATGCTGATCAATGCGGCCAGTAAGAGGGAGGATATACTGGGTTATAACAAGACTAAATTGAGCAGATAGATTATCCCGTTCTGAAAGATCTTCCATACTGAAATATACGTTCCAATACCAGGCTCAAAGCAACCTAGATAGACTACGCGCGACTGAAAAGTACGCTTACGCTGCAGGGCTGATGTCCCAACAATTCAATTCGGAATAGCCTAAAAATCCCCGCCTCCCAGTCCGGCAATAGTCAGACCACATCCATGCAACCTTATCGGAGACTTTCGCTAACATGTGAATACTAACGTCTCATCTTTAGGGTCGATCGTATGTTGTCCGCTTGTCCACGCACAGATCCCACTAAGCGACCAGCCAAAGAGCCGAAGCACATCCGAAGTTCGCGGGTCTAGCCCCCACAATTATCTTCGCACCGGGTCTAGATCTGAATATTTCCGACAATTTGCGGGGCTAGTAAAAAAGGAACCGTGGATACTAATCAATAAAAGATACTAATCAATAAAAAGCAAGACTGAAATGCTTGGTATTAGAGAAAGGAATCAGAGATTGTCTCTGGCATTAAGATAGAGAAGCGGGATAACTGGGGAAAAAAAAAGACGCCTGATAAAAGAGGCATCAACACATCCATATCAGAAGAAATAAAATCTCCAAAACGGCTCGGTCCCGAACTGGTGACTCATTATTCAAAGAATGGCATTATACCCCACCTCGTCACCGTAGAACATATGCACGTGAAGTGGAGCCACGAGAGCGCGGAAGCTCGGGCCGCCCTTTGTGCGTTGTCCCCTTGCACCATGCAGGAACGCTAAGGGAGTTAGGTTTGGGTTTTAACACGAAGCTGCAGGGTTGTGATGGGCCGTTAGGGTTGGCGATTCGGATCGGCGGAGCTTCGATGAGGGGAGCTTGAGTTCAGGCCCCCAACGTTAGGCCCTGCATACCTGAAAGTACATCCTAGGATCGACCGGGGATTTTGGCTAGCTTACATGGCGTGGATGCTCTAGACTAAGGTACTAGGGTAAGGTACTTGGGTAAGATACTTTGGAACTTCAGGTTGGAAGATTGTACTTTTTTGAATCAGGATCAGAAGCAGATCCAGTATGGATTGTGTACAAGCAGCTTTATCACCACAGGGTTAGGTGAATGAGCGGGTTATATACAACAGGAAAAATAAGGACAGGGAAGACAAGCTTTTTGTCTTGGAAAAGAAATCTATATAGGATACAACGATTCCATGCGGGGGTATATCGTGGAACAAGGAATGGACGGGCTTCAACCCAGCCTGGAATTCGGATCCTCAACAGAAGATGAGGAGTCAAAATCAGGTACAATTCATGAGAAGAACACATGACTCAAGAAGTAAAAGAGACGAAGGAAAGGCATGATCGGGGGCGAGAGCAGTAGTCGCCCGGATCGTGAAGTCGTAAGAGTCATATCAAAAAACGAAGAGAGAGACATTAGTCGTAAAAGCGGATTGCAGCCAAATGACCATCTTGGCAGTCGCGCATAGTCTATGGTCATTATCGTATATTGCTCGAAAGCAGGACAAAAAGGAAATTGTCGAAGCGACGGTGAGCGTTTAAGGGCGAGAGACGAGGTCCTGGAAGAAGCGGAAGAAGTTGCGCTTCTTCAGTGGGTTTGATCGGCACATGCCGGCGATGTCAGTAGCGGGGGCGACGGTCATCGGGCCGACGATGTCTTCGTCTCCCATTTCGGGGAACTTGGCGTTGTCGTGGAGGCCTGGGATGCAGACTCGCTCGCGGGGACGTAGATGGGACTGGGTGAGTGTGAGTGCTACACCGTCCACGGAGCCGAGTTGGCTCAGCATGGACTCGTGCTCCTTCCTCCACTGGTTGTTGATGCACTCCCATTTCTCGCAGGTGAGCTTGTAGATATTGGAGGTAACGCCGTAGTGTTCTCCGGTGCGCACGAGGTGTTTAGCAAAGTTGCAGCGCGCAATGTCCCAGTCCGCACGCAGCTGATGGAAATGGTCGAGATCGCAGGCCACGGGCTGATAAGGATCGGGCTGGATGGTGTAATTGGCGTGGCCCAGCTTGTTGGCCCATTCGTCGTTGGGGTCAGAAAGGACGAATGGAGCGGATTCACCCGAGACCGTGCGGCAAGTACTAGTACGAGGGCGGGAAATTGACGCAACGGATGGCTTGGACGAGAGTGGTGGCGAAGGCATACCAGCAAAACCGGGAACTGATGTCATGAAGTACTGGCCGGACGGGCTCACATCTGCAACAGAAGGAGACTGCAGAGGAGACTGCACTCGTGATGCAACCACGGTTGTCGGATCATCGCCGAGAAGAGGCGGGAGAAGGGGAGTGGTGGATTGCAAGGCATCATTGTCGTCCTGGCTCAGACTGTTGGCCCGAGTGATATTAATGGGGCGCACATGAGAATCGCTCATGCGCTCCTCAAAAATGGTCCGCGCTGGGGACGGAGGGATGTGAGAATCGACGCGCGAAACACTGATGGGGCTGACGACAGGGCTTGCCAGAACGGAGGAAGCCGCAGAGTTAGCTCGCGATCGCAGATCATCCGGATATCCATCACGTTCGGAGCTCCCCGAAGCACGTCTACGATTCCATCGAGTTGATATGGTCGATATATGCGAATTGATGCGCGAGAGGCCCTTCATCGAGGCGCTATCCGAGCGGCGCTTGATCGCAGGAAAGTCAACGCAGCTGTCGCTCAGATCGTAGCTATCAGAAGGGTCCATGGGAAAGCACGAGTCATCGGAGCAGTCGAAGTGCTCTTTAACCGAGTTAGTTGAGCCACAATTTGTGAGTCATGGATGGGGAACGTACGGAAATAATGATCTTCCAACGAGTCGCGAGCAACCGGCTCCTCCTCCTTCACGCCGGTCAAATGACTTCTGCTTGGGCTGTCCATGGAGTTGCCCAACGGGCCAGACGAAACTAGAGATGAGACGGAGCTCGAGACGCGATTGTGACCGGAAGCGGAGAAGAGAGAGAGGGCGGGAGAAGCAGGCGCAGAGGTAATGAGCGTTAATGGCATATCGAGAGACTCTCGTTGCGCATCAATGAGGGATAATTTACGCATTGCGCGGGCGATGCCGTCGGGCGTCGCAGGTGTGGACAAGGTAGGTTTCTAAGCATTGGAGGGGAAGGAACGGGATCAAGCGCTCAATATAGAGCGCGCGAGAAGCGTAAGAGTCACAGCTTCAGACGTGGCGGTGTGATTTTGGGGGAAAAGGAAGGAAATTTGACGAGCGTCCAATGAAGAAGGAAGAGAACAACGCAGACGTGGGCCAAGCACACGAGAGCCAGCTGGCTGGGCAGGAAGAAGGCGATGCGAATCGGCAATGGGGCCGGTGATAATGCACCCGCAGGGGAACCCGGTCACACGAAGGGAGGGTCGAGATAGACGTGTAGACTGTTGAGGGTAGAGGGTAGAGGGTAAGAGAGTAGGAGGGAGGAGGTAGGTGTGAGATCAAAGGATGGAAAAAAGCCCCAGGCTAGACCACCCGCTAAAGCCCCAGAGAATTGGAGAAGAGACAAGAAGACGCTAAGCAAAGTACCAAAGGATGATCTTCCTTACACGCGACATTTCTCGGTCGCACTTGCCAAGAAGAACGACCCCGCCGGGATCCGGTGGTTGACAGGCTCGAGCCATGGCTCTACTTGTTCCATGCAGTTTCTAGGTCCCCGGCCAATGTTTCCATTCGGTTCTACTCCGTCCCTCCTCTGGTCGCTCCTCGGTCGCTCCTCGGTACCAGGTACCTAGGTCTCCCGGTACCTAACCCCTTCCAGGTTAATCAACCCCAACGGCTACACAGATGCTGTGCATCCCGCTGTGCAGCCCGCAATAGAAGACCCTTTCTTTCCTATTCTGCGCTAAAAGAGAAGTTTTCCGATGTGTGCGAGATCGGCAACATCTAGACTACGCCGGTGGAGCTCCGGACCGTTATGATGCCATCCTGACCCCCATCAGTCCCTTGTTTTTGAGCTCTCTGCCCACATCGTCATTCGGCCTGTTTCGACCTGTGTGTCCTTTTTCCCACTAAACGCATCGTCCCGATATCCGCCATGGCTGACGGTAGGTCGCACAACGTCGAGCAACGGGCAGTAAGAACCTTAGTCCGAAGTCGGTCGCACCGTCGCACAGTCTTCGCCGACTCTCACAGAGTCGGACCTGTACACCAAGCCTAGTCTAAGTATAGCTAGGTCTCAATCATACCCCCTCCTACAATATACCTGGTTCATTTGTGAAAAGACGTCAGATCCACATGGGTCGGGGAACTCGGGAACATTGTGGCTGGTTTGTTAGTGGTTGGCTATAAGTTCCAGCACGGTCCATGACTGGTTGTCTGATTGATTGGTGAAAAAATTCTGTTCAAGAATTTGGTTGGAGGCGAAGGGGCGAGAGCCGCTTGCCCGTGGGTTTCGGCGCCTCTGCCACTTGGGTTCCGATGGTTCTGCTTACCCATCGGATATCGTTCGGCTAGGAGTCGCGGTACTGGATAATTGCATACGCAACACGGTTGGACTTTGTCAATTTTGATTTTTATTTTTCGTTTCTCTCTCTTTCTGTCTTCTGTCTCTTTCTGTCTAGGGATCTTTCACCTTCGACACTGTTGGTCCTTGCGGATCTGGATGGAAAAGTCCATCGCTACCGCGGCCAATGATCGGCTGAGTGCGATGCGAAGATCCGGCTAGAAAACCGATGGGAACTTAATCGTGTGGGTCGGCCATAACAGGAAGGCCCGGCCGGCAATAGTTCTACTATGGTATAGCCTATATTATCCGAAGTCGGGTGGTCCCTATTCTACCTGTCTATCTAGTGGAGATTAATGCAGATCTATTTTTTGACAGTGGAAATGTCACTCTATACTGTGTACATTGCTGGTTTCCGTCGACGAACTTGTTTCTCCGTACCTTGCATCTTCAACGTCGGGACTTTGGTAATCTGTATCCATATTAACTGCAGCTTATGCATCGTGGTGCTTACCACGTGCAGCTCGCCCTTCCATGGTTACTTGCCACTATAATAGACCTTGGCACTAAGGTCGCCATCGGCACAGGTACGTGCGCGCTGTTACAGGCCACTCGGAAAATAATTCGTCACTTCGGCTGACGCAGGGGTCTCCTTGCTATAGCTCCATGGATACCTATTCCTGGCTAACCCGTTCTCACGTATTCCCACGTCTCCTATACGATGCTCGCATGCGGGGGCCTTACATATCTTCCGTCAAAATCAATTAATAGCGTAGCTCGAGTGATGAATGTGGGGTGACGTTTACTGGCCGTTGGCTGTTAGCAGAGTATTCATTCCTCCCAAGAAACTACAGTATCCCAGGCCCACTAAATTAGGATCTCGAGTCATGCGAGAACGCCAGATCGCAATAATCTCAAGATCTGAAACATTCACGGCAGATAATTCCCTAAAAGTCTATATCACCATGAGGTACAAGGTCATGATGGTTCTTGCCAGAGGAGTAGTCAAACCTGTTTTCTGGCTCTTAAACTTCAGCTCGTATTCATATCTAACGTTTGCACGCGTCATGTACATTTGTTACGCCACTCAGCTACGTCAATATGCATCTCAACGTAACATTTCTTGCTCTTTGATATTTCCTATGCTTGCTCCATCCGGGACTGATAGACTACCTGCCGTCTGTGGCTTACAGTATCTGTGCCTGTATGTTGTCCCGACACTGTCATTGGGACGGGGCCTAGCATCCGGCTGCGTGATTCGTAAATCTCCCCAATTGGACAACCCCAATATATTGGCTAATGTATGGCTTGAATAGTTTCGATACTAGTGTATAGTCTAGCCGACTTTGAGCAGTGCACTTTTGGGAGTCCAGACCAAATGGCAGGCCTGCGACGTCGATGCTGCATGTAGAGATAGTACGTCTTCCACCAAGCGATTTCCGTGTCTAGTCTTCCTGTCACTGACTACTAGATCTCGCCATCAGAAGAAGACCATATTTACAAGTCTTGGTCCATATTTAGTGCAGTATGTAATGCCAAGGTCATTCCATGCTCGATATATAGAAACCTACCGCCCGAACGAGCAGACTATTTGAATAGGCTTACGCAACTATTTCTTTAATTCTTTTCTATACAATTCTTGATCATTACTCGACGGACATGCGTATATTCCCTTCCACAGGTTGCACTCACTTGACGCATATATAAGAATCGTAGGGTTCAATCTTGGGCATTATATTCAGGACTACGGATGTACTGTAGTTGGGTTCACAATAGCTCGAGCTATCTACAAGCAACTGGCTTCAAAGAGGGATCATCCCCTCTTCCCCCTAGAACCGATCATACGTGATGTTCTATTGAAGAATGATCAAATATCAAAAGATGAAAAAAAAATAAAAAATACTCTCTCTATCACACATCTACCAGACTATTATTACCAGCATATTGTCGGGTCAGTGAGGTACTAAAGCCTCCGGACTCCGTCTGCTTTAGAGTCTTGCATCTTACCTGTCTAGGTGTGCGAATGCCGCAGCATTCATCCCGTTAACATGCGCTCCAGTATATACTTCCTGGTCCTTCTTGATTCTTTCTTTACGTGTTCTGTCCACAGTATCTGGAATGTGTGGCCCAATAATTGCTGTGTGTGTCCCGACACTGCGGTTGGGGATGTGCCAACCCCAAACTGAGTGGTTTGTAACTCTCCCCAGTCACACGGATTGATCTTCAATACTACAAGTATTGTATGGCTAATATAGGACTGGGATAGTTCCGGCACAGGTAGATATTCTAGCCGACTCCGAAGAAGTCTGCACATACCACAGCTCAAATATGAAACCTCGATGCTGCCATCTGAAGGGTGTACGTCCCTACTTTCGCTTGACACTTCAGTTTTTGCCTTGCCGCTTTTTCAATAACTAGACTTTTTACCCCGGGTGGGCGGTTAAATGCCCAGATCCGGACTCTGAATAGAGAATTCACAAATCCAACTCCTGGACCATAGATCATCATACAAATATCCACTGCAATTCCAAGATCCTCAATGCTACCAATACAAACCAAGTAAGACACACAGCTGTCCACATAAATCCCGGCTTCTTTTTATAGCCAGCCAAGATCTCCAGTCCCGATCGAAATAAAGATGCGATAGGCGAGTCTTCAAGCAGGGCACTAGAAGGGGCAATCGAAGCAGGGCATGCAGATGCAACTCACGTTCGCATGCAGTGCTCGCCTCAGCCAGGGCCGTATATAACAAGCAGTCGACATCACAATACCTTGCGAGAGTCGCACCAGTACAACCAGAGATAAGCAGAGCAATCAATGCAACATACAATCATCGCGCATGCAAGGGCGCAGTGCAACATGCCACTACAAGAAAACGCTTCCAAAAAGTCACCGATGAACACGGAAATGCAATTGGCACTTGCTACCAGTTTCAAAAGGCAATGTCTCAAGTACACAAGAAACCCCCAGCTCAAACCTGCGGGTTGACGGCAGGCATCAGCGCGCCCTCAGGAGGCGAGTTCTTACTCTTGAAGTCATCGGCCATCTGCTCAAAGGTCACCCACTCGACACCCTCGTGGCTGTTAATATACTCAATAATCCTGCATCGCATTAGCACACGTCTCGCCATTTTCCAGCGCCATCTTTTGTCATACCTCTCATGCATAAGTAGCACATGCGGCCGGCCAGAGACATCCGGATGAATCGTCATGGGGAAAATGAACTCATCATACTCTCTGTAGAAGTAATCGAAATGATCCTACCCACCATTAGCACACCAGTCCAACCACCCAACAAAAATATCGCATCGGACAGAGTGTAGAGTGTAGAGTATAGGAGTATGAAAAGGATCACCAACCTTCCAAATATCCTCCACATCTCTCGGATTCACCCACCCATGACTATTCGCCGAATTCTTGATAAACATCATCGGCGGCAAATCATCAATATACCAACTCCCCGGAATCTCCACGAGCCCCGTATCCTTTCCTCGAACAAGCGGCTTCATCCAAGTCTCCGCCTTCTCCTCATAATTAATCTTCGTCCACGAGTCGCCCGTCCGTAACCAATACATCTGACAATCATGATGCGACATGGAATGATCATACTCGATACCATAAGCGAGAAGAAGCTCGACCATCTCGGCACTAGCCTCCCACCAAGGCGCGACGATGCCGCGGGGCGCCTTGCCGGTGAAATCCTTGAGCAAGTGATAAGTTTTTTCGAGGATGTCGCGCTGCTGTTCTTTTGACATTGCAGCGGGGTTTTCGTGGGAGTAGCCGTGCAGGCCGATTTCGTGGCCTGCGTCGCGGACCATGGCGCATTCTTCGGGGAAGGTTTCGAGGGAGTGGCCTGGGATGAACCAGGTTGTTTTGATGTTGTATTTTTCGAAGAGTTTGAGGAGACGGGGTGTGCCATGGTGGCCAGCCCAGAGGCCTGGGTGGGGGTGGGTTCAGTATATTTGCTTGGATGTGGGATTGTGCGTTTGGGGGGATGAGGTGAGGGGAGTGTGTTACCTCGACTAATGTCGCTGACGCTGTCTTCACCACCGTAGGAGCCTAGCCAGCCGGCGACTGCGTCAATATCAATGCCGTAGCCTACGAGAACGCGTTTCTTGCCCATTGTTATGGTTGATGTGGTTGTTTGGAGATGTAGAGAGAACAATTGGGAAAGACAATTGATAGCAGGGGTCACGCTGGATTTAAACAAAACATAGTGAGGGGTAGAGGGGTAGAAATAGAGATGATTGATAATTAGCTGTCGTGTTCTTATCGAGCGTCCCCCATCATTGTATGTAGGTCTTTCAAGGGTGGGGGTTGGAGGGGGGTTTGGAGAATGCAAGGGCCCATTTTAGCTCAGGAACGTCGAAGTCAATCCTGGAGTGTAGGAGAGATGGGGCAATGCCGGGTAGGCCCTCGAGCCTGGACTTGTTTAGGAGTTTTAGAAATGGGGTTTTAGCACGAAGGGATTGTGCTCAATATACAAGGCATGGGGGTAGCTCAAGTCTTTGGATAAGTGGATATTGAGTTTTATGGACGCTTCTAGTTGATACATGAAGTAAGCAACTGTTGTTTTTGAGTAGGTCATGTATCGACTCGAATGCATTCGCGCGAGGGATCAAAGATGAACCAGCGCGAGACATGAAAAATCATTGCCGCCAGACCAGAAGTGAACTAACCCTTCAAAGTGATGACGCAGGTCGACGCATAATCCAGTCTTATTCGAATGCACATTCATGCGAAGCCGGAAGCTAGGGTTGAAGCTACTTATTTGGGCTCTGACATCGGCCAATAGACTAGAGGGCACGGGATGGGTGGAGGGGTGCAAAAGCTTCGAATTGAGAACCGATTTGTCGCCTCTCAGATCCAGAATTGTCCCCAGACCTTCCTAGCCTCTTCGGTGCCTTCGAACTGGAAATTGACAGAAATGATATCTTCAAAGCCCTCGCTGAGGCTAGGTTCCTGGAAGCGGCGACCAAAGTCACCGAATGCGATACCTGGGAGTGATGTTCTGGATTCGGGGTTCTGCTCATGATGTTAGTTGTGTTGCTCAGACGAATGATTATGAATTTATGCTTGCTTACCAATTCTTTGTTTGATGCTCGGACGGCATTGTTGTGCTTGCATAATTCTGGTGTGGAGATGAATCGAACGCAACGAATAGGAACATTCAGTTCTTTTGCTAGTGACGTCCAGTATTCTCGGGTCTCAATGTTGGCATTGGTGTTATCTGTTGGGGGTCAGCAGGGTCTCGAGAAATCGGAGACATGGGTGATAATCGCGACTCACCGACTACTACGGATTTCTTGGCTTCGAGGAGCTCACGAGCAACCTTAAGGCATTTCGGGCGCTGAATCTGTTAACAGAATGGTCTATCATTAATAAGGTGGGACTCACGGTCTTGAGGATATCTTGGTTCACCCGTTCATAGCCTAGTGGCTGCAAGTTGTTCCAGTAGTACGTTGACTTTCCCGCACCTGGGCTTCCGCAAAAGATGACCAGCTCAAGAGGATGCTTTCGGGTAAACTTGACAGCTATGTTGGAAGTCAGCTTTAGTTCAGGGTTGCACTGCCATTGGAAGCCACAATTACATACGGGGTTCATCCAGATCCATCTCCATGTAGGATTTGGGGTTAAAAACTTTGATTGTCTGCGCTGAGCGAAAGTACATGAAGAACTCTTCGGGGGTATGGAACTTCAATCCGGCGTTGGAGGCAAAGCCACTGCGAGAGGTGTCAGTTATAGAATCATGAATTGACGATGGATAGGCTCTTACAGATCGGCAGCGGAATGATCGCCCGGTCGCCCAGCAGCATCGCCAACAAAGAAAGATTCATTTACATCAATTCCAGTCACATCAAGATCAAAGTCATCTTGGAACTCTTTCCACATTCCCAGGCGAGGCTTTCTGTATTCGGCATCTGTGGTCGCCGCGTAAACACTGATCGGTATCCTGAGGGCCGTCATCATATCGGTCAATTTTGCTTTGAACATGGTAAGACTCTTAGAATCGCCACTGCCGGCCTTGACATCTTTCTGAATTGCGATCTTCTTCTGATTGGAGAAGACAACCACTTGGAAGCTGGGACAGATCTGTTAGAATATCCGTACATGTTACGAAATTGAGCGACATACCCATCCTTGATTAGCTTGTCTAATCTGTCTGGAACTGTTGCAAACCACCATTTCCAATCTTCGGCTGATCGCGGGAATGTGTTTCCGGATTTTGTCTTGATCAATGTAGAATCCTGCGGGTGACCCCCAGATGATTTAGCGATGCTGTTTGCCTTTCTTCAACATGATATGAAGCTAATCTGATCGACAGCACTCACCAGATCAAATGCAGCAATCTTCCGATTCTTCTCTGGTAGATTCTGAGCGTAGCCTTCAGGTGTGTATTTCCCAATAATCAAGCTAGTTCCGAGGATCCTCCATTTGATCGGTTCCGGCTTTTTTTGCGAGGTGGGAGTGAAGAAATTAGCTGCAGCTTTCTCTAGTAGCGGGAAACCAATTAGCGTTTGATCCATTGTATCCATTGGGGCACCCACTGTTCATTGACGACTCGACCTTGCGCCGAAGTGGAGGCGGGGAGATTTGCCGAGTGGGGGAGGCTGTGCGCTTAATGCCCCCCTCGGACATCTTGAGCGCTCGGTTGAGAGGAGACGTTTTGGCGGAGTTTATACTTTCGGATTTGTAGATAGTGATTGCGTTGCGGGTGGATAGTTGGAGGCAGTCGCTAAATGGAAGCTTTGGAGCTGACGCGCCGGAGAACGCGCCGCGGCTCACGAAGTCACATGGTTGGCCACCTAAAAAGGTATTCGGCGTAGAATTGCAGCGACGCTCGCACGACTAAGGAACCGTAAAATGGAAGATAGTACAGTTTCTATCGAAATTTGTTCTCAAAAAGACATGTGTTTCTTATTTTATTATAATATTTGGAGCGCTGACTTTCGGTATGCTATATGCTCATCAAACATCACTCTTGGAGGCTGCCTCTCCGGGTATCATGACAGCCGACGTAGTTTCTATTTGGCTCTAGTATCAAGAGACAGACGATCCGCCTGTTCCAGACGAACCGCTGATTTGAGCTGTTCCCGCAGCCCAAACAGATGCTGAGAGGCCATCTTCATGGTCTCCTGATTACTCCCATCCAGGACATTTATGGATGCCTGCAGGACATAACTACCGCTCTTCTCAAGCGGTGTCATCTCCTTCAGTACCGGGAGATGCCGGCGGGGTTCCCGATGCTCCTGTTCACCAGAAGGATAGTGCAGCACGCGGTGCAGGTAGATGACGATATCATTCTGGATGAACACGTCTCCCTCGACCACATACTCAGTCACGAAGCTAAAACACGGTGTCAGTTTCAGTAGAAGATATCAAAATGAAACAGGCCACTAACCTGTAACCCCATGCATTCATGGCTGGTATGATGTCGCCACGCGGAAGGGAGGCGCTGGCCATCACCCGCGACGTAACAGCGGATCGAGTACCCGCTTCGGGAATGTCTCTAAACTCCAGCTTCCAGGGCTGCTGCTCATAATCGTAGGTAGAGGTTCCCTGGGCGGTTGGCGTAGATTCGTCCATACCCTCCATCTGGGTATCGGGATCCGCCGTCGGGGCAGGTGTGCTGAAATCCGCTTCGGAAACAGGGCCCACCACCTGGGTGTAGAACATGCCACCGTTCAACATCTTGTTGACACGCTGCAGGTCACCAGATTGCTGAAGATCCTGGCTACCGCCAACGCGCGAGGTGATCAGGCCAGGTTTGCGGTAGGCTTTGAAGATCAACCGACGCTCGACCAAATGGCGAGGCTGCATGGCCGTGAGACCAGCGAGCTGCTGAAGGAGCTCATGATGCTGGTGGACCGGGACCGAGGCGAATAGCAGTAGCTCGTGCATTGCGATGCCTGAAGTGCCCTCCGGTGAGGTGATGCGGGAGAAGCCGGGATGTGCTTAGTGTAGGTCCAAGCTCCCAAGTGGCGCGATCTCGTGCGATCGACTTATCAGCGATCAAATTATGAATAGTATGTGTGTGTGTTATTGGGTAATAGTATGACCCAGGGTCCCCTTCACAATTCACACTGTGGAATTGTGGAATTGTGGAATTGATTTTCCGGTTCCCCTGCAACTAGACCCTTTGCTAAACCTAAAGAGGCTTCGTAACTTGATTCCAAGAGGATCAAAAGTAAATGCAATGTGCGTTGGTCAGCGGGTTGCGGGGGAGAGCAGAGACCGTGGGGATCGGATCCAGCGGTAGAACCCTATGAGGAGAAGGAATGCAGCCGACGTCTGCTACTGGAGGATGATGGAAGGAGCTCCTTGAATTGGACAGTCTCCTGAACGGGGAAGCTTCACCGGTCGGCTCAGTTGGGAAAGGATCGGGTAAGACGGGGAAGGGCAGCAGATGCTTCACGGTGCGGGGGGAGAATGTTTGGAGGTTGTCCGCGGCGCCGTGAGCCAATGTAAGGGCCGGAGAGACAGCCTCGGGCAGGACAGTAAGCACCAAATCGAAAGAACATGCGATTCTCCTCATTAACATTGCGTGACACATTCTCCGCCGAACAAACCTCCATCGGCCCCGAGTCGGCTCGTCCCAATCCGGTAACGCTTCCATCAACCACCGAATTCTTATCTTCGTCTATTTCCCTCTTCTTTCCCCCTCTCTACACCCATTCCATCACTACTATCAATCACTCAACTTGTCCAACTACTCTCCAGCTTTCATCCTCTCCCTGTCTCCACCAATTCATCTCATCTCACCTCGTGTCACGTTCTCGTCGCGTCTGGGTCGGCTCGGATACTCTCGGGCCCGTTGAATTTCGCACACTCTCGTGAAATTGACCTTCTTCCACCACATCTCAACCCATCACCATCACAATGCACGCCACTGCCGCTCTCCGCAACGCTGCCCGCACCCCTCTGATCCGCTTCCTGGGCAAGCGCTCCGTCCCCAGTACGTTCTCCTCGGCGTTTACCCCGTGCTCCTGCCACGCGAATGAGAATCATGCTAACCCCCATACCAGAGTCTGTGGATCACACTCCTCGTGTCCACCCCGCCTCTCCCACCGGAGCTCTCCCTGACTCCTTCGCCGCCTACCGAGCCAAGGCTCAGCAGCACGGCCCTCTCGGTCGCGCTTCCTTCACCACCGGCGGCATCGGCAACATGTCCGGCTCTGCCCTGGGCCCCGTCCAGCCCGCTGCTGGCGAGTTCTTCGACCGCACTGAGCTTCCCGCTCGCTTCGGACGTCTGTCCTGGAGCCAGGCCGAGATCGAGGCGATCGAGTCCGGCGGCGCCAGCATGTTCGCGTAAAAAAAAAAAAGTTGAAGTTCATCCTTGCGACTTCACTTTTTTTTTCCTGCTGGCAGAGATACCCAATATATGAGCGACGGAGTACGATTCTTCTCATGATGGAAGTTTGTTGAATCATGGATACGTGGTTGGTGCCGACCAGTCTTCGATGTGGACACTGGCGACCTTGGGAGGGACGTGGCTTGGTCGAGTCTCAAGTAGCACTTGAAATACGGTGTCTACTTGCTGGTCCGACAACGAGACCATATGTTCTACAAGGCCTGTCATTCGCGAGAACCCCCTACTTTCGGGGTCACTGCAACTCTCGTTTCATTTATCTTTTTTTTTTCTTCGCGAACCTGGCGCTGGTGGTTGATTTCCGGTGTTTCTTTTACTTTACTTTTACTTTCAACAAGCGCAATATGCACCACTTCTTTGAAGTCGGAAAAGCCAACGCGAGTTTCTATAGATTATGGACTTTGGGTGACTGGATAAGCATTCCCCTGCTTTCACTTGTGACATATTCTGCTCCGGGCCACTATAATTTGAGCAATGGAGAAATTGACTATCCCACTTGATTCCACGTAGACGTGAACATCTGTAGTTCCTTCAAATAGCTCTTTACTCGTAGGTGCCTCAGAGTACGCGTTCCCCGCACGTGCCCTGCTTCTCCAAGCTCAATCCCCGAACTACACGTTCCCTCCTTCCTCCAATCACGACATCATGGTAGCCCACGCAGGGAACCCTCTGACCTTTCGCGAAGCGGACGAGGCTGACAACGTTACGGCGACTTATGTCTACTCCACACAGAATGTGCCGTCCAAGCGGGATGCGCCCTTGGGAAGGGTGGATGTAATGGTAAGCGGACATTCCCTGGTTGGGGTTCCATCCCGATTGATACCGGATGTGGACTCCGATCTACAGTCTTGGAGATGGCGCTTGGTATGGAGGTATTGAAAATTGTGCCTCCGGTGCAATGGTATTGTCAGGGCTGGTGGATGATTGAATTGACACATGGCTCTATGGAGATCTGTCATTCTCGTTGCCACCTATCCTGTCAATTCGCGGGTTTCTACGGGCTATTTTGATTTGGTCACTTGATCGTTGGCCTATCGATCTATGTTCAACAGAAAACGATCATTAAATTGGAGCGAATCAGTCAAATGAACTAACAGTGTCAACAGAAGTCATCCGCAAACTTGTTCACCTGGTCTACCAAGCCTCTCATCAGCTCTCTCAGCGATGTCTTTCTCCCCTCGGGATATCCTCAGAGCGTGAGCGAAGATTACATGAGGTGTGCCTAACGAGAAGCATTTATGCTCAAGCTCTATGTGACAATTTGCTAACAGATCCAGATATCAAATATTTGTGAGTCGATGAATCTCTTGTGCTTATACTTTAACAATTGAAAAAGTCGAATCAGGTCTCGTACTAATACCTACGATGTAATTCAGGACTCCCTTCAAGCCTTCTGCAGCTCAATAGCAGGCCTCCTCTCCTCCAGAGCCGTTCTTCAAGGTCCGCCGGCCCATACCAATTACAACAAGCCCAGAGACTAACACCAAAGCACAGGAGTCGGCGTTGGTGACGCAAATGCCTCTCCATCTTCGGCACTACTTCTGCACATCCTTCAAGACTCGTCAGGTCGTGTAGCAACAATTCTCTTCGCCCACCGAGTTGGCACAGCCCTCGAACCAGAATGCAAAACATACCGTCTAGCAGCGGATGTATTCAACGATATCGCCATGATCATGGACTGCCTTTCGCCAATGGTCCCCGCCGGAGTGATGCGTGTGAGCATCCTCAGTACGGCGGGTGTCCTGCGTGCTCTGTGTGGAGTTGCGGGCGGGAGCTCGAAGGCGAGTTTGAGTGCTCATTTTGCGAAATGGGGAAATCTGGCTGAGCTCAATGCTGTAAGTGTGCTGACTGGATTTACGGGATGATATCTGATACCTTCATAGAAAGACTCTTCACAAGAGACGATCATTTCTCTCATCGGCATGCTTGTAAGATTCCCGAATCTGCCAATGATCTCAATTTAATCATTAGCACAGGTTGGCTCAGTAGTCGTCTCTCACGTCACCGGATTCAAGACAACATGGGCCGCACTACTGATCCTCTTAGCAGCCCATCTCAGCCTCAACTATGCAGCAGTTCGAGCGGTCCAGATGACAAGTCTGAATCGACAACGAGCAAACATCGTCTTCTCAACCATCCTCGAATCTGACTCCGCCATCGACCTAGAAAACCTACGCTCCGGAGACATACCAACCAAGCCGAAGAATGACACTGCATCCTGGACCATCCTCACCCCAGCCCAAGTATCCCAACAAGAACGCATCTTCCACCGCTCCGCCCTCGAATGGACCACCCCAACCCAAACATACGACCTAGGCACCGCTGAAATAGGCATCCCCCTCGCCTCATTCTTCAAACATAGCCAAACCACCAATACCACGCACACCAACCTCCCAATCCATGAGCTAACAACCCTTTTCACCCACGAATCCTACATCTTATACCTCTACCCCACCGGGCCCAAATGGCATGCCTCAATCCTGCTGAAGAACAACTGCCCAGTCCCCGCCCAACTAAAAGCCTGGACGCACGCTCTCCTCGCTGCAAGAGTCCTATCCACCTCCCACCCACCCATGCAATCCATCCTCCCAATTCTATCCACCACGCTATCAATCCTGAACACCCGCTTCCCGGAATACATACACGCACTTTCAGAGGCAGACTGGAACACGTCGATCTCAGCGCTAGAAACCCATTCCGGGCGCAGAGTTACATTGGCTTAGGTTTAGGTTTGGAGCCTATAATTCTATATTTAGGGAGGGGGAACTCAGGGTAACATTGAAAGAAGAAAGAAAAAAAAAAGAAGCTTCGGGATCGACGCGTTTCCCTGGATGCATCGAAACTTACATTCCAAATTCAAGGGAAGAGACTTAAGGTTTAGTGGGGAGTGTTGATATCATGGATCGGGTGGTTCGCCACGATCAGCTTTACGTATGAGAAGATGCACTGTTTTCTAACTTCCATTCTTCGTTTACGTAGTCTCGCGTTCCGGAGCCGAATTGGGTAATTGGGCACGTATGGATCGTTTCCTGAAAGTTCTGTGCCAAGAATGAGGGATTTTAAGGTACAATCACTTGTACTTGTATTTTGGAGACACTAGAATTACGAATGAAGAATGTTCAAAGTTGAAGAGGGGTATCAAGTCTATTGATTCCAAACACACCATCATATCGTAGCAAGCTTTGACACAGAGAGTGGCGCTCATGATAAAAACGTCCAAAATGAAAATGAGAAGAAAAAAAACCGGCACCCTAGTTGAAGGGGCCGGCTCCATCCAGTCTATATATGATGATGGAAAATGCTCGTGGATGAACCACACAAAAGATGTCACAAAGAAAATGAAGAATGAAGAATGAAGAATGACAGGGCATCGAATGCTCGCTGGGAGACACTGACAAGACAATGAGACAGAAGAAGTAGAAAACAGAAAAAAGCAAACAACGCCGGGTTCGTATGCTGATGCATCGTGCTCTCATACACCGCCAAAAACGCTAAACAAAGTCGGGTCGTGTGGATGCGTTGTGAAAAGATCAAGGTCATGCGAGGTTAAGTCGATGAGGGAGGTCGTTGAGAGGAGTTCGTCGTAGTGAGAATAATCGTGGAGATGTGTAGTGTATCATGTATGAAAATTTTGAGGGGGAGTTTGGAATTTTTGGGATTCCGGCATTTACTCGTCCAGACCGAGGATTTTGGGATCGCGAGAACCGGCGGGCCCGTGGCGCTTCTTGAAGCCCAGCTTCATGCCCATCTTTTTCCAAGGGTTTTCCGTTCGCAGCTTGGGGCTGTGGAAGGGCAGATGGGGTTCGCTAGCGGGCGGCGTGGTAGGCGGTGTCATTGGTTCCTCGACGGTCGGACTCGACTGGGGACTTGAGTCGTCGGTTAGGACCAGAGAGGTTGAGTCAGCGCTTGTGTTGAGCAGAGCACCCGATGTGCGTTTGCCTAGGGCGTGGACGGCGCTAAGGGAGGAACTTGAGCGGCCGGCTGTGGAGGGCAGATCCTTGGTGGAAGAGTTTGGGGAGATACGCTTGGCACGGGAGCGGACTCTCTTCATTGGGTGTTCGTCAAGCATGGAGTTCGACAGGCTCAGTTCGTTGTCAAAGGGGGAGCCATTGGTGGGAAGAATTGATGGAGAGGTGGTGAGGCTGTTGAGAAAAGGCAGGAAGATTGACTCTTCCATCAGGTCATGGATGCGTTTGACGGCGGAGTCGAGGGTTTCCGGGACGGGGGGAATGGTGACGTCGCGGTGAGCGAGAACTTCATCACGGACTTCGCTCGAGAGGTTGATTTCTCGTGGGGCGCCGGGGAAGATATAGGCCATTAACAGGCGATGCCAAAGCATACGCAGGTGCTGACTTTCGGGGAGATCGGCGGAGATGGTCTCGACACCTAGACGATCGGCCAACGACTTGTATGTTTCCCTATACCGCTTCGCTTCGAGGGTGAACTCTAATGTCTCGAGACAGTGGTTCTGCGAGAGATAGGCCATGAAGGCACTCAGAGTATAGGGCGGCGGGGCGGCATTGGCCAAGACCTCGTCGAGGGTGGGACGCATCAGACAGAAGGCTCCCGCCGAGACGGCCAGGCTGACCGGTCGGGAGCCATGAGATTCCATATCCTCGTCGGAGTCACTGTCGGAAGAAGTTGGGGATAATTCTGGAGTAGTGCTCGGGGTAAAATTCCAGAAGAAGGAAGAAGCCAAGGACTTCTTTTTGAGCATGGCGTACAAGGGACGGCGGGAACGCGTGCGTTTTCTTACCGGTCCTCGCCTGAATGCTGGATGAGATGCCAGCTTTAGGACCGGAAAGTGTTATAGAGGGGAATGGGATATCATGGAATGGGAGACGGTAGAAGTGCAAAAGTTGCAGAATCGAGCCAAAGTAAAGATTCGAGCCAAAGTAAAGAGGCACCCCAAGTGAGCGACGCCAGGGAAATAAAGGAAACGAGGGTTCCACTCACGGACTGGGTTCTGGAATCATTCGTCGATCAGTGATACATGTATTGCCTGGTACTGGCGCCCAAGTGGAGTCGAGGCGATAAGATGGGGTGATCAGAGAATGTGGGCTGTTTTACCATGGATTACGTAGATTGCGTAGATTCCGTAGATTGCGTAGATTACAGAGATTACGGAATTACGGAACTACTGCATTACAAACTTACAGGGTGCCCATTCACGCAAGGGGGGTTTTTTCTCTGCAGGGGAGGCTTCTAGAAAAGGATTTTGGTTTCTGGTCAAATTGTTAAATTGTCAAATGTGCGTGTGCTCAAGCGTGGCGATTCCTCGTGGTACCTGCTCCCCTAGCTCCTGTTCCTATTTAGTATAGTCCGTCTGATTGTATGCATGGGGTTAACCTGAATACACTACGCCTTCTTCAACCAATGTTCGGTCTGGATAGGCCCACGGTCACCTCACGCGCGACGCTAACCACGCCATTGACCGGGCTCGGAATGTCAATCCTTTCTATGGACCCACGGTTCAGTCACGGCCGCACCAGTGACACGACCGCCTGAGACCCGCATGTTTTTCAGTGACACGCACATCCCCTTGCGTATTTCAATGCTAGTAAAGTCACGTCATTCACTTGCACTGCTGCCTCGAATCAGTTAGTTCCGCAACTACTTGGTCAATCGCCCTGCCGATCCTTTCAGGGAATGTCTTGAAGCTTTGATGATTTGACATAGGGCAAATCCCTCGCACTTACACGGTTTGTCTTTCTAGTCTTCAACATGATCGGCACGACACTGAAATTCTGGAATGTCCTGAAGTGGCAATCTATCACGGTTACTGGCCAACACTGGCCACCACAAAAATTACAAGGCTGCGTCCTGAGCTCCTAGGGCTCCAGTAAGGTATCATCGCTAACATGCCCCGATACTAGCTAGGGTCCCCCCCTCCCCTGGATGTAGAAATTCTAGAGTTGTAGCTGAAGCAGGAATGCCACTGTGTTTCGAGTGTACGCACCCGGCAATTTTGCCCAGACCTTCTAGAATTTCAGAATTCTAGAATCCCCGCCGAAGCACTTTAGTTGCGTACCCACGATCGCCACACCCGGGTCCCGTCAGAAAATTTCTTTTTGTGACAGGTTCTAGCCTCCCGGAGATGGCATCCTGATCCTGGTGCCTGGCACGGAAAACTCTGTCTTTTATCACTCGATTAAGACATGGGTCCCGCTTTTGGCTCTTTGCCACTCTAGATCCGCACATCGCCAAGTTCACACAGTATTGCATTTAATGTACAAGGGGTATCGCTGCTTGTCCTCCCTATTTGTTCCGAGTTCTTCGGGAATTTCTTATCGCACTCGGTGAATCCATCGAACCACAAAAAAAAAGAGGCGAGAAAATATGTAGGGCCGATAGAAGCCGAGAGCCAAGACTTGGGAGAGGATCTCAGCTCCACTTTCTGGGTCGGGATAAGAAGGACCCTCCGAGAGCGGACTTGATAAGGTGGCTGATTCATTGGCTGATTCATTCTCTTATCAACTTTGTATCGAGGCCTGAAGTATAGGGACTCTAGATATAATTGTATAGCTCAGCTCGGCCCGAAAAAGGTTAAGAGGAGTATATCTGGCCACGTCGGCACCATGGTTCGTCCTAACGGTGCAGTATGCACGATGTGTATGATATGTAGCATTAACTTTCCACCGACAGCTGGGACAGCTCTCAGATGTCCGGTCTGGTCACTACCCCTGTACTGCACTCTGCACTCTGCGCCGAGCACTCGGTATAACCATCGAGACCGAAAAGAACAGGACCAATCCAACCCACTAACTTAACCAGTCTGTGCTCGGAATCCACCTCCCTCTCCTCTTTACAGTACTCTCGCCTATCCACAAATCTCCCCTTCGCACCAGCAAGGATTCCCCACATCGTGCGCATGGGACGGCACCTTTCCCATTCAAGCGTCCTTGGGCCTCCCACGGCGCATCTAGAACACTGGCTCGGCCACTGGTGCGAATCCGACTGGCGTGGGGTACGTTAAGAGGCAGACGCTAGTACGAGATAGCGCAGGCCATAGCGGGGGGGGGGGGGGCATGCTGTGATCTATCTCGTGTCTCGTGTCGTCGGAGCACGGAGTACGGGGTAATTAGAGCATGGGTTGTGGCGGGGGAAAGAGAGAGCTTCGCGCCATCTCCCTAAAGTAGTCCCCAGCGCTATCTATGCATCTGCACCTGCACCTCTAAGGGGTTGTTACACGAGATACTCTGTACCGCAATCAAATCCCGTAATCTAGTCTACAGTAGTCTTATTCCCCAGTCCCCAGCCCCATGCCGTGATGCCATCGTCGTCATCCAAGGTCCTCCCCCTAAACCACCCTAGCATATCCCAAATGACGTGCATGTCGGGAAAGTCCAATTCCGAGGGAAAGTAAAGAAGTAGAAAAAAAAAAACAGAGAGCGGATCACCAGCGGATCACCAATTTGTCACGACCTCGCCAATTCCCCAATCCCAAAACCCCCCCAATCTCCTACTCTCCCAATTCTCCACACCACATCTGCCAAGCGCGCCCAAGCCAAATTCGGCCAGTCGATCATAACAGCGTACACGGCAGAAGCCGCCAGATGACTTCACAGCCCCCACCCACCCAACCAGCCAAAATCTTGATTTGATTCTGAAAAAGAAAATATACTCCGCCCCCCTCCCCCTAGCGCTTCGATCGCGGGAGCCTCGTGGAGCACACGGGAGGGCAAAAAGCTTGCGCTGGAGCCGGCGCTACTTGAAACAAGACGCACTTGGCCTTTGCTACAGTAATGTACAGTGCATGGGGCTGCTTACTAGGGGGAAAGAGAAGGATTCTAGTGTAATTTACGGTGGATCCCCCAGATAGTAACACCCCGTACAGTAAGAAGTAAGAAAGTAAGATACAGGCCTAAGCCTAAACTTTGGGACAAGCGTGGCGCGATGAGCCGATTTTCCGTCGATTTCCGCGTGGGGATCGCAGAACAGGCTTTGGTCGCGGGTCGATCTGGCTGTATTTTTTCCCGTCTTCCTTGCTAGCACATGCATTGTGGATTCGATCTCGTTTATGGGTATCTTTAATCAATTTGACGATGCAACGGCGGATTGCGTTATTTTCTGTTTATTTTCTGTTTATTTTCTTTGGCGCTCTCTAGCGCCTAGCAGAGGCCAGCCCTCTCTTCAAATGGTCTGGGCTTGTAGAAGCGCCGGGCTTGCTATGTTTCACATTGACAAAATCTGCGGTATCCACATGATCTTTCTACATGCAAGTGGAAGTCTCTGTTTATAATATTTCGCCCGACATACAGTAGATTGTTGAGGTGTCCAGGCTCGAGGGTGGATCGGGATCGAAGATCCTTGATGACATCAGCTGGGGGATAGACCTTCGATCTATTACGCAGTATAATGGCGGAGTGGCTTGTGAAACTGGATGTACATACACAGTGACGTTGGACATGGGTTTAAAACGCTCAGTATCAGTGAAACGAGATTGAAAGTAAAAGTAGTTCGTGAGATGGTGGATGCTATTGTGTCAAGTATTATATCTATTAACAATGCGAAAGCACCATCTACTTCGTCCAAACACTAGCATCATACTCATCCATCAATTCAATATACTCCTCCCCAGCTTTGACCCATCCTTTGATCCCCCCTTCAAGTATCATACTCTTGATACTTTCATTTCCCCGTTCCACCAAGTAGTCCTGGAACCACGCCGCAGCTCTCGGACCCCTCCCTCCACAAGAACCTTCCAGAAAACCGTTAGACCAGATCTCAAGAACCATCAAATCTCAGGACCATTCTTACCGCAGTACCAAATAATATATTCCACACCACTACTCTCCAAAAGAGTATATAGCGGCGGGCGCGTAGGATAAAGACTCTGAGCAGGCAAATTGATCGAACCACGAATAGTACCACCCTAGTAAAAGAAATTAAAAATAGATATTAGCACGCGCCTTCCATTGCCGATTTAAAATTACTCATCAAAGACTTCGGGAGTCAAATAGTAAATAGTCAATGCGCGTACCTCGAGATCAACCCGCCTTACATCCACCAAAACATAATCCTTACCCGCCACCTTCCCCTCCTTGATCCAGCGCAGCAAGTCCTGGCGGGGAAGGGACTCAACCTCTGCCATCGGAGCGGGGTAAGCTGCATGCCATGGCGTGTGGGGAATGTCTTGGGCCATTGGATTCGTCCTTGCGAGGTACTGAAACTGGAATTGGAACTGGAACTGGAACTGGAATCAGGACTGAACTCCGAAGTGGAAGTAAGATAAGCGACGGGAAGTTAGGAGATCTTACTGATAGCTCAAGTGTTTGGGACTGTAGATGAGGGGCTGGCACGATTGGTAGGACCGCGTGTCTGATCCCGCTAAGTGTCAGAATGGTCACATGTGCTGCGCTGTGACGGGGTTCTAGGGTTTGATTGGGTGAGAGGTTGGGGGTGGCTTGGGACTAGCTGGATTCAGGGTTTGAAGTGTGTATATATTTGACTTTGGGGGTAATTGTTAATCATGGACGGGGTCTGGATGTCATGACATGGCTGAGGCGAACCTTGGGAGTCGAATGTACGGAAGCCTATAGAGTTGAGGTGATAGATAGTGTTATTTTGAATTGCTTACTGTATTGTATAGAGTGAACATTTCGCATGTATTCGCAATAACCAGTGACGGTCGAGAGCATGATGGCATGAATACATCCATACCTCAGAAAACAAGAGAGAAATCAAGTCGACTAGCACTACAGAGACTCCACGCAGATAAGTATATTTCTGAACAGAGCATCTAGAATGTGCTCGCATCAGATGTAGATGTAGATATTCGGAGCCTCCGGCTACTAATGACAAACACTGCAAGCATACAGCACTGACACACAGACTATACCAAACCCTTCCCAGCCCATGATGTTACAGTCACGAGATCCTTCAACATAGCCAGAGCCGACAACGTCAACTAATTATACCTCGCCACCTGTGATCGACATCCACCATGGTCGTCACACCACGCAACTAACTTTGAAATCATGCAACCGCTAAGCGGATTCCGGGACCCTGGATCCGGGCTAGAGCACGACCCTCTGCTGTTTGGGTATGAATGGGCTGTTCTGTACAAACATGGCATCGATCTGCACGTCATATCGGACGTGGATACAGCATGATTTCCTGCGGAGAAGACCCCCTGAAGAACTGCAAGGCCGATAATTGGGTGCTTTGGTGGTCTAATGAAGCTTGTACTCGTTATGCACAAGCCAAGATCTAGTAAAGATGGTGCCTTATGAGCTGACTACATACTAGAATTGAGATGCGCCTTAGTCGTGTCAATGCCTTTCCATGATGTATCGTGGTGAAAGGCTCACCAGCCCATCCATTCTGAGCTGCCGGTTATTCTTCCCTGTAAATTCAACTGCTTTACCTGATTTCTTCTTAGATGCAAGGCAGCAGCAAAGTGCAGAGCTTCCCGAGTAAGAATGAACAAGGTCTCTTTAGACATTCAACTGTTGAGATCCTTGTCGTCAGTCACAGCTAGGACATCTACAACGTCACCATGATAATACCATCCCTTCAGCATCAAGCACCCACCTTTGAACCCCGCATCACATCAAGTACTATGTATCCATACTCACAAACCCTTACATCTAGTATACATCCAGTAAAAACCAGGTCACAAGGACATTCTATTATCTGAGGAAGAACAGCACTAACAGCCACTCTCCTGCCGGGCACCGACAAGCGCAACGACCCAAGAGGCCCACACAATTTCTCAACCCCAGGAGCCACCTGGCAGACTCACAACAGTCTCTGAAAGCAAATTTTGCGATAGAATTCCAATAGGATCCTCGTAATCGCCCCTCCACGAACGAAACACCAGACACAAACCCGTGCGGCATACCTCTGAGCCACATCAAGCATCCATTCGCAAGCTCGGCGATGCCATCCACTAATCACCACAGGAAAGGTGTCATACCCTTGTCACATCCACATCGGGGCTAGCTGCCCCTCCTTGTGGCCCGACGTTGCGGGCTGCCAACATGACATCCAAGGCCCCACCGCCAAGATCAACGACTGTTCCACTCTAAATGGGGCCAGTCTTCAGTCATGCATGATCTTCTGATTTACAGTAGTACGCTAGCTTGTTGGCATTATTTGGTTAGGGCTAGCGGTTTCCCGTATCTTACGTCTAGGTTTACGATTGAAGGGTCGAGGTAAATGGAGGAGTCAGACGCTGTGGCAGATTCTTCGTTGAAGGCGAGATGAGGGTTGGGCTTGGTGAAACTTGGTGCTGGATAGGGGTTATATAACATTGTAGATGTATTCGGATACTTCGTACATTGTCAGATGAGAACTTCCTGTTGAAATAAACAGCTATTGAGGAACAGCTATTGAGGTCTCTGTACAGGAACAGAGTAACTCATAGACCAGACAAATCAAACTCCTCAATATACCTAGATTGCCACCATAATTCCAAACCCCTATGTAACACAGAATAACTACAATACAGTATGTCCCCATCCAAAAGAAACAATAACAAAAACAAAACACATCACCAGCCCATCCTAGACCCATGATCCCCACCCATGCCATGCCACCGACGATCCAAACCAACTTCAGAAACCTCAAGCTCCACGCCCCTCACGCCACGCACACACCCACACCCTAGTCCAAAACCCAGAACCCATGCCCGAAACAAACAGTAATCCCAAAACAACAAACACTAAAACACAGCCACCCATCAGCCCGCCCCCCAAAATCGCACCAAGCCCAAAATCCATCTGCCTAGCGGGTGTCTGCATGCGCACCGAACCAACAGCGTGCCAAGCAATCCAGATGCGGGGGATGCGCAGCATGAGTGGCTCTGAAGATACCGCATGCTGCAGCTCCAGGGGACCGAGGCATGGTGTGTGAAGGGTGTGCGAGGATATCTGGGTCCATGCGTGTAGATCAGACAGGATTTCTAGGGGCTATCTATGTATGTACTGTACAGCGTACCGGTATCAGGAATGGTGCGAATGAGAAAGAGGAATCGAAGGGTGGATAGACTTTCTAGTGGCAAGGAATACCCTGTGACTATTTCCAGGGACTTGCTTTCTTCAAGGAGTTAAATACGGAGGAATGGTAAATGTGCAGGGGCCAGTGTACGAAGGTACCTTGACCATGACCTTGGTCTTGACTTTGCGGAGGGGTTTAGGGGGTGCCAATCATTGGGTGTAGAAGCTTGTACTAGACTCGGCAATAAACCGGATTGAGTAAGCATCTACCTGCGGTGGGAGGTGTGATAGGAGGTGATGTTCGGAGTTGAGACGGTTTTGGGTTGCCACAACCGTATTTTAAGGTCCACGTCAGAGTCAGGGGTGGGCTATTTTTTGGGACAGGGTCGTGCTTGGGGACAGAGATTATTATTTGTCAATTATGGGATGCAGGGTTGGTGATATCATGATGCATGTGCATTGAAGTAACATTTGATAGGATAATGTAGGCTGATGGTGGATTGTATGAGATGTTAGAAGTAGCTACCCGGGACTCTATCTTCCTGTTTCAATGGAGAGTATAGGGAAGGGCCAATACTGATCGAGGCTACATGCTACCTCCCACCATGGTAGGCATTTTGTTTCAATCTAAACACGCAATTGTATTATCTTCGCCTACTCCGAAAACAAGTATATACGCTGTACGGACGCGAGCCACCATCAAGAACACAGAAAAGAAACAATGCTATCTTATGCCACAACTACCAGTAACAAACAAAAACTCGCTTCTGGAACGGAGCAAGAATAAGGACAGGAGACGATTATAGACAAAGGCAGTAGATCAAAAGGGGTGAAACAACCAAAGACAACACTCGGACATCGCGAAGAAGGGGAATCGAACAGGCGAATATATGCAACATGCGATTATCTTTTTGGAAGACGCATTGACATGCAGATGAAAAGGCTCTTTGGACCCGAGTGCGAGGAGATGGCGTCAACGGGTATGGCACGGTCATTAAGAACAGCCCGACGAGAGAAAAATTCCAAACAAAAAACACAGGGACATTAAAATGCCCACCCGGTTGATGGGTGGGATGAAAGTCAAGGACTGCTCTTGGACGGTGTCGAAACTTGAGCCTGGTCAGTGGTCTTGTACTCATCCTTCTGCGAAACACCAATGGCATGTTGAAGCCAGCAAGTAAATGCTGGAGACCATTAGATCACGTCGCAGGACTCGACATTTCAACAAACCTCGAAAGAGAATGCAAATGGTCGATGGATGCGTCGCGAACACCCCCGATCCACTCGCTTGCAAAGAATCGAAGTTTTGTATTAGTCGACGCACGTCGAGTATAAAGCAAAATGGGAAAGCACAAGATTACAATCTCTCAAGTTCGCCGTTGCCGAGCCGTTGCACCATGAAAGGGTGATGAGACGTAACATCAATGAGAGGAAGGTCGTTTCTACCCGCAGTCATGCAGGCTGAAGCGTCGAATAGGAAGAAGAAAAGGAGGATCGAAGGTATGAGAGAGAGGAAGAGTGACCACGGGTAAATCCCATGCCGACGTATAATTTGGTTTTCTTCGGCCGTCTTCTGACAGCTGCGGGCAGAAAGAGCAAGGGGAATCAACAGGTCGTGTTCAGTCCAGTGACACGCGGCTTGAGATATTTCGAGTTCAACCTGGATCTCGGTATAAGGAAGCTGCGCGCCACTAGATGACCAGCACGGCTGGATCACCTACCACAACACAGAGCCTTCATCACCTTCTGCGCAAAAGTGGGCTGCGCTTCGTTGTTTGCTTGGCCACCAACCTGCTGACTGCTCATACCAGGGTTGCCGGGGCTTCCCATGCGGCCGGGAAGGTGGGCGTTAGAGTTCTGGAATTGAGCCTGGGTGGATGCGGCTGGAGTCGTAGCTTCCAGGCCCCCGCTCTGGCGTTTTGGAGGCATACCGCCGGGTCCGCTTTGGCGATCGCGCGTCTTCCCAGCTCCGGCCTTGGCTGGAGAAGGGGGCGGGGGCTGCGCGGCGTTTAAACGGTCGGCAGTCACACCGGGACGCTGGCTGTTGCGGAGCTGGCTGCCGTGCAGATCACGTCCCGTCGAGGTCTGGTGAGGCAGATCGCGTCCAGAGCCATATGACTTGTAGTCCCACCCACGTCCGTTGTTGAGCTTCATCCAGTCGTACTCTCCATCCTCAACTTCGCCGGCGTTCTTGATGGCTTGTGACAAAACATCACGGAGGTAGTCATAGTCGGGAGTGTCCTCGAAGCCGAGGTTGCGAACATAACTCAGGTACTTGTTGAATTCTTCTGGGGTAGGTTAGAAATCCGTTGCTTTACCACACGTTGATGGAGAGAAACGTACCAGGGTATCCATCGCAAAGATCCTTGATGGCGGTAGTCTGCTTCTTCTCGCCAATCTTCTCGTACTTCTGCTTGTTGGTAGCAGCCTTCAGACCCTGCCAGGGAAGACCACCTCGCAGGAAGTACATGAAGACGTGACCCAGAGCCTCCAAATCATCGCGGCGTGATTGCTCACGGCCCAGATGTGTGTTGATACTCATATATCGAGCGGTACCCGACAGAGACTTTCGCTCACGGTAGGGGATGTGCTGCTTGGTTTTGGGGTCACGGTACTGCTTGGCCATACCGAAATCGACGACGTGGATGACGTTCGCAGCCTTGGTTGAAGGGCGGCCAATCAGGAAGTTATCGGGCTTGATATCGCGGTAGATGAGGTTCTTCTCGTGAATTGTTTGGACGCGCGAAAGCTAGAGGGAATTAGTTGGAATGATCTTCGAGGCATCGGAAATGACGAACCATCTGCTTGGCGACCATCACGACAGTCTTGGTCGAGAACCGACGGTTGCAGTGGTCGAAAAGGTCCTCAAGACTAGGGCCGAGAAGGTCGATGACAAGAATATTGTGGAGACCCTCCTGTCCGAAGTAGTAGACATTGGGGATACCGGCTGTAAACAAAGGTTAGCAAAAGATGCGGAGAAAAGCTCCGAAACAGGGAACATACGGCATCCGACCAAGATCTTGTAGGTCCGGTACTCATCACGCAGCTGAGGAGCATCGCTCTTCCGGGGTTCCTGTTTTGGTCAGCCTAAAATTCATCCCCCTTTTGACATATGACGTACGAATTTGATGGCAACCTGCTGGTTGTTCAACAAGTTGGTGCCCTCGAAGATGACACCAAAAGAACCTTCACCGATCTTCTTGCCCACACGGTAGTGGACACCCACCACGTTCGACGAAGAGGACGCCATGGAGTACGAAAGTGTCAGGAACGAAACTTTTAATCACGGGGCAGTGGCTTCAGGGACGCGGGCACGTGATTTGCACTGTCAACTGCAGTCAGCACGAGATCCAACGACGCACACGAGGGTACTCGACGGGTTAAACATACGCCGCAGGGACACCTAATATTCAACCCAAAGCCAACCTGGTACTGCAATGGATGCAAGGTCTCGGCCGATGGATCGGAGCGAATAGGGATCGAACGATCCGAGTGATAGCCGGGGATGTGATGAAGCGAGACAGCCAACACGAAGACGAAGAGCTGCAGTAGCGATAGAAGCGGAATTGGTCGAGCTAAGCAGGAATTGAGCGAGCCTGATTACTTCGGGGTCGCAGATTGGGGGTAACTCGGGCGTGAGCCAGACAGAGCTGCCGACCGGGGGTAGACCTTGCCGAAACACGGGACGAAAGCAAAGCGCTGGAGGGCGAAAGAAACCAGAGCACCTGTACTCTACAGCGAGTACGAGCCGTGCTTGGAAGCAATGGAAAGGGAGAGGTGGAAGGGGGTAGAGGTGGAAGAGGAAGAGGGAGAGAAGTCGAGAGAGAGAGAAAGGGAGCGGAGGGTATTGGGAGTGTATTTGGTACCCGTGGTGGACGGGAGCAGCGCAGGGACTGGCTGTCACGAGCAGTAATGATACCCGCCAGCGTTGGGAAAACCGGGGGCGCCATTTTCGCTGAGAGTACCTTAGGTATTATTTGGAACGCTCGACCGACTACGCTACTTTGCACTTAGGTTCTCACCATAGTCGATCCACCATCTCCTTGTCCAAAGTATCTAGTGTTTAGGACGGAGTATGCAGCCGGGTCATGTTCGGCTAGCCCAGGAGTGCCTTGAGTGATCAGTCCATTTTTGCATACTCTAGGCTGTCGCCAGGGTTTAATATCCAGAATGACCAAACCCTTAAGGAAGCCTTTTGGTCTATTTTGTTAGATCTACTTTTGAGAATGAGAATCTCCCGGGGAGAGGGCGGGAATCGCCGTTCCTGCGTGCCGAGATTTTTCTTACCGCTCAGGGGGATGCCGTTGGACTCGGTCTGGAATGCGCTTAGCCTAGTAAGATTACTGGCCTCGGCATAGCCCTGCTCTGCCCTACGATAACATCGGCTTCTCTACCTGGGTTTGCGATTATTCTGCCCCTTATCCATGTAAGGCACTGACAGCCTGGGTTTGCAGCTGCGGTACATAGTACTTGAGGCAATTAGAATTGTCCCGCGCAGTTGATACGTCTTCGACCCACTCGACGATCGCTAGCTCTAAGTTTAGGATACGGTGTAGTTGTACAATTCAAATCCCTAAGTTGGGGTCCAAGATCAGGGACATTACGATTCTAGGCGGTATGGCACTATCATGACATGGTCTCTCACACGGACGAACGGATACTGGGCCCTCTCTATTCATCGTCACCATCCTCGGCCTCCTCCTTGATCTCTTCCTCATCTCCGTCGCTAACATTTTCAGCCTCCTCGTGGAACTCGTCTTCATCGGAATCTTCATCACTGCTTGACCCACTGCCCTCGCTTTCTCCGTCACTGCCTGGGTCGTAGTCTTCTTCGTCTTCTTCGTCCTCCTGGTCTTCAAGCTCTCGCTGGGCTTTCTGTAGCTCGCTCTCCTCTTCCACCCCTGTAGCCTCGGCAGCGACAGCCTCCTCGGCATTTTTAGGAGCGTTAACATTGTACACCTTGGCACGGCGGGCCTCCGCTAGGCTTGAATCCTGGAGACCGTGGCGTTTAACATACTCGTCAATGCCGCCGAAGTTCTCTTGATCAATCATAGAAAATTCAAATTCCTGATTGTCTTCCTCGGACCCATTTCTTGGACGAGCAATAATATTTAGGTTAAACGTATGCTGGAGGACGGATGTATAAGAGACGGATTCGACCGTATCAAACGAGAAGAAAAGAAGCGGTTTCTTGAAAGCAAACAATATTCCAGTTGATAGGAGGAACAGATAGCCTGAAAATGCTGTTAGTACCTGTTTTTGTCATTCGCCTGTCCATGGTGTGACATACCTTCTTTGCTGCCCCGGAATGCTTTGACGTGATATGCCTTCTCACCCTTGCGATGCGCCTCGGGCGTCGCGCTCACAAATTCTCTCTCGTCTGGTCGCACGACATTTGTATTGGGCATGTTCTCATTCAGTAGCTTCCGAATCAATGCCTCCGCAGTCTCGCCTTGGTTGTTACCAATCTGTTGTCCAGACCCGGAGAATGCAGCTTTAGCCGGGCCATCGGCCACGGTGAAAACCATAGCATCTGGGGCTGTGGTACCTTCGGGAGGCAACGTAATCCCATCTGCAAACTCGGGAATAATACAGAAGTTGACTTGTTTTTGCGTCTTTTCGGGGACTGGAAGGCACAGTGCATGGCCTAATTGTACACAGCAAAAGTTAGCTTATAATCTCAAAATCTCGTTCAGCGGCATGATGACTCACGAATTTGATCCATCGGGATGCCAAATTCCACCTCTTTTGTAGCTTGGTTCCTCGTGCGAAGATACCCAGCAGTGACCTCGAGCGTGAGCTTCTTGCGCTGCGGCATAGCGAAGGAAATATCCTGGACGTAGCATTGCACCGGCGCGTCTTTCAAACTGACAGACGCCTGCGCTGTCTCCATGGAGGTCCCATTTTGTATTTTGCGCTTCTTCGCGGCAGGACCATCGGTAGGTGGCGGTACGATCGGAAGTGAAATGCTCGCGGCCCTGGCCTGCAGGGAAGAGGTGTAGCGAGCAAGATCTTCGAACAAGGATGCATGTTGCGGTGTATATCCTAATCGAATAGGGTGGATGGTCAGTGGGTGGTTCGAAGGGTCGTGGTTTGAACAGGCGTAGATGGCGCCGCTGGCTACACACCGATCGCATCGTAGACTCTTTTTTTGAGTGAAGGCTCAGTGACGAAGGCCTCCTCGATAGCGGCAATGGGCATGCCCGCCGAGTTTATAGCTGCAAAAGCCATTCTTGAGATGCAACTGCTCAGGGACGAGTTTAGCAGTGCAGGGGGTAAAAGATAGAAATTGGTAACAAGAATGGCGTCGACGCGAAAGCATCTGTCTCCCTGGCGGCCCGCTCATCACAACCCTACTTTTCACATTTGATAGGCTCGACGATTCAGATGATTCAGCGAAATACATTGGGCTAAATTGCTAAAACATTTTGCTGGAAATTGTCTCCATATTGAATGCAGGAAAATTTGATACTAGAATACAGTTGGCTTTATACACATCGCTCTCGGAAAATATCCCTCCATGCGCAATCACGATCGCTCTGTTCAGGCAGTCTGCTTGGTCTTGGCCGATCTTTGCTTAGACTTGGTCGACTTGCCCATGTTCATATTCATGAACTGGCTGATGAAGGCATCCGTGTCCGTGTCCATGATCACATTGCCATTGGCATCAAGCTTCGTCGCCTTGGCTGCGGCACTCTTCGCAGCTCGCAGTTGTCGGAATTGTCCAAGAGGGGTCAACAAAGACTGGCTTTCGAGCCATTCCCGGCGGTACTCCTCGATGACCTTCTCCCTCACGTATTCGGGGTCGTGACGTGTTCGGAATCTGGAGTATTTGTTGCGGAGTTCGTCGAGAACGCTGGAGGGGAAGGGAGCACTCTCCAGTGTCGGGGTCCAAGAGGTAATGTCAACTTCGTAACGTGTGGTATCAACCTCGTAATCCTTGATCTCCGGCTCTTCCTCGTGAGGCCAAGGAATCTCGATGTCCAGTCCGGAAACGTATCGACTGAATCGGGGAAGCTTGCTCCACACTGGCCGCTCGAAGTACGGCTTTCCAGCATATGCGTGCTCAATAATGTGGTCCGAGATTTCTTGTGTGTTTGGATCCTCCAATGCAATGACGAGTCGGATGTTATCAATTGGTACCGGCATGCTCTGGGTCATAATGTCGCCCTTCGCGCCCATGCTGTTCTTGGCCCATTCGGGAATGGTGACATCGGCCTGTGGAAGAGGTCATTAATTAGCAGCTTTACTTGGGGCCTAAGCAATCGGACTGACTGCATGTCTCGAGACGCACCATGTTGAGGTCTTTGATCAAGACAGTCTCACTATCTTTGTTGACCTGACCAATCTCACCAATCTTTCCCGCATCCCGGCCTCGAATAATACAGACTCTGTCTCCCATTGTGAAGAGGATTTGCTTGCGGCGAAGGTGCTTCGGAACCGGGGGGGGATGCATCGTCTGGCCGTGCATTGTACCGTAGGTGTATTCCATATCTCCGACGTCTCGCTGCGGAGCCAGGTCGCCCTTGGCCCAGTCTTCCCAGCGGTTCTCTCGTGCTGCTTTCTGAGCGCTGATGATGGTCTTGTTGAACTCCCTCCTTGTGCGATGAAGCGAAGCGCGTTCAATCAAATCATCCCGTCTCTGGGCCCGGAAGAGTTTCTTTTGGGCCTGCTTCCTGGCCGTGGCCGTCCGTTGGATGACCTTCTGCATTTTGCGTGTGGTGGGCCAACAATGGCTAACGTTGTTGCTGTTCAATTTCGCGATGCGCGGACGGAAAATTGCGGCCGCATCTTGGCACGTGACTTCCTGGGAGTCAGCTTATCTAAGCACTATATGTCTTCTTAGTTAGTTGAGGCTATGGATTTGGGCTGGAAGGATATGATTTATTACTTGGTATTATGTAGAATAGGTACAACGGGGTAATACTCTGATATAAGTTTTCACTGTAGTTTACTTGGTTTAGCTGCCAAATTTCGCAGGGGACTCGCCATACACCCCACATATGTCTTCAACATTGGTACGCATCCTCCGACGATTCAAGGATTGCACTCCAGCTAGAAACAAAGGTTAAAACAAGTTGGAGGTGGGTCATTAGCCCATCTACATAGTCACCAATGATATAAAAAAAGAGGAGACGTGAATCGTGACTAGCGTCATAATGTGCGGATATCTGCAGGCCGAAGATGCGACGATTACTAGTATGAGTGGTGCGCCGCCCCGCCCGCTATCGTTCCTTTTGCTCATCATCATTCCTTTTGTGACTTGGTATCCCTTGTATCCAGCTCATTTCGCTACAATTTACTCGCTCTTATCGAATCTTGACCATGTCTCTAAAAACTATCAAAGGTCCCGCGATATTCGTTGCCCAGTATATCTCGGACGAAGCTCCGTTCAACTCGTTGGATGGAATCTGTGGATGGGCAGCCAGCCTGGGATATCGCGGTATTCAATTGCCTATCGATCCGAGGCTTATCGATATTCAGTTGGCAGCCACGGACTTGAACTACTGTCGATCTCTTCAGGAAGTCTTCAAGCGACATAATATTGAATTAACTGAACTTTCTTCCCACTTGCAAGGCCAGCTGGTTGCCGTGCATCCCGCATACGATAGCCTCCTCGATGCATTTGCCCCGCCCAATGTTCGAGGGAATCCTAAGATGAGGCAACAATGGGCAGTGGAAACTCTTCACCACGCCGCTGTAGCCTCTCACAACCTCAACCTTAAAGCTCATGCGACCTTTTCTGGCGCACTGGCGTGGCCGTATGTATACCCATGGCCTCAACGTCCCGAGGGACTAATTGAGACCGCGTTCTCTGAGCTGGCCGCTCGATGGCTCCCAATTCTAGAGGCTTTTGGAAAATATGAAATCGATGTGTGCTACGAGGTTCATCCGGGAGAAGATATCCATGACGGAGTATCTTTTGAGCGATTCTTGGCTGCTGTGAATGATCATCCAAGGGCTTGCATACTTTATGACCCCAGCCATTTCGTCCTCCAAAGCTTGGATTATCTATCATTTCTCGACATTTATCACGATCGAATCAAGATTGTCCATATCAAGGATGCAGAATTTCTACCGGACGGTCGTCAGGGTGTGTATGGCGGATACGCAGATTGGACGTCTCGGGCAGGCCGTTTTAGGGCTTTAGGTGACGGCCAAGTTGATTTTCGGGGAATCTTCACACGACTCGCTCGCTATGCATACGAAGGATGGGCGGTTTTGGAGTCTGAATGTGCATTTAAAGACAAGTTTGTGTGTGCTGAAGAAGGCTCACGTTTCATCAAGTCTCATATTATTCCGGTTACCAAGACATCGTTTGACGATTTTGCTGCGGCCAGTGTTGACAAAGCCACTATGAACCAGCTGCTTGGTCTTTGATGGCAGCTGAGGGAATACTGCGACCTTCCTACCCCTTCTACAGAGATCTATCTATAGGGCTTTTTGCTAGATCATGCAAAACAGAGCTAGTTTACATTGATGTAGCCTGAAGCCTGAAGCATGATCGCCGTTCCTGAGGGAAGAAACAGATGACCTTAAGTATTCCAGTCAATACATGAATCTGTCGAATGTGGCTCGAGGACCAAGTGCAATTCCGCGAGTGAGCCTAGATACTCTGCACCATGAAGTGGCCACATCTCTTCTAAGTAGAATTCTCAGGGTTTAGGGTTTAGGGGTAAGCATCCCTGAACAAAATGAGCAGTAAAATGGGGTTCGGAACAGCCTCAAAGCCCATTAGTAATTAAAGGATCAACATGCATCGTATGCCTTTGTCCTTGAAAAGCCATGACCCTCCAGTGTTGCTCAACGGTGTCGAATCTCGAGATCTACGTCTATGAATAGCTATGTATTGAGTTGACGTATACTCAGGTCAATACCCATTTAAGATCTTCTCAATGATGTTACTAGGTGGTCAATTTGCTCTATCGATATATCGCTCACAGCCTTGAATCATATTACGAAGGATTGACTCGAACAATGAGCATCGATCTTTGTGGCTTTCCCCCGAAGTTCAAACATGTTTCGAACAATACGCATTTGAATGGAAACAAAGATTTAGATTCTCTTTTAATCAATTGACAGATATACCCATATAGTGCTCTCCTATGAAGGAGTTACGGAGTTCATGATGCGCAGAGCCCCATTCTCCGACGGCATCATAAGTGCGAAGGATGATGCCAGACCGAAGTCCTCGAAAGAGCTAGCAGAGTTTGCCCCATATTGGGACGTTGGATATGATCAGACAGCATACTTCCTCGCATGGATTGAAGATGTAAGGTTTGGGAGGAGCAGTTGCCCTGATAGATTAGCAATTCACCAAACTTAGATACTTGGGTGCAGCCTAGGACATCAATGTCAGCGAGGACGCCTATTGGGACGAATGGATGAGCTTTGGGACGAATATGGCCGCTTCATTGACGGGCAACTTGGTCCCATGTATATTGGCCCGGACAGTAGTGCTCACGAGCCGAGATAGCGTAACGATCCGTCATTCCACGGCTAGATGTTCTCAATGCAATAATCCGGGCATCCCTTTCAGTGATCTTTGTTACCCTTGTTCGTGGGAGGGGTAGAGCCGCTGATGCTCGAGGAGCCGGTGTTTCGCCTCCTCCTTCTCCTCCCCCCCTCCTTCTCTTCCTCCCTTCTCCAGCAGTCGTGGTTTCTCCTCCGAGAAGAAATCCAGGGAGGCGTGTGAGGTACAGCGGAAGGTCCTCAATGATAGTATAAACGTGTTCATTATTGCATGCGTAGCTGTGTCGCTTATAATCAGATCCAGAGGCAGTAATAAATGATATCGAAAGAATACTGAATAGTTTCTCTTAGATCATTGGACTAACTGTGGATACTCATGAAAGCCTATTTACCTGGCTGACGAAGGCGTTCTAGCGACATACGAGGAGTCGATATATCTTCAAACAAGCGCGCCTCAAACGCATCCACTTCCACGTCTGCAAGAGAAGTCATAATGGAGGCATCAAATCAACATCGACATTGAAAATAAAGCCCGGGCAACAATATATAGCCAAAAAATTATCACCCTGCTAGGTTCTAGGTCTGGAAACAAGGCGTTCGGCACAGAATGAGTCAAGGAGCATAGGCCATCGCATTCAGCGCCCGGCGTCGAACGAGGCGCCCTGTGTGCCCGACTGCCAAGAACCAGCACCCAATACGAGGTAGACATTGTATCTGGCATGAAAGCAAGGAAAATAGGCCCTTCAAACCACCCAAATTGAAGGAGGTAACTCAAAGGCTCAGTCTCCAAAAACCGCACCAGCGCACGTGTGCTCCGTATCGGCCGGTGAGAAGCTTACGGGTCGGATGTGGGGGAGGATAAGCCGAATCCCGGACGATCGATCCCGATGACACGCACGTTCGACTCGTAGCGCTTCTTGCACTGGGAGTGAATATGAGTGAGAAAGAGCGGCACATCTCATAAATCTCATAGCCCCAGTAAAGGACTCCTCGTCCCCGGGAGTGATGGGTCCTGGAGAACGGAGGCGCTAGCCATGCTGGTCGACCCGGGTGTGTGGCTTTCGCTAGTGTTCAAGCTCGCGACTGCACGGAAAGTGGATATCGGTACTTTGTCGTCCAGTGGCTATTTTCAGATGCCGGGATACGTGTAACTCCAAATTGCTGAACATTTGCACTTGGCAGTCTCGATTATTGCCCCTTAAACGTCCCATACTCCTATTTTGGACTCCGAAATCTAGCTTCAGGATTGATGCCCCTATCCCCAATCTTTATTTTTAGTCAGCCGTGGAGACGCGGCTACTCCTTTATAACATCTCCACCATTGTAAGAAGCCAAGAGCTCCAGGCATATACATTTATGCGTGGATCTGAAGATTTCGTATAGCAAATATGGCAAAACGAGGAGTGAACGGGAAAGGGTTGTTCTAGGCTGGAGCTGGGCTAGAAGTTCCCATCAAATCAAGGGGGAAGCAGCTTGACAACCCGGTCTTTTTTTCAGCCGCGTTAGATGGGAGTAAGCGGAAGGAATTCATCGGAGCGATCGTCAGTGGACAGTTGACTCAAGCATTTGACGGTTTCGACTAGGCAACCACCGGAGCACGATGCACCACTAGGCGGTTTTCTCTCTGTTGTACGACGATCCCAAGGATTGGTGAACTGTAGTGCATGTAACTTTTTCCACGCACGAGCAGTTGGGGAAGTACTTTTCCGTTATCGAAGATCCCGAGCGCCCTGGGCACGAGACACATGTGCTTTCAAAAACTCGGAAAGAAAAGAGCTGCTCTGTACAAAGAAAACAAACTCACAATGTCAATTCATTGAGAAAAGGTAGGTCATTGTCGATGCACTCATTCTCTGTGAATTCTATTCTCATGGGAAAGAAAGGTACATCCCCACCCCCAGAGTGCAGATATGTGAAGCATCGTTTCACCCGAGTACCTTGGATGACCGATAGGTGTAGCGTAGCCCCTTTAATCCTAGGATGATATCAGAAAGTCCGAGCATCGCATAACTCTTCGTTTCCAGGTCACAGCCACGGTGGCTGAGTCTCTTGAGACAAAGAGTGACGCGGATACGGACCCGCTCAGCCACACATAACCTGCTAGGGCTGGCATGGTAACCGTATTACCACTGCAGCAGATCCCTTCCAGACCGAGGGACATGAGCACGATTTGAGTAGGCTGATAGTCATGTCTGGTGGAAAAGAAAGGCGAGAAAATCGGCAACCGGAAGATATAGGTAATCCAAAATATTCAGTAAAGTGGTGCACGTCACTGAGCACCTGAAGTCTCACCTTTCATCAGGGGAAGGGGAAATGAAAAAGGAAAAACGATACCACGTACCACAACAAATACCCCCGACAGAACGAGGCAGCAATACGGCAAAGTACAGAGAATACAACAAATACAGCGGCCACCGCCCAGCGTAGTCTGGCCTCTCCTCCTCCACCTCCAAGTCATCAAATATTCTTCCCATCCTCACCATCTCTCTTTCCCTGGCTTCTGCTACTCGGCTTTAGCTAGTTTTGGTCTTTTCTCTCTTCTCAATCTACTTGCGCCTCTTCTTAATTCACAGTACGGGTTAACCCATTTCCCCCTTCTCCCTGAAACCCCCGGACCAACCTGAACTTGTCCCTTTCCCAACCACTCCTGCCTTACTCCCTGACCACCCCCTCCTCCAACTCACCCCCACTGCTCTGTCCATCACTGCGCTTTCTTCACCCGTATTGTCCTGCTAACTCTCTGCAAAGATGGCTGAGATTCGACGCAAGCTCGTCATCGTAGGCGATGGTGCCTGCGGTAAGACCTGTCTGCTCATGTAAGTACTCTGACATCAGAACCATCCACCTCCGCATCCCCCTTGATTCCCCTTCATCCGATTCAGTCGATCTGACAGATATCTTCCGGCAGTGTCTTTTCAAAGGGCACCTTCCCTGAGGTGAGCTCCCCACCCCCGACCCCCGATCTCGTGCCTTATCTCTGGCACCGGCCCGACCGCATCGGCCTCGAAACAAGTCGTTCTGACAATCTTGATTGCAGGTTTACGTTCCCACCGTCTTCGAGAACTACGTCGCCGATGTTGAGGTTGATAACAAGCACGTCGAGCTTGCCCTTTGGGATACGGCTGGCCAAGAAGATTACGACCGCCTCCGTCCTTTGTCATACCCCGACTCGCACGTCATTTTGATCTGTTTCGCCGTGGACTCGCCCGATTCGCTCGACAACGTCCAGGAGAAGGTGGGTGTTATTCGATTTGCATGTGCTTGCGCATTTAAGTGCTGACGCGGTTTCGCAGTGGATTTCCGAGGTTCTTCACTTCTGCCAGGGTCTTCCCATCATCCTTGTTGGCTGCAAGAAGGATCTGCGCCACGACCCCAAGACCATCGAGGAGCTTACCAAGACCTCTCAGAAGCCTGTCACCCCTGAGCAGGTACGTTTCCACCTTGTCCCTTACTAGGGACTTAGAACACCCAGGATCATGGCTAATGTGTTTTACAGGGTGAGGAAGTCCGCAAGAAGATTGGCGCCTACAAGTATCTTGAGTGCTCTGCTCGCACAAATGAGGGTGTCCGTGAGGTCTTCGAGGCCGCCACCCGCGCAGCCTTGCTGAAGGCCCAGAAGAAGCCCAAGAGCGGCAAGAAGTGCCTGATCCTGTAAACTACCCCTCGGCTTCCAGCGCGGATCGGCTCGAGCGAAGATCGGAACCGACAACAGACTCGGGCAAATTTGGTCTGTTCTTAATATCTCGGCAGGGCTGCTGAGCCTTCAATGCGAGATGCGAGAGACGAGATCGTGGATATTGTCGAACCCGGGCTCCCGAGTCGTGGAATTCCCCTCTACACCCCCTCTGCAGTTGGCCGACACTTGTGTTTCTCTTTTTCCTTTTTTTGCCCTTTATTTTGCAGAATTTGTCTAGGGAGGCGTTGTCTTCATAACCCTGTGGGCTTTTCTCTTTTTTCCCCGTCTCTCTTCCCCCTTCCATTCGACACACCGTGGATCTCAATGACAAAGTTGCCCATCTGTGGCAGTATAAACTCTTTCATTCCTTAATCAAACACCAAACAAAAGAAGAATCTGGGAAAGGAAAGAATTGGAAGTAGCGCCTTGGAAGTCCCGTATGATGATAGATGATTCACTTTCCCTTTCGGATATCTTTCCCCAGCGAAGAGCCCTGCTCAATTTCTTTACTGTGACAACTAATGCATGGAATCTTGGATATCATCATGTTCAAGACCATACAGGTCCGAGCGTTTGAGCATGTATAGCGATGACTATAGCGTAGCCGCAGGCCATTTCGTACACTTTATTAACTTCCTGCACGGAGTACTCCATGTATAGACATATGCAAGGGGCCCCCTAGTGCGAAGAGTTTATCTGTGTCTCGGACAGCCGACGGCCCGCCAATATAGCGGTTCTGAAAGAGTCCAGCCTTCTTGGCGACGCGGGTGTATATAATGCCTGCAGTTACGAAGGTACTGGGATACGACAGCCGAGGGAGGGATCTAGGCTCTCCTTATTAGAAACACATGTATGCACATGCAAGCAGGGGGTTGAAATGGGTGCCTATTTGGCCACTGTCTTGGTATTGTACTGAGTACCTAAGGTGGCTAGATCATTGATTCAGCGACAAAAAAACACCCCTCCGGAGAGTATAGCTGGTTTTCCGCGAAACCTATGTAAGTAGGTAATTTAATTAATATCTTAGTAGGTACAGAACTGTGATATCGGACAATACAAATGTATTTGTCAACATCGGGGCTCTCTGCGGTATATCATGTATTATGATCGGTTCAGACTTAACAAGCCCTCTATATACCGGCGCGCATCCATACCGAGTCCTTCGACTAGCTTTGATGGCGTGGTATCGTTTGCTCGGGATGAGGTCAACTTGGTAGATGACGCGCCGCCTAGATCGCGGAAGAAGCGCGCGCCACTGCTTATTCGGGCGTGGCTAGCTGGAGAGACGTAGTCGCTTGCCTTGCGGATGATGAAGGCCTCCTGAGCTGGGGATGGAGTAGTTTCTAATCGAGGAGATAATGTTGTTGAAGAGAGCTGGTCCTCATCCAATGATAGAGCAGGTGCAGGAGTTGAAGCGTTGTTGAAGCGCACCCAGACTATCCACCAGCCACGGTTAGCTTTGCTGGTGCGCTCCAGTTCCTGCGGCCGGGTGCGGGTGTCGATATATGTTGTCAGGAGGCGGTGGTGGATTGACAGGCTCTCGACCCGGGACCATGATGTGCCCGGGCGAGAGGAAGAAGGGGAGGGTGTGCGTGGGGAATTTGAAGATTCTCTGGTATGAGAGGGTCCAGTGAGGCCGGGGATGTTCGGGATTGATGAACGAATGGTTAGGTTTGACGGGTCATAGACGAGGTCGTAGACTGCTTGGCGCTTGCTGGTATCACGTGTGCCTTCTGCAATGGAAATGCGCGAGGCGGCTGTGGTGGGAGATGTTGACGCTAAGAGTGGCTTTTGAAGAGGGCCTAGTTGATGGTGGATGCTGGTGTATAGGGAGGGGGATGATAGAGATGGGTTCTCTGGGTCGAACAAGAACGTGAACACGAATGGTTGGTGCTGTGGGTTGTTAGCTCGTTGACTTGGCATCAAAGGTATAGATCGTTATTTACCACGTATATAACTGCCTGAAGCTGTTTCATCTCTTCAGAACCTGTCAATTGGACATGAAGAGTCCGGTGTATGATCCGGCTCTTAGATCTGCCATCCGCTTGGGGTTCCGGACTTCCTTCGTCAAGGTCGTCTAGAGTATCCAAATCGTCGCGGGGACCTAGAACAAAACGGCCAAAGGTATGGCTCTTTGGCTCATTTCTTTGTTCACTGAGTCGTGGTTCGTTTGGTGGGGGAGACTGTACCGTGGGAGCTTCGTTCTGTCCAGAAGTGGCAGCTGGTGTTTCATTGATTGCATCGAGAGAACCGACAGGCGATTCAGAGGCTGATTTGGCAGAAAAGCTCCAAGTGGAGCCATACCCGAGAGTCAAGTACTTCATGACAGTCTCTGTTGGAAATACAGACTTGTCTGTCGGTTGGTCACTTTCCGGCAAAGTGGCCCCGTTTCCTCTTTCCGGCGCTTTCTCTTGGGCTTTGGGGACCGGCTGGGGCTCTGCCAACACAAGCGGGCGGGGAATTCCCGGCGTATGGCCAAGTTCTGGCGTCGACGGCTGAGCCCCGTATAATTCCTGCCTTCTTTGTCTTCTTGGCTTTCGCCGGCGTAGCGAAGTTGGGTCCCGCCCAATTCCATATGCTGCGTCGCCGTAGCGGAAGATCCACTCCATCCAATGGGATAGATGTGTCAAAGAGGGGCGGGAGATAGATCCAGTACCGGAGAAGATAATGCCATCCGCAGGTCGAGGATCGGTATCTGAACCCAACCATTGACTTTCACTGTTCGTGGATACCAGCGGAGAGTCGCTTGCTTGTCTGGATGGGTCCCCAAACCTTGATACAACCAGGTCAACCAAACCCTCCGTTCTGGCCACGAAATCTTCAAGGACCTCTCTTTCACCACTGCCCCATTCTTCCTCTCCAACACCAATTCCCAATTCCCCTCCCGCGGCTAGTTTGATCCCATTATAGATATCCACAACAGGGTTCCCGGTCAAAAGGAGCTCCCAATTCCACGCAAACTTCCCCCAGAAGCGTTCTAGAAAGAGACAGAAGGCAGATCTTCCAATGCGGGTGTAAAGATTGCTCAAAGAGCAGTCATGGAGAAGAAGGAATATCGAGTTTGCACGCCGTAGTTGTTGTATAACTAGCTGTGGAGGTCCCATTTCCCTCGCCGAATATTGAAATGCAGGAGAGCTAGCTCCATCGCCCAAGGAGGAAGATTGAGATGGATCCGCGGGTAGTCGAGTCAGGTCGATAGACTAGTGTGGTATGAGTTGTAATGCTCCCCGTAAGACCTTCGTCACACTTACGGCAACAATCCACCAGTCCTTCTCCAGCTCGAGAAGGACCACTCGCGACTTATCGGTTTCGACGAACTCCAGAGGCTTATCCGAAAAATTGCTAAATCAAGATCCAATGAGCTATATCCAGTCGCAAGTTATGGAGTGGTTCCCACCTAGCAAAGTTCACCATGCCCTGCGCCAGGCCTATCTGACGCAACTTCTCATTCTTGCCATCCTCGGGTATTTTGCCATCGCCTTCTTCCGCGTAAGAGTCCTCTGTACGTTGATTGTCTGCCTTTGAGGTGTGAAACACGATCTGGTCTTCTAACGTCTCATCGGTGGGGCCGAGGGTCGGGTTGTAGATGGCGAGGAAAGAGAGCTGCGCAGGGATCGCGCTATCATGATCGTTTTCAAACATCGCATCGTCTGCAACTCGCACTCAAGCGATCGCAGTTGAATGCGGAGAAAGAGACGAGGGGCCGGGGGTCGATGATGTTGATATCACGTGGCGGCTTATCGATAAGTCGCGGTCTTTTAAACTGCGTGTGAACTTTCCCCGGCTTTGGCGGAGTCGGTCATGTTCGTCGTACGTGGAGCTGGGGCCTTTGGTCTCTGCAGGAATCTCTGTGTTTCTAGATGGCCGCCTTCGAGGCTTTATTCAACCAAAACTCATGACCCGCTCAGGATCCTGTTTTGCGGCTCCGACGAGTTTAGTATTGCCTCCTTGAAAGCTCTCCATGCCTATCATTTGAAACAACCGAATCGCATTGCTTCCATTGACGTGGTTTGTCGACCGGGAAAGCGGGTGGGAAGAGGGTTGAAGAAGATTCGCCAAGGTTAGTCTAATACATGAGTGCAATTAAGTACTTCTTGTTCTGATCTATGTATTCATGCAGTGCCCATCAGGGAGACTGCCGAAGCCCTCTCTCTTCCGATTCATGAGATTGATACGTTTACTGGATGGACGGTAAGGATGCATTCATCAAGCGAATTTCGGTCTCATTTATACTTATTATACTAGCCCCCAGTTACTCCCAATGGTCCTATCAATTTGATCATCGCGGTATCGTTCGGACTATTTGTCCCTCCCCGTATCTTGAACTCTGCGAGCTACGGAGGTCTGAATGTGCATCCTTCACTGCTGCCTGAGTGAGTGATCATCTAATCATAATGACGAGAAACGGTACTGACCACCTTATAGCTTCCGTGGCCCAGCTCCGTTGCACCACACTCTCTTGGCAGGGCAAAAGTCAACTGGAGTGACCCTCCAGACCCTACACCACAAAACATTTGACCATGGCACAATCCTTGCCCAGACTCCAATCCCCGGCTTTGACATCCCTAATGCCGACTTCTGCACAGTTCCCGAGCTGGTGAACTTTGTTGCGCCAAAAGGTGCTCAAATGCTAGTGGACGGTATTAACGATGGGCTCTTCGTGCCCCCAGTAAAGGACGCAGGATGGCGCGCCAATGAGGCAACCGAGAACTTAACGCACGCAAGCAAGATCAAACCCGAGGACCTGCACATCGATTGGGCAAACTGGACAATGCTTGAGATCAATCGACGCAACCGAGTCCTCGGCTCATTATGGAGCAAGGCACTTGTCGCATCAAAACCTTCGGACGGCCCTCTCACATTCCAGCAGAAGCGAGTGATTTTGACCGAGACTGAAGAAGTGGAGCCTCCGAAAGGATGCGACACTTTGGCTGTTGTACCGGGTCTGCCATTCGTGAATGCACCATTCCCCGTTGAGCCGAAGAAGGGACGAGCTCTTTATGTGTTTACTCGGGATGGCAAGGTTCTGCGTATCAATAAGATGAAAGTGGAGGGTGAAGCGACAGCCGATGGACTTCGTGCCGCGATCAAGGCTCGCATGTTTGGTGATCGGTCGTTCCAGTCAGAGGGAGTTGAGTTCACAGCTTTCCGCAATCCTCTAGTCTAAAAAGGTGAAGTTTGTACGATATAGTTGTCTATCAGGATAATGTCTTTATGATAACTTCAATTACGTTGTTTAGCGTCTCTATTTGATTGTAGCGCGTGAAACTCCCATCTAGCAAAGTAATCTGAAAGCCTATTTGAACCCGGCATCTGGAAAAGTTAGTTATACCATGAACGTAAGCCAAAGTACGATACATACCAATCTGGACGGCTTGCCCTGTCATAGAAGAGTTTTTCGCAGTAGATATGTAGAGATCCGCAGTGTCCTCGACCTCGGGCTATAGTGGCTGCATTAGTATGTATACCCATGACGAGAACAAGCCTGGTGACTTACCAGCCGCTTAAGAGCTGTCCTTCCCTTCCACCCGTCGATCTGATCGGAAGTGAATCGCTGACCCTGGGATGCTATTAGCAAAATTGTCTAGAATGGACGCGTGAAGAGAAAATATACCCATTCGGTCAACATAAGACCGGGAAGCACGGCATTTACTCGGACCTTAGGGCCCTGGGTATAAGCGAGACATTTCATGAGGTGGATCACTATGATACATGTCAATGAACAGGGGGTTTCGATACCGATACCAGCATTGCTTACCTGCTCCCTTGGTGACGGCATATGGCAAACTGCTACCACTTGGGCTGACGCCCTATTTTTCAATGAGTTAGCTTCTAAAACTAGCACTTTCACATGTTGAAGACGTACAGCAGTTGACGAAGTGATGATAAAGGCACCGCCCTCAGGGTTGGCATTGAATGTGGGCAAAGCGGCTTTGAAAAGATAGAAGCTGCTCTTAACATTGATATTCCAACACTAGCGTAGTTGGTCAGTATAGGAGCTCGAAGTTATAATGTAGACACATACCTTGTCCCAGTCGGCGTCATCCATTGCATCCAGATCAGCAAATTTGACCATTTTGGTCCATCCCTATTTTATCCAATGAGACGAATGCGAGGTAATTTGTGTCATATCACGGATCGACCTACCGCGTTTGAGATCACGACATCCAAGCCACCCAATTGTTCAATGGTTGTCTTGACGACATTGGTACATTCGGTCTGGCTTCCTGCATCCTTTAGAAGACCAACACGACCTTGTCAGTAATCTTGCATATAAAAAAGAAAGAAAAAAAAGCCAATCAACTTACTCCCTGGACAACAGTAGTCTTGACTCCGTACTTGCTTGCGATTTCGGAGGCCACTGAATCGGCTGTCTCCTTGTTTGACACATAGTTGATGGCGACGTTGCTTCCCTCAGCGGCAAATTTGTTAGCCACAAGAGCACCCAAGCCTCTATATTGTTGTTAGCGATGGCCAGTTGGAGTTATTCGTTCTCCGCAGAGCGATTGGTCTTACCGAGAGCCGCCAGTGATTAGGACATTCCGACCCTTCAGAGAATAAGGCATTGTGACAGATTGGTGTTCTAGTCGAGTGTCTGTGCCCGTTAGAAATATGCAGCGAATGAAGTAGGGAGAAGCTTCTTACATTTGCAAGATACCAGGTCGATGTGGGGGATGCGGGGCTAATTACGCGATATAACGCGGTAGATAGGACGCAGTACAACGGATTTAGTCCGATGATAAGGATCTACCAGTCGACTTCCGCTTAGACAAGGAAAAGTTGAAGATATTATAATAGGTGTTACTCCGGAGTCGGCTCCCTCTGCTGGTATATGACACACTTCATCCCCCATACCGAATCCATAATCCCGATATCGGTATGTGGAGGACAATTTACTGCGGGATCGAGCCTCCGCTTTATCAGAGTCATACAGACAAAGTCATGTCATTCAGATATCTTTACTGAGAATTTGTAGAGATGATTAATTTTGAAGTCCTTCAATGCATTCTTTGCCTTTGGTTTTCGGTAGCACAGCTGCGCCCGCAAACTGTGTCTTCTTCATCCCGGGCCATGCCCGCCGCCCAGCGAGACTCCGCCATTGAACGAGGAAGACGTCGGCTAAAGGAAGGAGTAAGACTCCAGTAACGCTCAGTCCACTGACCCGCGCCCATGATTCTACAAACATGGTCCGAAGTCGTGACACAGCCTGAGTAGAGCTGGTACCAGACATCCAGCGGGAGACGCAGTCATAGAAACGAATCACTTTTGCCGCGAGAACAACACAAAAGCCCACAGCTGGACCATTCGTAATGATGAGGTCGGGCTGAGGTGAGGAATACTTTATAGGCAGTCTTTTCTGACCCGGATATCGTCCTAGTAGAACCTCGAAGCAGGCCCAGAGGCATTGGATGGTGGAGAAAGGTGTTGTCCAGTATGACTGATGGACACGTCGTGCTCGTGGGATCGTGACAATTTCGTAGTCTGATTCGCCCTTCTTCAGAAATTCGGCCTCGAATTCTCTGGCTTTCTCGGCGCTGAAGTTATCGCCCGAGCTCACGACGTATGTCCGGTAAGTGTAATGGGTTGGATCGAGAGGTAAATTCCTCATCATGTGGAGCATCTCTGTTGTATGGCCACCACTTCCCAGTACCAAGAGTAGGTGGACGGGTTGGTTCTTCCGACGGACCCTGGGTATCGAGGCATTGTGTGAATATGCCAGCGAGGCGACGATGATCTAAGTTGTCAATAGTCAGCTCTGCACGTGTATCTTTGTTGCGGTTCATTCAGAAAGACACACTAGAATAGTAAGAACGGCCAAAGTCGTAATGGGGCCGAGCAGTCGCCAAAAGAGCTTCCAGAGAAGCCACAGAGTAGAAGCCATGATGTCACTGGGTATGCGCCTCGTTGTTGTGGGCTCGAGGTTCGAGGTGCTATGACAGATTCATGATGGAAAGAAGGTGGAATGTCAGAGAAAAAGCCAGCAGCAGGCGCGAATGGCAGCTGTATTCCCTAAGCAACGAGTGTTGCTTTTGGACAAAATTGAAGCTGTCGCGTCGACACACGTGCCCGCAGTGGTCTGTGCATCCCGGGGTTTATTTTCTTATCCTCTTTCCATTCTCCCTTCATATTTGAAACAACGCCAGTTTGCTACTATGCCATGGCGCTCTTTCCTAAGCGTTTGACCTGCCACGGCTGTGGGCATCGCTCTCCTCAGCCTGTCCGTGGATCGGTTGGCAAATTTCATTGCAGTAATTGCGACGCCGACACCTACCTTGACCAGGTGCGTCCTCGAGCCCCCGAGACAAAGCCCCTTTGGAGTTACTGACTTACGAAACCTTTCCAGAATGGAGAAGTTACAGATCCGCCAGCAGCAGATACAAATCCAGCAGGCGCCTGGAGTCCGCGTCCCGAGCCAGACGATTCAATAGCGCGCGGGTCCGATCTCTTTTGCTCCCAATGTCTTCGCAACCAGCACCTGCTTACGACATCTCTGGCAAATTACTCCGAGGCATCCGATGACCCCAATCATCCCGATGAAGAGCGTCGCATAGAGGCGTTTCGCAAGAAAATGGAAGACCAGTACCCGCAGGTGTGTGATGCTTGTGAGCCTCGCGTGGTGCAGCGCATGCGCCAGGCTGGATACGAAGCGAAAGCCGATCACCTCCGACGAATGATGGATCGAAGCAGAGCCAGTAAAGCTGCAAAGAGGGAGAGAAACTGGGGCTGGCGCAGTCTTCTGGTCTACGCGGGTGCCTTAGGGTACTGGGCCAGTGTGGGTGGACAACTTGCATGGGACGGAATGAGTGCTTTGACTGATCCCAAGTCCTTCAGTCAGGATGATGTACTGGAGAACTCGCCATCGTTATTGTTTTGTGGAAGACATGCATGGGAAACTGGGAGCATCCCAAGCGAGTGCTCTCATGACTTGGCATCTTTGGCCGGTCTCTCCCTCGTTGCAGGCTGTCTATCGATATGGTGGAATCCTAAAATACGCATGAAGGTCAATGGAAAAGGCGGCAGATTTATCGGTCTTTCAGAGTACTATAAAGGCCAACTTGTTGTGTTGGTAGCGCGCTGCGTGTTCTGGGCTCTGCTCAAGGACCCATCTGCGAGTGGCCTCAAATCCGACTTACCCCCTGCTCTACATATGTTCATGATCATGTTTACTATTATTGTGAGCGATTCCCCCTTTCGACCTTTAATCGTGAGCTAATTTTCTAGTCTGTTGTGGTTTCTCGTTACGTCGTTAGGTACGACGCTAGCCCCTTGGTGAATTGGGCAGACCACTCCTGGGAGACGAGGGTTCGGAGCCCTGGATCCTCCCCAGCGCCAGCTGATTGTGGGCAACCTCAGATCAACTTCCCAAATGGCAACAGTAGACCAGTTGCTTCATCTTTTCCGATTGGAAAGCTAGCTACGGCTCCGCCTCCTGCAGAAAAATCGCCCGCCATCCCTCCTACACCACCACCTGTGGCCGATGATATGGATTGGACTCCCTCTGCTCCGCAAAACCTTCGCCCGAATATGAGTGTGACCCAACGAAATCAGCCCACCCCCAGTGTTTTCGATGGCCCTTCACCATTCTATGGCAACCTGCCAGCTGCTCCGAAGCCTCTGGCCTGGAGCCTTCGCACTCGCCAGTCGAATAAGCCTATCGAGCAAGTTGTTCAACCGAACCCATTCCACAGAAGCCCTGTCCAGGCGCCAAACATGCTACAACAGCAACATGCAAAGCCAGAACCTGTTTTCCAACCACCAAGGTTCTTTCCGCAGGCTGATTATAACCAAATGACTGGGTTGGAAGCACTCTTTGAAGACACATTCGACATTAGTAAGGATGCGCCGAAAAGAGACAGGGGTCACCAAGAGCGCAGACAAGATGTTCCTTCTACTCCTCTTCAAAGCCAGCTCGTGTATCAGTACCTCCGACTGGGTCTTTTGTTGGGTTCCATGGCGGCGTGGACCTTTTCTCAGAACCACGAGCTTTTTATTCAGGGAAATTACATCGAGGCCAGCGCTCTAGGTAGCGCTAGTCTGATCGCCGGCTTTGCTTTTCTGGAAGCTGTCAAGAGACCAATGGTGCATTGGAATGGAATGGAAATTTTGGTTTATCTCACTGAATTGGTCGCGGCTGTCCATCTGGGTAGTCATCTTCCCAAGGCCGAGCTCGAACGCGCCTACTTCGATCGATATGGAAAATTGCTCCTGGTGTTTATGACCGTTCAGGAGTTTTTGGGTCTTCTAACATTCCACCGTACAATGCCAGTTGCGGGCATGCCAGACGCCCAACAACCAACAAGTCCTTTCTTCCCTCAGCCTGGGTCACCACAGCGCCAGTCACAGTCACCAACACCCGGTGCTATCGCCTGGCCTTCGGTGGAGTCTCCGCCTAATAGGTCTCCCTTGGCACCATTGTTTGAGTCGCAGCAGCCCGCTCCTCTGCCATCGTTTTCTCAGCGCAGCGCTCCTGCTCTCTCCTTTGGATCCTCCGATGGCGCCTCCACGCTCTCCTCGGCGCTACCCGAGGTGCCGAACTACGGCCTTTCATCAACTCGCTCCTTCAATACCCTCCCTGCAAAGAACCCCCACAGCTTCACTATGAGTGACCTTAGGGCAAGCGACCCGCCGTCAGATTACGAACGGGATTCGGACACCGAGACCATCGCTACCACAGCTACAAACAGGACTGATGCTACCGGTCTTAACATCAGATACGGGCGCAACCCCAACATGGGCTTCAATTCTGCATTTTCACCACGAAAAAGCGAACTTGGCTCCGGGATCGGCGGTCTGAGTCTAGAAGACGGCCCTACTCCTCGTCGCATGACTCGAAGCCAAACCCAACAAGGCATAGGCAGCCTCCGACGGCCTGGCCGTCCTATCAGATAAACACTCTTGTCTGCTTCTATCTTTTCTCTGTTTTCTTTATTCGCGACAGTCTGCAGCTATTTCTTATTTTCGTTTGCTTCTTTCTCCAGCATTCTAACTGGCTAGAAATCTTCCGGGTCAGGCCAAATTGTCTTTTTATTTTGTTTCTGGACACTTGATTCATCAAGCATCGCATTCATAGCGAAGGTGATTGATTTTGTTTGTTTTGGGCTTTGTGTTTCTTCTGCCCAAGTGCTGTACATAGGCTTGGAGGGTTTAACGACTGACATGAAATGACGAAAGAGCGATGTGAATACACTTATAAGTGACTGCTCCAAAATTCCCGTGTTCATAGAAGTAGCCAGCTACTTCTGTGATATTACTTCAAAGACAGCTAGTACGGTTTAGGCCAAGTATCCTCCAATCATGACCACTGGCATAAGGAGCTGTAAGAACCAAGATTCAACTGAGAACGCCCCGCGTGCTAACCGGGCTACTAGTCAAAAAGCAGCCCATTTACCAGGGAGCCCAAGCGGAGAGACAAATCATAGCGGGGAACCACGCATCGAACCTTGGTACACCAATCAACCCGACGCCAACTCATCATCAGCTGATACTTGTTCAATCAGCCATGGGGAATATCATAAAAGCCCGAGTGGTCTGACGTGATGCCTCGTTTCAACGACTACCCAAGATGTCTTCATTCAATAACTTCCAAAACATGCTCGACCAGCAGGTCGGCGCGCTGCCGAAACGATCATGGTCGGCTCCAGGTATGCCATAACACCGCCACGGTGTCTCCCAAATACTTATGAGCTGTGAAGAGAGTCCAAAGAAGCAACAACGACCTATCCCGGCTAGTTCTTTGCGCGTTCAGGGAGCTGCCTGGGCTACCGCCGGTGGCGGTATGGCTGCGACGCTTAACGGGGCTTATCGAATCTTTCGGAATTTCCGTGGATTCAAATATATCTAAGCCGACGGTCAGTTCCTCGTGGGATTCACAAGAAATTGCAGTCACGATGAAGGATATTTAAAATGGACATGCGCAGTACTTGTTGTCATTCTTTTCTACGCCGCGTCGGGAAAACAAGCGCACTGTACATAAATTCCACAAGTTTGAACAGTGCCAATATGATCCGATTCTTCGAATAGTTTGCCATCTTTCATCTTTCGCATTTCTAGGCAGATCTGTTCATCTCCAACTGCCGGTTCACCTGTCAGGGGGCAAGTTGGTACTATTCCCAATATGGCCTCTTGAACCCTTGGAACCACCACATCGACTAGTCCTTCTGTATACTTCATGTTTACAATGTTTACATCAGAACGTCACCAAGATGATGTTTACACATTCAACCCTGGTATCAGCCTCGCTTAGTGCTAGCGCATTCATTCATTCATTTAAAAGCCCCCTTCCTCCATCTTTCCTCTCTTCTTCTTCTTTTCTCCCCGAGTGGGCCCCAGTAGGGTAGGATAGGGTAGGGTAGACACCCCTTTTCTTGATCTCTTCTGCCATCTACTGCCATCTACTGCCATCTATTCCCCCCTCCCTTCTGCCATTTATTCCTGCCATCTTTCTGCCATTTATTCTTTCGCGATTTACCCCGACGAAAGGCTCGCACCTCATCGTGGTGTCGGGGTCTAGTAATCCTCGCCGACTTTGTCGGCGGCGGTGAAGCTAAGACGAGCCTACTAGAATAGATAGCTTATGCAGTGTCAAATACAACTTTTTCTTTGGAACGTTTCCTATTTCGCGTACTGAAGTAATGGCCGCTCCGTTGCAAGCTTATTGTTGTGGTGGGCTCGTTGCGCAGGAAGCGGGATCCAGAAGATGAGGATGATGAATTCGTTGCGATCGGGGAAAAATCCGAGGAGATCAGACTAAAGATGAATATAGAATACAGTGTCAGTAGGAGCGATATTCTGGACGCGCGGTCACTACCAGCTGGGGTGCATTCCTGGAGGCGCGACTCAGCTTTTATCCATGCAGTTTGGAGTACAGATCCATCAGAAATCAAAGAAATCCATTTCATTCTCATCCTAGAGTAGTGTGTCGCAAGATCTTTTACCGAGCAACATGCTCCACATGAGATTCAACAGTCTTATTCCCGTCCGTAGCCAGCGCGTGCTCCGCATCCGCAGTCTTCTGCACCAACTCCGTCACACCGAAGAGATCATCCATCTTCTCAAGCGACATGCCCTTTGTCTCAGGAATGAAAAACCAAACAAAGACCCCCATAGAGAAACAAAAGCACGAGAAGATGATATACGTCCTACAACCCGTCAGCAACATCCCTCTAAGCAACCACATGAGAACTCACCCATAACCATTCGACCCAACAGTAGCCAACATATTCGGCACAGCCCTCGCGACCACAAAGTTAAACAGCCACTGCGTCGCCGCACCAAAGGCAACATTCAACGACCGTAACCTCGCAGTCGGGATCTCCGACACATAGATCCAGCAAACAGGACCCCAGCCGAACTGGAAGAACGCCGCGAAGAGGAAGATGCACACAAGCGCAACGTAGCCGGCTGGAATGACGGGGGCGCCTTCCACGGGTGGTGCGATGCGCACGTATAGTCCGATGTACATCATTGCTAGACCCTGACCGACAGAAGTCCAGAGAAGCGAGCGGCGGCGACCGAGGGAGTCAGCGACGAAGACAAGGAAGACGCCGCAGCTGATCATTTTGACGATACCGTAGACGCCTGTTGCGAAGAGGTTTGTTGCGTTACCAGTTACGCCGAGCTGTAGTACAACACGTCAGTTTCTCTCCATTGTTCTTGAGTACGGGAGTGTGAGGACGGAGTAGGTAAAGCTCACGTTTTTGACTAGGAAAGAGAAAGGAGGTTAGCTTTTATCCATCAAGCAGAGTACAGGAAACAAACTCACAAATCTGAGGACTGTAGTAATTAATCGCATTCGTGCCCGTCATCTGTTGACAAACCATCAAGAATATAGAAATCATAGCCCTCTTCCTATTCCCCGGAATAAGCCACATCTCTCGCATCAAATCCCAGAACCCAGAGCCCCCAACAAGCGCCCGCTCTTGTTCCAGCTGCAACGCGATAGCCTGGAACTCGTCTTCGACGTATGAATGATCCGCAGGTAGAGCGCGGACCTTGCACAGCGTAGCACGTGCTTCTTCCCACCTATCCTGCTTTGCTAACCAACGCGGCGACTCGTTGCAGAGGAGCATGCCTACGAACAAGAGCATGGCGGGAAGCCCCTGCATTGCAAGTGGAACGAGGTACATTGCTGAGCCGGAGAAGTGGAGGAGACAGCCGTAATTGATCCAGAAGGCGAGCATGATGCCCATTGTGATGAAGAGTTGGTAGAGACCCGTTAACCCGCCGCGGATGGCGCGTGGAGCGTTTTCGGAGACGTAGAGGGGGTTTATCATTGAGGCGGCGCCGACTCCGAAGCCGGTGATCAGGCTATAGATGTCGAATTAGAGGATGGTCCAGTGTAGTACTTTGAGATTTGGGATTGGGTGTTTTATACATACCGTCCGACATACATGGCTGGGAGATGACCACTGGCTGAAGCTTGCATGATGACTCCCACGGCAGAAATCACTGCTGCGCCGATTAGAGAGGGTCTTCGACCCCATTTTTCGGCTGCTGGAGAGGCGATCATAGCTCCGAAGAAGCATCCTGCTTGGAGGGTGGAAACGATATTGGCGGAGAGGTTTGCTTGGGCAACGCTGTCGAGGCCTTCGAGGCCGTAGGTTCTGTCGAAGAGTGGTAAGTACAACATGACAAACATAGAAGGTGCGCTCAGCAAATCACTCTTTAAACGGTGGCATTGTGAGAACCCCGCCAATGATGCCTGAGTCCATGCCGAAAAGCATTCCTCCACAGCAGGCCTGCGATTGCATCAGGAAAGAACGTCATCTCCTAGAAAGAAACAACTCACCGAACAGGCAAGCGCATAGACTCTCCATCCGTAGATCTCCTTAGGATCCGTTCTCATCGACTCATTATGGACGATTTTCTGCAAAAACCACGACATCCTGACGGTCGAATATAGTCCGGGTACAGGTAGAGATCAAAGCAAACAAAGCATTGGAACACAAAAGATATTTGAATCCTCGGCAACCTGCATAGACTCTTTTAAAGCCCGTCGGCAATTGATAAAGATCCTGGCCCTCCAGCCTAATTTACGAGAAAACATCATCCAAGCCCAGCATGTTGCCCACCCCGCTCAGTCTATAAGAGCAGCGACGACAGTCCCAGACAAGGCGAGGAGACTCAGACGAGAAAATCCACGAATCCGAACCCTGCTGGGTCAAATGCATGCCCAGAGCGCATGCCCCAGCTTGAGGCGGGGGTGTGGGGGTTACGGGGTTAAAGTTCAGGGAAGGACGGGCTGATCCCCCGTATACGTGAGAGGGAGGGGTCTGGGGAAAGTGACATCTCTGGGGTGATAAGGCGGGTTGGCGTTGATCTTTGCTGGTCTTGGGGTTATTTGCGGGGAAGGGAGATAGGGCTTGTTCTTGGCGGGTGAGATGTACTGCGATGTTACGGTTGGAGGGCGGGTGGAGGCTAGGGTGTTGGTCGCGTTGAGGTGAAGGTCTAGATATGAAAGGAGTAAATTCAAAAGCCATGCAATGTTGCGTTGCTTTCTGGATATATTGAGGCTTGATGTCTAGAGCAGTCTGTCGAAGGTCGTATACTTCCAGGGCAATCTCATTTTGATTCCTCCCTAGGCATGGTAAGGCTCATGTGATAGGACCAAACACTTTTCTTGAAGAAATTATAGCATGGATTCTACGCACGTAAGCCGATAGCTCGCACAACCTGACCACTCCTAACAGCAAGGGACCGGGATAATCTAGCTTGCATTTAGCCGGCCTTTCAAGTAAGTCACTAGCAAATAGAGCAGTCCTAAAGCTAGTCTGCTC